>JAPQWS010000048.1:2996972-4495459 GCA_028651295.1 Catharanthus roseus | reverse complement strand
TGATTACTTAACATACAACATTTTCTAATGGCTAGCAGTGAAGATCGTTGGAAAACTAATTACTATTACGCAAAACTATTTACTATTACAGAACCCAAATAATAATACTAAACAGCAAAACTAAAAATCTAACTCTATTACGTAAACAATATCTTCTTCCTTCCCCTTTACTGATCGGTAAAAGCTGATCTTAGTGCCAAACCGTGTTCCTGCAAAAATTGTTAAACGATACGAAAAATAAAAACGATAAAAAACCATAGAAGGACGCTTCTAACCCACCGGGTTGGTTCACTGACGGTCGAACAAGCTGCAAGGACAGACAAAGAAGAAAGGGAGCAAATAGAGATAGAGACAGCACTCCCAAGAATTCAGAGACGGGGAAGAGAGAAAGACCAAGAAGAAGAAGAAGAGTCAGAGTGTTCTATGGAAATCGAGGAGGCAACAGATGAATAGGTAAACTCACAACGGGCAGCCCGGGTTTGCCCGGCTACGGCATCTCCGACCCAGTCAAAAACAGATCACCTACTCTTCGAGTGAGGCCCATGGTCATCATTGGGTAATATATAGTGGGCTGGAAAATGGGAACTATTGGGAAGGCTAAGGCCCAAAAAGCCTACAATCTCCACCTCGGACAATATTTTCCAACCGTTGTTTTAACTCATCAAGAATCAGACTGCATCTAAATGAATGAAATCCCTCGCAAAAATAGAAACTTTTCAGAGTGTTTACAATTTTATGACCAAAATCCGCGTGATTATTATCGAATTAATCTTGTCTATGTCAACTAAATCACTAAAGACTTTTTCCCTAATAAAGTGATATTTGGCATCTATATGTTTTGTCCGTTCAGTCATAGACCCGATTTTTTTTATAAATGTCAATAACTCGAGTATCGATATAAATAATAACTTTTGAGTTTAGAACTTGTAATTCATTCAATAACCCTTGAAGCCGGATGGCTTCTTTGATCACTCAGTTCTTTGCGATGTATTCACCTCGGTAGTTGATAAGGCAACTACCCATTGTAATTGAGATTTTCACGAGACACAATTACCCGCTAGGGTAAAGAAATAGGATGAGGTAAATTTTCTACTATCCTTATCACCTACAAAATCAAAATCAACAAATCCAATTAGTTCAAAATCAGACCAATTATGATAGTGTAAGCCTCGATCTAAGGTTCTGTTGGGATAAAGTAGAAGTCACTTGAGAGCATCCCAATGATCTCTCCCAGGGTTAGACATAAATATGCTGAGAAGGCTTATAGAAAAAGTAATGTCTGGCAGGGTAGATATCATTAAGTACATGACTAAACCTATGGACATTCTGTAAGGGATACTAACCATATCTCTTTTCTCACTTTCGGTTTTAGGACAGGTTTTGTCAGAAAGTTTGAAATGGCTTGCAAGTGGAGTTATAAGGGGATTACATAGATGCATGGAAAATTTGGATACAATTTTCTGAAGGAAAGGCGTTTGCGATAGAAAAAGTGAACGATCAGTTCTATCTCTTGAAATACTCATCCCAAGGATTCTGGATGCAACACCTAAATCCTTCATATCAAATTCAAGTTTTAACAGAGACTTTAGATCATCGATCTTAGCTTTATGTCTGCAAGTAATTAGCATATCATCTACATAAAGCAATAGGTGAATAGCATAATCAACATAATTACCATAAAGTAAACACAACTATCATAGTTTCTTTTAGTAAAACCAATTTTTAACATAAAAGAATCAAACCTCTTGTACCATTATCTGGATGATTGTTTAAGTCCGTATAAGGACTTTTTCAAAAGACACGCCATGTGTTCTTTACCTTTAACCTCAAAACCTAGTGGTTGACGCATATATATAGTCTCTTCGAGAACACCGTGCAAGAAAGTGGTTTTAACATCAAGTTGTTCAAGATGGAGATCATAAAAAAAAGCAACAAGAGCAAGAATAATCCTAACCACTTTGTATTTAATGACAGTGAGAAAAGAATTCATTAAAATCAATGCCCTCAACTTGTGAAAAAGCTTTTGCAATCAGCCGGCCTTGAACCTTGGAGGTTCATTAGAAGACTCGGGTTTTGGAACAAGAATCCAGGGTTTTGTTTTTGTTTAAAGAAGACAATTCCTCATCCATAGCACGTAACCATAAAAACGCGATTAGGCTTTTTCAAAACATCGAGAAAAAGATAATGGTTCTTTTTCCTCCACAAAAGATGCAACAACAAAGGCATATGAAATAATGTTGGAGTAACCATACCGAGGATGATCCTTACGTACCCTTCAAACCCAATCTCTCGTAAGCTGGTAATCCCTAAGGGCTTGAGCTTAGGCCTCAAGGTGCTCTTCCTCCTCATTGGAACCTTCTAAAACAGGATCAATAGTTTCAGGAATACTAGGAATATCAGGTGTGCTACTGGATGATGTAGGTAAGACTTGGTTGGTATCGGGTTCCTGAGGTGGTTCTAGAGATGGTTTAGAGGTGACCTCCACCTCCACAGGAATACTACTAGGAGTGTGAACACTTGGTGGACTATCGGAAACAGGTTTATCCTTAAGACCGGGCATTTCTAACTTGTTAAAGATAACATCCCTACTGATAACAACCCTTACACCCGGTTTACCCTTTAACCGCACTCTATAACGCTTCACCCCACTAGGATATCCTATGAACACTCCCTTTCTAGACCTAGGGTCTAGCTTACCCTCCTTCTTACGTGCAAAGGCCATACACCTGAAAACTCTCAGGTTGGAAGGGTTATGAGGTTTACTATACCGAGTTTTATAGGAGTCCTAAAATTTATAGTCTGTAGAAGGGGATCTACTAATGAGGTAGACATTCGTACTAACTGCTTCTCCCCCGAAAGGTTTTTGGACACCGGAATAAACAAGGAGACATCTAACCTTATACATAATGGTACGGTTGATCCTTTCGGCAACTCCATTTTGCTGTGAGTTATGCCTAACCGTCCTATGGTGTACAATGTCATGCAATGCACAGAAATCAGAAAACTTACGGTTGCAAAACTCAAGACCGTTATCGGTCCTGATAGTTTTTAGTTTATTTCTAGAATGATTTTCAGCAAAACCTTTCCATTCACAAAACCTTTCAGAGGTTCGATCTTTAGTTTTTAAAAGAAAAACCCAAACATGCCTTGCAAAATCATCAATAATAGATAAGAAATAAAGATTACCACCATAAGTTGGAACCTTTTCAGGTCCCCACAGATCACAATGCACATAATCAAGTATAGTAGAAATTTGTGTGTGCTAGTTGCAAAACTGATTTTGTGTTGTTTTTCCAAAACGCAGTGGTCACAAAAATCCAAGGAATCAATTTAATCACCACATAGAAGAGTTCATTTCTATAAATAATAAGGTCCCTTCTCACTAATGTGGCCAATCCTCCAATGCAACAACATAGTTTTCTCGGGAACAGTTTTTGAAATCAATGCAGTAGAGTACAAACCGTTTTACCAATAAGGATGTATAATGTCTCTCTTTTAAAACCTTTTAGCATGACTAGATTTCCTTTGCAAACACATAATACTTTTTTTTTGGATTTAAAAGAAAGACCCAAAGAGTCCAAATAACTAAGAGAGATAAGATTCCGACGAAAGGTCGGGCATGTATCTCACCTCAGTGAGTTTCCTAGTCACACCATCATCCATTTTAATGAAAATGTTTTCAATGCCTTTAACATCACAAATATCAATTTTTTGCTTTCGATTCCTAAAAAGTAGCCCCATGCAATTTACTTATCTCACATCCTACTTAGGAACTCATTTCTTGATTTTTTAGCCTTTAAGGAAAATCTCTTGTAAAAAAGTAGTCCAAAGCTCGATGTTAATTGTTGGGATAAATGAAAAAACAACCAGAACTGAAACATAAGTTTTGGATAGTTTCATTTTAAATAAATAAAGTTTTCTTTGTCCAAAATAAAATTTGTTTTGGTTTTATTTTTTAGCTTCTCCAAAAGGAAAAATTGAATTTTCTCCAAACTAATAATTAAGTATTATTAAATGTTATTAATTTCAATTAATTAGAATTAATTAAGGTTATTTAAAATTTATGAAATTAATTTTACATGGATTTTTTATATTCTATAAATTTTATTTAAATATTAATAATATAACTAAGTTGGGACATAAAAAATGTCATTTTTAATTTAAATTTACTATATTTTATATATTTCATTTTTCTCCAAATCGAATTATTTTGGCTCGTAAATATATGTTTTTGTGTGTGAGCATGTGTGTTTATAAATCAACATATACATCTGTGTGTGTATGTATATATGTAAGGGTAAAGTGCGCCAATGACTCTTTAACTTTCCCCTTTTTTGGCTTCTGACCCTGACCAAAAAATGGTAAGTTCGATAAATTGGAAAAATCTAAAGAATCAAGCATTTGATCCGTTAAATTGGTATATTTTAAACCTGAATTCGGATCCATCTGAGTGATATTTCATGATTCCAACAAAGCATAAGCAAAATAAGGAAAACATCTATGAAGAAAAATGATTTTGAGTGATTTAAAAGTTTCATAAATGGTTTCATGACTTCCTCTGCAATATTTGATCTAAATGTGCAATTAGAAGGTGGGAAAGAAGATTCCTTAAAGACCATAGTATGTGGGCTACTGACTTTGATTTTCTTCAAGCCAAACTTTGTAACAGAGAACCTAATTTTTCTCATGACTTCAACAAGATTAGTCTTTCCCACCATCATCGTTGCCAATTAATGCCCACAAACTCACTATAATCACCGCATCGAGATAGCAGTCTCAACCTCCTACATCCTCCGATCTTCATGTGCCGCCATCCCCTTCTTCTTCCGTTACATCTCTTCAACACTCTCACTCTTTCTTCTTTCCCATCTTCTTTGATGTCATTGCGCCCACGGTTTTTCTTATTCTTCTTCCTCCTATCACACTTTTACATTGCCTATCCCTATTTTCTTCTTCCCCTTCCACTTCCCCTTCCCTTTCCCATCATCGTTGCACCTTTGTCATTGATTAGTGCTTGCTAACTAAACACCACACTATTTTTTTTCTTATATTAGGTTCAAAACTCCCCAGGGAATTATCATGTGAAAGTCACTTGTTTTGTTTCTAGTAGATATTAATGACTAAAATTAACAGAAGGGTCAAATTTATAATTTTAAGGGTAAAATTTATCCGTTTTGAAAGTTCGAGGTCACAAAATTCGCATATTTTCCTTAAGGGTCAAAAACCCCAAAACTTGAATGTTTAAGGGTTACTAGCTGACTTTAGCCTATATAATAATAATAGCAATAATAATAATTATGGTTAGTTGGTTGGAAAAAGGAAATTTCCTCGAGGATTCCATTATATACTCTTGTCATAAAGGGAATAAAAGGAGAAGAAAGAGGGGATAAATGATTATCTTTTGTCTACTTACATGAGGAAATATTCTTATTTGAAAAGCATTTTGAAGAAGATTAAATAACCAGTCAATAGAAATGATTATATCTTAGGATTTCATGGCAAGAATGACCAAGATTATTGTATTCCTATCTCGTTGTACTTATGTTGCAAATGTTGCTCACGCAAAATCTTTCATAATCATTCGAGTTTTCTAGTACAATCTCTAGTACACTCTCTACTACGGATGCTTGAATCGTAAATTTTCTCTTAGGGTATATCTTTTTTAGAGTTAAGGGTTATTTTGTTATTCTATAGGATTTATATTTATAAAATTACTATAAAATGAGTGTATTAGAATATGTATTAGACAATCCTAGCTTTTTCATAAGCCCAATAATATCATTTCATCTTTGTGAAGTAACAAATCTTTCTTTGTCAATTTCAAAACTAAATCTTTGCTTTAAATTTATAACCTTAAAAAGATTTGATAAGTGCACTTTTGCTTGTTCTAATGTTCTTTTCACATTATATATACATTAAAGAACAAATAAAAATATGTTTCTTCTACCGTGTTAAGACTTCGACAATCAGAGGAAAAACCATGTAAACTCTTCATGAATTTCTTTTTTTGTTTTCTTTAGCTATTTAAATATTTTTTTATAAGTTTAGTCACACCATTATCAGAATTAGAAACCATAAAATCTTCCTCCAAAACCTACCCAAGATTCATTGAAGAACTAGATTCCCGTAACCATTTTCCATGCCATAATAAACTTTTGGATAACATTCTAAGCAAATTTAACTAAAAAATACCATTGAAACTATAATTTCAAATCTGAGCATTGTTTGGAAAAGAAGAAACCATATTTTTTTATAGGTATTCTAGTTCAAGACAACCTATAGGGTATGTAGAACTCTGACATGTTAATGCTATATTCCTCAAACAACAACTTAGTATAGAGAATAAGGAAAATGATGCGCTCAGTTATGGAAAATTCTTTCCATGTTATTATAAATGTTTTAAAAAAATTCAAGAATACTTATTCAACTCTGCCCAAATTTTTTATTTGTTCTTTATTCTTTTTCGAGATATTAATTTTTTTTAATTATTTTGATATTATTTAACATTAGTTTATCTTGATAAGTTAGGGTCCGAAGTCTTTAGACTTATATGCATTCCATTAATTATTAGGACTATGGACATATCTGGAACAGAAGTAGTGGAATACGGGCATATGGGTTAGGATAAAATGAAAGACCTACTTAATTGCCTGGAAGACTAATTAGTTAAATGTTTTAGTTATTTAAGATGGGGTCCAAGTGATTTCATAAGAAAACTATGGGCCATATTAAAAAAATTTCTATCGAGTTAGGAGTGAGCGCTGCTATTTGGCCTATATCAAGTTAGATTAATCTTAGCCCATTAGCTTTTAGATTTTAGGGCCCTATTATAAACACGATATATAAAAATTAAACTTAGAGATCCTAGCCACCACAAACCCTAGCTACTTCTACCCTAGACTAGTTCCTTCTTTCAAAATTTTTTATTTTACAGGTTTCTGAAATTGAAGTTTCACGTAAGATTGATTCGTTTGATCATCATTTGTTTGAGGTAAGAAATTTTTAATCTATTTTGTTTTGAGAAAAAAGTCCTAAATTACAGAAGATTATGATTGATATTGTAAATTGTATGATTTTTGGTGGTTTAAAATTTGGCTAAAAATTTGTTATTTTTAGACAATAATTTTGGAAAAATAAGTTTCTTGTCCAAGCTGATTTTTGAAAGAAGAAGAAGAGGAATATCCCTCAAGGATGCTATATATACTCTTATCATAAAATGATATAAGAGGAATGAGCGAAACATGTACATGAGGAAGATTTCATATTTAGTAAGCATTTTAAGGAAAATTGAATGACTTAGTCCACGCTAGACACAATTTACATTGCTAGCAAACCAATTTTTTATTCGATAAAGAAAACTTTGAAACCCTTAACCAGTGTTGTCAACAAACGTCCACAAAACAAAACAATAGCAAAAAGACACCACCTCCGAATTTCTAAGACTCAAATGACATAGGTTTTCGACTATTGAAAATATAAACTTGCAACCAATTGAACTATATATCAAAATAAACTATCCACTCAAGAACCTTATTCCCACTTTTAGAAGTACTATAAGTTATACACCTCAATCATTCATTACATATAAAATAATGATATAGAAAAATGATCCATTATTCAAAATCAAATTGCATGGCATATATTAGAAAACATCCATATTTATATCAATCATACATGGAAATTCATAAAATCTTTACTTAAATCATATATAGTGTGTATGTAGATATATGTACACACACACATATATATATATTGTTTTATTGCATAGTGTTTTGATTGGGAGATTGGTTAAATGTTCAAGTTGTTAAATATTATGTCCAAGTTATTTTATAAAAAAACGATGAGCTCCAGATTACAAAATTAACTAAGTTACGGAGTGTGCTTCTTTATTAGGGGTATATCAAGTTAGAAAACCCCGAGATCATTATAGCTTCGGATTGGCTCATTAATGTATTTATAAGTACCTTATATCTAAATTAATACTTAAAAACCCTAGAAATCAGAAACCCTTACTACCCCTACATATCTCTGCTTCTCTATAATTTTACTACTTTCCTTAATCATTACAAGGTATCAAGAGAAGTTTGTAAGAGTAAAACTTGGAGAGAAAGAAATAAAAAATCCAGTAAAACTTGTGCTTTGTAAGATAAACGAGTATTAAAAGTAAGTTTATTACCCTAGCATTCGAAGGTTTTGTCAACACCACCTTCTATATTACCCCGGACTAGCTTCCATGACCTCATTTCCCATATCCAGAGATGTGTAGGGATGGACATTAGTTGGGATATCTCGCTGGGTACCTCAACATGTTTTTTGAAATTCTATTTTGCATGTTTTACTTGTGGAAAAAAACTACAAAAGTTTATGATAAATGTTAATCAATAAGGAATCTTTTTATTATTTGGTGGTTAAAGATATGTCATTTTCTCTCTCTGTAGAATTGTCCATGGTGGTTCGACAAAAGGCTTTTTGCCCTAGTTGCTTATCGTGTTTCATCTGGTTGTTAAGTGTGATAGGTTTGTTTGGTCTTTGGTCATGTATTAGTCTTCTTTTCATCTGCTAGTCCTACGTAGGGGGGTTTAGTATATAATTGTTTTCCAAATTAGTATGAACCACCATTACTCAAAATTAAAATTGTATATTTTTCTATGAAAATAAAGGTTTTAAATATAAAAAATTAATAATTTTAAATTTTAAAATGACACTCATTATATCCTCACATGTTTAGATTCATTAGCTTTTAAATGAAATTTATGAACAAGATATTATAATCAAATATTTGAATTTAAGATAATCTTAACTATTATCTTTTAAGTACAATTATTTACTAATTTCGAATGAGTATTTTGTTAAAAAACTCAAATAAAAAACTTAAGAAAAATTTAATTTGGAGAAGAAAAAATCAAGTTTCTCTAAACAAAATTTATTAAATATAGCTGAAATTTGAGTTAGTCCCTCGTTCCCAATCGCCCCTTGCAATTGCTATGGTCGATCAACAGAAACCCATTTTAATAGAATTAGAACCAACCAAGTCACAACGTGAAATTCAGTTTTACACCATGGAAAAACTAAGCAAGTATTTCATTGAACGAAAACTTTGTGTTGATTAAGAAAACTATGAAATCCTTAACGTATTTGGTCATCTAACGGCCACAAAACAAAACAACAGCCAGCAAAAATCATTTATGAATTTACGAGCCACAAATAAAATGGGTTTCAACTTTTGAACATAAAAACGTGCAAACAACATAACTATTAGAGGAAAAAAACTCAAGAATCTCATTCCAATTTATGGCCTTCACGGTGATTTTATCATTGTCGCTGCTGGCAAACAACTTGTAGTGCAAGGATTGGAATAAGAGTGCAAGGATGGGGCCAAATCGTATCTCTGATTCTTCACATGGCTCCTGATTCAATACTTGGTTTTAGGATATGGGTTAAAGTATGTGGCCATAAATGATTTAAGAGAAACCAATGAGGTGGGTGAAAAGTTGAAGTTTCATTTTTAAGCGGTAAAGTTGAAGAAAGTTTTCAAAGAAATCAATTAAGTGGGTAAAAGGTTGAATTCTTTTTAATTAGTAGCTAAAGAAAATAAAGAGAATTTAATTATGTGGGGTAAAAGAGAAGAAAAACAAGGTATCAGAAACAAAGTTGGAGAAACCAAACTTTTGGACTAAGTGGTTCTTCAAATTTTAGAACCACACTTTTTTTCACTGCACTGAAACAACCTAATTATTAACAATAGCTTTGCCATTGCATTCTTCATCAAATATAGTAATTCACTGCCGATTTAAACTTGATATCAATATAGAAATATTGTACTTACTAAAACCATCCTTACAAAATATCCATTCCATTAACAAATTTAAAAACTTTCACGTGAAATAAAGAGGGGATTTAAAACTTCACAGGAAGACCGATCTACACTCAAACATATTTTAACTATAGTTGCTCTATCGGCTCCAATTAAGTGGCAAATTTTAAACTACTTTATTAGTGGTCCCTAAACAATGGTTGGTTCTTGTATTAATAAATATCAGTATCTACCTATCAATTCGAACTGTAATAGGTATGCGGCACTTCAAGATTTTTCTTGTTCGACCTAATAATCGCTATATCTGATGAACATTCGAAGTAGAGCTAATCGCCTGAAATATTTAGGATTTCTTATTAAAGTTAATGTAAAGTAAAAAAATAACCATATTAAATTTAAAATACATAATGTCTTAAATAAATTGCAAGACAATAACATCGTCACGAAATTCTTGGCACTAGTTGAATGTTCCCCTCTAATACTAGCTTATGCCTTTCTACCCCAACCACTCTTCCTGAATTCTTTCATCTTTCCAATTTTTTGTACTTGAGACTTCTAAACAACTTTAGTCAAGTTCTCAACTAATTCTATTAGTAATGTTGAACTACTCGATATCTAGGACCGTCATCAACCACTTCTACATATGTTACTCTCCAATTCTCTTTTTCCATAATTAGTGGAGGTGTTTCTTTTCCCTTCCTTCTTGTTCCAAAAAAGTCCTCCACGACTATCTCCTTCTTGAACATTGACGACGTACTCCACGGTAAGGTGTACTATTTCATTATTCCTTATATCTCTTGGGTAGAAAAACACCCACATTATTGTCTCCCACCGGGGAGTTAATATTCCCTAAAGATCGCATAGCCTCATGGCTGGCCATGATCACTACCCACTTCACCTTCACTTCCACATTCTCATCCTCTATTAATTATATTAATTGTAAATATACTTATTATTCGTTTATAAACCCACTAAATTTTTTATTTTATGCAATTTTCATGAGTTTCATTAAGTTTTCACAAAATTCACTAGTTTCAGAAAATGACCCTATAGCTCATTCATTTTTTATGATATACATTTGTTTTAGTTTTTCCAAATAAAATTACTAATAATAATTATAGATATACATATAATTTGTCTCTAAACCCTTTCTTAATTTTATGAAATTTAATGCAGTTTCACTAAATGTCACATAATTTACTCGTTTCTCAAACTGACCGCATAATTTATTAATTTGTTTTGATAAACATTGATTTAGTTTTTCTATTTGTAATTACTTATAGTAATTATAAATATACTTATAATTTTTCTCTCAACCCACTAAAATTTTTATTTTAGGTAATTTACATTGATTTCACTAAGTTTTCACACAATTCACTAGTTTCTCAAATCTTGCAAAAACTAGAACCATTGTAGCAAAAAACATTATCCACTCTAATATCCAATTTCCATTTATGACCTTCAGAGTCATTTTACCTTTCTTGTTGGACATCCCAAAAGAGAGTTTTGATTCTTGTTCTCCTATTCCTTCTTCTTCTTTTCCCCCTTTTCTTCTTTGCTCCCGTCCTCATGATTATCATCATCTATTTTGCCAAATTCTCCTTTCGTCAGTCGGTATATTATCGTCTCTCCCGGAAAATACATCTTTCACGAGTAATTTTATTGAAAAAATTTACACTCGATTCTCTACTTCGGTCCATAATCATAATAATTATCGCTAGTTGCTTAAAATATTTGGGGGAAAAGGAAATTTCTTACAGGATTCCATTATATACTCTTATCATAAAGGGAATGAAAGGAGAAGAAAGAGGGAATAATGATTATCTTTTGTCTACTTATGTGAGGAATATATTCTTATTTGAAAAGCATTTTGAAGAAGATTAAATGAACATCACTAGAAATAATTTACATTGCTAGCAATCTAAATATCTTGGGATTTCATAGCAGGAATGATAAATATGTATGTATATATATATACGTTATTCCTATCTCCTTGTACTTGCGTTCCGACAGTAGCTGACAGAAAATCTTTCCTTAGCATTGGGGTTGTCAAGTACATTCTCTAGTACACATACTTTACTAGTAAAATTTCTCTTAAGTTTTATGTTTTAGAGTTTACAGTTTATCTGTTATTCTATTAATAATTACTATAAAATGAGTGTACTAGAGGGTGTACTAGAAGAATTATTAGACGATCCTATCTATTTCATAAGCCCAATAATATCATTGCAACTTTATGAAGTAACAAATCTTTCTTCTTAGTTAAGTTCACTACTGAATCTTTGTTAAAAATTTATAACCTAAAAAAAGATTTGATAAGTGCACTTTCGCATGTTGTAATGTTCTTTTCACATTATATATACATTAAAGAAGAAATAAAAATATGTTCTTCTACATAAACTATTTCATGAGAGATTTTTTTTCTTTTCTTTAGCTCTTTAAATATATTTTAGAAGTTTAGCCACCCAATTATAGAATTAGAAACCATAAATTCTTCCTCTAAAACATAGCTAAATTCCTTGAAGAACTAGATTCCCATAACAATTTTCCGTGCAATAATAAACTTCTGGAAAACATTCTAAGCTAATTTAACTTAAAAAATACCATTACAATTATAATTCTATATCGAAGCATTATTTGGCAAAGAAGTAACCACCTTGTGCTTAGAGTGTTCTAGTTTAAGACAACTTATGTAGAATTCCAACATATTAACGATATATTTCCCAAACAACAAGTTACTATAGAGAATAAGGAAGATGATGCATTAAGCTAAGGAAAATTCTTTCTATCTCAATGTAAATGTTTTTAAAAATTCAAGAATACCTATTCAACCTACCCAAATTTTTGTTCATTCTCTATTTTTTTTTGTGATGTTAATCTTTTTAACTATTTTGATATCATTTAAGATAAGTTTATCTTCATAAGGTAGGTTTGGACTCTTCAGAATTATATGTATTCCTTTAATTATTAGGACTATGGATATTTCTGGAACAGAAGTAGTGCAATACGGGCTAGAATAAAATGAAAGACCTACTAAATTACTTGGGAGACTAATTAGTTAAATGTTTTGATTATTTAATATCTAGTCCAAGTTTTTTTAGGAACCTATTACAAATACGTTATGTAAAAATTAAACCTAGAGATCCTAGCTAAGAAAAATCCTAGCTGCCGCCACCCTACACTAGTTGCTTCTTTCAATTTTTTTTTTAAAGCTTTTTAAAATTAGAGTTTCACGTGAGATTAATTCGTTTCTATCACTAGTTGTTTAAGGTAAGAATTTGTAAATCAATGTTGTTTTGACACGAAAGTGTCAACTTAAAAAAGTTTGTGATTGATGTTGTAAATTATATGTTTTTGGGGTTTAAAATTTAACTAACCATTTGTTATTTTTAGAACATTAATTTTGGAAAAAATGTTTCTTTGCCTAGCTTATTTTTGAAGAAAAAAGAAGAAGAATAAGAAGAAGAATTTCCTCAAGGATGCCATATATACTCTTAAGGCCTTGAGTCTTCCCAATATTTTCATTTTCCAGCCCATCTTTCACCCAATGATGAATTAGACCTCAGCTGGAGAATAGTTGCCCAATTGACTAGGTCAAAAAATGCTGGGCCAGACCGGGGCGGGCCACCCGGGCTGCCCATTGGTATTTCTCCCATTTGATGCCTCTCTCCCACTCATTTCCTGTGCAGCCGTTTCTCTTCTCTTGGGAATCATTCTTCTCCTTTTCTTTTACGTCTTCTTTCTCGGCTTCTTGACTGTTGGTTTTCCCAACTTGTCTGCTACATTTCTTCTCCGCAGCTTTTGCCACTACTCTCCTCCGTCCGTTGGATTCCTGCGATGCTGTCACTGTCGTCAGCTTCCTTGGATCATTTTCTGATCTTTTACTTGGTGTGTTTGAGAGAGAGCCGCAAGAAAGAGAGATAGAGAAAGAGAGAGAGAGAGGGTGTGGCACCGGTGACTCTTGTCACTGTTGAGGTTCGAATCTGAGAGTTCCGATCATCTCGTCACTTACCGGTGACGCCTCGATATGGTCTGTACAACTTAGCCACTGCTCGGCATTCTTTCTTTCTCGGTTCGTCATCGTTCCCAGCCGGCGATCGTTGTCTGCGGCAGCGGTAAGTGTTTCTACTTGTTTCTCTTATTTTCGTTTATTACTATTAACAGTTTATTATTTTACAGCCCTGAAGCTTTTATTGGCTTTCCTTTTGGTCAGAGAGGAAAGTTGTGTAATAGAATAGTTCTTTGTTTCTTCCGCTATTTTTGCTGTCAATTTTGGCTTGTAATAGTAAATAGCTTATGTAATAGTAATTAGTGTCTTCAAAAAGTGGTATCAGACCCGCGGTTTGGCTTACCGGCGTCGGCAACCATCAACAATTCCAGATCTGAGGGAACTGGCCAGTGAAGTTTCTTTTTCACTCTTTTTCTTTTTCAGTTATTTTACTGTTTCTGTGTTCTTTTTCTTTTTCCGGCTAGCCAATTATTGCTACTGTTTCTGATTGTTTCTGGCTTGCTGCCAGTTATCTGTTCTATTTTTTCGGCTTGCAACTGTTTCGTCTGTTCTCTGTTTTTTTGTTGCTTGGCTTGCTGCCGGTTGTGATTACTATTACTATTTTTCTTACTGAATTGTGTTACTGTTCAGTTGTACTGTTTACTATTTTCTTTTTTTGGTATTGCTCCTGTTACTATTCTGCTGCTGGTGTGTTTTTCCTGTTATTTTTCAATTTTTCAAAAACTATAAAACCCAAGCCTAGCTTGAATCCGTGAGATTTTAAGTATCTATGTCTTTGCGCGTTTTTGTTGTTTTTCAAAAGTTTTTATTCCTTCTGCTCTTTGTCTTTTTCTGTTTTTGGCGAGACAGTTCTATTGCTGCCGTGTTTCTCGTTATTTTAGTTATATTGTTTGTTTTTGTGTTTAGTGCTTCACATTGTTGCACCATTTTTTTTATAAAAAAAAAACTGAACAAATCAAGCAAACTAAAACAAACCAATGCTGTTTTTCTTTGAAATTATATTTTTTTCTATTTTTTGAAAAAATCCGTGCGATTTTATTCTTTTTCACTCAAAACTTATTCTCAAATCTTTCACTTTTCCTAGTCATTTAAATTACACTTATTTACCTTCAAAACATGTCAGTTCCAAAACTTGAAACTAATAAGTTTGACGGCAAATCTGACTTTGTAATGTGGCGGAGGAAAACGAAAGCTGTTTTGGTACAAAATAAAATTGCACCCGCTATTTGTAGCCACTGAAGAGTATCCAGAATCTTAGAAGGGTGAAATTCTTTCGGAAAAAACTAGGTGATGCTCACGAGTTGCGTCAACTTGTATTTAAGCGATAATGTTTTACGAGAAATTAATGAAGACAATGCTTTTGAAATTTGGACTAAACTGGAAAAAACTATGTTTGGGAAAATCACCCTCAAATCAAATTTATTTAAAAGAGCAGACTTTTTCAATTTTAAAATGAGTGGGTCAAAAACACTTTCGGAAAAATATAGATGATTTAAATAAAATCGTTTTAGAACTTCAAAACGTTGGAGAAAACATCTACGATGAAAATATTGCAGTCATTTTATTAAATGCCTTACCTAAATCTTTTAACGATGTTAAATCTGCTATTAAATATGGCGAGAGATAGTTTATCTCTTTCCGATGTTAAAAAAGCTTTGAAATCTAAGGATTTGGATTTACAAAAAGAAAATAAATCTCACGGCGAAAATCTTTTGTGCGAGGAATAGTTTACCGGAGGGAACCTCCTAGTCACCGTTAAGTAAAGGGCGATCCAACTAACGAGAGAAAAAAAAAGTAAAGTGTTTTTATTATGGCAAAGAGGGCCATATGAAAAACAAGTTTTTTAAATGGATTAGATATGAAAAGCAATGTAAACATGGTAAAGGGAGTAATAAAAGTGACAAAACCCACAATTTTGATTCATATGGTAATTCTATGTTTTCAGAGGTTTTGTGTGTGTCTCTTTCTCCTTCATGCTCTGAAGTTGTTGATCATTGGGTTCTCGATTCTGCTTGTTCTTTTCGCATAACACCCAACAACCACTGGTTTGCTGATTTCAAACCATTAAATCAAGGTTTTTATGGGAAATAATCAAGTTTGTGATATTAAAGGTATTAGTAATGTTTTGATCAAAATGCATGATGGTGTGACTAGGAAAATTATTGAGGTGAGATATGTGCTTGACTTGCGTCAGAATCTTATCTCTCTTAGTTATTTGGACTCTTTGGGTTTTTCTTTTAAATCTAAAAACGGTATTTTACGTGTTTGCAAAGGTAACCTAGTCATGCTGAAAAGTTTTAAAAGAGAAACCTTATACATTCTTCGTGGTAAACCGATTTGTAACTCCATTGCATTGATTTCAAAAACTATTCCTAAGAAAAATATGTTGTGGCATCGAAGAATCGACCATATTAGTGAAAAAGGGACTTTATTATTTACAAAAACAAAATCTTTTGTGTGGTAAGAAAATTGATTCTTTGGATTTTTGTGACCACTGTGTTTTGGGAAAACAACACAAAATCAGTTTTTCTACCAGCACACACAAGTCATCTCCTATACTTGATTATGTGCATTGTGATACTGTGGGGACCTGAAAAGGTTCCAACTTACGATAGTAATGTTTATTTATTGTCAATTGTTGATGATTTTTCAAGGCATGTTTGGGTTTTACTTTTTAAAAACCAAAGATCAAACTTTTGAAAGGTTTTGTGAATGGAAACGTTTTGATGAAAATCATTCTCAAAATAAACTAAAAACTATTAGGACCGATAATGGTCTTGAATTTTGTAACGGGAAGTTTTCTGATTTGTGTGCATCGCAGGGCATTCTACACAATAGAACGGTTAGACATAACCCACAGCAAAATGGAGTTGCCGAATGGATGAACCCTACTATTATGGATAAGGTTAGATGTCTTCTTGTTTCTTCTGGTGTCCAAAACCTTTTTGGGGAAAGCTGTTAGTACAGTAGTATACCTCATCAATAGATCCCTGTCTACAGCTATAAATTTTAGGACTCCTATAGAACTCTGGTCTGGTAGACAACCTAACCTTTCCAACCTGAGAGTTTTTGGATGTGTAGCTTTTGTACATTAGAAGGAGGGCAAGCTAGATCCCAGGTCTAGAAAGAGGGTGTTTATAGGATATCCTAGTAGTGTGAAGGGTTATAGAGTTTGGTTAAAGGGTGAACCGAGGGATGAGGGTTGTTATCAGTAGGGATATTATCTTCAACGAGTTAGAGATACCCGGTCTTAAGTATAAACTCGTCTCCAATAGTCCACTAAGTATTCCCACTCCGAGTAGTATTCCTGTGGAGGTGGAGGTCACCTCTAAAGCTTCCTTAGAACCCTTCAGAAACCTGAAACCAATTCTGAGATTCCCATTCCGTCCAGTTGCACAACAGGTCCTCCTAGTATTCCTGAAACCCTTGATCCTATTTTAGAAGGTTTTGATGAGGAGGTAGAATATCCTGAGGCTCAGGCTCAAGTTCTTAGAGTTCGTAGGGTACCTAAGGATCATCCTTAGTATGGTTACTCCTACATTGTTTCATATGCATTTTCTTTTGAATCTTATAAGAAAAAAGAACCATTATGGGAAATCTTATGAAAAAGAACCCTTTAGCTGAGGTTTTGAAAAGCCCCAATCGTGTTTTATGGTTACGTGCTATGGATGAGGAAATGTCTCCTATAAACAAAAATAAAACTTGTATTCTTGTTCCAAAACCCTCAAAACAAAAATTAGTTGATTGCAAATGGATTTTCAAAATAAAAGAACCTGAGTCTTCTAAAGAACCTCCTAGGTTCAAGGCCAGGTTGGTTGCAAAACGTTTTTCAAAAGTTGAGGGCATTGATTTTAGAGAAATTTTTTCTCCTGTCATTAAATACAAAACGATTAGGATTATTCTTGCTCTTGTTGCGTTTTATGATTTTAAACTGGAACAACTTGATGTTAAAACTGCTCTTTTACATGGTATCTCGAAGAAACTATATATATTCGTCAACCACCAGGTTTTGAGGTTAAAGGTAAAGAATACATGGCGTGTCTTTTGAAGAAGTCCTTATATGGACTTAAACAATCACCCAGGCAATGGTACAAGAGGTTCGACTCTTTTATGTTAAAAATTGGTTTCTCTAAAAGAAACTATGATAATTGTCTTTATTTTTCTAGTACTAATATTGATTCTGCTATCTATTTATTGCTTTATGTGGATGATATGCTAATCGCTTACAGACATAAAGCTAAAATCGATGATCTGAAATCTTTGTTGAAATTTAAATTCGATATGAAGGATTTAGGTATTGCATCCAAAATTCTTGGGATGAGTATTTCGAGAGATAGATCTGATCATTCTCTTTTTCCATCTCAAAAGCCTTTCCTTCAAAAAATCATATCCAAATTTCTATGCACCTGTGTAAGGCTGTTATAACTCCTCTTGCGAGCCACTTCAAACTTTCTAACAAGACCTGTCCTAAAACTGAAAGTGAGAAAAGAAATATGGCTAATATTCCTTATAGAATGGTCATAGACTCAATTATGTACTCAATGATATCTACTCGTCCTGACATTGCTTTTTCTATAAGCTTTCTCAGCAGATTAATGTCAATCCTGGAAGAGATCATTGGGCTGCTCTCAAGTGGCTATTACGTTATCTTGACAGAACTTTAGATCGGGGTTTACATTATCATAATTGGTCTTATTTTGAATTAATTAGATTTGTTGATTCGGATTTTGCAAGTGATGAGGATGGTAGGAAATCTACCTCATCCTGCTTCTTTATCCTAGCGGGTAATTGCATCTCGTGGAAATCCCAACTGCAGCCGGTAGTTGCCTTATCAACTACTGAGGCTGAGTATATTGCCGCAACGGAAGCGATCAAAGAAGCCATCTGGCTTCAAGGGTTATTGAATGAATTATATGTTTTACATTCAAAAGCTATTATTTATACTAATAGCCAAAGTTGTTTACATTTATGTAAAAATCATATTTAGCATGAATGAACCAAACATATAGATGTCAAAGACCATTTTATTAAAGAAAAGATTTCTAGTGGTTTAATTGACATAGAGAAGATTAGTACTTATAATAATCCTGCATATTTTGGTACTAAAATTGTGAACACTGACAAGTTTATGTTTTGCAGGGATTTCCTTCACTTGAATGCAATTTGATTCACGGTAGGTTCAAACAACAGTTGGAAAATGTTGTTCGAGGTGGAGATTGTAGGTTTTTTGGGCCTTGAGTCTTCCAAATATTTTCATTTTCCAGCCCATCTTTCACCTAATGATGAATTGGACCTCAGCTGGAGAATAGGTGCCCAATTGACCGGGTCAAGAAATGCTGGGCCAGACTGGGCCGGGCCACCTGGGCTGCCTATTGGTACTTCTCCCATTTAATCCCTCTCTCCCCCTCGTTTCCTGTGCAGCCGTTTCTTTTCTCTTAGGAATCATTCTTCTCCTTTTCTTTTACATCTTCTTTCTCTGCCGCTGCTCTCATCCGTCCGTTGGCTTCCTGCGACATTGTCATTGTCGTCGGCTTCCTTGGATCATCATCTAATCTTTTACATGGGGTGTTTGAGAGAGAACCTCAAGAAAGAGAGAGATAGAGAGAGAGAGAGAGGGTGTGGCACCGGTGACTCTTGGCACTGTTGAGGTTCGGATCTAAGGGTTCTGATCATCATGTCACTTACTGGCGATGCCTCGACACAGTCTGTACAACTCACCCGCTGCTCGGCGTTCTTTCTTTCTCGGTTCGTCACAATTCCGGTCGGCGGTCATTGTCTGCGGCGGCGGTAAATGTTTCTACTTGTTTCTCTTATTTTCGATTATTACTATTAATTGTTTATTGTTTTACAACCCTGAAGTTTTTATTGGCTTTCGTTTTTATCGGAGAGGAAGGTTGTGTAATAGAATAGTTTTTTGTTTCTTTTACTATTTTTGCTTTCGTTTTAGGCCTGTAATAATAAATAGCTTCTGTAATAGTAATTAGTTTCTTCAGTATACTCTTATCATAAAACGATATAAGAAGAATGAGCGAAGCATGTCATGAGGAAGAATTTCATATGTAGAATGCATTTTGGAAAATATTCAATGACTCAATATACACTAGACACATTTTACATTGCTAGCAAACCAAATGTTTAGAGATTAGATAGCAAGAAATCATAATAAAACAATAATATCCTCATCTTCTTGTTCTTTCCTTGAAAAAGCAGCGTACACCTTATCTTTTATAAGCCCCATAAGTAATAATCTTCCCTCTTAGATAACTTCATAAAGAAATCCCTCTTTTTTTTTTTTAACCCTTAAAAGGATGTTATAAGTCTACTTATGCATCTTCTAGAGTTCTTTTCACATTTTATATAAATTAAAGAACAAATAAATCTACGCTTCTTCTACCATGTTAAATATTTGATAATCAACAGAAGACATAAATAAATTAGAGTCAATCATCAATAATCTTCGACAATAAGTTGATTCGAATCAAGATTTATGGTTTGGAATAAAAAGGCATGACTTGTAGTCGGAGTGAAATGTTGGATTGTAATTAGAAAAAATTTGTTTTTAAGTTCCTTAGGATAAAAACTTGTTAATAATTACTAACATTTCTTTTCTCTTCATTCCTCAACATGGCAGGTTTTCGTGTTTGTTACTTCATTCTGCATTTGAACAAGGGAAACAAAAGAAAAGATCCAAACTTTAGTGCAAAAAAAGAATTCAATCGAGAAACCATGTAAACTCTAGTTGAGGTTTTGTTATGTTGATATAGCTAATAAAATATTTTCCCCAATTTTCGTCGCACCATTGGAAAAACTAGCAACTTTAAAATCTTTCTCCAAAACGTAGCTAGATTCGTTGAAGAACCACTCTTGTACGCATTTTTGTGCAATAATTAAACTTTTGTCCAACATTTTAAGCTGCTTTTAGTTTCATTTTGTAAAGAAGACGCATGTGAGATACTCAAAATTGCTTTCGTATCTCTAACATAAAAAAGATTGGAAGCAGTTGTTTGTGCATCACATAGTTAGCTATGTATACAATAAATTTTTATTATATATATGATTAAGTAAAAGTGTTATGAATTTTTGTATATGATTGAAATAAATATGGATTTTTTAATATAGGTCCTGCAATTTTTTTTTAAATAATGGATAGTTTCTATCTATTTCATTTTTTTTGTATATAATGAATGATTGAGATACATAACTTATCGTAATTCTAAACTTACACCTCTTTATTGTCCATACTTTTGATAGATTAATATAAATATATATACCTTTATTATTATTGATCCATCAAAATTAATTGATTTTAAGTTTTGCAAAAGAAATTGGCTAGTTTCCTATTGTTGATGTTCTTAGATTTCAAATTTTCTTCATTCTTATCTGCATTTTCATCAACTTTTCATATTCAAAGTTTTTTTGTTTCACAGATTCTGTGCAGGAATATAAACCTTAACAGTTAAGAATGTCAACACTTGCTGCTCACCTAACTACTATACCCTAAAATCATACACATCGATTAAAAAAATGCATCTTTTAGGACAGAGTTTCTCGCCATTTTAAAGAGTGGCCTAGGGAGAATAATCGGGTTCCAATGATATCTCCTCCGGCTGTAGTTTGCCCAACCTATAATATGCGAAACTAAAGGAGAATGAAGGAGTCTTGCTTTCACCGTCATTAGAGTATGCTCCAAATCTAAACAATATAGCAAGATTAAGAATTTTTAATCGTCTTCCGAAGGAAAAAAAATAAATATGTGAGGGAATACACGGGATGTTTTGGTTGAAATAAGGAATAAAGAAAGAGAAGCTGCAAAAGCATTTTGCATTGGAAATGGCGTTGGAAAAAAACCAATAGAAATATTGGCTTGAACATCAGAGGAGGTTACGTGTTAGAAAAGTGTTCCTGACAAAATGAATATTTCATAAATTTAAAAGCTATAGTGGTTTTAAAAAAAAATTATGGTAATTTTAAATGTTTTCCTTTAGATTATTTCATTGTTGTTGTAATTGATTTCCTTGCTTCAAGGATGAGAAATATGGAATAATGTACCAGCTTTTTGTTTTAAGATTTTCATTTTTGAATTTTAGTTACTGAAAGGAAGAATTGCTATGCTTTAAACTTTTGATCTTACATTGGGAAATGTTAGTTAATTAGGATTGATAAATATTACTTGAATGATGAATAGAGAGATTTTCTTAATCACATTAAGTTAGCAACTACATAATGAAGGACTTCATCATAACACTTCAATATATTTTTGAAAATGCAACTTTTTACCCTTTTTGTTATGTCCTTTTACTATCAGAATAATTTTTAAAGTATGGACAACCAAGAGCTGAAATTTTAGAGTTACTATAAGTTATACATCTCATTCATTCATTGCATACAAAAAAACCACATAGAAAAATTGTCCATTATTTAAAATCAAATTACATGACCTATATTAAAAACATCTATATTTATATCACTCATATACGGAAATTCATAAAAGTTTACCTAAATCAAACACATATATAATAAATGTATGTGTGTATATATATATGCATATATATTTATATATGTATATAGTTTTTATTGCATAGTTTTTGATTAGGAGATTAGTTAAATTTTTGAGTTGTTTAATTTTGTGTCCAAGCCATTTTATAAAAAATCAATAATGT
Source organism: Catharanthus roseus (assembly GCA_028651295.1). NCBI lineage: Eukaryota > Viridiplantae > Streptophyta > Magnoliopsida > Gentianales > Apocynaceae > Catharanthus > Catharanthus roseus. Next base: position 4,472,976 of record JAPQWS010000048.1, on the reverse strand, counting down.
CCAAATTAAAAAATAAAATAAGTTATGGAGTGGGCCTTGTTATTAGGGCTATATCATGTTAAAATAACCCTAGCTCATTAGAGCTTAGGATTGGCTCATTAATGTATTTATAAACACCTTATGTTAAAATTAAACCTTAAGAACTCTAGAAATTCGAAACCCTGAATGCCGTGACCTATTTTTTGTTCTCTGTAATTTTATTACTTTCTTCAATTATTAATTATGAGGGATCAATGGAAGCATTGTAAGAGAAAAAATTTGAGAGAAATAAATAAAAAAAATATCTATTAAAACTTGTTCTTCATAAGATAAGTCAAATACTAAGAGTAATTTTACTACCCTAGTAATTAGAAACTCTTGTCACTACCACCTTTAATATTACCCTAGACTAGCTTCTACCATATTTTCTTTGATATCAAGAGATGGGTTGGGATGGGGATTAGTTAGGGGAGTTCTTTTGGGATCGGAGATGAATTTCATCCCCACATACGAGGATGCACGAGGATAAAGTCAAGGTAGGGGTAGTGGGGTTGTCGGTGGGGACCTCAACGCGTCTTGGAAACTACATTTTGCATGTTTTACACAGAAAAACTGCAAAAGTGGATGATAAATGTCAATCAATAAGAAATTATTTTTCACTACTTCGGGATGGAAGAAATCTCATTCTGTCACTCTATAGAAGTGTCCCCGGTGGCTGTGACAAATGGCTCTGTGCCCTATTTTTTTCTCCTGTTTCACCTGCTTGTTAAGTTTTTTGAGCCTGTTTTGTCTTAGGTGATGTATGAGTCTTCTTTTTGTATGCTAGACATAGGTATAGCATTAAAAAAAAGGTATATAATTTTTTTTCCAAATTAGTATGAACTGAAATTTTTATTTTATTTTTTTATGAAAATAAAGGTTTGAAACACAAAAGGTTAATAGTTTTAAATTTTAAAGTGAAAGTCATGACGTCCCAAAATGTTTAGATTCATTTGCTTTTAAATAAAATTTATGAAGAAGATATTATAATGAAATATTTGAATTTAAGATAACCTTAACTTATTATCTTTTAAGTACGATTATTTTTTCCTCAAAAATAAAAGTACAATTATTTATTAATTTTGAATGAGTATTTACATTAACTCAAATAAAAAATTGAAGCAAAATTTAATTTGGGAGAAGAAAATCAATGTTTCTCTAAACCAAAATTTGTTACATATACCCCAAATTTTAGTTAGTCCCCGCTCCCAACTACCCCCTTGCCATTTCTATGGTTAGTCAAGAAAACCTATTTTAATAGAACTAAAACCAAGCAAGTCACCACTCGAAATTCAGGTTTACCCTATGGAAAAACCAAGCAAGTTTTTCATTAAACAAAAACTTTCTTTTGATTAAGAAAACTATGAAATCCTTTTCATTAGGTCACCTAAGGGCCACACAATAAAAAAGCGAGTTAACATCATACATCTATGAATTTCTTAGCCGCAAATAAGATGGGTTTCAACTTTTTATCACAAAACACCGCAAATAACATAACCAGTCGGGTAGAAAAACAATCACTCAAAAATATCATTCCCATTTATGGTGTTCAAGTGATTTTATCCTTGCCACTACTGGCAAACAACATACAGTGCACGAATTGGAATAGGAATGCAAGGGTGGGGCCAAATTGTATCTTTGATACTTTACATGGTCTCTGATTCACCGCTTGGTTTGGGGATTGGGGTTAAGTTACGGAGCCATAAATAATTGAAGAGAAATAAATGAGCTGGATAAAAAGTTGAAGGTTAACCAGTGAAATTGAAGAAATTTTAAGAGAAATCAATTAAGTGAGTAAAACGTTGAATTATTTTTTTTTATTAGTGAAGACAAGAAAATTAAAGAGAATTTAATTATTTGGGGTAAAACAAAAGAAAAATAATGTACCAGAAAACTACGTTGGGAGAAACCAAACTTTTGGACTCAGAGATTCTACGAATTTTTTAATCGCAGTTTTTTCACTACACTGAAACAACCTATCATTTCCGAACTTAACAATGATGCAGACGCAATCCTATCAGTTTGCCATTGCATTTTTCATTGAATATAGTAGTTTACTACCAATTTAAACTTTATATCAGTCTTGAAATATTGTACTTATCAAAACCTTCATTTCAAAATTTCCATTTCATTAACAAATTAAAAATCTTTCACATGCAATAAAAAAGGAATTTCAAACTTAATAGGAAGACTGATGTACGCTTAAACATTTATGAACTATAGTTGTTCTGTCAGATCAAGTTAAGCGGCAAATATTTAACTTCTTTATTGGTGTTCCATGAAGAATGGTTGGTTCATATATTAATGCATTTCAGTATTTGCCTTTTAATTTGAACTTTATTAACTATGGGGTTTACTTCACGAATAAACTTCGCCAGCCTAGTAATTGCGACATCTAATAGACATGCGATAGGAGTAGAGCTAATTGTCTGAAATACTTAGGATTTCTTATTAAAGTGAATTTAAAGTAAAAAAAAAAATAACACAACCTTTATTAAATAAATTTCAAGACAATAACATCGTCACAGAATTCTTGGCACTAGTCGAATGTTCCTCTCTGATGCTAGCCTCTGCCTTTCCATCCCAACCACTCTTCCCAAATTTTGTCATCTTCCCATTCTTTGTACTTGATACTTCTTGACAACTTTAGTCAACTTCTTAGCTGATTCTATTAGTAAAGTTAAACTACATCGACGTCAAGAACCGTCATTAATCATTTTTTCATCTGCCGTTCTCCAATTCCCTTTTTCCATAATTGGTGGAGGTGTTTCTTTTCCCTTCTTTTGTGTTCTAATAAACTCCTCCCCAAACTATCTCCTTCATGAATGTTGACAACATACTCCATGGTAAGGCGTACTATGTAATTATTCCTTATATCTCTTGCATAGAAAAATACCCACATTATTGTCTCCCACTAGGGAGCTAGTATCCCTTGAAGATCCCATTGCCTAAAGGCTTTTTCATGATCACTACTCACTTCACCTTCCACTTCTATATCCTCATCCTTTATCACAATCTCATCTGTTTTTGATTTCTCGGCAACTTTATTCCGAAATGCTTCTAACATTCTAAACATTTCTTCCATCATTAATTTCCATTTATCTAAAAACATTTTTTTCAATTTTCTAGAAATTTCATTCTTAAACCTTTCGTGACATCTCTATCATACAATAATCTATTAACTCCAGTCTTATATGCATAGCTGCCAATGCAGGTTTCATAGGATGATTCACAAATGATTTGCAATGACAAGCTTTTGAGGCTTCTTTCAACCTTCATTTTTTTTGGAGTTCTCTCTCTCTCTCTCTCTCTCTCTCTCTCTCTCTCTCTCTCTCTCTCTCTCTCTAGGGTTTGTCTTGCTTATTGCTTATGGCATATCTTAGCACGGATAAACTCAAACTATATTCTGTGATCCAAATATTACAAAAATCTCATTAAATCACCTATGGAAGCTTTACACTAACATTAATCACTTATATTTATTAACCTTAATTGTAACAATTAAAATCTTTAATTTTCTCTCTCACCTCCCCCCAAAGAAAGAAAGTACCTTGAATAGTTTATAGTATTTCCTTTTACAGTATAGTTTCCCTTCATGGTTTATCTTTCATCCTTAGGCTTCATATTTTATTTGGTAGATTTTATTTGACATACTGTATTAATAATCCTACCAAATAAAAAATAGTCACCATAAGGAAAAGGAATAAACCCTAAGGAAAAAAATATATTATAAAAGGAAATATGAAAGACAATCCTAGATTCTTTCCATTTTTTAGAGGGTGTGAAGAATGAGTGGGGAAGGGGTAGGGGAAGAGAGATTATTAAGATTCATATTGGAACATTTAACGTAAATAAATATAGATGATTATTAATTAGTATCAATATTTCGTATTTATTTAATGTGTTTTTTGTTATATTTTGTTTTACTAAATATAGTGTGAGTTTATTCGTATTAATATGTGCCATAGAAACACACGTTAGACAAATCTTGTATATGTGTGTGTGTAGAGCAGTGATAGGTGCCTCTTTGTAGAAGCGATTAATGGCCTGAAATGAGGACATTTTAGTAAATTTAACAAAAATGGAGATGTAAATTTACATGATGGTCCCTTGTGTACTTTTACAATTTGAAATTGATAAATTGAAAAGCAACTCTCCCGATAATCCTACATGTAAAAAAGAACAACTTTCTATCATTTAAAGAAATGACTTTATCATCTTCTCTCTCTTCTTCTAAAAAAGTATAAAAGCTAAGCTAATTAAGTTACTAGGTGAGCTATTAATTTAGGTAGGTAAGTTAAAACATTTATACACTTGTTAGTGCTAGCTAGTAAACAAGTGCTGGTGCATTAGCCTTTTTTTTTTTTTTTTCCTTTTTTTTAAATTTTTTTTTTTTACCAAACATGGTGGCGACTGGCAAGCCGACCTGATTTAAAAAAAAAAAAAAACAAGTTCATAGTGACCTGATGCTCCTTCTTTCCTTTTTCTTTTAATTTTTTTTGTTTTTTTACCAAAAAAGGTACTGCAAGCTAACATGATGCTTTTTTTCTATATTTTTTTTAATTTTAACCAAATAATAGGCTCATCTCTTGGTGAGCAAATGAAAGGTTCTGTTAGTCATTTTAAAAATTTTAGTCATTCTTACAACAATTCAAAGCAACCAAAATGGCTTATTGTACAACAGTCAGGATCTTTTCAATTCATGAACCACACAAGATGTCACGAACTTGAAGGAGATCGTCATTTAACAAAATGCTCGGCGAGCTGTTTTTTTTTAATGACCCCATATGATATGAATTCAACAAAGGATTATCCAACAATTTGCATAGGAATAACTAGAAGATTGAAGACATCATGGATGAAGCTTCAATCGAGGAACTCTAGGTTTAATTGAAGATTTGGACGACTTTACAAGACTTCTAAGACTCATAAAATCTATAAGAAGCTCACCGAAATAAAAGTGGAAGCTCTCGACCATCGAAGAAGATGACATAAGCAAGGAGGGAAGAAAATAGAGCTTACCAGGACAAAAGGTTCCTAACTTACCACCCCGGTAGGTCTCAAGACAAATAATCATGACTTGAAGACTACACTTAATTTAATAAAAGTTAAAAATTGGTTTCTTGATTTTCATGATTGTAATTAACTTTTATTAGAAGGTTAATTAGGTATTTTAAATACTTATTAGGTTTTAGGAAGAGGAGTAGGAGTTCTCTAGAATACGTAGTTATGCCTCTTCTTAAAAACAACTAATTTGAATATTGATGATATGAATTTAGAGTTTCCTCCAACGGTTTCTAGGGTTCTTCAACCCATCTTAGTTAGCTTCAAAGGGTTTGCTTTCTTAGTTTATGAGCAATTGATTATTTAGATTGATAATCTATAGAGGTCAATTGACCATTTTAAATTCCTTCTTTGATTGACTTAGGAGTTCTTGCTCTTAGAGTTTATTAGTCAAGGTCTTTTAATTTGTGTAGTTTGAGTTTTAGGGCCAAGTTTCTCTAAGGTTCTTGCTATCAAGTTGGAAAGAGTTCCTCCTCTCTATTGGATTTATATGGCTTAGTTTCTCATACTTTCTTTAGTATAAGGTTAGAACTATAAAATCTTCAATAGAAGTTCTTTATCAAGGAGGTGATCTTGGGAAGGTGATGGATTCAATTTGCAATCAAATTGGGAATTCATATCACCAAAACTTATTCATTTGGTATGAACCCATAAGTTATTCATTTGTTATGAAATGCATTTCTTCTGGTTTTTGAAAATAAAATTACATGTATTAATTGTAAATATATTTATAATTTGTCCTATACCCACTTATAGCTTAATTTTATGTAATTTACAGTAGTTTCACTAAATTTTCACATAAGTCACTAGCTTCTGAAATTGACCCAATAACTTACTTTTTTGTTGTGATAAACATTTATTTTAGGTTTCCAAATAAAATTATTTATATTAATTACAAATATACTTATAATTTTTTTCTAAACGCATTCATTTCTTAATTTTATGTAATTTGCATTAGTTTGTGTAATACATAATTCACTATTTTCTAAAAATCACCCCATAAATGATTCATTTTTTATACTACACATTTATTTTTGTTTGTTAATAAAATTACTTATACTAATGATAAATATATTTATAATTTTTGTCTAAAACCTCTAATTTCAGTATTTTATGTAATTTACATGAGTTTAATGAAGCTTTCACAAAATTCATCAATTTCTCAAACTGACCCCCATAATATATTTATATGTTATTGATATACATTTATTTTAGTTTTTAAAAATAAGATTACTTATATTAATTACAAATATATTTATAATTTGTCTCTAAACCCACTAATTTCCTTATTTTACGCATACATAAGTTTCATTAAGTTTCCAAAAAATTCACTAGTTTCTCAAAATGATCCTATAACTTCTTCATTTTTTCGATATACATTTGTTTTAATTTTTTGAAATAAATTACTAATAATATTTATAAATGTACATATAATTTGTCTCCAAACCATTTCTTAGTTTTACGCAATGTAGTATAGTTTCTCTAAATGTCACATAGTATACTAGTTTCTCAAAATAACCCATAATTTACTCATTTGTTATAAAAAAAATATTTTATTTTAGTTTTTCAAATTCTAACCACGTATAGTAATTATAAATATACGTATAATTTTTCTCTATGCCCACTAACTTTCTTATTTTAGGTAATTTACATTTCATAAAATATACCAGTTTCTGAAAACTTGCAACAAATAGAACCATTATAGCAACAAACGTTATCCACTCTAGAATCCAATTTCCATTTATGACCTTCAGAATCATTTTACCTTTTTTCTTGGACATCCAAAAAGAAGGGTTTTTATTCTTGTTCTTCTGTTCCTTCTTCTCCCTTTTTCCATATTCTTGTTCGTTTCTATCATCATTATTATCATTATCTTCTTTGCCTAATTCACCCTTCTTCGTCGTCGGACTGTCGTCTCTTTCAGAAAATAAATCTTTCTAGAGTAATTTTATGAGAAATTTATATTCGATTCTCCCTTTCTGTTCCTAATTCCCCCATAGACTTGAGATTTGCAAGGCGGGGATAGGACTATCCAAAAATTTCTCACTGCTTTTTTTGAAGATTGCATTTATTAGGGAGGTTAACTAAGAATTCTCCCGTACTATTTTCCAAATCCGTACTCTACTCTTAAACTCATTCTTCACTTTTTCACTCCTAAAACTAAAATGTTTTGCCAAATAGTGGCTCACCACTGTAAAATGTGACGGAGCCAACCCAGAAACGATTATGTGCTGATGACATGGGGAATTTTGATGGGAAAAAAAAATATATTTTTGGATTTTGATTCCTCAAAAATACCACCATGGGATTTACTTAGCCCACATTCTACCATGATCTTATTTCTTGATTTTTTTTCACTTGCACAAAAATCACTTATCAAAAGTGGCCCAAAGCTTGGGATGTTCATAGTTTTGATAAATTAAAAAAAAAACAACCGGAACGAAAATTTAAGTTTTGGACAATTTCTCTTTGGATAGTAAAGTTTTTTTTCTCCAAATTAAAATTCGTTTCTATTTTCACTTTTGAGCTTCTCCAAATGGAAAATTTGAATTTTCTCCAAACTAATAAATAATTATTCTTAAATGTTATAAATTTCAATTAAGTTAGACTTAATTAAGTTTATCTAAAAATTTAAAGACTGAATTTTACACAGATTTTATATATTTTTATAAATTTTACTTAAATATTAATAATATAATTAAGTCAAGACATAATACATATTATTTTTAACTTTAAATTTATTACTTTTTATATATATTTTGGCTTTCTCCGAATCAAATTATTTTGGCTCGCAAATCATATAATATATATGTGTGTCTGTGTGTGCGTACATATATGAGGGTAAAGTGTGCCCGTGACTCTTAAACTTTTCTATTTTTTGTTTTCGACCCTAAACAAAAAAATGGTAAGTCCGTGAACATAAGCTATTCAAACGTTTTGGGCATTAATTCTTGATGGAAAAAGTACATGTAACTTTCACATTACCTTTTTTATGGGGATCTTTGTCCTAAGAAAAGAAAAAACGATGAAGTACATCCACAACTATCATCATCCAACTATACAATCGGTCTATCAACTAGAGTAAGGAAAACAGAGGCAATCACAGGCAATCAACCACTAGCCAAACCTTTCCCCTTGTTTGCTATAAGAAAGAAACCCATTAAAGCTACCACCCACCGTTTACCAAACCAACCTAAATCAAAACCAAAATCGTAAACTATTACAAATACTTACCTTTAATTTCTTGTAAATATTGACTTAAATGCAAAGAAAACAGAAACTAAAATTTTTAATCACAAAATCAGTACAACTTTTAGATGATAATCGGATATTCGGATACCCCAATTTCTTCATGACAAAAACTACATAATTGAGCATTTGATCCAATAAGTTGGTATATTTCAAACTAGAATTCACATCCTTCTAAGCGATATTTCATGATTCCAAAAATACATAACCAAAATAAAGGAAAACATCTATGAGGAAAAATGATTTCAAGTGATTTAGAAATTTCAACAATGGTTTCATGACTTCCTCTACAATATTAGATCTAAGTTTGAAATATTTAAGATTTTAACTGAATTTAAAGTAAAAAAAAAAACCTTTATGAAATTCAAAATACATAATATATTAAATAAGTTTCAAGACATTAACACCGTCAAAGAATGCTTGGCACTAGTCGAATGTTCCTCTCTTATGCTAGCTTATGCCTTCTCACCCAAACCAATCTTCCCAAATTCTTTCTTTTCCATTTTTTCTACCTGAGACTTCTGGACAACTTTGTTAAACTTCTCAGCTGATTTAATTAGTAATATTGAATTATGTCGACGTCTAGAATCGTCGTCAACCACTTTTGCATCTACGGCTGCCCGATACCCTCTTTCCATAATTGGTAAAGGTATTTGCTTTCCATTCTTTTCTATTCCACAAAACTCCTCCCAAACTATCTCCTCCTTGAACAATGTCAACATGCTCCACAGTAAAGCGTATTATGCCATTGTTCCTTATATGTTCTGTATAGGAAAACGCGCACATTATTGTCTCCCACCGGGGATCCAATATCCCTGGAAGATCCCATTGTCTCATGGCTTCTTCATGATCACAACCCACTTCACCTTCCACTCCACATCCTCATCCTCTATAATATGATCTCGCTTTTTGATTTTGCAAAGCAACTATATCTTGAATGCTTCTAACCCTCTAAACATTTCTTCCATCATCAATTTTTTTTATCTTCAAACATTTTTCAATTTTCCGGCCATTTCATTCGTAAACCTTTCATGACATCTCTATCATAAAATAATCTATGAATTCTAGTGTCTTATGCATAGCTACCAATGTAGGTTTCTTAGGACAATTCACAACTAGTCTCCCATGACAAGTTTTTTAGGCTTCTTTAGCCTTCGTTTTTGTTTGTTTTTTGTGTTCTCTCTCTCTCTCTCTCTCTCTCTCTCTCTCTCTCTCTGTGTGCGTGTGTGTGTGTATATATAACGCTTTGTCTTATGTATGCTCTTATGGCATATGTTAATATGGATAAACTCAAAATATATTCAGTGATTCAAATATTACAAAAATCTTATTCAATCACCTATGGAAATTTTGCACTCGCAATAATCACTTAGAATTATTTACCTTAATTGTGTCAATCAAAATCCTAATATTCTCTCTCGACTCCACTCCAAGAAAAAAACGGACTCGGGATAGTTTATAGCATTTATTTTTATAATATATTTTTCCTTTACGATTTATCTTTCCTTCTTTGGATTTATTTTTTATTCGATAGGTTTTATTTGACATATTGTATTAATAAAAACTACCAAATAAAAGATAATTACCTTAAGAGCAGTGGTAGAGAGAATTAAAGATTCTTATTGCCAGCATTAAGGTAAATAAGTATAAATGATTATTAATTAGTGTAAAATTTAATATTTTATTTCTTGAGACTTTTATATATACTTTACCTAATATAGTTTGAGTTTATCTATAGAAACGTGTGCCATATATAGGGGCACATATTACACAACACCATATATATGCGTATATATATATGTATATATATCTCATTAAATCAAATAAGGAAATTTTGCACTAATAATAATCACCTGGATTTCTTTACCTTCATCGTATAAATCAGAATATTTAATATTCTCTATTATCCCCACCCAAAAAAAAGAAAGCACCAGGGAATGTCTATTACATTTCCTTTCATAACATATTTTTCCTTTAGTATTTATCGTTTCTCCATAAGGTTTTCTTTTTTATTTGGTATATTGTATTAATAAAACCTACCAAATAAAAGATAAAACCTAAGGAAAAAAATAAACCTTTAGAAAAAAAATATGTGATAAAAGGAAATATGAAAGAAGATCCTAGATTCTTTACTTTTTTTGGAGGATAGGAAGGATTACGGGGAAGGGGTAGGGATAGAGAGATTATTAAGATTCTTATTGGAACAATTAAGGTAAATAAATATGGATTATTATTAAATAGTACAAACATTTCATATTTATTTAATGTGTTTTTCGTTATATTTGTTTTACCAAATATAATGTGAGTTTATCAGTATTAACATATGCCATGGGAATATATGTTAGAAAAATCTTATATGTATGTGTATGTCTAGAGTAGTGATAGGTGTCTCTTTGTAGAAGCGATTAACCGCCTGAAATGAGCACAATTTAGTAAATTTAACAAAAATTTGAGATGTAAATTTGCATAATGGTCCTTTGTGTACTTTTACAATTTGAAGTTGATAATTTTAAAAGGAACTCTCCCTATAATCCGTTATGTAAAGAGGAACAACTTTGTGTCATTCCAAAAAATAACTTTATCATCTTCCGTCGACTCATGTTTCACTTCTAGTAAAAAAGTGAGAATGCTAAGGTAATCACATTAGTAGGTGAGCTAGCTAATTGAGGTAGATAAGTTAGAACATCTATACACTTGTTAGTGTTCGCTAGGAAACATGTGTGGATGCATCGACCTTCTTTCTTTTTTCTTTTGTTTTTTTTTTAATTTTTTATAATTTTATCAAACAAGATAGTGAATGTTTGCTGACCTAATTTTTTTTAAAATATTTTTACCAAACAAGGTAGTGACTGGCATGCTGACGTCATGCCTCTTTTCATCTTTTATTTTAACCAAATAATAGGCGGATCTGTCAATGAGCAAATGCGATGTTTTTTTATCATTTTAAAATTTTGCATTCATTCTTACATCAATTCAAACAAACTAAAATGGCTTGTTGTACACTAGTCAGGATCTTTTCAAGAACCACACAAGATGTCTAGAACTTGAAAGAGACCGTCATCTAACAAAATGCTTGGCGAGCATTTTCTTTTTAGGAATGACCCTATATGATATGAATCAAATAAAGGATTATTCAAAAATTTGCATATAAGCCACTAGAAGATTGAAGACATCATGGATGAAACTTCAATTGGAGACTTTACAAGACTTCAAAGACTCATGAAATTTATAACAAGCTCACCAAAATGAAACTAGAAACTCCCGGCTATCAAAGAAGATAAAAGAACGAAGGAGGGAATAAAACAGAACCTACCGCCGATGGTAGGTTCCCATCTTACCATTCCCAGTATCCCTCTGCACAAAGGGAATTTTGAGGAGACAACCTACAGGAGATGATATGCTCCCACCCTGCCGTCTCCTATAGGTCTTAGGAGAAACAATCAAGCCTTGAAGACTACACTTTAGTTTTAGTCAAGATAAATTAATTTTTAGTTAATTCTCGGTTTCTTGATTTCCATGCTTATAATTAAATTTTATTAGAAGGTTAATTACATATTTTTAATTCTTATTAGCTTTTTGGAAGAGGAGTAGGTTTCTCTATAAATACCTAATTATGCCTCCTCTTGTAAAAAACTAAGTTGAATACTGATGATATGAATTTAGAGTTTTCTCCAATTATTTCTAAGGTTCTTTAACTAACCTTAGTTTGCTTCTAAGGGTTTTCTTCCTTAGTTTGTGAGCAATTGATTACTTAAATTGATAGTATATGGAAGTCAAATGATCATTTTCAATTTCTTGTTTGATTGATTCTAGGATTTCTTGTCTTTGGAGTTGATTAATCTAGGTCTTCTAATCTGTGTAGTTTTGATTTTAGGACCATAATTTCCCTAAGGTTTTTGCTATCAATTTTGGAAGAGTTTCTCCTCTTATATTCGGCTTATATGTCTTCGTTTCTCATAGGTTCTTTACTGGAGTGTTAGAACTACAAAATCTTCACAGAAGTTCTACGTCAAGGAGGTGATCTGTGAAAGGTGATGGATTCAATTTGCAATCAAATTGGAAATTCACATAACCATAACTTATTCATTTGTTACGACATACATTTATTTTAGTTTTTCAAAATAATATTAATTGTATTAACTATAATATACTTATATTTGTCTCTATACGCACTAATTTCCTAATTTTATGTAATTTGCACTAGTTTCTTTAAATTTTCAAATAATTCTTATTTTTTGAAAATGATTCCATAATTTATTCATTTGTTATGATATACGTTTCTTTTAGTTTTTCCAAATAAAATTACTTATATTAATTGGAAATATATTTATAATTTGTATAAACCCTCTACTTTCTACATTTTCTGTAATTTACATGAGTTTAGCTAAGTTTTTAGAAAATTTCCACTATAACTTACTCATTTGTTATGATATACATTTATTTTTTTTTTGAAATAAAATTACTTATATTAATTATAAGTATACTCAAAGTTTGTCTCTAAACTAACTAATTTCTCTATTTTGTATAATTTACATGAGTTTTATTATGTTTTCACAAAATTCATTAGTCTCTCAAAATGACCCTGTAACTTATCCCTTTTTTATGATATACATTTGTTTTAGTTTTTCCAAATAAAATTACTGATAATATTTTTAAATACACATATAATTTCTCTCTAAACCCCTATCTTAATTTTATGTAATTTAATATAGTTTCATTAAATATCAAATAATTTACTAGTTTCTCATATGACCCCATAATTTATTCATTTGTTATGCAAACATTTATTTTAGTTTTTAAAAATGTAATTACTTATAATAGTTATAAATATACTTATAAGTCTTTCTAAGCCCACTAACTTTGTTATTTTAGGTAATGTACATTGGTTTCAATAAGTTTTCATAAAAAATACTAGTTTCCCAAAACTTGTAACAAATAGAACCATTCTAGAAAAAAACATTATCTGCTCTTTGATATTCCAAAAGAAGTGTTTTTATTCTTGTTCTCCTCTTCCTTCTTCTCCTTTTCCCCTCTTCTTCTTCATTCGTGTCATTATCATTTTCATCATTTTCTTTCTCAAAATCGCTTTCGTCGTCGGTAGACTATTGTCTCTCTCAAATAATAAATCCTTGTAGAGTAATTTTATTGAAAAATTTATACTCTATTCCCCACTTTGGTCCTAATTCCACTCTTAGACTTGAGATTGAAAGGGGCAATGGGGCTATCCAAAAAAGTTTTTATTTCTTTTTTAAAGATTCCATTTATTAAGGAAGTTAACTAGTACCCTAACCCGCACTTTGCCCTTCAACTCATTCTTCACTTTTTTACTCTTGAACTGAAATCTTTAGCAAAAACATTAGGTCGCCATCACAAAATGTGACGAAGCCAACAAACAAAAATTATGTGCCGACCACACATGTGATTTGGAGGGCCAAAAATATCAATTACTGGCTTTCGATTCCTCAAAAATACTGCTATGCGATTTAGTTAGCTCACATTCCACCCATGAAATTATTTCTTGATTTTTTTCCCTTGACCAAAAATCGCTTATCAAAAAGTGGCTCAAAGCTAGGGATGTTGATAGTTTTGATAAATATTAAAAAAAAAAGCCCGAATTGAAATTTACGTTTTTGATAGTTTTATTTTGGATAAATAAAGTTTTCTTTCTCCAGATTAAAATTCGCTTCGGTTTTCATTTTTGAGATTCTCCAAAAGGACAAAATGAATTTTCTTCAAACTAATAATTAATTAATATCAAATGTTGTCAATTTCAATTAAGTTAGAATTAATTAAGGTTACTCAAAAATTTAAATATTTAATTTTACATAGATTTTTTATATTCTTAAAAATTTTATTTAAATATTAATAATATAATTAAGCTAAGACATATAAATGTTATTTTTAAATTTAAATTTACTACTTTTTATATTTTTGGCATTTCCCAAATCTAATTAGTTTTGCTCACAAATCATATGTTATATATGTGTGTGCGCTCCTGTATATGTATGTATATAAGGGTACGATGCGCCTGTGACTCTTAAACTTTCCTTTTTTTTATTTTTTACCTTAAACCAAAAAATGATAACTCTGTGACCTCGAACTATTCAAAAATTAAATTTTAAACCTTCTGTTACTTTTCGATGTTAATTCTTGGTGGAAAATGAACGTTTAAGATTCACATGACCTTTCTTAGGGGTATTTCATACCTAAGAAAAGAGGAAAAAAAAGATGAAGTACATCCACAACTATCATGATCCACCTACACTATCCGTCTATCAATTGAAGTAATGAAAACAAAGGAAATCATAGGCAATCAACCTCCAGCCAAACCTTCCCTTAGTTTGCTGTAAGGAAGAAACCTATTAGAGCCACCACCTACCTTCGACCAAAGCAACCTCATTCAACAACAAAAATTTAAAATATTACAATTACTTACCTTCAATTTCTTGTAAATATAGACTCAATTGCAAAGAAAATAGAAACAAAATAGGTTATGTAAATGTGACGAGTTTGGCCTTATTTAAACTAGTAGCCATGTAAATGTGACATTGGAATTTAACTTTGAATCACATTACTGGGTACAAAATAGGTTATGCCAAGATGTGTACCAAAATTATGATAAATATTTCTCGAAAGGAACTTATTAATACCTCCAAGATTTAAAGTAAGAATAAAACCGTAGAGAAATATTCTTTAAAAATAACTAGTAAACATTTTTGAAATTATACTTTAAGAATATTTAAAGTAAAAGTATTATGAAAATATCCTCTTAACTCTAGAAAACCTTTTTAACAATATCTAGAAAATATGTAAAATATTATTTTTGAAAAGAAATAATAAATACCTTAAAGGTATTTTTAAATCTTAAAACCTTATAAGAATATTTAAAATATTTTTCCCAAAGGAAAATAATAAATAATAAAAATATTACAGATATTTTTTTTCCAGTTAAATAATATTTCTCAAAACCCTCTTAAGCAAACTTAAAGTATATTATTAAAAAAAATATTAGTCTCAAGAAGAAATAATAAATATTTTTTAAAAATAATCTCCAAAATAATTTTAAAATTTCAAAACTTTTTTTGAAAATATAAAACATGTAAAAATATTATTTCCAAAAAGAAATAATAAATAATTTTTTTAAAAAAATAATTTCTCCAGATAATCTTGATACTCAAAAACTTTTTAAAGAATTAAAAGTATTATTTCTAAAAAAAATAGTAAATATTTTGAAAATAATTTCTCCAAGTTATTTTAAAACATAAAACCTTAAGAGGATTTAAAGTATTTAAAGATATTACGTTCAAAAATAAATAACACATATTTTAAAAAAATAGTTTCTTCAAAATAATTTTAAAACTTCAAAATCTAAAATAACAGAATTGAAGAAAAGAAATATTTTTAGTAAAAGCATCATGAAAATATGGCACTAACCTAAAACATATTTTGGTGCCATAAAAGAATATTTAAAACATAAATACTTTAATCACTTATCACATTTTTAGGATAACCCATAATATATCACCGATAATTATTTTGCGCATTTTGTCAAGAAATAACAAAGAATTGTGCTTTACAAGAATAATATTTAAATTTCTTTCAACAGAAAAGGGGTTGGTGAACTCACCTAGAGTCGTGATACGAATCAAACCTACAAACGACATTTCCAAACTTAATCAAATAATACTAAAAAAAATATACCTAGACCCCAAGATGACCCTAAGGTTCACCTAAAATTTATTTCAAAAGAAATTCTAGAATAATAACTCCAAGGAATTAAATTCATAATAATTCCTACATTTTTCTATTATCTAGAAAGAATTTATTCTTATGAAATAATAATAATGTATAGAAGAAACAGAAAAAACAAAATAAAATAAACAAAAAAAAGTTAAAAGAAGCACTTACCCTGGAGGAGCAAAGCCGGGAAGATCAACAAAAAAGAAAAGCGGAGAACTAGAAAGAATGAAGAGAGAGAGAGAGAGAGAGAGAAAGGGGAGGGGCTGGTTTGACCAAAAGGGAGAGGGGAGAGAGAAAAGCAAGAGAGAGAATGAGTGGAGAAAAAAAAAGGAAAGGCTGACATTATTTTTCAGCCAAAAAAATCCCTTATTCATATCCATCTATTCATGGCTTCAAGTGTGCATGCATGAGACACATGGCAATGGCCAACCATGTGTCACTCACCCCCTAACCCACTTGTCATCCCTTTCCATGTGGCCGCCAAATACCTTTCACATGTCTTACCCAGTCATGTCATTACCACATATCCAAGTAAGTAGTCCCTCAACTTTCTAAAACTTCTACGTTGGTCCCAGATATTAAAAATGAGTAAAAATCTATTTTAAGCTTAAGATTTCCATTTCTACTTTAAAGCGTTAAACCCAAATAATTCTAAAACATGTTCGAAAATTTTTCCACCGAAAAAAAAATTATTCCCTTAATTTTTCTAATAATTACCAAATGACCTCAAAACTTACTATTCTTTATAAATTAACCCCGAAACTTTTATTTCCTCTTACCCTGACCTAAGCTAACTTTGAGGTGCTTATTCTGGATGTTACATTTTTGTTATATTTTTTGTACCAAATATCGTGTGAGTTTCTTCGTATTAACATATGCCATAGGAACATCGTCAGATAAACTTAAATATATTGTCCAAAATAATGGTAGGTGCATCATTGAAGAAGTTATTGATCGCTTCAAATGAGGACATTTTAGTAAATTTAACAAAAATGGAGATGTAAATTTACATAATGGTACTTTGTGTACTTATAATTTGAAGTTGATAATTTTAAAAGAAACTCTCCCATAATCCTATATGTGAAAAAAACAACATTATGTCATTTATCATCTTTCATCAACTCATCTCTCTCTTCTCGTAAAAAATTAAGAATGCTAAGCTATTTAAGTTAGTAGGTGAGCTAGCTAATTGAGGTCGATAAGTTAGAACATTCATACACTTGTTAGTACTAGCCAGGAAACAAGTGCTGGTGCATCAGCCTTCTTTCTTTTTCTTTTCTTTTTTTTTATGTTTTTTTATCAAACAATGTGGCGACTAGCAAGCTGACAAGATTTTTTTTTCCAAAAAGAACAAACAAGTTGATGGTGAGCTGATGCTCCTTCTTTCTTTCTTTCATTCATTTTTAAAATTCTTTTACTAAACAAAATAGTGACTAACGAGCTGGCTTGATGCTTTTTTCTTCTCTTCTTTTTTTACAATAAAATAGGCTGATCTTTTGCTGAGCAAATACGATATTTTGTTTAGTTATTTTAAAAACTTTTAGTCGTTCTTAGATGAATTCAAACCAACACAAATGGCTTGTTGTATACCAATTAGGATCTTTTCAATTCATGGACCACACAAGATATCTTGAACCTGAAAGAGACTGTCACCTAAGAAAAGGCTAGACGAGCTTTTTTTTTTCTTTTTTTTTTTTTGAATGACCCCATATGATATGAATTCAACCAAAAATTATTGAACAATTTGCATAGGAGCAACTAGAAGATTGAAGACATCATGGATGAAGCTTTAATTGAGGAACTTTGGGATTAATTAGACGGCTTGGAAGACTTTACAAGACTTATAAGACCCATAAAATTTATAAGATGCTCACCGAATTAAAACTAGAAGCTCCCGGCCATCAAAAAAGATGCAAGAAGAAAGAAGGGGAGAAAACAGAGCCTACCGATGATTGTAGGTACCCACCCTATCATCACCAGTAGCCCTCTGGACAAACGAAATATTGAGGAGACTACCTACCGACGACTGTAGGCTCCCAGCCTACCGCCCCCAGTAGGCCTCGGGATAAACAATCAAGACTTGAAGACACTTTTATTTTAATCAGAATTAATTATTTTTTAGTTAATTATTGGTTTCTTGATTTCCATGCTTGTAATTAACTTTTATTAGAAGGGTAATTAGATAATTTCAATACTTATTAGGTTTTAGGAAGAGGAGTAGGCTTTCTTTACAATTACCTATTTATGCCTCCTCTTGTTAACAACTAAGTTTAATAATGATGATATGAATTTAGAGTTTCCTCCAATGGTTTCTAAGGTCTTCAACCCATCTTAATTAGCTTCTAAGGGTCTGCTTCCTCAATTTGTAAACAATTGATTACATGGATTGATAATCTATGGAAGTCAATTGATCATTTCCACTTCGTTCTTTGATTGATTCTGGGAGTTCTTGTTTTCAAAGTTGATTACTCTAAGTTTTCTAATTTGTGTAGTTTGGATTTTAGGGTCATAGTTTCCCTAAGGTTCTTGCTATTAAATTAGGAGGAGTTCCTCCTCTCAATATCGGGTTTATGTAGCTTAGTTTCTCATAGGTTCCTTCATCAATGAAGTGATCTTCGGAAGATGACACATTAAATATTCATTCAAATGGGAAATTCACATCACCATAACTTATTCATTTGTTATGACTCATAACTTATTCATTTGTTATTACATGCATTTATTTTAGTTTTTCAAAATAAAATTACCTATATTAATTATAAATATACTTATCATTTGTCCCTTTACCCACTAATTTCTCAATTTTATATAATTTATATTAGTTTCACTAAATTTTCACATAAGTCACTAGATTTTCAAATTGACCCCATAACTTACACATTTATTGTGATAAATATTTATTGTAGGTTTCCAAAAAAAATAATTTAAATTAATTATAATTTGTATCTAAACCCACAAATTTAACAATTTTATGTAATTTACAATAGTTTCTCTAAATATTCACATATTTCACTATTATTTGAAAATGACCCATAACTTATTCTTTTGTTCTGATAGACATTTATTTGATTTTTTCAAACACACGTACTTATATTAATTATAAATATATTTATAACTTGTGTCTAAACCCTCTAATTTCGATCATGATGTAATTTATATGAGTTTAACTAAATTTTAACGAAATTCACCAATTTTTCAAAATTCATAACATATTCATTCGTTATGATATATATTTATTTTAGTTTTTCTAAATAAAATTACTTATATTTATTATAAATATACTTATAAGTTGTCTCTAAATCCACTAATTTTGTTAATTTATTTAATTTACATGAGTTTTATTATGTTTTAACAAAATTCACTAGTTTCACCAAAATGACCCTATAGCTTATTCATTTTTTTATGATACACATTTGTTTTAGTTTTTCCAAATAAAATTAGTAATAATAATTATGAATATACATATATAATTTGTGTATGAATGTTTTCTTAATTTTGTTCAATTTAATATAGTTTCTCTAGATGTCACATAATTTATTGTTTCTCAAAATGACCCCATAATTTATTGGTTTGTTATGATAAACGTTTATTTTAGTTTTTCAAAATCTAATTACTTATAGTAATTATAAATATACTCATAATATTTCACTAACCCTTTTTACTTTATTATTTTAGATAAGTTACATTGATTTCACTAAGTTTTCCAAAAATTTACTAGCTTCTAAAAACTTGCAACAAGTATTATAGAAAACATTATCTCCTCTAGAATCAAATTTCCATTTATTACCTTCAGATAGGGATGTAAACGGGTCTAGACCCTCAAGGTACCCTCAGGACCCAGACCCTTATAGTGAAACTTGGACCTAGACTCGGACCCATCCCCTCCAAGAATAAAATTTTTGGACCCAGACCCGACTCTCCAGGGTCTAGGGTAGGGTCTGGGTATTCCCGTACCCGTATTACATTTTTCTATTTTTTTTTCCTGTTAAACAAAAATATATAAAATAATGTATAATCATAAAATAAAAAATTTCACATGGTTAACATAATCTGCTCAACACTTCTTTCAACAAATAGAATCATTTAACATGTACATAAATTACTAGGGATATAGACCCCTTTAACTATATTAAATCAGTCTGTAATCCAAATTCCTGGACAACCTCTGAGCAAAGAGTATATGTAATAATACAGTGTTGGCTAATAGATTAGTCAAATAATAGTATATAAGATAGAGAACGACAAAAAAAACTAAGAAAAAGATTGTCTTTTTTGTCATGATTCATGTATTCAGCAGTTCTATGAAATATAAAATAACACAAATATTACTATCATAAAATTGCTTTTACATGGGATGAAAGAATATATTTTTATATTTAGTAAAAATAAATTATTTGTGAAATGGCATTTAAATAAAGCTGAAAATAAATAAATAAATAATTTGAAAGAGGTTAGTTGAGCCAAGTCCATCAACTAAAGATGCTCTATTTAGGACTGAAAAGGAGAAAAAGAAAAGAGAAAGGGACTAAAAAGGAGAAAAAAAAGAGAAAAGGACTGAAAAGGAAAAAAAAAGAAAAGGTTGACAGCAACAAGATTTGAACCTACATAGGCATAGCAGACCAAATTTCAAGTTTGTCTCCTTAACCTCTCTGACATACCTCCTTAAGCAGATTCACTACCCTCCATCTAATATAATATATGTAAATATATATTATTATTTTATAAATACAAGTCTACGGGTATATAGGTCTTGGTATTATCATACCCTGCCCAGACCTATATAACAGAATAAATACGGGTACGGGTATGTGTACGGGTCTGCGGGTATAAAATTTAAATCTTACCTACTAAAAACGGTTATAGACCCGCACGGGTATGGGTAAGGCCCGCCCTGTTTACAGCCCTAACTTCAGAGTCATTTTATCTTTTTTCTTGGACATCCAAAAAGAAGGATTTTGATTCTTGTTCTCCTGTTCCTTCTTTTCCTTTTCCCCCTCTTCTTCTTTATTCCTGTCGTCATCATTATCATCAGCTCCTTTGTGGAATTCCCCTCATGTCTTCGGGAGACTATCGTTTTCTCAGAAAATGAATCTTTGTAGATTAGTTCTATTGAAAAATTTATACTCGTTTCTCCACTTCGGTCCCTAATTCCCCTCTTAGGCCTAAGATTAGCAAGGCAGGGATAGGACTATCAGAGATATGTTTTATTGCTTTTTTAAAAAATTTCATTTTTTAGGAAAGTTAACTAAGAATGCCCCTATACTATTTGCCTAAACCACACTTTGCCCGTAAAGTCATTCTACGATTTTTTACTCCTTAACTAAAAACTTTTGCCAGAAAGTTTCTCGCTACCACAAAATAGGATGGAGCCAACAAAAAAAGATTTTGTGCCGACCACATGGGGTATTTGGAGTGGCAAAAGTATCAATTTTTGGCTTTCGTTTCCTCCAAAAAACCCCATGCGATTTACTTAGCTCACATTCGACCCATGAACTTAATTATGGATTTTTTCCCTTGAACAAAAATCACGTATGAAAAGGTGGTCCAAAGCCAAGGATGTTAATAGTTTGGATTAAAATAAAAAACAACTAAAACCAAAATTTAAGTTTTGGATAAATGAAATTTTCTTTTCCTAAATTAAAATTCGTTTCATTTTTTTTTGAGCTTCTCCAAAAGGAAAAGATGAATTTTCTCGAAAATAATTAATTATTATTAAATTTTATTAATTTCAATTATTATATGTGGGGTACTGACTTTGATTTTCTTCATGCAAAATTTTGTAACAAAGTACCTAATTTTTCTCTTGGCTTCAACAAGATTGAACCAGATGGCATTTTCTTTGATTCTTAGAATTTTTTCCCACCATTATCACTGCCAATTGATGCCCCTAAACCCACTATCACTGCCATAAGAGCTAGCAATCTCATCCTCCTACTTCCCCTAATCTTCACATGCTGCCATCCCGTTCTTCTTCTGTTACATCTCTGTGACACTCTCCCTCTATCTTCTTTCCCATCTCTTGCAATATCATTGTGCCCCAGATTCTTCTTCCTCTTCTTTTTCCTCCCATCATAATTTTACACCGCCTCCTCCATTTTCTTCTTCCCCTTCCATGTTCCCTTCCCCTTCCGTCGCTGTTGCACCTTTGTCTTGGATTAGGGGTTGCTAAATAAAAACCACACTATTTGTTTTGTTTCATTCAGTCCCAAATGCCCATGGGAATTATCACGTGAATGTCACATGTTGACTAAAATTAATAGAAGCGAAAAATTAATACGTTGAAGGGTCAAATTTATTTGTTGGGAAAGTTTGAGGTAACGAACTTAGCGTTTTTTTAGTTTATGGTCATAAATAAAAAAAATGGAATATTTTAAGCATCACTAATACACTTCACCCTAACAACAACAACAACAACAACAACAACAATAATAAGAAGAATAATAATAATAATAAGAATAATAATACTTGTGGTTAGTTGCTTAAAATATTTGGGTGAAAAAGGAAATTTCCATAAGGATTCCATTATATACTCTTATCATAAATGGAATGAAAGGAGAAGAAAGAGGGAATAATGATTATCTTTTGTCTACTTAAATGAGGAAGATATTCTTATTTGGAAAGCATTTTGAAGAAGATTAAATGACTGTCACTAGATATTATTTGCATTGCTAGCAATCAAAATATCTTGGGATTTCATAGAAAGAATGATAAAAAAATTGTATTTCTATCTCCTTGTACTTGTTTTCCAAAAGTAGCTCACAGAAAATCTTTTAGAAGCACTAAGAGTTGTCTAGTACATTCTCAAGTACTCAATCTAGTACACATAGTTGAACAATAAATTTTCCCTTAGGGTTTATCTTTTATTCTATAGGATTTATATTAATAAAATTACTATAAAATGAGTGTACTAGAGGGTGTACTAGAAGATAGATTAAACGATCCTAGCAATTTCATAATCCCAATAATGTCATTGCAATTTTATAAAGTATCGAATCTTTCTTCTTTGTTAATTTCACTACTAAATCTTTGCTTCAAATTTATAACCTTAAAAAGATTTTATAAGTGCACTTTTGCATATTCTAATGTTATTTTCACACTATATATACATTAAAGAACAAATAGAAATATGTTTCTTCTACCATGCTAAGTCTATGACACTCAATGAAGAATCGATGTAAACGGTGGATGAAAATATAATTTTTTTAGTTTCTTTAGCTGTCTAAATATTTTTTAGAAGTTTACGCGCACCATTATAGAATTAGAAACCATAAAATCTTCCTCCTAAACCTATCAAAATTCCTTGAAGAACTAGATTCCCGTAGCCAACTTCAGTGCA
Source organism: Catharanthus roseus (assembly GCA_028651295.1). Taxonomy (NCBI): domain Eukaryota; kingdom Viridiplantae; phylum Streptophyta; class Magnoliopsida; order Gentianales; family Apocynaceae; genus Catharanthus; species Catharanthus roseus. Next base: position 4,449,569 of record JAPQWS010000048.1, on the reverse strand, counting down.
GTAAAAAACTTCAAGATAACATTCTAAGCTAAACAAATACCATTAAATTATAATTTAAAATCAAAGCATTAGTATGCAAAGAAAGAACCAACTTGCGCTTAGAGTGTTTTACTTTTCAAGACAACCTATATGGCATGTAGAACTCGAACATGTCAATGCTATATTTCTGAAAAAACAAGTTAGTATACAAAATTAGGAAGATGATGCTCTCAGCTATGGAAAATTCTTTACATCTCAATGTAAATGTTTTTTACAAATTCAAAAATACTTATTCAACCTGCCCAAATTTTTTGTTCGTTCTTTATTGTTTTGGAGATATTAATCCTTTTAATCATTCTGATATCATTTAAGATAAGTTTATCTTGATAAGGTAGGGTTTAACTCTTTAGAATTATATGTATTCCTTTAATTATTAGAACTACAGACATGTCTGGAACAAAAGTAGTGCAATACGTGCATACGGGCTCGAATAAGAAGAAAGACCTACTTAATTACTTGGGAGACAAATAGTTAAATATTTTGATTATTTAATATGGGGTCCAAGTTATTTCATAAGAAAAAAGTGGGCCATATTACAAAATTCATTAAGTTAGGAGTGGGCACGTTTATGTGGGCCAGATAAAGTTAGATTAGCCCTAGTACATTAGATTTTAGAGTTTAGGGCCCAATTATAAACACATTATGTAAAAACTAAACCTAGAGATCCTAGCCATCACAAACCCTAGTTGCCACCACCCTAGACTAGTTCCTTCTTTCAATTTTTTTTTATTTTATAGGCTTCTTAAATTGGAGTTTCACATGAGATTGATTCATTCTGATCATCAGTTGTTTGAGGTAAGACTTTGTAAATCAATGTTGGTTTTGACATGAAAGTCTTAAATTACAGCAAAATGTGATTGATGTTGTAAATTATATATTTTTGGTTGTTTAAAATTTGACTAAACAATATTTATTTTTAGAAAAAAAATTATGGGAAAAAAGGTTTCTTGTCCTCGATGATTTGGAAAGAAAAGAAGAAGAAGAGGAAGAAGAAAAAATTTCCTCAAGGATGTCATATATAATCTTATAATAAAATTATATAAGAAGAATGAGCGAAACATGACTAACTTTTGCTTATGTACATGAGGATGATTTTCATGTTTAGAAAGTATTTTGGAGAAGATTCAATGACTCAGTCAACAATAGACATAATTTACAATGCCAGCATACAAAATATTTAAAGATTAGATATCATGAAATGATAATAAAAAAAATAGTTGTATCATCTTCCTGTTCTTTATTTCGAAAAGCAGCTCACGCCTTATCTTTTATAAGCCGCATATAATCAGTGCTATTTTATAAAGTAACAATCTTCCTTCTTAGGGATCTAATTATTGAAATTTCTTGTTATTAGGGATATTTCATTTCAGAATAACCCTAGCTCACTACACCGTAGGATTAGCTCATTAATGTATTTTATAAACACCTTATGTTTGAATTAAACCTTAAGAATCCTAGAAATTAGAAACCTTGAGTACCACCACCTATCTCTGTTTCTTTGTAATTTTAGTACTTTCTTCAATGATTAATTACAAGGGATCAAGAGAAGTTTGTAAGCAAAAAATAAAATAAAAAATTGAGAGAAAGCAATAAAAAATCTAGTAAAACTTGTGCTTCTAGATAAATCAAAGTACTAAGAGTAAGTTTACCACCATAATAATTAGAAACCCTTGTCACTGTCACCTTCAATATTACCCTAGACTAGCTTCCATCACCTTTTTTCCTATTTCCAAAGATTGGTTGAGATGGGATTAGTTAGGGGAGTTCGGTTGAGATTACGGATGAATTTCATCCCCACATACGTGGATGCATGGGGATAAAGACCAGCTAGGGGTAGTGGGGTTGTCAGTAGGGGCCTCATCGTCTTTTGAAAAATGTATTTTACATATATTTCTATGAAAATGCTTCAAAAGTTGATAAATATCAATCAATAAGCAATCCTTTTACTATTTGGGGATAGATGAAATCTCGTTCTGTCGCTCAATAGAAGTTTCCCCGGTTGCTGTGACAATAGGCTTTGTGCCTAGTTGTTTCTCTTACTTCCCCTGGTTGTTAAGTTTGCTGAGCATGTTTTGTCTTAGGTCATGTATTAGTCTTCTTTATGCATGATAGACCTATGTAGTGGAGTTTAGTATATAATTGTTTTCCAAATTAATGTAAACAAAATTATTGAAATTAAAATTGTATGCTTTTATATGAAAATCATGGTTCGGAACATACAAAATTAATAGTTATAAATTTTAAATGGACACTCATCACTATTCCAACATGTTTAGATTCACTAGATTTTAAATTGAATTTATGAAGAAGATATCATAATGAAATATTTGAATTTAAGATAACCCTCACTTATATCTTTTTAGTACAATTATTTATTCATTTCGAATGAGTATTTAGATTAAATAACACAAATAAAAATCTGAAGGTAAATTTAATTTGGAGAAGAAAATTCAAGTTTCTCTAAGCAAAACTTTATTAAATATAACCAAAAATTGAGTTAGTCCCCGCTCCCACCCTGCCCCATTGTCATCCCTATAGTAAATAAACAAAGGCTATGACAAAAGAACTAAATCTAACCAAATCACAACTTGAACACTTTGTTTTACCTTCATTAACAAATTAAACGAGTTCTTTATCATATAAAAATTTTTATTCGATCAAGAAAACTATGAGATCCTTAACCATTGTGGTTAACAAATGACCACAAGACAAAATAGTAGCAAAAATACACCACCTCCGAATTTTGAAACCTCAAATGACATGGGTTTTTGACCATGGAAAACATAAACTTGCAACCAACAAAACCATTTTATCAAAATAAACTATCCACTCAAGAATCCTATTTCCACTTTTGACCTTCAAAGTGATTTACCATTCTTCTTCAACTTCCCCTAAAAAAGTTTTCATTTCTCTTATTTTCTTCCTTATCCTTTTTCATATTCTCTTCGTGTTCATTCTTGTCATCATCGTTATCATCGTCATCTTCTTCACAATATCTCATGTCGCCACTGGCTGAGTAGTAGCTCTTAGGGAATCAATCCCTCTAGAGTAGATTTACTGAAATAATTATACCTGATTCCCATATTGGATACCAATTCCCTGCTTCGATTTGGGAATAAGAAGGAAGGGGATGAGACAAAATTTTATCCCCACATGTCGGAAGAGATTGAGGATGAAATTAGTTACGAGAGTTGGGTTAGAGACGGTAATAAAGTTCATCCCCACAAATATGGATAGAGGAATACATAGAGTTGAACAGGGGATGAATGAGGATGGATATGGAATACATGGGATCAGAATTGGAAAGGGGACACGGGTTCCCACCCCCACCTGCCTCCTTGCCATTCCTATGGTCAGTCAACAAAACCATTTTAATAGAACTAAAAGTAACCGAGTCACAAATTGAAATTTAATTTTACCCCATGGCAAACTAAGCAAGTTTTTCACTGAAGAAAAACTTTCATTTGATTACATTAAAGAACAAATGAATCCATGCTTCTTCTACCATGTTAAATCTTTGACAATCAATAAAGACAAATAAATTAGCGTCAATCTTCGATAATCTTAGAACAATCAATACAATTGAATAAAGATATAAGGTTTTGGAATAAAAATGCATGACTTGTATGAGTGAAATGTTGGATTGTAATTAGAAGAAATTTGCTTTTGAGTTCCTTAGTATAAAAACTTGTTAATAATTATTGACCTTTCTTTTCTCTTCCTTCCTCAATATGGAAAGCTTTTGTGTTTGTGACATTATTCTATATTTCAACAAGGGAAACAAAAGAAAAGAACAAAACGTTAGTGCAAAAACAGAAATCAATGGATCTAGTTGAGATTTTTCTTTTGTTGCTAAAGCTAAAAAATATTTTCACAAAGTTTCGTTACATCATTGGAAAAATTAGCAGCTGTAAAATCTTCCTCCAAAACCAACCTAGGTTCTTTGATGAACCAGTTTCATGTACCCATTTTCGTGCATTAATTAAACTTCTGTCCAACATTCTAAGCTGCTTTAGCTAAGGAATACCATTAATTATAACGTAAAAAATAAGTTTCTCTTATGTAAAGAAAAAGCATGTGGTGCACTCTAGATTGCTTTCCTAACTCTAAAATAAATAACATTGGAAGCAGTTGTTCGTGGATCACATAAGTAGCTGTATATATAATATTTTTTGTTATATATACATGATTAAGCAAAAATTTTATGAATTTCCGTATGCGATAGATATAAATATGGATGTTTTTTTAATATAGGTGATGCAATTTGATTTTAAATAATGGATTATTTTTTTCTATATAATTTTTTTGTATTTAATGAATGATTGAGGTATATAACACCTCTTGATTGCATATACTTTTGATCAGATAATCTATTAAATCTTCATAAGTTAGACATAAAGAAAGATTATAAATGCAAACATTTCTACCATTCGCGTTTGATAACTTGAAAAAGAAGAAAGAATAGTAGTAAAAATCCTTTGATAATTTTTTTGTTTTCAATCACTTAAAAATAAAGAAACAGTACAACTACAAGTACATCTAATATTTTCTTTTTCATTGCTTGGAAATTAAGATAAAATAGAAGTACAAATGCCTCTATTTTTGCTTTCGATAACTTAGAATAATACTTAGTCTCTAAGTTGTAAAAAAATTTGACAAAGTTCCCTCTGTAAAATATACATTTTCCAAAGGCAATGGTCACCCACACACAACATTAGATCATCAAAAAATTAAACAAAGAGTACGTGCTCTCCCCATAAATAATTAAACATCAAGAAACTAGCTCCAAAATAGCAAGAAAATAGGGGGATCATAGAACAAAAATAGAAAGAAAATAAGAGATCATAGCTCCAAACTAAGCTAAAAAATAAAAGGGTCACGACCCACACACTAACAGAAGAAAACATAAAATAAAAAGAATAAAGGATAAGGGGCCAGAGCATACCGAAATTAAAGAGAACTTGAAAGATCAAATTACACGTAGCCTACTATACTCCGTTAAAATATCAAGCCAGAAACCTCGAGTGAAGATGGTATAATCAGTCAGCCACGAAGATAATCAAAATTTTAACTATTAATTAGTTTATTCAACAAAATTGTCTTATCTCAAACATGCATTAGTCCCAAATAGTAAACATTTCAATTTCACATGTATTAATCCCAAATATCTTAATCATGTATGATCTCAAACATGCATCCATGGAGTATCTCAAACATGCATTATCTCAAACACTGACAGCTTGAAAAAGAAAATAGTAGTAAAAACCCTTTGGTAATTTTTTGTTTTGAATAACTTAGAAATAAAGAAAGAGTACAAGTACAAGTACTTCTATTTCTCACTTTTGAAAACATGGAAATTAACATAGAATAGAAGTACAAACACTTCTATTTTTCGTTTTTCATAAATTAGAAATAAAGAAATAACAGAAGTACATATGCTTCTACTTTTTGCTTTCGTGAACTTGGAATTATACTTAGACATCTAAGTATAATTCTCTAGGTTGTAAAAAAAAAAATATTGACAGAGTTCCCTCTGTAAAATAGACATTTTCCAAATGCATTGGTCACCCAAACAAAAAATCTAACCATTAAACAATTAAACAAGGAATTCGGGCTCCACCATAAGTAGTTAAACATCAAGAAACTGGCTCCAGAAAAATAAAAAGAAAATCCAAAATCGTAGCTCAAAAATAGCAAAAAGATAGGAGAATTGCAGCCCAAAAGCAGCAAGAAGATAGGGGAATTGCAGCGCCAAAATACGCACAAAAATAAAAGAGTCACGACCCACACACTAACAAAAGCAAATATAAATTAAATAGAATACAAGACAAAGAGCAAGAGTGTACCGAAATTTAAGAGAACTTGAAAGATCAAATCAGAAGTAGCCCACTCTACAACTTATAAACTTTCTAGCCAGAAACCTCCAGTGAAGAAGTTATAATCTTTTAAGCAGGAAGATAATCAAAATTGTAATTATTAGTTACTTTATTCAAAATAATTATTCTTATCTCAAACATGCATTAATTTCAAATACCAAATATTTCAATTTAACATGCATGAATCCCAAATATCTCAAATATGCACTATTCATCAATGGACAAGCTCAAATATGCATTATTTCAAACATTGGTAACATGATAAAAAAGAAAGAATAGTAGTAAAATCCCTTTGATAATTTTTGTTTTGAATAACTTTGAAATAAAGAAAGAGTACAAGTACAAGAACTTATGTTTCTTTCTTATGACCACTTGAAAATGAATCAAGAAGTACAAGTACAAATGCTTCTAATATTTTCTTTTTTTAATATCTGTGAAACAATTTTGTTCTAACCAATCAAATGGAGCTATGGATGCCCTTTGGATTCCATTTTAAATAAATCACATGAAAAATGACTATGATAGTGTGTGAGACAAATCCTGATCAAAAAATATATATAGGTCCACATCATCGTTTCTTCAAGGAGTTGTTTCTTTTTTTTTTCTTTGTACTTTTCCCCTAGAATGCAAAATTCGTGCTAATGACTAAAATAACCGTACATATGATTGATCAGTTTGTAGTATTAATTAACCTTATATTTTATCTCCAAATTAGATGCAAACAATTTAAACAATCAAAACAACCTCAAGATCAAATGCTATCCAATCCAAATACGTTACAATGTGTGGTGAATTACAACTATCGATAAACAACGTACAATGTTTAGTCACAGCATTTGTATATGCACTGTGAGTATAAGTGCATTTACATCACTCTCTCTTCAATTTCCCAACTCATGGCATAACATGTGAGTATAAATACTTATACAAGAGTAATACTTAGATTATAGATGTTGCATGAGAACATTATTGTCACCATAAAAAATAGACTGCACATAATATTCACCCTTTAAATGACCAACACGGTTCTCACTTTTCATAACTAGTCTGCAACAAACTTCAATAATAGTAAGAGATTTCAGGAAAAAATTCTTTGAGATAATATGATTCTTAACTAAATGTTGTTTTCTACCCCCAAGAGTTCGCATCTTATTCGGAGTTAAAGTAGCCTTAAAAGTACTAGAAACGATGTGAATGGTTTTGATAAACTGAAGTGATTACTTAACATACAACATTTTCTAATGGCTAGCAGTGAAGATTGTTGGAAAACTAATTACTATTACGCAAAACTATTTACTATTACAGAACCCAAATAATAATACTAAACAGCAAAACTAAAAATCTAACTCTATTACGTAAACAATATCTTCTTCCTTCCCCTTTACTGATCGGTAAAAGCTGATCTTAGTGCCAAACCGTGTTCCTGCAAAAATTGTTAAACGATACAGAAAATAAAAACGATAAAAACCATAGAAGGACGCTTCTAACCCACCGGGTTGGTTCCGCTGGCGGTCGAACAACTGCAAGGACAGCAAAGAAGAAAGGGAGGAAATAGAGATAGAGACAGCACTCCCAAGAATTCAGAGACGGGGAAGAGAGAAAGACCAAGAAGAAGAAGAAGAGTCAGAGTGTTCTATGGAAATCGAGGAGGCAACAGATGAATAGGTAAACTCACAACGGGCAGCCCGGGTTTGCCCGGCCTGGCATCTCTGACCCAGTCAAAAACAGATCACCTACTCTTCAGCTGAGGCCCATGGTCATCATTGGGTAATATATAGTGGGCTGGAAAATGGGAACTATTGGGAAGGCTAAGGCCCAAAAAGCCTACAATCTCCACCTCGGACAATATTTTCCAACCGTTGTTTTAACTCACCAAGAATCAGACTGCATCTAAATGAATGAAATCCCTGCAAAATAGAAACTTTTCAGTGTTTACAATTTTATGACCAAAATCCGCGTGATTATTATCAGAATTAATCTTGTCTATGTCAACTAAATCACTAAAGACTTTTTCCCTAATAAAGTGATATTTGGCATCTATATGTTTTGTCCGTTCGTCATAGACCCGATTTTTTTATAAATGTCAATAACTCTGAGTATCAGTATAAATAATAACTTTTGAGTTTAGAACTTGTAATTCATTCAATAACCCTTGAAGCCAGATGGCTTCTTTGATCACTTCCGTTGCTGCGATGTATTCAGCCTCGGTAGTTGATAAGGCAACTACCCGCTGTAATTGAGATTTTCACGAGACACAATTACCCGCTAGGGTAAAGAAATAGGATGAGGTAAATTTTCTACTATCCTTATCACCTACAAAATCAAAATCAACAAATCCAATTAGTTCAAAATCAGACCAATTATGATAGTGTAAGCCTCGATCTAAGGTTCTGTTAGGATAAAGTAGAAGTCACTTGAGAGAATCCCAATGATCTCTCCCAGGGTTAGACATAAATATGCTGAGAAGGCTTATAGAAAAAGCAATGTCTGGCAGGGTAGATATCATTAAGTACATGACTAAACCTACGGACATTCTGTAAGGGATACTAACCATATCTCTTTTCTCACTTTCGGTTTTAGGACAGGTTTTGTCAGAAAGTTTGAAATGGCTTGCAAGTGGAGTTATAAGGGGATTACATAGATGCATGGAAAATTTGGATACAATTTTCTGAAGGAAAGGCGTTTGCGATAGAAAAAGTGAACGATCAGTTCTATCTCTTGAAATACTCATCCCAAGGATTCTGGATGCAACACCTAAATCCTTCATATCAAATTCAAGTTTTAACAGAGACTTTAGATCATCGATCTTAGCTTTATGTCTGCAAGCAATTAGCATATCATCTACATAAAGCAATAGGTGAATAGCATAATCAACATAATTACCATAAAGTAAACACAACTATCATAGTTTCTTTTAGTAAAACCAATTTTTAACATAAAATAATCAAACCTCTTGTACCATTATCTGGGTGATTGTTTAAGTCCGTATAAGGACTTTTTCAAAAGACACGCCATGTGTTCTTTACCCTTAACCTCAAAACCTAGTGGTTGACGCATATATATAGTCTCTTCGAGAACACCGTGCAAGAAAGTGGTTTTAACATCAAGTTGTTCAAGATGGAGATCATAAAAAAGCAACAAGAGCAAGAATAATCCTAACCACTTTGTATTTAATGACAGCAGAAAAGAATTCATTAAAATCAATGCCCTCAACTTGTGAAAAAGCTTTTGCAATCAGCCTGGCCTTGAACCTTGGAGGTTCACTAGAAGACTCAGGTTTTGGAACAAGAATCCAGGTTTTGTTTTTGTTTAAAGAAGACAATTCCTCATCCATAGCATGTAACCATAAAACGCGATTAGGCTTTTCAAAACATCAGAAAAAGATAATGGTTCTTTTTCCTCCACAAAAGATGCAACAACAAAGGCATATGAAATAATGTTGGAGTAACCATACCGAGGATGATCCTTACGTACCCTTCAAACCCAATCTCTTGTAAGCTGGTAATCCCTAAGGGCTTGAGCTTAGGCCTCAAGGTGCTCTTCCTCCTCATTGGAACCTTCTAAAACAGGATCAATAGTTTCAGGAATACTAGGAATATCAGGTGTGCTACTGGATGATGTAGGTAAGACTTGGTTGGTATCGGGTTCCTGAGGTGGTTCTAGAGATGGTTTAGAGGTGACCTCCACCTCCACAGGAATACTACTAGGAGTGTGAACACTTGGTGGACTATCGGAAACAGGTTTATCCTTAAGACCGGGCATTTCTAACTTGTTAAAGATAACATCCCTACTGATAACAACCCTTACACCCGGTTTACCCTTTAACCGCACTCTATAACGCTTCACCCCACTAGGATATCCTATGAACACTCCCTTTCTAGACCTAGGGTCTAGCTTACCCTCCTTCTTATGTGCAAAGGCCATACACCTGAAAACTCTCAGGTTGGAAGGGTTAGGAGGTTTACTATACCAGAGTTTTATAGGAGTCCTAAAATTTATAGCTGTAGAAGGGGATCTACTAATGAGGTAGACATTCGTACTAACTGCTTCTCCCCCGAAAGGTTTTTGGACACCGGAATAAACAAGGAGACATCTAACCTTATACATAATGGTACGGTTGATCCTTTCGGCAACTCCATTTTGCTGTGAGTTATGCCTAACCGTCCTATGGTGTACAATGTCATGCAATGCACAGAAATCAGAAAACTTACGGTTGCAAAACTCAAGACCGTTATCGGTCCTGATAGTTTTTAGTTTATTTCTAGAATGATTTTCAGCAAAACCTTTCCATTCACAAAACCTTTCAGAGGTTCGATCTTTAGTTTTTAAAAGAAAAACCCAAACATGCCTTGCAAAATCATCAATAATAGATAAGAAATAAAGATTACCACCATAAGTTGGAACCTTTTCAGGTCCCCACAGATCACAATGCACATAATCAAGTATAGTAGAAATTTGTGTGTGCTAGTTGCAAAACTGATTTTGTGTTGTTTTTCCAAAACGCAGTGGTCACAAAAATCCAAGGAATCAATTTAATCACAACATAGAAGAGTTCATTTCTATAAATAATAAGGTCCCTTCTCACTAATGTGGCCAATCCTCCAATGCAACAACATAGTTTTCTCGGGAACAGTTTTTGAAATCAATGCAGTAGAGTACAAACCGTTTTACCAATAAGGATGTATAATGTCTCTCTTTTAAAACCTTTTAGCATGACTAGATTTCCTTTGCAAACACATAAAATACCATTTTTGGATTTAAAAGAAAGACCCAAAGAGTCCAAATAACTAAGAGAGATAAGATTCCGACAAAGGTCGGGCATGTATCTCACCTCAGTGAGTTTCCTAGTCACACCATCATCCATTTTAATGAAAATGTTTTCAATGCCTTTAACATCACAAATATCAATTTTTTGCTTTCGATTCCTAAAAAGTAGCCCCATGCAATTTACTTATCTCACATCCTACTTAGGAACTCATTTCTTGATTTTTTAGCCTTTAAGGAAAATCTCTTGTAAAAAAGTAGTCCAAAGCTCGATGTTAATTGTTGGGATAAATGAAAAAACAACCAGAACTGAAACATAAGTTTTGGATAGTTTCATTTTAAATAAATAAAGTTTTCTTTGTCCAAAATAAAATTTGTTTTGGTTTTATTTTTTAGCTTCTCCAAAAGGAAAAATTGAATTTTCTCCAAACTAATAATTAAGTATTATTAAATGTTATTAATTTCAATTAATTAGAATTAATTAAGGTTATTTAAAATTTATGAAATTAATTTTACATGGATTTTTTATATTCTATAAATTTTATTTAAATATTAATAATATAACTAAGTTGGGACATAAAAAATGTCATTTTTAATTTAAATTTACTATATTTTATATATTTCATTTTTCTCCAAATCGAATTATTTTGGCTCGTAAATATATGTTTTTGTGTGTGAGCATGTGTGTTTATAAATCAACATATACATCTGTGTGTGTATGTATATATGTAAGGGTAAAGTGCGCCATTGACTCTTTAACTTTCCCCTTTTTTGGGTTTCGACCCTGACCAAAAAATGGTAAGTTCGATAAATTGGAAAAATCTAAAGAATCAAGCATTTGATCCGATAAATTGGTATATTTTAAACTTGAATTCGGATCCATCTGAGTGATATTTCATGATTCCAACAAAGCATAAGCAAAATAAGGAAAACATCTATGAAGAAAAATGATTTTGAGTGATTTAAAAGTTTCATAAATGGTTTCATGACTTCCTCTGCAATATTTGATCTAAATGTGCAATTAGAAGGTGGGAAAGAAGATTCCTTAAAGACCATAGTATGTGGGCTACTGACTTTGATTTTCTTCAAGCCAAACTTTGTAACAGAGAACCTAATTTTTCTCATGACTTCAACAAGATTAGTCTTTCCCACCATCATCGTTGCCAATTAATGCCCACAAACTCACTATAATCACTGTCAGAGATAGCAGTCTCAACCTCCTACATCCTCCGATCTTCATGTGCCGCCATCCCCTTCTTCTTCCGTTACATCTCTTCAACACTCTCACTCTTTCTTCTTTCCCATCTTCTTTGATGTCATTGCGCCCACGGTTTTTCTTATTCTTCTTCCTCCTATCACACTTTTACACTGCCTATCCCTATTTTCTTCTTCCCCTTCCACTTCCCCTTCCCTTTCCCATCACTGTTGCACCTTTGTCATTGATTAGTGCTTGCTAACTAAACACCACACTATTTTTTTCTTATATTAGGTTCAAAATTCCCCAGGGAATTATTATGTGAAAGTCACTTGTTTTGTTTCTAGTAGATATTAATGACTAAAATTAACAGAAGGGTCAAATTTATAATTTTAAGGGTAAAATTTATCCGTTTTGAAAGTTCGAGGTCACAAAATTCGCATATTTTCCTTAAGGGTCAAAAACCCCAAAACTTGAATGTTTAAGGGTTACTAGCTGACTTTAGCCTATATAATAATAATAGCAATAATAATAATTATGGTTAGTTGGTTGGAAAAAGGAAATTTCCTCGAGGATTCCATTATATACTCTTGTCATAAAGGGAATAAAAGGAGAAGAAAGAGGGGATAAATGATTATCTTTTGTCTACTTACATGAGGAAATATTCTTATTTGAAAAGCATTTTGAAGAAGATTAAATAACCGTCAATAGAAATGATTATATCTTAGGATTTCATGGCAAGAATGACCAAAAAAAAAAAAAAAAAGATTATTGTATTCATATCTCGTTGTACTTGTGTTGCAAATGTAGCTCACGCAAAATCTTTCATAATCATTCAGAGTTTTCTAGTACAATCTCTAGTACACTCTCTACTACAGATGCTTGAATAGTAAATTTTCTCTTAGGGTATATCTTTTTAGAGTTAAGGGTTATTTTGTTATTCTATAGGATTTATATTTATAAAATTACTATAAAATGAGTGTATTAGAATATGTATTAGACAATCCTAGCTTTTTCATAAGCCCAATAATATCATTTCATCTTTATGAAGTAACAAATCTTTCTTTGTCAATTTCAAAACTAAATCTTTGCTTTAAATTTATAACCTTAAAAAGATTTGATAAGTGCACTTTTGCTTGTTCTAATGTTCTTTTCACATTATATATACATTAAAGAACAAATAAAAATATGTTTCTTCTACCGTGTTAAGACTTCGACAATCAGAGGAAAAACCAGGTAAACTCTTCATGAATTTTTTTTTTTGTTTTCTTTAGCTATTTAAATATTTTTTTATAAGTTTAGTCACACCATTATCAGAATTAGAAACCATAAAATCTTCCTCCAAAACCTACCCAAGATTCATTGAAGAACTAGATTCCCGTAACCATTTTCCATGCCATAATAAACTTTTGGATAACATTCTAAGCAAATTTAACTAAAAAATACCATTGAAACTATAATTTCAAATCTGAGCATTGTTTGGAAAAGAAGAAACCATATTTTTTTATAAGTATTCTAGTTCAAGACAACCTATAGGGTATGTAGAACTCTGACATGTTAATGCTATATTCCTCAAACAACAACTTAGTATAGAGAATAAGGAAAATGATGCGCTCAGTTATGGAAAATTCTTTCCATGTTAATGTAAATGTTTTAAAAAATTCAAGAATACTTATTCAACCTGCCCAAATTTTTATTTGTTCTTTATTCTTTTCGAGATATTAATTTTTTTAATTATTTTGATATTATTTAACATTAGTTTATCTTGATAAGTTAGGGTCTGAAGTCTTTAGACTTATATGCATTCCATTAATTATTAGGACTATGGACATATCTGGAACAGAAGTAGTGGAATACGGGCATATGGGTTAGGATAAAATGAAAGACCTACTTAATTGCCTGGAAGACTAATTAGTTAAATGTTTTAGTTATTTAAGATGGGGTCCAAGTGATTTCATAAGAAAACTATGGGCCATATTAAAAAATTTACTGAGTTAGGAGTGGGCGCTGCTATTTGGCCTATATCAAGTTAGATTAATCTTAGCCCATTAGCTTTTAGATTTTAGGGCCCTATTATAAACACGATATATAAAAATTAAACTTAGAGATCCTAGCCATCACAAACCCTAGCTACTGCTACCCTAGACTAGTTCCTTCTTTCAAAATTTTTTATTTTACAGGTTTCTGAAATTGAAGTTTCACGTAAGATTGATTCGTTTGATCATCATTTGTTTGAGGTAAGAAATTTTTAATCTATTTTGTTTTGAGAAAAAAGTCCTAAATTACAGAAGATTATGATTGATATTGTAAATTGTATGATTTTTGGTGGTTTAAAATTTGGCTAAAAATTTGTTATTTTTAGACAATAATTTTGGAAAAATAAGTTTCTTGCCCAAGCTGATTTTTGAAAGAAGAAGAAGAGGAATATCCCTCAAGGATGCTATATATACTCTTATCATAAAATGATATAAGAGGAATGAGCGAAACATGTACATGAGGAAGATTTCATATTTAGTAAGCATTTTAAGGAAAATTGAATGACTTAGTCCACGCTAGACACAATTTACATTGCTAGCAAACCAATTTTTTATTCGATAAAGAAAACTTTGAAACCCTTAACCAGTGTTGTCAACAAACGTCCACAAAACAAAACAATAGCAAAAAGACACCACCTCCGAATTTCTAAGACTCAAATGACATAGGTTTTCGACTATTGAAAATATAAACTTGCAACCAATTGAACTATATATCAAAATAAACTATCCACTCAAGAACCTTATTCCCACTTTTAGAAGTACTATAAGTTATACACCTCAATCATTCATTACATATAAAATAATGATATAGAAAAAATGATCCATTATTCAAAATCAAATTGCATGGCATATATTAGAAAACATCCATATTTATATCAATCATACATGGAAATTCATAAAATCTTTACTTAAATCATATATAGTGTGTATGTAGATATATGTACACACACACATATATATATATTGTTTTATTGCATAGTGTTTTGATTGGGAGATTGGTTAAATGTTCAAGTTGTTAAATATTATGTCCAAGTTATTTTATAAAAAAACGATGAGCTCCAGATTACATAATTAACTAAGTTACGGAGTGTGCTTCTTTATTAGGGGTATATCAAGTTAGAAAACCCCGAGATCATTATAGCTTCGGATTGGCTAATTAATGTATTTATAAGTACCTTATATCTAAATTAATACTTAAAAACCCTAGAAATCAGAAACCCTTACTACCCCTACATATCTCTGCTTCTCTATAATTTTACTACTTTCCTTAATCATTACAAGGTATCAAGAGAAGTTTGTAAGAGTAAAACTTGGAGAGAAAGAAATAAAAAATCCAGTAAAACTTGTGCTTTGTAAGATAAACAGAGTATTAAAAGTAAGTTTATTACCCTAGCATTCAGAAGGTTTTGTCAACACCACCTTCTATACTACCCCAGACTAGCTTCCATGACCTTATTTCCCATATCCAGAGATGTGTAGGGATGGACATTAGTTGGGATATCTGCTGGTACCTCAACATGTTTTTGAAATTCTATTTTGCATGTTTTACTGTGGAAAAAACTGCAAAAGTTTATGATAAATGTTAATCAATAAGGAATCTTTTTATTATTTGGTGGTTAAAGATATGTCATTTTCTCTCTCTGTAGAATTGTCCATGGTGGTTCGACAAAAGGCTTTTTGCCCTAGTTGCTTATCGTGTTTCATCTGGTTGTTAAGTGTGATAAGTTTGTTTGGTCTTTGGTCATGTATTAGTCTTCTTTTCATCTGCTAGTCCTACGTAGGGGGGTTTGGTATATAATTGTTTTCCAAATTAGTATGAACCACCATTACTCAAAATTAAAATTGTATATTTTTCTATGAAAATAAAGGTTTTAAATATAAAAAACTTAATAATTTTAAATTTTAAAATGACACTCATTATATCCTCACATGTTTAGATTCATTAGCTTTTAAATGAAATTTATTAACAAGATATTATAATCAAATATTTGAATTTAAGATAATCTTAACTATTATCTTTTAAGTACAATTATTTACTAATTTCGAATGAGTATTTTGTTAAAAAACTCAAATAAAAAACTTAAGAAAAATTTAATTTGGAGAAGAAAAATCAAGTTTCTCTAAACAAAATTTATTAAATATAGCTGAAATTTGAGTTAGTCCCTCGTTCCCAACTCGCCCCTTTGCAATTGCTATGGTCGATCAGCAAAACCCATTTTAATAGAACTAGAACCAACCAAGTCACAACGTGAAATTCAGTTTTACACCATGGAAAAACTAAGCAAGTATTTCATTGAACGAAAACTTTGTGTTGATTAAGAAAACTATGAAATCCTTAACGTATTTGGTCATCTAACGGCCACAAAACAAAACAACAGCCAACAAAAATCATTTATGAATTTCTGAGCCACAAATAAAATGGGTTTCAACTTTTGAACATAAAAACGTGCAAACAACATAACTATTAGAGGAAAAAAAACTCAAGAATCTCATTCCAATTTATGGCCTTCACGGTGATTTTATCATTGTCGCTGCTGGCAAACAACGTGTAGTGCAAGGATTGGAATAAGAGTGCAAGGATGGGGCCAAATCGTATCTCTGATTCTTCACATGGCTCCTGATTCAATACTTGGTTTTAGGATATGGGTTAAAGTATGTGGCCATAAATGATTTAAGAGAAACCAATGAGGTGGGTGAAAAGTTGAAGTTTCATTTTTAAGCGGTAAAGTTGAAGAAAGTTTTCAAAGAAATCAATTAAGTGGGTAAAAGGTTGAATTCTTTTTAATTAGTAGCTAAAGAAAATAAAGAGAATTTAATTATGTGGGGTAAAAGAGAAGAAAAACAAGGTATCAGAAACAAAGTTGGAGAAACCAAACTTTTGGACTAAGTGGTTCTTCAAATTTTAGAACCACACTTTTTTTCACTGCACTGAAACAACCTAATTATTAACAATAGCTTTGCCATTGCATTCTTCATCAAATATAGTAATTCACTGCCGATTTAAACTTGATATCAATATAGAAATATTGTACTTACTAAAACCATCCTTACAAAATATCCATTCCATTAACAAATTTAAAAACTTTCACATGAAATAAAGAGGGGATTTAAAACTTCACAGGAAGACCGATCTACACTCAAACATATTTTAACTATAGCTGCTCTATCGGCTCCAATTAAGTGGCAAATTTTAAACTACTTTATTAGTGGTCCCTAAACAATGGTTGGTTCTTGTATTAATAAATATCAGTATCTACCAATCAATTCGAACTGCAATAGGTATGCGGCACTTCAAGATTTTTCTTGTTCGACCTAATAATCGCTATATCTGATGAACATTCGAAGTAGAGCTAATCGCCTGAAATATTTAGGATTTCTTATTAAAGTTAATGTAAAGTAAAAAAATAACCATATTAAATTTAAAATACATAATGTCTTAAATAAATTGCAAGACAATAACATCGTCACGAAATTCTTGGCACTAGTTGAATGTTCCCCTCTAATACTAGCTTATGCCTTTCTACCCCAACCACTCTTCCTGAATTCTTTCATCTTTCCAATTTTTTGTACTTGAGACTTCTAAACAACTTTAGTCAAGTTCTCAACTAATTCTATTAGTAATGTTGAACTACTCGATATCTAGGACCGTCATCAACCACTTCTACATATGTTACTCTCCAATTCTCTTTTTCCATAATTAGTGGAGGTGTTTCTTTTCCCTTCCTTCTTGTTCCAAAAAAGTCCTCCACGACTATCTCCTTCTTGAACATTGACGACGTACTCCACGGTAAGGTGTACTATTTCATTATTCCTTATATCTCTTGGGTAGAAAAACACCCACATTATTGTCTCCCACCGGGGAGTTAATATTCCCTAAAGATCGCATAGCCTCATGGCTTGCCATGATCACTACCCACTTCACCTTCACTTCCACATTCTCATCCTCTATTAATTATATTAATTGTAAATATACTTATTATTCGTTTATAAACCCACTAAATTTTTTATTTTATGCAATTTTCATGAGTTTCATTAAGTTTTCACAAAATTCACTAGTTTCAGAAAATGACCCTATAGCTCATTCATTTTTTATGATATACATTTGTTTTAGTTTTTCCAAATAAAATTACTAATAATAATTATAGATATACATATAATTTGTCTCTAAACCCTTTCTTAATTTTATGAAATTTAATGCAATAATTTACTCGTTTCTCAAACTGACCGCATAATTTATTAATTTGTTTTGATAAACATTGATTTAGTTTTTCTATTTGTAATTACTTATAGTAATTATAAATATACTTATAATTTTTCTCTCAACCCACTAAAATTTTTATTTTAGGTAATTTACATTGATTTCACTAAGTTTTCACACAATTCACTAGTTTCTCAAATCTTGCAAAAACTAGAACCATTGTAGCAAAAAACATTATCCACTCTAATATCCAATTTCCATTTATGACCTTCAGAGTCATTTTACCTTTCTTGTTGGACATCCCAAAAGAGAGTTTTGATTCTTGTTCTCCTATTCCTTCTTCTTCTTTTCCCCCTTTTCTTCTTTGCTCCCGTCCTCATGATTATCATCATCTATTTTGCCAAATTCTCCTTTCGTCGTCGGTATACTATCGTCTCTCCCAGAAAATACATCTTTCTGAGTAATTTTATTGAAAAATTTACACTCGATTCTCTACTTCGGTCCATAATCATAATAATTATCGCTAGTTGCTTAAAATATTTGGGGGAAAAGGAAATTTCTTACAGGATTCCATTATATACTCTTATCATAAAGGGAATGAAAGGAGAAGAAAGAGGGAATAATGATTATCTTTTGTCTACTTATGTGAGGAATATATTCTTATTTGAAAAGCATTTTGAAGAAGATTAAATGAACATCACTAGAAATAATTTACATTGCTAGCAATCTAAATATCTTGGGATTTCATAGCAGGAATGATAAATATGTATGTATATATATACGTTCTTCCTATCTCCTTGTACTTGCGTTCCGACAGTAGCTGACAGAAAATCTTTCCTTAGCACTGGGGTTGTCAAGTACATTCTCTAGTACACATACTTTACTAGTAAAATTTCCCTTAAGTTTTATGTTTTAGAGTTTACAGTTTATCTGTTATTCTATTAATAATTACTATAAAATGAGTGTACTAGAGGGTGTACTAGAAGAATTATTAGACGATCCTATCTATTTCATAAGCCCAATAATATCATTGCAACTTTATGAAGTAACAAATCTTTCTTCTTAGTTAAGTTCACTACTGAATCTTTGTTAAAAAATTTATAACCTAAAAAAAGATTTGATAAGTGCACTTTTCGCATGTTGTAATGTTCTTTTCACATTATATATACATTAAAGAAGAAATAAAAATATGTTCTTCTACATAAACTATTTCATGAGAGATTTTTTTTCTTTTCTTTAGCTCTTTAAATATATTTTAGAAGTTTAGCCACCCAATTATAGAATTAGAAACCATAAATTCTTCCTCTAAAACATAGCTAAATTCCTTGAAGAACTAGATTCCCATAACAATTTTCCGTGCAATAATAAACTTCGGAAAACATTCTAAGCTAATTTAACTTAAAAAAATACCATTACAATTATAATTCTATATCGAAGCATTATTTGGCAAAGAAGTAAGCACCTTGTGCTTAGAGTGTTCTAGTTTAAGACAACTTATGTAGAATTCCAACATATTAACGATATATTTCCCAAACAACAAGTTACTATAGAGAATAAGGAAGATGATGCATTAAGCTAAGGAAAATTCTTTCTATCTCAATGTAAATGTTTTTAAAAATTCAAGAATACCTATTCAACCTACCCAAATTTTTTGTTCATTCTCTATTTTTTTTGTGATGTTAATCTTTTTAACTATTTTGATATCATTTAAGATAAGTTTATCTTCATAAGGTAGGTTTGGACTCTTCAGAATTATATGTATTCCTTTAATTATTAGGACTATGGATATTTCTGGAACAGAAGTAGTGCAATACGGGCTAGAATAAAATGAAAGACCTACTAAATTACTTGGGAGACTAATTAGTTAAATGTTTTGATTATTTAATATCTAGTCCAAGTTTTTTTAGGAACCTATTACAAATACGTTATGTAAAAATTAAACCTAGAGATCCTAGCTAAGAAAAATCCTAGCTGCCGCCACCCTACACTAGTTGCTTCTTTCAATTTTTTTTTTTTTAAAGCTTTTTAAAATTAGAGTTTCACGTGAGATTAATTCGTTTCTATCACTAGTTGTTTAAGGTAAGAATTTGTAAATCAATGTTGTTTTGACACGAAAGTGTCAACTTAAAAAAGTTTGTGATTGATGTTGTAAATTATATGTTTTTGGGGTTTAAAATTTAACTGAGCATTTGTTATTTTTAGAACATTAATTTTGGAAAAAATGTTTCTTTTCCTAGCTTATTTTTGAAGAAAAAAGAAGAAGAATAAGAAGAAGAATTTCCTCAAGGATGCCATATATACTCTTAAGGCCTTGAGTCTTCCCAATATTTTCATTTTCCAGCCCATCTTTCACCCAATGATGAATTAGACCTCAGCTGGAGAATAGTTGCCCAATTGACTAGGTCAAAAAATGCTGGGCCAGACCGGGGGGGCCACCCGGGCTGCCCATTGGTATTTCTCCCATTTGATCCCTCTATCCCACTCATTTCCTGTGCAGCCGTTTCTCTTCTCTTGGGAATCATTCTTCTCCTTTTCTTTTACGTCTTCTTTCTCGGCTTCTTGACTGTTGGTTTTCCCAACTTGTCTGCTACATTTCTTCTCCGCAGCTTCTGCCACTGCTCTCCTCCGTCCGTTGGATTCCTGCGATGCTGTCACTGTCGTCGGCTTCCTTGGATCATTTTCTGATCTTTTACTTGGTGT
The DNA here is from genome assembly GCA_028651295.1 of Catharanthus roseus. Taxonomy (NCBI): domain Eukaryota; kingdom Viridiplantae; phylum Streptophyta; class Magnoliopsida; order Gentianales; family Apocynaceae; genus Catharanthus; species Catharanthus roseus. The sequence continues at coordinate 4,428,761 of JAPQWS010000048.1, read as the reverse complement.
GTTTGAGAGAGAGCCGCAAGAAAGAGAGATAGAAAAAGAGAGAGAGAGGGTGTGGCACCGGTGACTCTTGTCACTGTTGAGGTTCGAATCTGAGGGTTCCGATCATCTCGTCACTTACCGGTGACGCCTCGATATGGTCTGTACAACTTAGCCACTGCTCGGCATTCTTTCTTTCTCGGTTCGTCATCGTTCCCGCCGGCAGTCGTTGTCTGCGGCAGCGGTAAGTGTTTCTACTTGTTTCTCTTATTTTCGTTTATTACTATTAACAGTTTATTATTTTACAGCCCTGAAGCTTTTATTGGCTTTCCTTTTGGTCAGAGAGGAAGGTTGAGTAATAGAATAGTTCTTTGTTTCTTCCGCTATTTTTGCTGTCAATTTTGGCTTGTAATAGTAAATAGCTTATGTAATAGTAATTAGTGTCTTCAAAAAGTGGTATCAGACCCGCGGTTTGGCTTACCGGCGTCGGCAACCATCAACAATTCCAGATCTGAGGGAACTGGCCAGTGAAGTTTCTTTTTCACTCTTTTTCTTTTTCAGTTATTTTACTGTTTCTGTGTTCTTTTTCTTTTTCCGGCTAGCCAATTATTGCTACTGTTTCTGATTGTTTCTGGCTTGCTTGCCGATTATCCCGTTCTATTTTTTTCGGCTTGCAAATCTGCTTTTGACTCGTTCTCTGCTTTTTTTTGTTGCTTGGCTTGCTGCCGATTGTGATTACTATTACTATTTTTCTTACTGAATTGTGTTACTGTTCAGTTGTACTGTTTACTATTTTCTTTTTTTGGTATTGCTCCTGTTACTATTCTGCTGCTGGTGTGTTTTTCCTATTATTTTTCAATTTTTCAAAAACTATAAAACCCAAGCTTGGCTTGAATCCGTGAGATTTTAAGTATCTATGTCTTTGCGCGTTTTTGTTGTTTTTCAAAAGTTTTTATTCCTTCTGTTCTTTGTCTTTTTCTGTTTTTGGCGAGACAGTTCTATTGCTGCCGTGTTTCTCGTTATTTTAGTTATATTGTTTGTTTTTGTGTTTCGTGCTTCACATTGTTTCACCATTTTTTTTATAAAAAAAAAAACTGAACAAATCAAGCAAACTAAAACAAACCAATGCCGTTTTTCTTTGAAATTATATTTTTTCTATTTTTTGAAAAATCCGTGCAGTTTTATTCTTTTTCACTCAAAACTTATTCTCAAATCTTTCACTTTTCCTAGTCATTTAAATTACACTTATTTACCTTCAAAACATGTCAGTTCCAAAACTTGAAACTAATAAGTTTGACGGCAAATCTGACTTTGTAATGTGGCGGAGGAAAACGAAAGCTGTTTTGGTACAAAATAAAATTGCACCCGCTATTTGTAGCCCTGAAGAGTATCCAGAATCTTAGAAGGGTGAAATTCTTTCAGAAAAACTAGGTGATGCTCACAGTTGCGTCAACTTGTATTTAACTGATAATGTTTTACGAGAAATTGATGAAGACAATGCTTTTGAAATTTGGACTAAACTGGAAAAACTATATTTGGGAAAATCACCCTCAAATCAAATTTATTTAAAAGAGCAGCTTTTCAATTTTAAAATGAGTGGGTCAAAAACACTTTCAGAAAATATAGATGATTTAAATAAAATCGTTTTAGAACTTCAAAACGTCGGAGAAAACATCTCTGATGAAAATATTGCAGTCATTTTATTAAATGCCTTACCTAAATCTTTTAACGATGTTAAATCTGCTATTAAATATGGCAGAGATAGTTTATCTCTTTCCGATGTTAAAAAAGCTTTGAAATCTAAGGATTTGGATTTACAAAAAGAAAATAAATCTCACGGCGAAAATCTTTTGTGCGAGGAATAGTTTACCGGAGGGAACCTCCTAGTCACCGTTAAGTAAAGGGCGATCCAACTAACGAGAGAAAAAAAAAGTAAAGTGTTTTTATTATGGCAAAGAGGGCCATATGAAAAACAAGTTTTTTAAATGGATTAGATATGAAAAGCAATGTAAACATGGTAAAGGGAGTAATAAAAGTGACAAAACCCACAATTTTGATTCATATGGTAATTCTATGTTTTCAGAGGTTTTGTGTGTGTCTCTTTCTCCTTCATGCTCTGAAGTTGTTGATCATTGGGTTCTCGATTCTGCTTGTTCTTTTCGCATAACACCCAACAACCACTGGTTTGCTGATTTCAAACCATTAAATCAAGGTTTTTATGGGAAATAATCAAGTTTGTGATATTAAAGGTATTAGTAATGTTTTGATCAAAATGCATGATGGTGTGACTAGGAAAATTATTGAGGTGAGATACGTGCTTGACTTGCGTCAGAATCTTATCTCTCTTAGTTATTTGGACTCTTTGGGTTTTTCGTTTAAATCTAAAAATGGTATTTTACGTGTTTGCAAAGGTAACCTACTCATGCTGAAAAGTTTTAAAAGAGAAACCTTATACATTCTTCGTGGTAAACCGATTTGTAACTCAATTGCATTGATTTCAAAAACTATTCCTAAGAAAAATATGTTGTGGCATCGAAGAATCGACCATATTAGTGAAAAAGGGACTTTATTATTTACAAAAACAAAATCTTTTGTGTGGTAAGAAAATTGATTCTTTGGATTTTTGTGACCACTGTGTTTTGGGAAAACAACACAAAATCAGTTTTTCTACCAGCACACACAAGCCATCTCCTATACTTGATTATGTGCATTGTGATCTGTGGGGACCTGAAAAGGTTCCAACTTACAGTAGTAATGTTTATTTATTGTCAATTGTTGATGATTTTTCAAGGCATGTTTGGGTTTTACTTTTAAAAACCAAAGATCAAACTTTTGAAAGGTTTTGTGAATGGAAACGTTTTGATGAAAATCATTCTCAAAATAAACTAAAAACTATTAGGACCGATAATGGTCTTGAATTTTGTAACGGGAAGTTTTCTGATTTGTGTGCATCGCAGGGCATTCTACACAATAGAACGGTTAGACATAACCCACAGCAAAATGGAGTTGCCGAATGGATGAACCCTACTATTATGGATAAGGTTAGATGTCTTCTTGTTTCTTCTGGTGTCCAAAACCTTTTTGGGGAAAGCTGTTAGTACAGTAGTATACCTCATCAATAGATCCCTGTCTACAGCTATAAATTTTAGGACTCCTATAGAACTCTGGTCTGGTAGACAACCTAACCTTTCCAACGTGAGAGTTTTTGGATGTGTAGCTTTTGTACATTAGAAGGAGGGCAAGCTAGATCCCAGGTCTAGAAAGAGAGTGTTTATAGGATATCCTAGTAGTGTGAAGGGTTATAGAGTTTGGTTAAAGGGTGAACCGAGGATGAGGGTTGTTATCAGTAGGGATATTATCTTCAACGAGTTAGAGATACCCGGTCTTAAGTATAAACTCGTCTCCAATAGTCCACTAAGTATTCCCACTCCTAGTAGTATTCCTGTGGAGGTGGAGGTCACCTCTAAACCTTCCTTAGGACCCTTCAGAAACCTGAAACCAATTCTGAGATTCCCATTCTATCCAGTTGCACAACAGGTCCTCCTAGTATTCCTGAAACCCTTGATCCTATTTTAGAAGGTTTTGATGAGGAGGTAGAATATCCTGAGGCTCAGGCTCAAGTTCTTAGAGTTCGTAGGGTACCTAAGGATCATCCTCAGAATGGTTACTCCTACATTGTTTCATATGCATTTTCTTTTGAATCTTATAAGAAAAAGAACCATTATGGGAATCTTATAAGAAAAAGAACCATTATGCTTTGCTGAGGTTTTGAAAAGCCCCAATCGTGTTTTATGGTTACGTGCTATGGATGAGGAAATGTCTCCTATAAACAAAAATAAAACTTGTATTCTTGTTCCAAAACCCTCAAAACAAAAATTAGTTGATTGCAAATGGATTTTCAAAATAAAAGAACCTGAGTCTTCTAAAGAACCTCCTAGGTTCAAGGCCAGGTTGGTTGCAAAACGTTTTTCAAAAGTTGAGGGCATTGATTTTAGAGAAATTTTTTCTCCTGTCATTAAATACAAAACGATTAGGATTATTCTTGCTCTTGTTGCGTTTTATGATTTTAAACTGGAACAACTTGATGTTAAAACTGCTCTTTTACATGGTATCTCGAGGAAACTATATATATTTGTCAACCACCAGGTTTTGAGGTTAAAGGTAAAGAATACATGGCGTGTCTTTTGAAGAAGTCCTTATATGGACTTAAACAATCACCCAGGCAATGGTACAAGAGGTTCGACTCCTTTATGTTAAAAATTGGTTTCTCTAAAAGAAACTATGATAATTGTCTTTATTTTTTCTAGTACTAATATTGATTCTCGCTATCTATTTATTGCTTTATGTGGATGATATGCTAATCGCTTACAGACATAAAGCTAAAATCGATGATTTGAAATCTTTGTTGAAATTTAAATTCGATATGAAGGATTTAGGTATTGCATCCAAAATTCTTGGGATGAGTATTTCGAGAGATAGATCTGATCGTTCTCTTTTTCTATCTCAAAAGCCTTTCCTTCAAAAAATCATATCCAAATTTCTATGCACCTGTGTAAGGCTATTATAACTCCTCTTGCGAGCCACTTCAAACTTTCTAACAAGACCTGTCCTAAAACTGAAAGTGAGAAAAGAAATATGGCTAATATTCCTTATAGAATGGTCATAGACTCAATTATGTACTCAATGATATCTACTCGTCCTGACATTGCTTTTTCTATAAGCTTTCTCAGCAGATTAATGTCAATCCTGGAAGAGATCATTGGGCTGCTCTCAAGTGGCTATTGCGTTATCTTAACAGAACTTTAGATCGGGGTTTACATTATCATAATTGGTCTTATTTTGAATTAATTAGATTTGTTGATTCGGATTTTGCAAGTGATGAGGATGGTAGGAAATCTACCTCATCCTGCTTCTTTATCCTAGTGGGTAATTGCATCTCGTGGAAATCCCAACTGCAGCCGGTAGTTGCCTTATCAACTACTGAGGCTGAGTATATTGCCGCAACGGAAGCGATCAAAGAACCCATCTGGCTTCAAGGGTTATTGAATGAATTATATGTTTTACATTCAAAAGCTATTATTTATACTAATAGCCAAAGTTGTTTACATTTATGTAAAAATCATATTTAGCATGAATGAACCAAACATATAGATGTCAAAGACCATTTTATTAAAGAAAAGATTTCTAGTGGTTTAATTGACATAGAGAAGATTAGTACTTATAATAATCCTGCATATTTTGGTACTAAAATTGTGAACACTGACAAGTTTATGTTTTGCAGGGATTTCCTTCACTTGAATGCAATTTGATTCACGGTAGGTTCAAACAACAGTTGGAAAATATTTTTCGAGGTGGAGATTGTAGGTTTTTTGGGCCTTGAGTCTTCCAAATATTTTCATTTTCCAGCCCATCTTTCACCTAATGATGAATTGGACCTCAGCTGGAGAATAGGTGCCCAATTGACTGGGTCAAGAAATGCCGGGCCACCTGGGCTGCCTGTTGGTACTTCTCCCATTTAATCCCTCTCTCCCCCTCGTTTACTGTGCAGCCGTTTCTTTTCTCTTAGGAATCATTCTTCTCCTTTTCTTTTACATCTTCTTTCTCTGCCGCTGCTCTCCTCCGTCCGTTGGCTTCCTGCGACATTGTCATTGTCGTCGGCTTCCTTGGATCATTATCTAATCTTTTACATGGGGTGTTTGAGAGAGAACCTCAAGAAAGAGAGAGATAGAGAGAGAGAGGGTGTGGCACCGGTGACTCTTGGCACTGTTGAGGTTCGGATCTAAGGGTTCTGATCATCATGTCACTTACTGGCGATGCCTCGACACAGTCTGTACAACTCAGCCGCTGCTCGGCGTTCTTTCTTTCTTGGTTCGTCACAATTCCGGTCGGCGGTCATTGTCTGCGGCGGCGGTAAATGTTTCTACTTGTTTCTCTTATTTTCGATTATTACTATTAATTGTTTATTGTTTTACAACCCTGAAGTTTTTATTGGCTTTCTTTTTTATCGGAGAGGAAGGTTGTGTAATAGAATAGTTTTTTGTTTCTTCTACTCTTTTTGCTTTCGTTTTAGGCGTGTAATAATAAATAGCTTCTGTAATAGTAATTAGTTTCTTCAGTATACTCTTATCATAAAACGATATAAGAAGAATGAGCGAAGCATGTCATGAGGAAGAATTTCATATGTAGAATGCATTTTGGAAAATATTCAATGACTCAATATACACTAGACACATTTTACATTGCTAGCAAACCAAATGTTTAGAGATTAGATAGCAAGAAATCATAATAAAACAATAATATCCTCATCTTCTTGTTCTTTCCTTCAAAAAGCAGCGCACACCTTATCTTTTATAAGCCCCATAAGTAATAATCGTCCCTCTTAGATAACTTCATAAAGAAATCCCTCTTTTTTTTTTTTTAACCCTTAAAAGGATGTTATAAGTCTACTTATGCATCTTCTAGAGTTCTTTTCACATTTTATATAAATTAAAGAACAAATAAATCTACGCTTCTTCTACCATGTTAAATATTTGATAATCAACAGAAGACATAAATAAATTAGAGTCAATCATCAATAATCTTCGACACTAAGTTGATTCGAATCAAGATTTATGGTTTGGAATAAAAAGGCATGACTTGTAGTCGGAGTGAAATGTTGGATTGTAATTAGAAAAAATTTGTTTTTAAGTTCCTTAGGATAAAAACTTGTTAATAATTACTAACATTTCTTTTCTCTTCATTCCTCAACATGGCAGGTTTTCGTGTTTGTTACTTCATTCTGCATTTGAACAAGGGAAACAAAAGAAAAGATCCAAACTTTAGTGCAAAAAAAGAATTCAATCGAGAAACCATGTAAACTCTAGTTGAGGTTTTGTTATGTTGATATAGCTAATAAAATATTTTCCCCAATTTTCGTGGCACCATTGGAAAAACTAGCAACTTTAAAATCTTTCTCCAAAACATAGCTAGATTCTTTGAAGAACCACTCTTGTACGCATTTTTGTGCAATAATTAAACTTTTGTCCAACATTTTAAGCTGCTTTTAGTTTCATTTTGTAAAGAAGACGCATGTGAGATACTCAAAATTGCTTTCGTATCTCTAACATAAAAAAGATTGGAAGCAGTTGTTTATGCATCACATAGTTAGCTATGTATACAATAAATTTTTATTATATATATGATTAAGTAAAAGTGTTATGAATTTTTGTATATGATTGAAATAAATATGGATTTTTTAATATAGGTCCTGCAATTTTTTTTTAAATAATGGATAGTTTCTATCTATTTCATTTTTTTGTATATAATGAATGATTGAGATACATAACTTATCGTAATTCTAAACTTACACCTCTTTATTGTCCATACTTTTGATAGATTAATATAAATATATATACCTTTATTATTATTGATCCATCAAAATTAATTGATTTTAAGTTTTGCAAAAGAAATTTGCTAGTTTCCTATTGTTGATGTTCTTAGATTTCAAATTTTCTTCATTCTTATCTGCATTTTCATCAACTTTTCATATTGAAAGTTTTTTTGTTTCACAGATTCTGTGCAGAAATATAAACCTTAACAGTTAAGAATGTCAACACTTACTGCTCACCTAACTACTATACCCTAAAATCATACGCATCGATTAAAAAAATGCATCTTTTAGGACAGAGATTCTCGCCATTTTAAAGAGTGACCTAGGGAGAATAATCGGGTTCCAATGATATCTCCTCCGGCTGTAGTTTGCCCAACCTATAATATGCGAAACTAAAGGAGAATGAAGGAGTCTTGCTTTCACCGTCATTAGAGTATGCTCCAAATCTAAACAATATAGCAAGATTAAGAATTTTTAATCGTCTTCCGAAGGAAAAAAAATAAATATGTGAGGGAATACACGGGATGTTTTGGTTGAAATAAGGAATAAAGAAAGAGAAGCTGCAAAAGCATTTTGCATTGGAAATGGCGTTGGAAAAAAACCAATAGAAATATTGGCTTGAACATCAGAGGAGGTTACGTGTTAGAAAAGTGTTCCTGACAAAATGAATATTTCATAAATTTAAAGCTATAGTGGTTTTAAAAAAAAATTATGGTAATTTTAAATGTTTTCCTTTAGATTATTTCATTGTTGTTGTAATTGATTTCCTTGCTTCAAGGATGAGAAATATGGAATAATGTACCAGCTTTTTGTTTTAAGATTTTCATTTTTGAATTTTAGTTACTGAAAGGAAGAATTGCTATGCTTTAAACTTTTGATCTTACATTGGGAAATGTTAGTTAATTAGGATTGATAAATATTACTTGAATGATGAATAGAGAGATTTTCTTAATCACATTAAGTTAGCAACTACATAATGAAGGACTTCATCATAACACTTCAATATATTTTTGAAAATGCAACTTTTTACCCTTTTTGTTATGTCCTTTTACTATCGGAATAATTTTTAAAGTATGAACAACCAAGAGCTGAAATTTTAGAGTTACTATAAGTTGTACATCTCATTCATTCATTGCATACAAAAAACCACATAGAAAAATTGTCCATTATTTAAAATCAAATTACATCACCTATATTAAAAACATCTATATTTATATCACTCATATACGGAAATTCATAAAAGTTTACCTAAATCAAACACATATATAATAAATGTATGTGTGTATATATATGCATATATATTTATATATGTATATAGTTTTTATTGCATAGTTTTTGATTAGGAGATTAGTTAAATTTTTTGAGTTGTTTAATTTTGTGTCCAAGCCATTTTATAAAAAATCAATAATGTCCAAATTAAAAAATAAAATAAGTTATGGAGTGGGCCTTGTTATTAGGGCTATATCATGTTAAAATAACCCTAGCTCATTAGAGCTTAGGATTGGCTCATTAATGTATTTATAAACACCTTATGTTAAAATTAAACCTTAAGAACTCTAGAAATCCGAAACCCTGAATGCCGTGACCTATTTTTTGTTCTCTGTAATTTTATTACTTTCTTCAATTATTAATTATGAGGGATCAATGGAAGCATTGTAAGAGAAAAAATTTGAGAGAAATAAATAAAAAAAATATCTATTAAAACTTGTTCTTCATAAGATAAGTCAAATACTAAGAGTAATTTTACTACCCTAGTAATTAGAAACTCTTGTCACTACCACCTTTAATATTACCCTAGACTAGCTTCTACCATATTTTCTTTGATATCAAGAGATGGGTTGGGATGGGGATTAGTTAGGGGAGTTCTTTTGGGATCGGAGATGAATTTCATCCCCACATACGAGGATGCACGAGGATAAAGTCAAGGTAGGGGTAGTGGGGTTGTCGGTGGGGACCTCAACGCGTCTTGGAAACTACATTTTGCATGTTTTACTCGTAAAAACTGCAAAAAGTGGATGATAAATGTCAATCAATAAGAAATTATTTTTCACTACTTCGGGATGGAAGAAATCTCATTCTGTCACTCTATAGAAGTGTCCCCGGTGGCTGTGACAAATGGCTCTGTGCCCTATTTTTTTCTCCTGTTTCACCTGCTTGTTAAGTTTTTTGAGCCTGTTTTGTCTTAGGGTGATGTATGAGTCTTCTTTTTGTATGCTAGACATAGGTATAGCATTAAAAAAAAGGTATATAATTTTTTTTCCAAATTAGTATGAACCGAAATTTTTTATTTTATTTTTTTATGAAAATAAAGGTTTGAAACACAAAAGGTTAATAGTTTTAAATTTTAAAGTGAAAGTCATGACGTCCCAAAATGTTTAGATTCATTTGCTTTTAAATAAAATTTATGAAGAAGATATTATAATGAAATATTTGAATTTAAGATAACCTTAACTTATTATCTTTTAAGTACGATTATTTTTTCCTCAAAAATAAAAGTACAATTATTTATTAATTTTGAATGAGTATTTACATTAACTCAAATAAAAAATTGAAAGCAAAATTTAATTTGGGAGAAGAAAATCAATGTTTCTCTAAACCAAAATTTGTTACATATACCCCAAATTTTAGTTAGTCCCCGCTCCCAACTACCCCCTTGCCATTTCTATGGTTAGTCAAGAAAACCTATTTTAATAGAACTAAAACCAAGCAAGTCACCACTCGAAATTCAGGTTTACCCTATGGAAAAACCAAGCAAGTTTTTCATTAAACAAAAACTTTCTTTTGATTAAGAAAACTATGAAATCCTTTTCATTAGGTCACCTAAGGGCCACACAATCAAAAAAAGCAGTTAACATCATACATCTATGAATTTCTTAGCCGCAAATAAGATGGGTTTCAACTTTTTATCACAAAACCTGCAAATAACATAACCGTCAGGTAGAAAAACAATCACTCAAAAATATCATTCCCATTTATGGTGTTCAAGTGATTTTATCCTTGCCACTACTGGCAAACAACATACAGTGCACGAATTGGAATAGGAATGCAAGGGTGGGGCCAAATTGTATCTTTGATACTTTACATGGTCTCTGATTCACCGCTTGGTTTGGGGATTGGGGTTAAGTTACGGAGCCATAAATAATTGAAGAGAAATAAATGAGCTGGATAAAAAGTTGAAGGTTTAACCAGTGAAATTGAAGAAATTTTAAGAGAAATCAATTAAGTGAGTAAAACGTTGAATTATTTTTTTTTATTAGTGAAGACAAGAAAATTAAAGAGAATTTAATTATTTGGGGTAAAACAAAAGAAAAATAATGTACCAGAAAACTACGTTGGGAGAAACCAAACTTTTGGACTCAGAGATTCTACGAATTTTTTAATCGCAGTTTTTTCACTACACTGAAACAACCTATCATTTCCGAACTTAACAATGATGCAGATGCAATCCTATCAGTTTGCCATTGCATTTTTCATTGAATATAGTAGTTTACTACCAATTTAAACTTTATATCAGTCTTGAAATATTGTACTTATCAAAACCTTCATTTCAAAATTTCCATTTCATTAACAAATTAAAAATCTTTCACATGCAATAAAAAAGGAATTTCAAACTTAATAGGAAGACTGATGTACGCTTAAACATTTATGAACTATAGTTGTTCTGTCAGATCAAGTTAAGCGGCAAATGTTTAACTTCTTTATTGGTGTTCCATGAAGAATGGTTGGTTCATATATTAATGCATTTCAGTATTTGCCTTTTAATTTGAACTTTATTAACTATGGGGTTTACTTCACGAATAAACTTCGCCAGCCTAGTAATTGCGACATCTAATAGACATGCGATAGGAGTAGAGCTAATTGTCTGAAATACTTAGGATTTCTTATTAAAGTGAATTTAAAGTAAAAAAAAAAATAACACAACCTTTATTAAATAAATTTCAAGACAATAACATCGTCACAGAATTCTTGGCACTAGTCGAATGTTCCTCTCTGATGCTAGCCTCTGCCTTTCCATCCCAACCACTCTTCCCAAATTTTGTCATCTTCCCATTCTTTGTACTTGATACTTCTTGACAACTTTAGTCAACTTCTTAGCTGATTCTATTAGTAAAGTTAAACTACATCGACGTCAAGAACCGTCATTAATCATTTTTTCATCTGTCGTTCTCCAATTCCCTTTTTCCATAATTGGTGGAGGTGTTTCTTTTCCCTTCTTTTGTGTTCTAATAAACTCCTCCCCAAACTATCTCCTTCATGAATGTTGACAACATACTCCATGGTAAGGCGTACTATGTAATTATTCCTTATATCTCTTGCATAGAAAAATACCCACATTATTGTCTCCCACCAGGGAGCTAGTATCCCTTGAAGATCCCATTGCCTAAAGGCTTTTTCATGATCACTACTCACTTCACCTTCCACTTCTATATCCTCATCCTTTATCACAATCTCATATGTTTTTGATTTCTCGGCAACTTTATTCCGAAATGCTTCTAACATTCTAAACATTTCTTCCATCATTAATTTCCATTTATCTAAAAATATTTTTTTCAATTTTCTAGCAATTTCATTCTTAAACCTTTCGTGACATCTCTATCATACAATAATCTATTAACTCCAGTCTTATATGCATAGCTGCCAATGCAGGTTTCATAGGATGATTCACAAATGATTTGCAATGACAAGCTTTTGAGGCTTCTTTCAACCTTCATTTTTTTTGGAGTTCTCTCTCTCTCTCTCTCTCTCTCTCTCTCTCTCTCTCTCTCTCTCTAGGGTTTGTCTTGCTTATTGCTTATGGCATATCTTAGCACGGATAAACTCAAACTATATTCTGTGATCCAAATATTACAAAAATCTCATTAAATCACCTATGGAAGTTTTACACTAACATTAATCACTTATATTTATTAACCTTAATTGTAACAATTAAAATCTTTAATTTTCTCTCTCACCTCCCCCCAAAGAAAGAAAGTACCTTGAATAGTTTATAGTATTTCCTTTTACAGTATAGTTTCCCTTCATGGTTTATCTTTCATCCTTAGGCTTCATATTTTATTTGGTAGATTTTATTTGACATACTGTATTAATAATCCTACCAAAATAAAAAATAGTCACCATAAGGAAAAGGAATAAACCCTAAGGAAAAAAATATATTATAAAAGGAAATATGAAAGACAATCCTAGATTCTTTCCATTTTTTAGAGGGTGTGAAGAATGAGTGGGGAAGGGGTAGGGGAAGAGAGATTATTAAGATTCATATTGGAACATTTAACGTAAATAAATATAGATGATTATTAATTAGTATCAATATTTCGTATTTATTTAATGTGTTTTTTGTTATATTTTGTTTTACTAAATATAGTGTGAGTTTATTCGTATTAATATGTGCCATAGAAACACACCTTAGACAAATCTTGTATATGTGTGTGTGTAGAGCAGTGATAGGTGCCTCTTTGTAGAAGCGATTAATGGCCTGAAATGAGGACATTTTAGTAAATTTAACAAAAATGGAGATGTAAATTTATATGATGGTCCCTTGTGTACTTTTACAATTTGAAATTGATAAATTGAAAAGCAACTCTCCCGATAATCCTACATGTAAAAAAGAACAACTTTCTATCATTTAAAGAAATGACTTTATCATCTTCTCTCTCTTCTTCTAAAAAAGTATAAAAGCTAAGCTAATTAAGTTAGTAGGTGAGCTATTAATTTAGGTAGGTAAGTTAAAACATTTATACACTTGTTAGTGCTAGCTAGCAAACAAGTGCTGGTGCATTAGCCTTTTTTTTTTTTTTCTTTTTTTAATTTTTTTTTTTTACCAAACATGGTGGCGACTGGCAAGCCGACCTGATTTAAAAAAAAAAACAAGTTCATAGTGACCTGATGCTCCTTCTTTCCTTTTTCTTTTAATTTTTTTTGTTTTTTTACCAAAAAAGGTACTGCAAGCTAACATGATGCTTTTTTTCTATATTTTTTTTAATTTTAACCAAATAATAGGCTCATCTATTGGTGAGCAAATGAAATGTTCTGTTAGTCATTTTAAAAATTTTTAGTCATTCTTACAACAATTCAAAGCAACCAAAATGGCTTATTGTACAACAGTCAGGATCTTTTCAATTCATGAACCACACAAGATGTCACGAACTTGAAGGAGATCGTCATTTAACAAAATGCTCGGCGAGCTATTTTTTATTTTTTTTTAATGACCCCATATGATATGAATTCAACAAAGGATTATCCAACAATTTGCATAGGAATAACTAGAAGATTGAAGACATCATGGATGAAGCTTCAATCGAGGAACTCTAGGTTTAATTGAAGGTTTGGACGACTTTACAAGACTTCTAAGACTCATAAAATCTATAAGAAGCTCACCGAAATAAAAGTGGAAGCTCTCGACCATCGAAGAAGATGACATAACCAAGGAGGGAAGAAAATAGAGCCTACCAGGACAAAAGATTCCTACCTTACCACCCCGGTAGGTCTCAAGACAAATAATCATGACTTGAAGACTACACTTAATTTAATAAAAGTTAAAAATTGGTTTCTTGATTTTCATGATTGTAATTAACTTTTATTAGAAGGTTAATTAGGTATTTTAAATACTTATTAGGCTTTAGGAAGAGGAGTAGGAGTTCTCTAGAATACATAGTTATGCCTCTTCTTAAAAACAACTAAGTTGAATATTGATGATATGAATTTAGAGTTTCCTCCAACGGTTTCTAGGGTTCTTCAACCCATCTTAGTTAGCTTCAAAGGGTTTGCTTTCTTAGTTTATGAGCAATTGATTATTTAGATTGATAATCTATAGAGGTCAATTGACCATTTTAAATTCCTTCTTTGATTGACTTAGGAGTTCTTGCTCTTAGAGTTTATTAGTCAAGGTCTTTTAATCTGTGTAGTTTGAGTTTTAGGGCCAAGTTTCTCTAAGGTTCTTGCTATCAAGTTGGAAAGAGTTCCTCCTCTCTATTGGATTTATATGGCTTAGTTTCTCATACTTTCTTTAGTATAGGGTTAGAACTATAAAATCTTCAATAGAAGTTCTTTATCAAGGAGGTGATCTTGGGAAGGTGATGGATTCAATTTGCAATCAAATTGGGAATTCATATCACCAAAACTTATTCATTTGGTATGAACCCATAAGTTATTCATTTGTTATGAAATGCATTTCTTCTGGTTTTTGAAAATAAAATTACATGTATTAATTGTAAATATATTTATAATTTGTCCTATACCCACTTATAGCTTAATTTTATGTAATTTACAGTAGTTTCACTAAACTTTCACATAAGTCACTAGCTTCTGAAATTGACCCAATAACTTACTTTTTTGTTGTGATAAACATTTATTTTAGGTTTCCAAATAAAATTATTTATATTAATTACAAATATACTTATAATTTTTTCCTAAACGCATTCATTTCTTAATTTTATGTAATTTGCATTAGTTTGCGTAATACATAATTCACTATTTTCTAAAAATCACCCCATAAATGATTCATTTTTTATACTACACATTTATTTTTGTTTGTTAATAAAATTACTTACACTAATGATAAATATATTTATAATTTTTCTCTAAAACCTCTAATTTCAGTATTTTATGTAATTTACATGAGTTTAATGAAGCTTTCACAAAATTCATCAATTTCTCAAAATGACCCCATAATATCTTTATATGTTATTGATATACATTTATTTTAGTTTTTAAAAATAAGATTACTTATATTAATTACAAATATATATATATATAATTTGTCTCTAAACCCACTAATTTCCTTATTTTACGCATACATAAGTTTCATTAAGTTTCCAAAAAATTCACTTGTTTCTCAAAATGATCCTATAACTTCTTCATTTTTTCGATATACACTTGTTTTAATTTTTTGAAATAAATTACTAATAATATTTATAGATGTACATATAATTTGTCTCCAAACCATTTCTTAGTTTTATGCAATGTAGTGTAGTTTCTCTAAATGTCACATAGTATACTAGTTTCTCAAAATAACCCATAATTTACTCATTTGTTATAAAAAAAAATATTTTATTTTAGTTTTTCAAATTCTAACTACGTATAGTAATTATAAATATACATATAATTTTTCTCTATGCCCACTAACTTTCTTATTTTAGATAATTTACATTTGTTTCCCTAAGTTTTCATAAAATATACCAGTTTCTGAAAACTTGCAACAAATAGAACCATTATAGCAACAAACGTTATCCACTCTAGAATCCAATTTCCATTTATGACCTTCAGAATCATTTTACCTTTTTTCTTGGACATCCAAAAAGAAGGGTTTTTATTCTTGTTCTTCTGTTCCTTCTTCTCCCTTTTTCCATATTCTTGTTCGTTTCTATCATCATTATTATTATTATCTTCTTTGCCTAATTCACCCTTCTTCGTCGTCGAACTACCGTCTCTTTCAGAAAATAAATCTTTCTAGAGTAATTTTATGAGAAATTTATATTCGATTCTCCCTTTCTGTTCCTAATTCCCCCATAGACTTGAGATTTGCAAGGCGGGGATAGGACTATCCAAAAATTTCTCACTGCTTTTTTTGAAGATTGCATTTATTAGGGAGGTTAACTAAGAATTCTCCCGTACTATTTTCCAAATCCGTACTCTACTCTTAAACTCATTCTTCACTTTTTCACTCCTAAAACTAAAATGTTTTGCCAAATAGTGGCTCACCACTGTAAAATGTGACGGAGCCAACCCAGAAACGATTATGTGCTGACGACATGGGGAATTTTGATGGGAAAAAAAATTCTATTTTTGGATTTCGATTCCTCAAAAATACCACCATGGGATTTACTTAGCCCACATTCTACCATGATCTTATTTCTTGATTTTTTTTCACTTGCACAAAAATCACTTATCAAAAGTGGCCCAAAGCTTGGGATGTTCATAGTTTTGATAAATTAAAAAAAAAAAACAACCGGAACGAAAATTTAAGTTTTGGACAATTTCCTTTCGGATAATAAAGTTTTTTTTCTCCAAATTAAAATTCGTTTCTATTTTCACTTTTGAGCTTCTCCAAATGGAAATTTTGAATTTTCTCCAAACTAATAAATAATTATTCTTAAATGTTATAAATTTCAATTAAGTTAGACTTAATTAAGTTTATCTAAAAATTTAAAGACTGAATTTTACACAGATTTTATATATTTTTATAAATTTTACTTAAATATTAATAATATAATTAAGTCAAGACATAATACATATTATTTTTAACTTTAAATTTATTACTTTTTATATATATTTTGGCTTTCTCCGAATCAAATTATTTTGGCTCGCAAATCATATAATATATATGTGTGTCTGTGTGTGCGTACATATATGAGGGTAAAGTGTGCCCGTGACTCTTAAACTTTTCTATTTTCTGTTTTCGACCCTAAACAAAAAAATGGTAAGTCCGTGAACATAAGCTATTCAAACGTTTTGGGCATTAATTCTTGATGGAAAAAGTACATGTAACTTTCACATTACCTTTTTTATGGGGATCTTTGTCCTAAGAAAAGAAAAAACGATGAAGTACATCCACAACTATCATCATCCAACTATACAATCGGTCTATCAACTAGAGTAAGGAAAACAGAGGCAATCACAGGCAATCAACCACTAGCCAAACCTTTCCCCTTGTTTGCTATAAGAAAGAAACCCATTAAAGCTACCACCCACCGTTTACCAAACCAACCTAAATCAAAACCAAAATTGTAAACTATTACAAATACTTACCTTTAATTTCTTGTAAATATTGACTTAAATGCAAAGAAAACAGAAACTAAAATTTTTAATCACAAAATCAGTACAACTTTTAGATGATAATCGGATATTCGGATACCCCAATTTCTTCATGACAAAAACTACATAATTGAGCATTTGATCCAATAAGTTGGTATATTTCAAACTAGAATTCACATCCTTCTAAGCGATATTTCATGATTCCAAAAATACATAACCAAAATAAAGGAAAACATCTATGAGGAAAAATGATTTCAAGTGATTTAGAAATTTCAACAATGGTTTCATGACTTCCTCTACAATATTAGATCTAAGTTTGAAATATTTAAGATTTTAACTGAATTTAAAGTAAAGAAAAAAAAAACCTTTATGAAATTCAAAATACATAATATATTAAATAAGGTTCAAGACATTAACACCGTCAAAGAATGCTTGGCACTAGTCGAATGTTCCTCTCTTATGCTAGCTTATGCCTTCTCACCCAAACCAATCTTCCCAAATTCTTTCTTTTCCATTTTTTCTACCTGAGACTTCTGGACAACTTTGTTAAACTTCTCAACTGATTTAATTAGTAATATTGAATTATGTCGACGTCTAGAATCGTCGTCAACCACTTTTGCATCTACGGCTGCCCGATACCCTCTTTCCATAATTGATAAAGGTATTTGCTTTCCATTCTTTTCTATTCCACAAAACTCCTCCCAAACTATCTCCTCCTTGAACAATGTCAACATGCTCCACAGTAAAGCGTATTATGCCATTGTTCCTTATATGTTCTGTATAGGAAAACGCGCACATTATTGTCTCCCACTGGGGATCCAATATCCCTGGAAGATCCCATTGTCTCATGGCTTCTTCATGATCACAACCCACTTCACCTTCCACTCCACATCCTCATCCTCTATAATATGATCTGCTTTTGATTTTGCAGCAACTATATCTTGAATGCTTCTAACCCTCTAAACATTTCTTCCATCATCAATTTTTTTTATCTTCAAACATTTTTCAATTTTCCGGCCATTTCATTCGTAAACCTTTCATGACATCTCTATCATAAAATAATCTATGAATTCTAGTGTCTTATGCATAGCTACCAATGTAGGTTTCTTAGGACAATTCACAACTAGTCTCCCATGACAAGTTTTTTAGGCTTCTTTAGCCTTCGTTTTTGTTTGTTTTTTGTGTTCTCTCTCTCTCTCTCTCTTTCTCTCTCTCTCTCTCTCTGTGTGTGTGTGTGTGTATATATAACGCTTTGTCTTATGTATGCTCTTATGGCATATGTTAATATGGATAAACTCAAAATATATTCAGTGATTCAAATATTACAAAAATCTTATTCAATCACCTATGGAAATTTTGCACTCGCAATAATCACTTAGAATTATTTACCTTAATTGTGTCAATCAAAATCCTAATATTCTCTCTCAGCTCCACTCCAAGAAAAAAAGGACCTGGGATAGTTTATAGCATTTATTTTTATAATATATTTTTCCTTTACGATTTATCTTTCCTTCTTTGGATTTATTTTTTATTCGATAGGTTTTATTTGACATATTGTATTAATAAAAACTACCAAATAAAAGATAATTACCTTAAGAGCAGTGGTAGAGAGAATTAAAGATTCTTATTGCCAGCATTAAGGTAAATAAGTATAAATGATTATTAATTAGTGTAAAATTTAATATTTTATTTCTTCAGACTTTTATATATACTTTACCTAATATAGTTTGAGTTTATCTATAGAAACGTGTGCCATATATAGGGGCACATATTACACAACACCATATATATGCGTATATATATGTATATATATCTCATTAAATCAAATAAGGAAATTTTGCACTAATAATAATCACCTGGATTTCTTTACCTTCATCGTATAAATCAGAATATTTAATATTCTCTATTATCCCCACCCAAAAAAAAGAAAGCACCAGGGAATGTCTATTACATTTCCTTTCATAACATATTTTTCCTTTAGTATTTATCGTTTCTCCATAAGGTTTTCTTTTTTATTTGGTATATTGTATTAATAAAACCTACCAAATAAAAGATAAAACCTAAGGAAAAAAATAAACCCTTAGAAAAAAATATGTGATAAAAAGAAATATGAAAGAAGATCCTAGATTCTTTACTTTTTTTGGAGGATGGGAGGGATTACGGGGAAGGGGTAGGGATAGAGAGATTATTAAGATTCTTATTGGAACAATTAAGGTAAATAAATATGGATTATTATTAAATAGTACAAACATTTCATATTTATTTAATGTGTTTTTCGTTATATTTGTTTTACCAAATATAATGTGAGTTTATCAGTATTAACATGTGCCATGGGAACATATGTTAGAAAAATCTTATATGTATGTGTATGTCTAGAGTAGTGATAGGTGTCTCTTTGTAGAAGCGATTAACCGCCTGAAATGAGGACAATTTAGTAAATTTAACAAAAATTTGAGATGTAAATTTGCATAATGGTCCTTTGTGTACTTTTACAATTTGAAGTTGATAATTTTAAAAGGAACTCTCCCTATAATCCGTTATGTAAAGAGGAACAACTTTGTGTCATTCCAAAAAATAACTTTATCATCTTCCGTCGACTCATGTTTCACTTCTAGTAAAAAAGTGAGAATGCTAAGGTAATCACGTTAGTAGGTGAGCTAGCTAATTGAGGTAGATAAGTTAGAACATCTATACACTTGTTAGTGTTCGCTAGGAAACAGGTGTGGATGCATCGACCTTCTTTCTTTTTTCTTTTGTTTTTTTTTTAATTTTTTATAATTTTATCAAACAAGATAGTGAATGTTTGCTGACCTAATTTTTTTTAAAATAAAAAACAAGTTGATGGCGAGTTGATGCTCTTTCTTTCTTTTATATTTTAAAATATTTTTACCAAACAAGGTAGTGACTGGCATGCTGACGTCATGCCTCTTTTCATCTTTTATTTTAACCAAATAATAGGCGGATCTGTCAATGAGCAAATGCGATGTTTTTTTATCATTTTAAAATTTTGCATTCATTCTTACATCAATTCAAACAAACTAAAATGGCTTGTTGTATACTAGTCAGGATCTTTTCAAGAACCACACAAGATGTCTAGAACTTGAAAGAGACCGTCATCTAACAAAATGCTTGGCGAGCATTTTCTTTTTAGGAATGACCCTATATGATATGAATTAAATAAAGGATTATTCAAAAATTTGCATATAAGCCACTAGAAGATTGAAGACATCATGGATGAAACTTCAATTGGAGACTTTACAAGACTTCAAAGACTCATGAAATTTATAACAAGCTCACCAAAATGAAACTAGAAACTCCCGGCTATCAAAGAAGATAAAAGAACGAAGGAGGGAATAAAACATAACCTACCGCCGATGGTAGGTTCCCATCTTACCATTCCCAGTATCCCTCTGCACAAAGGGAATTTTGAGGAGACAACCTACAGGAGATGATATGCTCCCACCCTGCCGTCTCCTATAGGTCTTAGGAGAAACAATCAAGCCTTAAAGACTACACTTTAATTTTAGTCAAGATAAATTAATTTTTAGTTAATTCTCGGTTTCTTGATTTCCATGCTTATAATTAAATTTTATTAGAAGGTTAATTACATATTTTTAATTCTTATTAGCTTTTTGGAAGAGGAGTAGGTTTCTCTATAAATACCTAATTATGCCTCCTCTTGTAAAAAACTAAGTTGAATATTGATGATATTAATTTAGAGTTTTCTCCAATTATTTCTAAGGTTCTTTAACTAACCTTAGTTTGTTTCTAAGGGTTTTCTTCCTTAGTTTGTGAGCAATTGATTACTTAAATTGATAGTATATTGAAGTCAAATGATCATTTTCAATTTCTTGTTTGATTGATTCTAGGATTTCTTGTCTTTGGAGTTGATTAATCTAGGTCTTCTAATCTGTGTAGTTTTGATTTTAGGATCATAATTTCACTAAGGTTTTTGCTATCAATTTTGGAAGAGTTTCTCCTCTTATATTCGGTTTATATGTCTTCGTTTCTCATAGGTTCTTTAGTGGAGTGTTAGAACTACAAAATCTTCATAGAAGTTCTACGTCAAGGAGGTGATCCGTGAAAGGTGATGGATTCAATTTGCAATCAAATTGGAAATTCACATAACCATAACTTATTCATTTGTTACGACATACATTTATTTTAGTTTTTCAAAATAATATTAATTGTATTAACTATAATATACTTATATTTGTCTCTATACGCACTAATTTCCTAATTTTATGTAATTTGCACTAGTTTCTTTAAATTTTCAAATAATTCTTATTTTTTGAAAATGATTCCATAATTTATTCGTTTGTTATGATATACGTTTCTTTTAGTTTTTCCAAATAAAATTACTTATATTAATTGGAAATATATTTATAATTTGTATAAACCCTCTACTTTCTACATTTTCTGTAATTTACATGAGTTTAGCTAAGTTTTTAGAAAATTTCCCAATTTCTGATAGTGACACTATAACTTACTCATTTGTTATGATATACATTTATTTTTGTTTTTGAAATAAAATTACTTATATTAATTATAAGTATACTCAAAGTTTGTCTCTAAACTAACTAATTTCTCTATTTTGTATAATTTACATGAGTTTTATTATGTTTTCACAAAATTCATTAGTCTCTCAAAATGACCCTATAACTTATCCCTTTTTTATGATATACATTTGTTTTAGTTTTTCCAAATAAAATTACTGATAATATTTTTAAATACACATATAATTTCTCTCTAAACCCTTATCTTAATTTTATGTAATTTAATATAGTTTCATTAAATATCAAATAGTTTACTAGTTTCTCATATGACCCCATAATTTATTCATTTGTTATGCAAACATTTATTTTAGTTTTTAAAAATGTAATTACTTATAATAATTATAAATATACTTATAAGTTTTTCTAAGCCCACTAACTTTGTTATTTTAGGTAATGTACATTGGTTTCAATAAGTTTTCATAAAAAATACTAGTTTCCCAAAACTTGTAACAAATAGAACCATTCTAGAAAAAAGCATTATCTGCTCTTTGATATTCCAAAAGAAGTGTTTTTATTCTTGTTCTCCTCTGCCTTCTTCTCCTTTTCCCCTCTTCTTCTTCGTTCGTGTCATTATCATTTTCATCATTTTCTTTCTCAAAATCGCTTTCGTCGTCGGTAGACTATTGTCTCTCTCAAAAAATAAATCCTTGTAGAGTAATTTTATTGAAAAATTTATACTCTATTCCCCACTTTGGTCCTAATTCCACTCTTAGACTTGAGATTGAAAGGGGCAATGGGGCTATCCAAAAAAGTTTTTATTTCTTTTTTAAAGATTCCATTTATTAAGGAAGTTAACTAGTACCCTAACCCGCACTTTGCCCTTCAACTCATTCTTCACTTTTTTACTCTTGAACTGAAATCTTTAGCCAAAACATTAGGTCACCATCACAAAATGTGACGAAGCCAACAAACAAAAATTATGTGCCGACCACACATGTGATTTGGAGGGCCAAAAATATCAATTACTGGCTTTCGATTCCTCAAAAATACTGCCATGCGATTTAGTTAGCTCACATTCCACCCATGAAATTATTTCTTGATTTTTTTCCCTTGACCAAAAATCGCTTATCAAAAAGTGGCTCAAAGCTAGGGATGTTGATAGTTTTGATAAATATTAAAAAAAAAGCCCGAATTGAAATTTACGTTTTTGATAGTTTTATTTTGGATAAATAAAGTTTTCTTTCTCCAGATTAAAATTTGCTTCGGTTTTCATTTTTGAGATTCTCCGAAAGGACAAAATGAATTTTCTTCAAACTAATAATTAATTAATATCAAATGTTGTCAATTTCAATTACGTTAGAATTAATTAAGGTTACTCAAAAATTTAAATATTTAATTTTACATAGATTTTTTATATTCTAAAAAATTTTATTTAAATATTAATAATATAATTAAGCTAAGACATATAGATGTTATTTTTAAATTTAAATTTAAATTTACTACTTTTTATATTTTTGGCATTTCCCAAATCTAATTAGTTTTGCTCACAAATCATATGTTATATATGTGTGTGCGGTCCTGTATATGTATGTATATAAGGGTACGATGCGCCTGTGACTCTTAAACTTTCCTTTTTTTTATTTTTTACTTAAACCAAAAAATGATAACTCTGTGACCTCGAACTATTCAAAAATTAAATTTTAAACCTTCTGTTACTTTTCGATGTTAATTCTTGGTGGAAAATGAACGTTTAAGATTCACATGACCTTTCTTAGGGGTATTTCATACCTAAGAAAAGAGGAAAAAAAGATGAAGTACATCCACAACTATCATGATCCACCTACACTATCCGTCTATCAATTGAAGTAATGAAAACAAAGGAAATCATAGGCAATCAACCTCCAGCCAAACCTTCCCTTAGTTTGCTGTAAGGAAGAAACCTATTAGAGCCACCACCCACCTTCGACCAAAGCAACCTCATTCAACAACAAAAATTTAAAATATTACAATTACTTACCTTCAATTTCTTGTAAATATAGACTCAATTGCAAAGAAAATAGAAACAAAATAGGTTATGTAAATGTGACGAGTTTGGCCTTATTTAAACTAGTAGCCATGTAAATGTGACATTGGAATTTAACTTTGAATCACATTACTGGGTACAAAATAGGTTATGTCAAGATGTGTACCAAAATTATGATAAATATTTCTCGAAAGGGACTTATTAATACCTCCAAGATTTAAAGTAAGAATAAAACCGTAGAGAAATATTCTTTAAAAATAACTAGTAAACATTTTTGAAATTATACTTTAAGAATATTTAAAGTAAAAGTATTATGAAAATATCCTCTTAACTCAAGAAAACCTTTTTAACAATATCTAGAAAATATGTAAAATATTATTTTTGAAAAGAAATAATAAATACCTTAAAGGTATTTTTAAATCTTAAAACCTTATAAGAATATTTAAAATATTTTTCCCAAAGGAAAATAATAAATAATAAAAATATTACAGATATTTTTTTTCCACATAAATAACATTTCTCAAAACCCTCTTAAGCAAACTTAAAGTATATTATTAAAAAAAATATTAGTCTCAAGAAGAAATAATAAATATTTTTAAAAATAATCTCCAAAATAATTTTAAAATTTCAAAACCTTTTTTGAAAATATAAAACATGTAAAAATATTATTTCCAAAAAGAAATAATAAATAATTTTTTTAAAAAAATAATTTCTCCAGATAATCTTGATACTCAAAAACTTTTTAAAGAATTAAAAGTATTATTTCTAAAAAAAATAGTAAATATTTTGAAAATAATTTCTCCAAGTTATTTTAAAACATAAAACCTTAAGAGGATTTAAAGTATTTAAAGATATTACGTTCAAAAATAAATAACACATATTTTAAAAAAATAGTTTCTTCAAAATAATTTTAAAACTTCAAAATCTAAAATAACAGAATTGAAGAAAAGAAATATTTTTAGTAAAAGCATCATGAAAATATGGCACTAACCTAAAACATATTTTGGTGCCATAAAAGAATATTTAAAACATAAATACTTTAATCACTTATCACATTTTTAGGATAACCCATAATATATCACCGATAATTATTTTGCGCATTTTGTCAAGAAATAACAAAGAATTGTGCTTTACAAGAATAATATTTAAATTTCTTTCAACAGAAAAGGGGTTGGTGAACTCACCTAGAGTCGTGATACGAATCAAACCCTACAAACGACATTTCCAAACTTAATCAAATAATACTAAAAAAAATATACCTAGACCCCAAGATGACCCTAAGGTTCACCTAAAATTTATTTCAAAAGAAATTCTAGAATAATAACTCCAAGGAATTAAATTCATAATAATTCCTACATTTTTCTATTATCTAGAAAGAATTTATTCTTATGAAATAATAATAATGTATAGAAGAAACAGAAAAACAAAATAAAATAAACAAAAAAAGTTAAAAGAAGCACTTACCTGGAGGAGCAAAGCCGGAAGATCAACAAAAAGAAAAGCAGAGAACTAGAAAGAATGAAGAGAGAGAGAGAGAGAGAGAAAGGGGAGGGGCTGGTTTGACCAAAAGGGAGAGGGGAGAGAGAAAAGCAAGAGAGAGAATGAGTGGAGAAAAAAAAGGAAAGGCTGACATTATTTTTCAGCCAAAAAAATCCCTTATTCATATCCATCTATTCATGGCTTCAAGTGTGCATGCATGAGACACATGGCAATGGCCAACCATGTGTCACTCACCCCCTAACCCACTTGTCATCCCTTTCCATGTGGCCGCCAAATACCTTTCACATGTCTTACCCAGTCATGTCATTACCACATATCCAAGTAAGTAGTCCCTCAACTTTCTAAAACTTCTACGTTGGTCCCAGATATTAAAAATGAGTAAAAATCTATTTTAAGCTTAAGATTTCCATTTCTACTTTAAAGCGTTAAACCCAAATAATTCTAAAACATGTTCGAAAATTTTTCCACCGAAAAAAAAATTATTCCCTTAATTTTTCTAATAATTACCAAATGACCTCAAAACTTACTATTCTTTATAAATTAACCCCGAAACTTTTATTTCCTCTTACCCTGACCTAAGCTAACTTTGAGGTGCTTATTCTGGATGTTACATTTTTGTTATATTTTTTGTACCAAATATCGTGTGAGTTTCTTCGTATTAACATATGCCATAGGAACATCGTCAGATAAACTTAAATATATTGTCCAAAATAATGGTAGGTGCATCATTGAAGAAGTTATTAATCGCTTCAAATGAGGACATTTTAGTAAATTTAACAAAAATGGAGATGTAAATTTACATAATGGTACTTTGTGTACTTATAATTTGAAGTTGATAATTTTAAAAGAAACTCTCCCATAATCCTATATGTGAAAAAAACAACATTATGTCATTTATCATCTTTCATCAACTCATCTCTCTCTTCTCGTAAAAAATTAAGAATGCTAAGCTATTTAAGTTAGTAGGTGAGCTAGCTAATTGAGGTCGATAAGTTAGAACATTCATACACTTGTTAGTACTAGCCAGGAAACAAGTGCTGGTGCATCAGCCTTCTTTCTTTTTCTTTTCTTTTTTTTTTTATGTTTTTTTATCAAACAATGTGGCGACTAGCAAGCTGACAGGATTTTTTTTTCCAAAAAGAACAAACAAGTTGATGGTGAGCTGATGCTCCTTCTTTCTTTCTTTCATTCATTTTTAAAATTCTTTTACTAAACAAAATAGTGACTAACGAGCTGGCTCGATGCTTTTTTCTTCTCTTCTTTTTTTACAATAAAATAGGCTGATCTTTTGCTGAGCAAATACGATATTTTTTTTAGTTATTTTAAAAACTTTTAGTCGTTCTTAGATGAATTCAAACCAACACAAATGGATTCATGGACCACACAAGATATCTTGAACCTAAAAGAGACTGTCACCTAAGAAAAGGCTAGACGAGCTTTTTTTTTTTCTTTTTTCTTTTTGAATGACCCCATATGATATGAATTCAACCAAAAATTATTGAACAATTTGCATAGGAGCAACTAGAAGATTGAAGACATCATGGATGAAGCTTTAATTGAGGAAATTTGGGATTAACTAGACGGCTTGGAAGACTTTACAAGACTTATAAGACCCATAAAATTTATAAGATGCTCACCGAATTAAAACTAGAAGCTCCCGGCCATCAAAAAAGATGCAAGAAGAAAGGAGGGGAGAAAACAGAGCCTACCGATGATTGTAGGTACCCACCCTATCATCACCAGTAGCCCTCTGGACAAACGAAATATTGAGGAGACTACCTACCGACGACTGTAGGCTCCCAGCCTACCGCCCCCAGTAGGCCTCGGGATAAACAATCAAGACTTGAAGACACTTTTATTTTAATCAGAATTAATTATTTTTTAGTTAATTATTGGTTTCTTGATTTCCATGCTTGTAATTAACTTTTATTAGAAGGGTAATTAGATAATTTCAATACTTATTAGGTTTTAGGAAGAGGAGTAGGCTTTCTTTACAATTACCTATTTATGCCTCCTCTTGTTAACAACTAAGTTTAATAATGATGATATGAATTTAGAGTTTCCTCCAATGGTTTCTAAGGTCTTCAACCCATCTTAATTAGCTTCTAAGGGTCTGCTTCCTCAATTTGTAAACAATTGATTACATGGATTGATAATCTATGGAAGTCAATTGATCATTTCCAATTCGTTCTTTGATTGATTCTAGGAGTTCTTGTTTTCAAAGTTGATTACTTTAAGTTTTCTAATTTGTGTAGTTTGGATTTTAGGGTCATAGTTTCCCTAAGGTTCTTGCTATTAAATTAGGAGGAGTTCCTCCTCTCAATATCGGGTTTATGTAGCTTAGTTTCTCATAGGTTCCTTCATCAATGAAGTGATCTTCGGAAGATGACACATTAAATATTCATTCAAATGGGAAATTCACATCACCATAACTTATTCATTTGTTATGACTCATAACTTATTCATTTGTTATTACATGCATTTATTTTAGTTTTTCAAAATAAAATTACCTATATTAATTATAAATATACTTATCATTTGTCCCTTTACCCACTAATTTCTCAATTTTATATAATTTATATTAGTTTCACTAAATTTTCACATAAGTCACTAGATTTTCAAATTGACCCCATAACTTACACATTTATTGTGATAAATATTTATTGAGGGTTTCCAAAAAAAATAATTTAAATTAATTATAATTTGTATCTAAACCCACAAATTTAACAATTTTATGTAATTTACAATAGTTTCTCTAAATATTCACATATTTCACTATTATTTGAAAATGACCCATAACTTATTCTTTTGTTCTGATAGACATTTATTTGATTTTTTCAAACACACGTACTTATATTAATTATAAATATATTTATAACTTGTGTCTAAACCCTCTAATTTCGATCATGATGTAATTTATATGAGTTTAACTAAATTTTAACGAAATTCACCAATTTTTCAAAATTCATAACATATTCATTCGTTATGATATATATTTATTTTAGTTTTTCTAAATAAAATTACTTATATTTATTATAAATATACTTATAAGTTGTCTCTAAATCCACTAATTTTGTTAATTTATTTAATTTACATGAGTTTTATTATGTTTTAACAAAATTCACTAGTTTCACCAAAATGACCCTATAGCTTATTCATTTTTTTATGATACACATTTGTTTTAGTTTTTCCAAATAAAATTAGTAATAATAATTATGAATATACATATATAATTTGTGTATGAATGTTTTCTTAATTTTGTTCAATTTAATATAGTTTCTCTAGATGTCACATAATTTATTGTTTCTCAAAATGACCCCATAATTTATTGGTTTGTTATGATAAACGTTTATTTTAGTTTTTCAAAATCTAATTACTTATAGTAATTATAAATATACTCATAATATTTCACTAACCCTTTTTACTTTATTATTTTAGATAAGTTACATTGATTTCACTAAGTTTTCCAAAAATTTACTAGTTTCTAAAAAATTGCAACAAGTATTATAGAAAACATTATCTCCTCTAGAATCAAATTTCCATTTATTACCTTCAGATAGGGATGTAAACGGGTCTAGACCCTCAAGGTACCCTCAGGACCCAGACCCATACCCTTATAGTGAAACTTGGACCCAGACTCGGACCCATCACCTCCAAGAATAAAATTTTTGGACCCAGACCCGACCCTCCAGGGTCTAGGGTAGGGTCTGGGTATTCCCGTACCCGTATTACATTTTTCTATTTTTTTTTCTGTTAAACAAAAATATATAAAATAATGTATAATCATAAAATAAAAATTTTCACATGATTAACATAATCTGCTCAACACTTCTTTCAACAAATAGAATCATTTAACATGTACATAAATGACTAGGGATATAGACCCCTTTAACTATATTAAATCAGTCTGTAATCCAAATTCCTGGACAACCTCTGAGCAAAGAGATATGTAATAATACAGTGTCGGCTAATAGATTAGTCAAATAATAGTATATAAGATAGAGAACGACAAAAAAAACTAAGAAAAAGATTGTCTTTTTTGTCATGATTCATATATTCAGCAGTTCTATGAAATATAAAATAACACAAATATTACTATCATAAAATTGCTTTTACATGGGATGAAAGAATATATTTTTATATTTAGTAAAAATAAATTATTTGTGAAATGGCATTTAAAATAAAGTTGAAAATAAATAAATAAATAATTTGAAAGAGGTTAGTTGAGCCAAGTCCATCAACTAAAGATGCTCTATTTAGGACTGAAAAGGAGAAAAAGAAAAGAGAAAGGGACTAAAAAGGAGAAAAAAAGAGAAAAGGACTGAAAAGGAAAAAAAAAAAAGAAAAGGTTGACAGCAACAAGATTTGAACCTACATAGGCATAGTAGACCAAATTTCAAGTTTGTCTCCTTAACCTCTCTGACATACCTCCTTAAGCACATTCACTACCCTCCATCTAATATATATATGTAAATATATATTATTATTTTATTAATACAAGTCTACGGGTATATAGGTCTTGGTATTATCATACCCTGCCCAGACCTATATAACAGAATAAATACGGGTACGGGTATGTGTACGGGTCTGCGGGTATAAAATTTAAATCTTACCTACTAAAAACGGTTATAGACCCGCACAGGTATGGGTAAGACCCGCCCTGTTTACAGCCCTAACTTCAGAGTCATTTTATCTTTTTTCTTGGACATCCAAAAAGAAGGATTTTGATTCTTGTTCTCCTGTTCCTTCTTTTCCTTTTCCCCCTCTTCTTCTTTATTCCTGTCGTCATCATTATCATCAGCTCCTTTGTGGAATTCCCCTCATGTCTTCGGGAGACTATCATTTTTCTCAGAAAATGAATCTTTGTAGATTAGTTCTATTGGAAAATTTATACTCGTTTCTCCACTTCGGTCCCTAATTCCCCTCTTAGGCCTAAGATTAGCAAGGCAGGGATAGGACTATCAGAGATATGTTTTACTGCTTTTTTAAAAAAATTTCATTTTTTAGGAAAGTTAACTAAGAATGCCCCTATACTATTTGCCTAAACCACACTTTGCCCGTGAAGTCATTCTACGATTTTTTACTCCTTAACTAAAAACTTTTGCCAGAAAGTTTCTCGCTACCACAAAATAGGATGGAGCCAACAAAAAAAGATTTTGTGCCGACCACATGGGGTACTTGGAGTGGCAAAAGTATCAATTTTTGGCTTTCGATTCCTCCAAAAAACCCCATGCGATTTACTTAGCTCACATTCGACCCATGAACTTAATTATGGATTTTTTCCCTTGAACAAAAATCACGTATGAAAAGGTGGTCCAAAGCCAGGGATGTTAATAGTTTGGATTAAAATAAAAAACAACTAAAACCAAAATTTAAGTTTTGGATAATTTTATTTTGGATAAATGAAATTTTCTTTTCCTAAATTAAAATTCGTTTCATTTTTTTTTTTTTGAGCTTCTCCAAAAGGAAAAGATGAATTTTCTCGAAAATAATTAATTATTATTAAATTTTATTAATTTCAATTATTATATGTGGGGTACTGACTTTAATTTTCTTCATGCAAAATTTTGTAACAAAGTACCTAATTTTTCTCTTGGCTTCAACAAGATTGAACCAGATGGCATTTTCTTTGATTCTTAGAATTTTTTTCCCACCATTATCACTGCCAATTGATGCCCCTAAACCCACTATCACTGCCATAAGAGCTAGCAATCTCATCCTCCTACTTCCCCTAATCTTCACATGCTGCCATCCCGTTCTTCTTCTGTTACATCTCTGTGACACTCTCCCTCTATCTTCTTTCCTATCTCTTGCAATATCATTGTGCCCCAGATTCTTCTTCCTCTTCTTTTTCCTCCCATCATAATTTTACACCGCCTCCTCCATTTTCTTCTTCCCCTTCCATGTTCCCTTCCCCTTCCGTCGCTGTTGCACCTTTGTCTTGGATTAGGGGTTGCTAAATAAAAACCACACTATTTGTTTTGTTTCATTCAGTCACAAATGCCCATGGGAATTATCACGTGAATGTCACATGTTGACTAAAATTAAAAGAAGCGAAAAATTAATACGTTGAAGGGTCAAATTTATTTGTTGGGAAAGTTTGAGGTAACGAACTTAGCGTTTTTTTAGCTTATGGTCATAAATAAAAAAAATGGAATATTTTAAGCATCACTAATACACTTCACCCTAACAACAACAACAACAACAATAATAAGAATAATAATAATAATAATGATAATAATAATACTTGTGGTTAGTTGCTTAAAATATTTGGGTGAAAAAGGAAATTTCCATAAGGATTCCATTATATACTCTTATCATAAATGGAATGAAAGGAGAAGAAAGAGGGAATAATGATTATCTTTTGTCTACTTAAATGAGGAAGATATTCTTATTTGGAAAGCATTTTGAAGAAGATTAAATGACTGTCACTAGATATTATTTGCATTGCTAGCAATCAAAATATCTTGGGATTTCATAGAAAGAATGATAAAAAAAATTGTATTTCTATCTCCTTGTACTTGTGTTCCAAAAGTAGCTCACAGAAAATCTTTTAGAAGCACTAAGAGTTGTCTAGTACATTCTCAGGTACTCAATCTAGTACACATAGTTGAACAATAAATTTTCCCTTAGGGTTTATCTTTTATTCTATAGGATTTATATTAATAAAATTACTATAAAATGAGTGTACTAGAGGGTGTACTAGAAGATAGATTAAACGATCCTAGCAATTTCATAATCCCAATAATGTCATTGCAATTTTATAAAGTATCGAATCTTTCTTCCTTGTTAATTTCACTACTAAATCTTTGCTTCAAATTTATAACTTTAAAAAGATTTTATAAGTGCACTTTTGCATATTCTAATGTTATTTTCACACTATATATACATTAAAGAACAAATAGAAATATGTTTCTTCTACCATGCTAAGTCTATGACAATCAACGAAGAATCGATGTAAATGGTGGATGAAAATATAATTTTTTTAGTTTCTTTAGCTGTCTAAATATTTTTTAGAAGTTTACGCGCACCATTATAGAATTAGAAACCATAAAATCTTCCTCCTAAACCTATCAAAATTCCTTGAAGAACTAGATTCCCGTAGCCAACTTCAGTGCAGTAAAAAACTTCAAGATAACATTCTAAGCTAAACAAATACCATTAAATTATAATTTAAAATCAAAGCATTAGTATGCAAAGAAAGAACCAACTTGCGCTTAGAGTGTTTTACTTTTCAAGACAACCTATATGGCATGTAGAACTCGAACATGTCAATGCTATATTTCTGAAAAAACAAGTTAGTATACAAAATTAGGAAGATGATGCTCTCAGCTATGGAAAATTCTTTACATCTCAATGTAAACGTTTTTTACAAATTCAAGAATACTTATTCAACCTGCCCAAATTTTTTGTTCGTTCTTTATTGTTTTGGAGATATTAATCCTTTTAATCATTCTGATATCATTTAAGATAAGTTTATCTTGATAAGGTAGGGTTTAACTCTTTAGAATTATATGTATTCCTTTAATTATTAGAACTACAGACATGTCTGGAACAAAAGTAGTGCAATACGTGCATACGGGCTCGAATAAGAAGAAAGACCTACTTAATTACTTGGGAGACAAATAGTTAAATATTTTGATTATTTAATATGGGGTCCAAGTTATTTCATAAGAAAAAAGTGGGCCATATTACAAAATTCATTAAGTTAGGAGTGGGCACGTTTATGTGGGCCAGATAAAGTTAGATTAGCCCTAGTACATTAGATTTTAGAGTTTAGGGCCCAATTATAAACACATTATGTAAAAACTAAACCTAGAGATCCTAGCCATCACAAACCCTAGTTGCCACCACCCTAGACTAGTTCCTTCTTTCAATTTTTTTTATTTTATAGGCTTCTTAAATTGGAGTTTCACATGAGATTGATTCATTCTGATCATCAGTTGTTTGAGGTAAGACTTTGTAAATCAATGTTGGTTTTGACATGAAAGTCTTAAATTACAGCAAAATGTGATTGATGTTGTAAATTATATATTTTTTGTTGTTTAAAATTTGACTAAACAATATTTATTTTTAGAAAAAAAATTATGGGAAAAAAGGTTTCTTGTCCTCGATGATTTGGAAAGAAAAGAAGAAGAAGAGGAAGAAGAAAAAATTTCCTCAAGGATGTCATATATAATCTTATAATAAAATTATATAAGAAGAATGAGCGAAACATGACTAACTTTTGCTTATGTACATGAGGATGATTTTCATGTTTAGAAAGTATTTTGGAGAAGATTCAATGACTCAGTCAACAATAGACATAATTTACAATGCCAGCATACAAAATATTTAAAGATTAGATATCATGAAATGATAATAAAAAAAATAGTTGTATCATCTTCCTGTTCTTTATTTCGAAAAGCAGCTCACGCCTTATCTTTTATAAGTCGCATATAATCAGTACTATTTTATAAAGTAACAATCTTCCTTCTTAGGGATCTAATTATTGACATTTCTTTTCTCTTCCTTCCTTAACATGGAAGGTTTTTGTGTTTTGACTTCATTCTATATTTGAGAAATGGAAATCAATGGATAAACCATGTAAATTCTAGTTGAGATTTTTTCTTTTGTTGATAAAGCTAATAAAATATTTTTTTGAAGTTTGATCACACTATTGGAAAAATTAGCAGCTGTAAAATCTTCCTCCAAAACCTACCTACATTCCTTGATGAACAAGTTTCATGTACCTATTTTCATGCATTAATTAAACTTCTGTTCAACATTCTATACTGCTTTAGCTAAGGAATACCATTAACTATAATGCAAAACCAAAGTTTCACCTTGTAAAGAAGCATGTGTATACTCAAGATTTCATTTCTATCTCCAATATAAATAACATATGAAGTAGCTTTTTATGCATCACATAAGTAACTGTACATACCATAATTTTCATTACATATATATGATTAAATAAAAATTTTATAAATTTTCGTATATGATAGATATAAATATGATTTTTTTTTAATATAGGTCGTGCAATTTGATTTTAAATAATGGATCAATTTTTTTCAGTATCATTTTTTTTTGTATTTAATGAATGATTGATATATGTAATTTATAGTATTTCTAAATTTACACCTCTTGATTGCCTATACTTTTGATAGGATAATATAAATATACATACCTTGGTTAATTGTTGATGCCTCAACAGTAATTGTTTTTAAGTTTTGCAAAAGAAATTGATTACTTTTATATTGTTGACGCTCTTAGATTTCAAATTTTGCTTGATCCTTATTTAGATTTTCATCAATTTTTCATGTTCGGAGTTCTATTGTTTCAATTTTTGGGTAGAAATATAAACCTTTACAATTAGAAATGTCAAGACATGCAACTCACCTAATTGCACCCTCAATCATAATGCACCAATTATAAAATATGTATATTTTAGGTAACAGATTCTCACCATTTTGAAGATTGACCTAAGGACACAAACTAAAGAGAATAATCAAGTTCAAATGACATCTCCTACAGCGGTTGTTTGCCCCACCCATAGTATGCTAATTCTTTCTAGTGTGGTTCCTGTACGAAAACTAAAGGAGAATGAAGGACTGTTGCCTTTACCGATATTAGAGCATGCTCTAGATTTAAACAATAAAGTAACATAATGAATTTGTAATCCTCTCTATAGGGAACAAATGAAAAAGTCGAACAAATTCATAGGAATTTTTGGTTGGAAAGAAAAAAGGAATAAAGATACAAGGGAAACTGCAAAAGCATTTTGCATTAAAAATAGCATTGGGATAAACAAATGGAAATATTGGCTTGAACATTAGAGGATGGTACGTGTAAGAAAAGGCTTACCGACAAAATGAAATATTTGGCAAATTTAAAAGCAGCTATGGTTTAAAAAAGAAATCATGATCATTTTAAATGTTTTCGATTAGGTTATTTCTTTGTTCTTGTAATTGATTTCATGTTTGGAGTTTTGTTGTTTCATTTTTTTGCTTCAGTTATAAAACAAAGAATTGTTATTCTTTTAACTTTTGATCTTACTAAGGTAAACAATAGTTAATTAGGATTAATAAAAATCGCTTGAATGATGGGTAGATATATTTTCTTAATCACATTAAGTTAGCAACTACCTAACGAAGGACTTCCATCATAACACTTAAATATGCTGCTAAATATATATTTATATATAGAGAAATATATATACATTTATATATATATGTATACAAATATATACTATTTAATTGCATAGTGTTTTGAATTGGAGATTAGTTAAATGTTGTGTCCAAGTTATTTTATAAAGAGGCGATAAGGTCCAAATAACAAAATAAAATAAGTTATGGAGTGGGCCTCTTTATTAGGGCTATATCAAGTTAGAAAACCCTAGCTCTTTAGAGCTTAGGATTGACTCATTACTGCATATAATAAGTACCTTATGTGAGAATTAGAACTTATGGATCCTAGAAATCTGAAACCCTAACTACTGCTACCTATCCCTACTTCTCTGCAATTCAACTTCTTTCTTAAATGATGAATTACAAGGGTTCAAGAGAAGTTCGTAAGCCAAAAAAACTAGAAAAACTTTACTACCCTACAAGAGTACTAAGAGTAAGTTTACTACTCTAGCAATCAAAAGCTCTTGTCACTCTCACTGTTTATATTATCATAGACTAGCATCTATCACCTTTTTCCCATATCTTTTGATGGGTAGGGACAGTGCTTAATTAGAGGAGTTAGGTTGGGATTGTAGATGAATTTTATCCCCACGACGAGGATGCATGGGCATGAAGACAAGGTAATGGTGGTGAGGATATCGGCGGGGACTTCAACATATTTTGGAAAATTTAATTTTTGCATGAAGAAACTTCAAAAGTTGGTGATAAACGTTAATCAATAAGAAATCTTTTCACTATTTGGGGATGAAAGAAATCTCGTTTCGTCGCTCTGTAGACATGTCCCCGATGGCTGTGACAAAAAGTTTGTGCCCTAGTTGCATCTCTTGTTTTACTTGGTTGTTAAGTTTAATGAGTTTATTTTTTCTTGGGTCATGGAGTAGTGTTCTTTTTGTATGCTAGTCCTATGTAGTATGGTTTGGTATATAATTGTTTTCCAAATTAGTATGAATCAAAATTATCTAAATTAAAATTGCATATTTTTCTATGAAAATAAAGGTCTGAAAATACAAAATGAATAATTTTAAATGTTAAAATGACACTCATTCTATCCCAACATGTTTAGATTCATTAGCTTTTAAATGAAGTTTATGAAAGAAGATATTATAATCAAGTATTTGATTTTAAGATAACCTTAACTTATAATCTTTCAAGTACAGTGATTTATTAATTTCGAATGAGTATTGACATTAAAAAATTCAAATAAAAAACTGAAGCATAATTTAATTCGGAGAAGAAAAATGAAGTTTCTCTAAACCAAAATTTGTTAAATATAACCAAAATTTTAGTTAGTCCCCGCTCCCACTGCCTCCTTGCCATGCCTATGGTCGGCCAACAAAACTCATTTAATAGAACTAAAGTCAACCAAGTGACAAAAAAAAATCACTCCAGAATCTCATTCCCAGTCATAGCGTTCACAGTGATTTTATCCTTGCCGCTACTGGTAAACAACATGCAGTGCAAGGATTCGAATAGGAGTTCAAGGATGGGGCGAAATCGTGTCTTTGATTCTTTGTATGGTCCCTTATTCACTGCTTAGTTTGGGGATAGGGGTTAAAGTACGGGGCCATAAATTATTGAAGATGAATCAATAAGGTGGGTGAAAACTTGAATTTATTTATTTTTAATCAGTGAAACTTAAGAAAATTTTAAGAGAAATCAATTAGGTGGGTAAAATGTTGAATTTTTTTTAATTAGTGAAGTTGACAAAAATAAAAGAGAATTTAATTATGTTTGGTGAAACTCAAGAAAAACAATGCATCAAAAGCCAAACTTTTGGACAAAGAGGAGAGACAAATTTTTGAATCGCACTTTTTTTAATGCGCTGAAACAACCTATGACATCCGAACTTAACAATGATGCACACACAAACTTTTCATTAATGGTAAGTTTGCCATTGTATTCTTCATCGAATGCAGTAATTCATTGCCAATTTAAACTTTTTATAAATCAAGAAAAAATGTACTTACTAAAACCTTCATTACAAAATTTCCATTTTATTAAAAAATCTAATAAATTTCACGTGAAATAAAGAGGGAATTTCAAACTTATCAGGAAGACCGATCTATGCTCAAATATTTCTAAAGTATAGCTACTCTACCGGCTCAAGTTAAGTGGCAAATATTTAAGTTCTTAATTGGTGTCCCCTAAACAATGATTTGTTCCTATATTAAAAAATATCACTATCTACCATTTAATTTGAACAATATAAAGTATACGATAGATTTCAGGAATTACCTTTGTCGACCTAGTAATCGCGACATTTGATGGACATGAGACAGGAGGAGGGCTACTTGTCTAAAATATTTAGGATTTCATAATAAAGTGAATTTGAAGTAAAAAATAACCTTTATTAAATTTAAAATGTAAAATGTATTAAGTAAATTGCAAGACAATAACATCATAGAATTCTTGGCACTAGTCAAATGTTCTTCTCTACTAGCCTATGTCTTCCCACCCCAACCACTCATCCCAAATTCTGTCATCTTTCCCATTTTTGTACTTGAGACTTCTGGACAACTTTAGTAAACTTCTTAGTTGATTCTATTAGTCACCTTGAACTAAGTTGACATCTAGAACCGTCATCAACCATTTCTGCATCTACTGCTCTCTAATTCCCTTTTTCCATAATTGGTGGACATGTTTCTTTTCCCTTCTTTTATGTTCCAAAAACCTCCTTCCCGAACTATCTCCTTCTTAAATATTGATGACATACTCCACGAAAAGGCCTACTATGTCATTATTCCTTATAACTTCCGCATAGAATAACACCCATATATTGTCTCCTATCGGGGAGCCAATATCCCCTGAAGATCTCATTGCCTCATTGATTCTTCATGATCACAACCCACTTCACTTTCAACTTCCATATCCTCATCCTCTATCACAATCTCATCTGGTTTTGATTTCACAACAACTTTATTTCCAAATCCTTCTAACCTTCTACATTTCTTCCATAAAAAATTTCCATTTATGTTCAAGCTTTTTTCAATTTTCCAGCAATTTCATTCTTAAACCATTCATGACACCTCTCATAAAATAATCTATTAACTCCAACCTCTTATTTATAGCGCTAATGCAGGTTTCTTAGGACAATTCACAACTGATTTGCAATGACAAGCTTTTGAGAATTCTTTCAGCCTTAATTTTTGTTTGTTTTTAGAGTTCTCTCTCTCTCTCTCTCTCTCTCTCTCTCTCTCTCTCTCTCTCTCTCTCTCCCTCTCTCTGTGTATATATGTAAGGTTTCTCTTACGTATGCTCTTATGGTATATGTTAATATAGATAAACTCACACTATATTCAGTGATTCAAATATTACAAAAATCCCATTATATCATTTATGGAAATTTTGCACTAATAATAATCACTTATATTTATTCTCCTTAATTGTATCAACTAGAATCTGAATTATGAAAGTACTTAGGATAGTTTATAGCATTTCCTTTTATAATATATTTTCCCTTTATGGTTGATCTTTTATCCTTAGGATTTATTTGTTGTTCGGTAGGTTTTATTGGACATGTTGCGTTAATAAAACCTACTAAATAAAAGATAATCACCCTAAGAGAAAAAAATAAACCCTAAGAAAAAAATATATTATAAAAGGAAAGGTTAGTGGTACCAAGAAATTAAAGATTCTGATTGCTACAACTAAGGTAAATAAATATAAATGACTATTAATTAGTGTAAAATTTCATAGTTTATTCAGTGAGACTTTTTTCTATATTTTTTACCAAATATTAGTGTGAGTTTATCCATAATAACATGTGCCATATATAGGGGAACACCTTAGACAAGCCCATTAAATCACATATAGAAATTTGCACTAATAACAATCACCTAGATTTATTTACCTTAATTGTATAAATCAAAATCTTTAATGTTCGGTCTCATCCCCACCCCAAAAAAGAAAGCACTAGGGATTGTTTATTACATTTCATTTCATAATATATTTTCCCATTAGAATTTATCTTTCCTTATTAGAGTTTATTTTTTTATTCAGTATATTGTATTAATAAAACCAAAAAAATAAAAGATAAACCCAAAGAAAAAAATAAACCCTAAAGAAAAATATATTTTAAAAGTAAATATGAAAGACAATCCTAAATTATTTTCTTTTTTTTTTAAAGGGGGGAAGGGGGGAGGAAGGGAGTTTTGGCTTAGTAGGATAAGTGGGGAAGGGGTAGGGGTAGAGAGATTATCAAGATTCTTATTGGGACATTAGGATAAACAAATATCGATGATTGTTAATTAGGACAAACATTTCATATTTATTTAATGTGTTTTTTGTTATATTATGTTTTACCAATTATAATGAGTTTATCCGTATTAACATATGCCATAGGAACACATGTTAGACAAATCTTGTAATTTTTATGTTTTTGGTGGCTTAAAATTAGACTGAACATTTGTTAATTTGGTAACAATAATTTTTGAGAAAAAAATGTTTCTTGTCCTAGGTGATTTTTGTATAGAAAAGAAGAAGAAGAGGAAATTTTCTCAAGGGTGCCGTACATACTCTTATCATGAAATGATGTAAGAAGAATGAGCGAGGCATGACTAAATTTTGCTTATGTATATGAGGAACATTTTCACATTTAGAAAGCATTTTGGAGAAGATTCAATGACTCAGTTAACACTAGACACAACTTACATATCCAGCAAACTAAATATTTAGAAATTAGATAGCAAGAAATGATAATAGAAAAATAGCAATCTCATCTTCATGTTCTTTCTTTTAAAAAGCGTCTCAGACTTATCTTTTATAAGACCTATGTAATCAATGCTACTTTATAAAGTAACAATCTTCATTCTTACATAATTTCATAAGGAAATGCCTACTTTATTTTTACCCTTCAAAGGATTTGATAAGTTCACTTCTGCATCTTATAATGTTCTTTTGACATTTTATGTGCATTAACAAACAAATAAATCTATGCTTCTTCTAGCATATTAAATCTTCGACAATCAACAGAGGCATAAATAAATTAGAGGCATTCTTTGACAATCAATATATTCGAATCAGGATATCAGGATTGGAAGGAAAGGCATGACTTGTAGTCAGACTGAAATGTTGAATTGTAATTAGAAGAAATTTACTTTTGAGTTCCTTAGTATAACAACTTGTTAATAATTTTTGACATTTCTTTTCTCTTCTTTCCTCAACATGGCCGGTTTTTGTGTTTGTGATTTTATTATATATTTGAACAATGGAAAAAAATAAATTAGTTGAGAAACCATGTAAACTCTAGTTGATATTTTGTTTGGTTTATGTAGCAAATAAAATATTTTCTCGAAGTTACATCGCTCCATTGGAAAAATTAACAACTATAAAATATTCCACCAAAACCTACCAAGATTCTTTGATGAACCAGTTTCCTATATCCATTTTTGTGCAATAATTAAACTTTTGTCCAACATTCTAAGCTACTTTAGTTAAGGAAAACTGTTAATTATAATGCAAAACCAAAGTTTCATTTTTTAAAGAAGAAGCATATGGTGCACCCAATATTACTTTCCTATCTCTAACATAAATAACATTGAAAGTAGTTGGCTATGCATCACATAAGTAGCCATATATACCATAATTTTTCATTATATATATTTATCTATATATGATTAAGTAAAAATTTTATGAATTTTCATATTTGATTGATATAAATATGGAATTTTTTCAATAAAGGTCATGTTTTTATATAACTTATAGTAGTCCTAAATTTACACCTCTTAGTGGTCCATACATTTTTATAGGATAGTATTAATATATATACCTTGTTATTGTTGATGAATCAACATTTATCGTTTCTAAGTTTGTAAAAGAAATTAGCAACTTTCCGATTACT
The DNA here is from genome assembly GCA_028651295.1 of Catharanthus roseus. Classification (NCBI taxonomy): domain Eukaryota; kingdom Viridiplantae; phylum Streptophyta; class Magnoliopsida; order Gentianales; family Apocynaceae; genus Catharanthus; species Catharanthus roseus. The sequence goes on along the minus strand of JAPQWS010000048.1, from coordinate 4,387,639 downwards.
AATGTTCCTAGATTTAAAATTTGATTTGATTCTTATATGCATTTTCATCAATTTTTCATGGTCAAAGTTTCTTTGTTTCATTATTTCTATGCAGAAATATAAACCATTACAATTAAGAATTTCATGACCTACAGCTCACCTAACTACAAAACCCTCAAATTTTAATGCATGAATTACAATAAACATATCTTCTAGCGAGATTCTCGCCATTTGGAAGAGTGGCCTAGGGACACAAACTAAAAAGAATAATTGGGTTCAAATGACATCTCCTTCGTCAGTTGTTTGCCCCACCTATAGTATGCTAATTCTTTCTAGCATGGTTCCTGTATGAAAACTAAATGAGAATGAAGGGTGTTGCCTTCATCGACATTAGAGCATGCTGTAGATCTAAACAATATAGCCGTATCAAGAATTTGTAATCGTCTCTCTAAGGAACAAAAGAAAAAGGTGAAAGAATACGTGGAAAATTTTGGTTGGGAAAAAATAAGGAATAAAGATGCCAAGAAAGCTGCAAAAGCTTTCTGCATCGAAAATAGCATTAGGAAAAATCAATGGAAATATTGCTTGAACTTCATAGAAGGGTAGGTGTAAGAAAAGGTTTACCGACAAAAGGAATATTTCGTAAATTTAAAAGCTATAGTGGTTTAAAAAACAATTATGGTCATTTTAAATGTTTTCCTTTAGGTTGTTTCATTGTTGTTGTAATTGATTTTCTTGCTTCAAGGATGAGAAATATCGGATAATGTACAATACTTTTGTTTTAAAATTTTCTTTTTTAGTTTTAGTTACTGAAAGGAAGAATTGCTATTGTTATAACTTTTGATCTTACTGAAGGAAATATTAGTTAATTAGGATTAAGTAAATATCACTTGAATGATGAGTAGATATATTTTCTTAATCAAATGAAGTTAGCAACTACATAACAAAGGACTTACATCATAACACTTTAATACTCTTCTAACCCTTCTTGTTAAGTCCTTTTTACAATCGCAAAAATTTTAAAAGTATGGACAATCAAGAGGTGCAAATTTAGAATTATTATAAGTTATATATCTCAATCATTCATTACATACGAAAAAATTATGTAGTAAAAATGATCCATTATTTAAAATCAAATTGAATGACCTATATTACAAAACATCTATATTTATATCAATCATATACGGAAATTCATAAAATTTTTACTTAAATCATATATATATCTGTATGTGTATGCGTATGTATATATACACACACATATACAGATATGTATATACATTATATATTTATATATATGTGTGAATATATAATTTTATTGCATAGTGTTTTGATTGGGACATTAGTTAAATGCTTGAGCTATTTAATATTGTGTCCAAGTTATTTTATAATAAAAACGAAAAAGGTCAAATTACAAAATTAACTAAGTTAGAGGTGGCCTCTTTATTAGGGATATATAAAAAGAGAAAACCCTAGCTCGTTAGATCTTAGAATTTTCTCATTAATGTATTTTAGAAATACCTTACGTTGGAATTAAAACTTAAGAACCCTAGTAATCAGAAACCTTTACTACCGCCATCTATCTCTGCTTCTTTGAGATTTTACTACTTTCTACAATATTAATTATAAGGGATCAAGAGAAGTTTGTAAGTGAAAAAATTGGAGAGAAAGAAATAAAAATCGTTACTGTGACAAAAAGCTTTGTGCCCAGTTGCTTCTCATGTTACACCTGGTTGTTAAGTTCGCTTAGCCTGTTTTGTCTTGGTGACGTATGTAACGCCCTATTCCGTAAGCACCTAGCATGACTTTAAAATTATGGACATAATAAAAATAGAGTTTTGATCTATATTGGTTGGATATAGTGATTTTTGTACTTAGTGGTATTTTGGAGATATTTAGAAATAGAAATAAAATTTTATTATATTGAGGTTTTATTATTAAAGTTTATAAGTGCTTTTAAGTGTATTCTATTTTTAATACCTAGTGTATTTATTTTAGAAATTTAAATACTTGACATTTTCATATAAGTTTTCTTAAAAAAAAAAAAAAATACTTGACAATGATGTGGGAGTGAGGTTGTTTGTAATCGAGCGCTTGTATGGTGTTTGGCTGGTATTCACTACAAGATGCAGGAACTTGGTTCCGATGGCCTCATTTCGGGGATTCAAGCTTTGTCCGTGGAGCGCCACTGTTGCATTACATGTTCTTTTAAACTTGGGGTGTAGAAGCTGCACTGATGTGTCTTGATTCGCTCAAACTTCCCAACTGCGCTCGAAACCCTTATGTAGGTTCAAGCATCAGTTTTGTTAAAATAGTAAAAGAAATACTTTTCTTGTAACATTGCATGAACTGTTTTGTGAAACAACATCGTTATTGTTTTAAAGAAATCACTACCGCACACACACACATGGACTCACTGAGCGTTCGTGCTCACGTTTTTCCATATCATGTTTTCTTCTTAGATTAGCTCGGAACGGTCAGGGGCCCAGCAAGCCACTGAAGTTTTAGGCCAGGAGTTTTTGGATCAAATCTCCCCAGAAAGGCATATGTTTATGTGTTATCTTTTTAGACTCAAACCGTCTGTAGAGTTTCTTTCTATGTTGTTATGTAAGTTGTTGATGTAAGATACTTTTGTGTTTATAATAAAATGAAAAGGAGAAGTTGTTTTTTTTAAGATCCTGTGTTTTGACCGCACTAGTAGTATCTGGTTTACTTAAGTTTTTCCGTGTACTTTGTATGTATACCTATTAGTGTTGTTCTAGGGTTGTGTATTATTGTGAAGCTTATAATTTAGTGCCGAGAGGCACGCAGATGCCCTACTCAGCTGCAGTTGACCTAGTGGCGGGGTTGGGGGCATCACAGGTGGTATCATAGCATCTAAGTTCGATACTAGGTTTGAAACGTTGGATTTTAGACAAGCTATAAGAGTCAACTGTTTAAACTTTAAGGTTAACCATATGATTTATTAGTTAGTACTGACCCTAAGATTTTGTTTTGTACGTACTACATGGCACACCCTTGTCATAGATGGACATACAGGGAGGGCACCCTGGTAGATGAGCCTAGCGGGACTACGTCATCCTCATCATCCTCATATTCTCTTAGGGAGATCGTCCCAGAAAGGGAACCAATTGCAGTGATTGACCTTTCCGATGATGAGTCAGTAGAAGGACCAGAGATGGCACCAGTGACACCGGGAATAGGACTTAGAACATCGATAGAAGAGGACCCCAGTGAGCCCACATCAGACTCAGAGATGACGCCTGAGCTGGAGGGAGTGGCACCAGTGAATACTGAGGGTACGGGCACCTTCATAGCGGGTGGTTCCCCATTGTCAGTGTTACCTATCTGTGGTTATTGCCTGTGGCGTGAGCAACGGGCTGAAGCCGCTAGCTAGCAGGTTGTAGCATTGAGAGAGGAGATCTCTCGAATGCACGCCTTATTTTACGCGGCACGCCAGGCACGGTGACAGGAGACGGCGAGGGCCGCCATGTTAGAGAGGAAGTTAGCCCAGACGCGGGAGGCTCATGCAGCCCGAGAGAGAGAGAGAGAGAGAGAGAGAGAGAGAGATTTGAGCTGATTAACGAGCGGGACTGGCTTAGGCAGTTTATCGCCCAGTTCCTTGGTACTACTAGAGATTCAGTGGATAGAGCACGTGATGAGCTGGAGTCCCGACCAGGATGTTCTGGTAGCCAACGTCCTCAGGCGGAGTAGGTGTTGGATGAGTACAGGTAGGTGTGCATATTTGGTTACTTGGATAGGTACTAGTAGTATTTTTGTTGGTACCTGATGTAGTAGGCTTAGGGTCGTAGGTATGAGGTCCTCGGGTTTTGGATATGTATAGCAACCCGACCATATATTTTTTGGGTGGTAGGACCAAAATGATATGATTGTATCTTAACACTACTTGTACCAAAAATCCTTATTTTGAGTTATATATATGTTTGTATGTACGCATTGATGTTGGTTCCTGGGATAAATTCATGCTTACTTGTCGTAGAGTATCTATAACTGTAGAAGTTTATTAGTGTTGGAACTTTTTGGTTTTTAGAAACATGTCAAGTTCACAATCTCCAAACCATACGGACGAGACTATGTCAAAAAGTTCTCAAAATAGACAGTCTGAACCTATGAGAGAGGCCACACGTCGTCCAGAACAAGCCACACACAAGGTAATTGAGAATTTTCTGATCAAGATGATGGAATTGTTAGAAACTTCAATGGCCACAAGAAGAATTGAACGAGTACCAGCCACTGGAGCAGATGAAGCACTAGAATGATTTCTTAAGTTTCGACCCCCGAAGTTCTATGGAGACGTTGAGCAAGAAATTAAAGCTGAACTGTTCCTTGAGCAGTTGAATAATATCTGTGATACCCTTAAGTATGAGGATGCCCTGAGGGTAACGTTTGTAGCTTTTAGACTTCGAGGAATGGCAAAAGATTGGTGGCTTAGAGCTTCTGAAGCTCGGACACTCAAGGACCAACCATGGACCTGGAATGATTTTCAAGAAGAATTCAAAAAGGAATACATACCTCATTGGGTTCGTGAACAACGAGCGGATGAGTTTTAGCAATTGAGATAGGGTAACCTGACAGTTGCTCAGTATACGGCAAAGTTCAATAGGTTGGCTAAGTATTGCTTAAGGTTGATAGATACTGATGAAAATAAGACGCGACAATTTGTGAAAGGATTATCTGCTCTCTTGCCACCGATGGGATTCACGGCCGCACTTGAATCCTCCACGTGAACGGAGATGGCTGATCAAGCGGTTATATAGAGAAAACAGCCATTGGTTCAGCGGCGACTCTATATAAACGTCCTGGACAAGAACTATGAAAACCTAGAGATTTCAAGAGATCCCGTGGTGAACAAAGGACTAGAAATGAAGGCCGACCAACCCTAGTCCCTGGAAGAGCCCATAGAGTATATACATACTGTGGACGAAGTGGACATGTGGCTGAAATGTGTTATCAGAAGTCAAGACTATGTTATCGGTGTGGAAAACGAAGGCATGTTAGAGACCAGTGCCCTGAGATGCAACAAGTACCTACGGAGACATCCAGAAAAGCAGGGCGACCCTCGGTTATGAGAGAAGCAACGGAAGGAAGGAATAATAAGCCACAAGTAAAAGCTAAAGTTTATGCACTGGATGGATTGCCCGTAGATACTGAAGCAGAAGTAGTTGAAGGTATGATACAAATCTTTTCTCAATCACCAAGAGTACTCATTGACCCTGGAGCTATGCATTCTTTTGTGAGTTTGCCTTTCATAAAACATATTCCTATACCTTCTGTTAACATGCATTACCAGTTGATAGTTAGCACTCCTATGGGCGTGAATAAGATAACTAAGGTAAAGTACCCTGATTGTGACATATGTGTCGAGAATGTGGTTTTATCCGGAGATTTAATTGCCTTACCATTGGAAGGATATGACGTGATACTTGGGATGGACTGGTTTTCTAAACACTATGCCCAAGTAGATTGTTGATGAAAGTTGGTTAAGTTTAGCCGACCGAGTATGCCAACCCTGGTGTTCCAAGGTGAGCGAACAAAACAGGAGAATCTTCTTTTGTCTGGCATGAAAGCTAGAAAATTGCTATGGAAAGGATGTCAAGGTACTTAGCATATTTACTCAACAAACCTAAGGAGGAGGTAAAATTAGACACAGTACCAGCAGTAAGGGAGTTTGTGGATGTTTTTCCTGAGGAGTTGATGACGCTACCCCCAGATCGAGAAGTGGAGTTCGGTATAGAATTGGTACCTGATGCTAAACCAATATCTCAAACTCCATAGCGGATGGCACAGGAGGAACTAAAAGAGTTGAAAAAGCAACTACAAGAACTGTTGCTGCAAGGATATATTCGTCCAAGTACATCTCCTTGGGGTGCGCCAGTTTTGTTTGTAAAGAAGAAGGATGGAACCCTGAGGATGTATATAGATTACAGAGGATTGAATAATGTGACAGTTAAGAACAAATACCCACTACCCCTCATTGATGAGTTATTTGAACAACTCCGAGGAGCGGGATGTTTTTCCAAATTGGACTTGAGACAGGGGTATTATCAAGTTAGGATAAGAGAAAAGGATATTTTGATGATGGCTTTTAACACACGACATGGGCATTACGAGTGTGTGGTCATGCCGTTTGGATTAACTAATGCACCTGCGACATTTATGGACTTGATGTATAGAGTCTTTAGTCCTTATCTGGATAAGTTTGTGGTGATTTTTATTGATGATATTCTTGTTTATTCACCCAACCCTGAAGCTCATGAACAACATCTTCGAAAAGTGTTGCAAACCCTACAGGAGCATAAGTTGTATGCTAAGTTTAGTAAATGTCAGTTCTGGATTAGTTTAGTTACTTTCCTAGGACATGTTATCACCCAGGAAAGAATCTCGGTGGATCCAGCAAAAGTAGAAGCAATGACCCATTGGACACAACCCAAAATACCAGCCGAAGTACGTAGTTTCTTTGGTATGGCGGGATACTATCGGAGATTTATAAAAGATTTTTCAAGGATTGTTGGACCTCTAACACAATGAACCAGAAAAGCAACCAAGTTTAAGTGGACGGAGAAGTGTGGGAGGAGTTTTCAAGAATTGAAGAACCAACTCTAATCAGCACCAGTATTAACATTACCTGATCCGAACAAGGAATTGTCATTGCATATAGATGCTTCAGGGGAAGGTCTAGTAGCTGTGTTGATGCAAGACACGAAGGTTGTCGCATATATTTCAAGAAAGTTGAAGGATCATGAACGGAATTATCCGACACATGATTTGGAATTAGCAGCCATCGTGTTTGCATTTAAGAAGTGGCGACACTACTTGTATAGGGCTAAGTATGAGATATTCAATGATCATAAGAGTTTAAAGTATCTGTTTTCTCTGAAGTACTTGAATATGAGACAACGCCGATGGATGGAACTGCTAGAAGAATATCGATGCCCGATTAACTATCATCCAGGAAAGGCGAATGTGGTGGCAGATGCATTGAGTAGAACAGCAAAGATATCGAGTCTTAGCTTAACATCCACCCTACAACAGGATATTAGAAGTGCCCAAAAGAATAATAAGGAGTTCCAAGAGCTCAAAAACTGTGTGGAAGCTAAGAAATTGGAAGACTTTTGAACATTAGAAGCTAATGGGAGCCTGTACTTTCGTAATCGGTTATGTGTACCCAATGATACTGAGCTTAAGCGCAAGATTCTAGAGGAAGCCCACAGAAGTAAGTATTCAGTGCATCCTGGAGATAATAAGATGTATAAAGACTTAAAGCAAAAGTTTTGGTGGAACAGAATGAAGAGAGAAATTGCGGAGTATGTAGCAGCCTGTCTTACATGTCAAAGGGTCAAGGCAGAACATCAAAAGTCAACAGGACTATTACAACCGCTACCAGTGAGATCCCATTACCTGAAGATCCCATTGCCTCGTGGCTTCTTCATAATTACTATCCACTTCACCTTCCACTTCCACATCCTCATCTTCTATCACAATCTCATCTACTTTTGATTTTGTAGAAACTTTATTCCCAAATGCTTCAAACTCTCTAAACATTTCTTCCGTCATCAATTTCAATTTCCTGTAATTTCATTCTTAAACCTTTCAAGAAATCTCTTTCATACAATAATCTATTAAGTCCAGTCTCTTATGCATAGCTGCCAATATAGGTTTCTAAGGACAATTCACAATTGATCCGCAATAACAAGCCTTTGAGGCTTTTTTCAGCCTTCATTTTTGTTTATTTTCAGTGTGTTCTCTCTTTCTCTCTCTATATATATGTTGGTTTTGTCTTACATATGCTCTTATGACATATGTTCATACAGATAAACTCGCACTATATTTAATGATTCAAATATTTCAAAAATCTCATTGCACCAACTATGGAAATTTAGCACAATAATAATCACTTATATTCATTTAACTTAATTGTATCAGTGAGAATCTTTAATATTCTCTCTCACCTCTTGCCCAAGAAAGAAAGTACCCGGGATAGTTTATTGTATTTCCTTTTATAATATATTTCCCCTATATGGTTCATCTTTCCTCCTTAGGATTTATTTTTATTCGGTAGGTTTTATTTAACATATTGTATTAATAAAGCCTACTAAATGAAAAATATTTAGCCTAAGGGAAAAAAATAAACCCCAAGGAAAAAATATATTATAAATGGAAAGGGTAGTGGTAGAGAGAATTAAAGATTCTGATCGCCACAATTAAGGTAAATAGATATACACAATTATTAGTTAGTGTAAAATTCATAGTATATTTAATGAGACATTTTTATATATTTTTTACCAAATATAGTGTGAGTTTATCTGTATTAACGTGTGTCATATATAGGGGCGCACGTTAGATACACATATATATTTGTATATATATGTGTATATATCACATTAAATCACATATGAAAATTTTGCACTAATAATAATAACCTAGATTTACTTATCTTAACGGTATCAATCAGAATCTTTAATATTCTCTCTCACCCCTAGGCAAAGAAGAAAGCACCTAGGATTGTCTATTACGTTTCCTTTCATAATATATTTTCTCTTTAGGATTTATCTTTCTTCCTTAGGGTTTATTTTTTATTGGTATATTGTGTTAATAAAACATACCAAATAAAACATAAACCCTAAGGAAAAAATATACCCTAAGGAAAAATATACTATAAAAGGATATATGGAAGATAATCCAAGATTCTTTCCTTTTTTGGGGGAATGGGAAGGATAGGTGGGGAAGGGGTAGGGGTCAAGAGATTATTAAGATTCTTATTGGACAATTAAGGTAAATAAAATATATATGATTAATATTTAGTACATACATCGTATATATATGTATGTATGTCTAGAGTAGTGATAGGTTCCTCTTTGTAGAAGCGATTAATCGCCTCAAATGAGGAGTAAATTTAACAAAACTGGAGGTGTAAAGTTACATAATGGTCCTTTGTGTACTTCTACAATTTGAAGTTGATAATTTTAAATGCAACTCTCCCGATAATTGTGTATGTGAAAATAAGAAAAACTTTATGTCATTTCAAAAAACAACTTTATCATCTTCCATCAACTCATCTCTCTCTTCTTGTAAGAAAGTATGAATGTTAAGCTAATTAAGTTAGTAGGTAGCTAGCTGATTGAGGTTGAAAGTTATAATATGCATACACTTGTTAGTTCGGGCTAGCAAACAAGTGTTGGGTGCTTAAGCCTTCCTTTTTTTTTTTTTTTTTTTTTTTTTTTTTTTGGTTAATATTTTATGTTTTTTACCAAACAAGGTGGCGACTGGCGAGTGGACTTGATTTTTTTTTTAGAAAAAAAAAAACAAGTTGATGTTCAGTTGATGCTCCTACTTTCTTTCTTACTTTAATTCTTTAAAATTTTTTTACCAAACAAGGTTGTGACTGGCAAGCTGACCTAATGCTTTTTTTTAATTTTAACCAAATAATAGCCTGATCTTTTGGTGAGCAAATGCGATGTTTTTTTTAGTCATTTTAAAAATTTTAAGTCATTCTTACATCAATTCAAACAAACCAAAATGGCTTGTTAAGGATCTTATCATGAATTCATGAACCAAACGAGACGTCTTGAAGTTGAAAGAGGCCGTCATCTAATAAAATTCTTGGAGAGTTACTTTTTTTTAATGACCTTTTATGATATGAATTCAACACAGGATTATTCAACAATTTGCGTAGGAAAGACTAAAATATTGAAGACATCCTGGATAAAGCTTCATTTGATGAAGTCCAGGTTTAACTTGAAGGCTTGGAAGATTTTACAAGACTTCTATGACTCATAAAATTTATAAGAAACTTAGCAGAATCAAACTAGAAGCTCTCGGCCTTCGAAAAAGATGAAAGAAGCATGGAGGGAAGAAAACAGAGCCTATTGGTGATGTTAGGTTCTCACCATAACGTACCCAGTAGTGATCTGGAATAAGGGAATATTGAGGAGACTACCTATCATTAAGAGTAGGCTCACACCCTACCGTCCCTCGTTGGTCGCAGGACAAACAATCAACACTTGAAGACTACACTTTAATTTTAGTCTAAATTAATTAGTTTTTAGTTAATTATTAGTTTTCCAGATTTCCAAGCTTGTAATTAAATTTTATTAGAAGGTTAAAAGGTATTTTAAATACTTATTAGGTTTTAGGAAGAGTTGTAGGTTTTCACTATAAATACCTACCTATGCCTCCAATTGTAAACAACTAAGTTGAATATTGATGATATGAATTGAGAGTTTCCTCCAATGGTTTCTTAGATTCTTCAGCCCGTCTTAGTTAACTTCTAAGGGTTTGCTTCCATCGTCTATGAGCAATTGAATACTTACGTTTATAATGTACGGAAGTCAATTGATCATTTCCAATTCGTTCTTCGATTGATTCTAAGAGTTTTTATCCTTAGAGTTGATTAATCTAGGTCTTCTAATTTGTGTAGTTTGGTGTTTAGGGTCATAGTTTCTTAAGGTTCTTGCTATCAAGTCGGGAAAAGTTCCTCCATTCACTATTAGGTTTATGTGGCTAGTTTCTCATAGGTTCTTTAGTGTGGTGTTAGAACTACAAAATTTTCAATAGAAGTCCTTCATCAAAGAGCTGATCTTGGGAAGTTGATAGTTTCAATTTACAATCAAATTGGGAATTTACATCACCATAACTTATTCATTTGTTATGACTCCATAACTTATCCACTTGTTATGACAAGAATTTATTTTAGTTTTTCAAAATAAAATTGCCTATATTAATTATAATATACTTATAATTTGTCTCTAAACCCACTAATTGGTTAATTTATGTAATTTATATTAGTTTGTTAAACATTTATTTTAGATTTCCAAATAAAATTATTTATATTAATTATAAATATACTTATAACTTTTCTCTAAACCAACTAATTTCTTACTTTTATTTAATTTAGATTAGCTTCTAGAGATTTTCACATAATTCACTAGTTTCTCCAAATGACCCTCATAACTTATTCATTATATATTTATTTATTTTAGATTTTCTAAATAAAATAACTTATAGTAATTATAAGTATACTTATACTTTGTGTGAAACCTACTACTTTCTATATTTTATGAAATTTACATTAGTTTAACTACCTTTTTCACAAAATTCCCAGTTTCTCATAATGACACTAGAACTTACTCATTTGTTATTAATATACACATTTGTGTTAGTATTTCCAAATAAAATCACTTATAGTAATTATATATATACACTAAAAGTTTGTCTTTAAACCTACTAATTTCTCCATTTTATATAATTTAATATAGCTTTACTAAGTTTTCAAAAAATTTACTAGTTTCTTAAAATGATTACATAAATTATTCATTTGTTATGATATATATTTATTTTTGTTTTTTAAAAGAAAATTACTTAGATTATAAATACACTTATATTTTTTCTCTAAACCCACTAATTTGGTTATTGAATATAATTTATATTAGTTTAACTATGCTTTCAAAAAAATTACTAGTTCTGCAAAATGACCACACAGCTTATTCATTTGTTATAAAAATACATTTCTTTTATTTTTTCCATATAAAATTACTTATATTAATTATACTTTGTCTCAAAACCCGCTAATTATAATAGTTTTACTAAGTATTAACAAAATTAAATCGTTCCCAAAATAACCATGTGCCTTATTCATTTGTTATGATATACATTTATTTTAATTTCTCCAAATAAAATTACAAATAGTAATTATTAATAAACAAATGATTTGCATCTAAACCTACCGATTTAAATATTTTATTTTACATTAGTTTCATTTGATTTTCACAAATACACTATTTTTTTTTTAAAATGACCCCATAACTTATTCATTTGTTATGACATACATTACAAATATACTTATAATTTGTCTCTAAACCTTCTAATTTGTCTATATTATGTAATATACATTAATTTCTCTAAGTTTTCACAAGAATCACGATTTTCTCAAAATGACTCCATAACGTATTCATTGGTTATGATATACATTCAATTTGGTTTTTCCAAAGAAAATTTCTTGCATTTATAATAAATATACTTATAATTTGTCTCTAAGCTGCTAATTTCGATATTGATGTGATTATATTAATTTGACCCAGTTTTTACAAAATTCACTATTTTCTTAAACAGACCTCATAACTTATTCATTTGTTATGATAAATATTTAGTTTTTCAAGATAAAATTACTTATTTTTATTTTAAATATTCTAATAATTTGTCTTTAAACCCACTAGTTATAAATATATTTATAATTTTTCTATAAACCCACTAATTTCGATATTTTATTATCTAAGTTTTCACAAATTTACTTGTTTCTCAAAATGAACCCGTAACTTTTTCATTTGTTATGACATGCATTTATTTTAGTTTCTCAAAATAAAACTACCTATTTTAATTATAAATATACTTATAATTTATCTCTAACCCTACTAATTTCTTCATTTATGTAATTTACATGAGTTTCACTAAATTTTCACATAACTCACTAGTTTATAAAATTGACCCCATAACTTACTCATTTGTTATTATGACCATTTATATTAGGTTTACAAATAAAATTATTAATATTAATTATAAATGTACTTATAATTTGTCAATAAATCCACTAACTTATTAGTTTTATGTAATTTACATTAGTTTCTATAAATTTTTCACTTGATTCACTAGTTACTGATAATAACCCCATAACTTATTCATTTGTTGTGATATATATTTATTTTAGTTTTTCTAAATAAAATTACTTGCAATAATTATATATATATACCTATAATTTGTTCAATCCTAGTAATTTTGATATTTTATGAAATTTGTTAGGATATATACATTTTTTTTTGTTTTTCCAAAATAAAATTACTTAGAGTAATTGTAAATATCCTTTAAGTTTGTCTCCAATCCCACTAGTTTCTTGAATTGATTCCATAAATTATTCATTCATTATAATATACATTTATTTTAGTTTTCAAAAGAAAATTACTTAGAGTAATTATAAATAGACTTATATTCTTTCTCTAAACCCACAAATTTCTTAATTGTACATAATTTACATCAGTTTAACTAAACTTTCACAAAATTTACTAGTTTCAAAAAGTGACTGTAAAACTTATTCATTTGTTATAAAAATACATTTCTTTTTTTTTTTTTTTTTGGGAATAAAATTACTTATACTAATTATATACTTGTCTCAAAACCCATTAATTTTGTTATTTTATGTAATTTAAATTAGTTTCATTGAATTTATACAAAATTCACTGGTCTATAAAATGACCAAATAACTTATTAATTTTTTAAGATACAAATTTATTTTTGTATTTTTAAATAAAATTACTTGCATTAATTACAAATATACTTATATTTATTCCCAAAACCATCTAATTTCATTATTTACTTTAATTTACGCAAGTTTCACTAAGTATATAAAATTAAATGCTTTTTCAAAATAACAACTTAACTTATTCATTTGTTACGATATACATTTATTTTTAGTACCCCAAATAAAATTACTTATACAAATTATAAATATACAAATGATTTAACTCTAAACCTGCCAATGTCATTATTTTATATAATTTACAATGGTTTCATTAAATTCAGAAAATATACTATTTTCTCAAAATGACCCTATAACTTATTCATGTCTTATGATATACATTTATTTTAGTTTTTTCAAATAATATTAGTTATAATATTTATCAATATACTTATAAGTTGTCTTTAAACCAACTAAGTTTTATATTTTCTATAATTTATATTAATTTCTGTAAGTTTTCACGGACATCAATATTTTCTCAAAATGACCCCATAACTTATTCGTTTGTTATGATACACATTTATTTTAACTTTTCCCAATAAAATTACTTATAGTAACTATAACTATACTTATAATTTGTCTCTAACCCTCTAATTTCGCTATTTATGTAATTTACACTAGTTTCACTAAGTTTTTACAAGATTCACTATTTTTTAAAAATGACCGCATAACTTATTCATTTGTTATGATATACTTTTATTATACTTTTTCCAAATAAAATTACTTATATTAATTTTAAATATACTTATAATTTGTTTGTAGACCTAGTAATTTTTAGTTTTATTTAATTTACATTAGTTACTCTAAATTTTCATACAATTCACTATTTTTTCAAAATGACCTTATAACTTACTCATTAGTTATGTTAAACATTTATTTTAGTTTAGAAAAATTACTTAAAGCAATTGTAAACCTATTTACAATTTTCTATAAATCAAATAATTTCGATATTATATGTAATTCATATTAGTTTATCTAACTTTTCATACAATTCACTAGTTTCTCAAAATGACATTGTAACTCATTCATTTGTTATGATATGTATTTATTTTAGTTTGTCAAAATAAAATTACCGATATTAATTACAAATATAATTATAATTTGTCTCTAAACCAACTAATTTCTTAATTTTATGTAATTTACTTTAGTTTCTCTAAATTTTCACCTAATTTATTAGTTTCTCAAAAGGACTCCATAACTTATTTATTTGTTATGATAAGTATTGAGTTTAATTTTTCCAAATAAAATTACTTATATAAATTATAAATATACTTATGATTTATCACTAAACCCACTAATTTCTTAGTTTTATGTAATTTACATTAGTTTCTCTAAATGTTTACATAATTCACTATTTTCTGAAAATGACCCTATAACTTATTCATTTGTTAAGATATACATTTATTTTAGTTTTTCCAAATATATAAAATTACATATATATTTATAATTTATGTCTAAACCCCTAATTTTTAAATTTTATTTAATACACATGAGTTTATCTAAGTTTTCACAAAATTCACCAGTTTGTCAAAATGACCCCATAACCTATTCATTTGTTATTATATACCTTTATTTTAGTTTTTCCAAATAAGATTACGTATAATAATAATTATCAATACACTTATAATTTGTTTCTAAACTTGCTAATTTTGCTCATTTATGTAATTTACATTAGTTTCACTAAGTTCTCACCATGATCACTATTTTCTCAAAATGATCCATAACTTATTTGTTTGTTATGATGCACATTTATTTTAGTTTATCCAAAATAAAATTACTTATATTAATTGGAAATATATAATGTGTCAAAACCATCTAATTTTGATATTTTACATAATTTATATGAGTTTAACTAAGTTTTCACAAAATTCACCAGTTTCTCAAAATGACCCTATAACCTATTTACTTATATCATATACATTTATTTTAGTTTTTTCAAATAAAGTTACTTATATTAATTATAAATAAAATTATAATTTTTCTCTAACCCACTTAGTTATTTTATTTAATTTTACATGAGTTTTATTAAGTTTTCACGAAATTTACAAATTTATTTTAAAATTGACAGGCTTAATTTTACATAGAATTTTTGTAAAGTTTATTTAAATATTAAAAATCTAATTCGGTTAATATATAATTAATATTAGTTTTAATTTAAATTTAGGGTTTAGGGTTTAGGGTGATTAAGCGTTCTTTATGTTTGGTGATTAAGCGTTCTTTATGTTTTCTCTTTTGTTAATATTTTATTTTTTTTTACCAAACAAGGTGGCGACTGGCAAACGGACTTGATTTTTTTTAAGAAACAAACAAACAAGTTGATGGTCAGCTGATGCTCCTACTTTCTTTCTTACTTTAAATCTTTAAAAAATTTTTACCAAACAAGGTTGTGACTAGCAAGCTGACCTAATGCTTTTTTTTTTTTAATTTTAACCAAATAATAGCCTGATCTCTTGGTGCGCAAATGCGATGTTTTTTCAGCCATTTTAAAAATTTTAAGTCATTCATACATCAATTCAAACCAACCAAAATGGCTTGTTAAGGACCTTTTCATGAATTCATGAACCACATAAGATGTCTTGAACTTTAAAAAAATGGTCATCTAATAAAATTCTTGGCGAGTTGCTTTTTTTTTAATGACCTTTTATCATATGAATTCAACAAAGGATTATTCAACAATTTGTATAGGAGAGACTAAAATATTGAAGACATCCTAGATGAAGCTTCAATTGATGAAGTTCGGGTTTAACTACAAGCTTGGAAGATTTTACAAGACTTCTATGACTCATAAAATTTATAAGAAGTTCAGCAAAATCAAACTAGAAGCTCCCAGCCTTCGAAGATGATGAAAGAAGCATTGGAGAAAGAAAATAGAGCTTATCAGCAATGATAGGTTCCAACAATAATGTTCCCAGTAGCCTTCTGGAGAAAGGGAATATTGAGGAGACTACCTACCAGCAACAGTAGGCTCCCACCCTACCGTCCCTGGTTGGTCTCAGGACAAACAATCAGCACTTGAAGACTACACTTTAATTTTAGTCTAAATTAATTAGTTTTTAGTTAATTATTAGTTTTCTAGATTTCCAAGCTTATAATTAACTTTTATTAGAAGGTTAATAGGTATTTTAAACACTTATTAGGTTTCAGGAAGAGTAGTAAGTTTTCTCCATAAATACCTACCTATGCCTCCAGTTGTAAACAACTAAGTTGAATATTGATGATATGAGTTGAGAGTTTCCTCGAATGATTTCTAGGGTTCTTCAGCCCGTTTAGTTAGCTTCTTGATAATCTATGGAAGTCAATTGATCATTTCCAATTCCTTCTTCGATTGATTCTAGGAGTTCTTATCCTTAAAGTTGATTAATCTAGATCTTCTAATTTGTATAGTTTGGTGTTTAAGGTCATAGTTAAGGTTCTTGCTATCAAGTTGGGAAGAGTTCCTCCACTCACTATTGGGTTTATGTGGCTTAGTTTCTCATGGGTTCTTTAGTGTAGTGTTAGAACTACCAAATCTTCAATAAAAGTTCTTCATCAAAGAGCTGATCTTGGGAAGTTGATGGATTAAATTTGCAATCAAATTAGGAATTTACATCGCCGTAACCTATCCAATTAATATGACAAGCATTTATTTTAGTTTTTCAAAATAAATTGCCTATATTAATTATAAATATACTTATAATTTGTCAATAAATCCGCTAATTTCTTAATTTATGTAAAATTTATATTATTAAGTCACTTATTTCTCACATTGACCCCATAGCGTACTCATTTGTTATGTTAAACATTTATTTTAGATTTCCAAATAAAATTATTTATGTTAATTATAAATATACTTATAACTTTTTTGTAAACCAACTAATTTCTTACTTTTATGTAATTTAGTTTAGCTTCTAGAGATTTTTTCACATAATTCACTAGTTTCTCCAAATGACCTCATAACTTATTTATTTTATATACATTTATTTTAGATTTTCTAAATAAAATGACTTATAGTAATTACAAATATATTCATACTATGTGTCAAACCCACTACTTTCGATATTTTATGAAATTTACATTAGTTTAACTACGTTTTTTCACAAAATTCCCAGTTTCTAATAATGACACTACAACTTACTCATTTGTTATTAATATACACATTTGTGTTAGTATTTATAAATAAAATCACTTATAGTAATTATATGTATACTTAAAGTTTGTCTTTAAACCTACTAATTTCTCCTTTTTATGTAATTTAATATAGCTTTACTAAGTTTTCAAAAAATTTACGAGTTTTTTAAAATGATTACATAAATTATTTGTTTGTTATGATATACATTTTTTTGTTTTTCTAAAGAAAATTACTTAGAGTAATTATAAGTACACTTATATTTTTTCTCTAAACCTATTAATTTTGTTATTGTATATAATTTATATTAGTTTAACTACGCTTTCACAAAAAGTTACTAGTTTTGCAAAATTACCGCATAACTTATTCAATTGTTATAAAAATACATTTCTTTTATTTTTTCCATATAAAATTACCTATATTAATTATAATTTGTCTCAAAACTGCTAATTAATAATAGTTTTACTAAGTATTAACAAAATTAAATGGTTGCTCAAAATAACCATATATCTTATTCATTTGTTATGATATACATTTATTTTAGTTTCCCCAAATAAAATTACAAATAGTAATTATAAATATACAAATGATTTAAATATTTTATGTAATTTAAATTAGTTTCATTTGATTTTCACAAATACACTATTTTTTTAAAATAACCACATAACTTATTCATTTGTTATCACATGCTTTTATTTCAGTTTTTCCCAAATATAATTACTTTTAATAATTATCATATACTCATAATTTGTCTCTAAACCTTCTAATTTTTGAATTTTATGTTATATAAATTAATTTCTCTAAGTTATCACAAGAATCACGATTTTCTCAAAATAACTCCTTAACTTATTCGTTTGTTATGATACACATTCATTTTAGTTTTTCAAAAGAAAATTGTTTACATTTTTTATAAATATACTTATAATTTGTCTCTAACCTAAAATTTCGATATTGATATTAATTTTACAAAGTTTTTACAAAATTCACTATTTTCTTAAACTGACCCAATAGCTTATTCATTTATTATGATATATATATTTTAGTTTTTCAAGATAAAATTACTTATTTTTATTTTAAATATTCTTACAATTTGTCTTTAAACCCACTACTTTTTGGTTTTATGTATTTCACATTAGTTACTCTAAATTTTCATATGATTCACAATTTTTCGAAATGACTCTATAAGTTACTCATTAGGTATGTTAAACATTTATTTTAGTTTAGAAAAATTACTTAAAGTACATATAAATATATTCATAATTTTTCTATAAATCCATTAATTTCGATATTTTATTATCTAAGTTTTAACAAATGTACTAGTTTCTCAAAATGACCCTGTAACTTATTCATTTGTTATGACATACATTTATTTTAGTTTGTAAAAATAAAATTACCTATATTAATTATAAATATACTTATAATTTATCTCTAACCCTACTAATTTCTTCATTTATGTAATTTATATGAGTTTCAGTAAATTTTCACATAACTCACTAGTTTCTGAAATTGACCCCATAACTTACTCATTTGTTATGATGACCATTTATCTTAGGTTTCCAAATAAAATTATTAATTATAAATATACTTATAATTTGCCGATAAATCCACTAATTTCTTAGTTTTATGTACTTTACATTAGTTTATATAAATTTTTCACATGATTCACTAGTTTCTAAAAATGACCCCGTAACTTATTCATTTGTTGTAATATATATATTTATTTTAGTTTTTCTAAATAAAAGTACTTGCAGTAATTATGTAAATACCTATAATTTGTTCAATCCCAGTAATTTTGATATTTTTTTATGAAATTTTTTATGATATGTACATTTTTTTTTTGTTTTTCCAAAGTAAAATTACTTAGAGTAATTGTAAATATACTTTAAGTTTGTCTCGAAACCCACTAATTTCTCTATTTTATTTAATTTATATTAGTTTTACTAAGTTTTAAAAATATTTACTAGTTTCTCAAATTGTGCCATAAATTATTCATTTGTTATGATATACATTTATTTTAGTTTTCAAAAGAAAATTACTTAAGAGTAATTATAAATAGACTTATATTCTTTCTCTAAGCCCACAAATTTCTTAATTGTACATAATTTACATCAGTTTAACTAAGCTTTCATAAAATTTACTAGTTTCAAAAAGTGACTGCAAAACTTATTCATTTGTTATACAAATACATTTCTTTTATTTTTTTCCAATAAAATTACTTATACTAACTATATATTTGTCTCAAAACCCGTTAATTTTGTTATTTTACGTAATTTACATTAGTTTATAGAATTTTTACAAAATTCACTAGTCCATAAAATGACTAAATAACTTATTAATTTTTTAAGATACACATTTATTTTTGTATTTTTAAATAAAATTACTTGCATTAATTGCAAATATACTTATATTTATTCCCTAAACCATCTAATTTCGTTGTTTTCTTTAATTTACACAAGTTTCACTAAGTATAATTTGTCTTTAAACGTGCTAATTTTTCTATTTTCTATAATTTATATTAATGTCTCTAAGTTTTCAGGGACATCAATATTTTCTCAAAATGACCCCATAACTTATTCGTTTGTTATGATACACATTTATATTAATTTTTCCCAATAAAACTACTTATAGTAACTATAAATATACTTATTATTTCTCTCTAACCCTCTAATTTTGCTATTTATGTAATTTACACTAGTTTCACTAAGTTTTTATAATATTCACTTTTTCTTTCAAAATGACCGCATAACATATTCATTTGCTATGATATACTTTTATTATAGTTTTTCAAAATAAATTTACTTATATTAATTTTAAATATACTTATAATTTGTCTGTAGACCCACTAATTTTTTGTCTTATGTAATGTACATTAGTTACTCTAAATTTCTTTTTTTCATATAATTCACTAGTTTTTCAAAATGACACTATAACTTACTCATTAGTTACGTTAAACATTTATTTTAGTTTAGAAAAATTACTTAAAGCAATTATAAATCTATTTATAATTTTTCTATAAATCAAATAATTTCGATATTATATGTATTTCACATTAGTTTGTCTAACTTTTCATACAGTTCACTAGTTTCTCAAAATGACCCCGTAACTAATACATTTGTTATGACATGTATTTATTTTAGTTTTTCAAAATAAAATTACCAATATTAATTATAAATACACTTATAATTTGTCTCTAAACCAACTAATTTCTTAAATTTATGTAATTTAGTTTTGTTTCTCTAAATTTTCCCCTAATTTATTAGTCTCTCAAAAGGACTCCATAACTTATTTATTTGTTATGATAGACATTGATTTTAGGTTTTCCAAATGAAATTACTTATATAAATTATAAATATACTTATGATTTATCACTAAACCCACTAATTTCTTAGTTTTATGTAATTTACATAAGTTTCTCAAAATTTTCACATAATTAACTATTTTCTTAAGATAACCCTATAACTCATTCGTTTGTTAAGATATACATTTATTTTAGTTTTTCCAAATATATAAAATTATTTAAATATTTATAATTTGTGTCTAAACTCCTAATTTCGAAATTTTATGTAATTCACATGAGTTTATCTAAGTTTTCACAAAATTCACCAGTTTGTCAAAATGACCCCATAACCTATTCATTTATATACCTTTATTTTAGTTTTTCCAAATAAGATTACACATTATAATTATCAATATATTTATAATTTGTCTCTGAACCTACTGTTTTTGCTCTTTTATGTAATTTACATTAGTTTCACTAAGTTTTCACCATGATCACTATTTTCTAAAAATGATCCATAACTTATTTGTTTGTTATGATGCACATTTATTTTAGTTTATCCAAATAAAATTACTTATATTAATTGGAAATATATGTATAATTTGTGTCCAAACCATCTAATTTTGATATTTTATGTAATTTACATGAGCTTAACTAAGTTTTCACAAAATTGACGAGTTTCTCAAAATGACCCTTTAACCTATTTACTTATATCATATACATTTATTTTAGTTTTTTTAAAATAAAGTTACTTATTTTAATTATACATAAACTTATAATTTTTCTCTAACCCACTAAGTTATTTTATGTAATTTACATGAGTTTCATTAAGTTTTTACAAAATTTACTAGTTTATTTAAAAATTGAAAGACTTAATTTTACATAGAATTTTTATAAATTTCATTTTAATATTAATAATCTAACTACATTAATATATAATAAATATTAATTTTAAATTTAAACTTATTACTTTTCTTTCTCCGCTCGAATTATTTCAGCTCGCAAATCTTAATATATGTGTGTGTACATATGTATATATATGTGTGTGGGCGTGTGCGTGTATATATATGTATATGTATAAGGGTAAAGTGTGACAGTGACTCTTAAACTTTCTCATTTGTCGTTTTTTTACCCTAAACCAAAAAAGGTAAGTTCGTAACCTTGAACTATTCAAACGTAAATATTAACGCCTTTATTACTTTCGGACGTTAATTCTTGACGGAAAGGAACATGTACCTTTCACATGACCTTTATTAGGGACTTTTTTTTACCTAAGAAAAGTAAAAATAGATGAAGTACATCCATAGCTATTATCATCCACCTACATCATTCGCCTATCTGCTGTTGTAATGAAAACAGAGGCAATCATAGGCAATAAACTACCAGCCAAACTTGTCTCCTTGTTGCTGTAAGGAAGAAACCCATTAGAGCCACCACCCACCGTTGGCCTAACCAACCTCAATCAACAACAAAAATTTAAATGTTACAATTACTTACCTTCAATTTCCTGTAAATATACACTCAAATGCAAAAAAAAAATTGAAGCAAATTTTTTTAATATGAAAATCAGTACAGATTTTACATGATAATCGGATATTTAAATATCCTAATTTCTTCATGGTAAAAACTATATAATTAAGCATTTGACCAACGAAGTGGTACATTTCAAACCCGAATTTAGATTTGTCGAAGTGATATTTCTTAATTCCAACAAAGCATAAGCAAAACATCTATGAAGAAAAATGATTTTTAGTGATTCAGAAATTTCAACGATAGTTTCATGACTCCTACAATATTAGATCTAAACGTGTCATTAGAAGGTGGGAAAGAAGATTCAAAGATGTTCATCGTATTAGGGCACTGACTTTGATTTTCTTCACGCCAAATTTTCTAACAGAACAGCTAATTTTTCTCATGGCTTCAACCAGATTGAACCAGATGGTGTGTTTTAGATGCTTTGGATTTCGTTCCCGCCATAATTGCTACCAATCGACGACCACAAACCCACTGTCATTGGCGTCAGAGCTAGCAGTCTCATCCTCGTACTTTCTTCCATCTTCACGCGGCACTCTGTGACACTCTTCCTCTTTCTTCTTTCCTATCTTCTATGATATCATTGTGTCCCCTATTCTTTTTCTTCTTCTTCTTCCTCCCATCACACTTTTACACCGTGTCCCCCCGTTTTCTTCTTTCCCTTCTACTTCCTCTTCCCCTTCCAATCACCTTTCCACCTTTGTCATGGATTAGAGCTTGCTATAATAAAAACTACACTATTTTTTTCTTTTATTAGGGACAAAATGCCCCAGGGAATTATTACATGAAAATCACATATTTTGTTTTCATTAAATATTAACAGCTAAAGTAATAGAAGGGTCAAATTTATATGTTTTGAAAGTTCGATGTCACGGACTTAGCATTTTTTAGTTCAGAGTCAAAAACAAAATAATGAGAAAGTTTAAGGGTCACTAGCACACTTTACCCTATATATATAAATACAACAATTATGTTTAGTTGCTTAAGAAATTTGGGGGAAAAAGGAAATTTCTTTAAGGATTCCATTATATTCTCTTGTCATAAAGGGAATGAAATGAGAAGAAAGAGGGAATAATGATTAACTTTTGTATATTCACATGAGGAAGATATTCTTGGTTGAAAAGAAATTGTAGAAGATTAAATGACCATCACTAGAAATTATTTACGTTTGATGTGGAATGACCTTCAAGAGCATAAAATTTCATCCAAGAAGTGAGAGAGAGAGAGAGGAGAGAGAGAGAGAGAGAGAGAGAGAGAGAGAGAGAACAAAACAAGTGTAACAAGTAGAAAAGAGAAAGTACCTTTGATAGGACTTTAAAATGTTAAACTTGTAGCAACCTTAAATCCAAGACCTCAAGAAGGTTTAAACAAAATCTTTTGCTCAAAGTTCAAGCAACCTAAGATATTTTGAACCTTAGACCTCAATGAAACAAGAAGAAGACCTCAAGACAAGTTTTGTACAAGAGTATAGTAACTAGTATGAAAGAATTTTGATGATCAACCTTGAAGCTCTTGGAACTTTCAGCAAGTCTTCAAAGTGGCTTTTCTTTCAAGGAAGTTCACCCTTGAAAAGATAGAAAAAAACTCAGTTTAAAAAGCTAAGAATACTAAGAGAAGAACCTCTGCCTTGATTAGCTTTTACAAAATGGAAGACTACATATTTATAGAGAATTGAGGGAAAAAGGATTAGGAATGTTTCCCTCACATATTTTCAGCCCAAAATTAAGCACCATAAATCTACACCCCAAAATTAATTCCCAAATTTAAGTTCCAAATTGAAGCCCCAAATTTAAGGCATATTCTAATCATCTATAAAGGTAAATTTTCAATTTCTAACTGACTTAAAACTTTAGCATATTGCCCCATAAAGTCTTGGACATCAAAATTTTGCCCTTGAAACTTCTCTTGCTCAATTTGAACCTTGTGACCTTTAGTTGTTTTTCCTTGGTTCTTGTCACAACTCCTTGATGTTCTTGCATGTCTAACCTATTGTAGAAACTAATTACTATTACATAAAACTATCTACTGTTACAAGCCAAAAACAAAAGCAAAGCAGCAGAAAAAAAATAAAAATGCCTATTCTATTACAAGGCTTTCTTCTCCGATCAAACCAGAAAGTCGATAATAAATCCTCAAGGCTGTAAAACAACAAATAGTTAATAATGATAAAAATAAGAGGAACAACAAAGAGGCACTTACCGCTGCAATGGACAGTGACCACTGGCGGGAACGGTGACGAACCGAGAAAGAAAAGGACGTCGAGCATCGAGGCGTCATTGGTAAGTGACGGGATGACCAGAACCCTCAGATCCGAGCCTCAACAGTGACGAGAGTCACCGGTGCCACACCCTCTCTCCTCTCTCTCTCTCTCTCTCTCTCTCTCGCTCTCTCCCTAACTCTCTTTCTTGCGGCTCTCTCTCAAACACACCAAGTAAAAGATCAGACAACAAGATGATCCAAGGAAGCTGATGGCAGGGACAATATCACAGAAAGCCATCGGACGAAGGAGAGCAGCGACAGAAGCTGCAAAGAAGAAAGGTAGAAGACGAGTCTGAAAAACCAATAGTCAAGAGGCAGGGAAAGAAGACGTAAAAGAAAAGGAGAAGGAACGACTCCAAGAAAAAAGAAACGATTGCACAGGAAACGAGGAGAGCAGAGGGAGAAATAGAAGAGTTCTAAAGCGCAGCCCGAGTAGCCCGGCCCAGTCTGGCCCGATATCTCTTGACCCAATCAAATAAACACCTACTCTTTAGCTGAGGCCCAAGTCATCATTGTGTGAAAGATGGGCTGGAAAATGAAAATATTGGGAAGACTAAAGGCCCAAAAATCCTACAATCTCCACATTGAACAATATTTTCCAACCATTGTTTGAACTTAGTGTGAATCAAACTATATCCAAGTGAAGGGAATTCGTGCAAAACATAAATTTATCAGTGTTTACAATTTTAGTACCAAAATTTGCAGGATTATCATCAGTACCAATCTTGTTTATGTCCACTAAACCTCTAGAAACCTTTTCTCTAATAAAATGGTACTGGACATCTATATGTTTGGTTTGTTCATGATAAATTGGATTTTTACATAAATGTAAACAACTTTGACTATTAGTATAAATAATAGCTTTTGAATGTAAAACTTGTAATTCATTCAATAACCCTTGAAGCCAGATGGATTCTTTGATCGCTTTCGCTGCTGCGATATACTCAGCCTCAGTAGTTGATAAGGCAACTACCCGCTGCAGTTGGGATTTCCACAAGACGCAATTACCCGCTCGGGTAAAGAAGTAGAAAGAGGTAGATTTCCTACTATCCTTATCACCTGCAAGATCTGAATTAACAAATCCAATTAATTCAAAATCAGACTAATTATGATAGTGTAATCCCCAATCTAAAGTTCCATTAAGATAACGCAATAACCACTTGAGAGCAGTCCGATGATCTCTTCCAGGATTAGATATAAATCTACTGAGAAGGCTCATAGAAAAATCAATGTCTAGATGGGTACATATCATTGAGTACATAACTGAACCTATGACCATTCTGTAAGGAATACTAGCCATATCTCTTTTCTCACTTTTGGTTTTAGGACAGGTTTTGTCAGAAAGTTTGAACTGGCTCACAAGAGGAATTATAACAGGCTTACACAGGTTTATTGAAAGTTTGGATACGATTTTCTAAAGGAAAGGCTTTGAAGATACAAAAGAGAACGATCAGATCTATCTCTTGAAATACTCATCCCAAGAATTTTAGATGCAACACCCAAATCCTTCATATCGAATTCATATTTAAACAAAGATTTCAGATCATTGATTTTAGCTTTACGTCTACAAGCAATTAGCATATCATCCACATAAAGCAATAAATAGATAGCAGGATCAATATTAGTACCAAAAAAATAAAGACAACTATCATAGTTGCTTTTAGAAAAACCAATTTTTAACATAAAGGAATCAAACCTCTTGTACCGTTGCTTGGGTGATTGTTTAAATCTGTATAAGGACTTTTTCAAAAGACACGCAATGTGTTCTTTACCTTTAACCTCAAAACCTAGTAGTTGATGCATATATATAGTTTCTTTGAGATCACCATATAAGAAATCGGTTTTAACATCAAGTTGCTCCAGATTAAGATCATAAAACACAACAAGAGTAAGAATAATCCCAATCGTTCATATTTAACGATAGGAGAAAAAATTTCATTAAAATCAATGCCCTCAGCTTGTGAAAAACCATTTGCAACCAACCTGGCCTTGAACCTAGGAGATTCTTTGGAAGACTCAGGTTCTTTTATTTTGAAAATCCATTTGCGATCAACTAACTTTTGTTTTGAGGGTTTTGGAACAAGAATCCAAGTTTTATTTTTGTTTAAAGAAGACATTTCCTCATCCATAGCACGTAACCATAAAACATGATTAGGGCTTTTGAAAACCTCAGAAAAACATAATGGTTCTTTTTCTTCCACATAAGATACAACAGCAAATGCATATGAAATAATGTAGGAGTAACCATACCGAGGATGATCCTTAGGTACCCTACGAACTCTATCTCTCGCAAGCTGATAATCCCTAAGTGCTTGAGCTTGAGCCTCAGGATGTTCTTCCTCCTCATCAGAACCTTCTAAAACAGGATCAAAGGTTTCAGAAATACTAGGAGGACCAGGTGTGCAACTGGACGGAATAGGAAGCTCAGAATTGGTTTTAGGTTCCTGGAGAGGTTCTAAGGAAGGTTTAGAGGTGACCTCCACCTCCACAGGAATACTACTAAGAGTGGGGACACTTGGTGGACTATCAGAGACGGGTTTATCTTTAAGACAGGGCACTTCTAGTTCATTGAAGATAACATCCCTACTGATAACCACCCTCACTTCCAGCTCACCATTTCACCACACTCTATAACTCTTTACCCCACTAAGATATCCTATGAACACTCCCTTTCTAGACCTTGGATTTAGTTTTCCCTCCTTCTGATGTGCAAACGCCGCATACCCGAAAACTATCAAGTTAGAAAGGTTAGGAGGTTTACCAAACTAGAGTTCTATAGGAGTCCTAAAGTTTATAGTTGTAGATGGGGATCTATAAATGAGGTATACAGCTGTACTAACAGCTTCCCCCCAGAAAGGTTTTCAGACACCAGAATAAACAAGGAGACATCTAACCTTAAACATAATGGTACAGTTTATCATTTCAGCAACACTATTTTGCTGTGGATTATGTCTAACCGTTCTATGGTGTAGAATGCCATGCAATGCACACAAATAGGAAAGCTTCCGATTACAAAATTCCAGACGATTATCAGTCCTAATAGTTTTTAGTTTATTTCGAGAATGATTTTCAACAAAACGTTTTCATTCACAAAACTTTTCAAAAGTTTCATTTTTGGTTTTTAAAAGAAAAACCTAAACATGCCTTGAAAAATCATCAACGATCGACAAGAAATAAACGTTACAACCGTAAGTTGGAACCTTTTCAGGTCCCCACAGATCACAATGCACATAATCAAGTATTGCAGATGACTTGTGTGTGCTGGTAGAAAACTGATTTTTTGTTGTTTTCCCAGAACACAGTTGTCACAAAAATCCAAAGAATCAATTTTGTCACCACACAAAAGATTTTGTTTTTGTAAATGATAAAGTCCCTTTTTACTAATGTGGCCGATCCTCTGATGCCACAACATAGTTTTCTCAAGAACAGTTTTTGAAATCAATGCAGTGGAGTTACCAACCGTTTTACCAAAAAGAATGTATAAAGTTTCTCTTTTAAAACCTTTCAGCATGACTAGGTTTCCTTTGCAAACACGTAAAATACCGTTTTTAGATTTAAAAGGAAAACCCAAAGAGTCCAAATAACTAAGAGAGATAAAATTCCAACGTAAGTGGGGCACGTATCTCACCTCAGTGAGTTTCCTAGTCACACTATTATGCATTTTGATGAAAACATTACCAATACCTTTAATATCACAAACTTGATTATTTCCCATAAAAACCTTTCCTTGATTTAATGGTTTGAAATCAGAAAACCAGTGTTTGTTGGGCATCATGTGAAAAGAACAACCAGAATCGAGAATCCCATGATCAACAACTTCAGAACATGAAGGTGAAAGAGACATACACAAAACCTCTGAAAGCATAGAAATACCATATGAATCAAAATCGTGGGTTTTGTCGATTTTTTTACTCCCTTTACCATGTTTACGTTGTTTTTCATCTTTAATCCATTTAAAATACTTGCTTTTCATATCGCCCTCTTTGCCACAATAAAAACACTTTATTTTGTTCTTCTGTCATGATTTGGATCGCCCTTTACTTTTAAAACGGTGACTAGGAGGTTCCCTCTGGTCAACACTACCTGGCACAAAAATATTTTCGCCGTAAGATTTATTTCCTTTTTGTGAATCCAAATCCTTAGATTTCAAAGCATTTTTAACATCTTAAAGAGATAAACCATCTCTGCCATATTTAATAGCAGATTTTTGACATCGTTGAAAGATTTAGGTAAGGCATTTAATAAAATGACTGCAATATTTTCATCAGAGATGTTCTCTCCAACATTCTGAAGTTCCAAAACGATTTTATTTAAATCATCCATATTTCCTTAAAGTGTTTTCGACCCGCTCATTTTGAAACCGAAAAGCTGCTCTTTTAAATAACTTTTATTTGAAAGTGATTTTCCCAAATATAGTTTTTCTAGTTTAGTCCAAATTTCAAAAGCATCATCTTTTTCATCAATTTCTCGTAAAACATTGTCAGTTAAATGCAAGGTGAGACAGCTGTGAGCATCACCTAGTTTTTCTGAAAGAATTTCACCCTTCCAAGATTTCGGATACTCTTTAGGGCTACAGATAGTGGGTGAAATTTTATTTTGTACCAAAATTGGTTTCATTTTCCTCCGCCACATTACAAAGTCAGATTTACCATCAAACTTATCAGTTTCAATTTTTGGACTTGACAAGTTTTGAAGGCGAATAAGTGTAACTAAACGACTGGGAAAAATGAAAGATTTGAAAAAAAGATTTGAGAGAAAAAGAATAAAACTGCCCGGATTTTTCAAAAAATAGAGAAAAGACCAAGCCACTCCAAGATCAAGTCATAAAAGATATTGAAGACCTTATCTAAGGTAGGGTGCTAAGGTATTTCTTTGTAAAAATTCCTAATTTAATTCTTTGGTTATTGATCATGTATGAAGCTCCATTTAGGATTTTCTCAATATAAACTTTCCTTAAAATATAAGTATTCTTGATTGAGGTTTTGATGCTTTTGAAAGGTTCTTCTTATCTCTAAAATGAGTATCAAGAATACATGTTTTTTTTTTTAGAAAGGAAACCTTTTGTCAAAAAAAAAAAAAAAAAAATACTGGCTGTAAAATCTAAAAAATCGGCCATTCGGTTTTAGAACCGGTCGTCTGATTTTTTCTACACTTAGAAAAAATCGACCGTCCGATTTCTTATAGGACAAGTCTGAATCTTTCTGTTTAAGAAACAGTCGTCCGATTTTAGGAATCGGCCGTCCGATTTTCTTGTATACTGTAAAAAAATTACTACCGTTACACAGAGTGCAACGGTCAATTTTTCAAGAAAATATATATAGACTTTTTTGATCAGCCAAAAAGGTAAGAAGTTTGGTTAAATATTTATTGAGATCATTTAAGACTTTGAAAGAGCTCAAAGTACATTTATTTAAAACACTTTTCAATCCCAAACAAACATCTTCTTGAGCTTCATTATTGATCATCATAAAAGAAGAAGAAAGGAGGAGCTTGTAGAAACATTCCATTGAGTTGTACCTACTATTTCTCAAGCTCAAATTGGTACCATTGTTCTTAAACTTATCTCTTTCTCTTATTGATATCAAAGGTTTGTGTTGAAAAACCCCTTGTGTAATCCTTTGATTTACATTGTGTTGTGAATTTAGGTTGTGTGCAAAACCCTTGTAGGGTGATCCTCAAATTTGTATCTGGTGTAAATTGTGTTTATAGTGGATTCGGAAAATCCATGGGTGTTGACTCAAGGTAGTGGATGTAACTCTTTGAGAGAGTGAACCACTATAAATCTTTGTGACTTTCTTTCTAAGCTTCTTACTTATTTGTCTTAACCACAAGATTTTGTTTGGTTTGGAATTTTAGTAAAAAGAGTTTTAGAAATCTCTTTCAAACAAAATTGGAGGTTTATCCTTTAATTAACGAAAGTTTTTCAAAAATTAGCCAAAAACCTTATTCACCCCCCTCTAAGGTTTTTCAAATATATATACCTCCGAAAGTGAGTAGTAGCGCTCTAAGTCTCTCGGATCAGTGCGTGATGCCTGATCTAGATTCCTGTAAAGCCATGCCAAACCTGTAGCACCCCAAGCCATCCTGTTGCACCTCCAAAGGTTCTTCACTAAAGGCCATAGATGGCAAGGAACGACATTCAAACCACTCTTGTCTGTGAATATGGAATTTCCAACCACAAATAGCATGTAACAGGATGCTCTAATATCCATAGGAAGCTCTGGATCATCACCAACAGCTAAAATATATGCCTGTAGAATCCCACGTTGAGAATCACCTCTATAGTGAAACTGACACCAAGGTCCCGATTCACTAACGTGATGAGCTGTACCCGTGTTATCATATCAAAAGTAACAACATTACCATATGCAAATATGCCAAGAATGAGCTTTACGTCCTATAGAGTGATAGTTATCTCACCAAATGGCATATGGAATAAGTTGGTGTCCGGCTACCACCTCTCAACAAACATGCTCAAAAGCGCACTATGCCCATGCTAGAACATACAAAACTGTAGATGGACAAGTGAGGATCACTCGGTGTCCATGAGGTAAGTATGTAATGACGGCCATGTAACTTCAATATAGGTCGCTACTGCATATTATAAATTGCAAGCTAATATATTTAATTAATTAAAAGACTATAAAATGAAGTGAAATACATATATTAAAAAAAATTTATAAAATGTACCTCTTCGCACCAAATGGCAATGGCAATATGTCCGTCATATGATGGCATGATCTCTGGATCCTGGTGGACCTCCAACAGCTGGTCCTCTCTGTATCCAAGAATCGTCATCATCCTGCTTCGCCTTCTTCTTCCCAGCACTCGAACCCTCAATAATGTCGGGCTCAATACGTCGTCCTGATGAAGATCGAGACTACCTAATAGAACCCATCACAGATCTCGCTGTATCTCGCAAAAATCCAACCCCTTTCGCCCTACAAGGCCTACTCACAGATGACGGTGGATAAACCGTGGCAATCGCCTGTCCACCCCTATATCCACGTCCTCCTCTCCTTCGAGCTCTACGAGCTCCAGGTCATTCTCTAAGTCGTCTCCCTGAACATCCATGTCATCTCCCCCTACCTGAACTGTCTCTTTGCCGCCCTCATCCCCACCAACCTCTCTCAACCCAAGTGTATAGGAAGGCATATGTCTAGAGCTCCCACTATAATCCTAACAAAAGCTCGTCTACGAATGACAGACCTAACTGTGGATTTGGACCACCAGACCCAGGGTGCTATCCGGAAAGGTGTCAATAACTAGGATGAGTAGATAACTCATACGGGTAATGGGAAGAAGAGGATGGACAGTGGTAAGGAGGCTATGCAGATGACTAATGTAGTAGTAGTGTATAAGGATCTGAAGCATACAAACCCTACTCGGAATAGGAGGATGATGGATCAAAGACCCCAAATCGACAGGATCAACGGGTGTAGGAGTAGTAGGTATGTCTGAAATGTTATGCCTACCTCTCAATCCCCAGATGAAGCTGTGATAGTACGACCATTAGTACGACCATTCATATCTGCTATATATCCTAAATCATCATCTCTCTGTCGTCTTTGCAGCTCACTATAATTCCAAATAAATTTTAAAATAACCATAATTAATTATTAATTATTATTAAATTATTATTTAATTTATTATTAATTATATGTTAAAAATTAAATTTATTCATGTAACATCTCATCTAAACACCTCTCAAAGTTAATATAAGTGGTGGTAAGTTCAAACCAAAGTTTCGGGGTTAGTTTATAAAGAATAGAAAATTTTAGGGTCATTTGGTAATTTCTAGAAAATTTAAGGAAGAATTTTTCACTGAAAAACTTTTTCGGCATATTTTAGAATTATTAGTGTCTAACGCTTTAAGTTGGAGATTGAGATTTTAAGTTTAAAATGGATTTTTTAATCATTCTTATGTTTTGGGGCAAACGTAGAAGATTTAGACAGTTGAGGGGCTGCATACATGCTAAGCTGGTGATGATATGGTTGGTAGTGACATGTGGAGTGAAGGGCTGATGGACATATGGATAGAGGAGACATGTGGGCTAAGAGATGAATGACACATGGCTGGCAAGTGCCACGTGTCTCATGCATGTGGCAAAGCCATGCAAGAGAAGCTATATACAAAAGCTTTTATTGTTGAAAAATTTCAGCATTTCTTTCCATTTTCTCTCCCATTTTTCCCGCTCTCTCTCGCTCTATATCCTACTTTTCCATAATTTTCTCTCCTCTCTCTCGCTCAACTCCAGTCCCCCTCTCTCTCTCTCTCTCTCTCTCTCTCTCTCTCTCTCTCTCTCTCCCTCACTTTCCTCTTCTTTTTTAACCTTTCTTTTTCTCTCTACTATCTCTCTCTCCCCAAACTTCCTATTTTCTTTTTCTTTTTCTTTTTACCCTTCTCGGCTTCCTCCTTCTTCTCCAGGTGAGTTTTTTTTTTTTGGGGTTGTTTTTGTTTTCTTTTATTATTTATTATTATTTTATAAGGATAAATTCTTCTCATATAATAGAAAAGTGTAGGGATTATTATGGATTTATTTTGGAAGCCTATAATTCTTGAAAGTTATTATGAATTTATTTCTTGGAGTTAGCTTTTAAAATTTCTTCGGGTTTAGAATAAATTTAGGCGAACCCTAGGGTCGTCTTAGGGTCAAGTTATATTTTTTTTTTAGGGTATCATTTAATTAAATTTGGAATTGTTATTTGTAGGATTGACTCGCTTCACGACTCCAGGTGAGTTCACCAACCTTTTTTTTTCCTTTTACAACAAATCTAGTTAATTTTGTGAGAGCATATTTCTTCCTTATTGGTCCTTGACAAAGTTACAAAATATTTACCAGTGGTATATTACGGGTTTTGCTAAAAATGTGGTAAGTTATTAAAATAATTTTGTTTTAAATATTCTTTTATGACACTAAAATATGTTTTAAGTTAGTGCCATATTTTCATGATGCTTTTACAATAAATATTTTTACAATCCTTTTATTTTGGATTTTGAGTTTTAAAATTATTTTCAAAATATTTATTGTTTCTTTTTGGATATAATGTTTTTATAATATTTTAAATTCTCTTAAAGGTTTTGAGTTTTAAAATTATTTTGAGAGATTATCTTTAAAATATTTATTATTTCTTTTTGGAAATAATATTTTTAAATACTTTAAGCTTTCTTGAAAAGATTTTGAGATATATTATTTATTTGGAAAAATTATTTTTAAAATATTTATTATTTTCTTTGGAAATAATATTTTAACTATTTTAAATATTTAATAAGGTTTTGAGATTTAAAATTATTTCTAAAATATTTATTATTTCTTTTTTAAAATAATACTTTACGTATTTTCTAAATATTCTTATAAAGGCTTTTGAATTATTAAAATATTTTCATAATACTTTCATTTTAAACATTCTTATATTATGATTTCAAAAGAGTTAACTATTTCTTTTTAAAAAATATTTCTCTATGGTTTTATTCTTATATTACTTTAAATTTTGGGAGGTATTTAATAATTTCCTTTCAAGAAATACTTATCAAGATTTTTTGTAGGCATATTGGCATAACATATATTATACCCGGTAATATGCTTTAAAGTCACATATGCATGATTTCATAGTGAACATGATTTTGGAAGATAAATGTTTTGAGAAACACAAATGTTTTCATGAGTTTTGCAAAATTGCATTCATGATATATTTGTCATGGCTACGAGTTTTTCCCAACAGATAGGGATTTTCGATACCTGAAGAGTTTTGTGTGGCCGAGAGATGGCCTATAATTTTATAAAAATAAATTAAAACCCTAATATAACAAAAAGGGGGGGGGGGGGGGCTTGGTATATACTTTTGATCAACATGTCGAGAGGACTTGCACTGTGCTTGGCTAGTCCCCCGTACGAGGGCATCTTCCAAAGACATGCTTGGTAGTGTTACTCTTGATTTGGATCCGGTTGACAAAGGTCGTAGTACCGTTGGAGGGTTAGGCCTAAGGCCATATTACATTTGACTTCGTATCATGCTCTACGGTTTGGGCGACTTTCTAGCAGGTTCGGTTAGGAGGGGTCCACTGGCTAGGGTAGCATAGGGCGGCCTGGAAGGTACCCTAGGGCTGGTTACTTGTTCTGTGTTTAAATAATGTGTGAGGTGGTTTATGAAAAATCAAATGTTCATACGGTGTGCTTTAGATTTCAGGCTGGTATTGACTACGGGACGTTAGAACTTATGTTCAATGACCCGTTTAAGGTTCCAGACTCTGTCCGTTGAGCCTATCATGATACATGCATGGTTTTGAAAGTTCGGGTGTCACGGCAGCGCCGATGTGTCTTGATTCACTTAGGCTTCCCGACTGCGCCCGAACTCTTCAGAAAGTTTATAACTTGCATATAAGAGATTTTTATGAAAATATTTCTTTTTTGGCATGACAAACTGTTTTAAAAAATTTTTTTACCCGTATATGAAACTCACAAAAACACACGTGCATGTGAACTCACTGAGCGTTCATTGCTCATGCCTTTCAGATGTTTTCTCCCATTTTTCAGATGACTCGATCACCACATCCGGCTAGTTGAGCTAATGTGGGCCCACTGGATTCGGTAATATTTAGGTTCTATACTTCTAGTCATAAGGTTTGATCTATGAAGAACTTGGCCCTCACAGCCTTAAACCGATGTACAAGTTTTGAGAAGTTTTCACTATAGAGTTACATTTATGTTATTCTTTCTACTTCTGCTGTAGAGTTTAGAGGGACAGGTTCTAGTTCTCCCCAGTTGTATCCCAGCTTTATGTTTGTGTAAATTCAGTGCCGAGAGGCATGCAAGTACCTTATCCAGCCGTAGTTGACCTAGCAGAAGGGTACGGGGTATCACAATTCAATTATAATCAATTAAATAATTAATTTTTAATTATATTAAATTTTAATATATTTTATTTTCACCATATTTTTTTTTAATAGAAATTAGCATAATATATTATTAACTTTTCCTAATTTAATTACATTTGTCCGGTTATAGCATCCATGCAAGAATCCAGGTTAGAAGGACCTTAAATTTACAGGGGATCCAAATCTGTCAACAAAATTAAATAAAGATGAAATCGGGATCAACGCCTTAATAGGCCTTCCAACGGCTTTGAACAGGCTAATCCTCATCTTTTAGTAATTGTGGCCAGTTCTAGATCTCCTAACCCAAACCTTGAATTTTTACATAAAACTATGAAACTAGACAAAGCAGGATCTTCACAATATAGTCATCATGATACATGTGATTTCATAGCTTAACATCAATGGATTTAGCCTGCCATTAGGATAAATCTAATAAAACAATATTAAAGTAAAATAGAATAAAAGAAAACTTACAAGAATTAATGATCTTGAAAACTTCAATCTGAGATTTATTCTTGAGAATACGATACAAGAAGTAGAAAATTTTACAATAGAGAAAGTAGAGAGATAGAGTTTTCTAATCTTTTAGTCTTGTTTTTTCTTTGGATGATTCTCCATCCTATTTATAGCTATCAGAGGGCTGGACTTATCAAACTATCTATTCTAGTTTTCTTCAGATTTTAAGTCCGAATAATACTATTACACTATAGTACTGCTATTACATTATGAGAGTTATTAAAGTTTACCCTAGCAGAGTAGCCTTTTCAGAAATTTGTCGTATTACGTGATCGATTTTTGGAAAATTTCTTCCCTTGCTTGTTGTTCAATTTCTTTGGCCATTTGGTCAATATCTTCTTCTGATATTTCTGCCATATTAGGTTCCTGAGATTCTCCTGCTAAGCATTCTTCATTTGATGAACCTGTCATTGACACATCTGATTTATTATCTTCCACCAAATTTTTTACCAAATCTTTCTTTAATTCTTCCATATATGATCTGATCAATTCTTCTTTAGTTATAACCTCCTTCTGTAATTTTAATTTCGTTGCAATATACTGAAAAGGACTAATTTCCTTTATTTCCCCTTGTTCTTTCATCGCTTGGTATTTATCATTTTTCATATGGATTTCATCCAAAATATTTTGTCCATGAATTTGATTCGTTTCTGGATTAATCTTAATCAATCTATCCCAGAACCTGCTATGAGTAAGTATTCTGAGACAAGGTATTTTTTATGTCGTATAACTCACTTCTGGGGTCCATTTCCAAACCCATGGAATTGAAAATTCAATAAAGAATATCATTGAGGCTATTTCTTCTATATATTGATCTAAAGTGATATAATCTGCTATTTTTGGTGAAATATTCACCCATTCGCCATATAATAGTTTAAATCTGTCCGGGAGTATTTTCCCAGAGGTGCCATAACTATTCCACCATTGCATGAACCAATTTGGTATGGGATTGTTATAAACATCCCTACAAATCTTTATAAGTCATATATGTTTCCTATTAGGATTTTCATACAAAAAGGCTTTATGAAAGGCATCAATATAATCCCAATAATTATATTTAAAAGATATTTTAGACTTGGAAATTATAAATTCCCTTTCTTTTAGAGGAGATAATCCCCAGTCTTCAACAGATATAATCCGTTTAATTATGATTTTACTAAAATTATAAATATTAGTCACCTTAGTATTACGATAAAAATGTGTAATATCATATGAGTTTACTTTAAGTATACTCTCATAATATGATCTTTGTTTATATGCTGTAGCAGCATATAATACTGTATCTAGATACCTATTCATGAGTATCCACAGATCATTTTTCCTTTGAAGATCTTTATTTTCTAAAAGAAATATAATTTCTTTATGAGTGTTTGTATGATATGAGGCCATATTATCTTCTTCTAATATAATTTCAGAGTATGATCCTGATGAGGAGGTTTCACCTTCCTGTTGCTTTTTATCCGCAATAAATTTTTTGAATTCCTCATATAATGAGGCATCCTTATTAGCAATGTTTTCAGCTATTAGCTTTTTATTTCCCATTTGGACAAGGATATTATTTCTTCCTTGGCTATAAGAGGTATTACCTCTTCCACCTCTTCCTCTGAAATGACTATCAGTCCATTTTCTAGA
The DNA here is from genome assembly GCA_028651295.1 of Catharanthus roseus. NCBI lineage: Eukaryota > Viridiplantae > Streptophyta > Magnoliopsida > Gentianales > Apocynaceae > Catharanthus > Catharanthus roseus. Next base: position 4,350,159 of record JAPQWS010000048.1, on the reverse strand, counting down.
GTGATATCTAATTAATCTTTCCTGTTTATCATCAGGACAAATTTGCTTTAAAATTCCTCCATATCCTATATCTAAGGCATCTGTTTCAATGATTTTTCCCCAATTAGGATAGGCTAATATCAAACAGGGAAATATCTTTATTTCTTCTTTTATTTTCTGAACTGTTTTAGTATGTTTTTCTGTCCAGGACTTAGGATTCATTTTTAACCTATCATATAAAATAGTTGTATCATAAGCTAAATTTTTATAGTATGGAAAAATATAATTTAAACTTCCCAAAAACCTTTGTAACTGAGGTTTTTCTAAGATTTCATCTGGAAATTTTGATGCAAAATCTATGCTTCTATTAATAGGAATTATTTTCCCTTTCTCAATATTATGACCTAAAAATCTTATATTAGTCTGGAATAGAATCATTTTCGGTTTGGAGATTACTAAACCATTTTGTATGACTAACTTCTTAAATATTTCTAAATTTTCAAAGTGTTATTGAATATTTTTAGAAAATACTAAGATATCATCAATATATACTATTATAAATTCACTATAAGGAATAAAAATATCATTCATTATTTTCTGAAATTCTGAAGGTGCATTTTTTAACCCAAAAGGCATAACTTTCTATTCAAAATGTCCTATTGGAACATTAAAAGCTGTTTCATATTGATCACTTTCAGCAATTTGAATCTGCCAATATTTTGATTTTAAATCAAATTTAGAAAATATTATCGCCTCATATAATCTATCTAATAAGTCTTTTTTATTAGGAATTGGATGTCTAATCCATTTTAATACTTTATTTAGAGGTTTATAATTTATTACCAATCCTGGTACTCCTCTTTCTATTTCACTATGTTTATTAACATAAAAACCTGTACATGACCAAGGAGAATTTGACCCTTTAATTAATTCTTTTCTTAATAAAGAAGTTATTTCTTCCTTACATAATTCTAGATATTGTGAATTCATTTGACAAGGTCTTGCCTTTGTTGGTATATTTCTTTCATCAAAGTTATCTATATATGGAATACTAACGATATATTTTTTTTCTATTCCAAAAAGCATTTGGATGATCATTACAAATTTCTATTGAAATATTATTTTGGATTTTCTTTATTTTATCTTGTAGTTTAGGATTTTGTAGAGCTTCTTCAATATTAAAAGAATTTATTTCGAAATTAAGAAAATTAATTTGATTATGTTTTCTAAGAATAAAATCTTTTATTTCATTAACAAATCTGGTATTTGGTTCAGTTATAAACAGAAAAGATACAGGAGTTTTCTTGTATGTTCCTATAATTGAATCTGTACCAATATGAGTAATAGGGAAAATGTTTTTTTATAAAAGGAGTTCCAAGTATAACTTGGTTAGTTATATTTTTTGCTAATAAAAATCTTTCAGGAATGCAAACTTTGATATTACAAACATATGCTCGTAGTAATTTAAAATTAATCTGTAATTTTTGACCACCCGCATGTCTTAAGCTATGATTAGTTTTCGCAAAAATTTAGTAGGAATTATTCCTTCTTGTATAACACTAATATCTGCACCTGTGTCTATTAATGCAGTTAATTCCATTATTTCATCATGATTTATTAATAATGTTATTTTAACGTAAAACTTAAAAGATGATATTATATCTAAAACAGAGAGAAAATTTTCTTCCCCAATATTATTAATATGATCGACTGTATTTTGTTTTATTAAAGTAGTTTCCCTATTTATTTCTAAGTTAGAAATTCTAATGTGTGGATTTTTATTAAATTGTTTTAACAATTTATTTTCATTTTTAAGATTATTAATTTCTTCATATAAATCATTTATTATACTAGGTGACTTTTTAGAATTATTGTTCTTTTCTTTCATCATTTTATAAACTACTTACATTGTATAAGAATTATTATTTACTATTAATTCTAATTCCTCTTTATTATTACTAGAAGATGGAATATCATCCATTGTTCAATTATTTTTTACCTTAATTCTTGGTCTTTTATTGATTTCAAGAATTCTAATATATTATTATTACTTAAAACATTTATATCTGATTCTCTAAATTGAGATATGATTCTATAATAATCATTTTCATTATTATCCTTATCCAAACTAATTTCCTCTTTGCAAGGAATACAACATGCACAATTATCAGAATCATCAGAAGTATTATTTATCTAATCTATTTTTGAGTCTGAACTAATACTCTCAGAATCTTCTGATTTTAGAAATAATTTTTCTGAAGAATCTTTTATTTCTTGACTAATATGTAAACTATTAATTTTCTTCTTCATTTTACATTTATTAGCATAATGTCCTATTTTCTTACATCTATAACACACAATATTACTTTTATCTTTTCCTTTTTCTAATCTATCAGTTTTTCTTTTTAATTTTTTATTTAATTTTTCTTGAGAATATTTTCTCTTTTTCTTTTTTAAATATTTATCATCTTTTCTATAGCTTCTTATTAATTTTCTTTCTGATGGAATTTCTATCCCAAATTGACTACAAAATTGGCCTAGTTGTCTTCTTTCTGTTAATCTTTGTCTTTTAATTTGTTGATTTAATTTAATTTCATTACATAGGGTTATACCCACTTGTATACAAGTGCCAACTAAATTCCCATAGGTATAGTTTTCATAGGGAATTGTCATCCTATCTTTCCTAAGAGCTTTTTTTACTCTCTCTGCAAATAAATTAGGTAGTCCATCTATGAATTTTGACTTCCAATGGGTACTATTACTTTCTGGCAACTTCATTACTCTATTCAGAAAAGCATCTTTATACCGTCTAAAATCAGATAGTATCTTACATCTTAAATTCTGTAATAAAGTACGAATATTTTCACTATTATCAGATATTCTTCCCGTAAAATGTTCTGATATGGTAACTATTAATGTATAAATTGAATTTTCAGTTATTTGACTTCCTTCTTGTTTTATATTTTAAAAATTCCTTCTTTATTTTGTGGAGATAAATAATTATCCCACCAACCTTTTAATTGTCCAATGAATCCTGCAACTATCATTTTTGCTATATTACTATTAGTACTACCAATAGTTTTACTTATAGTACTATACATCAACATTCTATGTGCCAAATTTGTTTTTCTGTATAACCATCTAAATTCCATTCATAAATGCATTTTCCATTATAACTATTATTACCTATATATTCCTGTTCTTCATGGAGAATATCTACAGGAGATAGTCTACTATAATAATGTATTCTTTGTGTTGGTCTATCTGCAAATTTATTTAATTTATTAATTTCATTATTTATAACTAATTTATAATCCTTATTTTCTTCTAGTTTTTCAGAAAATTCATTTTCTAGTTTACTGATTTTTAATTCTGTAAATTTATTATCTATTAACATTTCTAGATCTGACATTGTTTTTAATTTCATCATTTAAAGAATTAAAAATCAATACACTAGAAAATGAATTTTTTGAAAAACTAGTAGAAAATAAGGATTATAAATCAGTTATAAATGATGAAATTAATAAATTAAATAAATTTGTAGATTGGCCAACACAAAGAATACGTTATTATAATAGACCATCTCCTGTAGATATTCTCCATGAAGAACAGGAATATATAGGTAATAATAGTTATAATGGAAAATGCATTTATGAATGGAATTTAGATGGTTATACAGAAAAACAAATTTATAATTTGGCACATAGAATGTTGATGTATAGTACTATAAGTAAAACTATTGGCAATACTAACAGTAATATAGCAAAAATGATAGTTGCATGATTCATTGGACAATTAAAAGGTTGGTGGGATAATTATTTCTCTCCACAAAATAAAGAAGGAATTTTTAAAATATAAAACAAGAAAGAAGTCAAATAACTGAAAATTCAGTTTATACATTAATAGTTACCATATCAGAACATTTTACGGGAAGAATATCTGATAATAGTGAAAATATTCATACTTTATTACAGAATTTAAGATGTAAGATACTATCTGATTTTAGATGGTATAAAGATGCTTTTCTTAATAGAGTAATGAAATTGCCAGAAAGTAATAGTACCCATTGGAAGTCAAAATTCATAGATGGACTACCTAATTTATTTGCAGAGAGAGTAAAGAAAGCTCTTAGGAAAGATAGGATGGCAATTCCCTATGAAAACTATACCTATGGGAATTTAGTTGACACTTGTGTACAAGAGGGTATAACCCTATGTAATGAAATTAAATTAAATCAACAAATTAAAAGACAAAGATTAACAAAAAGAAGACAACTAGGCCAATTTTGTAGTCAATTTGGGATGGAAATTCCATCAGAAAGAAAATTAATAAGAAGCTATAGAAAAGATGATAAATATTTAAAAAAGAAAAAGAGAAAATATTCTCAAGAAAAATTAAATAAAAAATTAAAAAGAAAAACTGATAGATTAGAAAAAGGAAAAGATAAAAGTAATATTGTGTTATAGATGTAAGCAAATAGGACATTATGCCAATAAATGTAAAATGAAGAAGAAAATTAATAGTTTACATATTAGTCAAGAAATAAAAGATTCTTTAGAAAAATTATTTCTAGAATCAGAAGATTCTGAGAGTATTAGTTCAGACTCAGAAATATATCAGATAAATAATACTTCTGATGATTCTCATAATTCTGCATGTTGTATTCCTTACAAAGAGGAAATTAGTTTGAATAAGGATAATAATGAAAATGATTATTATAGAATCATATCTCAATTTAGAGAATCAGATATAAATGTCTAAAGTAATAATAATATATTAGAATTCTTGAAATCAATAAAAGACCAAGAATTAAGGTAAAAAATAATGGAACAAATAGATGATATTCCATCTTCTAATAATAATAAAGAGGAATTAGAATTAATAGTAAATAACAATCCTTATACAATGTCAGAAGTTTATAAAATGATGAAAGAAAAGAACAATAATTGGTGAAGAAATACTCCAAGATAGATGACTTAATATTTAAAATTATTATATAATCCTTATTAATTTACATTTGAAAATACGGAACACTTCAGAGTTTGACGCAAAAATTATAGTAGTTAATAAGAGACTTTTTTAATAAAAAAAAGAGATAACCCTAAACCCTAAACCCTAAACAAGTAGCTGTCAAACCATTAGTTCAAATAGGGTGATGAATTTGAAAAGCTTACAGAACAATTTGTTGTTATGTATCGAGTTTATTATAGATTATTAAGTTCTCAACTTAATCCAAGATTTAAAATGATTCCTACATCTAGGGATGAGACAGTTCTTCTTCATATTGAAGCAGAACAGTCTAAAACTTTTACTCCAAAAAGATTAAAATGGCATGAAATTACTATTCCAGATGAATTTCAAATCGAAAATCCTCATCCTCCTCGTGATATTGAAAAAAATGAAATTTCTCAAATAATTGAAGAACCTGACGGTAATGTTTTGATTCGATTTAATTCAATGAGAGAACAAAGATCTAGTTCAAAATTTTCAATACCATTAGAACCTAGTAGACATTCTTTTGTAGAACCTAGTAGACGTTCTTTTGCAGAAAAGTCCGAAAATTCATTCAGCATGCCCAATCCGATTCATGTACACCATAAGGCTCCTATTCCAGATGTATCAATTTCTCCTCCACTATCTCCAACTGCTTCTCGAATGAAAGGTGAGATCGATGTTATTCATAAAAATCTAGAAATAGAATTAGATTCATTAGAAAATGATATCCTAGATCCAGAGAATGAAGAAAAAAGAAAATGGTATTTTCAATTAGATCCCGTTTATCAAAATAAAATCAGGCAAGAATGGATTAATGATATTAATAGGCTAAATATTCCTATTGATTTTTTCTGTTGGTTTGAATATTTCACAACAAAATTAGGAATTGAAGAAGATCCATTTAAGATTTCATATATAAATGTCCAAACTAGTTTAGCAAAAAAATGGAAATTAAATGATGGTAGATTAATTACTCAAATACATCCTCCACTCCAAACTATTCGTTTAGATACTCCCGATGGTGAAATTATTGCATCACCATTTAAAAAAGGTAAAGAAAGTGATGATTCAATCCAAATGGAAGATATAAAGAAAATATATCATCAAAATAATTATTCTAATCAAATTTTACATACAATAGCTAAACAAGTAGATTCATTATCTTCTGATATTAAATCTATTCCTAGACCTAACATGTCCAGGTTCCCAGAAAGCCATTCATCTCCTCATTTCCAGCCTAGTACTCTTTCGAGAGATCAGGAAGCAAAACTAACCTTGCCATCATCATCATCTATTCCTCAGTCCTCTTCTCCTTTATTGAGTAAGATTTCTCAAACTCTAGATAGAATTAATTCAAATCTGCCAAGTTCATCAAAAATTAATACTATCGACCAACTAGGTGAGAATAGTTATTACATAAGTTCAAGTAATGATAATGATAGTCTTTCCTCTGAGAATGAAGTTATTCAAAAGATTAATCAGGTAGAAGATTCATTTTTATAGCCTCAAGACATAGCACAAAATAATATTAATAAAATTCGTAGAAATAATTTTAGATTTTCAAAAAATAAATGGAAGACAGCAGAAACTAGGAATTATTATCCTAGGCCGACTCCCCCAGACATTCAATATGAAGAAAGAGCAAAATTTCATACTGCTAATTATGATGGAAATTCAATATCTAATTGGAATATAGATGGTAAAAGTGAATATGAAATACTAAATACTTTACAAGAAATGGGAATGGCAAAAATCGCATATAAAGTTAAAAATATAACTGAGCAAAACGCAGCAATGTTTCTTATCGCTGGATTTACAGGTCAACTAAAATATTGGTGGGATAATTCATTAACACTTCAAGAAAAAATGTTAATAATAGAACATACAATAGAAACAGAAGATGAACAAGGAAATATATCTTTACAATATGATTCATGTGATTTTCTACTAGTTACAATTGCAATGCATTTTGTTGGAAATCCAAAAGAGGAATTATCTTCTTCCAAAGTATTTTTAACGAATTTACGATGTCCAACTTTAACTGATTTTAGATGGTATAAAGATATGTTTTTAACATATGTGCTCAAAAGACCAGATTGTAATGCTCCATTTTGGAAAGAAAAATTTGTTACTGGATTACCAAATTTATTTTCTCAAAGAATTATTAATCATCTTAAAAAAGAAATGGGTTTAGAACAAATCGATTTTAATCTAATGACTTATGGTCAACTATTTGCATTCATAAAACAAGAAGCTTTATCGGCATGTCAAGAATTAAAATTTCAAGCTAAATATGGAAGTGAAAGAAGAGAATTAGGTTCATTTTGTGAAGCCTTGGAATTAAAGGAATCAATGTCCCTTCTGCTCAAAATAAGAAAAAATTATTAGCATACAAAAAATATAAAACACGAAAACCTAGATATTCAAAAGAAGATTATTATAAAAAATCAAATAAAAATTCTTACAAAAATATTACTTGTTATAAATGTGGTAAAAAAGGTCATAAAGCAAATGTTTGTAGAAGTAATAAGAAGATTAATGAAATTCTAGATAAATTTCCTGAATTAGATAAAGATTTGAAAGAAAAATTGAGTATTTCATTAGTTCAGAATGATTCATCAGATGATAATCAAGATGATTTTCAAAGTTTCGAAAGTTCCAATGAGGATAATTTATCTTCTCCCTGTGCTTGTAAAACAATTAATATGATTAAACATTCTGATAATACAGTAAAGGATCAAAAAGAATTAATTTTTGATATAATTCAAGATCTTCCCCCTGAAGCTCAGAAAAAACAATTAGAAAAATTAAAACATTTGATTCTTAAAGAAGAATCTAGTTCTGCTAGATTAGTTGAGCCTTTTAGTATTTCAAAAATGTTTGAAAGATATCCCCACATGAACCCTCAAATTAGGCAAAATAATACAAAAGAATTACAAACAGAAATAAATTTGTTAAGCTCAAATAAAGGAGTTAAAAGATAGAGTATTAAGTGTAGAAACAAAAAACTTAGAATTAGATACTCAAATCGCATTAGTACAGTCAAAAATTACTAAAGGAAAAGATGTAGTTATTGATTCATCTATCCAATCACCAGAATTCACTTTAGCTGAAATTCCAATACCAAAAGAAAAACCTTCTGATTCTAAATTTATTTCAATAATTGAAAAGATTACCTTTCAAAAATGGAATATCTATGTTACTATTTCAATAGGTACTTTCAAATCTACTTTCACTGCTATGCTTGATAGTGGAGCAGACCAAAGCTGTATTCGTGATGGTTTGGTCCCCACAAAATATTATGTACCGACAAATAAATCATTAATCACTGCAAATGGTATGCCTTTACAGGTCAAAGGTAAGTTAGTCAAAACTACTATTTGCAATGGCAATTATTGTCTTAAACATCAATTTGTTATAGTAGAAGATTTAAATACTGATATTATTTTAGGCACTCCTTTTCTCACTCAAATTTATCCTTTTTGGGTTAATCAAAATGGATTAGGCACAAAAATAATGGGTAATAAAGTTATATTCAAATTTCTGACTCCTGTCAAACATAAAGAATTACTTATGTTACAAGGAAATTCAATATATCAACAGGTAAATACTACTCAAAGAATTCAGAAGAAAATTAATTTTTTGAAAGAAGATCTTTTATACGAGAGAATAGAAGAACAATTGAAAAGTTCAACCATTCAACAAAACATTTTAGATTTTGAAAATTTAGTTAAAAAAGAAGTTTGTGCTGATATTCCAAATGCTTTTTGGGAAAGAAAAAAACCATATTGTTTATTTACCTTATGAAAAAGAATTTTCAGAAAGACAAATTCCTACTAAAGCACGTCCTATTCAAATGAATCATGAGTTGTTAGAAGTATGTAAAAAGGAAATTCAAGCATTATTAGAAAAAAAATTAATTAGACCCTCTAAATCTCCTTGGAGTTGTGCTGCCTTTTATGTTATGAAACAGGCAGAAAAAGAAAGAGGTGTTCCTAGGTTAGTAATAAATTATAAACCATTAAATAAAGTCTTACAATGGATTAGATATCCTATTCCAAACAAGAAGGATTTATTAAAAAGATTATACAATGCAAAAATCTATTCAAAATTTGATATGAAATCAGGATTTTGGCAAATTCAAATTGCAGAAAAGGATAGGTATAAAACAGCATTCACAGTCCCTTTTGGACACTATGAATGGAATGTTATGCCTTTTGGATTAAAAAATGCTCCTTCTGGATTTCAACAAATTATGAATGATATATTCAATCCTTACACTACATTCATTATAGTTTATATTGATGATGTTTTGATATTTTCTGATTCAATTGATCAGCATTTTAAACATTTAACTACATTTTTTAATGTCATCAAAAAGAGTGGATTAGTGGTTTCAGCTACTAAGATTAAAATATTTCAAACTAGAATTAGATTTCTAGGCCATAATATTTATAAAGGAACAATTACTCCAATCAATAGAGCATTAGAATTTGCAGATAGATTTCCTAATGAGATTAAAGATAAAACTCAATTACAACGATTTTTAGGATGTTTAAATTATATATCTGATTTCTTTCCTCATTTAAGACAAATTTGTGCCCCATTATATCAAAGATTGCAAAAGAATCCACCTGCATGGACAGAAAAACATACTCAAATTGTTAGCATGTTAAAAGAAAAAGCAAAAATATTGCCATGTATGTCAATACCACATCCAGATGCATTCATGATAGTAGAAACAGATGCATCTAATATAGGATATGGAGGCATTTTAAAACAAAAATTAGAACATTCATCACATGAGCATTTAGTAAGGTATCATAGTGGTCTTTGGCTCGGACCGCAAAAAAATTATTCAACAATCGAAAAAGAAATTTTATCCATAGTTTTATGTATTTCAAAATTTCAAGATGATTTATATAACCAAAAATTTCTTTTACGCATAGATTGCAAGTCAGCAAAAGAAGTTTTACAAAAAGATGTTCAAAATATAGTTTCAAAACAAACTTTTGCCAGATGGCAAGCAATTTTATCAGTATTTGATTTTGATATTGAATATATCAAAGGAACAGACAATTCATTGCCAGATTTTCTAACTCGAGAGTTTCTTACAGAAACACCTCAGAATGAGTAAAAAGATTGAGAGAGATAAGACTCAAAGACTGCAGATTCAAAGTGCTAAAGATTATGAGATGAAGACTCCTCCATATACTTCTAATATTCAAACACCTAATAGATTTCAGGCACTCAAAGATTTTCCTCCCTTGACTTATTCAATGGCAGCAGAAACCCCCTCATTCAAACTTCAAAAAATACCAAACCCTATTCCATCTAGTCAAAATGTTTCATCTGCCTCTACTCAATATTTTACAAAACCAGTAGTAGAGAATATATTGATGACCTCATTCCTAGAAATTCCTGAATTCAAAACTCTCCAAACCTTACTTCAAAGAATCCTTCCTCGGGGATGCCAATGGCTACCTGATGACCCATTAAAAACTCAAACATTTTATGAACTCATACCAGTTGATTCAAATTCTGTTGAAATATCTCATACACCTGATAGAAACAAACCTCAAAAAATTGCTTATTCAAAATGTATTATTAAAAATGTTATCAAATCAACTGAATGGGCGTCCATTTGGTCAACCAAACAATTTTCAGTAACTTTCATTCCTCAAGGATATACATACCACGATTAAAGAATGGTTTGGTATCGTACGTTTTTCAAAAGACCTTTTGATCATTCATGGTTCTTTATATTTCATCAGCATTGCTCCAAAGATTTTCCAATTTGGTTCTATGAATGGTGGCTTAATTTTGGAAGCCTACCTGATATTCTACCTCCCATTCCAAAAATTGGATTTCAAACATGGATAAAAACAATGACTGGACCAAGACATGCAGTTCCAGTGCAGTTTTATGCAGAATTCAGAGTTCCTTGGATATTCTGCTGGAGTTACAAAATAGACAGAGTTTATTCAAACGAGTATCCTCTCTCACTTATTAGAGAATTCAAGATTAAATGGTGGACAGGCTATTCAATTGAGTTTTGCTCTCAGGAAAATGTACTCAAGTTCATTCAGACAGGACAAAAGATTCAACGAAGCATTCAACAACTATCAAAAGGAGAGACACAAACAAGCCCTTCTACACAAGTAACTGTTCAAACACCAATCAAAGCAGAATCCTCAATTTCAAAACTAACAGCAGAAGAAGAACAACAGTTTCAAGAATTTCTCAGATTCAAAGAATTCCAAAATAAAATAAAGCAAACCGTATCCAGTCCCGATTCATCACAAAATTCACCTACTGATCCTTTTGGTGGGCCCTGTGCTCAGGACCCCTTTGATATAAATATATATATATAAAATTGGAAACAATAAATCAAAAATATCGGAAACTAAATCATTCAATAAAAGCATTATAGAGGGACCCACACTCCATTACTTCAAAGATGCCACGTGGAGGGACCCAGACTCCATTACTTCAAGGATGCCGGAAACCAAATCATTCAATAGAAGCATTATGGAGGGACCCACACTCCATTACTTCAAAGATGCCACGTGGAGGGACCCAGACTCCATCACCTCCACCAATTCGACAAAACCTCATGGGAGGACCCATTTTCACTCAGTATCTGCAAATTCAAATGAAATGAAGTTAGAATTCAAATGAAAATTCAATTCTTAGTCCTATAAATAGCCTAGCTCAAATGAAGAAAGAGGCAGGCTAGATTTCACAGAGTTTTCTAAACAAACCCTAAAATCTTCCTTTGTATTTTTCAAAAGCTTTTATCTTATTTGAATACAAGACATTCGATTCATATCAAGTTTTATCTTCAAGTAAGCTTTTATTTATTTGTTCATTCAGTATCCTTATCTTGACATTATTAACTCTCCTTATTTTGACATTATTAACTCTGTCCTGGTTTAACTTTGGTATCAGAGCCATTAAGAAAGCATTCCATCTCATCCATAATTTGCAACATTTTATTTGCATATTGATAATATAGTGTGTTTATTTGCATATCTGAATGTTGGTAAGGTGATAGGTTAACTGGTAAGTCTGTTGGTAAGCCTACTTGTCTATGGTGTTCCCAGCACAGTCGTCCTATCGTTCCCATTAGGATTTGCATCTAAATACATTGCATTATATTTATGCAATAATCATGGCAAATTTAGTAAGGAGAATGTTTTCTTCTAGCTCTAGTTTAGATTCAAGGAGAATTGTTCATAGTAAGGAAGAACATATTCAATGTAATTTTAATGATTGGACTATTCCTGAAGAACAAATAGAAACTATTTATAAGGTAGGAACATTTGATTTTAAAACAGCTCTTTCTGTAAAAACTCACGAAGAAACAATGAATATTCAAGAGAAATTTCAAACAATTCCTTTATTGTCAAAAGTTTCACTAAGCAAATATTTTGATAAAGGTTTCAGATATATTCATTATGGTTTAATTCAAGTAGCTGTCAAACCATTAGTTCATATTGGAGTAGATGCTCCAGTTTATTTGGCTTTAAGAGATAAACGATTAAAGAGATATAAACTATCATTACTTGCTATGATTCAAACTAATATTTGCAACGGACCAATTTATTTCAACTGTGCTCCTAATTATTCTGTTTCTTTAACAGATCCATTAATTATAAATTCATTACTATTAGATATTCATATGCAGGGTGATGAATTTGAAAAGCTTACAGAACAATTTGTTGTTATGTATCGAGTTTATTATAGATTATTAAGTTCTCAACTTAATCCAAGATTTAAAATGATTCCTACATCTAGAGATGAGACAGTTCTTCTTCATATTGAAGCAGAACAGTCTAAAACTTTTACTCCAAAAAGATTAAAATGGCATGAAATTACCATTCCAGATGAATTTCAAATCGAAAATCCTCATCCTCCTCGTGATATTGAAAAAAATGAAATTTCTCAAATAATTGAAGAACCTGACGGTAATGTTTTGATTCGATTTAATTCAATGAGAGAACAAAGATCTAGTTCAAAATTTTCAATACCATTAGAACCTAGTAGAGATTCTTTTGTAGAACTTAGTAGACGTTCTTTTGCAGAAAAGTCAGAAAATTCATTCAGCATGCCCAATCCGATTCATGTACACCATAAGGCTCCTATTCCAGAGGTATCAATTTCTCCTCCACTATCTCCAACTGCTTCTCAAATGAAAGGTGAGATCGATGTTATTCATAAAAATCTAGAAATAGATTTAGATTCATTAGAAAATGATATCCTAGATCCAGAGAATGAAGAAAAAAGAAAATGGTATTTTCAATTAGATCCCGTTTATCAAAATAAAATCAGGCAAGAATGGATTAATGATATTAATAGGCTAAATATTCCTTTTGATTTTTTCTGTTGGACCAACTCTTGTAGATATTCTCCATGAAGAACAGGAATATATAGGTAATAATAGTTATAATGGAAAATGCATTTATGAATGGAATTTAGATGGTTATACAGAAAAACAAATTTATAATTTGGCACATAGAATGTTCATTTATAGTACTATAAGTAAAACTATTGGTAATACTAATAGTAATATAGCAAAAATGATAGTTGCATGATTCATTGGACAATTAAAAGGTTGGTGGGATAATTATTTCTCTCCACAAAATAAAGAAGGAATTTTCAAAATATAAAACAAGAAAGAAGTCAAATAACTGAAAATTCAGTTTATACATTAATAGTTACCATATCATAACATTTTACGGGAAGAATATCTGATAATAGTGAAAATATTCGTACTTTATTACAGAATTTAAGATGTAAGATACTATCTAATTTTAGATGGTATAAAGATGCTTTTCTTAATAGAGTAATGAAATTGCCAGAAAGTAATAGTACCCATTGGAAGTCAAAATTCATAGATGGACTACCTAATTTATTTGCAGAGAGAGTAAAGAAAGCTCTTAGGAAAGATAGGATGGCAATTCCCTATGAAAACTATACCTATGGGAATTTAGTTGGCACTTGTGTACAAGAGGGTATAACCCTATGTAATGAAATTAAATTAAATCAACAAATTAAAAGACAAAGATTAACAAAAGGAAGACAACTAGGCCAATTTTGTAGTCAATTTGGGATGGAAATTCCATCAGAAAGAAAATTAATAAGAAGCTATAGAAAAGATGATAAATATTTAAAAAAGAAAAAGAGAAAATATTCTCAAGAAAAATTAAATAAAAAATTAAATAGAAAAACTGATAGATTAGAAAAAGGAAAAGATAAAAGTAATATTGTGTGATAGATGTAAGCAAATAGGACATTATGCCAATAAATGTAAAATGAAGAAGAAAATTAATAGTTTACATATTAGTCAAGAAATAAAAGATTCTTTAGAAAAATTATTTCTAGAATCAGAAGATTCTGAGAGTATTAGTTCAGACTCAGAAATATATCAGATAAATAACACTTCTGATGATTCTCATAATTCTGCATGTTGTATTCCTTACAAAGAGGAAATTAGTTTGAATAAGGATAATAATGAAAATGATTATTATAGAATCATATCTTAATTTAGAGAATCAGATATAAATGACTAAAGTAATAATAATATATTAGAATTCTTGAAATCAATGAAAGACCAAGAATTAAGGTAAAAAATAATGGAACAAATAGATGATATTCCATCTTCTAATAATAATAAAGAGGAATTAGAATTAATAGTAAATAACAATCCTTATACAATGTCAGAAGTTTATAAAATGATGAAAGAAAAGAACAATAATTCTCAAAAATCACCTAGTACAATAAATGATTTATATGAAGAAATTAATAATCTTAAAAATGAAATTAAATTGTTAAAACAATTTAATAAAAATCCATACATTAGAATTTTTTACTTAGAAATAAATAGGGAAACTACTTTAATAAAACAAAATACAGTTGATCATATTAATAATATTGGGGAAGAAAATTTTCTCTCTGTTTTAGATATAATAACACCTTTTAAGTTTTACGTTAAAATAACATTATTAACAAATTATGATGAAATAATGGAATTAACTGCATTAATAGACACATGTGCAGATATTAGTGTTATACAAGAAGAAATAATTCCAACTAAATATTTTGAGAAAACTACTCATAGCTTAAGACATGCGGGTGGTAAAAAATTACAGATTAATTTTAAATTACTACGAGCATATGTTTGTAATAACAAGGTTTGCATTTCTGAAAGTTTTTTATTAGCAAAAAATATAACTAACTAGGTTATACTTGGAACTCTTTTTATAAAAAGGATTTTCCCTATTACTCATATTGGTACAGATTCAATTAGAGGTACATACGAGAAAACTCATGTATCTTTTAGTTTATAACTGAACAAAATACGAGATTTGTTAATAAAATAAAAGATTTTATTCTTAGATAATCAAATTAATTTTCTTAATTTTGAAATAAATTCATTTAATATTGAAGAAGCTCTACAAAATCCTAAACTACAAGATAATAAACAAAATCCAAAATAATATTTCGATAGAAATTTGTAATGATCATCCAAATGCTTTTTGGAATAGAAAAAAAAACATATCGTTAGTCTTCCATATATAGATAACTTTGATGAAAGAAATATACCAACAAAGGCAAAACCTTGTCAAACGAATTCAAAATATCTAGATATGTAAGGAAGAAATTTCTTTATTAAGAAAAGAATTAATTAAAGGGTCAAATTCTCCTTGGTCATGTACAGGTTTTTATGTTAATAAACATAGTGAAATAGAAAGAGGAGTACCAAGATTGGTAATAAATTATAAACCTCTAAATAAAGTATTAAAATGGATTAGACATCCAATTCCTAAAAAAAAAGACTTATTTGATAGATTATATGAGGCGATAATATTTTCTAAATTTGATTTAAAATCATAATATTGGCAGATTCAAATTGCTGAAAGTGATCAATATAAAGCAGCTTTTAATGTTCCAATAGGACATTTTGAATAGAAAGTTATGCCTTTTGGGTTAAAAAATGCACCTTCAGAATTTCAGAAAATAATGAATGATATTTTTATTCCTTATAGTGAATTTATAATAGTCTATATTGATGATATCTTACTATTTTCTATAAATATTCAACCACACTTTGAAAATTTAGAAATATTTAAGAAGTTAGTCATACAAAATAGTTTAGTAATCTGCAGACCGAAAATGACTCTATTCCAGACTAATATAAAATTTTTAGGTCATAATATTGAGAAAGGGAAAATAATTCCTATTAATAGATGCATAGATTTTGCGTCAAAATTTCCAGATAAAATCTTAAAAAAACCTCAGTTGCAAAGGTTTTTGGGAAGTTTAAATTATATTTTGCCATACTATAAAAATTTAGCTTATGATACAGCTATTTTATATGAAAGATTAAAAATGAATCCTAAGCCCTGGACAGAAAAACATACTAAAACTGTTCAGAAAATAAAAGAAAAAATAAAAACATTGCCCTGTTTGATATTAGCCAATCCTAATTGGGAAAAAATCATTGAAACAGATGCCTTAGATATAGGATATGGAGGAATAAAGCAAATTTGTCCTGATGATAAACAGGAAAGATTAATTAGATATCACTCCGGAAAATGGGCTGATAGTCATTTCAGAGGAAGAGGTGGAAGAGGTAATACCTCTTATAGCCAAGGAAGAAGTAATATCCTTGTCCAAATGGGAAAAAAAAAGCTAATAGCTGAAAACATTGCTAATAAGGATGCCTCATTATATAAAAATTTAGTGCGGATAAAAAGCAACAGGAAGGTGAAACCTCCTCATCAGTATCATATTCCCAAATTATATCAGAAGAAGATAATATGGCCTCATATCATACAAACACTCATAAAGAAATTATATTTCTTTTAGAAAATAAAGATCTTCAATGGAAAAATGATCCGTGGATACTCATGAATAGGTATCTAGATACAGCATCATATGCTTCTACATCATAAACAAAGATCATATTATGAGAGTATATTTAAAGTAAACTCATGTGATATTACACATTTTTATCCTAATACTAAGGTGACTAATATTTATAATTTTAGTAAAATCATAATTAAACGGATTATATCTGTTGAAGAATGGGGATTATCTCCTCTAAAAGAAAGGGAATTTATAATTTCCAAGTCTAAAATATCTTTTAAATATAATTATTGGGATTATATTGATGCCTTTCATAAAGCCTTTTTGTATGAAAATCCTAATAGGAAACATACATGACTTATAAAGATTTGTGGGGATGTTTATAACAATCCCATACTAAATTAGTTCATGCAATGGTGGAATATTTATGGCACCTCTGGGAAAATACTCCCGGACAGATTTAAACCATTATATGGCGAATGGGTGAATATTTCACCAAAAATAGCATATTATATCACTTCAAATCAATATACAGAAGAAATAGTCTCAATGATATTCTTTATTGAATTTTCAATTCCATGGGTTTGGAAATGGACCCCAGAAGTGAGTTATGGTAGACAAAAAATACCTTGTCTCAGAAGACTTACTCATAACAGGTTCTGGGATAGATTGATTAAGATTAATCCAGAAACGAATCAAATTTATGGACAAAATATTTTGGATAAAATCCACATGAAAAATGATAAATACCAAACCATGAAAGAACAAGGGGAAATAAAGGAAAATAGTCCTTTTCAGCATATTGCAACGAAATTAAAATTACAGAAGGAGGTTATAACCAAAGAAGAATTGATCAGATCATATATGGAAGAATTAAAGAAGAATTTGGTAAAAAATTTGGTGGAAGATAATAAATCAGATGTGTCAATGACAGGTTCATCAAATGAAGAATGCTTAGCAAGAGAATCTCAGGAACCTAATATGGAAGAAATATCATAAGAAGATATTGACCAAATGGCCAAAGAAATTGAATAACAAGCAAGGGAAGAAAATTTTCAAAAATCAATTGCATAATACGACAAATTTCTGAAAAGGCTACTCTGCTAGGGTAAACTTTAATAATTCTCATAATGTAATAACAGTACTATAGTGTAATAGTATTATTCGGACTTAAAATCCGAAGAAAACTAGAAAAGATAGTTTGATAAGTCCAGCCCTCTGATGGCTATAAATAGGATGGAAAATCATCCAAAGAAAAAACAAGACTAGAAGATTAGAAAACTCTATCTCTCTACTTTCTCTATTGTAAAATTTTATACTTCTTGTATCATATTCTCAAGAATAAATCTCATTTTGAAGTTTTCAAGATCATTAATTCTTGTAAGTTTTCTTTTATTCTATTTTACTTTAATATTTTTTTATTAGATTTAGCCTAATGGCAGGCTAAATCCATTGATGTTAAGCTAGGAAATCACATGTATCATGATAACTATATTATGAAGATCCTGTTTTTTCTGGTTTCATAGTTTCATGTAAAAATTCAAGGTTTGGGTTATGAGATCTAGAACTGGCCACAATTACTGAAAGATGAGGGTTAGCCTGTTCAAAGCCGTTGGAAGGAGTATTAATGCGTTGATCCCGGTTTCATCTTTATTTAATTGTGTTGACGGATTTGGATCCCTTGTAAATTTAAGGTCCTTCTAACTTGGATTCTTGCATGGATGCTATAACCGGACCAACGTTGATATCCCTAATTTAATTACATTGAATTTATAGTGTAAGGCTAAATAACTAAAATTATTATTTCCCTTAAATATTATTAAATTAACTTTCGTTAAAATTATTATTTCCCGTTATATTTTAGTAAATCAACATTCGTTATTTTATTATTTGTTACTTTCGTTATTTATTAAAGGTAATTCTTAAACCAATACCAATTAAATAATTAATAATTATTGTAATCATCTAAAAATTAATAACTAATAAATAACTGACATTAAATAGAATCTAAAAATTAATAACTAATAAATAACTGACATTAAATAGAAGATTAACAATTAAATAATTAATATATATTGTAGAGTAATCATAAATATTAATAAAATTAACAAGTAATATCATATATTTATATAAATAATTAGGACATTAACAAGTTTAATAAACCTAACATATACACATTATAATACAAAATTAACTAAAAAGATTAGCATAATGGTGTAAGAAATAATTAATATAAAAATTAATAAAAGGAAAACAATTCATTCAAAAAAATTTTTAAAAAAAAAAATCCTCCATGCAAGGTTTTGGCTGGCCGTTTGGCACCTGGCGTGAGATCTTTCGGTCCGTGCTGACGAATAGGCTCCCGCGCCAAGTAATATTTTTTCATCTTCGGTACAGTTTTTTAATTTTTAAACGGTTAAAAACGTAAATAAATGAGTGTAGAATGATACACTAACCCTTTTTACGATTTTTAACGGTTGGATTTGACCAGATCGTCGTTTGAAATCTTTGGCTATATTGAGAATTAGAGAGGAGAGTGTTTAGTTGAAAATGAAAATTTTCGCACTTAAATTTTATATTATGGAGAAAAATTTATTGACCCCTATTATTTTATTACCCCTCAATTATTTGGTCTATTATCTTTTTTTTTTCTCATCCCCTCTGTCTCTCTCTCACACTCTCTCTCTCTCTCTCTCTCTCTCTCTCTCTCTCTCTCTCTCTCTCTCTCTCTCGATCTCCCATTCTTCTTCATACTCCTCCTAATTCTCCTCCAACCTCCTAATTCACCTCCATCCTCCTAATTCATTCAAAATCCGCCTGTTTGGGGAGGACCGATTTGATTTGTATTCTTTCTCTTTTCCTTTTTTTTTTTTTTTCAGATTTTAGGTGGTATAAGTAAAGGATGTCACATAGGGTATGGGAGTTAGGCGGAGATAGAGTTTTTATATATACATTAGACATTGAGGTCAATCTTCAAGACTGGATTATTTATTTTGGATAAAATGAAATAAGATTTGGTGTTTTTTGCATGAAACTTGATCTTGGATTTCTCCACAATCAAATCATATAGCTTATCGAATCTCAGTTGTTTGTGGTTTTCATGACTTATGGTGGAGGTTGGTAGTGAGGCTGCGGCCTGCGATCCTCAGTCCTCACAAAGAAGATGATAAAAAATTTTTTAAAAAATAAGTTTCTCGGATTGTTGAGATTTTTTATGTTTAAATAATTAAAATTAGAGGTAAATTTGAAATTTTCGTTTTTAGTTGTAACCGTACTTTGACATTTCAAGTTATCAGGTAATTAATTTTACCAGATAACCAATTTCGTCATTCAATTATTAATAAAATAAGATGAAGTATCTAATTGACAATTCGGCAAACTATAAAGTACTTTTTTTAACTTAACCCTATTTAACTATTGACTAACTAAATTAGGGTGGTAAAATTCCTATTTTGAACATCAGGTGGTAAAGTGTCATGTTTTGTAAAACGCGAAAATATATCATTAAGTTTCATGGATTTTAAGGTTAATACAGAATCATATGTATGCACTTACAAGCATAATGCGGTTTTTTTCTGGACTCCGGACTGAAATGGGTCTTTTTTTTTTCCAGTTTTGGCCATAACGCACAGTGATTGTGCGTTATCACAGATGATAACGTACAATCGTTGTGCATTATTCCTAATTACCGCATTAATCGCGTAAAAATCTGACGTGGATCCTATCTGGCGCTGAGCTGTAGATAACGCACAATGACTGTGCGTTATCAAGCTTAATAACGCACAGCCATTATGCGTTATTATGATGATAACGCACAGTGACTGTGTGTTATCATGTTATAAAAAATAAAAAATAAAAAAAAACTAGCTCGCGATCGCCCCCCTCCCCTCCCTTCCTCCCCCCTTTTTTTTTCTTTTCCAGCTTATTTAACCACCCCCTTATTTCCTCTCTCTCCTCCTTTCCTCCTTTCCTCCTTATTTCATTAAAAGTTCTCTCTCTCCTCTCTTTCCCCCTTACTGTTTTTCCAGCTTCCTTCTTCCTTCATTCTTTCTTCATTTTTTCAGCCACATTCATCCCATTCTTCTTCCTTTTTTCATCCTTCTCCTTCAGAAAACTTTTTGTTGCTGCCTCCGCCTACAGCTAGGTATTTTACTCTATTTTCTTTACTCTATTTTCTTTTTCTTGTTATTATGTGTTGATTTCTCTTCATCTAATAAATGTGTACTTTATTTTGAAATTTACAGTTAAAATTAGTAAATCTTGGAGACTTTCTTTGGAGTACGAAGGCTATTAAGGATTTGGAGTACGAAGGCTACTAAAGCTACATTTTAAATTTTCGATAAGTTTTTAGTTATTTAGAATTTTTTTTGTTTATTACATATTAAATGTAATTATTTCGTTATTTGTTGTTTGTTAATGTTTTTTATGATTTTTATTTATTAACTTGAATTAATTTAGTTTTTGTGGAATAGGGTTTTACATTTATGTTTAAAATGTTTGTTATTAATGAATTTGTACAAATGTGATAATTTTATGTATATAATTGTTTTTTAATTTAAAAAGTGATATTAGGGTGATGTATTATTTTCATGAATTTATGTGTATGATTATGTTTACTTTATTACCTTACTTTATGATTATTAGAAATTATTTAGATTATTATTTTGCATATTTCTTATAAATTATTGAGTAGAAAATATAGGAATATGTAATTCGATATTTTTAACCTTTTTTTTTTAACAGTAAAAAATATGAAAACAAATCTTTTTGTTGTAACTTAAAAATTATAAAATTTAAATAATACAAAACTTAAAAATGCATTATTAAAATCCAAACTTTTACATTTTTTTAATTTTTGGATTTATGTTTAAAATTGTAGTTATTAATAAATTTGTACAAATTTGATAATTTTATGTATGTAATTGTTTTTTTGCATTTGATAAGTGATATTAGGGTTTATGTTTTTTTGCATTGGATAATTATGGAAACTTTTTTTTTTTGCAACTTAAAATTTGTAAAATTTAAATAATACAAAACTTAAAAAATTTATTATTAAAATCCAAAATTTTACATTATGTTTTTGGTGAAAGTGTGGTTTGGATTTACGTTTAAAATTGTAGTTATTAATAAATGTGTACTAATTTGATAATGTTATGTATATAATTTTTTTTCATTAAAAAAGTGATATCAGGGTATAGGATTTTTTTCATGAATTTATTTGGATAATTAGGTTTAATTTCTTACTGCAGTATTCTCCCTAAATACTTATAAGCTGTACAGGATATAAACCCGGGGACTATATACGAATTTTTGCATCACAGAATAAGCACTCCCCCTAATTATGTTTTCAAATTTGTTTTCTGGTGTTTCTCACCGTGTATAGATGGATTTCCATATTGCCGGCCGGTGATTTCTGTGGATGGAACACACTTAAGGGGACCATATAAGGGCATGCTGTTAATTGCAAGTACGTGGGATGCAAATAATCACTTGTTCTCACTTGCTTTTGCAATTGTTGATAAGGAATCCTCCGAGAGTTGGAATTGGTTCCTTAAAAACTTACGAGACTACGTAGTCAAAGATCGCCACGTATGCCTCATTTCTGATTGCCACAAAGGTATTTTTTCTGCTATTCAAAGTCAACCTTTGTGGCAACCACCATTTGCAGTTCACCGGTTTTGCTTATGCCACATTTGAGCAAATTTCAACAAGACTTTTAAAAATACAACCCTAAAAAGCTTGATGTGGTAGGCCAGAACGAAAACAAAACAATGAAAATTTGAGCATGTAATGAAAGAGATTCAAGAAAGAAATGTAGATGCTTACATTTACTTGATGAAGTTGGACACAGAGAAATGGACACTATTGCATGATGGCGGCTACAGACACGGTATCATGACAACCAACATTTCCAAGGCACTTAACAGTGTGTTGAAGAAAGCTAGGTTTTACCTTTAAAAGCCCTGGTTGAACTAATATTCAACAAACTAGTTAAGTACTTTCACCAACACCGTGAAGAGGCAGAAAATTGTGTGCATCCATTTCCAACTCGAATTTTTGACAAGTTCTTGCGGATTGGACTGAAATCAAGAGAACACAAAGCTACAACTTACAATTCGCGAGAGGGAATATACATGGTCAAATCTCCAATCCGAGTTTCTGGCAGGGGCAACGTCTATATATTGCGGCTAAATAATAAATTTTATAGTTGTGGAAAATGATAAACATATACATTGCCTTGTTCTCATGTCCTTATAGTGTGTAGAGAAAATGAGTCAAGAGCAGATGCTTATGTACCGGAGAAATATTCGCGACAAACGTACAGAAAAACTTACCAAGCAAATTTTCATCTGGTCTTGAGTGAGAACTTTGGAAGGATGTCCCTTTTAATTTGACATTCTATCCTCCAAACATGAAAAAGGAACGGGGGGTAGGAAACAAGGCAAACGATTTCATGGGGAAATGGATTATAGAAATCCGGATTCTCTCCCAAGATGCGGTAGATGTCGCATGCCGGGACATAATAGAAAAAATTGTAATAATCCCAGACCGAGCAATGTATAAGTTTGACATTTTCTTGAAATAGTTGTAATGAAACATGCTTATATTAGTGAAATTTTTCTTTCAATTCCTTATGATTACTATATCATTGCTCGAAATTTTTACGGTTTCTTTAGTATTACTTCTTCAAATAACTTGCGATGAAATGGTCAAAATGTAAATATATTTTCCAAGAAAATGATATAAATAGCACAAAATAAGCCAAATATAATAAATACAGTCTTTTTTAAAAAATTATACAATTATAAGTTTTTCCAAAACAAATTTTCATTAAAAAAAACAATTCATTAAACAAATTACTCAAAAAAAACTTATACAATTATAAGTTTTTCCAAAAGAAATTTTGATTAAAAATAAAAAAAAAATGTTCATTCAAAAAAAAATAAAATAAATTAAATAATAAAATTGTAAACAAAATAAAAAAATTAAAAAAAACATTTTAAAAAAATTAAAAACAATTATAAAAATTAAAAAATAATAAAAAAAAGTAAAAAAATAAAAAAAATTTTATAAAATAAATTAAAAAATAATTACGTGGCTAGTAATGCACAACGAGTATGTGTTATGTCCTGTCATAACGCACACCCATTGTGCGTTATTAGCCACATAGGCTGATTTGCTTAATTAACTGATAACGCACAATGGTTGTGCGTTATCATTAAATATAACGCACAACCATTGTGCGTTATGGCCAGAGCCGAAAAAGCCCCACTTCAGTCCAGTGTTTTTTAAAGTAGGCCGAGCCTAGAAAAAAACCGAATAATGGAGATAGGGCTAGTTTGGGATGAAAGAAGCGGAGGAAAATGAAACATTTTGGCAAAAGTTGTGTTTTGATGAAATGAAAGGAAAATGATTGGGGGATGCCTCATCATCTAAGGTTTCAAAATTTTTCTCCTCAAAATGTTGACGGAGGCTCATAGATTCTCGAATTTTTCACAATTTTTTGAAATACCTAGTGACATTTATTATTAAATTGTATTCCTTGGTATCTCATTATTCTAGACTTGCAACAATTAATTTAAATTTGTTTCTTCGCAATAGAAGAATATATAAAGAAATGGTTTAATTAATTAAAAGAATATGAGATGGAAAGTTAGTAACAAGGAGAGAGAAATGGAAAATAAGATTATTTGTTACATACGATGAAAAAATACATTAATTTAAGAGAATTGCAAGAAAAAGTAATAAAAATAAATATCTATTCGAGAGGAAATCTAGACCTATTTTCTTTTTTTTTTTTACAACATATTTGTTACAGTAAAATGAAATAGAATGAAATGCTTTTCCAATCAAAATCCTTTTTCACCTGGAATCGGTTCAAAATCATATATTTCTATTCCATTGTTTGGATGAAGAAGTTAGAATGGACTGATGATTCTATTCCTATGTTTGGTAAAATTATTATTCAATGTTAGGATAGAATGAAATTTTACAGTATTTGAATTAAATATCATGATATTATATTTTTTAATATTTAAAATATTTATGAAGGGTATAAATAAAAAATAAAATATAAATAAATAAACAATAAAAGAGAAAAAATAAATTTTGTACACTAATTATAAATTAATTTTTTATGGATAAAATTATAACTAACACTAACATTTTTTCATATAGAAGAAGCCAATACGGAGAATGAAGATACTAGGGAGTATTTTGAAGGTTTAGATATAAAAAAATAATTGGTACAATGGACTTCCAGATTGGTGTTCTTAGTCTAATTGTCAAGAAAAATATAAGCAGCAAAACTTAAGCCTCTTTGTATTATGCACTTTCTGTAATATGTATATAAGAGTCCTATCTTACGCTAATTACAAATTCTTTGATATAAGGTAATTACCTTAATTTGGGATGCGCAATCATAGTATCAATCCTAATAAACTACAAAAACTATAAATTTGGGATACAATATATACTTACAAGGAAAGCTACATAAATGACAATGATAGATATGCTAACAAACCCACCCCCCCCGCCCCCGCCTCCCTCCTCAAGTTGAGCGTGGAAATTGTAAACGCCCAACTTGCTTAATAGAAATTGAAACTAAGGTTCTCCCAAGGCTTTAATAAAAATGTCAGCAGGTTGAGCAGCAGTAGGAATATAGGTCAGGAAGCCATGAAAAGCTTGAAACTCATTCCTTACAAAACGACAATCAATCTCGATACACTTAGTTCGTTCATGGAAAACAGGATTGGAGGAGATGAAGTAGGTAAAGTCTAAGAAACACGAAGATCTCAAAGAAGATATCGAAGCCACTTTAGTTCAGCTTCAGAAGAAGATCGAGAAATCGTGTGTTATTTCTTGGACTTCCACGAAACCAGGGAAGACCTAAGAGAAATAAAGAAACCAGTCAAAGATCGCCCAGTGATGGAACAACTGGCCTAGTTGGAATCACAATATGCTCTTAATCGAAGATTAGAATCATATTGAAGAAGTAAACCTTAGCTCGAAGTATCTTTCAAAGATTGAAGGATGCGGATAGCAGTGTCCCAATGTGCCTGGCGAGGTTTGTGCATAAATTAGGCTAGAACTTGGACAGAATATGCAAGATCAGGTCGAGTGATAGTGAGATAAATCAAGCATCCCACTAACCGTCTGTCAGAGTCAGGAGGAGATAAAAAAGTTGCCTTTAGCTTTCTCAAGTTGATCATTATGTTCCATAGGAAATGTGAGGGGTTTAGTCCCTAAGAGACCTGCATCAGGTAGAATGAGCATATTTTCGTTGGCAAAGATTAATGCCTTTCTCACTCCAAGCTATCTTGATGCTGAGAAAGTACTTTAAAGAACCCAGGTCTTTCATATAAAAACACGTGCTCATATGAGCTTTGACTGTTGAAGAATAGATAAGTCATTCCTAGCAATAATCAAATCGTCCATGTCAAACCAACACACATAGGAAAATAAAACCGACAGAATAAGTGAACAAAGAGTAATCACAATATGACTACTTAAAACCATTTTGCTTCAGAGCAGAAGTTAATTTAGCCAAATAACGTCGAGGTACTTGCTTAAGGTCGTAAAGAGATTTTAAGGAAACATAACTTGCCTTCGTGACCATGAGAGAACCCTAGGCGAAGTTTCATATAAACTTCTACTTTCAAGTCGTCGTGGAGAAAGGCATTGTGCATATCCATTTGATGAAATTCTCATTTTCATGCAACAACAATAGATAATAGTGTTTTGACAGTGACCATTTTTGCAACCAGAGCAAAAGTTTTATGATAGTCCAATCCTTCCTCTTGGGTATTTCCAAGAATCATCAATCAAGCCTTATACCGTTTAACGGACCCATCAGAGTTTTTTTATTTATTTTGTACACCCACTTGTATCCAAGGGCCTTTTTACAATGAGGTAAGGTGGTGAGCTGCCAGATCTTGTTCCTTTCCAAAGCATCGATCTCGCTCTTCATAGCAACTTGCCAATGTGGCGAGGAAATAGCTTCAAAAATCTAAAAGGATCTGTGGTGGTCTAAAGGGCAGAAAGAAATGCTTTATATCTAGAAGAGAATTTTACATTTGAGTCATAATGAGTGAGTGGATAAAGACACATACCTAATGAAGAAGGCGAAAGCGGGGTAGAAGCCGTTGGAGATATAGAACTTATCACATTATTACAAACATAATCTTTTAATTTTGAGGGTAGTCGTGTGATACCCCATAAAGTTCCGGCATCCCGTAGTCAATACTAGCCAAACACTATACAAGCGCTCGATTTCTAAACAACTGCACTCTCTATGTCACTGGTCAAAACGGACTACAGATTCTTGGGGCACCTACCAGATCTGCCCTAGGACCAACCTTAGTTTCAAGCCCCTCCTGGTTCTCCACAAGTCAGTCGATCCTACCGCAGAGCATGATGCGGTGTCCACGTAGACTGATTGGGCCACACACTCTGAGGTACATGCCCCTCTTCAAGTGGATCCACTTCCCGAGTCTGAAACCTCCACATCATCGGAAGAGGCCCTAGTACAGGGGACTAACCACATACAGTGCAATCCTCTGATGCTTCCGAACACATGATCATAACCATACTGTAACCCTAGTCGTAATGGGGTTTTCATATGTGTTTATAAACCGAAAGGCTATTTGCCCGGCCATCGGAACAGAATTAGGTCATAAATATTTTCAGCAAAAATCCCCATCCGCCAGTCACCATATGCTTATGTAAATTTTACAGTTATGCCAATGCCATATCTATATTCATGCATGTCAAAATATGTAACTTTCGAGCTAGAGCATTTTCCAATTTATGCACATTTACACCAGGTCTACATTTATGCATGCCGAATCATATAACTTTTTAAAACCAAAGCATTTTCCAACACATAAATATTTTCACAAAGCCAGTGTATAGACTAGTTCTTTTTTGAAAATAGTAATAATCTGTTTTAACAAGAAAACACCTATGTGGAGCACCGCTCCTATGTATCTCTAATGAACATGTAACACATTGTGGAGAACATCTCCA
The DNA here is from genome assembly GCA_028651295.1 of Catharanthus roseus. Lineage (NCBI taxonomy): Eukaryota > Viridiplantae > Streptophyta > Magnoliopsida > Gentianales > Apocynaceae > Catharanthus > Catharanthus roseus. The sequence continues at coordinate 4,322,283 of JAPQWS010000048.1, read as the reverse complement.
AATATATGTCAAGTTATATCATTCCAAAAACAATAAATATTTTGTGATAGGTTTAGAAAATAAATTTGCAAAGCCCGTAATATTTAAGATAATATACTATTAAGGGATTTATGGACTCACCTGGATGTAAATCTGGTTCTTATGATCCTATAAATGTAGTAATAAGAAAATACTTAATATTAAATTAAGCACCAAACAAATAATTATATTCCCTAAATAATATAGAGATCATATGGAATAAACTTAGGATATATATATATATATATATATCCCCTAAAGCAGATTCAAAATCTTATAGTCTCAAGAATCTCTAATTTTAGCACTTACTTGAAGCGCCTAATTGTCTAAAATATAAAACCCAATAATTAATTTCACAATTAACTATATACTAAATTCCATATAAATCTTTAAATCCTAAAAAAAATCACAACTTACACTAAACTATATATATAATCTAACTAACAAGAATAATAAAAAACATGCAACAAATAACACTAACCTCAATTTGGGGGGTTTATTATCGCTGTCAAACAAATTAAAAAAAAAAAAAAAAGAAGACATGCTATATATACACAAGGAATGTTAGGCAGTTAGGGAAAAAGGAAAGAAAAGAGAGGTGAAGACAAGTGGTGGCTTGAGGTGGCGGCAATTCTTAATTGTGAAGTCTTTTTTTTACTTATTACTTTAAAATCTTATATGGGAATATCAGGTACTTAAATTTCTAAAGTACAAATACTAGGTATTCTAAAAATTCCCACTTAAAGGCGCTTATAAACCCTACTGATAAAAGCTCAATATAATAAAGCTTTATTGTCATTCCTAAGTATCTCCAAAGTACCACTAAGTATTAAAATAGTATACTCCACTACATCAGATCCCAAATTCTATTTTTATAATGCTAACAGTTTTAGACTCATGCTAGGTGCTTACAGGGTGGGGCGTTACATTCTACCCTCCTTAAAAGAAATTTAGTCCTCGAAATTTAATAGTCATATACTTATAAGTTCTGCATACTTCTTCTTCAGGTACTCCTTGGTGTCCCAAGTTGTCTCTTCATTTCCAGTGCCCAACTACCGACTCCTACCAAAACTGTATTATCAGAGCTGAGCCATACAACTTTACACATTGGAATATGTCCCTCGCGTAACTATTTTTTGCTTTGCTCCACAATTTTGGTCAAGTTTTTTCTTCGTTGGCCAGATTTGCTCGTAACTCTAATTTGTCATTATTAAGAATATAATCAAGTGCAGGATGGTACTTCTTCAATTGTGATACGTCAAACACATCATGTATACCTATCTGCTCACTTGGCAAGGCTAGCCGATATGCTACTTTACCTACCCTATCAATAACCTCAAACGGTCTGATATATCGGGGGCTTAACTTTCCTCCCCTCGGATATCTAAAATTTTTGCGACGAGGCGTAAGTTTTAAGAAACTCAATCTCTTACATTAAACTCTAGATTCCTCCTTCGGTTATCGACATAGATCTTCTGTCTATTTTTAGTTGTCCAAAGCTAATTTTGAATTATCTTAACTTCTTTCTACATCTCCTCCAACTCTGACATCAAGTTTCTTTGTTTCTAATGAGATCGAACTTCGACTTCATCCCAATACAAGGGTATTCTGTATCTCCTACCATACAATGCCTCAAATGATGTCATTCCTATCGAAGAGTGGTAGCTATTATTATAAATAAACACAGCACAAGCAAGATTGTCAACCCATTTGTTCCCAAAATCTATGGCGCAAGCTCTCAGCATGTCTTCTAGGGCTTGAATTGTTCCCTTAGACTGTCCATCGGTCTGGGAGTGTGCATGGTATTATAACTTAGGTTGGTCCCCATAGTTGCCTGGAATCTATGCCAAAACCTAGAAGTAAACTTTGGGTCTTTGTCTGATATAATATCGGCAGGCACCCCATGAAGTCGTACAATCTCTTCTACATAGATCTGTGCTAACTTGTCAAAGGGGTATGTCATATAAATGGAAATAAAAGGCGCCAACTTCGTTAATCGGCCAACGATCACCTAGATAACATCCTTATATCTCTTCGATTAGGTTAATCTTATAACAGAAACCATTGTCACATGATCCCATTTCCATTTAGGAATAGGTAGCGCTTGTAGTAATCCTGCTGACTTTTGATGCTCCGCTCTAACCCTTTGGCGCGTAAGATAAGCCATCACATATTTCACAATCTATCTCTTCATTCCATTCCACCAAAAGTTTTGCTTTAAATCTTTATACACCCTATTCTCTATAGGTTGCATTGAATACTTACTTCTGTGTGCTTCTTCTAGTATTTTATGCTTAAGCTCGATTTCGTCAGGAATGTACAACTGATTATAAAAGTACAAGCTCCTATTGTTTTCTAATGTTTGAAAATCTGTCAACTTCTTAGTTTTCACTCGGTTCTTAAACTCTTGGAATCTCATGGCATTCCTTTAGGCGCGTGTAATATCTTATTGCAAGGTAGATGTTAAAGTGAGACTTGATATCTTTGCCTCCTTTCTACTTAAATCTAACCACCACATTAACTTTTCCTATATGGTAGTTAATTTGGCGTCGGTATTTTTCCAGCATCCCCATCGATCGACATTGCCTTATATTTAAATCTTCTAGGAAAACGAGTACTATAAACTTTGATGATCAATAAAGATCTCATATTTTCCCCATATGAGTAAACTCATCACTCCCTAGATACACTATGGTTACTAACTCCAACTCATGTGTTGGATAATTCTGCTCATAATACTTCAATATAATTGAAATATAAGCAACAACCTATCTCTCGTGCATAAAAAACTGCCTCTAGGCCTTCCATTTATAGGGAAAACTCCTCACTTGAATTGGGTAGTAGCGCAACTCATGCCGAAGTTAGTCGATGCTTTACTTCTTAGAAACTTCTCTCACACTTCTCCACCCATTTAAACTCGATGGCTTTTCTTGTAAGTTTGTGATAAAGGTCTAACGATTCTAAAAGAAGTATGTTATAAATCTCCGATAATACCCTTGCTTACCTAAGAAGATATGTACCTCTATTGGTATTTTAGGTTGCGTCCAATCGGTCATTACTCTACCTTTATTGGGTCTACTAATACTCCTTCCTGAGGAATCATATGCCCTAAGGAAGTCACCTGTCGCTATTCAAAACTTACATTCACTAAACTTGATGTATAACTTATGCTCTTGTAGAGTTTACAACACTCTTCAAAGATATTGTTCATAAACTTCGAGGTTAGGTTAATACACAACAGTATCATCAATGGAAATCACCAAAAACTTATCCAAGTAAGGAAAAAAAAATCCTATGTATCAATTCCATGAATGTCTTGCATTTTTCAATCCAAATGGCATAAAGATAGACTCATAATACCTATATCGTGTGTTGAAAAATGTCATTGGGAATATCTCTTTCTATTATTCGTACCTTGTAGTATCCTTGTCTTACATCAAATTTGGAATAGCATCCTACTCTGCGAAGTTATCAAATAGCTCTTCAATAAATGGGAGTGGGTACTCATTTTTAGTTGTCACACTAATTTTGTCATATGTAGTCTACACATATCTTAAGGTCCCACATTTCTTCTTTACAAGTAAAACTGACGTACCCTAAGGAGATATACTTGGATGGATACTTCCTTGTTGCACTAATTCTTATAGTTGCTTTTTCAACTCTCCTAACTCTTTATGTGTCATTCGATATGAGGTTCGAGACATTAGTTTAGCTCCGGGTACCAATTCTATACTGAACTCCATTTCACGGTCTGGGGACAACATCATTAACTCCTCAGGAAGCATCTACAAACTCCCTCACTACGGGTATTGTTTCTAATTATACCTCTTCCTTAGGCTTGTTGAGTAGATATGCTAGGTACCCTTGACGTCCTGTCTACAACAACTTTCTGGCTTTCATGTCAGACAAAAAAAGATTCTCCCCTTTTGTTCGCTTCTCTTGGAATACAAGGATTGGCATACTTGGTAGGCTGCACTTAACTAACTTCTGTCGACAGTCTACTTGAGCGTAATTTTTAGACAACTAATCCATCCCAAGTATCACATCATAACCCTTAAATGGCAAGGCAAATAAGTCGCCGGATAAAATCACACTTCCAACATAGATGTCACAATCTGGGTATTTTACTTCAGTTATCTTACTCACGCCCATAAGAGTGCTCACTATCAACTTGATAACACACGACAATAGAAGGTATAGGAATATGTTTTATGAAAAGCAAACTCTGAAAGGAATGCGTAGCTCCAAGATCAATAGATATTCTTACTGGTTGAAAAAAGATTTGAATCGTACCTTCAACTACTTTTTCTTTGGTGTCTACGGGAAGTCCATCCAATATGTGGTTTGAAATATCGACTCATCCTCCTTTTCTTATTCTATCCTAGGCTCGACTTCTCATTCTGGAGATGAGGTCGTCAGTTTCTTTTAAACATATCTAGTAACTCCCTTATTACTGATATAAATTATAACTTCAACTTCTCGTCAGACTAGTTACACAAGTACGTCAGATATCCTTAGCAGTCCTCTACTATGAGTTTCTAACAAGAGTAACTCCAAACATTAGAAACATTGACTAACTAAACTTAACTAAATTTCACCCACAATATACCGTCACACCCTATTCCTTAAATGATTGAAACAATTCTTATCCTCTTGCACTTCCACCGTCCTTTCCAAAAGCATCTACTCAATGTTAAATACCAAAACCCTAACTTATAGGTTAAAACTTACATACAGAACACCGCACACTAGAACTGTACATCAACTAGAGAGTGAAAAATTCCGTAAATTAATTAAAAAAAAAAGTTTTTGGTGCACGGGGTAGAGTATACATACAAAATAAGCCATTGATGTTCCATACATAACATAATTTGCGATCCACACAATCCTAAGTTCTTCCAGGTTATATACAACCATTAAAGAATCACACTCATAAAACTAAATTTATATGTAACACATATGTACAGTGTAAACTAAAGAATCCCAGTAAAATATAAGTACACCAGCCCAGTTTAGGTTTATCTTCTTCCTAAAGACTCTGATCTGACACTGAGCTTCTCAAAAGTACTCTGGATGAAGTTCATGGCGAACCCACGGAAAGATCCCAACAACTATGTCAATCATTTACCCACTCTCATATTAGACTGCCGATCTCTCTCATTCACAAGATATACTAATATTTCAAATCTTAAAAAACTTAGCTTCTAGTCTACCCATCCTCGCCATCACTTATTGTTCTCCTTGTCAAGCTGAACTCATCATTAGCTCCATCCTAATAAGCTCGCCTCCATCTTTACATTCACCGTTCGACAGTGTAGAGTAATATTTTCATAATATATATTAAATGCAGAACTAAGGACCGGAGAACTTTTTCTGTTGTGACAATAGCAATGAAATATTGACTTTACAAGATGCATGAAGTTCTTTGGTGCCACTGAAGTAGGGATGGTAGAAATCAATACGAATTACATCTTGTAAATAATAAAAAATTTCCCACTTACTCTTTGTGCAGTTAACACACTGCAAGTCATCTGACTTTTCCCCAAAGTACCTTATTTCCCACGAGATCCTTTGATCACACTACAAGTCTCAGAACAAATAACCTTTTTTGATGACTCAAATCATCTTAGTACTCTCTCACTTGAACCATCATCAATTCAAAAGCTTAATGTATCTATATGTCCTCTCATTGTGGTTATGGTAAAAAAAAATAACATCGTATACAAAGAAGCATTGTTCCCACAAAACTAATAACAGATGAGAAAAAACAAAAGAGAAAAGGGCACTTAAAAGTCTTCGAGCAAAATAAAACTATTCCGCTGACTCCTAGTACTCGTCTAACATCTACTAACTCTAAACACGAATCAAACCCAAGGCTCCAATACCACCTGTCAGCCATGCCACTAGGTCAACTATAGCTGAGTAGGGTATTTGCGTGCCTTTCGGCACTAAACTGTAAGTTCCAAAATAAAAGCACAACCCTGGGATAACACTTATAAGTATATACACATACAGTACACTTCGGAAAAACTAAGTAAACTGAATACTGATAGGGCGCTAAAAACTTAAGGTTCAAGAAATCTTCTTACGATCACACCAATACAAGGATTGAAACACTTTACAAAAAGCTCTAGCATAAGAAAACAAAACAAGAACACATATCCTTTTGGAGAGACTCGAACCAAAAACTCTATGCCTAACTTCAGCGGCTTACTGTACCTCTTACCGTCTTGAGTTAATCTGAGGAGAAAACATGATATGGAAAAACGTAAGCGTGAACGCTCAGTGAATCCACATATGTGTGCGCATTAGTAGTTTCTTTAAAACAATGGTGATGTAGTTTCAGAAAAACGGTTCATGTAATGTTATATAAGAAAATATTTTCTTTGTTGCTTTAACACCATTGATACTTGAAACTACGTGAGGGGTTCGAGTGCAGTTGGGAAGTCTGAGTGAATCAAGACACAGCAGCAAAGTTTCTACACTCGAATTCAAAAGAACATATAATGCAACAGTTGGGCTCCACGGACAAAGTCCGGATCCCATAACATAACAAGGTCATCAGAACCATGTTCTGGCATCTCGTGGTTAATGCTAGCCAAACACCATACGAGCGCTCGATTTCCCAACAACTGCACTCCCATATCATTGGTTAAAACAGGTTACAGATTCCTGGGGCACCTACCTGATTTTTCCTGGGACCAACCTTAGTTTCAAGCCCTTCCTGGCTCTCCACAAGGCGGCCGTACCCACCATAGAGCATGATGCGTTAGCTACATAGACCAATTGGGTCACACACTCTGCAGTACTACGCTCCTCAGCAAGTGGATCTACTCTCCCGAGTCTGGAATGTCCATGTCATCGGAAGAGTCCCTAGTACAGTGGACTAGCCACATACAGTGCAATCCTCTGACGCTTCCGAACACATGATCATAACTAGACTGTAACCCTAGTTGGAATGCAGTTTTCATATGTGTTTATAAATCGAAAGGCCATTTGCCCGGCCGTCGGAACAGAATCAGGTCATAAATATTTTCAACAAAAATCTCCATCCGCCAGTCACCACATGCTTATGCAAATTTCACAGTTATGCCAATGCTAGATCTATATTCATGCATGTCAAAACATGTAACTTTTCAAGCTAGAGCATTTTCCAATTTATGCAAATTTACAAATATACCAAGTCTACATTTATGCATGCTGAATCATACAACTTTTCAAAACTAAAGCATTTTCCAACTCATAAATATTTTCAAAAAACTCGTGTATAGACTAGTTCTTTTTCACAATAGTAATAATCTGTTTTAACAAGAAAACACCTGTGGAGCACTGCTCCTTTATATCTCTAATAGGCATGTAACACATTATGGAGAACATCTCCAAATGCATACTAAGTTATATCGTTCCAAAAGCCGTAAATATTTTGTGACAGGTTTAGAAAACAAATTTACATAGCTCGTAATATTTAAAATAACATACTAAAACGGGGTTTGTGGATTCACCTGGATACAGATCTGGTGCTTATGATCCTACAAATGTTGTAATAAGAAAATACTTAATATTAAATTAAGTACCAAACAAATAATTCTATTCCCTAAATAATATCGAGATCCTATGAAATAAACTTACGATATATATATATATATTTCCTAAAGCAGATCCAAAATCTTATAGTCTCAAGAATCTCTAATTTGAGCACTTACTTGAAGCGCTTAAATTGCCTAAAATATAAAAACCAAAAATTAATTTCACAACTAACTATGTACTAAAATCCATATAAATCTTTAAATCCTAAAAAAAGTCACAACTTAGACTAAACTATATATATACATCTAACTAACAAGAATAATAAAAAAAACGTGCAACGAATAACACTAACCTCAATTTAGGGGGGGTTGATTATGGCTGGCAAACAAATAAAAAAAAAAAAAAAGAAGACAAGCTATATATATACAAGGAATGTTAGACGGTTAGGAAAAAAGGAAAGAAAAGAGACGAGATGGTGAAGACAGGTGGTGCTTGAGGTGGCGGCAATTCTTAATTGTGAATTTTTTTTTACTCACTAGTTTAAAATCTTATATGGGAATATCAGGTACTTAAATTTCTAAAGTACAAATACTAGTTATTCTAAAACTCCCACTTAAAGGCGCTTATAAACCCATTAATAAAAGCTCAATATAATAAAACTTTATTGTCATTCCTAAGTATCTCCAAAATACCACTAAGTGTTAAAACACTATGCTCCACTACATCAGATCCCAGATTCTATTTTTATAACGCCCACAATTTTAGAGTCATGCTAGGTATTTATTGAGTGGTGCGTTACAAGTTGGCTAGTCCGTTTATCCGGAGTTCCAAATTTCTAGAATATGATAGGTAGAAGAATCAAAAGGAGGGAGATTGGGCGGAGGAATATCTATGGGATTGGTTGAAATGGGAATAATATCCAAAGGAGGAAGAGGGGAAGAATTGGGTGGACTTGAAGAATTTGTAGAGAGAGGAGAAATTGAGGATAAGCCTATGTGTGACGGCCTATCGTTTGGAGAGGAGGTGGAAGTAGAAGGAGTTGGTAGCGGGCCATTGTATAAAGAAGCAGGTGGCGGCCTAGAAGAAGCTGGTAGTGGACCATGAGGGGAAAGTAAAGAGGAAGTGTGCTGAGTATGGAAGTGACCCAGAGAAGAAGAATGAGAAATGGGCTGGTATAAAAGAGTAGGTGGGTTGGTGATAAGAGATGTAAGAGAAGCAATATGCGTGGATGAATTTGAAACAGAAGAAGGATGCAATGCAGGTGTTGCGTCAGAGGGAAATTGAGAAAATTGGAAAACGGTTTCATAAAAAATTACATCGATTTTATTTGTAGATTGGTCAAGTACTTTCCAACCCTTTTGGCCATATGGGTAGCCCAATAAAACTCTTTTCTTGCTTTGGGCCTGAAACTTATCTAAGGTGTGATAAAAAACAAAACATTGACACCCAAAAATTCGAAGATGAGAATAACTTGGAGGTCATTTAAAAAGAAGCTCAAATGGTATTTTTCCGTGTACAGTTTGAGTAGTATGATTTATTATATAAGCTGCAGTTTTGATACATTCTTCCTAGAAAGAAATGGGAAAGGAAGCTTGAAGGTGAAGGGCCCGAGTGACGTTGAGTATATGATGATGTTTACGCTCAACTTGGCCATTTTGTTGAGAAGTATAAGGAACATTAGTGGGATGTACAATCCCATGTTTAACAAAGAAAGATTTTAAAGGCAAGAATTCGATCCTATTATCAATTCGTATGACTTAATAGTCTTGTGAACTTGAATATGGACAATTGTGAAAAATTGCTCACATAATTACAAACTTCACTTTTATCAATCAACATATAAATCCATAAGGAACGAGAATGATCGTCAACTAGAGTAAGAAAATAGGACGAAGCACAAGAAGATTTGTGATGATATGGTCCCTACACATCACAATGTATTAAATCAAACACATTCATTTGTAACAGTATCACTTTTTGGAAAAATTAAATGGGTTTGTTTGGCTTCAGAACAAATAGCACAAATACAAGAATTCTTAGAATGTAAAGAAATTCCTGGAATTTTCCCTACGAAAGAAAAAGAAGGATGATCTAATCTTTTATGAAGTAATTCAGGAGATGACACAGAAACGTGACATGCTTGCACATATGAGAAGTGAAACACCCCATTGGCCGGTTTACCTACTCCAATCACCATACCAGTAGTATGGTCCTGTATGATACAAAACCATTTAGTAAAATATACAGAGCATTGTGGATGAGTATCCAATAATTGGGAGACAGATAATAAATTGACTGTCAGATTGGGTACATAAAGAACTTGTGTTAAAGTAACAATAGAACTTAAATATATAGATCCTTCAAACATAGTTGTGGAATGAGATCTATTTGGAAAATAAATAGAAATAGGAGCAATAGAGATTATGTTCACCAAAAAATTACGACATCCAATCATATGACGAGAAGTTCCAGAATCAATTAACCAATAATTCATACCAGAAAGGGAATCACTTGAAGCATCGTGACTGCTAGGCATGTCCATTACTAAATTTGCCTGAACCGTCCTAGCCCAATTTGGGGTGGGCAATATGCCATGTGAATTCACAAATGGCTGTCCAGATGCTGGGTTTTGAGCAGTCTACTAGGCTAAAAGAAGAGAAGGCATCTGTCTAGAAGGAATGGTGGCCCAATTCGATTGTCTACATAGGCTGCTGTTGCCAATTGAAGATTGGTGGGCCAGACCACCGCTGCTGCCCTCCAATTCGAACAGCATGGGCACTCCCACCTAAAGCAGGTCATCCTCTAGTGCATCCACCTCAGGCTCGTCCCGTTCTGCTGCTGCCATGATGTCCCCGACTGTTGGAATTCTACCCAGAAATTTTGGTTCGGTCACCCCATCACTTCATTTAACCAAGATTTGAAAGTATTCCGACGCGCTATGTCCTGTCTTGTGCGGATGGTACAAATAATAGAGGATTTATTGGTTGTTCAAGCTGCAAAGACGATGACTTCAGCACGTTCGTCCTTGCCCGGAGCAATTAGAACATGATGTTCTTGACGAAACCATCATTTGAAAAGCAGTATTCACAGTAGGTAATAGATCCATATTTAAGATTTGGGAAGTTACCGTATGGAAAATTATTGAGAATCCCACATCGGCTAATTAAAGAAAATAATTGCTTCTTATAAAAACTTGGGCAGTCCTCCCCTCTGGAGGTACCTTTTGGGGTGAGTTAGGCCCAAGCCCAAAGATTCTAACATGGTATCAGAGCCAGTTGTTAGGCTGCCTGAGTTGGGCCACCCGCGCAGATGTCCAATCCTGCAAAATTCCACGCACCAGATGTCCATTCCTGGGCGTGATGGGGTGTATTGAGAATCCCACATTGGCTAATTAAAGAAAATAATTACTCCTTATAAAAACTTGGGCAGTCCTCCCCTCTGGAGGTACCTTTTGGGGTGAGTTAGACCCAAGCCCAAAAATTCTAACAAAAATCAAATTGTCAACGTCTAGCAAAACTTGACGAAGGTGCTCCCCTTCATGTTTTTGTGTTGTTTGCTTCCAATGTGCACATACACATTCATCTCCTTCGTCATAAGCACCCAATTCATCCCTATAATTTTGTGAGTTTCCCAAAATAGGCAAGTATAGTAACACCTTGTTGTTTGCAATTTGAGATGTTCGCCTTAATCTCGTGAATGCAAGGGCCATTACCAGCAAATATCAGAGTCTGATTATGTCCTTTGCATTAGCTTTTCGAGAAATTGATGGTGTGAGACTGGCATCTATAGTGTGAAAAATCTATGAGACAATTAATGAAGTCATCTTTTTTCAACTTTTACATTCCACAGAATCAATATCTAGACGTGTTAAGGTTCCATCAAGAAAACCTTCTTTTCCCTTGCTTTCCATGGCCGTCATGAAAGCCCGCTCCATTGTCATAACTTGCTTCTGTTAGTCTCATATGAGTCAGAAGTTGGCCGGAGGTGTCACCAGACGTAAGCGAATAAGGATTCAAATCACTCATCATATAGTAAGAAGCCATTTTGGCTGGTTGATTCTTGGTTGTCTCATCATCATTGGCAACCATATGCTTTGAATCATCGGTTAATTTGATACCAACCATTTTTCTTCTTTTTTTGTTTTTAGAAAAGCTTTCGATACTATATCAAGAAAAATATAGTGCAGAGATAAGTAACAAAGCTTAAGCCTCTTTTTATTATGCACTTTCTGTTATATATTATACAAGAATTCTACCTTACACTAATTACAAATCCCTTGATATAAGGTAGTTACCTCAATCTGGGATACTCGATCATAGTATCAATCCTAATAAACTAGGAAAGCTATAAATCTGGAATACAATATATGTTTACAAGGAAAGCTACGTATATGGCAATGATAAATATACTAATGCTTGATCTCAGAAGGTGGTTTATGCCTTTTGGAAGTTCTTAGAGTATCAATTGCTATTGGTGTTTGTTTACAATTTTGGAACTGATTTGCAGTTTTGAAATGATTTTGTTTCTCATAATTCATGAATGCAAAGGCTTCTTTTTGCTAAAATGATTACGATATTATTTTCATTTTATGCTTGCCAATTTTCTTCCTGAGTTGATAATTCGTAAGTGTAAGTTTATTGGCGTTTTAGAGCGCACAATTTATGTAAATGACAGCAAGAGTAGAGAAGAAGAAGAAGAAGAAGAAGAAGAAGAAGAAGAAGAAAGAAGAAGAAGAGGAAACTAATTAGAAAAAGGCCTCAAATTATTGTTAGTATATATAATTTTTTTTGGATGAATTATTGTTAGTATGCATTTTGGTCCAAAGTGTTCATTGATTATAAAAAAAGTCATAGGAATTAGCAAAAGGATTTGATTGGAACAAATTTGCTTCCAAGAATTCTTTATGAATTTTTCAATTTTAAGGTCTTTAATTAAGACCATTCCAAACTTTGAGGGACAAAATTGATATTCATCCTAAGATGAGTAAAAATAGTTAAAAGAAATATGAAGGTCAGATTCTCTAAATCTCTACTATAAATGAAATGTCAATACATGCATTCAGATTGGCTTTTTGTTTTAGACCCCATTTCACCCTCAAAACCTATTTAACTTCTGCGAATTTGAAATAAAAAATTTTACTTTTTTTTAGGGTCCATTTCAATTAAAAATAAAAATGAGAATAATTTATTTTTTTCTCGAGTTTTATAAGAGGTAACTTTAATGTGAGAATAGATGCAGAATAGATATAGGCAAGGACTGAACCGGAACAAAAATGTTAGGGGTTGGAGAAAAAAAAATATTATCAAAATTTCGTCTATAAAATAAATGCATTCCATGTACAAAAGACATTCAAACAATTCCAAATTTACATATAATATAGCAAAAGAATAGGTAATCGCCCATTACTAATGAGAAGTGATCACCCATCACTCACGATGAATGATTATCCATCACTCACGCGATAAGCATTACAATTCTAAATTTACAAACAAAATAGCAAAAAATAGGTAATCGTCAATTACCAATGAAGAGTAATCACACATCACTCACGATGAATGATTACCCATCACTTGTAGAAATATGATTATTATGTAATTTATATTCTAATTAATTATTATGTTATAAATGAAATGTGTTGAATTGTGAATTTAAAATATTTATATAGGATTTTACTATGGAGAAATATTTTAGAAAGTGGAAGAAGGGTCTTAAATCGGTTGAAGAAAAATCATCTAATAAAGGAAATGTTAATAATAAAGGTCGTGGGAAAAAGTCTCGGGTAGGGATAGAGTTTTCGGATTGTAAAATTATTGGTGATCCAGGATTGCATAAACCAATAAATAATTACAGCATTTCATTGCCAGGCCAAGCCCACCCGAACCTCCTATAATTCCGTCCCTAGGTGTATAGCTATTAGCACGCCAATAATTTACTACCCTACCAAGATAACCTTTCTCGATCAGAAGATCCTTTAAAAAAAAAATCAAATACAAATATTTCTGCTTCGAAAAGACTCATATTATTCTTCTATGATTTTTTAATGTTTTAAATTTGTATGAAACTATTGGAGTAACTTGATTGGTTAATAAATTTAAAGACTAAAAGTCTTGAGCATTTAAATTTTGCATGAGAGCAAAATTTTATGAATTTTAAAAGTTTGGATAAAATAAAGTTCAAATGTCATGTTGAGATTTATTTTTGTCGACATTGTTATTATGTCAATTTGTTAGAAATTTCTATTATGTCTCTAATTAGTAATTAGTAAGACAAGAATAACCATAAGAGTGATGTGACTTAATATCGTTCAGAAATAAAAACATGAATTTGGTCCATAATGAATATTTTCAATTTATAAAATCTGCATAGGAATTAATGGTTTTTTATGAGTTATTAATAAATATATATATAATGTGGCTCTTTCATTTAGTTTAAGAAATTTGTTAGTTATAACCTTCAACTCTTTTCACTTTTAATATTTAAACATAAACTTTTTTCTAGACGTGATCTCTTTCCAACTTTTTTGATATGCCAAATTATGAACCCACAATGGAATTCGTCGACTTTTCACTGAATAGGATCCATAAATTGACATAACAGTAAGGGCGAAAAATGTATTTAGGGCTGTAAACGGGTCCAGACCCTCAGGGTACCCCTAGACCCGGACCCGTACCCTTATAGTGAAACTTGGACCCAGACCCGGACCCATACCCTCCAAGGTATAAAATTCTGGACCCAAACCCGACCCTCCAGGGTCCAGGGTAGGGTACGGGTATACCCGTACCCGTATGATATTTTTCTATTTTATTTCCCTGTTAAACAAAAATATGTAAAACAATGTATAATTTAAAAAATAAAAATTTTAACATGATTAACATAATTTCCTTAACATTTCTTTCAACAAATAAAATCATTTAACATCTCTAATTCACATAATTAAAAGTTCAAATATACACAAAATCGTCATAGTGTGAGTGTGATGTGATGTGAGTGTAGTTGGTTGGTAGGTAGGTAGAGTAGAGGTAGTAGGTTAGGGTTAAAGATAATAGTAAAATAATATGTTAAAAAAATTATAAATTATATATTAATATAATAAAATATAATATAATATATAAAATATATTATTATTTTATTAATACGGGTATACGGGTATACGGGTCTGGGTATCACCATACCTTACCCGGACCCATATAGCAGTATAAATACGGGTAAGGGTACGGGTCCGGGTACGCGGGTATAAAATTTAAACCTTACCTGCTAAAAACGGGTACAGACCCGTGCGGGTACGGGTAAGACCCGCCCCGTTTACAGCCCTAAATGTATTCATGTCTAGAAAAATAAAAAAGAAATTTTGTTACAAATAACCATATGAACTATTTTGACTTTTTTATTTGTAACCGTAAAATTTTTTTTCATCTTTTCCTTACTATGAACTATTTTTGCTTTTTTGTTAATAGCCACTAACTTTGATTTATCTATTTGTAGTCATGAACTTTTTTTTCCTGCAAATAGCCATGAATTATTTTTTACCATTTAAATATAGTAGTTTATTAAAAATAGTTCATGTATATATTTGAGGAGTAAAAAATAGTTCATAGCTATTTCCAGAGAAAGGATCAAGATTAGAAAAAGATAAAATCAAAGTTTATAGTTATAAATAGAAATATAAAAATAGTCCGTGATTAAAAAAAGATAAAATAAAAGATTATAGTCATAAATAGAATAATTAAAATAGTTTATGACTTTATAATTAATTAAAAGTACAAAATTTATGACTATAAACTAAAAAATAAAAATAGTTTAAATAATATAATTTTAGTTTATCAAGTTTGAGTTTTTATTTTAATAAATTAGTGACATGTCTTATATCTATTTCACTATATTACGACTATTTATAAATATAAAATATAAATTTATTTGTAATGTAGCATTTATAGTTTATAAATATACAATCATGCATGAAGCATGGAGACCATAGCTGATGTATATAAAAACAGATGAATAATTTCATGTTCAAATAACTATTTAAGTTAAAAAGTTATTTGAATTTTTTATATTAAGATTTTTTTAGAAGAATTAAGTGCATAATTGCAATTAGGACTGGAAAATAAAAATTTTAATATATGACAAGAGATGTGCTCCAATGGTGCGACCCCTTCACCTAAGACTCTCTATCTGACATGTCAAATGAGAAATTTTAAGTTCAAGTCACTCAATGGTTTAATGCTGCATGCTAATTTTGTGCCCCGTTTGGGGCCTAATGCCCTTTAATTTCTTCCGAATTAGTCAAGGATTCTCTGATACCAAATTACTAAAAGAAATCAAATATATTCTTATTTTTAGAAAAAAACACTTATTTTAAATAAATCAAATTACATAATAAGATTTGACAATTTGAACTAATAACAAATAATATTTTCTGCTTGCAGGGCTAGAGATTAGGGAGAAGATTGAGATCCCTCAAATTTGAGCTCGTTTTTAAAAAGCCAAATGCGCCAAGATCGAAAGTGTAATAAATCACTTTGAAAATTCAAGATAATATTTCAATTAATAAAATATTTTTGCAAGATCAATTTAGAGTCATGCTCATGGGAAAAAAACCAATTATGGACCAAGTATTATTTCTCCTACTCAGGTATAGTATGTCTATCTTCTATTTATCCAGCATTGTCTAAATACATTTTCTCTCCAACATTTTTTTAATAGTAAGTTTATTAATAATTATCATAAAATAAAAGATAAAATCATATACTTTATAAAATAAATTTTATGAAAAAAATTACTATAAATGGGAGTATAGTAGAAAATATGCTAGAAGGTGTATTAAAAAATTCTAATTATCTCATTCATATGGACCTATTTATCATCCTTTGATACATTCTTTAGTATACTCTTCAAAGTACATTTTATTTTATAGTAATAATTTTTTATTTAGAATTATCCTTTAGAAATTATGATAATTTTTATTTTATAAAATTTATTAATAAAAGTTTACCATCCATACCTTTGTAATAATGTAATATTTTTTTTTAAGAAATCACTTTGAATTAGGATTAAATTTCTTAGAGGCGTACTTAACAATATTCAACATATTTTTAAAAGCAGCATTTTCAATATATGTAAACTAAATAAATAGATATCCCATAATTCTTTTTTGGTCCAAAGATGTCCCATCATTTAATTTAGATAATTTATCAAAATCAAATTTTCGTATAAATTAAATTATTTAGTTTTTATAAAATCAATGGTGTAGTTTAGAATTTTGGTTCTTACATAAAAAAAAATTAAGAAAAGTTATTCAAAATTTTAAAGTTAACATGTGGAATTCAAGAAAATATAAATGTGTAAGTCAAGATAAAGTTAGGAAAGTCAAGATAAAGTTAGGATCTAGGGGGTACAAGACAACTATAGTAAAAAGTTGAAAATGCAATCATAAAGTTGTTCTTCAGATGATTCAAACTCAATATTTTTCAGTATATTTTTTAATTGGACAATTGAGTACTTAAATCAAATTTTTATTTAAATTTGATTGCTTGGTTTATAAAAATCAATAAAATATAAAAATCAATATTCATATTTTTTAAAGGTGACATGTGAGATTCAAAAGTGTTAATGTTATATTGAGACCAAAATTTAATTTGGTCACCCAAAAATTTTGAAAACTTTTAAAATTAACCCTAAATAAAATATAAATACGTGCAGGTGAAGATCAAGCCGGGATAAATCGGTCTAATTCCCGGTTTAGTCTAATCTAAATATACTAATTTTTGTTTTTATTTTCTTCTTCAGGAGAAAGGGTCGCCACAAAGAATAACCAACGTCGCCATCTCCCTCCTTGTTGAAGTCGCCCAACTAACTACCTACTCATTCATTACTCCCTGCACTTCTCTACTCACCCCTCTTCAATCACCTGCTCATCCGTCTCTTGAAAGCAAGTCCGATCTGTCCATTCTTTTATCTACTTCCGGTTTTTCTACTTCTATAAATCTTTGATTTGGTGGCTTGCACAAGAATTTGATTAATTTCAAGAATTTCCTTGGGAGTGGATAGTTCAGTTGATTGAGTTGCAGAAAGAAAGAAGATCAGGAGGCGGAAAATGGCAAGGAAGAAGATCAGAGAGTATGATTCCAAGAGGCTTCTTAAGGAGCATTTGAAAACACTTGCTGGGATTGATCTTCAGATCTGCTCGGCTCAAGTAATTGCCTTTGGATTTCTTTTTTCCTTCCGAATTTTCGATTCTGTTTAGGTTTATGGTTCACTTAATTCGGTAATCGTAAAAAGGGTTGTTAATTTTCGTTGTGGTTATGGTTTTTATGTATGAATTCTGCGAAAGATATCAAATGGATAGTTGCCTCTGTCTCTGATTAGGTTGCTAGTTCATTTGTTGCTCTGAGCATTGGTACAGAATCCAATTCATGTTGTTTGATCCGGTCTATTACCCAGGGATGTGGTATGGTTCTGGGAAATTCTTCGATTCTTTAACTTTACTTTTCCAAATGCGTTGAGATGGCTTTATCAACTTAACAAACTACAAATAAAACTAAAATAAGATGAGAAATTGATATTGAACTTCTATTTTAGGTTCATGACTTATGACTATGTGTTTAACCCTGCCAGGCTATGGGATGCATAAATTGCTCCAACTGGCCTAGGGAAGGAAACTGATTGATAAAAATTATAACTCGAAACCCCATTTAATATGCTTTCTTCTACTTATTTACTCTGCATTGCTAAAAGGAGTGGTTTGTTTTAACCTGAAATTCATTAAGATTACGTCACTAATTCAACATTACATTTCTTCAACAGTTCTCTTTACTTAATTAGTCATCTTTGAGAGCTGAAGACATTGAGCCTTTCCTAAATTAACTACTGTTTTGGCCAAAATTTTTACATACTTCTGCTTCCAGGTGAATGAAGATACAGATTTTGTTGAGTTGACAAATAAGGAACCATGGCTCTCGTCCACTAGGTTGGTTGTCAAACCTGATATGTTATTTGGTAAGCGTGGAAAGAGTGGATTAGTAGCTCTGAATCTGGATATTGCACAAGTTGCTGACTTTGTTAAAGCTCGTCTTGGTAAAGAGGTAATCTGTAGTTTAATTTTCTGATTTCTTTTACAGTTCATGTGATTCCAGGTGTTAATGCATGCGTATGGTGATATGTAGGTTGAGATGGGTGGTTGCAAGGCGCCTATTACTACATTTATTGTAGAACCATTTTTACCCCATGACCAAGAATATTATCTCAACATTGTCTCCGAAAGATTGGGTTGTAGTATTAGCTTTTCAGAATGTGGAGGCATTGAAATTGAAGAGAATTGGGATAAGGTGATTATTCAATATTACCTTTTTGGTTGGTATGGACATGTACTTTTGCCGTTACATTTGTTGCATGTAGTTCAATAAACTCCTTTTCCTTATTAGGAAAATTATTTTCTGGTTGTGTAGGTTAAGACCATTTTTCTTCCAACCGAGAAGCCTTTGACATTGGAGGCATGCGCTCCACTGATTGCTACGCTTCCCTTGGAGGTAGGATTTAGAAAATTGGTTTACTCATTTTTAGATCTTATTCCCTTTCCTGCTTGGAATTGAATACATTTTTTAAGAAATCACAAGTTTCCTCTATATGTATGTGATTTTTTTATTTGGAAGCCGACCTTAAGAGGTTACTTTGTTATAACTGAGTTAAACTGAATTTGCTTCAGATTAGTTCTTTTCTTATTTATCATGTAAAAGTTACTGTGTGATTTTTTTACTGCTAAAATGTTCATGCATTGAACGTATAGATTTGTTTTCTTTTCTTCTTATCAGTAGCTTTGAACGACGCTTGTTCTAGTTCTTGAGCAGTTAAGATTTTTAACTACTTGTTACTTTATTGAGGATGTCTAGGCTATTTCTTGTAAAATTTTTCCATTATCTTAATAAAATGTATTATTTATTCTTCTTTAGATAGAGTTGTTATAGTCTCTAAAAGCTTACGAAGGTATAATAATAATACTTGAATCTGGATCAGGTACGGGGGAAGATTGGTGATTTTATTATGGCTGTTTTTGCAGTATTTCAAGGTATGTGGTGCCTATTTCCTACGAAATGATTAAGCTTTGGGAAAAATAAAAAATCTCAAGAGTTCCATCTGAAAGAATAGTTGATTTTTTAATTTCACCAGAGAGAATTAATTGGATACCAGCATTTGAAATATCATGTTCATTTTCCCGAACTCCTCACTGTTTTGTTGTCTCTGCAGATTTGGATTTCAGTTTCCTTGAGATGAATCCCTTTACACTGATTAATGGGGAGCCATTCCCATTGGACATGCGTGGGGAGTTGGATGATACTGCTGCATTTAAGAACTTTAAGAAGTATGCATAAGAATTTTTTTACTACGTTGAAATGGCTTACGAAATTCCAGCGTAGAAGTATCCTGCTGCTTGTTGTCTTATCCTATTCTGCCATTTTTCTCTCAGATGGGGTAATATAGAGTTCCCTCTGCCTTTTGGAAGAGTTTTGAGCTCAACCGAGAGCTTCATTCACTCGTTGGATGAAAAAGTATGTGTATATCTCTTGTTCATCATGCATATGGAACCAAAGCGTTTTACAATTTTGAATCACATTAGTATATATGTTTGTCTCTGATTGGTTATAAGTATGCTTTTGAAGGGAAAACATATAACATGAACTCTCAAGATTGAAAACCGTCCAATCAGTCGATTCATACATTCACATTATGATTCTTTTCTCTTGAGAGCTAGTTATTGTCATGCTTTCTAGGGGTCCCAATTTCTTGGTGGCCAAGCTTTCCTTTCTAATACAATAATCGATTCATTCATTCACATTATGGCCGAGAAATAATTATATTGATATTCATTTTCATTGCTTATAGTCTTCAGTATTGATCCTGATTGTGATTTTAGTGGTATAGAATTTGGTTGTCCTGTGAGTACTGAATGCAAGCATCTTAAGAGGGAAAAATTACTTGCAACTAATACTTGGGGTTTTAATTTTACAGACTAGTGCATCTCTAAAGTTTACTGTTCTAAATCCAAAAGGGCGTATCTGGACTATGGTGGCAGGAGGTGGTGCCAGTGTCATATATGCTGACACAGTGAGTACTGCTTCAATTATTTTAGAAATGATTTAGCAGTCAAACCATGCAAGCGCTACTTATTTTCTGTGATTTCCCACCTCCTTGTTCTATTAAAAAATATTTCTTCAAAACAGGTTGGAGACTTGGGATATGCTTCTGAACTCGGCAATTATGCAGAATATAGTGGAGCTCCAAATGAGGAGGAGGTTTTGCAATATGCCCGAGTAGTTATTGATGTAAGAAGTTAGGCATTCTAATCTTTAAGTTGACAATTTCAACTTCTTCCATTCATATATTTATTCAACAACTCAACGGCATTCTCAGTGTGCTACGGCTAATCCTGATGGTCTAAAGAGAGCTCTGCTAATTGGTGGTGGCATTGCAAATTTTACTGATGTTGCTGCTACTTTCAATGGGATTATAAGGGCTCTCCGGGAGAAGGTTTGTTAATCAAATAGGAGTAGTAAATTAGAATGGTGCTGCGTTTTTGCGATTAAAAAAACAAGGAAAAAAGAGGGTTGACAATTTTTTTGTTACTTTTCTGTTTCCAACTGTCAGGAATCTAAGCTAAAGGCTGCTAGGATGCATATATATGTTCGGAGAGGTGGGCCTAACTACCAGAGTGGCTTAGCAAAAATGCGTGCTCTTGGAGAGGAGTTGGGAGTTCCTCTTGAGGTATGATATTCTTTCTAGTAGTTAAACCATAAACCTTAGCATGCATATTAAAGCTGGTGTTGGGTTCATCATGTTACTTGTTGCACAAGGAACGGGGCTTTATTATGCGAATATGGCAACTGCACGGCATCCAATATAATACCATAGATATGTTTCTTTATTTGCCTTTGTTTGATTGACAGCTTTATTCCATCGATGCATATACTTGTGAAGTCTGCTTAGCATATACAGAAGGACGATCATAAACAATAAAACTATGGAACTGTAATGTCCTCTTTGTTTGGATAACATGTGCTTGATGTTCTTACTAATAGGTATATGGACCGGAGGCAACCATGACCGGCATCTGCAAGCAAGCAATTGACTGCATCATGTCTGAGGATAATTAAAAGAAAAAAAACAGAAATTTCTATGAAGCACATGGAGAATATATAGTAGTCTGAGGTAATTTCCTTTTAAAATCAATGCATTGGTCCTCATTCCCCCCATCAATTTGGCTGGCACAACTTCTGGAATTCTATTTCTTGAATTTTCTTTTAAAGAGAACTGCAGAAATCAATTGTTTTCCTTTTGGAAATTTTGAACATTGTAATTGGGATAATTTTGTATCTTTTCTTGCATTATAAGTTCACCTTCTGGAAATGGAGTTTTACATCTTCAGCTTTCATACATGAACTAGGATATTTCCTTCCTAATGGGACAATGTTCTAAATCTTTATTCAAATGTGAGGCATAATAATACTCATTGGATCATCTTTTTTATTTGTAGGAGATTTGTCGGAGAGGGAAATGTGGTATGAATCTAAATATCTGTCTAGTAAAGAATGATTTTTATCACGAAATTACTTTTGTCATGATTTATTTTGTGGAGCTGTGCATACTTTAAAAGGTAATCTGTATGTTTTACAAGGTATAATATGCTATGCTTGCATGAGCAAGAGACTGAGAAGTATGAGAAGAGATTATTGTGATGTAGCTTTTAACATCGATGGGATTAGGATCTGGATATTGAAAGGACGAAATATAAAGTAATACAAATTTATCTTTTTTTTTTTTTAAAAAAAAAAAATCAATTTATCTACCTTGTTAGGACAACAGATAAAATTTTGGAGGGGGCGTAGGAGGATTTCTAAAGAAAAAAAATTATATATATATATATATATAAAGAGATTCATAATAGAATTTCAGAAATTTTTATACCTCAATTGAATTGTATAAAGAGATTCATAAGAGAAACTGAGGGAAGTTCTTTCTTGAAAGCTTCCGTTATCAATGCCTACGTTTCCTTTTCATGAAACCCAAAAGATATATATTAACTAATGAAACATATTTTTCTACCATTCAATAAAAGAAACTAGAAAAAGGTCATAGGGGCATGTTCAGTAACATCAAGACTAATTAATTAACAAGGGCAATCGACTCAAAAAGCAGAGCTGAAGTGCGTTCTATAGTAATGGAATCTTGATGGCCATGTCCATCTCCATTTTGGTACATATTCATTGCCACTCCTATAAATGTTCTAGGGAAATGGGTTTCTTTTACTACTTTGTTCATTTCCTTCCATGCCCACCAATCAACAACCTTGTGGACTCCCTGGCTTCTTCTTCCTTCTTCCTGGGCACCGGTTTCCTTCATGTAACATTTTATCGATTTTGGCACATCTCCTCGTTTCATCTCGCCTTGTTCAATTAGGCACAATGAAACAATGTTGAATTTTTATATTAAAGATAGGAAGTGCATATTGAAATTTTATATAACAATGATGTTCCAAGATCATCTGCAAGAAGAAGAATCATTGATGAACAACCAATAAAATTGTAATACTTATTATCTGAAAATAAGCATTGTAAGGCCTCTTTCTTGATGGGTTTGCTGACCAAGAAATAAGCATGTACTAGTATTACTGGAGCTCCTATTGAAATCCAGGCATTGTTGAGGTATTCTTCTAGTGTTGGTGTGTAACCACTGAAATACTATTTTGCCTCTTTCAAGTACGCTTAACAAAGCTCTGCCCACTAAAACACGAATAACGTTGTTAGATTCAAGGATGGAATTAAAAGGAGCGAACGTCCAATATTTGTAAATCATTTTGTTTAAGTTTCTAGATATTATTAATTTTTTTTTAAGTTTACTTCATGAGGTTATGAAAGTATTTTTTTATATTTTATTTTATATAATTTTCTTCCAATTTAAAATTTTTCTCTCCTCTACTCAAAATAAATTACTTTAACTTTATTTTAAATCATAAGTTATTTTGAAAATATTCTAAATTAATTATTACATTTACTTATGGTTAAAAATAAATATTTTTAAAAAGGTACCATAATAATGCTTTTTCAAAACTGTTTTTACTTAGAGAAAGATTTTGTATTACCTTCCTAAAATAATTTTCTTAAGAACACTTTTTTAACCACTTAAAAAAACTACAAACAATTAAAAACATGTTCGTGATTGGAAAGAAACACAAATCACTTTGCTGAGGTGTGGAATGATGTGAGCTTCTTGTTCCTTTAGACCATTATAAGCCATTTCATTAACTGCATTGTAGAGTGCAAGATAGCATATTTCCATGTAGTCTGGAAGTTGGTCAATTGCTTTGATATTCCATCTGAAAATATTAAGAAAAATGAAATTTATATCACGTAGCATATTAGCAATGTTCTCTTTTACAATGAGTAAAATAGAAATTTCAAATCTGTATACAGCATCAGGGAAGAGTTCTACTTCCTCTTTTGTTCCATAAACATCATATATCATCTATTATTATGATTACAGCATTGACTTTTGTGTCCATTCTTCTACAATATCCATATTTTGGATTAAAGAGTACTCCTACTGTCTAGAAAAAAGTTTTCAATCATTCTTTTCCTAGCAAATTTCAATCTTTTTGAGAAGTCAGTAAAGTGAGCTCTACTCTGAAACTCTAAAGGCTGCTCTGCCACCTAGGGGATAGGATACCTTTTCCTTTTAGTCTGATTCGAAAGTTGGATCTTCTCGAAGAACGGCTTACTAAGCTTTTTTCCGCAAGACAAAAAAAGCCTTTGGTTTGAATCGACTTCTTTTCTTATTCCTGATCTAAAGGCGGAATTCGCTTTATTAAAGGTATCCTGCGCTGGCATAGGCATAGCATAGACTTTCTTGGAACATGGATCAAAAACTAGCCCGAAAGCTGCTTACCCAGACTTCCTTTAGCGATTTGACCGATGAAAGTCTTACGATGGGGCTGACTCTCGAAGGGGTGGTGAAGAAGGCTCCATTGCTGGGCTCTCGAGACAGTTTCCCCATACCCAATATTCCAAGGACATGACCAAGCAGAAGAATTCACAGCGCAAAAGAGGAAAAAAAAAAGGCCTAGCGTTGAGGCCATCTGTCTTCCTTGTAAATAAGTTAGAATTATAAGAAAGTCACGTTTCGGGCTAGCCTATGCTTACGCCTTTTCGTCTGCGTCCTCTTCCACCACCTGTACAAACATGTAATATAATGTGACATAGATCTTTTGTCAAGATTTTAAAGGCGAAACCAATTAGAATCTTTTAGTGTAGGTCTAGTGCGCTAGTTATAAAAATTCAATTCCGAAGGTGAGTTGGATATATATTCTAAGGATTTGTAATTTTTTCTGTCAAAATATTACATAATGAAAGTTATAAATATTCAATTTTACCATATGAGTTAGGTTCTGCAACTGACACACTAAACCTAAATTAAGAAGCACATGTATAAATATTTTATCTGGCGTTGCACTATGTAATTTCATCATTTAAGTGTCGCAATCTCTCTATCTACTATTCTAAAAGTGTGAAAAGGGCTCGTAGATGAGTTACACTTTTTTCATTTCATATTTTTTTTAACTAACTAAAATTCCATTTAGTTAGATAAACTATTAATTTTGAGTATTATAAAATATTGTCATCTTAAAGACTTTTGATATAATTAAATTAGAAATAGTAGTCATAAAGTTAAATGTAGAGTATTAAATAATAACTAGATAGAGCACACCCATAAGAGTTTAATTACATGAAAAAGTTGAAGAAAATTTGTTAATTAGATAGTTATTTAAAAATTAAATAAAAGATAATAAAAATTACATGAGGGTAAATAAAATTACATAGAAAGATAATAAAAATTTTATTAAGTTTGTAAGTAAAAGAAAGTTTTGAAGAGAATTTATTTAATAAGAGATTTGGTAATTAAATAGTTATTGAAATTTAAAGATAATGAAAATTACATGAGGTAAATAAAGTTAGATTGAAGTATAGTAAAATTTTATGATGTTTGTAAGTAAAAAATATAATAAATTTTGAAGAGTTAAAATATCTTGATTTGCAAAATATATTTAAAAATATTAAACAAGTTAAACTTCAAATAAAATAAATAATTAGCAAAGTATAAGAATAACCAATGATTAATTAAAGTTACTTAATATTAGAGGAGATTAAAATGATATGGATAAATATTAACTTAGAAAATTATTCATAAGGTATTTAAATAGAGAAGTAAACTATTATTTATTTAGGAATTAATATTTGCATTAAGGATAATAAAAATTACATAAAGAAAATAAAAAATTATGAAAATTATTTATAAAATACATTTAATATAAAGAAGAAAATTTCAATACAAAGAAAAAAGGAATTTTTAAAAACACTTTTAACATATAGAAAACAATTTTGTTTTATAAATTTTATTACCTGCAGATGCAAGATGCAAGAGATCTGAGTTAGTATTTATAACTGTCTCATTTTTTATTTATTCTCAAAATATTCAATGTGTCTTAAGAAACTTGCTAAAAATGATAACAAGACATTCATAATCTTAGAGAAATTGAGCGAATAATCCTTATGATCAGCTTTATAATTATAAGATAAGTAAAACAGGAACTCTCACCTACCTCAGTGTATATTGAAGATCTATTTGATGAGTTGCTTCAACAATGTTGAAGTCTAATTTTGCCAATTCAAGTATAGCATGACACATTTCTCTTCTTTTTTCGTATACATCTATGAACCATCTTTCCTCTAATCGCAACATCCTCCAGTGCAAGGGAAGGTCAATGGCATGTTCTACTAATCTTGCAAGTTCAGGATCCATTACCCTTTTCTCCTCAAAGTTTTCGTTAAAATTTTTTATTGAAAATTCTCTTACTAACTTTGAGATACTTTTTCATTTTCTGTTAGAAGAAATGAAGCTTCATACGGATACAGCAATCCTTTTACGTCCTCACTAAGGCTGGCCGTGAAATTGCCATTTTCACCCGTGAAACAATCAAAAACCTCTGCAAATAGGGAAAAATTGTTCGCTTAATGTGCATAGCGTATCAGATAAATGAAATAATAAAACGGAAAATGATTATCAATATCCACTGGCTATTTTTTAACAGTTATTTTAATATTTAATTTTTACTTGCATTCAAGGAGAATAGCTTATTTTTGACGGTTATGGTCGTAAACAATTCACAACAATTCAGTATATAGGATTCTTTTCTCGTCAAATATTTAATTTCTGTAAAGAAAGAACTACACAAACAACTCATGTAAAATAATTT
The DNA here is from genome assembly GCA_028651295.1 of Catharanthus roseus. NCBI lineage: Eukaryota > Viridiplantae > Streptophyta > Magnoliopsida > Gentianales > Apocynaceae > Catharanthus > Catharanthus roseus. The sequence goes on along the minus strand of JAPQWS010000048.1, from coordinate 4,295,441 downwards.
AAAAGTATTGAGGCTTATATTTAGCAACATTGATAATTAGATCGAGGCTTATATTTAGCATCTTTCATAATTAGATCAGCTTCTATATTTAGCTCATTATCTTATTTTAGATATTTTTCTATATGCAGAAATCCTAAATCTTATAGTATATTACTTTCCTAATTGTTTAGGAAAGTAACCCACTATATAATGTAATTCCTTCAAGATAATAAATTAGGAAAATTTAGATTATTTTCCCCACTAAAAACTTTCATGGTATCAGAGTCACCCTAGTCTAAGTTCTCAAAATGAGTTACGACAAGAAAAATCCTATCAACGTTGAAAACAACATGGTAGAAGAAAACCATGTTCATAAAATAAAAAAAGATGCCTACTTTGTGGCATCCTCTGATGGACCCGTGCTGATCATAACGACAGTCCAATTAAAGGAAAACGACAAAGACAACAACTATGCCGAATGGGCAAAAGCCATACGCTTGGCTTTACGATCAAAGAAAAAATTGGGATTTATAGATAGAATAATTCCTATACCAGAAGATGACCCGGACAGAGAGCAAGAATGGTGGGAAATAAACATGTTAGTGAATTTATGGATTTTAAACACTATCGAGTCTTCTCTCCGTTCTTCCATAAATTACTCTGAACGAGCTGATGAATTGTGAACATATTTGAAGGAAAGATTTTTAGTAGGGAACGGGCTCGAAAATATGAGTTGAGAACTGCATTAGTAAATTGTAAACAAGGAGGAGACTCTATACAAACGTATTATTCACGTTTGAAAAAATTATGGGATGAGTTAGACAACTATACTCAACTCCCATCTTCTGCAGAGACATATTTATTAACAATTGTTATAAATGAAAGAAAGGAAGAAAGAATTTTTCAATTTTTAATGGGACTAAATGGTGCAGTTATAAAAGCTGCTAAATATAAGCCTCGATCTAATTATGGAAGCTGCTAAATATAAGCCTCACATTACGCCAATCCTGTCTTCCACGAGTGGACTAACCATATTGAAATTGATTGTCATTTTGTTCGGGATGCTTTACAAGCTGGTTTTTATTTCTCCCTCCTACCTTCGAAGCAACATTCAGCCTGCTGATATTCTCACAAATGCTCTTCATCCTACTCAGTTTCATCATTTAGCGTGCAAGTTGGGCATTACCGACCTTCATGTTCCAACTTGAGGGGGAATATTGAGACTTATATTTAGCAGCTTTCATAATTAGATCGAGACTTACATTTAGCAGCTTCCATAATTAGATCAGCTTCTATATTTAATTCATTCTCTTATTTTAGATATTTCTATATGCATAAATCCTAAATTTTATATTATATTACTTTCCTAATTGTTTAGGAAAGTAACTCACTATAATGTAATTCCTTCAAGATAATAAATCAAGAAAATTTAGATTGTTTTTTTAATTGAAACTTTCAGAAAGGTAAAATAGAAATTATAAGTCCTGTTTAGAAGAATAAAAAGTTATTGCCATCCCAAAATTGCATTTCACACATATTTCTTTTGGAAAGAAATACTTTATAATATCTATTTACTCTTAAAATTACCACATGTAAATAGTTCATTTTCTTTAAACAAAAATTTGCCTTGAATCACAATAGTATCTTATTAAATAATCATAAGTATTTTAGAATCACAAGGAAATAAACTTTTTGAATCAGGTCATCTCAAAACTTAAATTTTAAAAACCAAATAGACAATTCACCTTCCATTTATTTACGCACATTGATTTTTCCCAAATATTACTTCTAGCCCCGCACAGCAAGTCTTCACGGTGGCCCCGTTCACATTCTTCTCTCACGTGGGACTAATTTCCGAGGTAAAAATCACTAAAATCTCATCCCTTCATTTTTCTTTTTTAAGCTCTTCCCTTCATTTTAGACCTAGGTAGTTAAAATTGGTAATAACATGAGATATTAGACGTTTATAATGATATATTAACTTTACTTACTCTTTACTATCTCTTTATAGTTATAAATTTTAATTTTATTTTTTCTAATAGTAAATTATTTTACTTTTTTTAATAATAACAAAGGTTGATTTTATATTTTTAATTATAAACTATTTTACTTTTCCTCTTAATAGTCACAAACTTTAATTTTATCTCTTTTTAGTTATGAACTAATTTCACTTTATAATTATAAACTATTTTTTACCTTTTAAATATAGCCATGATCTATTTTTATTATTTTAAAAAAATTACTATATTTAAGAGGTTATAAATTAGCTCATGACTATAAAAAGAAAAAAATACAAAAATTAAATCAAAGTTTGTAACTACAAAAAAATAACTTATAACTAAAAAATTAAAATCAAAATTTATTATTATTAAAAGAAAAACAAAAGTAATTTACGGGTATAAATAATTAATATCTCTAATAAAATTTTCCGTTCCCTCTCATACGAAAACCCTCTCATGCCTCTTTTTGGGCTCCATTTGTGCTCCAGGAAACAACTTCATCAAATGTTAAAGAAATCGAAGAAGACATAACTGAGGCAGTGAAGTCATCATCGAGTTTGTTAAGTATCAACGAAAAATGAGTTAAGGAAGTGCCATTACCCAAAAAAAGGAAAAAAAATCCAGTTCTATCCAAACTTTTTGGAGCGACTTCAATCCGGAATGACGGCCCAATTTTAACTCCGAAATGATTTTTTTTTTTGATAAATAAACACCGAAATGAATTAAACATAAAAGAGTGTGGGTCAATTTACTCGAATCAATCGTGAAGACAGGTGACGGGCTAAAAATAACTTTTCAAAAAAACAAAAAAAAGGTATAAAAATAAATGAAGATTGATGTATATATATATATATATATAATTCACGAAAAGAGAAATCACTATAAATTGTCACTAACAATTACCTTTCTTTCAAACTTCTTTCAAATTAGTTATAAACTTTTGCTTCACCTTTTTATATCTATAACTGATTTTTAGGTAACTAAGTTGATATCCCTAATAAAAAAGAGTAACTAATTTGACAAATTAATGTATTTTGTGATAAAATTTGACTAAAACAAACATGTTCAAGTTACATACTCATCATTAGAATTAGAATAAGACATAAAATAGAAAAATATAAAAGTAAAAATAAGTTTGTTTCGATAAAAATATAACTTATGCATGATTATTTTAGTAAGATTTTTATTATAAAATACATAATTTGTCAAAATTCATTGCTCAAAAATTATTGGTGAGTATAAAAATTAAAATAAAAATTTATAGATAACTTAAAATTCGTATATCATTGAAATGGGCATTTATGATGATTTTCACAAACAAAAGTAAAATAGGAAAAACAATGTGTATATACTAACAACCACATTCCCAACAAAAATTATACAGAAAAAATTTATGCATGCACACCTTGAGGGACATGAAAAATGATGTTGTCTAAGGAGTCTAAATTCAAGAGCAGTTTCATATAATCCTTTCTTGTTTGGCAATGTGAACTTGCTGCTGCTGCTCTCCATATATATTCTTGTTAAAATTGAATGGATTTTGTCCTCAAAGTGGTAAAAAACGCCCAGGGTTTGCAAGTCAATAAGCTCTAATTGAGACAGTGGGTTTATTTCCTCATCCAACACCATCTTCACTTTTTCCTTTAGAACACTTGATTTCTCTTTATACATTTGTCCCCGCATGAATTAATTTATTATGAGAATATGTTCGGGCACTAATCATTTGAAACAAAGCATAGAGAGAAAATTAATTACAGCATATTGATTGTTGAGAGACTCCAGCTGCAGCAGTTGATCATAATCCCAATTCGGAGGCTCATAATTTGCTGATCTCCCAACTGATAATTTCTGATTGAAGAGTTTAATGTTAGTGTTGGATCTAATTACTATTATAAGTTCTATTTACTATTACAAATTATCAGAGTAAAACAGAATGGAAATAATAAAACGGCCCTAACTATTACAAAAGCTCTCTTTTCTTCCTCCTAAGCCGTCGGTTCAAACCGAACGGGAAGATCGAAAAACCGCAATAAACCGTCAGTAAAATAAAGGAAATGAACAGAAAAGAAAGAGAAACAAACTTACCACCACCGTGAGAAGGTTCCGGTGGCGGGAGAATGTACGCGCTGAAAGTTCGCCGAGACGAAGCCGAGCAGCAGCTACCGTTTGTAGACCGCATCCAGGCGTCGGCAAAAAATGGTACAACCGGAGTTCCTCAGATCCAAGCCTCAACAGTGAAAGAATCACCGGTGCCACTCCCCTCTCTATCCCTTTTGGCTCTCTCTCAAAACTTACCAGAAAGATGATCGGACAACAAGAATAAGATTACCAGAAACCGACGGTAATAGTGACGTCGTCACAGAAGACCGACAGTCGGAGGAGAGCAATGGACGCAGCAAGCCGTGATGAAGAAAAGGGAAGAAGAAGAGACCAAGACAGATACCAACAACTAAGGCAAAAGAGAAGAGAAGAAAAATAATAACGAAGAGAGAGAGGACTACGCAATTACCGAGGAGAGGGAGTAGTTAAATAGGTAAAGTCATCACAGGCAGCCTGGGTAGGCCCAGCCCGGCATCTTTGACCCAGTCAAAACATATCACATATTCTTTTATTGAGGCCCATGGGTCATCATTGGAAAAAAGAATATGGACTGGAAAAATGAGGAAAAATATTGGGAAGAAAATAGGCCGAAAAGCCTACAATCTCCACTTCGAACAATATTTTTTCAACCGTCAAATGACTCTTTTAGTCAGACTCCGTCGAAGTGAAGGAAATCCATACAAGACATAAACTTGTCAGAGTTCACAATTTTAGTACCAAAATCTTCACGATTATTATCAATATTAATTTTATCTATGTCAACTAAACCACTAGAGACTTTTTCCCCAATAAAATGGTATTTGACATCTATATGCTTTGTCCGTTCGTGATAGACTGGAATTTTGTATAAATATAAACAACTCTGGCTTTCAGTATAAATAATAGCTTTTGAATGTAAAACGTGTAATTCATTAAATAACCCTAGAAGCCAAATGGCTTCTTTGATAGCTTTCGTAGCTGCGATATACTCAACCTCGATAGTTGATAAGACAACTGCTGGTTGCAGTTGAGATTTTTATGAGACTCAATTACCCGCTAGGGTAAAGAAATAGGATGTGGTAGATTTTCTGCCATCTTTATCACCTGCACAATCGGAATCAACATAACCAATTAGTTCAAAGACATCAGACCAATTATGATAGTGTAAACCCCTATCTAAAGTTCCATTAAGGTAACGCAGCAACCACTTAAGAGCAGCCCAGTGATCCCTCCTCGAGCTAGACATGAATCTGCAGAGAAGGCTTATAGAAAAAGCAATGTTTGGTCGGATGAATATCTTCGAGTACATAACCGAGCCTAAAGCCATCCTGTAGGGGATATTTGCCATATCTCTTTTCTCACTCTCGGTTTTAGTACAAGTTTTGTATGAAAGTTTGAAATGGCTCGCAAGTGGGGTTATAACGGGCTTACACAGATGCATAGAAAATTTAGAGACAATTTTCTGAAGAAAGGGCTTCTGAGATAGGAAAAGTGAATGATCAGACCTATCTCTTATTATACTCATCCCAAGAATCTTGGATGCAACCCCTAAATCCTTCATGTTGAATTCAGATTTTAGCAAGGATTTCAGATCATCAATCTTAGTTTTATGTTTGCACGCAATTAACATATCATCTACATAAAGCAATAAATAAATAACGCTATCAACATTATTACTAGAGAAGTAAAGACAACTATCATAGCTGCTTTTAGAGAAACTAACTTTTAACATATAGGAATCAAACCTTTTGTACCATTGCTTGAGGGATTATTTAAGTCCGTATAAAGACTTTTTCAAAAGACACCCCATGTTTTTTTACCTTTAACCTCAAAACCTAGTAATTGATGCATATATATAGTCTCATCGAGGTCACCATGCAAGAAAGCAGTTTTAACATCAAGTTTCAAGATTGAGATCATAAAAGGCAACAAGAGCAAAAATTATGCTAATCGTTTTATTATTTAACGATGGGAGAAAAAATTTCATTAAAGTCAATGCCCTCAACTTGTGAAAAATCTTTTGCAACCACCCTGACCTTGAACCTAGGAGGTTTATTAGCAGACTCACGCTCTTTAATTTTAAAAATCCATTTGCAATTAACTAATTTTTGTTTTGAGGGTTTTGGAAGAAGAATCTAGGTTTTATTTTTATTTAAAGAAGACATGTTCTCATTCATAGCATGTAACCATAAAAAGCAATTAGGGCTTTTCAAAACATCAGAAAAACACAATGGTTACTTTTCTTCCACATAAGATGCAACAGAAAATGCATATGAAACTATGCAAAAATAACTATATCTAGAGTGTTCCTTAGACACTCTTCTAACCCTATCTCTCACAAGCTGATAATTACTAAGGGCTTGAGCTTGAGCCTCAGGATGATCTACCTCCTCATCAGAACCTTCTAACACAGGTTCAAGGGTTTCAGGAACACTAGAAGGATCATGTATTCTACTGGATGGTGTAACTAACTCCTCATTACTATTACAATTTCTATTTACTATTACAAATGATCAGAGTAAAACAGAATGAAAATAATAAAACAGCCTTAACTATTACAAAAGCTTTCTCTTTTCTTCCTCCTAAACCATCGGTTCAAGTCGAACGGCAAGACCGAAAAACCGCAGTAAACCGTCAGTAAAATAAAGGAAATGAACAGAAAAGAGAGACAGACAACTTACCATCGCCGTGGGAAGGTTCCGGCGGTAGGCGAATGTATGCACTGAAAGTTCGCCAAGACGACGCCAAGCAGTAGCTACCGTTTGCGGACCGCGTCTAGGTGTCAGCAAAAAATGGTACAACCAGAGTCCCTCAGATTCGAGCCTCAACAGTGAAAGAATCATCGGTGCTCCTCTCCTCTCTATCCCTTTCGGCTCTCTCTCAAAACTTACCAGAAAGATGATCGGACAACAAGAATAAGATCACCAGAAACTGACGGTAACAGTGACGTCACCACAGAAGACCGACGGTCGGAGGAGAGCAATGGATGCGACAAGCTACAATGATGAAAAGGGAAGAAGAAGAGACCAAAGATGGATACCAATATCCAAGGCAAAGAGAAGAGAAGAAAAATAATGACACAGAGAGACAACTATGCAATTACCTAGGAGAGAGAGTAGTTAAATAGATCAAGTCACAACGGGTAGCCTGGGTTGGCCCGGCCTAGCATCTTTGACCCAGTCAAAATATATCACCTATTCTTCTGCTGAGACTCATGGGTCATCATTGGGAAAAAGAATATGAGCTGGAAAAATGAAAAAAAATATTGAAAAAAAATAGGCTAAAAAACCTATCGTTAATTTCAGCTTTGTTTCAAAGAACATCAGAACTAGTGGCGCGGCCATGGAAGGCTGCCAGAACAACAAGATCAGCTAGTGGTTTTGGGATCACATGACTAGTAGGAAGCAATTTTATGAAGAGTGCCATTGAGTTTTTGACCTTATTAATCACGTGAAATAATAAGCAAATCCATGTGCACATGTATATATATATATATATATATTATATAGAACGCAAAAACAATTATGGCGTTATGATTGATTCAATTAATTGAATTAGGTGGGGGATAAAACTGCCCAACTAAACTGTTCACAGTCATGTAAAAGATATAAATCATATTGACTCAACAGTTTTATAGAGTAGAGGCTAGGTTGGTATGCATAAGGAATTATCCTCCACATTGAAGAATTTAAAATTTTCATACTGTTATTATTAAGATTTGAACTTTAATCATTATTACCAATTTTATAATTTTAAAACTAATTGAGTTACGATGATGCGAGCTATCTGAAATGATATTTTTATTTCTGTTAAATCTAATTAATTTAGACTAGATTTAATCTATAGAGCATTACTCATATAAAAATTGAGGCAGGCTCATGACACATAGAAAATTGTTTGCTGACTCTTATGATGAAGCTTGACAAGTGTGGTTTTTATCACATGTGGTTGACAAGTAGGACAGTAAACGGGTCCTGACCTTCAGGGTACTCCCAAATTCAAACAATACCTTTATAGTGAAATTTGGATCCAAATTCAGATCTATACCTTCCAGGTAAAAAACTTCTGGACCCAGACTCGACCCTCCAGGGTCCAAGGTAGGGTCTAGGTATACCCGTACCCGTATGATATTTTTCTATTTTTTTTCCTGTTAAACAAAAATATATAAAAAAATGTGTAACCTTAAAATAAAAATTTTAACATTATTAACATAATCTCCTCAACATTTCTTTTAACAAATACAATCATTTACCATTTCTAATTCAAATGATTAAAAGCTCAAATACTACACAAAATCTTCACAGTATATTATTACAATAAGAACATAAGTTCTAGTTCAATACAATATATTAATAAAAATATTTGAATTTTGGATACCGCTTGATCCTATTTGTCTCCTACAAAAGAAATATAGAACTGAGTATATATTACAAGTGTATGTAAAATAGAGATAGTTATGAACATGTAGCTAAAGATAAAAAACTCACATCAATTGTATTAATATAACATAATATATATTTAAATAATATAATATATAAATAATATAACATAAATTATAGTATAAAAATTTATAAATTATAGGTCTGGTGGTAGTCATCCATGTAAGATCTCAGGTTAGAAGGTTCAAAATTTATATAAGATCCAGATCCGTCAGCATAATTATCAAAAGATAAAACCGGGATCAACGCCTTAACACGCCTTCACAACGGCTTCAAATAGGCTAACCCTTATCTTTATAATAATTATGGCCAGTTCCAGATCTTATAACCTAAACCTTGAATTCTTACATAAAACTACTATCCAACCAGACAAAATAAGGATCTTCACAACATAATCATAATGATATATATGATAGCATAGTTTAACATGGAAGGATTTAGCCTTTCATTAGGCTAATCCCAAATAAAATATATAAATTTGAACAAAATAAAATAAGAAAGAAGAAAGTAAAGCTCACCAGGGATAATGCAGAAAAACTTCAAACTTCTTATTGAAAAGATTTTTACAATGAGGGAGAGAGGGAGAAAGAGTCCTAAAATGCTATGGTTGAGGTCCTGCATCTTATGAAGAAGTCTCTTCCTTTTATAGACAAGGAGAGGGGCGGACGCCAACTTTTTATCTATTCTATTACACATGGATTTTAAATCCGAATAGTGCCTATCACTATGACATATAATGCGGTTACTATTACATGGGTCCATTTAAGGACAATAATTGCTATAATGTATGTCCGCATCCACTTCACTTTATTGCTTTCTTTGCGGCATCTTCAATTTCTTTGACCATGTGGTCAATATTATCTTCAGAAAATTCATCCATATCTGGATCTTGAGATTCTCCTACGAGACAGTCTTCATTTGAGGAGCCTGTCATGGATACATCCATTTTATCATCTGGGAGCAAGTTTTTGATAAGCTCCTTCTTTAATTCATCCATATAAGCTTTGATGAGATCTTCTTTTGGTATAATATCCTTTTGAAGTCTCAACATAGTTGTTAACTGAGAAAAAGGGTTGGTAGATTTAACTTCACCAGTTTCCTTCATTCTTTTATATAATTGAATTTTTTGTTGGATTTCATCCAAAATGTTTTTACCATGAATTTCTTTTGTGTCTGGGTCGATTTTAATCAACCTGTCCCAAAACCTACTATGAGTAGCCCTCTTGAGACATGGAATATTTTGTTGGGTATAACCCACTTAAGGAGTCCATTTTCATACCCATGGTATGGAAAATTCTATAAAAAAGCACATAGAGGCTATTTCCTCTGAATATTGGTCTAGACTGATATAATCAGAAACCTTAGGGGATACATGAATCCATTCTCCATATAATGTTTTGAAATTCTCAGGGAGTATTTTTCCAGATGTACTATATATGGTCCACCATTGTATAAACCAATTTGGTAAGGGGCTGTTATAAATATTCCCACAGATTTTAATCAACCAAGTATGTTTTTTGGTTGGATTTTCATATAAAAATGCTTTATAAAATGCGTTGATATAATCCCAATAATTATATTTTAAAGCTGATTTAGTACCAGGAATTATAAATTCCTTTTCTCTAAGAGGAGAGATACCCCACTCTTCTATGGATATAATCCTTTTAATTATAATTTTGCTGAAATTATAAATATTCCCAGTTTTAGTACCACCAGGATAAAAATGTATTATATCACAAGAGCTTTCTTTAAGAACTTGCTCATAATATTGCCTCTGTTTGTAAGACGTAGTAGCATATGATGCCACATCTAAATATCTGCTCATTAACAGCCATGGATTATCTCTCCATTGTAAATCTTTATTTTCTAAAAGAAATATAATTTCTTTATGACTATTATTATGATAAGAGGTTGTATTATCCTCTTCAGATAGAACCTGGGAATATGACCCGGAAGAGGAGGTTTCACCTGCCTTCTTTTTGTTAGCAATAAATTGCTTGAATTCCTCATATAAGAGGGCATCATCATCTGTCTTAGCAATTTTCTCAACTATAAGCTGTTTGTTACCCATTTGTATAATGGCATTTTTGCCTTTATTTTGAGAGGTATTACCTCTCCGACGTCCTCGAGAATTATGTCCCCTGTCCTGCATGCTGTAAAAATTCACGAGTTAAAAAATCAGGAAGATTATTTTCTTCACATTTTTTATAAATAATCTCAAAATCAAATGGGGCTAAATGAGCCTGCCACCGAGCAAACATCTGCTTAGAGACGTCATGTTTAAAATCTTTTTGGAACCTAAATTTAGCTGCTTGGCAGTCTGTTTTAACAATAAATCGTTGATTATATAAATCATCTTGGAATTTTAAAATACATTTGACAATAGCTAAAATTTCTTTAGCTACAATTGCATAATTTTTCTGACTTTCAGTCCATTTGCCAGAATGATACCTAACTAAATGTGGTCTGTTATTAACAGGACAAATTTGGGTTAGAATACCTCCATACCCTATATCGGAGGCATGTCTGTTTCTATAATTTTCTACGCAAGTAGAATTTGCTAATATTAAACAAGGCAAAGTTTTAATTTTTTCTTTAATCCGTTTGACTGTCTCAGTATGTTGAGAAGTACAAGGCTTAGGATTCTTTTTTAATCTATCATATAAAATAGCTGTATCTGAAGCTAAATTTTTATAATAAGGGAGAATATAATTCAGACTTCCTAAAAATCTCTGTAATTGAGTTTTATCCAGAATTTCATCTGGAAATTTATAAGCAAAATCTATGCTTCTATTAATAGGAATTATTTTTCCTTTTTCAATATTATGACCTAAAAATCTAATATTGGTTTGGAATAGAACCATTTTGGGTTTCGATATGACTAAGCCATTTTGTATAACTAATTTTTTAAAAATATCCAAATGTTCAAAATGTTGATGAACTGTTTTAGAAAATACTAAAATATCATCAATATAGACTAATATAAAGTCACTGTAAGGAATGAATATATCATTCATAATCTTCTGAAATGCAGAAGGGGCATTCTTAAGTCCAAAAGGCATCACTTTCCATTCAAAGTGGCCAATAGGAACATTAAAAGCTGTTTTATATTGGTCAGCTTCAGCTATCTGAATCTGCCAATATCCTTATTTTAAATCAAACTTAGAAAAGATTAAAGCCTCATATAATCTATCTAATAAATCCTTTTTATTAGGGATTGGATGTCTAATCCATTTTAATACCTTATTGAGAGGTTTATAATTTATAACCAATCTTGGTACTCCTCTTTCAATTTCACTATGTTTATTAACATAAAACCCTGTACAAGACCAAGGCGAGTTTGACTCTTTTATTAATTTTTTATTTAGTAAAGAAGCCATTTCTTCTTTACATAATTCTAAATATGTAGAATTCATCTGACAAGGGCGTGCCTTTGTCAGAATTTGATTTTCTTGAAAGTCATCCATATAAGGAAGGGTTACCACATGCTTTTTCCTATCCCAAAAAGCATTAGGATGGTCATTACAAATTTCTACAGAAATAGTATTCTGAACTCTTTTAATCTTTTCCTGTAATTTAGAATTTTGTAAAACTTCTTCAATATTGGAAGAGTTTATTTCAAAATTTATAAAATTAATTTGATTTTGTTTACATAAAATGAAATCTTTAATCTCATTTACAAATCTTGTATTTGGTTCAGTTATAAACTGAAAAGAAACTGGAGTGTTTTCAAAAGTACCTATTAGGCAATCTGTTCCTATATGAGTAATAGGAAAAATCTTTTTTATAAAAGGAGTTCCAAGTATAACTTGGTTAGTTATATTTTTAGCTAATAAAAAGCTTTCAGGAATGCAAACTTTATTATTGCAAATATATGCACGTGGTAGTTTAAAATTAATTTGTAATTTTTCACCACCTGCATGACGCAAACTATGAGTTGTTTTTTTAAAGTATTTGGTTGGAATTAATCCTTCCTGTATAACACTAATATCTGCACCTGTATCAATTAATGCAGTGAATTCCTTGATTTCATCATGATTAATTAATAATGTAATTTTAACATAAAATTTAAAGGATATCATATTTAAAACTGTCAAAAAGTTTTCTTCACCAATCTTATTAAGATTGTCAAATAAATTTGGTGTAACCAAAGTATAATCTTTTTTAGTTTCTAGGTTAGAAACTCTAATATCAAAATTTTTATTTATCTGTTTTAACATTTTAATTTCATCTTTAAGATTATTAATTTCTCTATATAAATCATTTAATGTAGTAGGAGATTTATGAGAATTATCATATCTTTGTTTCATTAGTTTATAAACTTCTGTCATAGTATTAGGATTATTATTAGGTATAAATTCTTCTTCAATCTTAGTACTATGTGTACTAGTAGATGGAATATCACCTAAATTTTCTATGATTCTAGGCCTTAATTCTTGGTCTTTTATTGACTTTAAGAATTCTAAAATATGATTATTGGTTAAAACATTAATATCTGAATCTTTAAATTGAGATATTACTTTATAATAATCATCTTCTGAACGTTCTTTTTCAGAATCACTGTGTTCTTGTTTACAAGGACACATGTTCTCTTCTGAATCTTCAGAAGAGTCAGATATATGGTCAATTTCTGATGCTTAAGTAATATCTTCAGAGTCATCAGATTCTAAAAATAATTTTTCTAAGGAATCTTTTAATTCTTCACTAATATTGAGATTATTAATCTTTTTCTTCATCTTACACTTATTAGCGTAATGACCTATTCTTTTACATTTATAACAGACAATATTACTTTTGTCTTTCTTTCTTTCTAATCTATCAGATTTTCTTTTAGCTTTTTTATCTAATTTTGCTTGAGAATATTTTCTCCTTTTCTTTTTAATATATTGATCATCTTTCCTATAGTTATTAACTATCTTCCTTTGTGATGGAATATCCATCCCAAATTGACTACAGAATTGGCCTAACTGAGTTCTTTCAGTTAACCGTTGTCTTTTAAGTTGTTGGTTTAATTTAATTTCATTACATAAAGCTATACCTTCATGTCTGCAAGTTGCTATAAGACCTCCATAAGTATAACTCTCATAAGGAATAGAAATTTTATCCTTCCTAAGAGTTTTTCTAACTCTTTCAGCAAATAGAGGGGGTAATCCATCTATAAATTTAGACTTCCAATGAGAGCTATTACTCTCAGGTAATTCCATAACTCTATTAAGAAATTGGTCTTTATACCACCTAAATTCTGTGAGTGTTTTATACCTAGTATTTTGTAATAACGTCCTAATGGTCTCATTATCATATGAAATCCTTCCAGTGAAATGTTCCAATATGGTAACTATCAGTGTATAAACTGCTTGTTCGCTAGTGCGACCGTCTTCCTCTTGTTTAAGAGTATGATATATTTCTTCTTTATCTTGAGAAGAAAGATAATGATCCCACCAACCTTTAAGTTGGCCAGTAAATCCTGCAACTATCATTTTTGCAATATTACTGTCACTATTACCAATCAGTTTACTGACTGTGCTATACATGAGCATTCTATGAGTCAGATTATAAATCTGTTTTTCAGTATAACCATCAAAATTCCATTCATAAATACACTTACCATTATAACTATTATTACCTATGTATTCCTGTTCTTCATGTAGAATATCTACAGGAGAAGGGCGACTATAATAATTTATTCTTTGGGTTGGCCTATCAGCAAACCTATATAATTTATTGATTTTATCTTTTATAACTTGTTTACTTTTATTTCCTGATAATCTATCAGAAAATTCATTTTCTAAAGTATTAATATTTAATTTTTTAAAATTTTGATCTAGCATCATTTCAAGATCTGACATACTCTTTAATTTATAATCTTTGATTTCAGGAGGAGGCTGTAAAGGAGGAGTTGATATAACTGCCTTTTTCCCTGAAGATTCTGAAGGCAAAGATTTATCTAATTTTTGTAATAATAAATCAATTATCTTATGAAGAGAGAGAATTTATTCTCCTAAAACATTTAAATGAATGTTTGTATAATTTTGTTGTTCTATGATTTTATTGATTTGTTTAACAGTAATACTTACCTAAGTAATTTTAGAAGGTTTACCTGAAAGTTTATTGCATGTCTAAGAGATGCAAGAAATTTAAATTGGAACAATCACTTATAGGTGTAATACAATCTAGTCTGGCACATGGACCAGTATATTTTAATGTTTATCCTAATCTTTCACTTTCTTGAAGTGATATTAATATATTAGACTCTTTAACATTAAATGGTAAAACTCATGGATATAATTATATTTCGGGATCAGAATTAATATGTATCTGTTATCGAATTTATTATAAACCATTATTTACATTAAATCCTAATTGTAAATTAATGGATAAAAAGATTAATGAAACCGTTTTAATAGAAACAAACTTTAGTAGATTTAAAATTTCTACTAGAAGAATAATAAAATGGGATGAAATCCCTATGCCTCAGCAATGGAAATTGGACCGAACTGGTCATATCCAGTCAAAGACTGAACATAATATAGATCATATTGAACAAACTCCAGAAGGAATTGTTTATATACAGATGGATAATACTCCATCCAGATTGGGTAATATCCCAAGGACTTATTCTACAAGATCAGAACACTCGTTTATTTCACCTCTTATAGAGGACAAGGATTATGTTCCTTACAGGGTCTCTACCTCACAGGTAAGTGAGCGTGATGAGAATAATCATCATGTTGATAAAGTTTTTAAAACTAAAGAAAATATTGTCAAAGGTATTTATAATACTAAATATGCGAAAATAACCGAATCTAAAATGAATTTTTCATTATGAATTATAGACCGAAAATTGATTTTAGTCCTGGATCTGAAGCCAGGCAAAAAGTTAAAGCTGAATTTAATTTACCAAGATGGGAACCATTTAGAAAGTGGTTTTTCCCTAATTTTAATGAACAATTAAGAAATCATATTTCTGATGAATTTTATAAATTCTTAGCTTCTCATAATATTTTATTTCCCTTTGTTCCATGGTTCATGTCTAATTATATTGAACCTTATATTTCTGTGCTAGAAAGAGATTATAAACTCTTAAATAGAAATATAATTAAAGGCATATTGCTTCCTCAACAGCCTTTTCTTTTAGAAAAGGAAAATAATATTGTTAGTTTTGCAGCATTTTCAAAAATATTTGAAAATGAGACTTTAAGTATTACTGTTAAACAAATCAATAAAATCATAGAACAACAAAATTATACAAACATTCATTTAAATGTTTTAGGAGAATAAATTCTCTCTCTTCATAAGATAATTGATTTATTATTACAAAAATTAGATAAATCTTTGCCTTCAGAATCTTCAGGGAAAAAGGCAGTTATATCAACTCCTCCTTTACAGCCTCCTCCTGAAATCAAAGATTATAAATTAAAGAGTATGTCAGATCTTGAAATGATGCTAGATCAAAAATTTAAAAAATTAAATATTAATACTTTAGAAAATGAATTTTCTGATAGATTATCAGGAAATAAAAGTAAACAAGTTATAAAAGATAAAATCAATAAATTATATAGGTTTGCTGATAGGCCAACCCAAAGAATAAATTATTATAGTCGCCCTTCTCCTGTAGATATTCTACATGAAGAACAGGAATACATAGGTAATAATAGTTATAATGGTAAGTGTATTTATGAATGGAATTTTGATGGTTATACTGAAAAACAGATTTATAATCTGACTCATAGAATGCTCATGTATAGCACAGTCAGTAAACTGATTGGTAATAGTGACAGTAATATTGCAAAAATGATAGTTGCAGGATTTACTGGCCAACTTAAAGGTTGGTGGGATCATTATCTTTCTTCTCAAGATAAAGAAGAAATATATCATACTCTTAAACAAGAGGAAGACGGTCGCACTAGCGAACAAGCAGTTTATACACTGATAGTTACCATATTGGAACATTTCACTGGAAGGATTTCATATGATAATGAGACCATTAGGACGTTATTACAAAATACTAGGTATAAAACACTCACAGAATTTAGGTGGTATAAAGACCAATTTCTTAATAGAGTTATGGAATTACCTGAGAGTAATAGCTCTCATTGGAAGTCTAAATTTATAGATGGATTACCCCCTCTATTTGCTGAAAGAGTTAGAAAAACTCTTAGGAAGGATAAAATTTCTATTCCTTATGAGAGTTATACTTATGGAGGTCTTATAGCAACTTGCAGACATGAAGGTATAGCTTTATGTAATGAAATTAAATTAAACCAACAACTTAAAAGACAACGGTTAACTGAAAGAACTCAGTTAGGCCAATTCTGTAGTCAATTTGGGATGGATATTCCATCACAAAGGAAGATAGTTAATAACTATAGGAAAGATGATCAATATATTAAAAAGAAAAGGAGAAAATATTCTCAAGCAAAATTAGATAAAAAAGCTAAAAGAAAATCTGATAGATTAGAAAGAAAGAAAGACAAAAGTAATATTGTCTGTTATAAATGTAAAAGAATAGGTCATTACGCTAATAAGTGTAAGATGAAGAAAAAGATTAATAATCTCAATATTAGTGAAGAATTAAAAGATTCCTTAGAAAAATTGTTTTTAGAATCTGATGACTCTGAAGATATTACTTAAGCATCAGAAATTGACCATATATCTGACTCTTCTGAAGATTCAGAAGAGAACATGTGTCCTTTTAAACCAGAACACAGTGATTCTGAAAAAGAACGTTCAGAAGATGATTATTATAAAGTAATATCTCAATTTAAAGATTCAGATATTAATGTTTTAACCAATAATCATATTTTAGAATTCTTAAAGTCAATAAAAGACCAAGAATTAAGGCCTAGAATCATAGAAAATTTAGGTGATATTCCATCTACTAGTACACATAGTACTAAGATTGAAGAAGAATTTATACCTAATAATAATCCTTATACTATGACCGAAGTTTATAAACTAATGAAACAAAGATATGATAATTCTCATAAATCTCCTACTACATTAAATGATTTATATAGAGAAATTAATAATCTTAAAGATGAAATTAAAATGTTAAAACAGATAAATAAAAATTTTGATATTAGAGTTTCTAACCTAGAAACTAAAAAAGATTATACTTTGGTTACACCAAATTTATTTGACAATCTTAATAAGATTGGTGAAGAAAACTTTTTGACAGTTTTAAATATGATATCCTTTAAATTTTATGTTAAAATTACATTATTAATTAATCATGATGAAATCAAGGAATTCACTGCATTAATTGATACAGGTGCAGATATTAGTGTTATACAGGAAGGATTAATTCCAACCAAATACTTTAAAAAAACAACTCATAGTTTGCGTCATGCAGGTGGTGAAAAATTACAAATTAATTTTAAACTATCACGTGCATATATTTGCAATAATAAAGTTTGCATTCCTGAAAGCTTTTTATTAGCTAAAAATATAACTAACCAAGTTATACTTGGAACTCCTTTTATAAAAAAGATTTTTTCTATTACTCATATAGGAACAGATTGCCTAATAGGTACTTTTGAAAACACTCCAGTTTCTTTTCAGTTTATAACTGAACCAAATACAAGATTTGTAAATGAGATTAAAGATTTCATTTTACGTAAACAAAATCAAATTAATTTTATAAATTTTGAAATAAACTCTTCCACTATTGAAGAAGTTTTACAAAATTCTAAATTACAGGAAAAGATTAAAAGAGTTCAGAATACTATTTCTGTAGAAATTTGTAACGACCATCCTAATGCTTTTTGGGATAGGAAAAAGCATGTGGTAACCCTTCCTTATATGGATGATTTTCCAGAAAATCAAATTCCGACAAAGGCACGCCCTTGTCAGATGAATTCTACATATTTAGAATTATGTAAAGAAGAAATAGCTTCTTTACTAAATAAAAAATTAATAAAAGAGGCAAACTCGCCTTGGTCTTGTACAGGGTTTTATGTTAATAAACATAGTGAAATTGAAAGAGGAGTACCAAGATTGGTTATAAATTATAAACCTCTCAATAAGGTATTAAAATGGATTAGACATCCAATCCCTAATAAAAAGGATTTATTAGATAGATTATATGAGGCTTTAATCTTTTCTAAGTTTGATTTAAAATCAGGATATTGGCAGATTCAGATAGCTGAAGCTGACCAATATAAAACAGCTTTTAATGTTCCTATTGGCCACTTTGAATGGAAAGTGATGCCTTTTGGACTTAAGAATGCCCCCTTCGAATTTCGAAGATTATGAATGATATATTCATTCCTTACGATGACTTTATATTAGTCTATATTGATGATATTTTAGTATTTTCTAAAACAGTTCGCAACATTTTGAACATTTGGATATTTTTAAAAAATTAGTTATACAAAATGGCTTAGTCATATCGAAACCCAAAATGGTTCTATTCCAAACCAATATTAGATTTTTAGGTCATAATATTGAAAAAGGAAAAATAATTCCTATTAATAGAAGCATAGATTTTGCTTATAAATTTCCAGATGAAATTCTGGATAAAACTCAATTACAGAGATTTTTAGGAAGTCTGAATTATATTCTCCCTTATTATAAAAATTTAGCTTCAGATACAGCTATTTTATATGATAGATTAAAAAAGAATCCTAAGCCTTGGACTTCTCAACATACTGAGACAGTCAAACGGATTAAAGAAAAAATTAAAACTTTGCCTTGTTTAATATTAGCAAATTCTACTTGGCAGAAAATTATAGAAACAGATGCCTCTGATATAGGGTATGGAGGTATTCTAACCCAAATTTGTCCTGTCAATAATAGACCACATTTAGTTAGGTATCATTCTGGCAAATGGACTGAAAGTCAGAAAAATTATGCAACTGTAGCTAAAGAAATTTTAGCTATTGTCAAATGTATTTTAAAATTCCAAGATGATTTATATAATCAACGATTTATTGTTAAAACAGACTGCCAAGCAGCTAAATTTAGGTTCCAAAAAGATTTTAAACATGACGTCTCTAAGCAGATGTTTGCTCGGTGGCAGGCTCATTTAGCCCCATTTGATTTTGAGATTATTTATAAAAAATGTGAAGAAAATAATCTTCCTGATTTTTTAACTCGTGAATTTTTACAGCATGCAGGACAGGGGACATAATTCTCGAGGACGTGGGAGAGGTAATACCTCTCAAAATAAAGGCAAAAATGCCATTATACAAATGGGTAACAAACAACTTATAGTTGAGAAAATTGCTAAGACAGATGATGATGCCCTCTTATATGAGGAATTCAAGCAATTTATTGCTAACAAAAAGAAGGCAGGTGAAACCTCCTCTTCCGGGTCATATTCCCAGGTTCTATCTGAAGAGGATAATACAACCTCTTATCATAATAATAGTCATAAAGAAATTATATTTCTTTTAGAAAATAAAGATTTACAATGGAGAGATAATCCATGGCTGTTAATGAGCAGATATTTAGATGTGGCATCATATGCTGCTACGTCTTACAAACAGAGGCAATATTATGAGCAATTTCTTAAAGAAAGCTCTTGTGATATAACACATTTTTATCCTGGTGGTACTAAAACTAGGAATATTTATAATTTCAGCAAAATTATAATTAAAAGGATTATATCCATAGAAGAGTGGGGTATCTCTCCTCTTAGAGAAAAGGAATTTATAATTCCTGGTACTAAATCAGCTTTAAAATATAATTATTGGGATTATATCGACGCATTTTATAAAGCATTTTTATATGAAAATCCAACCAAAAAACATACTTGGTTGATTAAAATCTGTGGGAATGTTTATAACAGCCCCTTACCAAATTGGTTTATACAATGGTGGACCATTTATGGTACATCTGGAAAAATACTCCCTGAGAATTTCAAAACATTATATGGAGAATGGATTCATATATCCACTAAGGTTTCTGATTATATCAGTCTAGACCAATATTCAGAGGAAATAGCCTCTATGTGCTTTTTTATAGAATTTTCCATACCATGGGTGTGGAAATGGACTCCTGAAGTGGGTTATACCCAACAACATATTCCATGTCTCAAGAGGGCTACTCATAGTAGGTTTTGGGACAGGTTGATTAAAATCGACCCAGACACAAAAGAAATTCATGGTAAAAATATTTTGGATGAAATCCAACAAAAAATTCAATTATATAAAAGAATGAAGGAAACTGGTGAAGTTAAATCTACCAACCCTTTTTCTCAGTTAACAACTATGTTGAGACTTCCAAAGGATATTATACCAAAAGAAGATCTCATCAAAGCTTATATGGATGAATTAAATAAGGAGCTTATCAAAAACTTGCTCCCAGATGATAAAATGGATGTATCCATGACAGGCTCCTCAAATGAAGACTGTCTCGCAGGAGAATCTCAAGATCCAGATATGGCTGAATTTTCTGAAGATAATATTGACCACATGGTCAAAGAAATTGAAGATGCCGCAAAGAAAGCAATAAAGTGAAGTGGATGCGGACGTACATTATAGCAATTATTGTCCTTAAATGGACCCATGTAATAGTAACCGCATTATATGTAATAGTGATAGGCACTATTCGAATTTAAAATCCATGTGTAATAGAATAGATAAAAAGTTGGCGTCCGCCCCTCTCTTTGTCTATAAAAGGAAGAGACTTCTTCATAAGAGGCAGGACCTCAACCATAGCATTTTAGGACTCTTTCTCCCTCTCTCCCTCATTGTAAAAATCTTTTCAATAAGAAGTTTGAAGTTTTTCTGCATTATCCCTGGTGAACTTTACTTTCTTCTTTCTTATTTTATTTTGTTCAAATTTATATATTTTATTTAGGATTAGCCTAATGAAAGGCTAAATCCTTCCATGTTAAACTATGCTATCATCTATATCATTATGATTATGTTGTGAAGATCCTTATTTTGTCTGGTTGGATAGTAGTCTTATGTAAGAATTCAAGGTTTGGGTTATAAGATCTGGAACTGGCCATAATTATTATAAAGATAAGGGTTAGCCTGTTTGAAACTGTTGTGAAGGCGTGTTAAGGCGTTGATCTCGGTTTTATCTTTTCATAATTATGCTGACGGATATGGATCTTGTGTAAATTTTGAACCTTCTAACCTGAGATCTTACATGGATGACTACCACCAGACCTCATATGGTAGTATATATATATATATATAAATAATATAATATACAAATATATATATTATTATATTATTAATACGGGTATACGAGCTTGGACATCATCATACCCTGCCCATACCCATATAACAGAATTAATACAGGTATAGGTCCGCGGGTATAAAATTGAAACTTTACTCACTAAAAACGTGTATAGAACTGGGCAGGTACAGGTAAGATCCGCCTCATTTACAGCTCTAGGTCTGTGTATACCCGTACTCGTATGACATTTTTCTATTTTTTCTCCATTAAACAAAAATATATAAAAAATAATGTATAACCCTAAAATAAAAATTTTACCATGATTAATATAATCTCATCAACATTTCTTTTAACAAATATAATCATTTAACATCTCCAATTCAAATAATTAAAAGTTCAAGTACACACAAAATCTTCAAAGTACATTACTACAATAAGAACAAAACTTCTAGTTCAATACAATATATTAATCAAAGCATTTGATTTTGGATACCGGTTGATCCTATTTGTCTCCTACAAAAGAAATATATAAGTGAGTATATATTACAAGTGTATGTAAAATATAGATAATTATGAATATATAGCTGAAGATAAATTAAATTCACATCAATAGAGATTTATTAGTCTCATTATTATCCGAAATTTTTCCGGTGAAATGTTCTAATATTGTTACAATCAATGTATAAACTGATTGTTCACTAGTAGTACCATCAGGTTCCTGTTTTAAAATATGATAAATAGTTTCTTTCTCTTGGTTTGAAAGATAATTATCCCACCAACCTTTAAGTTGGCCAGTGAATCCTGCAACTATCATTTTTGCAATATTACTATCACTGTTTCCAATCAGTTTACTGACTGTGCTATACATGAGCATTCTATGTGTAAGATTATAAATCTGTTTTTCTGTATAACCATCAATAGTCCATTCATAAATACTTTTACCATTATAACTGTTATTATTTATATATTCTTGCTCCTCATGTAGAATATCTACAGGAGAAGGTCGTCTATAATAATTAATTCGTTGTGTTGGCCTATCAGCAAACTTATATAACTTATTAAGTTCATCTTTTATAATAGGTTTATAATTCTTAGTTTCTGATAGTTTATCAGAAAACTCATTTTCAAGAGTATTAATATTTAATTTTTTAAATTTTTGATCTAGCATTTCTTCTAGATCTGACATTTTTTTTAATTTATAATTATTTATTTCAGGAGGAGGTTGTAAAGGTGGAGTAGATATAACTTCTTTGGTTCCTGAAGTAGCTATAGATGATGTATTAATTTTATCAAGTTTTTGTAATATCACATCAATTCTCGTATGAAGAGAAAGGATTTGTTCGCCTAATACATTTAGACAAATGTTAGTATAATTTTGTTGTTCTATGAGTTTGTTTATCTGTTTTACAGTAATTTGTAAAGTATCATTTTCAAATAATTTCACAAATGCTGTGAAACTTACAACATGATTGTCCTTTTCTAAATTAAAAGGTTGTTGAGGAGGCCAAACTCCTTTTATAATTTTGCCATTTAAGAGTTTATAATCTCTTTCCAAAACAGAAATATATGGCTCAATATATTTGTCCATAAACCATGGAACAAAAGGAAATAAAATATTATGAAAAGATAAATGTTTATAAAACATTTCAGATATGTAATATTTCATATGATCATCAAAATTAGATAAAAACCACTTTTTAAATGGTTCCCATCTAGGTAAATCAAATTCTTTTCTAATTTTTTGCCTGGCTTCAGATCCAGGACTAAAATCAATTTTATGTATATGATTCATAGAGAAAAATTCATATCAGATTCGGTTATTTCCGGATCTGTATTATAAATACCTTTAACAATATTTTCTTTGGTTTTTAAAACCTGATCCACATGATTATGAGTATCATGTGTATTTACTTGTGAAGTACTTACTTGGGAAGTAGAAACCCTGTAAGGAATAGACTCATTATTGTCTATTAATGGTGAAATATACGATCTTTCAGATCTAGTTGAATAAGTTCTTGGCATATGCCCAAGTCGAGAGGAAGTAGATTCCATTTGTATATAAACTATTCCTTCTGGAGTTTGTTCAATATTCTCAATTTTATGATCATTTTTAGACTGAATAGAACCAGTTTTTTCTAATTTCCATTGAGAAGGCATAGGAATTTCATCCCATTTGATAATCCTTCTAGTTGAAATTTTTGATCTATTGAAATTTGTTTCTATTAAAACAGTTTCATTTATATTTTTATCCATTATTTTACAATTAGGATTTAAAGTAAATAATGGTTTATAATAAATTCGATAGCAGATACATATGAGTTCAGATCCTGCCATATAATTATATCCATGAGTCTTAACATTTAATGTTAAAGAGTCAAAGATATTGATATCACTTAGCGATAATGAGAGATTAGGATAAACATTAAAATAAACTGGTCCATGAGCCAGACTAGATTGGATCACACCTATGAGTGATTGTTTCCAATTTAGATTTCTTGCATCTCGTAAACATGCAATGAAACTTTCAGGTAAACCTTCGAGAGTAAGAGGTTTAAATGCAATTTGCACAAGTCCAATATGAATGAACTTATATAAATCCTTATATTTAAGGATATCAGTTTCTGATAATAATTTTATTTCAGTTTCTTCATTATCTAAAGAGACTGATTCTTCAGTAGTTTTGACTACCTGTTTTAAACCCAATTTTTCAAAAGTTCATAGCTGATAAACAGTTTTTAAATCTACTCTTGGAATTGTCCACTTATTAAGTGCATCCAAATTGAGAGGAATATCCATCTCTTGTTTAGAAACATTTTTAATGTTCCTTTTTTCTTTTATAAAATTCATTTTCAGATAAACTGAAGGAAGGAAAATTCATGTTAAACTATGAATTTACTATATATCATGGTAATTACATGGCTCTGATACCATAACAGGTCCGATTGCCCAGATACTAGTCCATGCAATAACTTAGAGTTCAAAGGTGCACTTTTTACATGACCTTTAGAACCGTCATCCTGCTTATTCCAGACTAATACCGGGATCAATGCCTTAACACAGCCTTCACTCACTCGGCTTTCAACAGGCTAACCCTAGTCTTTCCATAAGCAAGGCCAGTTCCAAGCTCATAACCCAAACTCAAAGTTATAGCATAGATGATTATCTAAATCGGACAAATAAGGATCTTAACAACATAATTAGCCA
The DNA here is from genome assembly GCA_028651295.1 of Catharanthus roseus. NCBI lineage: Eukaryota > Viridiplantae > Streptophyta > Magnoliopsida > Gentianales > Apocynaceae > Catharanthus > Catharanthus roseus. Next base: position 4,270,606 of record JAPQWS010000048.1, on the reverse strand, counting down.
GATATATATAAATCCATAGGTTAACATGAAATAATTTAGCCTTCCATTAGATTAAATAGGAAATATAAAAATATAAAAATATAAAAATATAAAAATATAAAAATATAAAAAGAAAATAGGATGAAGAGATTACCAGGGATAACTGGGAGAAACGTCAACCTTCTTATTTATCGATATAATATTTTACAAAGGAAAGAAATAGATACAAGAGAGCTAGAGAGATGAGGAAGAGAGTAGAGTAGTGTGTGGAAGCGTGTCCAACTTATGAAGAGTAAGCTTCCTTTTATAGGCAAGGAAGGCGGACACCAACTACACTCTATGCTATTACATACAAAGGATTTGAAATCCGAATATTACTATTCCTATAATGGAATAACTATTACAACAGTCCTAGGAGGACAATAATTGAGGAAGATGACAAAAGTGATAAGGTTGCAAGCACATGTGTGTCGGCCACCTTGTTACTTTATTGCTTTGCTGGCAGCATCTTCCATTTCCTGGACCATCTGGTCAATCTGATCTTCATTAAGATCGTCTTCATCCATATCGTCAGGGTCTTGAGATTCCCCTGCTAAGCATTCTTCATCATTAGAGGAACTAGCAATAGAAATGCCAGTTTTGTCCTCTGGGAGCAAATTTTTGATGAGCTCCTTCTTTAATTCTTTCATATATGATTTGATCAAAGCTGCTTTTGGGATAACATCCTTCTGTAATTTGATCATGGAAGATAATTGACTAAAAGGATTGGTATTTTTGAAATCTCCAGATTCCTTTTGTTGTTTGTATGACTGAATTTTTCTTTGGATATCATCCAACAGATTCTGACCATGTATAACTTTAGTTTCAGGATCAGGTTTTATTAATCTGTCCCAAAACCTACTATGAGTAGCACGTCTAAGACATGGCATATTATACTGGGTATAACCCACTTCAGGCGTCCATTTCCAAACCCATGGAATGGAAAATTCTATAAAGAAAAGCATTGAAGCTATGTCTTCTGAGTTAATATCTAAACTGATATAATCAGCAACTCTGGGGGATATTTGAATCCATTCACCATATAAAGGTTTAAAAATATCAGGAAGTATAACTCCAGATGTACCATATTTAGTCCACCATGAGAAAAACCAATTTGGTAACGGATAGTTATAAACATTTCCACATATTTTTATTAACCAAGTGTGCGTCTTGGTAGGATTTTCATAGAGGAATGTCTTATGAAATGCATCCACATAATCCCAATAATTATACTTGATGGAATATTTTGTATCAGGAATTATGAATTCCTTTTCTCGTAATGGAGAAGTTCCCCATTCTTCAATTGATATAATCTTTTTTATGGTAATTTTGCTAAAATTGAAAATGGTTCCAGTTTTAGCACCTCCAGGATAAAAATGTGTGATTTCACAATATGTGTTTTTTAACACATTTTCATAATATTGTCGCTGCTTGTATGACGTAGCTGTATATGATGCAACATCCATGTATCTGTTAATCAACATCCATGGATCATGTTTCCATTGAAGGTCTTTATGTTCTAGATGACATATGATGTCTTTCTCTTTATGAGTATAGTAAAGAGGACTATGATCTTCTTCTTCTGCTGAAGTTATGACTTTAGCATAAGAGGTTTCACCCGCTTGTGCTTGTTTCTGAGCAAGATACTGCTTCTTGAATTCTGCATATAATGCTTCTTCATTGTCTGGTAAATTAAGAGCTATCAACTCCTTTTTACCATGTTGAATTATGACATTCTTATCTTTTGGCTGTGAGGTATTACCTCTGCCACGGCCACCACGGCCTCTAAATGGGCCTCTTCCCTGCATCCTGCAAATATTCACGAGTCAAGAAATCAGGAAGATTATTATCTTGGCCTTTCTTGTACATAATAGTAAAATCAAAAGGGGCTAAATGAGCTTGCCATCTAGCAAACATCTGTTTAGAAACATCATGTTTAAAATCTTTATGAAACATGAATTTAGCTGCTTGACAATCAGTCTGAATTATGAATTTTTGATTATATAAATCATCTTGAAATTTTAAAATACATTTGACAATAGCTAAGATTTCTTTAGCTACTGTGGCATAATTCCTTTGACTATCAGTCCATTTACCAGAATGATATCTGACTAATTGAGGTTTATGATTATGAGGGCAAATTTGGGTAAGAATTCCCCCATACCCAATATCCGAGGCATCAGTTTCAATAATTTTTTGCCAAGTAGGATTGGCTAAAACCAAACAGGGTAAAGATTTAACTTTGGATTTAATTTTCTTGACTGTCTCAGTATGCTGAGAAGTCCAAGGCTTAGGTTTCTTTTTCAGTCTATCATATAAAATAGCTGTATCCATTGCAAGATTGTGATAATAAGGAGAAATATAATTTAGGCTCCCTAAAAATCTTTGTAATTGCGTTTTATCCAAAATTTCATCTGGAAATTTTGACGCAAATTCGATACTTCGATGGATCGGAACAATTTGTCCCTTTTCAATGTTATGACCCAAAAATCTAATAGTGGTTTGAAATAAAACCATTTTTGGCCTAGATATAACTAATCCATTTTGTATAACTAATTTTTTGAATATATCCAAATGTTCAAAATGTTGTTGAACAGTTTTAGAAAATACTAAGATATCATCGATATAAACTATGATAAATTCACTATATGGTATGAATATATCATTCATAATCTTCTGAAATTCAGAAGGGGCATTTTTTAAGCCAAAAGGCATCACTTTCCATTCAAAGTGACCTATAGGTACATTGAAAGCTGTTTTATATTGATCAGCTTCAGCAATTTGTATTTGCCAGTATCCTGATTTTAAATCAAATTTAGAGAATATTAAAGCATCATAAAGTCTATCCAATAAATCCTTTTTATTAGGAATTGGATGACGAATCCATTTTAAAACTTTATTAAGTGGTTTATAATTAATTACCAATCTTGGTACGCCTCGTTCCAATTCAGCGTTTTTATTAACATAAAATCCTGTACATGACCAGGGTGAGTTTGATTCTTTTATTAATTTTTTAGTTATCAAAGAAGCAATTTCTTCTTTGCATAATTCTAAATATTTAGAATTCATTTGACAAGGTCTTGCCTTGGTAGGAATCTGACTTTCATCAAAGTCATCAATATAGGAAAGTTTTACTTCATGCTTCTTTCTATTCCAGAAAGCATTTGGATGATCATTGCAAATTTCTACAGAAATATTATGCTGTAGCTTTTTTATTTTATCCTGTAATTTAGGATTTTGCAACACTTCTTCAATAGTAGAAGAGTTTATTTCAAAATTTATAAAATTAATTTGATTTTGTTTTCTTAAAATGAAAATTTTAATTTCATTTACAAATCTAGTATGTGGTTCAGTTATAAACTGGAAAGAAACAGATGTATTATCATATGTTCCTATGATACAATCGGTTCCTATATATGTGATAGGAAAAATCTTTTTTATAAAAGGGGTACCAAGAATTACTTGGTTTGTAATATTTTTTGCCAATAAAAAGCTTTCAGGAATACAAACCTTATTATTACATATATATGCACAAGGTAATTTATAATTGATTTGTAATTTATCACCTCCTTCATGTTTTAAACTATGAGTTGTTTTTTCAAAATATTTGGTAGGAATTAATCCTTCTTGTATTACACTGATATCTGCACCAGTATTAATAAGGGCAGTGAATTCTTTCATTTCAGTTTTACTGATGAGTAAAGTAATTTTTACATAGAACTTGAATGATGTAATCATATCAAGTTTAGTTAAAAAACTGTCTTCATCAATTTTATTAAAATTATCAAAGATATTAGGTGTAATCAAAGAATAATCTTTTTTAGATTCTCTAGTTTCTAAATTAGAAACTCGAATATCAAGTTTTTGATTTATTTGTTTTAACATTTTGATTTCATCTTTTAAATGATTTATTTCTCCATACAAGTCTTTTAACGTAGTAGGAGATTTATGAGCTTCTTCATATCGTTGTTTCATAAGTTTATAAACTTCTGTCATTGAATATGGATTATTATTTTGTACAAATTCTACTTCTTGCTTAGGAGGAGTAGAACTAGTAGAAGGGATATTATCCAAATTTTCTATTATTCTAGACCTCAATTCTGGGTCTTTAATAGATTTTAAAAATTCCAAAATATGATTATTGGTGAGAACATTAATATCAGAATCTTGAAATTGAGAAATGAGTTTATAATAATCATCCTCTTCTTTCTCAGATTCACTAAAATTACGTTTACAATGACATGTGTCGTCTTCCAATGATTCATCAGAAGAATCAGAGATATGATCAACTTCTGGATCAGAAGTTATTTCTTCAGAGTCATCAGACTCTAAAAATAATTTTTCTAAAGAATCTTTTAATTCTTCACTAATATTAAGATTATTAATCTTTTGCTTCATTTTGCATTTATTAGCATAATGACCAATACGTTTACATTTATAACACACAATATTAGTTTTATCTTTCTTTCTTTCAAGCCTATCAGACTTTCTTTTTTCTTTTTTCTCAAGTTTAGCCTGAGAATATCTTTTCTTTTTCTTTTTATGATAGAATTCATTTTTATTATGTTGAGAAGCGTTATGAACTTGTTTTCTTTGTGGTTGTTGAATATCCAACCCAAATTGGCTACAGAATTGTCCTAACTGATTTCTTTCAGTTAGTTTTTGCCTTTTAATTTGTTGATTTAACTTAATCTCATTACATAAGGCTAAACCTTCAGATTTACAAGTCGCCATAAGACTTCCATATGTATAACTTTCATAAGGAATAGAGATTTGATCTTTCCTAAGAGTTTTTCTTACTCTTTCTGCAAATAAGGGAGGTAATCCATCAATAAATCTGGATTTCCAATGAGAGCTATTACTCTCTGGTAATTCCATAACTCTATTAAGAAATAGATCCCTATACGATCGCTAATCTGTAAGTGTTTTACACCTAGTGTTTTGTATAAATTATAATATAAAAATTTATAAATTGTATATTAATATAATATACATAAATAATATAATATATAAATATATATTATTTTATTATACGGGTATACAGGTATACGGGTCTAGGCATCATCATACCCTGTTCAGACCCATATAACAGAATTAATAGGGTACGGGTACGGATCTGCGGGTATAAAATTTAAACCCTACCCGCTAAAAACGAGTATAGATCTGCACGGGTACGGATAAGACCCGTCCCGTTTACAGCCCTATTGACAAGTGTGACATGCATCACATATATGTTCAAGTAATCTAATTCCATCATCTGGAGAAAATCTACTTTAAGTTCGTTTTCGTTTTGTATAAGTGGTCATAACGTTATGACTTTTCTTATTACTCTTTTCATGTTTTGAATACCCTGTTAAATTAAGAATAACTCGTCGCCCGTACGAGCGTAGCTCAATTAGTTCTGTGACTGCAGAGTTGGTATCAAAGATCAATGTTCAAATTTTGACAGCGACAGTGTGAGAATTTACATCTCTCCAATGTAGGGGTGGTTCTTTGTGCGTACTAGTGTCTGGCATTCAGTGTGCAGGATCGCTGAGTCACTATGATTTACATCCTTTACCTGGTTGTCAGACAGTCTGGTAGAGACACTGTAGGTAAGAGATTTCGCCTTTTAGTATCAAGAATTCCCTGTCAAATCACTAAATTAATTTGTAAAAGGTAATTGAAAATTTTGGTTTTATAATTATTTATTAAGTCATTAATCTGATCACTATTATCTCATTTGTACTTAATTTTATATATATTTTTATTCATTTAGTCTAATAGTTATTTATTTTTGATATTTTTGATCTCATTGATCCCTCTATATATAAAGTTGTGTCAATTGAATTGTAAAATTCTATAAAAATTATTCAAAATACAAAAAACGTATCAATCCAATCTTTCACCTCACTTTTGTGAAGATTTAAATTGTCACCCTCCAAATAGTCAATCCCACATGAACTACTTGGGGCAAACTGCAAATCAAACTTTCTAAAAAAATTGCAAATTCATCATTTTTAACCCCTCAAATTAAGAATGGCAAATAAGTCATTACCAAAATGTAAAGCAGCTATCGAGTTGCTTTCTAAAGTGCGTTTAAGGATTTAATTGATATAATTTTCACATTTTAAGAGGTTTTTTTAGAGAAGTTTATAATTTTAGGTCCTCAATTAACACAAGACCATATTTTGAGGGATCACTTAGAAATTTATCCAAAAATATTTTTGTGGTCTTCTGCCTTTTTGGTGGCTACAAAAACAAAAAATATCAAAGATAAATAGTTGTTGGACTAAAATGAGTATGAAGAAGATATATGACCAAGTTAAAATTGCATAAATAGTTATATACCTCAATTTTAAAACTACTACTTTCAAAATTATAATTCCTTTCTTTCAATGTTAAAACAAAACAAATAACCAAATATACTACTTTTCTTAATATTATTTTCACTTTACTTTCCTGAAAATTAACTGTTTCCTTGAAGTTTATTCTTTATTTGGTAGGTTTTATTAATAAAATACTCATTCCGTTTTATATTATCTTTTGTCTATACATATTCTATTGGTCTCAAGATATATTTGTTACTCTAGTAACTCAAGGAAAGTATTAAAATAATACTTTTTCATATATATATATATATATACCCTTATAATAATGTTGGAATCAAACAATTGATTAGAAACTTTCGTTAGAACTATTATATGTATTCTTCAAAATAACAAAAAGAACTGTTAATTAATTTAGCCCATTTCCATTTTAAATCCAAACAACTCAATAATTTTATGTAAGTCCCAAAATAGTCCAAAAAGATGGTGAATTGGACTTTAAAAGAAAATAGTACTTAAAAACTTTTTGTTATTTTCTAGTTTTAAGCTCAGTATTAGATTTAGCTTAACTCAGAAAAAATGACCAGTGCACATTATAAGTAATTAGATTGACTTTAAAATCTTGATCATATCAATTAAAGTATGAGCAAAATAAATTGATTAAAGATAAGAAAAGAAGAAGAACATAAATAAAAAGCGCACAAAACTTTTTATAGTGGTTCGATTAAAAACTTACATTCACTTTCCCTTGAGAATACTCTCTTAGGAATTACACTAAAACATCAATCTCGTTCAAGGGATTAACTTTTACAAAGGAATACTCGCTAGTTTTTCCTAGTTCTAGCAACTAACAACTTCTCTATTAAGGAGAAGCTAGACAACAAATTTTGTTTTTGAACTTGCAAACTAATCACAAGTTTTTTACCCGGAACTTGCAAACCAAAATACAAGCTTTTCACCCGAAAATTGATTACTAAATCACAGAATCAAAGATGAAACAAATACAAGACAAGAACTATTCTGCACACTCAAAAGCTAACTATTCAAACCGTTTCACACTCTCAAATATGTTTCTGAACTCTTCTTCAATCTTGTTTTCGAAAACTCTCTCTATTTGCAGATGAAAGAATCATTATGTTGGTTGGTACACTTTGCTTCTCAAATACTCCTTCGATTGCAGTAAATTTTCTCCTCTCAGAATGAACACTCTTCTTCTATTTGTTTCTTGTTTAAATATATTTCAAGAGAGCAAGGCCACCTCAACAAATCTACAAATCTATTAACTTCTCACATGCTTGTTTCTTGTGACGAAACTTCCTTCACATTTATCCCTACTCCCTTTTTCTATATCAATCACAACACAGATATTAGTTATCATTCATTTTTAACCGAAAATAATAGAATAAACCAAGAGCAAGAAAAGAGGGACCACAAACATAAAGGACAAGTGTCCTATTCTTGGAGAAGAAGCAATTCTTCTAATCCACTAGTAAAATGCCATGTGAAAACTATTCCACGTGTGGGATTGTTGCTAAGAATCTTCCTCTCTCTTAATATCTCGAATTCATTTTTTACAAGAGGAGAAACAACTTTTGATGAGTCATTTCCTGTTTAAAAAAAATAGGAAAAAGTTAAAATAAAATCAATGGACCACATGGAACCATAAGATAGTGTGTAATGGATGTTACACGTGTAAAGTGAAAAGTGATAATAAAATATAACTATCTAAAATATTCTTGGTTTCCACAATCTTCATATAATAAACATCCATTTTACGTCTTATTAGCTCGAATCTCGTATGCAGACTTTAGCTTAACTTCTTTTTTGGTCTTACCAAACCAAATTGAATTAAGTCATACATAATTCATTGCCTTAATCATCAAAACATAAGAAACATTGACCTTGGATCCAACAATTTTAAAATTTTTATGCACTATTATAATTTAAATAAAGGAGTTACTATATTAAGAATGTCGCTGAGAGATTGTTATTGAGGATCAATTTCTTTCTATTTGATTTTTTTCTTCATTCTCGAGAGTTCCGTTATTTATTTCTGAAAACTTACATTATCAGTGGCCATGTTTCCTTTTCATAAGAACCAAAATGAAGATATTAATTAATACAACATATTTTCTCTACCATTCAATAAAAGAAATCAGAGAGGGACATAGCTATATATGTTCAATATCATCAAGACTTTAGCCAGCTGAATGGCTGAAAGAGAAGTGCCGAAATGCGTTCTCTAGTAATGGGATCTTGATTGCCATGTCCATCTCCATTCTGGTGCATACTCTGTCCCATTCTAGCAAGATTGATTGCCATTCCTATAAATGCTCGAGAGAAAGGAGTTTCTCTAACTATTTCTTTGTTCATTTTCTTCCATCTCTGTAATCAACCTCATATATCCTCCTTGGACTCTTCTTCTGGAGCACCAGTTTCCTTCATGTAAAATTATATTGTATCGATTTTGGCACATCTCGTCGTTTCAACTCGTCTTGTATAGTTAATCACAATGAAATATTGTTAAATTTTGATATAAAAAATTAGGTCAGAATGCCATGAAAAAAATCTATATTCCTCTTTCTGTCATTAAATTTTCTTTTTTAACATTTTAATAGCAATGAACAATTTATATACTCTTATGCCCTTATTCTATCACATCATATTGTAAAATTCGACGAGATATAAAAATATGAGACACTTATCAAAGAAAAGTATCCACTATAAATTCTTGCACGTTTTCTAAATATGTCAAATGAAATTAAATTACAATATAAAAAGTGATAAAATGATATAGAGAGAGAAAAATTACTGAACGCTAAAAAGAGTGAATTTTAGTGACAAAAGAAATTTATGCATACCAATGGAAATATACCGATAATGTTCCCAAATCATCTGATAGTCTTAAAATCATGGCTAAACGACGAACAATATTTTGACACTTATTATATGATAATAAGTTTTCCAAGGCTTCTTTCTTAATTTGAATGCTGAGCACACAATAAGCATGTACGAATATTACTGGAGTTGATACTGAAATCAAGGCATTGGGGAGATAATCTTGGAGTGTTGGTGTAAAACCATTGAAGTACCATTTCGCCTTTTTCATGTATGCTCGGTAAAGGTCTGCCCACTCAAAGAACGAGTAATGTCATTAATTAAAAGGGCCAACCAACATTTGTAAATTATTTTATTAGGTCGGTAAATAAAAGGTATTTTTAAATTTTTTATATAAATTTTTGTTTCAAATTACAATTTGATTACATCTATATATTGGATTTTGGATTTTACTGTGGTTCCTAAGGATAAGGAGGAATACTCATAGATATTGGACGTATCGTTGAGGACAACCTGTTATAGTAGATTTTTATTTTTTTAAGTTTTAATATGATGATGTGGCTATTTTTATTGAGCCAGCTCATTATCAAACTCTGCACAAGCAAATACCAGTGTTATAATTATTTTTCTTTCTTCCTTTGTAGTTGCTCACCCTATTTTTTTGAAGAAACATACGGAGTTAGGTATCCATAGAATTGCTGAACTAAGAGAAAAAAAGTTGTGTTTTTAGAGTATAATGTTTACTTACTGTCTTTTTTAGATGTATCACTTGCGTTACCACTTGCTTCTGATGACAAGCCAACGTGGTACCTACTTAATCCATAAAAATCTAAATATAAATTTTCATATATTTGCACTTGATGCCTAATACTCACCTCTTCTTTAACAATGAAGTAAGAAACTATAAGCAGTTCCCTAACGGTGCTTTCATTTTATAAATTCTTAAATACATTTATTCACCTTTGAGATTTTTCTTCTACCATAGGTCCAAGTTTTTTTACTTAATATTTATGCCAAATAACAATTTTGAATAAGTTAGGCTAAATTTTTTTTAAGGTATGTAAGATGTTATATGAATATGTTTAATAAGTATAGTATTTGTCCCGTGAGTAATGGATAATCACTCCTCGTGAGTGATGTGTGATATGATTTAACTCTTGTACTCAAGTTTCCAGTTTTCATTTGAGATATTTATATGATTTAACTTTTGTATGCAAGAAACAAAGGAAGGATTAGCTCACTTACGTTTTTTCTCTCTAGACTTGGGGAAATACTTGCTTGGTTTTTGCAATATTTATGAGATTCTATAGCATGTGAAACTGACATGCAATTTTTTTCCTTTTCAATTTTAGCTGAAAATGGGATTCTAGAAAATAGTTGGTCACTTTTTTTTTTCAGCGCGTCAAGTCCTATTTATTTAACTAATATTAGAACAATATTAAGCACTTTTGGTAGTTTCTCTATTTAGTTAGATTGCCCTTTCAATTTTCCTCAGATTCTTAGTCAAGTTTCCAGTTTACGTTTAAGATGTTGATATGGTTTAATTCTTGCACTAAAAAAACAGAGTAAGGATCAGCTCATTTAAGTTCTTTTCTCCTAGACTTGGGGAATTACTTGCTTGGTTTTTGCTATATTTATGAGATTCTATAGCATGTTAAACTGATAATAATAAAACTTTTCTTATGTGAATTTTAATTTTACAAGTTCATATTACTGAGGTGGTAGCACATTTACTTAGCATTTGGGAATCAGAGAGCTGAAATCAATTAAGGTATGAATTGCTCAACTTGCTAATTTAGCATAATAATATGCAAGATGAAATTAATGGGGGAGCTTGGACTCTTGATACTTGTGATTTTTGCTATTTATCATGTGTGGGGGAGCCGAGATTCTTATATTTGTCATTCTTGTTATTTATCATTAATGGGGGAGTACGGACTTTTTATATTGGTCATTCTTGTTCTGTATCATGAATGGGGGAGCCCAGATTACTTATATTTGAACTCTTTATATTTGTGTTTTGTTGAAATTGGGAATAATGTTTATTAATGGTGTTAAATATCTAACAGTGTCCAGTATGTCCATGTAAGTGTTGAAGATATTCTTGTACTTAAGAAAAGATTTTATGGCTTATTCTCTTCGAAATTATACATGGAAAGAGGATGATGCTGAGTGGTCTAGTAAAGAAAAAGGAGATAGGACTGCAAGAGAAAATGAACAGAGTGTGAATCTTGGTGTTTAATGGAGAAATATTGTTGAACATTTATCAATACTAAGTTCTGAAGAAATTAGGGGTCTAAGATTTCAGTCCATTGAAGATGCTGAGGAGTTCTACTCTTGTAATTCTAAGATGGTTAGTTTTAGTGTTAGAAAAGATGACCTTATACAGGATAAGGAGGACCGAATTACATACAGGTGTTGGGTTTGTAGCAAAGAAGGATTTTGGAATGCAAAATTTCTAAATGTTTTGAACCGAAAAAAAATCTTCGAAGTCAATTACAAGGGTAGGTTGTCAAGCACGTTTGCAAGTTTCATATCATGAAACAATGAGATGCTATAGAGTCAAGAAATTTCATACAGAACATAATTATGTTTTGGCAATCCCAAGAGATGTACATTTTCTCCGTTCCCATAGGAACGTTAGCATCTTGTGCATTGCTGAGACTCAACCAATGGGCATAGGAATACCTCAAATGATAGGCTATCAATCACATCAATGTCGAAGATACAGTAAACCCGACTGTATTGAGAAACACTTGCGGAATGTACTTGACACTCAACAGAGAGAAGAGTTAAATTCTGGAGATGTTCATTGCACACGATCTTATTTGGATGGAAGATCTAGAAGGGATTTAGGATTTTACTATAAGTAAGATGTTCATAAAAGTAATCATTTATGTCGACTCTTTTGGGCTGATGCATAATCGAGGATGGATTATAAATGCTTTGGCGATGTTATATCTTTTTATTCAATTTATCACACTAATGTATGCAGGAAACCGTTGATCATCTTTACCGGAGTAGATAAGCATTTTCGGACAATGATTTTTTTGGGTATGTTGTTGTGGCTGATGAGATTGAAATGACTTATAAATGGATTTTGAAAACGTTCTTAGATTCAATGAATAACAGAGGGCCTATTCAATTCTTACAAAATGGAGACAATGCAATGAGCAAGGCAATAAAGATTGTTGATGTGAGTTATAAAAACGGGGATTCTTAATCACTACAATGCAAGGCAAGTGGATCTAACTCTGTAGAGGTGAGTTTAACCCGAGTGTCGAATCTCTCGAGGAAGGTAAAGGTGAAAGTACTAATTCTAGTGTCTCTAATGTTTAGTCTAAGAAAAAGATGGCCGTTGAAAAATTAAATTAAAAAAATGAAAACGATTTAAACAACTAAGAAAGCAATGAAAACTTAAGATTTTAAAAATTAATAAAGAAAAAGTTTGGTGGTGGAATCCCCCTAATCCTTGTTACTAATTCAATTGGAAAAAATATTTTATGAAAACGATGTTGAATTAATTAATTTGGGTTATCACTCAAGTCGAGCAATCCCTATCTCTAGGTCAAAGCCACCCTAATCACTAACCCTTAGATGAAAATATCTTTTCTCCCTAAAAAATTATGAGTGAAATTTCACTTTCAGGCGATTTCAAAAAGACCTAAAAGTGCAATATCATATCTCTAGTAAATTTCCCCAATTAACTCTCAATTAGTTGCCCTAGATCGTTCTTCATTTTCCAATTCCGAACAACCTTGAGATTAATCTAATCTCATGACAATTAAATTGCAAATAAACGTAATTTGAAGACAACTTAAATAAAAATAAACATTTAATTCAAGAATTTAAACCAAGAACTTCATAATCAAGAAGTAGGATTCAACCCTCATCCAAAAAATAAAGGACTACTCACTATTCATTATAATAAAACTGAAATGTAACATAAAATTCAATAACAAGAAAGTAAAAAGAAAGCTTAGGATTAAAATCGAAGCTGCAACTGAACTCCTAAATGTCTTCCAAACTCGTCTTTTGAGTCGCCAAGTTGAAGATCGAAATCTTGAAATTGTATCTTCAATTCCTGAAATCCAAGAAACTAAATGGCAAAAAAATAAAACTTATCTAACTAATTGAATATATAAATATCGAAATTTGAAAAGTGTTTAATCTAATCTAACCTAACTAATTTGAAAATAAACCTAATTAATCAGATTCTAAACCCTAATCTAATCCTACTCTGTCTCTCTCTCTCTCTCAGCTGCAGAAATAACCCCTTTATATAAAGATGAAAAAAATACAAGAAAACTGAGTTTAAATTAGACTCAACTACCCTGCCTACCAGGACCTACCGCTGATGGTAGGTCGAGTTCTACTATCCGTGGTAGGGTTCTGTCTTGCTGATGCTTGTGTGCCAAGGACCAACCGCTGACGGTAAGTTAGCCTGCCTCGCATGATAGGTCGGCTGTTTCATTACCGACAGCTCCGCTTTTGGCGTTTTTGCTCCATTTCGCCTATTTTCATTTCTTTTCATCATTTTCTCTTCAGGAGGGCACTTAAGACAAGAATAAGAGATATTAACCTAAAATATATACTTTTATATATATATATATATATTAAAAACACCGAAAACGATAAAATTAACATATATAAATTGTAGACAATTATGCACATATCAATTATTATTCCAACTACACACCACCATTTATGTATTTGGCATATAAAAATAATGTTGTTAATATGCATAATGCAGCTTTTTGCATGATATTTATGTGGTTGAAAGCATAATATGCACACATTTGGAGTTTGATGAAAGGTGGCAGCTTCTTGTTAAGAAACATGCAATGGATAATAATCCTTGGATTGCAAAAACTCTTCGAAAAGTGTAGAAAATGGGCTGAAACTTTCCTTCAAGGACATTTCTTTGTAGGGATGCGCTCTACTCAAAGGTCAGAGAGTTTAAATGCATTTGCTCACACTTATCTTAAAAGTTGATTACTACTCTATCCATTTGTGAACAAATTTGAGATGGTTATTTTAAAGTTGAGACAAAAAGAATTGGAAGAAGAATATTTTACATCTCAGATGACACCAACTTTACTTACCCACTTGGAGTTAGAAGCTCAATTCTTCTAAGGTATTTACAAGAAACATCTTTTTCAAAGTATAACGGGAAATAGTAGGTGGGGCTATACTTTCAATTCGTGACTTAGCAGAGATGGATGACATGAAATTTTTTACAATTACTCATTACTTGCACGAGGGTCGCTTGTGGAAAGTCGAGTTTCACATGTCAAAATTAGTTATACGATGTAGTTGCAAAAAATTCAAGACCGATGGGACCCCATTCTCATTCTATTTCGATTATCAAGGCTAAGAATTTTCAAGAATCCCAAGATGTTCCATAATAAGAGATGGACACAAAATGCAAATTCAGCAAGTAAATGGTGTTACTTAGAATAATTACCAAAAGATACAATTGAAACCGCAGGATGTGGTGTCTTGAATGCTATGTCAAACTAAATGAATTTTTTTGCGGGAAAGACATGTGAAGGGTTTGAAGAAGCTTGAGTATTATTGACACAATATACTTCACACTTTAGACGTTTATAGGAGAGTGAGCATAGAAGTTGTAAAGTCATGGACAAACTTGGTAATGAAAATAAAGTTGAAAAGCAGCCTAATTTTGATATCCTTGATCCAAAAGTTGCTGCAGCTAAAGGCCATAATTCTCAAAATGTTGATAATAAAAGGAAACCCAGACAATGTAAATGTTGTAGGGTGTTTTTGCTTGACTACTCTTGAACTCTTTCCTCATGTGAGCAACATAATATTTTAATTGATAAATTCAATCACTGTTTCTAAACTTCTTTACTTTCTCTCTTGTATGCAGGTCTTGCAAGCAAGACAAACGCAAATGTCCTAAACTTACCTCATAGGAAGTGGGCTTATTTGAAATGACATGGATTGGTGGTTATATGTATCATCTTATCT
Source organism: Catharanthus roseus (assembly GCA_028651295.1). NCBI lineage: Eukaryota > Viridiplantae > Streptophyta > Magnoliopsida > Gentianales > Apocynaceae > Catharanthus > Catharanthus roseus. The sequence continues at coordinate 4,255,448 of JAPQWS010000048.1, read as the reverse complement.
TCAAAATTCCAGTACACTTCTATTCCTTATTTATCTCCTTCTAATTTTCTAGTATCTGCATTTCAGTTTGTTTGGCGTTGTGACCCTTGTTTTCTTATTTTAGTTTGGGGTTGTGATTCCCATAAGTGTTATTGTTGAAATTGGGGGTTGTGATTCCCCTTGTGTGGTGAAATTTGAGGGTTGTATTCCATTCTCTATTTTGGGGCTGTGACCCTCATTTTTTGGTTTTATTTTGGGGGTGTGATTCCCCTTAGTGTTATTACTGAAATTAGGATTGTGATTCCCCTTGTGTGGTGAAATTTGAGAGCTATGTTTCATTCTCTATTTTGGGGCTGTGACCTTTGTTTTCTTGTTTTATTTTGGGGGTGTGATTCCCCATAGTGTTATTGTTGAAATTAGGGCTATGATTCCCTTGTGTGGTGAAATTTGAGGGTAGTGTCCCATTCTCTATTTGCCCTTGTTTCTTATTTTATTTTGGGGGTGTGATCCCCTTTAGTGTTCTTGCTGAAATTGGGTCTGCGATTCCCTTGTGTGGTGAAATTTGAGGGATTGTGTCACATCCTTTGTTTTGAGTTCATTGCTACCTCAGTATGTACTTATTGTTTCTGTGTTTGTGCACTTGTTGTTGCTGGTTCTTTTTTTTGCTGTGTTGATGCCCTTGTTGTAATAGAAATGTGTGATTTTGTGGAATCTTTCACCAGAGATAATAAAAAGTAGTCATTTTACATCAAACCTGAAATTCCATTCCATGCACTTTTCTTCCATTCTTTGAAAGTCATTACTTATTATATGTTTATGTTGAAAAAAGAGCACATAATTCGAAGGGTTGTCATTAATCTTTCCCCTCTTTGACTTACTCCAGGTATGTAGATTATCATATCTTTCCATATTCAAATTTCAATGAATTAGCTGAGAGAGCAGAAAGCTTGGAAATTAATTTCACTCATCTGGAGGTGAGCATGAAGGACTATAGAAAGATTTAAGGAGAAACATCTTATTACGTTTTAGAATGTAGTATGAATTGATCTTATGTACTATCTTGATTGTGTTTTTGTACATGGGATGCTACATGTTGAGTAGAGAGTTGAGTATTTTTTAGTTTGTAGGATGTAATGCACTCAGTAGGCATAGGGATGTTTTGTACTAGATACTTGCTCCTCTCTTAAGATAATATATATTGAAACTTTATGGGATTTTTATATATTTTTGTTTCATATGAAATTGAAGTTAACTCTTAGATAAACAAATTTATTGTTGTTAATCATTGTTTTTAATGTCTTTTGTAGTGTTAATCACTAAATCTGATTCACTGTGGTGGCTTAGAACAAATTGTATATTGTATTACCTGTAAAACCAAGCTGATAAGTAAAACATAAGTGGCCAGGATCACAGCCAGCCAGCCACAGGTTTTAGATATTCCAAAACCTAAACAAAATTATTCTCTGATTTGGAAAAATATGATACTAAGTGGATAGTCTAAGCTGATAATGCAAGGAATACATTCATTAATTGGAGAATTTGTAATGGAAATGAAACTGGAGAATAGCTGCTGGAGTGGGCTGGTTTTTAGTGAAACTGGAGGAGTTTTGTTCACATTTTGAAGATCCACCATGAGCAAATACTTGATGAAATTTTGCTAACTATTATATATGATACTCTCTATTACTAATTAATAATATCACCTCTATTCTTACCAAATAAAAAATAAAAGTATATCTTTGGATATATCTAGCTCTTAGGTTAAGAAATTTGGGTCATCAAGAAACAACAATATTACACTTCCAATACCAATTTGAACCTAACCAAATAATTCCACTCAAACCACACTCCCAGAATGTTCTCAACCTTTGAATTGAATCACATGCCAATTTCAATTACAATTATATACTGCAGAAAATTAATTGAGACATGTTTACTCAAAATTTTTATTCTTGAAATCATTTATAATAAGGCAACTGGAAAGCCAACAGGAAAACTTCCATTCCATAAGAAGTTTAAATCATTGTAATGTTATAATAATATTTTTTTTTTTGCCTATTATGAAACTCAATACATTGTAATGTCATTATAATATTTTCTTCGCCTAATTCTCTTTATTTATTTTCGAATTCAAATAAACTAAACTTAAAAAGTTAATAGAAACAAAGAAGTTTAAATCATTTAAAAAACCTACCAATTCCTTCATGTCTTTATTTCGTTTCATACTTGGTAATGAGTCAAGAATGAACAATTTTTCCTTGGTGAACTCGACCAACAGACAATACAAGTGTGAATTACCCAATTAAGAGGGATAAATACCTATCATAAGTATAAAATTATTTGTAACTAATTTCACATTACTGTATAAGTTTTTAGTTTATTTATTCTAAGTAATTTTCATTTTAAAGCAACAAAAATTAACAAAGTCCACCGAGTTTGGTAACACAAACCTTTTCACATTCTTCAATATTCCCACCGTAACGATTTTTTCTGAGATAGATTGATATTCTTTCAATGTCGAGTTCTTCTTTCTAGAGTTTCCCCTATTCATGTTTAGTATAACATGGACGATTAAATGCTAGTATGACTTAATAGTCAGGTATGGCTTTAATCAACATGAATCTATATAAATAAAATTCTATGTAAATAATTTCACTATCACTAATGTGAAATAGGTAGGCATGTACCAAACTAGGTGTATACGTATTTGTTTAAGGAGATCTTGCTCTATGCAAAGCCTATTAGTGGCCAAGTTAATTATCTGTAAACAAAAACAAAAACAACAATTACTTGTAAAACTAAAAGGCCTATCACTAAGGAGCAGTCTGTCACATGACACAACATATCTACTTCATTACTTACAACATCCTCAAGCCACTTCCTTGGTGCTAGGGTTCTCATTACGAATCTTGATTCGAATTCATTGCCTACTGAACGATCATTTCAGTAACGAGTTAAAAGACAAAGTCATTAGGAAATATATAATATTTATAATTCATTTACAATATCTAATCTATAAAAGATATACAACATTTATAATCCATTTACAACATCTAATGTATAAAGGACGCAACTCATAATCCAGGGTATTTGGGGTTCAAAATGAAGTCCCAAATTCCTTGTTCCGTATGATCAAATACCTATACCACAAGGTTAGCAAATGCATACTGAAAGTCATTATATTAAATTTCAATTATTTTTCATGTTTTGATGTGATAAAATAACTATGAAAGTGGTACCATGTTTTTAGATCTATCTCCAATGTCCTTTACTTCATGACGAGGAACTGGCACTTCAGTTTTCTGCAGTTTTCTAATTCATTATTAAATAAATGAATGTGGTCCCGTATAAATAAGTAAATATACTTAGCATGTAATTCCATTAGAAGAAGAGAGGTGTACCTTAACCAAAGAGAGAGAACATACATTCTTACTTTTCTTACCCTTAGCAATCTCTGCATGGCGTTTTAAGATATTTGCTAGGCCTCTTTCATCTTGTCCCATGAATAATCATTTTTTTTTTTGAATTTCCACCATAGCTGGTTCCTCAAAGATGAGCTTCCTAACACTCGATTTCTCTTTTGTATTTTTTGACACTTTGTTCTTAGAAGTACCAATATTATCCACATCTTCAAAACCGGAAACCGACAGAAGATTGTTTATATTTCCAAATTTACCGAAGTACATCTCTTTATTTTGGGACCTCTTCCTTTTCATTTGCATGAGCTCTTTGCGCATTGCTTTCAATTTCCCAGCCGCATCAAGTTGAGGACCTAGTGGTGGCCTCTCAAAATGATATAATGAGTGTAATGACTCTCCTAATGACCCAATCTCATTCTTTAATGATACATCTTTTCAACTATCTACCAAATAGGCTTTCTTGTTGTCCAATGTATTTAGATTATCACACCTCTTTGGTGATCCTAAGCCATTTCCAATATATTTTATTCCCTCTTTTCCTAGGTATTGTATGAGTTAGAAGTGGATGTTGGAGTATCGTCATTACATTGTTCTATATGTTTGGATATAATGATTGGTGTTTCACCTTCCTTTGCTCTATCGATGGGGACGGAACTTTTACGACATGTATTTGTCGCTTTGGGATTGTCTTTAAGATTTTCCAACTGAATTTTAATGGTATAGAGTCTTGCAATAACACTGACAAATTGATCATTTAGCTTCGACATACTTTTTCCAATTCGATGTAAGCAATCACAACTCTTGTCTTCAATATTCAGCTTAGGGAGCGTGATTAACGTCAGATCATTTAATGCTGTTAAGTTGTCATCCACTCGAACCAAAATCTTTCGTAATAATCGAACAACTTTCATAAATAGTTGGAGAGAAATATTCAAACAATATAAATTAAATATAAGTTTTTTCCAGACAATGATATGTCACACAAATAAGTTGTTTAGAAAGATAAGTAAACCAAATTATAAAGAAATTATATAAATAACTATTTTTACATCAATTTCATCCCTCAAAATATAAAATTGTCTCAATTAAAAGCTTGAATTTTAACTCACACAAGAACAGAAAAAAATTACATAATAAATGAGAAAAAAACAAAATGAACTTTTGTATAAGGTCCGAAGAAATTGGCCACATCTAGTTTACCGGAAGCAAACACTTGCTTGATTTTGAAGAGGAATTGCACACAAGGCTCGCCACCCGAATGCTGAAATGATGACATAGTCAATTCCATCTTTTCCTCAAACTTGATAGTTTGTGCGTTTACTTTGAAAGGTTCCTAATAAATCTGGTTTTTTGGAATTCTAGTGGAGCATTTTTGCTTGGACCTTTAGCCTTGACTGTGATGGGGAGGCGAGAGGAGGAGCGGAGTGAAGGCAGGGCTTGAATGCATCACCATAGATAAAGAAGGTGACTTGAATTCACTCGTGTCTGGTGGAGGAGGTTGGAGTGCACGACGAGATGTAAAATTTGTAGAGAAGTTACAGAGAAGAGCTGGGGCAGAAAAACAGCAAGGTCTGAGAATAAGAGCAAGTAGAGAGGAGTGGGAGTGAGGGAGAAGTTTGTTTATTTGTTTATTTTGCCTTAAAGTTTTTTAGTATTCATTTAATCCCAAAAATTATTTTAAAATTAATTAATTTCAAGCTAAGAATATTTTTTTATTTGACCACGATATTTTAAACTTAACCGCTAAGATAGTTAACCATGAAATTCTAAGGGGGTAAGTGAGGAAGCTCTTCTCTTAGCCTCTTAAAAATCTCAACTTTATACCCTCGTTCAAAATTATGATTTTGGTTTTATCAAAAAAACTCTTGAAATTTGAGGGGCTCCCAAGTCAATAGTTGGCAGAATCTGGCATCGACACGGTTTTAGCTCGTCAGAAACGGGACAATAGCCGACTAATAATACTATGAGAGAAAAAATGAGGAACTTTTAAAAGTATGAGCAGATCTCAAAAAGTCTTCAATCTAAGTTCTAAATTATAATATTCTATAATACTACTATGAACAAATTTTTGTTGTATATTGTGTCTATATAAGTTTTATTTGAACTAAACTATATGTACGGTTTTTTTATGAAGCTTGAAGTATATGTACATTAATGCTGCTTTCTTGTCTTGCTCATGTCTTAAAATAATTAATTTGTTTTATTATTATTTTAAGAAATAAATAAATAATTAAAGTATCAGTAGTTATAACTTTGATATTTTCTTGTTAAATGATGTCTAATTTTTACGAAAGTGAATTACGTTTATCTCCCGTGAGCTTTGTTTAAACTATAACTAGAATCCTTGAGATTTCATCAAATTAATTTATCTTCTGTTAACCAACAAACTACTAACAAATGAATATCTATTGTCCAATAGAATTACTATCACTTGATAAATAAATATTTATGACTTTTTAAACAAATTTTCAGTTGAATTAAAAATAATTCTAACTATTTTGTCATAAATCATTAGACTTTTATCATTTTTGCAAGTAGGTTAAGAATATATTTTAGGGTTACATTCATTTTAGTGCCCTAAAACTTGAGGGGTATAACAAATAGTTAACTAAACTCAATCATATGACTACTAGGTACCAAATATTACCACCATGACAATTCCAATTAGTTCTTCCCAACTCTGGACAGAAGCCCAATAGCTCGTAGGCTGTGTACCGAAGTACTGTATCGTTGGCTCGTATTCTTCAGGGGTACATTGAGAAGATGAGGAAAATCACACGCCAAGCGAGAAATACCATGTATCCTAACACGAAGTGAAATAGCAACAATAATCACCTATAAAAAATATAGTTAGTTTCGTGTTAATTAAACAAAACTACAAGTGTATGTATGTATATATGCAGAACTCAAAATGTTTCGAGTTTTCATCAGCTTACTTTATCGAAATTTAGGATGAGGCTGAAATGGAACTACAACTCCTAATTTAGCCTTGTTTCTAAGCCAATTTACGGTGTCTCTATAGACTGGCCATAAAATTAAAGCCATGTTCAATTTTAATGTCTCAGCACGTTTTTCCATATAAACACAAGCCACTACAAGGAAAACTGCCTATAGAGGCATTTAGAAATGCCCTAATGCTAGTTTTAAGGACGCTTACGTGTTAGAGGCGTTTATTTTAAACGCCCCATGTGTCGATGTCTAAATAGCTCCTTGGCGTGTATAAACTCCTCAAACATATACCTTCAAAATATACCTTTTAGGGCGTTTACTAATGCCTTTAAAATATACCTTTTAGGGCATCTAGTAAGTGTTTTATAAGAAGTATATTAAGGTATTTATAAATGTCATGAAATCTTCATATGATTACTAGTTTAAACAATTTTTTGGACATTCATAAACACCTTTAAAAGTGGATTATTAAGTATTTCTTAATGCTTTCATATAATGCGATTATTTTCACATACTAATTGATTCCAAGCCTTTTCCACAATTTAAAAAACTAATACTATTATAATAATATTTAAAGTCTAAACATAAAAATATTATACTTCAAAAAAATACAGAATATTCAATGCAGATAATTCCATTAAAAATTCAAAGTGAAGTGTAATAATGCCAAAATTAATAGGATTTCGCTTTCAACCCTCAAACAGCCCTTCTACAAGACTTCAAAAAGCTCATTTTCCACTCTCTTGCTCATGTACAAAGCCATTGTTAATGCTTCATGGGTTTGTAAAGACTGCTCTTTTGTCCCACTCTTCTTCAAAACAAACAAAAAGTTAATTACAGGAAAAAACTTTGGACTCATTTTGGAGGTCTAGCCAAACCTAATAGTTGTCCTGTAGAAATAACTTAGTATGTCAAAGAGCACAAGGATTTCCTAGAAATGGAAAAAGTGTATGCATTTATATTGTTTTGGAAACTTTTTTCCCTACAAAAGGCTCAAAGCACCACTACTGTGGTTCAAAAGCTTTGATTTCTATTCACAGAATGGAAAATATACAGAATGAGATAGATCAAACAACAATAAAAAAGACCTTTTGTTCTATAGATTCATGTTTTTATGCAATATTATAACACAAGAACTCAGCATAATTGCATCTTGCGGGGATCCAAGTATTGTTTAAATTTAAATACGCGCAGGCAATAAAGATTCATATTTTTTCATGTGCTATAGTTGAAAAAAACTCAAATTAAAGAAATCCACCACTTAATTGTCTCCCAGAAAGTTGAAAATTACCACTAAGAAATGAATATCATCTCAAGGATAATCAACTTTCATAGAAAGTGCACGTCACAATTCAGATAGTGCTCAAAACATTCCAATCAAATTGGTATATGACAAAACCCATGAACAATTGATTATAATAGAATATACTATATAAGTAATATTAATAGAACAATTGTTAAAGTTCAAACACAAAGATACAGAATATATCAAATTCCTCAACTAAAAATGCAAAGTTAAGTATTATAACAAAAGGAAATAAGAGGTTAGCAAAATAAATCTAACAAAAAGTACACGAAATTTATACAAAAATTATGTGGAATTTTGAAAGAAATTGGCGCCCTCTTGGAGTTTCGTCTTCAAAGATGCATGTTAGAAGAGAAACTAGAACACCACTAAATCTAATCTAGACCAAGGAAAAAATATGAGTTCTTGAGTTTGATGAACTGAACTAGAAATACCAACAAATTTTGTATGGTTACACATGAAAATCCTCACAAAGTTCTTTCTCACTATCCAAGTCTTTAGGCATTTTACCTCTCTGCCATGACTTGTGCTCCACCATCAGATTCTATTAGAATCCTCTTTCATTAAGGACATGGATTTCAGAATTTCAAAAGGAGAAAAAGAGCAGTTCAGTTAAGTTGAAAAAACAAACTCTAAACCAATTCTCATTAAGTAAGTAGAATTATGAAGAGATGAAATTTTCTCAAGAAATAAATAATGTCTCTAGAGTTAATTTTTTGAATATTGAGCTATCTTGTATGTTTGTGAATATCAAAGTTTTACCATATTCGCTGCAGATATATCACCATATTGAGGAAGTAGATATACCCAATTTGAAATGTAATTTCCTGCAGAAACATCTAGACCTAGAACTCAGATTCATACAATCCTCAATTGATGGTATGAGCAACAGACTTCGACTAATTACTTGATCTTTAAAGAACTATTGAAAAAATCAACATAAAAAAACCTTAAGTAATGAGAATATTTTTTATCATATTTTGTAGATATCCAAAAGCGAATGACTCGTATCAATAATTCATTTGACAAAAAGAAGACATAACAACCTAAATCAAATTAATGTCAACTAATAGAATTAGTCACAAACCCAAAACAAACATCAGAAAATGAATGCATGATTATTTTTATTAAATAGTGCTTTTCTTGAAGATGACCATATTGTTCTTGTTTTAGATCAAGGAGGTACTGACAATATGAAGCACCATCAAAGAATCATGTATGCAATGAAGACTTGATGATCACGAACAAAAAGAAAAAAAATAGAATATTGCAACAAAAGGTAAAAGTTACTTTAAAAGTTGTTGAACAAGAAATACCATCTCGCTAATGTTTAGAACATAGCTATAGCTATACTGCGGAAAACATAGAAAACCTTGCATTCATGCCAAAGGTAAGAAGAATGCATAGCTATTATCTCTGTACATGAAAAACGTGAATACACATACCGGAGAAAAATAGATACATAGACTAATTTATTTGTTAGCTCAAGCAAATCCCCATCAACGAAGCTTTCAAAAACAACCAACCCTTTGCTCTATGGTAAAGAAATTCTAAAGCTCAAGGTCACTCAAATTTTCATTCTGTTGCACAAGTAACACAACTTGATTACAGACCTAAGACCCAGCATTAAACAGCACAATTTCACGAGAAAATTTTAACCATATTTCATCTCAAAAGAAATAAAATCAGTTAACCAAATATCAAGCTAAACAGAAACTTGACAACTTGATAAAATGGCAACCACTAAAATCAAACTAATGCCAACTAAGAGAACTCGTAACAGACCTATGTTATTGCCATAATTGAGGATCCTAAAATGTATGGTGACTTTCTTTGTCTTCGGCACTGGGAGGATTTCAAAGAAAATAGAGTAAGTTACAAATATAAAACAGGAAAAATATTAGAAATTTAACCTCAACTTAAATTGTCTTATTGACTCTTTTCAAGAATTCTAACCAAAAGAAGCAAAACAATTATGAATTCCTCCATGCCCTTCCCAGAAGTCGGACAACGTAATCAAAATCTTCCTAATATGAGATGCTTGGATTGGAGTTACTTTCTCCAACTACTACGAGACAGAGATAAATCAGTTTCAGTTACAAAGCAAAACATGATGCAACTACTACGTCGCAAGATCTCTTCGACAGAGTCAGTTGCTCTTACAATCAAACCAACCCCACAAAACTTAACCTTGAAAATCCCTACTAAAACTCGAAAATTTTCAAGAAAAATATGCAGGTAGGAGAGGGACAGAGAGCGTCAGAGGGATATTGGAACGAAAATTTCTAATGTGTAAAAGAAGCAGATAAGGTATATTAGAATGGAATGAACATCTAAAGGAAGCATACCGCAATCAACTCCAATCCAAGGCTTACTTGGAGAAGTAGCTGCTTATGATCCGAGAAGAGGGACAGGTCGCCGGATGCAGGAGAATATGGTAAGAGAAGAGGGGGAGTTCACCGGTGGTATAGATAGAGGATTGTAGTGGTATGGGGATGAGGTGAAGAGAAGTTAAGTGTTTTTGTGTCAAACAAGAATATGTGAGGAAGTTATTAGAATTGGCAAAACACATGAACAAAATGCGCCTTATTCAAATCCTTCATATAACTACGCTTCTTTAAATTTCGCTATTTTGTTATTCAACAAAACACGCGTCTTCTTAAGATTCATTCTTCTTGAGACTATGCATTCACACTGTGCCAATTGCACTAAGCATTTGATTTTTTTCTTTTCCTACCCCTTTGACGCATTACCTACTTGCGTTGTTTTTTTCTTTTCCTCCACCTTAACGCATTAGCCTACTTGCAATGGTTTCTTGTTAATTGGTTGCCAAATGAATTTTTATCAATCCTATTTATAAGTAGTAAAACTTATCATATCTATTATAAATGTTTCTATTTTAAAATAGTAAAATTTAAATTAAATTGGCAAAATTGAATAATTTAATGGGGATTTATAAATTCCACGATGAAATTACGAAAATTTCATTTCAACCAAACACTTCCCTCACTCTATTTTCTTTTTTTCTCTAAGTCTCTCTAACATCCAAGGAAGATTTAGGAACTATTGAAATGCCGAGAAAAGATTAGTACATTATTCTATATTCGTTTATTTACATTTTGAGCGAAAAAAACACGGTTAGATCTGAAAGGAGAGTTTCACACCCAATTGGTGCACTAGTGGGAGTGGTGTACTACCCACTAGTGCAAGGCCTGGGTGGTGTAGCACCATTGGTAACAACATATGCCAATGGTAAAATTATAACAACATAACTGTGTATGTTGTTATATTAATTGTTCTTAATATATATTAGCCTATTATATTAGTTTTTAAAGTTAATTTCATATATTAGTATGTTTTTTATGTCATAATTATGATTTTTTTTCATATATTAGTATGATTTTTCATGTTATAATTATGAATTGTAAAATTTTCATGTAGTATATTTATTTATGATGTAGTTAAACGTTACAATAATTTGTAAAACAACTAATGATGATTATGTGTTAATTTATGCATGAATATTATACTAAGTTAATCTTAATTAAGATATGTATTTATTAAAATAATAAGTAGATTTAAAGTCGTTTATAGGGGCGTAAAGATATTAAATAGTTTTAATTATTTTAAAGGTTTTTAATTGGTAATTTGAATTAAGTTAGTTACTTTAATAATTACTATTTTTCTAATTTAATCATAGTGTAATTTAAATATTTAAATATTTTATTTCATAATGATTTAATGATAATAATTTATTTCATAAAAAATAAATAAGAATTAAAAAATTATATTATAATTAAAATTAATTAAATAATAATTAGTTAGTTAATAATTTAATATTCAATAATAATAATTAATTTCATAATTGAATAATCATTAATTAATAATTAAATACTCGGACTTCTACATACAAAATAATTTTAAAAAAAGAATTTTGAAATTCGTTTAGATGGATGAGGAGCAGCCTAGACGCAGAGATACAAGTTTAGGTCTGGTAGCTGACAGGAATGGTCGGACTCACGACCGTACGGTGACAGCCTCTTCTAGGGGACATAGGGGTAGGCATAGCACATCTCACGGGAGCCCGATCCTGAACCCGAACCTGAACTTGACTTGGATCCACTACTAGTCTTGAATGATTTATGTGCCATCTGTATATGAACCCAGTGTATCTTTTCCCTCCTCGTCGAGTCCATCTTTTTCTGACCCTTAGTAATTATCGTGTTCAGAGGATTAGTTAACGGTCCTTCGAGGTTTGAAGGCATGACAGGATGTAAGATGTCTCGGGCCACACAACGCCACTTCATGGACAATTAGAATATAGACAAAACGCATAATTAGTCTAACTTATTAGTTAAATTTAATAAAATAAATCAATAATAACATCTTTTCTCATACCTGTGATGGTGGTCCTTGTCTAAACTACTCTAGAATGTCGGTGATATCATTCTTCTAGTAAGCCATGTCATTCACGGGATTTGCAGAATCTTGATACTTCATTCCTAATACCCCGTCTATCACAAGAGATGACAAAAAATAGTGAAGACTGTCAATCTTTAAAGGAATTTACTTATGGTTTCTAGTATTAAACTCGCATGAACATAGTAGATTGTGAAAACTCCAGAGTCATTGTCAACAAAGATTCTCTTGATCGCTCATGATCTTCGTGGCTCTAATTAGCTCTTCTTTTATAATCTTCAGTGTCAAATGACTTATATTTCTACAAATATTTGTTAAAACAGATTACTTTTTGCATTATCTTTCTTCCTAAACCTGGAATATTCAAGTGTGACTAAATCTTTAAATGTATCTTACTGAAGACAGTATCTAAGTCACCGTGACAAGTTTGAAAGAACATTTTTGATATTGAGTGTTCAAACTCGACCCTATTCGTGGTCTCAAGCCTGAAATGTAAAATTTTTCCAGTCCACAATCTCACAAATTTATATGTACACATGTTCGACCATTGATCATACAAATGTGACAAGAACCACTGCATACTGCTCAAGTTTGTATTCAATTTCTCCAATCTCTTTACTTAATCATCTGGGTCCTGACAGTTCACGAATCTCTCCAAATTGTCTGTAGAAACTTTTTAGCTGCTCCCTTACCAATCACTGGGATTAATTTCCTCTCCATATTCTTTCAATGTGTCTCCGACACAGTATATGGAATGATTTATTAAACATTATATATATCACTGGCATCAAACGTGTTTCCTTATCGGTAATTACCGTTGCTGGTTCAGGAACATCGAAATATAAGTAGTAGCTTGTTCATTACGCATGAACACAGTAACTATATAGAAATTCCGTCTAGTAGGTGTCATCCCGATTGCCTCAATTAATGGCATGTTGTGTAAGTAAAATAATAAATTTTAAACTTAACAAAAATAATAAAAATTAATTAATTCATTTTAATTTTAAATAACATATAACATACGCTCAACATATTTTAAATAATATATCACTATAGAAAATTAACTTACATACAGATATTAGATATGTAGAATTAATAAATGGAGCAACAAATGTATTTTATTATTAAAGAAACTTAATTATTCGTTTTTTAGGTTGTGTCTAGTGCAAGTATATAAGGCTACATCTTCAATATCTGAATTAGATGTCAGATGTGCAACATCTATATTGCTAAGCACTATGGTCTTGTCACGATTCCTCCAAAAGTATGTGTATCAAAGATTGGAATACGTATTTGGCACTTTTTCCACTGGTTGTCTCTCTATATCCTATCCTTCTTAATTTTGCCCAAGCATTATATATTGTTCAAGAACTGCAAAAACTTATATAAATTTATTATTAAATTAGAAAAACATATATAATATATAATATCATATTTAGTCTAAGGGAATTAAGTTAAGTTAGGCAACATTAAATTACTATAACGTACCTTGCAGCATTATCCGGATAATTTTCTCGCAAATTCACCATTATAAAAGGAGGTACTATCTCACACCTACTCAATTGCTCGGTCAGCTTGAACTCCTCCTTCGCAAGCCTTGCCTTTTGAGAGTGATCCTGATGATAGATACCAACTTGATGATTGTGCCTTCTATCTTTCTCGCCTTTTAATTTAAATGGAAAATTACATTTCTTTGTTCCATAAGGTCCCCTACATTTTACAATAACTTGTTCTACTTCTTCATCGTTTCGTATTGTCTTACTTTTTATTTTTATTGTCTTCCCCTGATGGCAAACAATATAAACGTATGGACTAACTCCTAAACCATTTTTTTTTTTAAAACAATGCGTAACCATCGCATAATTGTTAACTGTTTTGCTCATTTTTTACCCAGTCAACCAAATTGTGTTTTGAATTAAATTCACAATGCGTTTATAATAGATAACTATGGTCTACGAAATCCTCCGTATGTGAAATATTCTCAAATTGTTCAGAATCTAATTCAATATCTTCCTATATAATATTAGAAGATAAAAAATATAAACAACTCATATTTTAAAAACAATATAAAATTAAGTAACGTAACAACATATTTATAACTTCATTCACATAGTAACTTGGTCATTAAGAACATAAAAAATAAATATGATGTGGAACTAAACATATTAATTATAATAAAAATTAAACAACTAGAACATATTAATTATAATCACAATTAAACAATTAATTATAACATAAACACTAAACTTTAACATAAATAACCCATATTAAATATGAAAAAATGAATCTAAAGAATTAATTATATGAATACCAATTAATATAACACATAATTAAATTTTACATACTTTAAAAAAACCCTGAAAAATGATGAATGGAAGCAAATTGTGCACTAGCCACTGACGCATGGAGTTGTTTCGTGCGGCAGTGGCTAGTCTAGTGCACCAGTTGTTCTATTCAAATTTTTAGGTTTTTTTTGGGAAAATTGATGTTTTTCAGCACGAAATTTTCAAAATTATCCATTTTTAACATTGAAACTTTTAGAAATCTTCAATAATCTTCAAGTTAATTTAGAGAGAAGCTAGAGAGAAAGAGAGTAGATAGAGAGAGGTGTTTGGTTGAAATGAGATTTTTCGTGGAATTCCCTTAGTTTCATCGTGGAATTTATAAATCTCCAAATTTAATGGTAATACATAAAGTTTACCATTTATATAACATATTTTAGTACCTTTATTATCATACTTATTATTTAAGAAAAATAGTAAATTTCATAATAAATTAATAAAATTCAAATTAAAAATGGTAAAATTATATCATTTAATAGCACAAACTTATCATTTATTTAATATATTTTACTAGATATATTGTCATTCTTACCATTTAAGAAAAATAGTAAGATTCACATAAAATTAGTAAATTTAAAAAGATATGAAGTAACTCGTGAATTGTAAACGTAAAGTTCAATTATTACTGTTTTATATCATAATCTTACCATATTTATCATTAAGTTTACTAATCTTATTGAAATTTACGAAAAAATAAATTATTTCTTTATTTTTTGGGATGACCTATTTGACCGGTAATTAGTCAACCTCTTCTAATGAGGTGGCCCAATAAAAGATAGCAACGTCATTATATTAAAAGTAAAAAAAGATAGGAACCTGCTATAGCAGATTGTCCTCCACGACGTGTCAAACATCCATTAGTTAACGTAGGTACCTAAGAAATCCTCGTTAAGTACCACAACATAGCTCCATTATACTATATTTTTCATTATTTAAAATACATTGCCTCTTACTTATTTTAGGGCATGAATTATTTTGGAGATATTATGATAAATTGCTTGCCGCATTTGCTTATTGATTCTATTAAAAAATATATTGAATTAATTTTTTAAAAAAGAAAATTTAAAGTATTTCTTTTAGACCCATAATCTAATCAGACTTATTTTAAGTATACATAATATGATAAAGTATCTGTTACGACGATCTAGCAACCGCGAACCTATTTACTATTACAGCTACCTACCTTACTATTATAAAAAGTTTGATGAACAAGAAGAAAATAGAAATAGATCCTATCTATTACAACAAGAGGTCTCTGTCTTCACTTCACGTTCCAAGAGATTGATGGAAGAACAACTAGAAAGGGAGAATAGTTAGCAATAATAAAATGAAGTAAAGCAGTAGATCTTACCTCGAGACCCTCAAGGTCTCAGCCAGAATGGTGAAGGAAACCGGACGAGCTTGGCGAGTTCGATTTCCGTGCACGCAGTGACAGGCCGTCACCGAACGTCCTTCCAGAGGAGGAAGAGAAGAATCCCTCAGGTTAAGCCGGTGAGCCTCGAGCAAATACAACTCTCTATCTCTCCGCAAAGGCAGGCCCTTTCCTCTCTCAGCCAAGCCACACGCACGGTGTCAAGGATGACAACCGGCACAGACTATCGGCGACAGAGTCCCGAAGGGCAAAACGAAACACGAACCGTGAGTCGGTTCGAAAGAAGAGAGAGAGAAGACAGAAGGTCAGAGAGAGAGTGTGGGAGGCAGCGGCGGCATCAACAGAGAAAAGAGGAGATTAGGGCAAGCTGGGAGAAAAAGAACATTATATAGCCAAGTCGCTTGGGTCGGGTCGGGTTGAACCCGGCCTGCCCGGCATCAAGGATCAGCCAGCCCAACTCCACTCCAATGAGGCCCAGTCTGGTTATTCATCATAGGGATAAAAAAGGGGCTGAGAAAATAAAATGAAAATGTGAAAAAGATGGCCCAATAGGCCAAGAAACTCCACCTTGAACATATTTTCATTGAATTTCCAGTCAACACTGACTTAAAGGGTCAACCTTCATCTACATGAAGGAGGTCTCTGCACAAAGAAAATTTATTAGTTGTCACAATTTTAGTACCAAAATTTGCAGGATTATCTTTAGTACTAATTTTCTCAATATTGACTCAACCACTTGAAACCTTTTCCCTTATGAAATGATACTTAACATCTATGTGTTTAGTCCTCTCATGATAAACAGGATTTTTACACAAGTGGAGACAACTTTGGCTATCAGTATAAATCACAGCTATGGAATTTAAAACATGCAATTCAGATAGAAGGCCTTGAAGCAAAATGGCTTCCTTAATCGCCTCGGTGGCAGCAATGTATTCAGCCTCTGTAGTCGATAAAGCGACTACAGCTGTAACTGTGACTTCCAAGATATGCAATTTCCTGGTAAAGTAAAGAAATAAGAAGTGGTAGATTTCCTACCATCTTTGTCACCTGCAAAGTCAGAATCAACATATCCTACTAGTTCAAAATTATCGGACCAATTATGATAAAGTAAACTCTTATCAATAGTCCCATTAATATATCGTAACAACCACTTGAGAGCTGCCCAATGATCCCTACCCGGATTGGACATGAATCGGCTAAGAAGGCTTATGGAATAAGCAATATCGGGTCGGGTGGATATCATAGAATACATAACTGATCCTATAGCCATCCTATAAGGTATGTTTGCCATATCTTTCTTTTCTTTTTCAGTTTTGGGGCAAGATTTTTCAGAAAGCTAAAAATGGCTCGCAAGTGGGGTTTAAACTAGTTTGCATAAATACATCGAAAATTTGGAAACAATTTTATGCAAAAAGGATTTCTGGGATATGAATAAGGAGCGGTCAGCTCTATCTCTACTGATATTCATCGCAAGGATTCTAGAAGCAGAACCTAAATCCTTCATATCAAATTCTGACTTTAATAAGGATTTCAAACGAGTAATCTTATCTCTATGCTTAGAAGCAATCAACATATCATCCACATAGAGCAAAAGATAAACAGCAGCTTCAACATTGTCACCATAGAAGTATAAACAACTATCATAATTGCTTTTAATAAAACCAGCTTTAAGCATGAAAGAGTCAAACCTTTTATACCATTGCCTTGGTGACTGCTTGAGTCTGTACAAGGACTTTTTCAAGAGACATGCCATGTTTTCCTTACCCTTTTCTTCAAAACCTGGTGGTTGTCGCATATAGATAGTTTCTTCAAGTTCCATATGCAAGAATGCAGTTTTTACATCCAGTTATTCAAGATCAAGATCATGCTTATCTCTATGCTTACAAGCAATCAACATATCATCCACATAGAGCAAAAGATAAACAGCAGCGTCAACATTGTCACCACAGAAGTATAAACAACTATCATAATTGCTTTTAATAAAAACAGCTTTAAGCATGAAAGAGTCAAACCTTTTATACCATTGCCTTGGTGACTGCTTGAGTCCGTACAAGGACTTTTTCAAGAGACATGCCATGTTTTCCTTACCCTTTTCTTCAAAACCTGGTGATTGTCGCATATAGATCGTTTCTTCAAGTTCCACATGCAAGAATGAAGTTTTTACATCCAGTTGTTCAAGATCAAGATCATAAAAAGCAACAATTGCAAGCATTATCCTAATTGTTTTATATTTAACAACGGGAGAAATATTTCATTGAAATCGATGCCCTCAACTTGAGAAAAACCTTTTGCAACCAGCCTAGCCTTGAACCTTGGGGGTTCATTGGCAGATTCAGGCTCTTTGATTTTGAAAATCCATTTGCAATCAATCAAATTTTTTCTTTGAGGGTTTTTGAACAAGAATCCAGGTTTTGTTTTTGTGAAGCAAGGATATTTCCTCTTCCATAGCATGCAACCACAAAGAGCAATTAGGGCTCTTTAACACATCAGAAAAACACACCGGTTCTTTCTCTTCTAGGTAAGATGCAACAGCAAAAGCATATAAGACAACGTAAGAATAACCGTACCTACCAGGTTCTCTCGACTCTCTTCTAACCCTATCCCTAGACAGCTGGTAGTCTCTTAGAGCTTGTGCTTCTGGATGATCCTCATCATCATCATCTGAATTTTCAGATTCAGGCGTGTCGGTTTCAAGTTGACTAGTCAGTACATCTAACTCTTCACTGGTTTCGGATTGAGCGTGAGCTTGTGCAAGTTCGGAGGTGTCCTCCACCTCCACAGGAATATTCCCATCTATGGGAACATCGGTAGAACTATCATGATTGGCTTTAGCCTTTAGACAAGGCATATCAAGTTCGTTAAAGACCACATCCCTACTCACAATAACCCTCACCCCTGGCTCACCTTTGAACCAAACTTTGTATCCTTTCATCCCACTAGGGTAGCCTAAAAACACTCCTTTTCTTGACCTTGGGTCTAACTTACCCTCCTTTTGATGTGCAAATGCAGCACATCCAAACACTCTAAGGTTGGACAGGTTTGGTGGTTCTCCAGACCACAACTCTAAAGGAGTTTTGAAGTTTATGGCTGTCGAAGCTGGTCTACTGATGAGGTAGACAGCTGTACTTACAGCTTCTCGCCAAAAAGGTTTTGGGATTCCTGAGGATACCATAAGACACCTAACCTTACCCATAATTGTACGGTTCATCCTTTCAGCAACACCATTTTGCTAAGGGTTGTGCCTAACAGTCCTATGATGCAGAATGCCATGCAGTGCACATAAATCAACAAACTTTTTGTTACAAAACTCAAGGCCATTATCTGTCCTAATTGTCTTTAGTTTATTTCCGGTTTGATTTTCGGTAAGGCGTTTCCACTCAGAAAACTTTTCAAAAGTTTGATATTTTGATTTTAAAAGAAATACCCGCACATGCCTAGAAAAATATCAACAACATATAAGAAATAAACATTGCCACCATAGGTTGGAACCTTTTCGGGTCCCCACAAATCACAGTGCACATAATCAAGGACAGAAGAGAACTTGTGTGTGCCAACTGAAAAACTAATTTTATGTTATTTTCCAAGAACACAATGGTCACAAAAATCCAATGATTCGACTTTGTCACCACCCAAAAGATTTTACTTTTCAAGGCAATGTAGTCCTTTTTCACTGATGTGGCCAATTCGACGGTGCCACAACAAAGTCTTTTCAGGAATAGATTTTGAAACCAATGCAGATGCTTCAAAAACAGTTTTTCCAATTAAATGATATAAACCATCCTTTTTAAAACCTTTGAGCATGATCAGTGCTCCTTTGCAAACTCTCATAATGCCATTTTCAGATTTGTAAGAATAACCGTTTGTGTCAAAAACACCAAGAGAGATTAGATTCCGAAGAAGGTCGGGCACATATCTCACCTCAGTCAATTTTCTGGTCACACGATCATGCATTTTAATAAAAACATTTCCAATACCTTTGATGTCACAAACTTGATTATTTCCCATAAAAACTTTTTCATGCTCAAGGGGTTTAAAATTTGAAAACTAATGCTTGTTTGGTGTCATGTGAAAAGTGCATCCAGAATCAAGAATCCAATGTTCAGAAACAGAAGAAAGGGAAGGGGATACACACAAAACCTTAGAATACATTGAATTACCATCTGATTTAAAATCGTGAGTTTTGTCATTTTTATCGCTCCCCTTACCTTGTTTACGTTGTTTTTCTTCTTTGATCCTTTTAAAACACATATTTTTCATATGACCTTCCTTGCCACAGTAAAAACACTTCACTTTCTTATCTCTTGATTTCGACCTCCCTTTACTTTTAGAACGGTGATTAAAAGATTCTCTCCGGTCAACCCTCCCTCTCACGTAAAGGTTTTCTCCGTTAGATTTGTTTTCTTTTCTCAAATCAAGGTCTTTTGATTTTAAAGCGTTTTTCACATCAGCAAGAGTCAAATCATCTCTGCCATACTTGATAGAAGATTTAACATCATTAAAAGACTCAGGCAAGGAGTTTAATAAAATAACAGCAACGCTTTCATCGGAGATCGTTTCTCTAACGTTTTGCAATTTCAAAACTATCTTGTTTAAATCATCAATATTTTCTGAAAGAGATTTCGACCCGCTCATTTTAAAACCAAAAAGCTGTTCTTTTAAATAAATCTTATTTGATAAAGATTTTCCCAAATAGAAATTTTCAAGTTTTGTCCAAATCTCAAAGGCGTTGTCTTTTTTATCTATTTCTCGTACGTTATCGGTTAAATGAAAGGTGAGGCAACTGTGTGCATCACCAAGTTTTTCAGAAAATACTTCACCCTTCCAAGATTCCGGATACTTTTCAGGGCTACAAATTGCGGGTGCCATTTTATTTTGGACTAAAACTGCTTTCATTTTCCTACGCCACATTATGAAATCAGATTTGTCATCAAATTTGTCAGTTTCAATTTTTTGAACAGACATGATTAGATTGGCAAATAAGAGTAATCGATGGCTAGAAAAATGAGAGATTTGAAAAAGTTTGTCACTCAAATAAAATAACCAAGATTTTTCCTTTGAAAAATGGCACGGTAAAATACGTGAAACGCAGTAGTGTCTTACAACCAAAACAGCGCAGAAGTACAAAAAATTAACCGAGATAGAAAAAGGCAAAAAATGCTGAAAAACAGCCACACAACACACAGACAGTCACGAATAATGTAGTTGTTTTGTAAGCAGGTAACGAAAATCTCCAAGGCACAGATACTTGGAGTCTCTTGGACTCAAGCCAGGCTTGGGTTTTAGATTTAAAAAAAAATACCAGAATGACAAAACAAGTTCGAAGCCGAAACAATGCAGTAGTTCGAATGACCAGGACAGTGAACCAAAATGGGAAAATCCAGATAATCAGAAACAACAGATTTACTACCATCGATAGTTTATAACAGAAAATAAAGCAAATCTATGAAATCATCAAGAGAACAAAAGCAGACTTAACCCAAGAACAGATTTAATAGGAATAAGCAACAAAGGTAATAGATCTAACAGGTATAATCACAACAGATCTGATAATAGCCAAAACAAAAAACAGAAGAGGGTTAAGAAACTTCCCTGAGCCAGATCCCGCGTGGATCTGAAAAATCAAGTGGTCGCCGAACGGTTGTAGAAAACCGCGTCTCTGATAACACTGTTACGACGATCTAGCAACCGCGACCTATTTACTATTACAGCTACCTACCTTACTATTATAAACCATTTGATGAACAAGAAGAAAACAGAAATAGATCCTATCTATTACAACAAGAGGACTCTCTCTTCACTTCACGTTCCGAGAGATTCACGGAAGAACAACTAGAAAGGTAGAATAGTTACCAATAATAAAATGAAGTAAAGCAGTAGATCTTACCTCGAGACCCTCAAGGTCTCGGCCAGAATGGTGAAGGAAACTGGACGAGCTTGGCGAGTTCAGTTTCCGTGCACATAGTGACAGGCCGTCCCCGAACGTCCTTCCAAAGGAGGAAGAGAAGAATCCCTCAGGTTAAGCCGGTGAGCCTCGAGCAAATACAACTCTCTATCTCTCCGCAAAGACAGGCCCTTTCCTCTCTCAGCCAAGCCACACGCACGGTGTCAAGGATGACAACCGGCACAGACTATCGGCGACAGAGTCCCGAAGGGCAGAAAAGAACACGAACCGTGAGTTGGTTCGAAAGAAGAGAGAGAGAAGACAGAAGGTCAGAGAGAGAGTGTGGGAGGCAGCAGCGGCATCAACAGAGAAAAGAGGAGATTAGGGCAAGCTAGGAGAAAAAGAACATTATATAGCCAAGTCGCCTAGGTCGGGTCGGGTTGAACCCGGCCCGCCCGGCATCAAGGATCAGCCAGCCCAACTCCAGTCCAATGAGTCTCAGTCCGGTTATTCATCATAGGGATAAAAAAGGGGCTGAGGAAATAAAATTAAAAATGTGAAAAAGATGGCCCAATAGGCCAACAGTATCTTTAAGAATGTGAAGAAAGATGTACCTCTGTACTTGGGTGCAAAATAATTTGTAAGCTTCTTGTCCTTTTAGAAAATCATAAACCATTTCATTAACGGCATTGCAGAGTGCTAGGCCTAGGTAGCATATTTTCATGTAGCTAGAAGTTGGTAAATTGCTTTGGTACCCCATCTGAAAATATTAAGAAATATGAAATTATATATATACATATTCTGTGCAACAATATTTACAGCATCAGTGAAGAGTTGTAGTTCATCAAGTGTTCCATAAACATCATAAATATCATCTAGATTGTTATTAGAGCATTGAGCATTGTTTCTGATATGCTAAAATATTCATATTCGGGATGAAAGTTAACTCCTATTGTACAAAAAAAGTTTTCAACCAGTCTGTTCTTTGCAAATTTTAATCTTTCTGAGAAACAGGTACACTTTTACAATCTACACAAAAATGTAATTTAATACGTGATTTAATATTTCAACCTAGTTCTATATTGGCAATTCCATAAAAGTATATTTTCGTTAAACAAAAGTTATTAATCTCAATGTGTATTCGTAATAGCAATAACATGAATTATTTAAGTAAAAGAAATGAATAGAAAATCCAAGTAGACATATTAGGTTACAAGAAAGTGGTACAAATTGAGCCGATTTTATGTTAAGATGAGTAAAACGAAATATGTCTAACCTTAACGTATAATATGAATTGCCTGAACAATGTTGAAGTCCAATTTTGCCAATATAAGTATAGCAGGACCCATTTCTTTTCTTTTTTGGTATACGTCTATGAATCATCTTGCCTCCAACAGTAACATCCTTCAATGCAGGGGACGCTCAACGGCATATTCTATTAATACAACAAGCTCAATTGGTAGGATTATATCCGACGACAGGATAAATTCAAGCATCCATATCCTTAACTAAGAAAAATACATTTGGTAGATTTAACTTGGAGTTTGTGAGAGTTATGTGGAGTTAATAAAGGAAAACATGTGCATTTAAAAACTTTTAAGAAATTTATAGTCTGGAATTTTCCTAGTAAGTTTGGTATAAAGAGTTTCAAAATTAAGTTGTTCCATTGGAAGAACATTAATTTAAAATAGTAGTAGAAAAAGCTTCTAACCAAATCTTTAGGGGCAAGGAAGCTTGGGAAAGAAGACATAGACCTATTTAAATGATACGACGATGTTTGCATTCGGCGATATCAATTTGTTTGAGGCATGTGAGGAGAAGATAATTAATGAATGATTCCATTATTAATGAGAAAATTAGCAAATAAGTTATTCACAAATTCACCATTACCATTTGTTTTTATTTTTTTTAATTTTGAGAGGAAGAAGATTTTCTACCATTTTTTTAAAAAATAAATAAAAACGGATAACATATCAGATTTCTTGGCAAGTGGATAAAGCCAAGCATATCTCATGTGATCATCAACAATTGAAAGGGAAAAGCAGTAACCATCATCACAAATTATTGGCCATGGACCCCATAAATCGAGATGGAACAATTCTAGGGGAAATTATGAAGAAGAAACATTATTTTAAAATGGAAGTTTGCAAGATTTTCCCATGAAAAAATATGGCAGATTTTTTTAGAATTAAATTTATCACTAATAAATAATTGAATTTTTTATTAAAATATTAACAATAGCATAAGATGGATGTCATAAACAAGCATACCACAAACCATGAGTAGTCTGTTCACCAAAAAAAAAAAAAAAATACCGATGGCAATAAGTCAGAAAGTTCTCCTTAACTACATATTGCCATTGATAAAGGTTTGTCCGTACGTTTGTCCTTAACATTAAAACCATTAGAATCCCATTAAAAATAGCATTCATTGTCACAGGAAAAATGTTCGATATTAGGGACACATAAAACTTCATTTAAAACAAGCGATCGTGAGGGTACAAAGATAGAACCTGAACTAACATGAGTACTGGGAAGTTGAGAGCCATTTCCAACAATGATGGAATTAGTATCAGCATAAGGTTGAGCTTGTGAAAGAGAGGAAGGAGAGGATGTCATGTGGTGTGTTGCTCTAGAATATGTGTAAATTCGGTGTGGTACACAAGATTATGTCTATCATCGCACACTTGAGCTGTGTGACCATGCTTGTTGCAAATTTTACATGCATCAGAAGTGTTGATGGATGCTGGAATCATAGAGAGGGAGACGAAAAAGCATGTATAGGGAGAATGGGGGCCCTATTATCCATTGGTAGCCTCCATTGTGAATTTGAGGGCCAAGATTGACCACCTCTTCCTCTGTACCGATCTCTACCACGACCATGTTGACGGAAGTTGTGGTAGCCCCTAGAGCCAGTATTAGTGGAGTTGGAGGTATGACTTGCTACAAAAGTTGTAGCTGTGGACAAAGAGAAGACATTTTTTTTTTAAGATGTCCTTCTTGAATGGCTAGATCATAAAACTCATCAAATTTAGTAATTTGGAGAGCATGTACAGGTGTTCTGAATTCTTTGTAATTATGGCCAACACCATAGGTAATAAATTCAATGAGATTCGAATCCAAGATGGGGGACCCAACATCAGCAAAAGAATCATTAAGGGTTTTTGCATGGAGAAGATAGTTAGCTATTGGTTTATCAAATTTACTTTTAAGGGAGCGAAGTTGGTCGCAAGTAGTTCGAATGTGTGTTTTAGAGATAGAAAAGAGACATTTTCCCAATAGTTTCCATTCTTCAAAAGAAGTATAACAAGAAAGAATCAGAATTTGAACAGGAGTGACTGTCACTTTAATCCAACTCAATATTAGTTTATCAGTTTTCTTCCACAGATTATAAATTGGATTTTCTTATCATGAGAGAGTTTAATTTCTTGTTAAGATTGGGAAGAAGAAATCCAATTTTTGAAGTCAAGAATATCTAGTATGTCCTCATATTGTGATTTCCAACCGAGGTACTTGTTGCATTCCGTAAGAGAGGTGAAAAGGTGAATGTAAAGTTAGGCTTTGATACTATGATGAGAAAAAATAGAAAATGAAAAACTCAATTAAAATTGAGGAAATAATTTCTTCTTTAATTGTTTGAATATTACAAGCAGTTAATATAGTAACATATACAAACGGCTAATCCCTAAGTATGGTTACCTATTAATTACATAATATAATACAAACGGTTAGTAATAAATCTTAGAATGGTGACTACCATTGATTAAGTTATTTTATAAGAATGGTAAGAGAAATATTACAAAGCATCTAAATTGATACATAATATCCTCCTTATGATCCGTGATTCTTCATTTTAAGGCATTCTTCTCTTTATTGCCCTTTGATTCTCTCCATTATAACTAACACAAAATATAGAAATAAAAATAATAAAATAACAATTAGAAGACACCAAGATTTAACGTGATAGGAGAGCAACGTACAAATAAATAATTATGTAGAAAAATTAATTATTATTACACCATCTATTTACTATTACAAATAATAATAAAAACAGCAGTGGAAAAAATCTAACTCTATTACAAAGCTAGAGTTTTCATTTTCTCCATGTACAGATCGGCAAAAGCCGATCCTCGCTAGAAACAGTTAATCTTCAAAAGATTAGCCAAGAAAAATAAACAAAAAACTATAAAAATATAGTTAGGTTTTTTACCCACCACCGCGGGTTAGTTCCGTCGACGGACAATCGATTTCCGTGACGGAGGCGCTGAACAACAACGTGACAAGGCGCCGGTAACAAGGTTAAATCGGTACCCTGAATCCAAGAGGCCTCGGTAAATCAAAAGTTACTGGTGTCTCACTTACCTCAGTCTCACGACTCTCTCTCAAGTTCTCAATACAACCGTGATCAAGAAGACCGCCAAAAATAGCCGCTTACAGCAGTGCGGCATCGCAGAGGAACACCGAAGGTTAGAGAGAGAAGCAGCGGCACAAAGGACCGCGAAGAAGAAGAGAAGAAAGGAAGACAATGACGGCACTCCTAAGAACAGAGACGGGGAAGCACAAAAGACAGAGAAGGAGCGAGGTAGAGTCTGCTGCACTCAGGAAACCGAGGAGCAGCAAATAAAAAGGCAGAGTCACAACGGACGGCCCGACCCGGCATCTCTGACCCAGTCAAATAACAGATCACTTACTCTTCAGCTGAGGCCCATGGTCATCATTAGGTTCAAAATATGTGGGCTGAAAAATGAAAATATTGGGAAGACTAAGGCCCAAAAAGCCTACAATCTCCACCTCGAACAATAGTTTCCAACCGTTGTTTAAACTCACTGTGAATCAAACTGCATCCAAATGAAGGAAATCCCTGCAAAACATAAACTTGTTAGTGTTTACAATTTTAGTACCAAAATCTGCAGGGTTATTATCAGTACTAATTTTGTCTATGTCAACTAAGCCACTAGAAACCTTTTCTCTAATAAAATGGTATTTGACATCTATATGTTTGGTTCGTTCATGATAAATTGGATTTTGACATAAATGTAAACAACTTTGACTATCAGTATAGATAATAGCTTTTGAATGTAAAATATGTAATTCATTCAATAACCCTTGAAGCTAGATGGCTTCTTTGATTGCTTCCGTTGCGGTGATATACTCAGCCTCAGTAGTTGACAAGGCAACTGCTGGCTGTAATTGGGATTTTCACGAGATACAATTACCTACTAGGGTAAAGAAGTAGGATGAGGTAGATTTCCTACCATCCTTATCACTTGTAAAATCCGAATCAACAAATCCGATTAATTCAAAATCAGACAAATTATGAAAATGTAAACCCAGACCTACAGTTCTGTTAAGATAACGCAGTAGCGATTTGAGAGCAGCCCAATGATCTCTTCTAGGATTAGACATGAATCTGATGAGAAGGCTTATTGAAAAGCAATGTCAGGACGGGTAGATATCATTGAGTACATAACTGAGCCTATGACCATTAGAATATTAGCCATCTGTTTTCTCACTTTCAATTTTCGGACAAGTATTGTCAGAAAGTTTAAAGTGTCTTGCTAGAGGAGTAATAACAGGTTTACATAGGTGCATAGAAAATTTGGATACAATTTTCTGAAGAAAATACTTTTGAGATAGAAGCAGGGAACGATTAGATCTATCTCTTGAAATAATTATCCCAAGAATTTTGGATGCAATACCCAAATCCTTCATATTGAATTCATATTTCAACAAGGATTTCAGATCATCAATGTTAGCTTTATGTTTACAAGCAATTAGCATATCATCTACATAAAGCAATAAATAGATACCAGAATCAATATTAGTACAAGAAAAATAAAGACAACTATCATAGTTGCTTTTGGAAAAACCAATTTTTAACATAAAAGAGTCAAACCTCTTATACCATTGTCTGGGTGACTGTTTAAGTCCATATAAGGACTTTTTCAAAAGACATGCCATGTGTTCTTTACCTTTAACCTCAAAACCCGGTGTAGAAAAGCGGTTTTAACATCAAGTTGTTCTAGATTTAGATCATAAAAAGCAACAAGAGCAAGAATAATCCTAATGGTTTTGTATTTAACGACAGGAGAAAATTTTTTATTAAAATCAATGCCCTCAACTTGTGAAAAACCTTTTGCAACCAATCTGGCTTTGAACCTAGGAGATTCATTAGAAGAATCATGTTCTTTTATTTTGAAAATCCATTTGCAATCAACTAACTTTTGTTTTGAGGGTTTCGGAACAAGAATCCAAGTTTTATTTTTATTTAAAGATGACATTTCTTCATTCATAGCACGTAACCATAAAACACGATTAGTGCTTTTTAAGACTTCAGAAAAACATAATGGTTCTTTTCCTCCACATAAGATGCAACTGCAAATGCATATGAAATAATGTAGGAGTAACTATACCGAGGATGTTCCTTAGGTACCTACGGACTCTATCTCTCGCAAGTTGGTAATCTCTCAGTGTTTGAGCCTGAGCCTCAGGATGTTTTGCTTCCTCATCAGAACCTTCTAAAACAGGATCAGGGGTTTCAGGAATACTAGAAGGAATAGATGTGCTACTAGATTGAGTAGGAATCACAGGATTGGTTTCAGGTTCTAAGGGTGATTCTAAGGGAGGTTCAGAGACGACCTCCACCTCCACCGGAATACTACTAGGAGTGGAAACATTCGGTGGGCTATCGAAGATGAGTTTATCTTTAAGACAGGGCATTTATAGCTCATTGAAAATAACATCCCTACTGATCACAACCCTCACCCCCGGTTCACCCTTTAACCACACTCCATATCCCTTTACCCCACTAGGGTATTCTATGAACACTTCCTTTCTAGACCTAGGGTCTAGCTTACCCTCCTTCTGCTGTGCACCCGAAAACTCTCAGGTTGAAACGGTTAGGAGGTTTACCACACCAGAGTTCTATAGGAGTCTTAAAGTTTATAGTTGTAGAAGGGGATCTACTGATGAGATAGACAGCTGTGCTAACAGCTTCTCCCCAGAAAGGTTTTGGGACACCAGAAGAAACAAGAAGACATCTAACCTTATCCATAATGGTGCGGTTCATCCTTTCGGCAACTCCATTTTGTTGTGGGTTATGTCTAACCATTCTATTGTGTAGGATGCCATACAATGCACACAAATCAGAAAACTTATGGTTATAAAATTCAAGACCGTTATCGGTCCTGATAGTTTTTAGTTTATTTCTGGAATGATTTTCGGCAAAACGTTTCCATTCACAAAACTTTTCAAAAGTTCAGTCTTTAGTTTTTAAAAGAAAAACCCAAACATGCCTTGAAAAATCATCAACAATAGACAAGAAATAAACATTACCACCATAAATTAGAACCTTTTCAGGTCCCCACAGATCACAATGCACATAATCAAGTATTGCAGAAGACTTGTATGTGCTGATTGAAAAACTGATTTTGTGTTGTTTTCCCAAAACGCAGTGGTCACAAAAATCCAATGAATCAATTTTGTCACCACACAAAAGATTTTGTTTTTGTAAATAATAAAGTCTCTTTTCACTAATGTGGCCAATCTTTCGATGCCACAACATAGTTTTTTCAGGAACAGTTTTTTAAATTGAAGCAGTGGAGTTACAAACTGTTTTACCAAGAAGAATGTATAAAGTTTCTCTTTTAAAAACTTTTAGCATGACTAGGTTTCCTTTAAACACGTAAAATACCGTTTTTAGATTTAAAAGAAAAACCTAAAGAGTCCAAATGACTAAGGGAGATAAGATTTCGACGTAAGTCGGGCATGTATCTCACCTCAGTGAGTTTCTTAGTCACACCGTCATGCATTTTGATGAAAATATTGCCAATACCTCTTATATCACAAACTTGATTATTTCCCATAAAAACCTTTCCTTGACTTAATGGTTTGAAATTAGAAAACCAGTGTTTGTTAGGTGTCATATGAAAAGAACAACCAGAGTCGAGGACCTAATGATCAATAACTTCTGAACATGAAGGAGAAAGAGACACACACAAAACCTCTGAAAACATGGAATTACCATCAGAATCAAAATCATGGGTTTTATTACTCCCTTTACCATGTTTACATTGTTTTTCATCTTTAATCTGTTTAAAACACTTGTTTTTCATATGACCCTCTTTGCCACAATAAAAATATTTTACTTTGTTTTTCTCTCGTAATTTAGATCGCCCTTTACTTTTAAAATGGTGACTAGGAGGTTTTCTCCGGTCAACTCTTCCTCGCACAAAAAGATTTTCTCCATGAGATTTATTTTCTATTTGTAAATCCAAATCCTTAGATTTCAAAGCATTTTTAACATCGGAAAGTGATAAACCATCTCTACCATATTTAATAGCAGATTTAACAACGTTAAAAGCTTCTAGTAAGGCATTTAATAAAATGACTGCAATATTTTCATCAGAGATGATTTCTCCAACGTTTTGTAGTTCTAAAATAATTTTATTCAAATCATCCATATTTTTTGAAAGCGTTTTTGACCCGCTCATTTTAAAACAAAAAAACTGCTCTTTTAAATAAATTTTATTTGAAAATGATTTCCCCAAATATAGTTTTTCCAATTTAGTCAAAATTTCAAAAATATTATCGTTTTCATCAATTTCTCGCAAAACATTATCAGTGAAATGCAAGGTGAGGCAACTGTGAGCATCACATAGTTTTTCTGAAAGAATTTTACCCTTCCAAGATTCGGGATACTCTTTAGGGCTACAGATAGCGGGTGCAATTTTATTTTGTAGCAAAACTGATCCATTTTCCTCCGCCACATTACAAAGTCAGACTTGCCGTCAAACTTATCAGTTTCAATTTTTGGAACTGACATGTTTTGAAGGAAAATAAGTGTAATTAAATGACTAGAAAAATGAAAGATTTGAAAAAGTTTTGAAAAAAAAAAAAGTAAAACTGCCCGATATTTAAAAAAAAAACGGCGTTGGTTTGTTCTAGTTTGCTTGATTTGTTTTTTAAAAAAAAAAACGACTGCAACAACGTGAAGCGCGAAACCCAAGAAAACAAACAATATGAATGAAATAACGAGAAACAGGGTAGGAACAGAACTGCCTCAGCAAAGAGCAGAAAAAGACAAGAGCAAAAAGAAGAAAAACAAATCAAGTAATATATAAAACGAAAAATATGCCAAGACACAGATACTTGAAAAACTCACGGATTCAAGCCAAGCTTGGGTTTTGTAGGTTTTTTTTTTTGTTTTGTTTTGAAAAACTGAATGAGAAAAACCGAAACAAAAACAACACAGCAGCAGAATAATATAGGTAGAAGTAGGTATAAAACACAAAAGAACCAGGCAAGCTAAACCGTAACACGATTCAAGAAACAAACATAGTAATAGTAATCACAGACCAACGGAAAGCCAAAGCAACAGAAAAACTGAGATAATCGGCGGCGAGTCGAGAACACAACAGAAATTCAGATAATAACCCGTGGTAAGCCGAAACAAGAAAAACAGAAAAGAAAAACCGAAAGAAAAGAGAGAGTGAAAGAAAACTTCACTGGCTGGATCTAAGGAATTCCCTCAGATCCAGAATCTTCCGATGGTTGCCGGCGCCAACGAGCCAAACCTCAGCTCTGATACCACTTGTAGGAAAACTAATTACTATTACACGATCTAGTTACTATTACAAATAATAATAAAAACAACAGTGGATAAAATCTAACTCTATTACAAAGCTGGATTTTTCCTTTTCTCCTTGTACATATCGGCAAAAGCCAATTCTCGCCAGAAACAGTTAATCTACAAAAGATTAGCCAAGAAAAAGAAACAAAAAACTATAAAAATATAGTTAGGTTTCTTACCCGCCGCCACAGGTTAGTTCCGCTGGCGGACAACCGATTTCAGTGATGGAGGCGCTGAGCAGCTGCGTGACGAGGCGCCGGTAACAAGGTTAAATCGATACCCTCAGTCCAAGAGGCCTCGATAAATTAAGAGTCATGGGTATCTCACTTACCTTAATGTTACGGCTCTCTCTCAAGTTCTTAATATAACCGTGATCAAGAAGACCGCCAAAACTAGTCGTTCATAGCAGTGCAGCGTCACAGAGGAAGTCCGAAGGTCAGAGAGAGAAGCAGTGGCACAGAGGACCGCGAAGAAGAAGAGAAAAAAGGAAGACAGTGACGGCACTCCCAAGAACAGAGACGGGGAAGCACAAAAGGCAGAGAAGGAGAAGAGGTAGAGTCTGCTTCACTTAGAAAACTGAGGAGGCAGCAAATAAAAAGACAGGGTCACAACAGGCAGCTCGGGCGGGCCCAGTCCGGCCCGACCCGGCATCTCTGAACCAGTCAAATAACAGATCACCTACTCTTTAGCTGAGGCTCATGGTCATCATTGGGTTAAAAAAATATGGGTTGGAAAATGAAAATATTGGGAAGACTAAGGCCCAAAAAGCCTACAAATTCATTTGAAACAAACCATTTAATTAATACAGAGAGAAAAATTATAGCATATTCATTTTCGAGAGACTATCAGCTCATAATATTAATTAGGAGGCTTATAATTTGCTTATCGCTGCCCATCTGATAATTTCTGATCGGAGAGTTTAGTGCCAATTTCACTTTTGCAACACCCAACTGTAGAACAAAGTGGATAATTGAGTGCTATTGGAGTTTTCATTTTGATATGATATGAGCAAATCCATATATATCTATATATCTATATAGATATATGATAAATATATATTAAAGAAAAAAGAAAAGAGAACTGTCTGGTATTCTGCTTTAGCTGTTCTGTTATATATATATATATATATATAAGAAAAAAGGAAAAAAAGAATTATTTGGTATTTCGCTTGAGTTGTTCTGTTATGTTTTTCACTATCTTTTGTTCTATAAGAGGATTGATAAATGAAACCGATTTTTAGATGTGCAACAACTTTTCCACTCATTCTTCCCATCCCCTTTCTCTCTCTACAACAATCTAAAACTAATCTTCATGATACAAGATTAGTATATGAATGGAGAAATATTGACTCTCATCCAGAGAGTTTAACTAGATACTACTCCTATTCTTACAAGAGTTTTTTTCCTCTTTCTCGCCGCCATCAGTACTTCATCGGCGTTATTCATCCAAGGACGATATTTCTTTTTCTACCTTTCTCTGTTTTTTCCCAGATAAATACTAGTGTTGATCATGACGAAGACATTTCTATGTTGGTCTCTCAAACATAAAGGTGGAAAACGAGAAAATACCTCAGATGGCAGGGTTTTCGTAATCATCTACAGTGGCAGTAAAATTAATGCAATTCGGTTTAAGAATGCAATGTTAAGACCATGAAGATGTGAAAATAGCCCATTTGTCTTATGTCTTCTGCCAGACAATGTTCTGCAAATCGTTTTTCATTCCCGTGCGCATAAAAATTATGTACTAAAAGAAGGGCCTTAAAATTTTGATAACAAAATCATTCTAATGCAATCATGGACTCGAGAATTACCTAATCCCCTGAGATTTTTTATCGCACTCATATCTAGTTCCGTGTGTACAATCTTCCTGCCTGGTGTTATACACTGGAAATCGTCCGCAGACTGGCACCAATTCTTGAAGACATCCAGAATTTCGAAATTTGTAACTCGGACAACTCTTTCATATTCACAAACCACTCCAGAGATACATCATGATCCACATACCAGGTGAAGGATTAATCCAAGCAAAGGTCCAGTATGAGCGATTGCCTACTTAATGCTATTTCTATGGTCAAGTTGGACACCATTACCATGTAGAGCAAAACCAGCAGCATTCCTAGACGAGGCCAACTCCAAACTGGAAATTTTCTTTACAAACCCAACCTGGGTTTACCTGAAAGAGGTAATCCAACTATGATATATAAGGAAAGTTGATCATCTGTTGCTTCTTCTACTGTGACAACAATCCATCATCTATCATCAATACTGGGAGCAAATGAGGCAGAATGCCTTCCTCGTCATTTAGGACTGCACCCAATTCAAAATATGCCACTAGTCCATCGTATGCCTCACTCCACCAATCTTCTTGCTAATCCCATAAACCGTGGGAAATCTCCTATGGTTTCTGTACACTCAGACACGGTATTGGATAACGGACACCCCCACCAGTTATCACAGTATCTATCAAGAAGTCTTCAAGCATAAGGCAAGGAAGTACTGGTTTTATAATTGGTCCTAAGACAAAGAAAGTCAAAGCACCATCCTCGGATATGCTAATTGACTCAAACAAAGAGCAGAACTGTCCATTTCTTCCTGCTCAAGTACATAAAAATTCTGCGCCCTTGTTTCCCTTTCATATTTTTTCTTTCTTATTCTAATTCTTCCTATTTGATATTCCATGGTATTCATCTTCTTTGGTATGATTTAATGCTTCTCTCACCCCCCCTCCCCCCCTCCCCCATGCCTCTTGACTCACACAACACCTCTGAATTCCCCCCTTCCACTGATTATAATGTAGAGGGCAGCACAACTTAGGCTGTAAGGTTTAAATCTTATACCCGCAGACCCGTACCCGTATTTATTCTGTGATATGGGTCTGGGCAGGGTATGATGATGCCCAGACCCGTATACCATATTAATAAAATAGTAATATACATTTATATATATTAGATTATTTATATATACATAAAACAATCATGCAGCATGTAGAGGCGCAGCAGTAGAAAATTAAAATTTCGAGATAGAATTGTTTTCTCCATTAATAACCACTAAAAAAGGCAGGTATTGGCAAAAGATTAAGTAGCAAAACACCAAGCACTAATGCATACACTTTTCCATTAACAGAAACGAAGCGATCAGGATAAGAGTAAACTTTTGTCTGCCTAACCTCATATACTAGGATGAAAATTTGTAATTTTTGTTGCAGCACATACAAAAAAGGAGGAATAGACGAAGAAAACTGGCGACAGAGCAGCAAGGTTGATTTTTCCCTCGAATTCTCGTTATTTATATATTTATATATACTAGAACTTTTGTTCTTATTAGATTAATGTACTGTGAAGATTTTGTGTGTATTTGAACTTTTAATCATTTGAATTAGAGATGTTTATTGATTATATTTGTTGAAAGAAATGTTGAGAAGATTATGTTAATCATGTTAAAATTTTTATTTTAGGAATTTTTGTTTAGCAGGGGAAAAAATAGAAAAATGTCATACGGGGACGGGTATACCCAGACCCTACCCTGAACCTTGGAGGGTCTAGTCTCGGTCCAGAAATTTTACACCTAGAGGTATGGGTTTGGGTCTGGGTCTAAGTTTCACTATAAGGGTATGAGTCTAGGACTGGGAGTATCCTGATGGTCTGGACCCGTTTACAGCCTAGCCTCAATCTTTTTTAACCCACTTTTCCTTTTTCTGGATTTGACCAGACCAGCCAGGCCTAATTGCAACTTGATACTGGACCTTCGAAATTTGGCTTTAAATTGGAACAAGAATTAGACTGTAATATTTCTTTTCTTTCTCATTCCAATAATAAGAGCTTTGACTTTTCTAACTCCGGTACTCCCTTTATCAATTTTTTTCATAGATAATGATTTTTCTGTTTATATTTATGAAGCTGTTAAAAGTAATCTCATTCTGGGCATGCAGGTAGAGATTAATGCCCTTTATTTTCTCCGGTACCATAATGATGAATTTGGTTTACCAAACTTAATAGATTTTACTATGGCGAATGAGATTGAGTGCTCTACTCTCTTTCAGAAAAAACATGAACATAATGGTGTTACTATGAACTCTTATACACAAGATGATGTTCTTTTATCAATTCAGAGTCTAACTTTCTTTTTAATTTAGATCATGAATTAGAATATGAATTAACTATTAAGTCTCCTATTGATAGTTGCGTTTTGTTTGAAAGCGATCATTTTTCTAATGTGCTCATAACTTATTCTTTCTTTGAAGATGATTACTTTTTTTCTGTTAATATGTTTGAATATTCACCCATTGTTAAAGGGGATAGTTACGCTCACCTTCTTGAAAATGTTTTGCCTCAAGTATTGCCAGATTATTTTATATTTCCTCCTAATGAGGGTGTTATCCCGATAAACTTAGGCATCTATATTGCTGCAGGTTGGATTCCTTCCGTTTAGGATAACATGAAATATAAATTTAGTGATTATGACCCTATTTTTGTTTTTCTTAGTTATTTTTCTAACTTGTGCTTTTGTGATTTATTGTAACAACAGTTTCCTAATCACAATGAAGGTGTATACACAAATTCTCCACTACCAACCCATTGTATACCTACACCGGCAAGCAGCAAGTTCGTAAGATAGATGTCTCTACCTATCCAGCGCCCCAAGAGTGATGTGAACCGGTTAGATATGCAAGAACATCAACGAGTTATGACAAGAGCCAAGGTAAAACAACTAAAGGGTCACAAGGACCAAATTGAGCAAGAGAAGTTTAAAGGGCTAAATTTTGATGTTCAAGACTTTATGGGGCAATATGCTAAAGTTTTAAGTAAGTTAGAAATTGGAAATTTACCTTGATAGATGGTTGGAATATGCCTTAAATTTGACGCTTCAATTTGGAGCTTAAATTTGGGGCTTAAATGTGGGGCTTCATTTTGGGGTTTAAATTTATGGTGCTTAATTTTTGGGCTGAAAATATGAGAGGGAAACATTCCTAATCCTTTTTCCCTCAAGTCTCTATAAATATGTGGTCTTCCATTTTGTAAAGGCTAATCAAGAAATATTTCAAGACAAAGGTTCTTCTCTTAGTATTCTTAGTTTTTAGCTTAGTTTTTAATATCTTCTCAATGGTAAATTCCTTGAAAGAAAAATCACTTTGAAGAATTGTTGAAAGTTCCAAGAGCTTCAAGGTTGATCATCGAAATTCCTCCATACTAGCTACTACACTCTTGTAGAAAACTAGTTTTGAGGTCTTGTTCTTGTTTCATTGAGGTCTAAGGTTCAAAATACCTTAGGTTGCTTGAACTTTGAAGAAAATATTTTGTTTAAAACCTTCTTGAGGTCATGTATTTAATATATCCAAGGTTGCTAGAAGTTTAACATTTTCAAGTCTTATCAAAGGCACTTTCTCTTTTCTACTTGTTACACTTGTTTTGTTCGTTCTCTCCCTCACTTCTTGGATGAAATTTTATGCTCTTGAAGATCAATCCACATCAAAGAGCCTCTTGCCTCCATGGAAATAAGATGGAAACTCCCCTCTTTTAAAAGGAGATCACTTGATACGCCTGTGGCACTTGAAGATCCGGACTAAATTTTGAAGCGTTCTAAGAATACTAGTTTTCACCTCTTTCTTCACCACCGGTGGTGGCCGAGATCAATGAGTTTACTCTGTTGGAATTGTTAGGGACTTAATAGTCCTTGAGCCATTCAAGCTCTTCGAAGTCTTATTTAGGCTACAAAACCTTTTATTGTTTTTCTTTATTAAACTAAGTGCCTTTAAAGTAAAATGGACTATATTAAGATTTCTTTAGGTTTTGACTGTGGTTTTTTTTTTCTTTTACACAGAGGTGGCCTCTCAAAGGGGCCTTGGTATTTTTTGGAATAATGATAATGTCATTTCTTTGCTTGGTTATTCTGTTGGTCATATTTATGTTTCTATTTCTTTAACTAATTCATATATTTTTTTTACGGGCTTTTTTGGAAATCCTAAGCATGAACTTTGGAAGAACTCCTGGAATCTTTTAAAATGCTTACATTCTATGTCTAGTGTGCCATGTCTTGTTGTAGGAGATTTTAATGAAATCCTTTTTCCTGATTAAAAAAAACTGGAAGAGACAGAAATTTGTATTAGATTGATAACTTTCAAGATGTTTTGACTGATACAGGGCTTTCGATTTAGGCTATAAAGGCCTAAAATTTACATGGAAACGAAAAAAGACTTCAAGTGATTACATACGTGCTAGATTGGATAGAGGTCTTGCCTCTGCCTCTTTTTTGCATATTTTCCCTTACTGTACGGTTTCCAACACCTCTGCTGGTCATTCTGATCATCTTGCTCTTTGTATTCAATTATCATCTGTCTTTAACACTATCATACGCATTGGATCAATGATGAAGAATGTTTTGATTTTTTTGATAAACTGTGGATTCGTTACTCCTCTTCCATAGCAAATGCAGTCCAATCATATTTTTGTTCTATTATGGACCATCTCCTTGACTGGAGTAAGAAAAAGCATGGCAATCTCACTTTCAACATCAAGGAGTAAGACAAAAACTTGATGACCTAATGGTGCATGTTGATGGTCAATCCATGAAGAGGCCAAGTTAGAATGTGAATAGAAAGATTGCTCTCCCTCGAGGAGGAGTATTGGAAAACTCATTCCAGAGCGGATTGGCTTCAGAAGGAGAAGGAACACTACATACTTTCATCGGAAAGGATGTCAGAAGTATAGGCGTAACTCTATTCAGTCCATCAGAGGTTCCAATGGAACCACTAGTACAAATATAGTAGGAATAGAGAATGCTATTCTTCAATACTTTCTATCCATTTACACATATAATAATTATTCTTGTACTTTGCAGGATAGCATGATAGATAAAGTGTTAAGTGAGGTTGAAATTCATTTTTTAGAGTGATATTACATGTCAGATAATGTTATCAAATCTTTAAAGGAGAATAAATGGTATCAAAGCGCCTGGACCGGATGGATTGCAAACTTGTTTTCTCCAAGTACTGGAATATGTTGGGTCCTAAGGTAATCAGTATGGTTCTTGGGATGGTAAGGATTTTAGTGCTATTAACGATACTAACATTGCTCTTATTCCTAAGATCAAATCTCCTACTATGGTAAAAGATTACAGACCCATAGGGCTTTGTAATGTCATTTACAAACTCGTTTATAAGACTATTGTCAACAGGCTTAAGCTTTTTATGTCTTCTGTTATCCATGACAGCCAAAGTGCTTTTGTTGAAAAAAGACCCATCATTGATAATTTCATTGTAGCATTTGAAGCTTTTTACTCTATGCGTTATGTTAAAATAAGTGGTTTTAGTCACTTTGCCCTTAAGCTAGACTTAAGGAAAGGGTTTGATACAGTAGAGTGGAATTTTTTACAATCTATTCTACATGGCATGCATTTCCCTTCATGTTTAGTTTCTCTTATTATGCATTGTATCCACTCAGTTCGTTTCTCTATCCTTATAAACGGTACTCCTTCTTATTGTTTTTCCCCCACACGAGGTATCTGTCCAGGTGATCCTCTCTCCCCGTATTTGTCCATTATTTGTGATGAGGGTCTCTCCTCTATGATTCATAACAATGAGAGACAAGGGCTTTTCTCTGGTCTAAGTTTTAATGTTGAATGCTTCTCTATTTCTCACCTTTTATTTGCGGATGACAGTATCATTTTTTGTTAAGCAGTTGTTCAACAAGCTGAGATTAGTAAAAAAAGTCCTTCAGGACTATGCATTTTTATTAGGTCAAGAAATCAATTTTCAAAAATCTTATGTTTTCTTTGATAAATTTGTCCCTTTATCTTTGAAAAGTTCAGCATCCTTAATTCTTGGGATTATATCCTCGGGAAATTGGTAACTATTTAAGGTTGCCATGGCTCATTGGGAGGTCAAAAAAGCATGTTTTCCAATTTTTTAAAGATTAAGTTTGGAAAAAATTAAATGGTTGGAAGAAAAAGGTTTTAACTCAAGCTGGCAAAAAAATTCTCATAAAAACCGTAGTTCAAGCTATTTTGACTTTTGCTATATCCTGTTTTCTTTTGCCTATTAATGTTATCTGATCCCTAAACGCCATGGTTCTCCAGTTCTTTTGGGGTGGATTTGAGGGTAACAAAAAATGTCTTGGAAATCTTGGGATGACATTTGTAAACCTAAAAGTATGGGGGATATGGGTTTTAAAGATTTCGAATGGTTTATTCTTGCTCTTCTTGCTAAGCAATGTTGCCGTATTATTTCTACTCTATCCTCTATGGTGGCTACCTATCTTCAGGCTAAATACTTCCTCTCTAGAAACTTTATGCATGCTTCGCTCGGGCGGAGACCCTCCTATCTCTGGAGGAGTCTCCTTGAAGGCAGAAATCTCCTTTTCTTAAGGTTGCGATCTCAAATAGGAATTGGCTTTTCCACCAAGATTTTACAAGATAAGTGGATCCCCTCCCTTAATGGTTTCTCTATATCCCCTTACTTCCTCTCCAGAGGGCCTGAAAGGAATGTGGTAGACCTCATTGATTCTAATCAATGTTGCTGGTGGAAAGACAGAGTCCGACATCTATTCCTTCTCCACGAAGGTGAGGTCATATTTCAGATCCCACTAAATCCAGCTTTGTCTAGTGACAAACTTATATGGCATTTTACGGCCAACGGGTTTTACAATGTTAAGTCGTGATACAAAATAGGAATTAACCATCTCCGATCTTTCCGACGGACCGAGGAAACTTCAAATCATTCTCCAGATACTTTCTTGTGAAACTCCATACACAATGATGTGGGATTATCTTCAAGAGCATAAAATTTTGTCCAAGAAGTAAGGGAGAGAACAAACAAAACAATTGTAACAAGTAGAAGAGAGAAAGTGCCTTTGAAAGGACTTGAAAATGTTAAACTTCTAGCAACCTTGGGTATATTAAACCCAAGACCTCAACAAGGTTTAAACAGAATCTTTTTTTCAAAGTTCAAGCAATCTAAGGTATTTTGAACCTTAGACCTCAATGAAACAAGAAGAAGACCTCAAGACTAGTTTTCTACAAGAGTGTAGTAACTGGATGAAGGAATTTTGATGATCAACCTTGAAGCTCTTGGAACTTTCAACAAGTGTTCAAAGTGATTTTTCTTTCAAGGAAGACCCTTGAAGAAGATAGAAAAAATAAGCTAAGAACTAAGAATACTAAGAGAAGAACCTTTGTCTTGAAAAATTTCTTGATTACTTCTTCAAAATGGAAGACTACATATTTATACAGACTTGAGGGAGAAAATAGGAATTTTTCCCTCTCATATTTTCAGCCCAAAGGTAGATATAACCTATACATACACTTGATAAGACAATAGAGGTGTTCTAATTGCATTTGGACTATTCTAGAGCACTAGTCAACACATTGCCAAAAATGGGAGGCAATTTTTCCGCTTGGGCAAAAGGGCTTCCAACCATCTATCAAGGTGAATTTTCAATTTCTAACTTATTCAAATATTTAGGATATTGCCCCATAAAGTCTTGGACATCAAAATTTAAGCCTTGAAACTTCTCTAGCTCAATTTGGTCCTTGTTACTCTTCAGTTGTTTTGCCTTGACTCTTGTCACAACTCCTTGATGTTCTTGCATGTCTACCCAGTTCACATCATTCTCCCCCTTTTGAAAAGGATTTGTCCTCGAATCTCCATCAACTATATCAAATAAAGAGAGATCGGAAACATTAAAAGTGGCACTAACATTATAATGTCCCGGAAGATCAACTTTATAGGCATTGTTATTAATTTTCTCAAGGATTTGAAATGGCCCATCTACCCTATCATCAAGCTTAGAGTTTCTTTATTGGGGAAATCTTCCCTTTCTAAAATGCACCCAAACCCAATCACCGGGGTTTGAATACCACTTTTCTTCTTCCCACATTTCTTTTATCTACAAGCTTTTTGTTGGAGTTGACAATGGCTTCATGGACCTTTGCATGAATTGCTTTCACAAAATCAGCCTTCTTGCTTGCATCCTTGCTTAGTGCTTGATCTATAGGCAAAGGAACCAAATTAAAGGGAGTAAGAGGGTTAAAACCATAAACAACTTGAAATGGAGAATGAGAAGTAATAGATTGAGGTGCCCTATTATAGGCAAATTCAATGTGTGGCAAACACTCCTCCTATTGCCTGAATTTCTTCTTCAAAATAGCCCTTAGAAGTGTCTAATTGATCTATTTACCAGTTCAGTTTGTCCATCCGTTTGTGGATTGCAAGCTGTAGAATAAAGCGAGTTAGTACCAAGCTTCTTCCAAAGAACTCTCCAAAATGGCTCAAGAATTTGGTATCCCTATCCGACACAATAGACCTTGGAATTCCATGTAATCTAACTATCCAAGTAAAGAACAAGCTAGCTACATGACTAGCATCATCGAATTTCCTACAAGGAATAAAGTGTGCCATTTTAGAGAACCTATCTACAACAACAAAAATAGAATCTATACCTCATAGAGGTTCTAGGTAAACTAAGAATAAAATCCACAGAAATATCAACCCAAGGTTCTTTAAGAACTTCT
Source organism: Catharanthus roseus (assembly GCA_028651295.1). NCBI lineage: Eukaryota > Viridiplantae > Streptophyta > Magnoliopsida > Gentianales > Apocynaceae > Catharanthus > Catharanthus roseus. Next base: position 4,213,649 of record JAPQWS010000048.1, on the reverse strand, counting down.
AATGATGTGTAAAGTCCATGTGGAAGAGTTCTAGATTTAGCTTTCTTGCATTCAATACAACTTCCTACAAATCTTTCTACATCTCTTTTTAAATGTGGCAAAAAAAAAATGTTCATGAAAATTTCATAGGTTTTAGTGACACCAAAATGTCCCATTAAACCCCCACAATGTGCTTCTTTGACAAGTAGAATTCTAGTAGAACAAGATGGTATGCACAATCTACCTTCACAATAAAGAAAATTTTTCATGCAAAAAATATTTTCCAAAAGGTGCTAACAAGCATTTCTCAAAAATTTCCTTGAAATCATGATCACTAGAATACATTTCTTTAAGCATTTCAAAACCCAAAATTTTTGTTTGAATAAGAGAGTATACCTTCTAGATAGAGCATCAGTCACCACATTCTCCTTACCTTTCTTGTAATGGATGATATATGGAAATGTTTCAATGAACTCCATCCATCTTGCATGTCTCTTATTGAGTTTATGTTGGCCCTTGAGAAACTTCAAAGCCTCATGATCGGTGTGCACAACAAACTCTTTTGGCGATAAGTAGTGTTGCCAATGCTTTAATGTTCTTATTAAAGCATAAAGCTACTTGTCATAAGTTGAGTAACTCACGGCTGCCCCATTAAGTTTTTCACTAAAATAGGCCAAGGGCTTTCCATCTTGCATAAGTACACCACCTATACCAATGCCGGATGCATCACACTCTGCCTCAAGAGTTTTCTCAAGGTTTGGTAGTGACAAAAGGGGTGCACTACACAACTTTTCCTTCAACAATTGAAATGCTTGTTCTTGCTTTGTTTCCCACTTAAATCCTTTGGTTTTCTTGATCACATCGGTCAAAGGGCTAGCAAGTGCGCTGAAATTTTTGATGAACTGCCTATAGAAACTTGCTAGACCATGAAAACTCCTCACTTCCGATGCGTTTCTTGGTGTTGGCCATTCCTTAATTGCTTGGACCTTACCTTCATCTACTTGAAGTCCTTGAGAGCTCACCACATAACCTAGAAATGTAACTTTCTCCAAACAAAACTCACGTTTGTCAAGGTTAGCAAAATTTTTTTCAATTCTCAAGATATTTACCACTTCTCGAAGATGTTGAACATGCATTTCATATGTCTGATCGAGATTTTTATACCAAAGTTTTAACCCAATACTTGCAAGTGACAAGATCAATGTAATACGGAAGTATTAGGGTATCGAACCACAGAGAAAGGCTTAACTACCTAAATTGTTATCTTCCTAAATTAATTTTATTAAAAGAATAATCAAATTTTGTTATCGAAGAATTATTCCTAAAGTAAAATAAAACTAATGAATAACGTAAATAAACTAAAACTAACGGGAGATTAACCAAAGAAATTTATTTAGAACCTTGAATCCACCACTAACCTATATAACAATGATTTAATTCTATTTAGGAGAAAAGATTATATCTTTATGTGGTGGTCTAGGCTACAAGTTTTGATTCACTAAAGAAATATATTATGTTTAAATGCATGATATAATCCATCTAACCATTAACATGACTTATTCATTCCTATGACATAAATCACCTAAAATTAACATGAACTATTCAATTCTAAAACCCACAATTCTAAAATCACATATCTCTTATACTCAAGACTACAAGAATTAAGCATGGATAAAAATATCAATTAATCCAAATAATTATTCTACAAGAACAATTACAAAGAATTAATTGCATCAAACCACGAAACATCCCAAGATATGTAATCACATAAATAATATAATAAATCCCCAAAAATAAAATAAACCAACGTTACATGGCTGGGTTTTATCAAGATTCTAAAAAGAAAATTACTTTATGGTTAAAGGGAAAGAAGGAACCAATTTCTTGGAGTAGATCATGGCTTTCTTCTTCTCCAATTGAAAGTCGCCGCAGCTCCTCTTTTTTTCTTCATCTTCTCTCTTCTGGTGTGGCTCTTCCATATATAGACAAAGAAGCAAAATCCTAATCCTTAAAGGATTCAACTAAAATCCTAATCTTTAAAGGATTCAAATACTTCAGCTTCCGTTTTCCAAATTTAATATAAAATCTTTATTTTCCATTCTTTTTTTTTTTTAGAAATATGCACAAAGATAAATAAAATAAATTAAATATAATAATTATGACTTATAAATAAAAAAAATATTTTTAAAGGTCAAGAATTAAAACTTAAGGTGTTTATTTTTATTAAAAATCGACTATATCAACTCCCGCACACCTATGTTTTGCTAGTCCTCAAGCAAAAATAAAAAATAAAAAGAAAAAACTATGCCACTTTCGTAGGATCCACAATTGCACTTAGCATGTGCAACAAACCCTTTAAACTCCTAAATTACCCCTAGTGGATGAGTATGGTCTCGTGAGGGTTTGCAGACGACGTGCCCACAAAGTCAAATAAACAACCAACTTTTTAAAAGATATATAATGATCCCAATTAAATACCCTTTATCAAGATCTCAAACTTATCAAGACAACTATTCTTCCTCTTATTTCAAACTTAAGTAACAAACAAATATTCAATTATCTCCCATAACTAATGCAAGACTTGTGTAAGGTGTGATCGTGGTCATGTGAGAGTATATAATACTAAACAAAATTTCCAAACTACACATAGAGGAGAAATCTCAACAAGAGTTCATTTCATAGGCTCACTGTTTGTATCTTCTCTCCGCTACTTAAGAATTCTCAAACTCAACTCAAATCAGGTAGGACTTTAAAGCTTTTAATGCAAGGTTAGGGTGTTGATTATCAAACAAAGGTAAGGAATTCAAATTAAAAGACAAGAGAGCTTGCAAAGAATATGGATACTTTAAAATTTTGACAAACTTTCTAACTTCGTTTTTGCTCCCTTTTTTTTCCGTAATACTGACCAGCTACCATCTTCTTTTTCTCAGGATTTCATCATTTAAGGTCATTCTTTTTTCTTACATTCATAAATTCAGGCCTCTTGAATATTTTTCTTCTTTGCACCTTATGACTTGTAACAATCATGTATCGACTTTTCTTTCTCTTTTTTCTTTTTTCTCTTGGCTCAATACATTTTTTTTCAACACAACAAGTCATATATTGATATATATATATATATATATATATTTTCTTCTCCCCGAAATAACTTATTCTCTTTTCCATAAAACAACAAAATAGTAACCCATCATGGAAGCATAAGTTAGAAGTTTGCATTAAGCTCTCTACAAGATTAAGGGTTAATATTTAAGCGGCTTACAGAAAGATATAACATTTAGGCTCAAAAGGGTACGAAGGTAAAAATTATGAAATTTGGCAAGCTTGAAAGACACAAACGATTCAAAGAAGGCCTATGACCGTCGTCTCTAAGTCAAATCAGGAAAACCTTTCTATTTCGCCTCAAGAGGTACTCAAGTAAGTTCTAGAATGTACGAAAGAGATTCATCAAATTTATGTAGCTCAAAAATAATGTAAAGGATTTATTAAATACTAACAATAACCCATTTTCTCAAGTGTAAGTCGTGCAAAAGTTATAACAGATATAGAACATAAGTCCATCACCCTAATTAAAAACAAGAAAACAAGTACTTTTTATCAACTTATTCAAGAAATTTTTAAAGGAACTCAAAAAGAATTATTCTTTACGTGAAATCAAATTTTTGGTTTTTTTTTTCAAAATAATGTAAAAATAATAAAAAAATAAAAAAATCAGCAAAAATAAAAATAAAAATAATTGATAAAAAATGAAAAAAAATAAAAATAATTGACACCAGAATAAAAGCATGTTCTCCCCCATACCTAGACTCTATATTATTCACAATGTTATAAAAGAATATCAAGAGTAGAGAAGAGACAAAGAAAAGAACAATACAACCTGATAGAAAAGGCAATATTAATGCATGTCTACAAGAGTGGTAAACAATCTCTGTAATCTCCATGATAATGATAAGTTGTTTGATTACCCTATAAAACAAACATTTCATACCTTTCTACCAATCAAGTGGAATGAAAAAATAAAATAAAATAAAATAAAAATATAAAAATAAAATAAATAAATAAAATAAAATTTGGGTTGCCTCCCAAAAGCGCTAATTTTAAAGTCTTCAGCCAGACTCCCTAATTCTTTTGCATTCAGCCATGATCTATTTCTATCATATTAAGCTCATGATTCACAATCCAAGAAGAATTTTTTAATGGAGTAATGCAAGCAATATTAGAATTAACTGTTAGTATATGCCCTAAGACCAATTGACTCACATTTATAATTTATGAAGCATGTATTTTGTAATTGTATTTTACACTCTTGGTCATCAAGTATGTGACTTGATAGTAAAACCCTTATAAATAATAAAATACTATTCTTATTGGTCCCTAGTCTATTATATCTTGTAAACTAACGTGAAGTTAATTGATGATCAAGTTTTACTGATCATGAATATGAGATATAAAATCAATTCATAAATACATATTGAGAATATTGTATTGGACATGACCCAAAGTGAAGAAGAAATATTGCATGGGTTTAAGTTATAAGTATTTCTTCTTAGTTTTATATTTGGTGTGTCCTTTGACCTAATGTTTCTAATATTTCTTGCATGAGGAGAAAATATGTTTTGACATAGTCAAACATTACTGTTAATTAGATGATTATTATGACTGTCGGTTGGCTTATTTTCTTGTCATGGCTTGAATATTGGAGATAGTGAAAGGGATTTGTCCCTCTCTTTTTAGAGAGAGATATCCATGGGCCCCTTGATAATGAAGACTAGAAAATATGCATGGTCATGCTCAAATAAGTATTAATAAGGTGTTATTAATATTATTTGTTGGAACAATCTGCTTGGTGATCAAGTAAATAGTTAATTGAGTTTTATAAGGATGACTTGGTCCATGCCTTATACTTAATTAGGATATTGTGTGACAAAAGTACTAAATATTAAATCTGATGCTATGTTATTGTTACATTTACTTAACTTGGGTAAGCGTAATGTCTTGCTAGAGGTCGCTTATATTTTGTGGATAAATGTCTAGGACATTTTTCATTCACAGCTAACGTTAAGTGAACCTACAGGGTCACACGCATAGACGATCTTGTGAGCATAATGTCCACGTTCAATGAATCTAGATTGTGTCCAGATTCGTTGAACGTGTACAAAAGGCGAATCAAATTCCATATTGTATTTCCTGGTAAGTTAATAAGTAATTAATTTTATTTAATCGATAAATGAAATTAATTACTTAATATCACTCATCCAACCATTGGATGATTATAGGAATAAACGGACGAGATTAAACTGTCATTAGATGAAAGTTAGGGTTTTGATATTGACAGCTATAAAAGGTTATGTTAACATTTTCTAGCAGCCGTCCTTTATCTGATTAAAGAAAAAGAAAACCCTAAACCCTAGAACGGAAATATAGTATCTAGCTTCCTCTCTCCGAAATACGACCTATTACCAGATAGTCAGGATTAGTTCTGAACTGTTTTCAGAACACAGAAGGGGCTAGCATCCCGATCGCTTGCAGAGGAGTTCGTCGCGTGGATACCAGTAGAGGGTGAAGAGTAGATAGCAACCCTCCACATCGATCAATCAAAACATTGAGGTAATTTCTATCCAATCGGTTTTTCTAGTATGTGCAGATCCTGTTGGTGGATTTCCGCAGTTTTATTTTATTTTGTTTATTGGCCTACGATTTCCAACAGTGGTATCAGAGCCTCATACATACCAGTTTTACTGATTTTATCTGTTACTGCTTTGATTACATGCGTTGTTTTCAATCGGCCTTATAGTAAGGTTTCTAATTAGTGTAATAATTAGAGTAAATTGAATTATATGATTCGCATATATTATATTCTATTTTACTTATTAATGCGATTAATTAAACAGAATTTTGTTACTGCCAAATTGTTTGGCATACAGTCTGTAATCTGTGCAATTTAATTGTTAAACTAATATGCAGAATCACATAATTTAATGTTTAACTATTAAACAAAATTTATGGCGGCATGATTTTAGGGTTTATGACAGCAGTAACTCATTCAATGAGTTAGAAAGGAAAAATCGTTTTTCTTTCCGGGGGTGCTGCCCCCTCAAACCCCCGCAAGGGCGCTGTCCCTTGACGCCGCCCGTTGACCGGCCAGCGGGACTGCCATTTTCTTCCGGGGGTTTCACCCCCGGAACCCTCTTGTTGTTTTTGGCATGTTTCTTTCTATCTTTAGATGCATGGTGCATAGCATGGCCCTTTACCTCTTGTGATTGATTGGCTTATTTTGTTAATAGGTTGTATCCTTTTAAATACGGCCTACATGTCGTTCGTTGCCTTCATTGATGTAATATTATCAAGCTTTACTAGAATAGGTTAATTCTATTTCCTATTCCTGTGTATATTTTCTGTCCTATGTAACAAGATTAGAAGACCAAGACATTGGAGGCAAGCTCATGGAGATGAAGACTTACCGAGATTGACCTTTGACTTCCATGAGGCTCGTGGAAGTCAATATAGGATTGGGGCCATGCTATGACACATTTTATTTGATGCATATATTATGCATGTGATGTTTAGTTTATTTCCTTTTATTTTTGGATATATGTTTTGTGAAATAATATACAAATAAAAGGAAGAAGGTTTTTGAAACCATGTAAAAATTAAGTCGTAAAATGCCTCCAATGATCATAAGCACTTCTCCATGCTTGGATCATCATTTTGTCTCATTGCCAAAGCAAGAGATAAATGGTTACCTAAGTAGGGGAAGATGGAAAATGGTGATTTCCATATGCTTGGAATTGTTTGGCTTAACTAGGCTATGAAAACGATTTTGAGCCTAGGACATCATATGGGATTTTGCCGGTACGTATAGATGTAAATCCCATTAATATATTTTTCTCTAATTATGGGTCTTAAGCCAAAGCTTAATTATGATTAGAATAAAATGAACTTTTATACCCATGATTTATATCAAGTGTTGAATATTTCAGGAAAAATTTAATGCTTCATTTATTTAATTTTACTTTGCAAATTCTATGTAGATAATGGCCTCAAACAATTCAAACACCTCATTGCGATCCGTGCTTGAAAAGAATAAGCTTAGTGGGACTAACTTTCTTGATTGGGCATGAAATTTAAGGATTGTCCTTACACAAGAAAAAAAGCTATATGTACTTGAGAACCCTATCCCTAATCAACCAACTAACAATGCCCCTAGAGTCGAAAAGGATGCTTATAGTAAGCACAAGGATGATTCTAACGATGTGACATGTCTCATGTTTGCTACGATGGAATCTGAGTTGCAAAAGCAATTCGAGGAAGTTGAGGCTTATGAGATAATAAAACAGCTAAAGGAAATGTTTCAAGAGCAGGCACGTCAAGAGAGATATCTTACCACCAAGGCGTTGAATAGCTGCAGAATGACCCCTGACACTTCAGTTAGTCCTCATGTCCTTAAGATGAAAGGGTATTTTGATCAGCTTGAAAAACTTGGAGCACCTGTAAGTCATGACTTGGCTACTAATATGATCTTAGCCTCTTTGACTTCTGACTATGATCAGTTTGTCATGAACTTCAATATGCATAATATGGAAAAGTCCATAAATGAATTGCACGGGATGCTCAAGTAGGCTGAACAAAACATTAGGAAGTCTACTCCTAATATTCTGATGGTTCAGAAGGGGCAGTTCAAGAAGAACAAGGGAAAGGGAAAGGGAAAGGATATGGCCAAAAAGGGTAAAGGCAAGCAGAAGCCCAAGCCCAAGGTTAAACCACCAAAGGAAGGGACTTGCTTCCACTGCAATAAACATGGTCATTGAAAGAAGAATTGCAAGCTCTACTTGGAATAAAAGGAGAAGCAAAAGGCCATTGAGACTGCCGCTGCTGGTATTTTCACTATAGAAATTAATATGTCTACTCCTATTTCATGGGTATTAGATACCGTATGTAGAGCTCACATTTGTGTAAATGTGTAGGGACTCAAAAGGAGTAGATCTTTGGCAAAGGGAGAGGTGGACCTGCGAGTTGCAAATGGAGCAAAAGTTGCTGCTGTAGCTGTAGGGACATTTGATTCACTTTTGCCTACTGGGCTTATAATTGAACTTAAAGATTGTTATTATGTTACTGCTATGAGTAGGAACATCATTTCAGTTTCTTGTTTGGATATTGATGGTTTTGAGTTTAATACTAAGAATGGTAAAAGTTCTATTTATAAAAATGGTATGTTCTATGTGGATGCCTCTTTATGTAATGGACTTTACATTCTTAACCTACATGATTCCATTAGTAAGCCCATCTATAACATAAATACAAAGAAATTTAAATCTAATGATTTAAATCAAACTTACTTCTGGCATTGTCTTTTGGGCTATATAAATGAGAAACGCATATCCAAACTCCATCAAGATGGACTTTTATCTTCATTCGACCTTGAGTCTTATGAAAAATGTGATTCTTGTTTACTGGGCAAAATGACTAAAAGTCCATTTACAGGGCAAAGTGAAAGGGCTACCGATTTATTGGAACCTATACATACTGATGTATGTGGGCCAACAAACACACAAGCCAGAGGAGGTTTTCAGTATTTCATTACATTAATAGATGATTTCAGTAGATATGGTTATGTCTATCTAATGAAACTTAAATTTGATTCCTTTCAAAAGTTTAAGGAATTTCAAAATGAAGTACAGAATCAACTTTGAAGGAGTATCAAATTACTTCGATCAGATCGAGATGGTGAATACTTAGGCCAAGAGTTTTACGAACATCTAAAAAATTGTGAGATAGTATCACAATTAACTCCACCAGGAACATCACAATGGAATGGTGTGTCTGAACGCAAAAATTGAACTCTATTGGATATGGTTCGATCTATGATGAGTCAAACCGATCTTCTAATTTCTTTTTGGGGTTATGCTCTAGAAACTGCTGCATTCATATTGAATAGAGTTCCATCTAAAGTTGTTCAGAAGACACAATATGAGATATGGACCGGGAAACAACCTAGTTTAGCATTTCTCAAAATTTGGGGATGTGATGCTTATGTGAAGCGATCATTATCTGAAAAACTAGCACCCAAATTTGATAAGTGTCTGTTTGTGTGATATCCTAACTAAAGGATACTATTTTTATCTTCCATCTGAAAACAAAGTGTTTGTTGCTCGGAACGGAATTTTCCTTGAAAGGGAATTTGTTTCCAAAAGAGTTGGTGGGAGTAGAATCCATCTTGAAGAAGCTCAAGGACAGCAGACCATTTATGAACCGAGTATAGACACTCAGTTGGACTCACGTATTCACATTGAGCCTGAACCTTCAACACAAGGCCCAAGAAGGTCTGGTAGGATTCCTCAGACACCACAGAGATATGGATTTCTTGTGACTGAGGATCATAATATTGATCTTATTGATCAAGGTGAAGCTAACTCCTACCAAGATGCTATTCATAGTCCTGAATCCATGCATGATAATCAAGTTTGGACTTTGATTGATCCACCTGAAGGTTACAAGACCATAGGGTGTAAATAGGTTTTCAAAAAGAAAACTGACATGGATGGCAATGTGCATACTTACAAAGCACGATTGGTAGCAAAAGGTTATAGACAAACTCATGGTATATACTATGATGAAACCTTTTCTCCAGTTGTAATGCTTAAGTCAATTAGAATTCTACTTGCCATTGCAGCATATTATGATTATGAAATATGGCAAATGGATGTTAAAAATGCTTTTCTTAATGGAAATCTATTGGAGGATGTGTATATGACACAACTTGAAGGTTTTATTTATCCTTCAAATTCTAGTAAAGTGTGTAAACTTCAAAGATCCATTTATGGCTTGAAGCAAGCATCTTGAAGTTGGAATCTTCGTTTTGATGAAGCAATTAAAGAATTCAATTTCATCAAGAATGATGATGAACCTTGTGTCTACAAAAGGGTTACAGAAAATGCAATAGTCTTCTTAGTACTCTATGTCGATGACATCTTGTTAATTGGGAATGTCATCCCCACTTTGCAAAGTGTAAAAACTTGGTTGAGGAGGTGTTTTTTAATGAAAGATTTAGGCGAAGCAGCCTATATTCTAGGTATCAGGATCTATCGAGATAGATCTAAAAACCTAATTGGCCTAAGTCAAAGTGGATATATTGACAAGGTACTGAAAAGGTTCAGTATGCAAGATTCTAAGAGAGGATTCTTGCCAATGTCACATGGCGTTAAACTCAGTAAGTGTCAAAGTCCTACCACAAGGGAGGATACAGAACGCATGAGTAAGATTCCTTACGCTTCCGCAATTGGATCTATTATGTACGCCATGTTATGCACTCGCCCAGATGTCTCGTATGCATTAAGCATGACTAGCAAATTCCAGTCAAATCCAGGTGAACCTCATTGGACTGCAGTCAAAAATATTCTCAAGTACTTAAGAAGGACTAAAGAGATGTTTTTTATCTACGAAGATCAGGAAGGAGAGCTTGTTGTACATGGTTACAAAGAATGCTAGTTTTCAAACTGATGTAGATGATTTTAGATCGCAATCTGGATTTGTGTTTTGTTTTAATGGAGGTGTTATGACCTGGAAGAGTTCAAAGCAAGATACTGTGGCCGATTCTACTACAGAGGCTGAGTATATGGCTGCTTCTGATGCAGCCAAGGTGGCAGTTTTGATCAGAAAGTTCATCATAGAACTAGGTGTAATTCCTAGCATTGTGAACCCAGTGGACCTATATTATGATAATACAGGAGCCATTGCACAAGCTAAGGAACCTAGATCTCATCAACGATCCAAAAATATTCTCAGGCGTTTCCATCTCATTGGAGAGATTATTGAGCGTGGAGATGTTAAAATTTACAAAGTAGACACCAATGACAATGTCGCAGATCCATTGACAAAGCCACTCCCACAACTTAAGCATGAGAGTCATAGTAGGTCAATGGGTTTGAGAGTCATGTCAAATTAGTGGTAAGGCAAGTGGGAGATTGTTAGTATATGCCCTAAGACCAATTGACTCACATTTATGATTTTTGAAGCATGTATTTTTGAATTGTATTTTATGCTCTTGGTCATCAAGTATGTGACTTGATAGTAAAACCCTTATAGCTAATAAAATACTATTCTTATTGGTCCCTAGTCTATTATATATTGTAAACTAGTGTGAAGTTGATTGATGGTCAAGTTTTACTGGTCATGAATATGAGATATAAAATCAATTCATAAATACATATTGAGAATATTGTATTGGACATGACCCAAAGTGAAGAAGAAATATTGTATGGGCTTAAGTTATAAGTATTTCTTCTCAGTTTTATATTTGGTGTCCTTTGACCTAATGTTTCTAATGTTTCTTGCATGGGGAGAAAATATGTTTTGAGAAAGTCAAACATCACTTTTAATTAGGTGATTATTATGACTATTGGTTGGCTTATTTTCTTGTCATGGCTTGAATATTGGAGATAGTGAAAGAGATTTGTCCCTTTCTTTTTAGAGAGAGATATCCATGGGCCCCTTGATAAGGAAGACTAGAAAATATGCATGGCCAGGCTCAAATAAGTATTAATAAGATGTTATTAATATTATTTGTTGGAACAGTCTGCCTGGTGATCAAGTAAATGGTTAATTAAGCTTTATAAGGATGACTTGGTCCATGCCTTATACTTAATTAGGATATCGTGTGACAAAAGGACTAAATATTAAATCTGATGCTAGGTTATTGTCGCATTTACTTAACTTGGGTAATCATAATGTCTTGCTAGAGGCCGCTTATGTTTTGTGGATAAATGCCTAGGACATTTTTCATTCACTGCCAACGTTAAGTGAACCCACAGGGTCACACGCATAGACGATCTTGTGAGCATAATGTCCACGTTCAGGGAATCTAAATTGTGTCCAGATTCGTTGAACGTATACAAAAGGGGAATCAGATTCCATATTGTATTTTCTGGTAAGTTAATAAGTAATTAATTTTATTTAATCGAATAAATAAAATTAATTACTTAATATTACTCATCCAACCGTTGGATGATTATAGGAATCGAGGGACGAGATTAAACTGTCATTAGATGACAGTTAGGGTTTTGATATTGACAGCTATAAATGGGTTATGTTAACCTTTTCTAGGTAGCCGTCCTTTATCTGATTAATGAAAAACAAAACCCTAAACCCTAGAACGGCGATATAGTATCTAGCCTCCTCTATCCGAAATACGACATATTACCAGATAGTCAGGATTGGTTATGAACTATTTTTAGAACACAGAAGGGGCTAGCATCTCGATCGCTTGCAGAGGAGTTCGTCGCGTGGATACCAGTAGAGGGCGAAGCGTAAATAGCAGCGCCTCCACATCGAACAATCAGAACACTGAGGTAATTTCTATTGAATCGTTTTTCTAGTATGTGCAGATCCTGTTGGTGGATTTTCGTAGTTTTATTTTATTTTATTTTTTTGGCCTACGGTTTCCAACATTAACATCCTTAGTGAAAATTAAGTTTTCTTTCTCAACAGAAGTATAATCTTTTGAACAAGTTAGTGGTAGAGTTTCTTCAATTAATTCATCATTTACATCTACCAAATAGTAATCAAAATTTTCTTCTATAGAAGGTTGTTAAGAAGTTTTAAAGATATTTATATCTAACCCTCATATTCATCACAGAGACATTCATAACCCCAATTCTACAGTTAATAGTAGCATCAGCAGTAGATAAGAAAGGACGGCCTAGAATAATGGGGATATGATTATGAGAAGATCTACCAGGTTCCATATCTAGGACCACAAATTCTACAGTGAAGACACCTTTATCAATTTGAACTAGAACATCGTCTATCCTCCCTACAGATACCTTGATTGATCTATCGGCTAACTGTAAAGTAATATCAGCTGGTTGCAATTCCCCGAATCCTAACTCTTCATAAACAGAGTACGGGAGCAAGTTAACACTAGAACCTAAATCTAGGAGCGCCCTGTCTATTTTATGATTACCAATAAGACATGAGATAGCAGGGACACCAGGATCTTTATATTTAGGTGGAGTGTTATATTGTAGAACAGAGCTCACCTATTCAGTTAGAAAGAGTTTCTTAGAAAAATTGCTTTTAGATTTTCTTTTAAAAGTACACATGTCTTTAAGAAATTTTGCATAGGATGAGACTTGTTTAATAACCTCTATTAGTAGAAGATTAATTTTAATTTGTTTGAGAGTTCCTAAAATATCTTCCCTTTTATTATACTTTCTAAGATGTGGGAGTGGCAATAAACCTTGCGGATAAGGAACCTTTGGTTTATAAGAAGCCATAGAAGATGATTCTAGAGTTTTAGAATTAGAGGAAGAGGCTAGTTCCTTCTTTGTTTTCCTTTCAATTTTAGTCCCTATATCAATTCTCTCGGTTTCGTTTTCATTAAACTTACCATCTTCAATAGGTTCCCCTACTTTATTATCTACCAACTTCCTATTTCTAAGAGTCATTAGAGCTTTAACTTGCTCATGATGATTAGCTCTAGGGTTTTCTATTTGATGACTAGGAAACTTACCCTCATCTCTTCTACTTATTGCAGTAGCTAGTTACCCTATTTGAGTTTCTAACTTAGCAATAGATTGAGTATGTGAGTCTAGAATTTGTGTCATAGATTCTAGACCTTTCAAAGCATATAAGACTTTTTCTTCAAACATAGAGTTTCCACTTTGAGAAGGGTGAGGGGGTACGTACCTTTGAGATTGAAAACCAGGGGGAGCAGTCATACCAGATTGTTTGTTCTATTTATATTGTTGTTGGCCTAATTGACCTTCCCCTCCTTGTTGCTTCCAGGAGAAATTATGATGATTTCTCTAGCCTGGATTGTACGTGTTTGAATATGGGTTGCTCTGTCTGTGAAATCCTTGGGCTGAATTGACTTGTTCCTGCACAAATTCTGGGAATAGTGAAGCACTAGGCCAGTCATAAATAATATGAGAAGGACTAGGGTATATTGCACAAACACTTTGCACATTAGGAAAATTAGTAGGCAATATATTCAAAGCTAATAATTGATCAAATTTTTTAGATAAAGCATCAACTTTCGAAGAAAGATCAACATTTTGAGTAACTTCATACATTCCTCTATTTCCTATTTGCCTAGATGTGCCTACACGTGAGGAGGTGGCGTGCTGTTGTGAATTATTAGTCAACTTTTCAAATAAATCCCACGCCTCATCTGCGGATTTATGAAGAAAGGTACCACCACAAGAGGAATCAACCATTTGGCGATTTCTTTCATCTAATCCTGAATAAAAACTTTGAATTTGCTGCCATTTAGGAACTTCATGGTGAGGGCAACTACGAAGAAGTTCTTTAAATCTCTCCCAACTCCCATGAAATTGTTCACTATTTTGTTGGGGAAAAGTAGTGATTTCTCTCCTTAACCTTGTAAGTTTACCCATAGGAAAATATTTTTTTAGAAATTCCCTAGACATCTTAGCCCAAGTACCTATTCTCTCACGTGTGCGCAACCAATGTTTAGCCTTATCCTTCAGAGAAAAAGGAAAAAGGCGCAATCTAATAGCATCATTAGTAACATTAGGTAGTTTAAAAGTAGAGCAAATTTCTAAAAATTCATCAATATGCTTATAAGGATTTTCAGAATCAAGGCCATGAAAAAATGGTAGCATTTGAATAGTAGAAGCTTTGATTTCAAAGTGATTAGCCTCAATTTTAGGTAATCTACTACCTATTGGTGAGTTATAAGTGTTGGGAATAAAATACTCCCTTAATGCTCGTGGATTTTCAACCATTTTAACCTCACAAGTGTTAGTGATTTCTCTTTGTACTCTAAGTGCCTTAAGTGTATGCTCTATCTCAGGATCAAATTCTTTTAAATGAACAGAGAGCGAACGACGACCGTGCATTAACAATCAAATAAATGAAAGAAAATAAAATTACTACAAATAATAATGAAGATTAAAAAATATATATATAAAAAAAAATGAAGACAACTAAGCGAACAAATAAACTTTTTTTTCTTTTTTTTAAGAATAATAAAAGTGAAATAAAATATAAAAAAAAAAATACTATCAAATTTAGGAGACAATAGCAAAAGAAATTAAGTTAACCTCTCCCTGACAACGACGCTAAAAACTTGATCGAGATTTTTATAGCAAAGTTTTAACCCAATACTTGCAAGTGCACACGATCAATGTAATACGGAAGTATTTGGACATCAAACCACAGAGAAAGGCTTAACTACCTAAATTATTATCTTCCTAAATTAATTTTATAAAAAGAAGAATCAAATTGTGTTATCTTAGAATTATTCCTAAAGTAAAATAAAACTAATGAATAATGTAAATAAACTAAAACTAACGGGAGATAACCAAAGAAATTGATTTAGAACCTTGAATCCACCACTTACCTATATAAAGATGATTTAATTCTATTTAGGAGAAAAGATTACATCTTTATGTGGTGATCTAGGCTACAAGCTTCAATTAACTAAAGAAATATATCATGTTTAAATGCATGACATAATCCATCTAATCATTAGCATGACTTATTCATTCCTATGACATAAATCATCTAAAATTAGCATGAACTATTCAATTCTAAAACCCACAATATAGTTGCAAAAAATCACAT
Source organism: Catharanthus roseus (assembly GCA_028651295.1). Taxonomy (NCBI): domain Eukaryota; kingdom Viridiplantae; phylum Streptophyta; class Magnoliopsida; order Gentianales; family Apocynaceae; genus Catharanthus; species Catharanthus roseus. The sequence continues at coordinate 4,198,088 of JAPQWS010000048.1, read as the reverse complement.
ATCTCTCATACTCAAGAGTACAAGAATTAAGCATGGATAAAAATATCAATTAATCCAAATAATTATTCTACAAGAACAATCACTAAGAATTAATTGCATCAAACTACGAACATCCCAAGATATGTAATCACATAAATAATATAATAAATCTCCAAAAATAAAATAAACCAACGTTACATTGCTAGGGTTTTATCAAGATTCTAAAAAGAAAATTAATTCATGGTTAATGGGAAAGAAGGAACCAATTTCTTGGAGTAGATCATGGCTTTCTTCTTCTCCAATTGAAAGTCGCCGCAGCTCTTCTCTTTTTTTCTTCATCTTCTCTCTTCTTGTGTGGCTCTTCTATATATAGACAAAAGAGAAGCAAAATCCTAATCCTTAAAGGATTCAACTAAAATCCTAATCCTTAAAGGATTCAAATACTATAGCTTCCCTTTACAAAATTTAATATGGAATCTTTATTTTCCATTCTTTTTTTTTTTTTAGAAATCTGCACAAAGATAAATAAAATAAATTAAATATAATAATTATGACTAATAAATACATAAAATATTTTTAAAGGCTAATAATTAAAACTTAAGGTGTTTATTTGTATTAAAAATCGACTCTATCAACTCTTGCTATAGACCAAAATATCATCAAAATATACGACAACAAATTTCCCACTAAAATTCCTCAACACATGATTCATTAATCTCATAAATGTACTAGGAGCATTAGTTTATCCAAAGGGCATAACCATCCATTCATACAAACCAAAGTTAGCCTTAAAAGCGGTTTTCCACTCATCCCCTTCTCTCATCCTAATTTGATGGTATCCGGATTTCAAGTCAATTTTAGAGAAAAGGTTAAAACCATGCAACTCATCAAGTAAATCATCAAGTCCAGGTATGGGATGCCTATACTTAATAGTAATATTGTTTATGGCTCTACAATCTATACACATTCTCCATGTACCATCTTTTTTTAGAACAAGTAAAACCGGAACTGCACAAGGACTCATGGACTCACGCACATACCCTTTTGAAATTAGATCCTCAACTTGTCTTTTTAGCTCCTTAGTCTCTTCCGGTAGAGTCCTATAAGCCGGTCGGTTTGGCAAGACCACTCCGGGGATAAAATCGATTTGGCGTTCGATTCCTCTAGTTGGTGGAAGACCTCCGGGCATCTCATCCGGAAATATGCCTTTGTAATCTTCAATAACCTGCAAAATTTCACTTGAAAAAGAGGGTGAGTGCTCTTTAGATGAAGTAAAAGATTCCCTACAATACAAGAGCAACACCACCTCTTTTCTTTCAATTGCTCCAATCACCTCATTAGGTTTTGCAAAAAAACAATTCTTTTCTTTCATCTCACTCTCTTTTTTTTGGTCTCTAATTTTTTTTTCACTTTTGTTTTTCATCACTCTTTCTTCACTCTTTTCTTTTTCCTTAACTCTCTTTCCCTCCTCGATTTTTTTCCTTTTGAGCTCACTTTCGACCCTCTCTTTCTCCCTCATCTTTTTTTGTTCATCCCTCACTTGTTGAGGTGTAAGAGGATTCATAGTGAATGTTCTTCCATCCTTCACAAAAGAATAAGTATTTTTCTCCCCATTGTGGAGGGACTTTCTATCAAATTGCCAAGATCTTCCCAAGAGGAGATGGCATGTTTGCATGGGCACCACATCACATAGTATCTCATCTTTGAAAGCTCCCATTTCTATTGGTACTACTACTTGTATCAACACTTTAATTTCTCCACTATCATTTAGCCAATGGAGTTTGTAGGGTTTATCATGTTTTTTAGTATGTAGTTTCAACTTCTCAACAAGATAAGCACTAGCCACATTTATACAACTACCACTATCAATGATAAGGTTGGCAATCCTTCCCTCAACTTTACATTTATAATGAAAGATATTTTCTCTTTGTTCAATCATGTTATCATCAAAAGCTTGAACACTTAGTGCTCTTATGGTAACTAGGCTCAAGACATCGTCATCACTTCCTAAAGGATTATCAACATGTTCATCATCCTTACCATTTTCTTAACCCTCAACACATTCGCTGCTTTCATCCTCCTCGTTCTCAATCCAACCATTCAAATACTCCCTAAAGATTAAAGCTCTCTTTGTCGGACAACTACTTGCATAGTGTCCTACACCATTACATTTAAAGTACTTTGGAGGATTTGAAATGATTTTACCTCTCTCTTCCATCTTTGGTTTTGTTGGAGGTTGGAAAGTACCTCTAGGAGCCTCCTCCTGTTCTGGCCATGGCTTCAAGTTGGAAGTTGGTGGTTTTGTTGTTGCAACTTGTCTTTGGTTTGGAAGAGGATCGCATCATCCCACTTCTTTTCCTTTGTGATTCGATCTTATTGGTAAGGTGGCACATGTCTTCATAAGTTGTATGTGGATACAACTCAAGTTGATAGACTATCTCCCTATTGGGAACACCAAGGAACCTCAACATTGAAGCATCCTTATCTTCTTCCAAGTTCAACCTCAAGATGTAGAGCTCAAGCTCTTGTCTATACTCTTCTACACTTTTTGCACCATGTTTTAAAGTCATGATCTTATAATGAAGCTTTCTATAGTAGTGCTTGGGCACAAATCTTTTCCTCATCAAAGCTTTTAACTCTCTCCAAGTATCAATCGGTGGTCTACCACTTCTAATTCTTTGGTTTACTAACCTTTCCCACTCATGTAAAGCATAGCTGGAAGCTCTCTATAGTAGTGCTTGGGCACAAATCTTTCCCTCATCAAAGCTTTTAACTCTCTCCGAGTATCAACCGGTGGTCTACCACTTCTAATTCTTTGGTTTACTATCCTTTCCCACTAATGTAAAGCATAGCCAGAAAATTTGGCTATTAGAAGTCTAGCTTTTAAGAACTCATTACAGTTTTTCAACCTAAACATGTTTTCTACTTGCCTCTCCCAATCTAAGAAAATGTCAGGGTCATTCTCACCCTTAAAACTAAGGAGCTTCCACTTCATTCGGTCCAAGGTTTGGTCACCTTAGTCTCTTCCACGGTTGGCAATAAATGGAACATGTTTATGATCATCATATAATGACTCCCCATGCCTAGCTTGTGGTCTTGGAACTTCTTCAAAGTGTCTAGGTATGCCTGTTCCTCCAAAACCGCCTCTTCTACCACCGTAAGGAGGTTGATGAAGTTCTTCATCAAAATATGGAGGTTGGTGGAACTCGGTTGTCCTAGAGCAATTGAATTGTCCATTGCTCCTTGGGGTAGTAACATTGAGACTATCATGAAGACTAACCTCCCTTTGTTGATTAGAGAGATTAGTGACATCCCTTCTAGTATCCCTCATCCCATCTCTCAAAGATTGTAGCTCTTGCATTATGAGCCTCAAAGGGTCATCATGCTGGGAGTTGTTAGACTTTTCTCTAAAAGGAATTTGTGCTTGAGCTTGGGTAGACATCTTGATAGTGTTTACTGTTGGAATCCGTAGGCAAAAACAAAGTAAAATAAAACTACGGAAATCCACCAACAGGATCTACACATACTAAAAAAACCGATTGGATAGAAATTACCTCAATGTTTTGATTGTTCGTTGTGGAGGCGCTGCTTTGTATGCTTCGCCCTCTACTAGTATCCACGCGACGAACTCCTCTGCAAGCGATCGGGATGCTAGCCCCTTCTGTGTTCTGAAAACTGCTCAGAATTGATCCTGACTATCTGGTAATCGGTCGTATTTCGGAGAGAGGAGGCTAGGTACTATATCGCCGTTCTAGGATTTAGGGTTTTGTTTTTCTTTAATCAGATAAAGGACGGCTTCCAAGAAAAGGTTAACATAACCTTTTATAGTTGTCAATATCAAAACCCTAACTGTCATCTAATGACAGTTTAATCTCGTCCGTCTATTCCTATAATCATCCAACGGTTGGATGAGTAATATTAAGTAATTAATTTTATTTATTCGATTAAATAAAATTAATTACTTATTAACCTACCAGAAAATACAATATGGAATCTGATTCCCCTTTTGTATACGTTCAACGAATCTAGACACAATCTAGATTCATTGAACGTGGACATTATGCTTACAAGATTGTCTATGCATGTGACCCTGTAGGTTCACTTAACGTTGGCAGTGAAAGAAAAAATGTCCTAGACATTTATTCACAAAACATAAGCGGCCTCTAGCAAGACATTATGCTTACCCAAGTTAAGTAAATGTAATAATAACCTAGCATCAGATTTAATATTTAGTCCGTTTGTCACATGATATCCTAATTAAGTATAAAGCATGGATCAAGTCATCCTTATAAAACTTAATTAACCATTTACTTGATCACCAGGCAGACTGTTCCAACAAATAATATTAATAACACCTTATTAATACTTATTTGAGCATGACCTTGCATATTTTCCAGTCTTCCTTATCAAGGGTCCCATGGATATCTCTCTTTAAAAAGAGAGGGACCAATCCCTTTCACTATCTCCAATATTCAAGCCATGACGAGAAAATAAGCCAACCAATAATCATAATGATCACCTAATTAAAAGTGATGTTTGACTATGTCAAAAGATATTTTTCTCCCATGCAAGAAACATTAGAAACATTAGGTCGAAGGACACCAAATATAAAACTGAGAAGAAATACTTATAACTTAAACCCATGCAATATTTCTTCTTCACTTTGGGTCATGTCCAATGCAATATTCTCAATATATATTTATGAATTGATTTTATATCTCATATTCATGATAAGTAAAACTTGACCATCAATCAATTTCACACTAGTTTACAAGATGTAATAAACTATGGACAAATAAGAATAGTATTTTATTAGCTATAAGGGTTTTACTATCAAGTCACATACTTGATGACCAAGAGCATAAAATACAATTCAAAAATACATGCTTCATAAATCATAAATGTGAGTCAATTGGTCTTAGGGCATATACTAACATTTACCTCACAAAACTCTCTTGTTTAACTCTCTTTGGCTTTTTTTGTAGATATTCTCACAACTCTTACCTTTTTCTAAAGTTTCAAGTCTCAAAGAGTTCTATGAGTTCTTAGCAAAGATTTAACACCTCTACTCAAGATTAAAACAACCAAAAGAAAAATATCACAAACAAAAACTAGTTGAGAAATATAAGAAGCAAGGAAAATGATATTGAGTCACCATTCACTTTAAGGAAGTTCAACAAAATTTCCAAAAGTATTTGAGTCAATAATGGTAGATTGATCAAATGAAGAACTAAGTACTGAAAAAGGAAAGAAATTCGACCACAAATACAAACACAAAGCTAGGATACTTTAAGAACCCAAAAGAATACACAACAAAAGTTTCCAGCAAGCAGAGCAGATGACATACTCGGCTTGTTTTGAAAACTGGTACTGAACCACAAGTCAATTGAATGAGGCTTATCTAGAAAGAATTCTCACTCAAATTCTTGAGTTTAGGCTCAAGAATAAATTTAAAAAAAGGATTAGTAAAAAAGAAGATATGCTCAGATCATTTCAGTACTTTTTGTCTGCGGAAAACCCAGGTACACCTTCAAGTTTTTTACTATTTTGAGATATCAAATGAAGTCCAAATTAGATGAGACTTGTTTCATTTGTTTCCCAGGTCAATTTAGTATAATTCCATGTAAAAGATAGCAAGGTTATAATAATATTCTAGGTCATTCAAGCACTTTATTTTTGTGTTGCCATTTTCCAGCAATCTAGTCTCTTTTCTCTTTTTTTTTTGGTCTTTTTTTTTTTTTTTCTGGGTATGTAAGATATCTCAAAAACACTTACTTGAAGGTGGCTCTGATACCGAATGATGTGGGATGATCTTCAAGAGCATAGAATTTCATCCAAGAAGTGAGGGAGAGAACAAACAAAACAAGGGTAACAAGTAGAAGAGAGAAAGTGCCTTACAAAGGAATTGAAAATGTTAAACTTCTAGCAACCTTGGATATATTAAATCCAAAACCTCAAGAAGGTTTAAAGAAAATCTTTTCTTCAAAGTTCAAGCAACCTAAGGTATTTTGAACCTTAGAACTCAATGAAACAAGAAGAAGACCTCAAGACTAGTTTTCTACAAGAGTGTAGTAACTAGTATGAAGGAATTTTGTTGATCAAACTTGAAGCTCTTGGAACTTTCAACAAGTCTTCGAAGTGATTTTTCTTTCAAGGAAGTTCACCCTTGAAGAAGATAGAAAAAATAAGTTAAGAACTAAGAATACTAAGAGAAGAACCTTTGTCTTCAAAATTTTCTTGATTAGCTTCATCAAAATGGAAGACTACATATTTATAGAGACTTGAGGGAGAAAACAGGAATTTTTCCCTCTCGTATTTTAAGTCCAAAGGATTGATATAACCTATACATAAACTTGATAAGACAATAGAGGTATTTTAATTGCATTTGGACTATTTTAGAGCACTAGTCAATACATTGCCAAAAATATGAGCCAATTTTTCAACTTGGGCAAAAGGGCTCTCAACCATCTACCAAGGTGAATTTTCAATTTCTAACTTATTCAAAAATTTCGGATATTGCCCCATAAAGTCTTGGACATGAAAATTTAAGCCCGATAAAGTCTTGGACATGAAAATTTAAGCCTTGAAACTTCTCTTGCTCAATTTGATCCTTGTTACTCTTTAGTTGTTTTTCCTTGGCTCTTGTCACAACTCCTTGATGTTCTTGCATAACTAATCGGTTCACATCACACAAGCTTCGGGTTCAACCAAAAGTTCGGATGTCCTATGGCGAGCTGTCCAAAACATTCTTCCCCCAGGTACAAATTTTTCGCGAAGAGATGTAGCTAATGGTATTGCATTCATGCAGTGCGACTTTCATAATGAAGATGACAAGCATACCTTGTTTGACTGTGTTTCTCAAAAACTGCTTGGACTCTCTTATCACTTGGTAACAAATGGAGGAGAATCCCAGCTTTAAGTTTCAAAGATTTGCTTTACTCTATTTTTCTTCAATTTAAAAGCAAGGATATTGCTATGTTTGCAACATGTTACTTGCTCTTCTGGTATGCCAGTAATAAACGTCGTTTTGAAGGTCATTGTTCTAGTGGACCCTGAAAAACCTTAGACAGGGGGAGGGAGGTGAATAAGGTTTTTGTCTAATTTAAAAACCGTTTGAAAAGTTTTTAATATAAACCTCAGATTTTGTTTTTAAAAAAATTTAATAACTCTTTTTAATAAAATTTCTAGCCAAACAAAATCTCTTTTATAAACAAGTATTAAACTTTAAACATAGAAGTAAGGGGCAAACCATAAGGAAAAGAGATAAAGAATTTATAGTGGTTCACTCTCGCAATAGAGCTACATCCACTACCTTGAGAATCAATTCAAAGATTTCACAAATCCACTAATTTCAAGTTTTTACACAAAACACAATGAGGATCACCCTTTAAGGGTTTTGCACCCAAACTTCAATGTTTACATAAAACAACAATACAATAATTATCAAAGGATCACCCAAAAGTTTTTCACAAACCTTTGGTCACAAGATAATAAAGAAGAGTAAGGATGGAACAATGTTACCAAATAAGCTTGAGAAGAGAAAGATACAACTCAATTTATGCTTCTACAAGCTCCTCTTTTCTCCTTTGAATGATGATGAAAAATCAGCTCCAAGGAGATTTTCTTTTTGTAAGATGAATAAGATTAAAAGTATTGCTCTTTAATGCTCTTCAATTTTGTAATAAATGTTTTTTAACTACTTAACAAAATATGGCTGATCAAAATGCCAATATATATACCAATATATATGTGAAGGTAAAAACTAGTCGTTACTGTTAGAGCAACGGTCATTTTTTTACTGTAAAATTGAAAACTGGACGACCACTTTTCATAATTGAACGTCTAATTTTCTTATAAACAGAAAATCGGATGACCCTTTTTAAAATAGGAAGACCATTTTTCACTTCACTTAAAAAATCAGATGAGCCTTTTTAAAAGCGGACGACCGATTTTTTATACCTCTAGAAATCGGACGACCATTTTTTTTCATTCCCTTGAAAAAATCAGATGAACCTTTTTCATTTTGAGAAATCAAAAATCTAATGACTGGTTTTAGATATGATAGAAAAATTAGACAACCGATTTTCCTTGAAAATTTTGATTTTCCTTCACATTTCAAGACAGGTATTCTTGATACTCTTTAAAATAAATAATCTATTTACAAATATCAAAAACTTTATCAAGAATACTTAGTTTTTCAAGTATAGTTTGTAAAAGATATTTCTTCCAAGGAGCTATCATACTTGATTAAAAATCTAAAATCAAAGAGATGAGTTAGGGAGTCTTACAAAGTTATCTTAAGGATACCCCTAACTAATCTTCTAGTCTTCAAGGTATTTAACTTGGTCTCTTTATCTTCATAAACTCTTGAGTGATCTTTGCTTCTTTGTAGATTACCTTTGAGACTTCTCTTGTGCATCTTTTGTTCTTCTATACAAAGTTATTTCTACTTATTACAAAGTACATGTTAATCATAATGAAAAGTTTATAAATATGCCCTTAGAGCTTACAGACCTTTATTGCTTCCCAAACCCTTCACCATTTTGCTGAATATACAAGTCTCCATGATAATTCTTCTTCAACCACGCATCTAGGTCCGCCTTAACTCTTGTGCACCTTCGAAAGCCCCCAGACTACGGTTTCTTAAAAGTTAATACGGATGCCGGTTTTACTAATAGCAAAATTGGTATTGGCATCCTGGTAAGTAACCATTTAGGTATACCTCTATTTGGAAAAGCTATCCCTCGTATAGAATTATTTAGGGATATGAGACGGGGTCCTCTTTCTCAGGCCTATTGATTGTAGAAAGTAATTCTTTTAGGGCCATTAACAGCCTCAATTTTCATGAGGAAGATATTTCTGAGTTGGGAGTTTTGGCAACTATTTTCTTGATAATGTATGTCTTACTTCTACTTCCTTTTCACATGTTCATAGATTTGGGAATAACCAAACTTATCTTCTAGCAAAGATTTCTCTTAATACCGATGTACCACTAACGTGGACCAGAAATATACCTTCTGATGTAGCTCATGCTATTCTTTTTATATTAATATAAGTCATTTTTCCCTAAAAAAAAAAAGATTAGTGTATGAATCTTAAGTGTATTTCATTATTTTTACCCATTAATTCTTCAAAACTTAAAATTTGCCCCCAAAATTTGAAGAACATAGCTACATATTTTGGAGCTCCCTTGCTGTCCAATCAGGGAAGAATTGTTCCTGCCCTGGCAGCTGACCAGGCCAGTTTGGTCAACCCCCTAGTCGGCTCCCATGGGAAGGCCGATTCTCTTATGGTTCGGTTCAATATTTCTGCATATGTTTTAGTAATTAGCTTTGTTTATACCAGTTATTTAATTAGTATTTTTTTGTTTTTATTATATAATATGTGAGTTATTTAATTTAATTTAGTTATTTATATTTATAGTTTGTGTTCTTATAATGTTCTTTATGTTTTTTGAATTGTTACTTCATCAATATTTCATCAAATCTACCCAAAATTGATAGTTTGCAATTTAAATATTTTGAGAGAAAATTTTGAAGGATTGTTTTAGAGAAAAAAGAGTGATTGGAAGAAAGAGAAAATGGGTTGCACCTTTAAAAATGGGTTTCATTTAACAATCTCCCTTCTAGATTGATATATTTTATTATTAAAATGTTATAAGCTTTAGAGGAAAATGTATACATATTATAAAAGACATGAGATAGAGGAGGGTAGAAAAAATGTTATAGACAATCTTAGGAATTGATATTCCAAATATGTAACTTTAACTAATTTAGACTGAATTATAAAGTGTCCGCAAAGTTTAACTTACTCAAGGATTAGGAGTCAACTTTAGACGTTTTACAACTCCTTAAAGAGGATTCAAATCTAATTTATCAAAAATTCACTGTACAAATATTTACTATGTGAAAAGCTATCGTATTTTAATTAGTTTTTGTTAAGGATTCTTATGTAAATAGGATTACTAATCCTAAACTATGTATATTTATGAGTTATAATTAGTATGGGTTTTCTAGACTAAATATGATTAGGATTTGTCACCTTGACAAATCTATATATATGTACACAATTTTACATATTGTTTTCCCCACTAGAAACTTTCATGGTATCAGAGCCAATTGTCTAAAATTTCTCATAATAAGTAATGACAATATTGGCAATATTGATGACGACATGGTGGAAGAAAGCCATGTCCATAAAATAAAGAAAGATGCTTATTTTGTAGCCTCTGCCGATGGACCTGGACTAATTCTTACAACAGTCCAGCTAAGAGAAATCGAAAAAGACAACAATTATGCAGAATGGGCAAAAGCCATGCGCATGGCTTTGAGAGTAAAGAAAATGTTGGGATTTATTGACGGAATAATTCCCATCCCAATAGATGACCCAGACAAAGAGGAAGAATGGTGGAAAATCAATAAGCTAGTAAATTCTTGGATTCTCAACACCATCGAACCCTCTCTCCGATCCTCCTTAAGTTACTCCGAGAGAGCTGATGAATTTTGGATAGATTTGAAGGAAATATTCTTGGTTGGCACCGGGGCCAAGAATATATGAATTAAAAACTGCATTAGCTAATTGTAAACAAGGAGGAGATTCAGTACATATGTATTTTTCACGCTTGGAGAAATTATGGGATGAGTTAGAAAATTATACTCAACTCCCACCTTCCAACGACACACAATTATTAGCAGTAATCATAAATGAACGAGAGCAAGAAAAAACGTTTCAATTTTTAATGGGATTAAATAGTTCAATTTATGGCACTGTCAGATCCCATCTGATTCAACAAGAACCCATGCCCAAGTTAAAAAAAATCCTTGCCCAAATATGTAAGGAAGAGCAGCACCAGAGTCTCACGCGATTAACAAAACACGACGGCGACGGTGCTGCCTTCGCCGTCGTCGGAGCTCACCACCTATCTTCAAATCTGCTTTGTAGCCGTTGTAAAAGGAGTGGCCATGAAATCTCAAGCTGTTTCTAGCTCATAGGATACCCCGATTGGGGGCCCCAGAGTACTGCCGCTGGCGCAAATAGCCGCGCCACACCAACCAGCCACAGCCGCGGGACGCCATTTGCCGGTCGAGGATGCCTACTCCAGGATGCTGCTAGAACTACTGCAAGAACTGGAGCTGCAACAAGACCTCCTCCCCAGGCTCGCCGAGCTAGCATGGGCAGACAGCAGCAAAACCTGGCGCAAGGAAGCAGCGGCGCCAACGCCTGGGGTCACGCAGCGGCCGCCCAAAGCTTGGAGAATGAAGAAGACAATAACGGCTATAATGGCTGTTTTTCAGCCACAACAGCCGACCAAGGAGAGAGAAACAAAGGAAAAGTAGGGATTCCAAACCACTTTCCTAGTTTGACTCAAAATCAAAGGTCAAAGTTGATGACCTTCCTAAATGATAAAATGTCACTGACTCAGACAAATTATCTGGTGTGGCAGATTTTTGGATTTTGGATTCTGGAAGTTCTCATCACATGTCTGGTAGGAAAGATTTCTTAAAAAATTTAAATAATATTTTCCCTTACACTATTGGTCTGCCTAATGGTGCCAAGGCAATTGCTTTACAAGAAGGAACAGTCTCGTTAAATCCTAGATTGAAACTTCTTAGTGTGTTCTACATTCTTGTGCTTAAGTGCAACTTAATTTCCTTGTCCAATTGGCTCGAGAATCTCTGTGTATTATTACTCTTTCTGATGATTTTTGTGTTATACAGGACCGTATCTCGATGAGGCCGATTGGAGTGGGTGAGCAGAAAAATGGGATTTTCTTCTACAAAAATTTACCGTTACCGGAATTATATGCTTTTTCTAGTGCAGTTCTTGACTCAATCACATTATGGCATATTCGTTTGGGGCATCCTTCGGATTTTTTAATCAACAATTTGTTGAATTTTTCCAAGAGAAACACTAGTCCTTGTAATATTTGGTTACGTGCCAAATAGACACGTGATAATTTTCCTCCAAGTACAAATAAAGCTTCTGACATTTTTTATTTAGTTCATTGTGACTTATGGGGCCCTTATAAAACTACATCTACTATTGGAGCCTCTTTTTTTGTTTACTATTTTGGATGATTACTCTAGAGCTGTCTGGATTTATCTACTTTCTGCAATAAGCGAAGTGGCGTTTGTCTTAAAAAATTACTTTGCAATGGTACAAACCCAATTCCACAAGTCCATTAAAATTATTCGAAGTGACAATGGCACAGAGTTTATCTATCTCCAACCGTATTTTTCTGCTCAGGGTACCATACATCAGACAACTATTCCTGGTACTCCGCAACAAAATGGATGGGTTAAATGTAAGTATCGTCACATTCTAAATGTCGCCCGGGCTCTGCGTTTCCAAGCTAACCTGCCGATAAACTTTTGGGGAGAATGTGTTCTTACTGCAGGATATCTCATAAATCGAACGCCTACCAAGTTGTTAAATGGTAAGACTCCTGATGAGTTACTTTTTGGAAACAAGCCCTCCTATTCTCACGTTAAAAGTTTTGGATGTTTAGCTTATGTCCATGACCACGATCTACCAAAAGATAAATTCCACGCCCACAGTCGAAAGTGTGTTTTCCTTGGTTATCCATTTAACAAGAAAGGCTGGAGATTTTATGACTTACAAAAAGAAAAATTCATTCTATCCCGAGATGTGATTTTTGATGAGACAAGATTTCCATACCAGGAGAAATCAGATATTTCCATTACTAATACCGAATTTGCAATATTATACAATTTTGGAGAACAAATATTGGCCTCCAAAGAGAGGAGGAGTATCAGCCCAACAATTGGAACCAGTCCACTAAGTACACCAGCCCAGAAAGATAGCCTAGCTACCGACATTCGGCCTCCCAGCCCAAGACACCCACACAGCCCACCACTAGAGGCTGCTCACAGTCCAGGAAATCCAGCCTCACTCGGCCCAGTGCTCCATCCGCACAGCCCAATCGCTACTCTGCGAGGCCCATCCGCTCTAACTTCGCGCGGGCCGGCTGCTCCTGCTTCACGCGGCCCAATCTTCCTTCCTCCTTGCCCAGCTTCACGCCCTATCCAGCAAACCTCCTCCCACGGCCCAGGCTTCCAGCAGCCCACGTCCATCCCCCAGCAGCTCTCCAGCCCGCCACTAGCACTTGTTCGGCCAGCCCAGATTCTTCAACCCGGCCCACCGCCCCAATCAATTCCACAACTAGCCCCTCCACTCCAACACAATCTAAATTGCCACAATCAGCACCAATTGCGCCTGCCCAAGCAGGTTTCAAAGAAAATCCACAGGCTCTTGGAACTAGAAAAAGCACTCGGCTAAAAAGTATTCCGGCTCGACTCTGAGATTATGATTGCAATGCACTTTGGAAGTCCTCTATATCTCATTATTCCTCCTCCCCCTCATCAACTTCAACACTCTCAGGTACGTCCTTTTATCTAATAACACTTTGTGGATTATGAAAAATTCTCTAAATCCCACAGGCATTTTTTAGCATTTATCACATTAGAATCCGAACCCACTACCTATTCTCAAGCCATATCAAATCCAAAATGGCAAGCCGCCATGCACCAAGAAATTAATGCACTCGAAAGGAATAGCACGTGGTCCTTTGCATCTTTGCCTCCAGGAAAACGTGCACTCGGAAGCAAGTGGGGTTTTCGCATTAAATATAAAGCAGATGGCACCATTGAACAGTATAAAGCACACTTGGTGATCTTGGGTAACACACAAATGCCAGGTATTGATTTCATAGACACCTTCGCTCCGGTTGCTAAAATGGTCACTGTTCGCACCCTACTCTCCATTGCTGCTACACGAAATTGGCCTATCCATCAGATGGACGTTCACAATGCTTTTCTTCATGGCGATCTCCAGGAAGAAGTTTATATACGCCCTCCACTGGGTTTTCGCCCCTCCATTCGAGGACAGGTTTGTCTTCTAAAGAAATCTTTATATGGTCTTCGCCAGGCTCCTCGATGTTGATTTTCCAAACTTACTACCGCCCTTCGTAAGTGTGGGTTTTCTCAATCATATGCCGACTATTCTCTCTTCACATACTCTGGGGACAATAATTTTTTATGTGTTCTCATTTACGTGGATGACTTATTACTTACTGGAAACTCTCTCACCACTCTGAACAACTTTAAAGCTTCTTTTAATAAGTGCTTTCATATGAAGGACTTGGGCACTCTCAAATATTTCTTGGGCTTGAAATTGCAAGAAATCCTTCGGGTTTATTTTTATGCCAACGCAAGTACACTTTGGAAATACTCTCCGAAACTGGCTTGTTAGGGGCAAAACCGGCATCTACACCTATTGAACCCAATCATCAGTTAGCCAAGGCGACTGACGCTTATTTTACAAATCCGGAACGGTACCTCAGACTCATTGGTAAGCTGATATACCTTATTCTTACTAGATCTGAGCTCGTTTATTCTATTCACACGCTCGCTCAGTTTATGCACGCTCCTCGCCAAGCTCATTGGAATGCGGCTATTCGAGTTGTCCGATATCTTAAGGGTAGTCCTGGACGTGGCATTTTTCTTCAATCTAAATCTCCACTTTTATTGACTGCATATTGTGATTCTGATTGGGCTACCTATCCCATTACTAGACGATCTGTTACTGGCTATTTTATTTCTCTTGGTGGATCTCCTATTTCTTGGAAAACGAAGAAACAACATACCATTTCTCGATCTTCTATCGAAGCTGAATATCGCTCTATGGCGATGACTTTATGTGAGTTAAAGTGGTTATCTTGCCTACTACGTGATCTTCGTGTGCCTATAAATAAACCCATTCCATTACATTGTGATAATCAAGTTGCTCTTCACATTGCCGAAAATCTTGTCTTCCATGAACGCACCAAGCATATTGAAATCGATTGTCATTTTGTTCGTGATGACTTTCAAGAAGGATTCATTTCTCCTTACTACATCCGCAATGAAGTTCAACCCCCCGATATTCTCACAAAAGCTCTCCACCTAACACATTTTCATCATTTAGCATCCAAGTTGGGCATTAGTGATATTCTTGTTCCAACTTGAGGGGGAATGTTAAGGATTCTTATGTAAATAGGATTACTAATCCTAAACTATGTATATTTATAAGTTATAATTAGTATAGGTTTTCTAGACTAAATATGATTAGGATTTGTCACCTTGACAAATCTATATATATGTACACAATTTTACATTAATAAGACAGAAAACATGAGATTGTTTTTCCCACTGGAAACTTTCAGTTTTTTTCTTTTTTGTTGGCTAAATATTTAATTTCAATTCGTTACTTCATTGATTATCATCTTCTAGATGTTGAAAGTTATTTGATTGAATATTGTTGCTGATTCTCCGATCAAAGCTGAGGTGAGGAACCGTTCTATGGCTAGCTATGAGCCTATGACCACATTAAACTCAAATGGTGCTACAAACTTGTTTTAATTTTTTATTTTTTTAGAAACAAATAAGATAGTTTGGGATGGGAACTATCGAGAGATCTCCGTTACCATTTCGATTACGGCTGATGATAAATCTAGGGGTATATTTTTAAATTCAAGGTACATCTTTTATAATCCCCATATTATTCTTAGTGAATATTTAATACTTATCCCTTGTAAAAGAAAATCAAGTGCTCACTCTTCATATTTATTGTTTGAACATTTTTTTTAAAATGTAATTCAACTATTTTCTTAAGTTACACAATATCTTATTTTATTTTTTATATCTTTAAACTAAAATTGTAAATCATAAATTAGATTATTTATTACCATAAATAGTGACGACACTTTCTCTCATGAAATCGTATGTTGCTCACGTACGTATTTGTGGAAGGGAAAAATTATTCATTAAAGAGTTGTCCTCCACAACAAAATGTCTTTTGCGTGGTCGTGGCGGAAGTAGTACTCGAGCCCCTCCAAGCAAATTTTTTTTTTAACCATTTTTTTATATTTACATTCTAGCCCCTTCAATTTTATTTTTTTTCAAAAGAACCCCACAACTTTTGGACTGGGTTTAGGGTTAAAACCTGACGTTCGCGGCGCCGCACACCACCTCTCTGCCCCCCTCTCTTCTTCCTTCCTTCGGCCGACGTAGCGATCGACGCTGACACTTACTCTCCTCTCCGAGCCTCCGGCTCTCCCTTCCGCTTCTCTTCTCGGCAGCGGCGACGACGCAGGCTCATCTTTCTTCAGGCGCGATGCGTTTGCTGCTTCTTCCGCCACTGCTTGCTGCTCTGCCTCTGCTCTGCAGCTGTTGTTGTGCCATTTCCTGCCCAACCGCGACTGCGCTGCGCGGACGAGGCTGCTTGGTGCTCCTCCGGTCCTGGAGTCTGGACCTCTGGTGACTGCTGCTGCTATGTTTGACTGTTTCTGCTGTGCTGTTCTCATTTGAGAGCTTGTTTTGCTGCGGGCCGCAGCTCCCTCTGCATCTTACTGGACTGCTCTGCCTGCTTTCTCCTTCTCTTCAATTGAAGAAAAAAAGGTAAGCACATCTGCACCAGCTTCTCTTCTACTTGATTGGTTGTTTGATTTCTAGGGTTTTTTATTTTTTTGTGTAAAAATATGATTGCTCACTTAATTTATTCTAAGTTCTAATTAATGATTAGTGTGTTGAAATGTGTTCAATTTAAAATGTTTGAATATTTATTATATAGGGTTTTAATATGGACAAATATTTTGAAAAGTGGAAGAAGAGTTCTAAATTGGAACCGGTCGAAGAAATATCGTCTAAAAAGTCTCGAGTAGGGGTAGGGTTTTCAGATTGTGAGATTATTGGTGATCTAGGATTGCGTAACCCATTGATGGTTATCCTTATGAAAATAGAGATGAATTAAGGAGATGGTATGTGGCTAAAGGCCCAACTCAACCATGTGATCATAAATTTCCACAAACTGATTTTGGTCAAATTAGGAGATTGTTTCAAAAGGGTTGGTTTAAAGATTTGGCTTGGTTAGAGTACAGTGTACATAAAAATGCAGCATTTTGTTTATGTTGTTATTTGTTTGCTAAAGGTCATAAGCACAAATATGGTGATGATATGTTTATAGAAGTGGGTTTTAAAAATTGGAAACGTGCTAAAAAAAAGTTTAGAAACCATGATGGATTGCCAAATAGTCCTCACTCTGGTGCTGTAGTTCAGTTCTTGGGTTTTAAAAATCAAAGAAAAAATGTAGAATATATGTTATCGAAACAAAGTAGTCAGACTGAGATTGAATACCATGCTCGGTTAACTGCTGTTGTAAAAGTGGTTCGATTTTTATTAAATCGGGGTTTAGCTTTCCGTGGACATGATGAGTCGAAAAATTCAAGCCGACGAGGTAATTTTCTTGAATTAACAAAATGGTAAAACGTATAGAAAGTGGAGAAGTTGCTATAGGAAATGGCAAGAATCAGGAAACAAGTTTAGCTCGGTCAGATGACACTCATTGGGGCTCTCACTTTAAAACCATAACTAGGATTTTGGATATGTGGGATGCAGTGACACATGTACTTGACACTATATTGAAGATGGGAATGAGCCCAATGGTTGAGGCATTGCTCGAGGGTTGATTGATAACATGAATCAATTTGAATTTGTATTCATTGCTCATTTAATGGTAGATATATTGGCTGAAACAAATACATTGTCAATGTGTCTGCAACAAAAGATTTAAAACATAGTCACCGCTGTTCGGATGATCAAGACAGTAAAGGATGAATTGAAGAAATACAAAAATGATGATGATTGTTGGGAGGAATTATTGGGTGTTGTTACTGCATTTTGTACCAAAAATGATATTTTTGTGCTCAATATGCAAGATTCTAAACCAGGCCGAGCTAAATTATACAAGAGTGTGGATGGGCAGCCAAAGACTTACTACCATTTTTTTCGTCGAGAGATCCTTTTTGAGGTAATTAATTTCTTTTCTTTTTTACATATTCTCAAATATTCATTTATTTTGTAATATTACAAATTATTAACTGTTCTTTGTATAATGTTAGGTTCTGGATCTTATAGTCAAAGAAATGGATGATCGTTTTACGGAGTCAAATACAGAGCTACTTATGTGCATATCCTGCCTTGATCCTAGAGATTCATTTGCAAATTTTAATCGGAATCAGTTACTCTGTTTATCTAAGTTCTATTCAGATGATTTTTCCGTCTCTGATAAGTTTGAGCTTAAAGCAAAACTTAATACATATATCTCTTACATGAGATCAAGTGATGGGGCAGCTTTCTCTGGCCTTATTGACATTGGAGATCTCGCAAAGAATATGGTTGAGAAAAAAAGTCATATATTTTTTAATTTGGTCTATCGACTAATTGAGTTAGCTTTAGTCTTGCCTGTTGCGACAGCTACCGTAGAAAGGTTTTTTTCTGCTATGAACATCATTAAGAATGATCTACGCAATAAGATGGGAGATGAGTTTCTCAATGATAGTTTGGTTTGTTATGTTGAGAATGAGATTTTAAAGAGTATTGAAGATGAAGACATCTTGCAGCGGTTTCAAAATATGCAAACTTGAAGAATAAAACTGTCATCTTAATCATTTCCTTCATTCTTCGCATGTAAAACTCTATTTTAAATAATCTTTCGATAGTGATTTCTTTTTCATTGTAAACGTATTTGTATGAATGTTATTTATTTTTATATTAATCTTCTAATCGTTCTAAATTAATTGCAGCTCATATTGGATTTCATCTTCTGATCATGCTCATTAGTTATCTAAAGACTCTTATCAAGATTCTCAGCTTTGATAGATGTATTTATCCCGTGAGTGATGGGTAATCATTCCTCGTGAGTGATGGGTGATCACTCCTCATTGGTAATGTGCGATTACCTATTTTTTGAATTTAGAATTGTAATGTTTATCCCGTGAGTGATGGGTAATCATTCCTCGTGAGTGATAGGTGATCACTCCTCATTGGTAATGGGCAATTACCTATTTTTTCGTTATCTTATTTGTAAATTTAGAATTGTTTGAATGTGTTGTACTTGGAATTCATCTATTTTATAGACGAAATTCTGGAAAAATTTTTAATAGAGTTTAGCCCCTCCAAGTTTTGTTTGCTGGTTCTGTCACTGCGCATAGTAGTGCTAAAAAAGTCTTTAAAGGATAATTTTGCTATACCACAAACACACTTGAGTAGCATGTGAAATCCATAAAATCCGAAAGGTACTGTTGCCGTTATATATGATGGTAAACTATTTTATAATATAAAATTTCAATTTAAAAATATAAAAAGATAAATTATGAGTTCAGAAATATTGTACAACTTAATAAATAGTTGAAAAGCGATTTCCAGAAAATATCCCTTATCTTTTGTATCCTAGAGGCCGCTCCAGTCTCCATGTGCAAACGACACTCTTCAATCTTATTAATTATAACCTAATCTCTCTCTTTAGAGAGAGAGAGAGAGAGAGAGAGAGAGAGAGAGAGAGAGAGAGAGAGAGAGAGAGAGAGAGAGAGAGAGAGAGAGAGAGAGAGAGAGAGAGAGAGAGAGAGAGAGAGAGAGCTCATGTTAGGCTCTTGAAACTCCCATCTAACTTTTCTTGAATGTTTTGCATGTTAATTAATTTTCATTCAATAATTGGTTAAAAAGTATTTACTCCATTAAATTAATTAAAAATTAATTTTTATTTTGATGTTAAAAATGAGATAAGTATTAACACCCTCCCTTATTTCTTCCCATATTCATAATTAATTATGCCACCTAATGATATTTTTATCTTTATCTTTTTCTCAAAAAATCAAAATGTAAATCATCAAAACTATTTAAATCATCAAAACGCTATCACTGACATCTACGGAAAATTTTTTTATTAGATGATATATTTAAGGCATGACATTCTTCATCTGCAATATATTTGTTCCTTCTTTCGATTTTTGAAAAGATGAATTGAATTATAAATATAAAATTTTGCAAATAAAAATATAATTTCATTCTCAATATTTATAGATTCAAAATTATATCTAAATCTTGGTTAAGTGAATATGTCATGTATTAAATTAATATTAAATAGAGATAATTTCAAATTTGAACTCTCTAGATATAGCAGGTCCTTAAAAAAAACGACAAATCTAATTCGAAAATCTATATATATCGTTTAAAAAATCATTATTTTTTCTACTCTTCCCAACTCTTTCTCCCTCTACACAATTTCTCTCTAACTTCTCTCTACTCCTTCTCCACTCTAAAACTGTAATCTTTAACATTGAACTTGTATTGGAGTAGATATGGATCATTATGAAGAATTTGAGAAATAAAATATCAATTTAGAAGTAAGAAAAATTGAAATTATTTTTTTAGTACTGACGCTTGGATCGCCCAGACCGGCGACTCGGACATGAGCGGATCGCCCATTCAGGCAGTCCTTTCTAAGAACCGATCACCTACATGTGCGACCCACTCAAGTCTGGATCGCCGGTTTGGGCGACACGGGTTTTTTTATTTATTTTTAACTTTTGTTTATGTTGAATAGGGAGAAATAATTTTTGTAGTTATTTAGAAAATTTTAAACATGAATAACTCTTTGATCGGAGGTCCATTTTGCGCGTCTGACCACTCATTTTGATGGTTCTCTTAAAGATAATCACAATGGCGTCGCCAAAAAGTGATCCGGACGCGTTTTTGTGCAAAAAATTCTTCCCGTAAAGTCGAAAACTTTGTCGGGGCATAACTTTGCGCTAGGACATTCGATTGAGACGATTTTTGTATGCATTTCGTGTATTTTTTTTCGAGATCTACGCAATGGATTAGGCTTTTTTCATCAACCTTTTCCATAAAAACATTTGTAATTTTCTAATATTTTATCTCTTATTAACTAAAAAATTACGGCACCAATTTGAAAACTAAACAGGGAAGCAATCTTCTTTTTTGTCCAATTAAAAATTCAAATAATTGAAATTGGTAAATATTGAAATACGTAAATACTTTATTATTAAATAAAATCTCGTGCACTTGTTGTAATAATGTTTCTATGTTATTTTCTATGATGTCAAGGTTCCAATCTTCTTACCATTTTTTTTTTTAAAAATAAATAAAAGCTAATGTGGCAAATAACGCACAATCAAAGTGCGTTATCTGCAACATAGGATATTTAGCCCGTAAAATTGTGAATTAGTGATAATGCACAATGAAGACGCAAAAAGATCCAAATAATAGAACGACGTCAATCCAAATACATTTGAAGAATTTTCGATACCAGAAGAATACGTGGATCACGGATATTTATTTGCAACTGATCGAATCTACGTCTTTATGTTACGATATAGTGTGAAACAATTAAAATCTTAACACATTTCATATTAAAAATAAAATTGTAAAAATCAGTGTAATAAACAAAAAAATTCAAAAACTAACATTTAAAAGAAAAAAAAAACCCCAACTGGGGCCGGACTTGATGGGGTCGCGCATTTAGGTGATCGGTTCTGAAAAAGGACCGCCAAAATGCATGAGCCGCTCAGGTCCGGATCGTCTGTCCGAGCGATCCGAGCCCTGCTCCGAAAAAAATTATTTTCAACTTTTTTTACTTCAAATCCGATATTTTATTTTACAAATTCTTCATAATGATCCATATCTACCTCCAGTACAAGCTTAATGTTAAAGATTACAGTTTAAAAATAGAGAGTAGAGAGAAATTCTGTAGAGAGAGAAAGAATAGGGAAGAGCAGGGATTTTTTTTTAATTTTTTCGCACTATACATATATATTCTCGAATTGGATTTATCGATCCCAAAAAAATTCCTAAGAATAGAACCATAATTATCCTAAACATTAGGAGTTTGTTTCAACCTCTCAAAATCAACTTTCACGTTTGCATACCTAATAACAGGCAATTTTCATTTTCTATTTACTCTTAGATTCTTTTTCCATGTACGAGCTTTATTCAACTAGTATTTCTCTCCTCTTTTCTTCCTATTAAATCAAAATTTATCTTCTTCATATATATATTTTTTCTTTTAACTGGTTACTCATTACTTTGTTTGATTATCTATTTTTATTAGATTATATCCATTAACAAATTGTCTACCTTTTCTTCTTTTTCTTTTGAAGGATAAACTACTGATGAATGTCTTGGACGTTGTTAAAATGGATTCACCATGTACAGATTCCATGAGAATGGTTTGTAAGGACTAGGTAACTTCCTTTCATTTTTTATTTTTTTATTGATTTTGGATGAAATTTTATGATTTATATTGCTCTTTTTTTCCTTTGAGAATTTTATTTTGAATTTTTTATATTGAAAATTTTTTTTATTTCAATAGATGCTATCTAGAAGGTGAAGGTGAGTAGATATTACTCTTCTATTTAGACTCAAAGGTTGGGAGATACATACCTCGAAGGAAAGTACCATCGAAATTGCAAATCGACCACTTTACTATGTATATTATGTTAAATATAACGAAGCTACATTTTATAAATTTCTATTGGTTTTTGTTCATCAATTTCTCAACTAATACGAATTAAGATGTTAAGATTATAGTTTACTTTGTAGGATGATTAGTCTAAGCGAGAAGGAAATTCACGTAAATTCCTTATATTAATCACCAAATATATGGATGATCACTTTTTAAGATTTTTTATGTAAAATATTATTATTTATTTTCCTATTTATCTTTTCTATCTTTTGATGAATATCTAATTAAGTAATAATGTCTGGGATACGGTGTATTGCAATTCTAATGAAGCATAAAACATCCGGTTAAAACAGACTACCAAGTGGCATATAGACACAGGAGAAACTACATTAGGGCTCGGGGGCTACGGCACCCCGGCCGTTACGTCCCATTTTATAAATTTTTGTAATTTCAAGTTAAATACCCCAATAACTTTTTTTTTTTGAAATCTTATACTTCTAATTCTTTTTTAATCTCTTTCATTTATTTTTAAATATTAATTTTTTAATTTCTATCTCTATGTCTTTTTACTATCCTAAAAGTGTCCTAATGATTCATTTTGATTTACACATTTTTATGTTTTACTTTTCTTTTTATATAGTAAAATTGAGTAACAAAAGTAGCTTGGGAGAATAAAAATGTACATTCATTACTTTTTACTAATTTTTTGTTAATATTAATAAAAGTAGCAATCCTCATGCTTTAATAAGAAGAGAATAAGAGTATTGAGTATATTTATTAGAATAAAGTATTAAATTCAAACCTTATTAATGTGAAATTACATAGTAATTTATTATGATAAAAAAAAAAGATCACAAAAATAATGACAATTAGAATGTGATTGATTTGTGGGATATAAAATAACTAATAACTTTAGTTTTACAAAAGTTTTATTATTTGCAAATGCACTTACATTATTAGTTCTTTTAAAAGTCTTCTTCCGTTATTAAAAAATATTATATACAAATGAGTAAAATAAAGATCTAACAGTCTATTACTAAACTTTCGTAAAATATAATTTTTTAAAAATATTTTTTTAAGTGAAATCTTTTTATTTTATTTTTCTTACTTATTTAAAAAAGTCTTTGAAACTATTAATACTAACAATCTAGACCATTTTCTCACCAGCCACCACCATCAATTTACCGTTATTACTTTAAAAGTCGACCTACCAAACATGCAGTCTTGGTTCTGCCACTGCTGTCTTGATCTATCAGCTCCAGAACAAACAACCAGTGGGCACCATAACTTCAGAACTGTAATCAGAGTTCTCGACTCCACGAATAAAACAATCAGGGAGAACATATTTAGGCACCAATTTCTATGGCAGAATAGCAAATAAAAAGAAACCGTAAATCATGACAACAAATGTGCACTACAATGGAGAGCTTTATAATTCCTTAACCCCCATGTCATCACTAAATAAATAAGTACAAAGTTGGGTGTTGGATATTTAGTATTAAAATTGATATTTATAGTAAATATGATATTCTTTGATCAAGTTGCTTGCTCTTAAAAAAAATAATAAAAAAAAAAAAGCAACTTGCCTCAGAGAAGTTGAAGAGCAATAGGGAAGGATATCATGTTTCTTTTTTAACCAAACGGATTTTTACAGTCTAAGATTATAATTTATTTTAATTCTTCTTTCAACTTTTCCTTTTGAACTTCACATTTGTTATCACAATATAGAATCAAATTTTAACTTTGAAAATTCAAGAGTTTGGGACTGTTGGTAAGCTTTCATATTAAAAACACTTGAAACTAAACGTTAATTTGTGATTGTGAGTTAAACTTTGCATGTACTTTTAACAGATAATAAAAAAAATATTTTAATTTTACAAAGTGTGCATAGTGCATAAGGCATAGATTTTGGAGAACTTATTTTTCATTTAAAAGGTATATACAATTCTACTCTTTTTTTAATTTAATATTTTTTTAAAAATAGTTAAACCTAGATTTATGGATATTTTATTAAAAATATATTATCAATAAGATTAAGGAAGATGGAAATATCCAATTTTTTCCCAAGTATTTGTACGTGTGTAAAGTTTGAAGTGATGTAGAAAAGTTATTGGAGCAATGAAAATGCCCAGTGATAATAGCCAAGGATAGAAAAGGAGGGGAGAAAAATTGCCTACTAAAATTTTAATATTATAAATATTTCATGCGTTAATTCCAAAGAATTATCCTTTTGTGAGGATTACCACATCTTTTAAATCGTCTGTTAAATGATGAAATCTGGCCTGAAATATTAAAATATCCATTGGTCACATCTTTTCTTTCCGAGAGGATAAGTCAGGGAAGAGGGTAGTTTTTTTGTTGACGTACGTCAACTTTGTTGTGTAGAAGAGATTAATGGGATCAAGTTACAATTGAATATCCAACATTTGTGTATGTTGAATACACTATAAGATTAAGGTATGTCCATTTTTTAAAACCAATTAATTTTAGGATAAATGGTGGCACTTAAAGTCCTACAAGTAGTATTAGAGTTAAGGTTACGAGTTCGATTCCTAGCGGGAGCAATTGCTACAAGGAAGATTTGTTGATTACATCAATTGTTCTGTGGGAAGACAAAATCACAGTCGAATACCGGGCGCTTTTATACGTTGATGAATTTCTTATAAGATTAAGATATATGCATTTCCTGACACCAATTAGTTTTAAGTTAAATGATAACACTTGAGACACTTATATTTATTTATTTTTTTAGATTCTTCATATATCTAATAATTATCTAGCATAATTTATTATATTTTTTAGATAATTGTTTTCTATAATGTTGGATAATTTGATTTCAAACACTCAATTTTTTAATGTTTAATTCAAATAATCTCTTTTCAAGTTTACTGTAAATATAATGAATAGAGCCATTTCGTATGAAGAAAATAATTTGATATAACGGTTCATAAGGTGATCTCTTCTTCGAATATATTTTTATATTTATGAAGCTTTTTCTTTTTTTATTAACGACAATATCTATTATATTGTTATATATATTAATCTCTATATTTGAGAAATTCATTCGAGAAAATTAAAAAGGGTCTCGATCTTTGCAACCAACAATAATATACAATATTTTATTTTTTCCCTTAACTTTAATAATTATAACTATTATTCTCAGAACTTATTATTAGAATTTGATTTTCTTTTTGTTTGCAGTTCCAATATGGTGCATAATGTCAAGCACTTACTTTTTCTCGTAAGTAGACGTGCGACCTTAGCACTCCCGCAAATGCTAAGAAAGCCTTAATTTGCTCAAAGTCTCAAAGGCTAGATGAAAACATTGGAAAGTTGTAGGCAAAGAGTGAGTGTTTATAAAAGGAAGCTTCTATTGCTTGGAAGGAGTTTAGAAGTCCTTAGAACTCTAAGTTCCGGTAAGTGTCTACAAATGAAGAGAGTGAGCCTATTTATAGGCAAGCGCCTCCTCAATAGATGGCTAAGATTATTACATGTAGCAACGATCCAACGGTTGCCTTACATCATTCTAGAACATCTTACATAAAAAGATCTAGCTGTGGAGTGTTCTAGAGAATTCTACATTAGTCTACATAATGCTTTCTCTATGGTTCTAGAGACTTCCAGAGGATTCTAGACTTGTGTAGAGACTCCTAAAGTTTTCTAGGCTCTTCTAGGGTCCTCTAGACAAGTCTAGATCATAGTAGAACCTCCTAGAACGTTCTAGAGTTTTGTGGGCTTGTCTAAAAATGTAGAAAACCATCTTGTCTTCCAAGCAGGGCGTGACAATAAGCTATAGTTGTAATACAAGATGAATTCTTAATTGGAAAATTTTGAAGTTATTTTTCGCTAAATGAACTACTCATCCCACTAAGGTTGAATTTTTTGTTATCAAATTCTCCCTAAACTGACATACTAAGTTTCTTTTAAGAAAAAGTAAAATATATTATTCAAAAATCTCTATTCCAGTAGTAGAGAGAATTATTTGAGTTAGTATTGATTTCTCTCTCTCTCTCTCTGAAATGTGTTTCTTTGAGGAAAGGTGAAAAATTTATTTCCACGTAAACATAGTAGAAATAATGAATTTTAAAAAGATAAAATATTTTGTTTGCAAAGTATAAATATCTTTCTATATATAATATATTACAATGTAATTTTTTGAATTTTCTACTCTATTAAATCAAATTTTGAAAAATATCCAAACTTGAAAGATGATTTGATAATTGTGTAAACAAGTTTTGAAATATGCATATGTTGAATATTTTCTTTACAATTCTTATTCAATATAATTTTTAAAGTTAATGGATACTTTTTTTATTTTAAAAACTAACATATAAATTGAAATGAATTTTAATCATATCGTTGATTTAGATTAAAAGTTGATATGCCCTTCATATATAAAAGTGTAAATTGTATTAAAGAAAATTCTATTATAAACTGCATTAATAAGTAGAGAAATGAGGGTGGAGCAAATCTTTTATCTTTTAAGGACTAAAATTTTAAATTTAAAAGTTGGTGCATTATTTCAATTTAAATTATTATTTCTATAATTAATAACTTAGATTTTTCCTTTATTTGGGGGCCAAAATAGTAAAATATACAAACTTGGTAAAAAAAAAAAACCATATTGATAACTAGGGAATTATTCGCTGATTTAGATTAGTGTTGAGAAAGTTGGAGACTAAAGGTTTTTTTTACAGGATTAGTTATTTTTTAAAAAATTGCTACTGAAGTGGTTAATATATATTTTTTATTCCTAAACGCTAACGTGCATAATAACGCACAATGATTATTCGTTTGGAGAAGATAAAAGAAATGTACCATTTTCTCTTGTTTGGAATTGCCTGATAAAAAAATGTGCCTGGATAGATTTATATATAGATAAACAACCCAACTCAACACAATTCAACATCAACACAGAGAAATTTTAATTAATTCGATGGACAATATTAATAATAATAATAATAATAATAATAATAATAATAATAATAATAATAATAACGAAGAACAGGGGCGAAAAGAACCGAGATACAGAGGAATTAGAAGGCGTCCATGGGGGAAATATGTAGCAGAAATTCAAGATCCAAACCGAAACGGAGCCCGATTAAGAGGTCATCAAGCTATTCTGAATTTTCTGAATGACGGCGAGTATAGAAATCCAAGTCCTGTCGGCAGCGGAGCAATTCATAGTTTTAGTTATTCTGGTGGAGCAAGGGCAGGGACATCGTCGTCTTCTTCTTCGGTAATTCGTTGGAGTTCTGATATTTACAATAGCTCTGTTGCAGAAAATAGTTTGTCGTGTGGGCAAGAGGGAGGATATGCAGAAGAAGGAGGAAAGATAATTGAATTGGAGTATTTGGACAGGGAGGTTTTGGAGGATCAAAATAATGCACAACTATTGTGCGTTATTGTCCGAAATATTACTAAGGATAAAAAGGAGATTACACAAGATTTATCTAAAAATACAGTACTGGATATTTCAATTTCCTTACTTCATTAATTAATTCATTTATTTGGGATAAGTCACGTTCCATTATATGCAAAACAAACATTTCCAAGACAATTCTAAATCTGTCAAAAATAGCCAGCTGGACTGTTCTATAGTTGACTATGTAATGCATTAATGTCGACAAATTCAACTGAAAGAGTATGATTTTGATCAAAGCTTTAGGAGTTAATTGTAGTGTAGCTATTTACAGGTGTTAGTGGAGATTGTTACTACATTGTAGGAGTTAGTATACCATTCTTATTTTCTAGTAATTAGCTCTTGGTTCCTATATATCTATAAATAGGACACTCTATCATTATAATGAGTATGTTAGTTCACTATCAATAATATTATTCCTGAGTTCTTCCTTTATTTTTCTCTACTAATTATTCTATTATTTAGAAGTGTATCAGAGCATAACAATTTAATAGTGGTATCAGAGCTAGGTTAGTGATCTGAGCCATGTGGGTAATCTAACCTAGGTTAGTGATATGAGCTTTCTAGGTAATCAGAGCTTGTTTAATGATCAGAGCTTACTAGTAATCAGAGAGCCTTGTGAGTGATCAATCATGTGTGATTGAACAAGAAGAGCAAGTGCTAAAACTTCAATAATAGATAGTCACTCGATGTCCAATGGAGGAAGTAAAAATAGACGTAAACACAGAGGAAATAATGATAGTCAACCACACCAATCGACAGACAACCAGCCACAGTCGACAAAGAGTCACTCTTCCAGTAAAGGAAGAGGAAGAGGACGCATAGTCCAGTAGTTGACTATTCCCTAGGAAAGGTCCACAGACAAGTCGATGTTTAAATATTATCACTGGGTCCAGTGTCGATTAGCATGTCGAACAAACTTGATCAAGGAGGCCAAGTCATTAAATTTTGCAGAAAGGAGAAATATCTCTCTTGAAAGTTTGCTATATGAATAAGGAATCTCAAGTTTGTGAAAATTTTGTTGTTAGCAAACAACATTGGAATCTATTCCCACAAGGGAAGTCTTGGAGACCAAAGGGTTGGCCTTTGAACAATAATAATGTTGTTAATTACTCAACAAGCACCTGTAAACTTTGATGACAACAATGAAAAGCAGAGACAACGGTCGAGAAATGAGATGCCATGGTAAACTATTGAGAAGCAGCAGTCGAAATAACAGTTGACTAGACAGCAACCCACTAAACAACAGTTAACTGAGCAGTCCAGGGGAACTCCAGAAAGTTCAACAAGGCCTCAACCTATCATACAAAAGCCTACTTGAATGTCATATTATAAGGTAACTGGTATTGATCAAACTGAGGACCCACTTACATTTTGCGTCATTTTCAAATTGTGATCCTACAACTTTTGAAGAAGTTGTCAAAGATCCAAAATGGTGAAAGACAATGGATGAAGAGATTGCAGCTATTGAATGGAATAACACTCGGCAGTTGGTGGAACTTCTGAAAGGACACAAAACAATTAGCGTCAAAACAATTAGTGTCAAGTAGGTGTACAAGACAAAGTTGAAGGAGAATGGAGGAGTCGACAAGTACAAGGCGAGGCTTGTAGATAAAGGCTACAAGCAGGAATTTGGAGCCGACTATAGAGAAGTTTTTGCTCCAGTTGCCTACATGACACCATTAGGATGATGGTTGCACTAGCAGCACAAGAATCATGCTGTAAAGTTGCATTTTTGCATGAAGATCTTCTTGAACAGGTATTTATTTATCAAACTGTTGGTTATGTGAAGATCGGTAGTGAGAATAAAGTGTATAACTTAAAAAAGGCTCTATATGGACTTAAACATGCTCCATGAGCTTGAATAGTCAGATTGAAACCTATTTTCTATGGGAAGGCTTTCGAAAATGTCCTTATGAGAATACACTTTTTACTTAAATTGGAGAAGGAAGAAAAATTCTTATTGTATGTTCATAGGTTGATGATTCAATTTATACTAGTAATGATAGTGTTATGTTTGAAAAATTTGATCAATCTATGATGCTTGAATTTCACATGTTTGATCTTCGAATGATACATTATTTTCTTGGGATTGAAATTGTACAATTTGTAGATGGTATATATATTTCTAAAAAGAAACCTACACTGGAAATTTTGGATAAGTTTTAGATGAAAAATTGTAACTCTTTTAGTGTGCCTTCTAAATTGGGTGTGAAACTTATTCGAAATCTGAAAGGGAAGTCAATTGACTGTAGACTGTACAAGCAACTTGTTGAGAGTTTGATGTACTTGACAGCCACAAGACTTGACATAATGCATGTCATGAATGTTATAAGCAGGTATATGGATTGTCCGAAGGAGGTTAAGGTTATTTTCATGACGAAAATTTATTTTAATAACATAATTATCAAAATTAAGGGAAAGATGACATATTTAAACTAACCCAGACTTAACGAACTTTAAAAAATTAACCTAATAACTTTATGTAATTGTACTGTGCATTGAATTTGAAAAATTCTATCACATACGAAGTGTTTGAGATTAATATTTTAAAAAATGATTTTAAAATTAAAATTACTAAACAATTTTTTTAGTACTGGTTTAAAACTAAATACAGTTTTAAGAAGCTTTTGCACGACATTATTTACAGTTTTTTGCCTAACAGAATTAATGAAATAGTTCCATCTATATGTACAGGGTCGACATAGTTATGTTTATCAAGACTAAGAAACAAGCTTAATGGGCTCAAAAAGGCAGAGCCAGAATACGTTCTCTAGTAATGGAATCTTGATGGCCATGTCCATCTCCATTTTGGATTTTTTGCTAAATTTGGCCAGTTTTTTTAAAAAAAGTCACTAAAGTGGCCATAATTTTTTTTAACCTTATTTTATCTATAACACTATGTATATTATCATTAAAGGTGACGCACATAGTGTGTGCGTTATCACTTAATCAGAAATCTCCACCATAATTATTCGATGTAGCCGATAGTACACATCTTGTGTGTATTATTCTAGTTGATAACGCATCTATTGTATGCGTTTCTGCCACATCATTTTTTTCTTATTTATTTATATTTTTTTGGCAAAACTTATAATGTTTTTTTGCAAAACTCATAATTAATATTTTTTTAAAAAAAGGACAATATTCTTTTATTTATGTTATTTGATGTATATTTTATGATAATAATTATAACCGATAAAGTACGAAAAAGTAATTTAAAGTATTTATATTTTTGTTACTTGTTGTAAATTTTACTATTATAATTTATAATCGATTTTAGTAAAAGACTTATAAATAAGTACTTTGGAAGAAATTCAAATAAGAAATATCGTTAATAGAACCCTAGAATGTTACAACACTTTGAAAAAAAAGAAACTTATCATTGCTTGAACTGGGATATTACAATTTTTTCTATAATGTTCAGGCATTCGACATCTGCTACATCTTAAGGGAGAATCCATATTTTTATAATCCATTTCTCCCTAAAACCTTGTACCCCGTTTTCTACCCCGTTGATTGTTCATATTTGGAGGATAGAATGTTAAATTATAAGGAGCATCTCTCCAGTTTCCAGCGAATATATGTCCGACACGTAAACATCTGGTCTTGTACCATTATCTTTACAGACTGCAAGAGTATGAAAACAACGCAATGTATATTCTTTCCCTTTGTCACAATTGCCAGATTTCCATTCATTTTTAAAGTTTAAACATTGTTGCCGCTACCATCAAGCCGTATCAGAGATTTAACCATGTAAATACCTTCTCGCGTGTTATACGTTTTAATTGTATGGTCTCTTGATTTCAATTTAATCCGAAGAAACTTGTCAAAAACTCTTATTGGAAATGGATGCACATAGTTTTGGGCCTCTTGACGGTGTTGGTTGAAGTACTTAACAAGTTTGTTGAATATTATTCAACTAGGGCTTTTAAAGGTAAGACTATAGCTTTTTTCAAGACACTATTAAGTACTTCTGAAATGTTGGTTGTCATCACTCCTTGCCTGTGTCCACCATCATGGAGGAGTGTTCATTTCTCCAAGTCTATCATGGCTAAATAAATGTAAGCTTCTACATTTCTTTTTTGAATTTCACTCATCACACGTTCAAATTTCCATTGCTTAAATTCGGTTTTGGCCTGCCACAATAAACTTTTTAATTCGCTGTTCTTAAGGGCCATGGTGACATTTGATTGAATGTGGTGTAGACAAACCTATGAACCGCAAATAGAGGTTGCAACAAACTTTTAATTTCCGTAGCAGATAAAATCCCTTTGTGGTGATCGGATATTAAACAGAGATGCCGATCCTTGACAACATGTCGCCGTAGAAGTTTGAAGAACCAATTTCAACTTTCGGACGAAACTTTATCAAGGATTGAAAATGCAAGGGAGAACAAATGGTTATTCACATCCCATGTGCTTGCAATTAATAGTATGCCCTCATATTGTCCCCGAAGATGAGTGCCATCCACAGAAATCACTATCTGACAATTTTGAAATCCATTTACACAAGGCTCGAAACTTCAAAAAAGAAATTTGAAAACATAGTCTAGAGGAATGCTCATTTTGTGATGTAAAAACTCGTACCCAGTTCCCGGGTTTGAATATTTCATTGCTTGGAGATATTTGGGTATAATGAAAAAGTTGTCTCTCAGCCGCTGAACACCCTTGCTACTGTGCCCTCTTGTACATACAACCAGTCTGAAGTAATACTTGCACTTCCTGGATGAAGTTCGAGATAGGGATCTCGGGATGGTTGGCAACAAGATGTGATATTAGTTTTGAAATAAATTTTGAAGTCATATTTCGATGCTTGTTATAATGAACCTGAACAATGCATGGGTGTTCCTTGATGAATCTGCTTAATTCCCAACGACCATGAGTTACTTTCTTGTTTACTCAATTATTTTGATGAACATGTAGCCATGTCATCTACCTCCACCAAACATGGATGTCTAAAAAAAATAGTTAGAAAAGAATTATAAAGAAATAATATTGATAAAAAATAAATACATATTTTATTACCATCATCCGTTTGTTCACCCCAGCTTGTCGATATCCAAATGTCCGAGTATTACGATGTGTTGGATTGCTGATGTAGACTCGCATAATATCCCAATACCATCTAATGTAATCATCTCAGGGTGGTGGTAGATCCTCAATAGGTAAAAGAAGGCCATCCCTAATATGCTATCTCCATTGAGGCCAAACCTTCACATGAGTAGCATGCTCTGTCACTCAATAAGTGTGATCATTTCCTCTAAGCTATAATCGATGTAGATCCAGAAGAGTATCACAGACAGTAGGTATAGGCTGATCACGTCCAAGCTGTCACATCACGCGACCTGGATAGTGATACTCCACTATCTCGTAACATATAAGTGGCACCTCTGCCCACCACAAATTAGATGGCACTAGACCATCTTCAATATACGGTAGCCATACAAACTGTGCAGCAAATTAAACTATTTAAACAATATTCATATTAGAAACTTAATAAGAAAGTAAAAAAATTTAATTTAAAGTCGTACCTGGTCAGATGGCATGGAATCTAACTGATCTCTGTAAGCAAGCAAGAGATGCATAGGAAGCAGACTGAGATCAAATAATTTGTAGCACATAGCACCAAGTGGAGCACGAGCATCTAGTTCCACACGCCAATCTAACTGGGGACACAATACAAGAATACGCGACCAAGCCTAATGTCATGCACTTACTTTTTCTTGTAAGTAGCCGTGCGGCCTTAGCACTCCCACAAATGCTAAGAAAGCCTTAACTTGCTCAAAACTTCAAAGGCTAGATGAAAACCTTGAAAAGTTGTAGGCAAGAGTGGGTGTTTATGAAAGGAAGTTTATATTGCTTGAAAGGAGCTTACAAGTCTTAGAACTCTAAGTTCTGATATATGTTTACAAATGAAGAGGGTGAGCCTATTTATAGGCAAGCACCTCCTCGATGGATGGCTAAGATTATTACATGTGGCAACAATCTAACGGTTGCCTTATATCATTCTAGAATATTCTACATAAAGATCTAGCTATGGAGGGTTCTAGAGAATTCTAGAGTAGTCTACATATTGCTTCCTCTATGGTTCTGGAGACTTCCAGAGTGTTCTAGGCTTTTTCAGGGTCCTCTAGACAAGTCTAGATCATAGTAGAGCCTTTTGGAATGTTCTAGAACTTTGTGGGCTTGTCTAAAAATGTGGAAGAACCTCATGTCTTGCAAGCAGGGCGTGACATTCTCCCGAACCTATGCTCGCGATGCCCTCATCACGCCTTCATCGTGGAATTGCTGGATATGATCTTTGAATTGCCAAAGGGCATCCTCGCGCTCCCAACTTGCTTCGCTTTCGGGCAAGTTCTTCCATTTTACGAGATATTCCCGATAATTTGGTACACCTCGTCTTCGAATATGGCGATCGGCTAGTATAGCCCCGACTTCCTTGTCAAAGGAGGTGACCACGGCGGTAGGCGCTCGCTTAGACTCTCCTCGCGTGGGATCCTCCATGTCTTCGTGATATGGTTTTAAGAGACTTACATGAAAGACCGGATGAATCTTGAGTTTGGAAGGTAATTGGAGCTTATAGGAGACCTTCCCAACACGTTTTAAGACTGGGAAAGGGCCCTCATGTCTCCTAATCAAGCCCTTGTGAACTTTCCTGAAGTTCTTGAATTGTTGGGGAAGAAGTTTCACCATGACAAGATTGCCTTCCTGAAACTCCAATGGTCTTCTTCTCTTGTCTGCCCATTTCTTCATCCTTTTTGAGGCCTTGTTAAAATATTCTCCTACCAGTTCGGCTTGTTCGTGCCATGATTTGGCAAATTTAAATGCTGACGGGCTCCTACCTTCATAGCTTGTGGCAAGAGTAAGAGGCGTTGTGGGATGCTACCCCATGATTACTTCAAAAGGACTTCGGTTGGTTGCTTCACTCCGTTGGAGATTATAGGAGAATTGGGCCACATCAAGCAACTTTGCCCAATCTCGTTGGTTGGTACTCACGTAGTGTCTTAAGAATAGTTCCAAGAGTGCATTTGTCCGCTCAGTTTAGCCATCGCTTTGAGGATGGAAACTGGTGGAAAAATTCAAATCTGAGCCAAGTAACTTAAACTATTCCGTCCAGAATCGTCCCGTGAAGCGCGGGTCTCGATCGCTCACTATGTTGGAGGGAACTCCCCAAAGCTTGACCATATTTTTCAAGAATAATCGGGCTCTCTCTTCGGCAGTGCAATCTGTAGGGGCTGGAATGAAGGTGGCCTACTTGCTAAATCGATCAACGACCACTATTATACTGCCAAATCCTTCTAACTTTGGTAGGGAAGTGATAAAGTCCATTGAAACACTTTCCCAAGGCCTCTTAGGGATAGGCAATGGATCAGGTAGTCCCGATGGTGTGTTTTGTTCAACTTTGTCTTGTTGGCATATGAGGCATGTTCTTACATAAGACTCCACCTCATCCTGCATTTGGGGCCAGTAATATGTGGTTTTCAACAAAGCAAGGGTGCGTTTCATACCTGGGTGTCCCGCCCACTTAGAATCGTGGCATTCTTTGATCAACTTACGCTGAGGATTTCCCCATTTGGGCACAAAGAGTCGGTTCCCCTTTGTGTAAAGCATCCCTTCTTTTAGCCAAAAGCGCCTTGTCTTGCCTTTCATTACAAATGCTATAAGATTTTTGGCTAGGGAGTCTTGTTGTAGGCCTTCTTTGATACACTTGAGTAAAGGGCTATCAACTTAAATGATGGATGCGAGTTCTACCTTGCGGCTTAAGGCGCCAGCTACCACGTTGGATTTCCCCGGCTTGTATTCCAAGCTATAATCAAACTCCGCGAGAAAGTCTTGCCACCGAGCTTGTTTTGGACTAAGCTTCTTTTGAGTTTGAAAATAACTAGTAGCAATGTTATCGGTCATGATGACGAACCTGGAACCCAACAAATAATGTCGTCAAACTCTTAGGCAATGGATGATTGTTGTCATCTCTTTTTCTTGCACGGTGTAGCGACATTCCGTCTTAAGTTTGCGGCTCTCATAGGCTATTGGGTGACCATCTTGCATGAGTACGCCTCCAATAGCAAAGTCCGAAGCATCAGTGTGTACTTCGAAAGGCTTGGAATAATCAGGCAAGCTGAGAACTGGATCTTTACAAATGGCGTTCTTTAGGTCTTCAAAGGCATGTTGGCAATCTTCGCTCCATGCCCATTGTCGATTCTTCTTAAGAAGATCTGTCAAAGGTGCCACTCGAGCTGAATAGCCTTTGATAAAGCGACGATAATAGCTCACAAGTCCAAGGAAGGACCTTAACTCATGAACTTTAGTGGGTGGCTCCCACCTTTGTATGGCTTGCACCTTTGTATCCTCCATCATGAGCTTTCCACCCTTTATCTTATGCCCTAAGAATAATACCTCTTCTTGGACAAATGAACACTTCTCCTTTTTTACATATAGCTCATTGTCCTTTAAAACTTGAAACACTTTTCTCAAGTGTTCCTTGTGTTCTTCCAGTGTTTGGCTATATATCACAATATCATCCAAGTAGACTACCACAAATTGATCGAGGTAGGGGTGGAATAGCTTATTCATTAAGGTGCAAAAAGTTGCGGGTGCATTTGTTAGACCGAAAGGCATGACTAAAAACTCGTAAGAGCCATACCTTGTTATGCATGTAGTCTTGGGCTCGTCACCTTCGGCAATACGGACTTGATAGTATCCCGAGCGAAGATCTAACTTGGTGAAATATCGTACATGGCCAAGTTGGTCGAAAAGATCCGCTACGAGTGGGATGGGATACTTATTTTTAATGGTGACCTTATTGAAAGCCCGAGAGTCGATACACATTCGTAGAGAACCATCCTTTTTCTTTTGGAAAAGAACTAGGGCACCGAAAGGAGCTTTGGAGGGCCTAATAAAACCGGCATCTATTAAGCCCTTTAGTTGTTTCTTGAGTTCTGCTAATTCCGGTGGTGCCATGCGGTAGGGGCTCATGGCTGGTGGTTTGGCTCCTGGCTCTAACTCGATTGGATGATCGACCTCCCTTCTTGGTGGCAACTTCTTTGGTAATTCGTCAGGCATGACATCCCTGAATTTGCGAAGAACGCCTTTTATTTCCTTTGGAACAGTTGGTTGGGGAGGTATCTCCTCATCGTCGTGCTCCTTGAGAATGGCTAGGTAGCTTTCCTCATCCCTCTTCAAGCCTTTGTTGAACTGCATGGCTGACAATACTTGCGGATCGGACTTGGTAGACCGTAGTGTTGGTACTACGCAAGTCTTTCCTTCGTCCAAGATGCACATGGTGTTGGCAAAAGGAATGGGGAACGCCTTCACTTGATCGAGAAACTCCATCCCGAGGACCACCTTGAAATCGTCCATAGGTACCACAGACAAATTCAGGTAGCCCACCCATGCACCAAGGGTGGTCTTGACGCCTCGAGCGATGCCTTGTATTAGCTTGGCCATAGAGTTGACAGCTTTCATAGACCCAGTGCTGCCAACTATTCGAAGGCCTAGTCTATTGGCTTCTTCTACGGAGATGAAGTTGTGGGACGCACCTGTGTCAAGTAAAGCCTTCGTCTTCTTCCCGTTAATAGTTGCATCTACGAACTGAAGTCCCTTGGCTTGAGTCTTCGGAGTACTTTGGATGACATTGAGGAGTTGTAGTGAGCCGACTTGAGCATCTTCCTTGTTGCCACTTGATTCATGCCCCTTAACATCGGCCGTCAAGGCATTGTGTGCCTTTGTCTTTGGACAGTCTCGTGTCCAGTGTAGCTCGCCACATAAGAAGCATCCCCGTTTAGAGATGGAACGATCAAAGTGGTCCTTTTGTTTGCCTTTATCCTTCGGCTTCCAAGGAATTTGACCTTGGCTTCGGTTGTCTTCCTTGCGGTTGCCTCGCCAATGTTCTCCCCCACCTTTGTTGGGACTACCCTTCTTCTCTTTGGACTTGGATGGCTCCTTTTTGCTTGAGTAATCGATCAAGCTTTCGGCTATAGCGATGGCAGTAGCAAGGTCTTGCACACCACGACGCCTAAGTTCGATTTTAGCCCAAGTTTGTAGACCGTCCATGAAAAAGAAGAGCGAGTCCTTATCGGACATGTCGGGGATTTCCAACACGAGGTTTGTGAAGTCTTTCACATAATCTCAGATGCTTCCCAGATGTTTAAGCCTTCGTAGGCGACCACGTGCCTCTTCTTCGGCATTTTCTGGGTAAAATTGCCTCTTAAGCTCCCCTTTAAAATCATCAAAGGTAGTGATGGAGCACATACCTCTCTCGACGTCTTCCTGCCGTCGGCGCCACCAAAGCATGGCTGTATCTGTGAGGTACAAAGCTGCGCTCTTGATCTTGGCTCCCTCTTCTATAGCGTCGAAATATTGTTCTAGCCCCCATAAGAAGTTGTCTACTTCACGAGCGTTATGCGTTCCTGCGAAACTCTTTGGTTTTAGGATATCGACCCGTCGGGGTTCCACCGTAGTTGTAGTTGAAATAGCAAGAACCTCCTTCTTACATAAGGCTAGGTCCCCTCGAGCTTCCTCCAACTGCATTAGTAAGCTATTAATCTCCCTTTGATGGACGTCTCGCAAACGGGCTACCTCGGCCATAAATTCGTCCCTAAGGGCCTGTAAGTCTTCTCGATTAGACTCACCTAGCTTGGTAAGGGCTTCACGCACCTCTTCATGGGTTTCGGCAACGTCGTCCTCTAGACCTTCCACCCGTTGGTCTAGATTCTCCATGTGTGCGTCCACGGCGCCCATGCCTTCTTCCACCTGAGTTAGGCGTAACTCAAAGCTAGCTGTGCGGTCCTTGGACTTCCCCCTCGGCTTTGGTATAACGGGGTCGCGTTGCTCCTCACGCCCCCGGCCTTGTTGCGATGACTCCGCATTGGTGGTGTCGGATCCCGCCACTTGAGCTTTGATGGTCTTCATTATGGCTTCCAACCAAGGCTCTGATACCACTTGTCACGCACTTACTTTTTCTTGTAAGTAGCCGTGTGGCCTTAGCACTCCCGCAAATGCTAAGAAAGCCTTAACTTGCTCAAAAATTCAAAGGCTAGATGAAAACCTTGAAAAGTTGTAGGCAAGAGTGTGTGTTTATGAAAGGAAGTTTATATTGCTTGAAAGGAGCTTACAAGTCTTAGAACTCTAAGTTCTGATATATGTTTACAAATGAAGAGGGTGAGCCTATTTATAGGCAAGCACCTCCTCGATGGATGGCTAAGATTATTACATGTGGCAACGATCTAACGGTTGCCTTATATCATTCTAGAATATTCTACATAAAGATCTAGCTATGGAGGGTTCTAGAGAATTCTAGAGTAGTCTACATATTGCTTCCTCTATGGTTCTGGAGACTTCCAGAGTATTCTAGGCTTTTCCAGGGTCCTCTAGACAAGTCTAGATCATAGTAGAGCCTTCTGGAATGTTCTAGAACTTTGTGGGCTTGTCTAAAAATGTGGAAGAACCTCATATCTTGCAAGCAGGGCGTGACACTAAGCCTGAAATAGCACGAGGGCTCCCCCTATCTGTCGTGCACCCCTAATTCTGCCCTGCATAGGCACCTATACAAAAACCCTAATACAGAACTCTCACAATTTTAAGTGTCGATGGCATCAAAATCCTCCAACAAACTGATGTACCGTAAGTGAATCAAGCTGCCCGATATATAAGGGAGCATATGACCTCCAAGAAGTAAGAAAATAAATCTCCGGACACGCATGATAAGGTCATCATCAGTCTCTGATTCGGTAAATTCTCTCAAGATCTAAGCCTCTGAAGGTTCCTTCTTAACCTTATATCCGGAAAAGTGAGTAGAAGACAACCGAATACCAATAAGTCTTTCAATGATATCAATCCAATACTTCTTATGACTTACACTCTAACTAGGACCTGTAACAGGCATCCGTAAACCCCATAAGACATGCACATCCTGTAAAGTGACTGTCACCTCACCAAAAGTCAAGTGGAATGTGTGGGTCCCAGGCCTCCATCGCTCAACTAAAGTAGTAATAAGTGCGTGGTCGAGACCTATGTAACTACATCTAAATATCAATCAATCTACAGGGAGCCGTATTGTAAGCCTGAAACAGATTACCACCTAAACGTCTACACTAACATCAGTAATACATGTTTCATGATCCCCACTACATATCAACCCCGACCTATGCTCATGCTGCCTCGTTAATACATTAGGGACTATGGGACCCCGACGCACATGTGCTGGGACTTCCTCCATCTATATTACATCACAAGGTTTTAGGAATTTAGGTATAGTATTATAACTTTCTAAATATAAATCTTTCTGGCTTAGAATTTAAAGTAAAATATTTAAAGTAAAGTACTAGTACACACTTTTTAAAGTTTATGGTTTAGGGTTTCGGTTTTATGGTTTCAATGTGAGGGTTTCAAGGTTCACGGTTTTATGGTTTAGGCTTTAGGTTTTTTTTTTTCAAACTTTTTTTAATTACAAATTTTTTTTAGTACATACTTTAAGGTTTAGAATTTTTAGATTGGAGTTTTAGAGAATGTTTTATGGTTTATGGTCTCAAGGTTAAGGTTAGGGTTTATGGTTCTTGAGTTTAAGGTTTTTCGGGTATACGGTCTCAAGGTTTGGGTTTAGGGTTTAAACTTTATCATTACAAATTGTTATTTTTTATAAATTACGAATTATTTTTTTTGTTTAAAATTTTTTAGATGAGGATACCTAGGTTTAAAATTTATAGCTTTAGAGAAGGTTATATTCTCTTTTATTTTAAACAAAAAAATCGAAACAAAAGACT
Source organism: Catharanthus roseus (assembly GCA_028651295.1). Taxonomy (NCBI): domain Eukaryota; kingdom Viridiplantae; phylum Streptophyta; class Magnoliopsida; order Gentianales; family Apocynaceae; genus Catharanthus; species Catharanthus roseus. Next base: position 4,157,607 of record JAPQWS010000048.1, on the reverse strand, counting down.
TTCTTGGAATATACATATATATGAAATAGACAGACCAATATAAATGCTCACAAATGTTCAAAAAAAAAAATTAGTGTTTAGGGTTTTAAAAAACAAAAGAAATTATATAACACATATAAATCATATCATCATGTAAGCAAAATTATTGAAAACACATTTTCATCAAATCACCTTTCTAATATAAACACAACTAATTTAATAAAATGGTCAAATATGCATAAATCTATAACTTAACAACAAGAACTAAAAATAATCATAAAACCCATCTCTAGAAAAATAAATTACATGAAATTGATAAAGTAACCCAAAAAAAATTCATAAAAATATTCACATTCAAAATAAACAAAAAATTTCATATAGATAATATAAATCAACACCGAATGCAAAAAGATTAATAATATTTAAAGAATAAAACTTAATAATAGAAAATTTACTGAAAGTCGGAATAAATTGAACTCAAATGTTAGGTTTTTGATAAGCTTCCTCTGTCGTTCTTTGTACTCCACGTCCCTTCGTACTCTAGCGGCAGCAGTGGCGGCAACGGAAAATCAATGCATTGGCGGAAGGAAGAGAATAAGAGAAGGAAGGAAGGAGAAGAGCAAGAGAAGAAGAGAAGGAAAGGAAAAAGAAGAAGGCGAGGTGGAGAAAGAAGAAGAAGCAGCGGCAACACAGGCTTTTAGAGATGATTTTGTTGAAGATGACGACAACAAGGATTTGGGTGTTAAATGCGATTGATATTGATAACGCACACATGTGCCTTATCAGTAAGAAAAACACATTTGCCATGTGCGTTTTAATTAATCATAACGCATACACAATGTGCGTTATTTTTCGCCTCAGCACTCGCCTTGCCACGTCCCCTGCCACCTCATTAATCTCGCCTTGCCACCTCATAAATCTCGCGTAATCGTGTAATTTAATTAATTATTAGAAATAATGCACACAATGTGTGCCTTGTCATTATAGATGACGCACATAGTGTGTACGTTATGGCCTTGTTAAGATCAAAAAAAAATTTACAACCACTTTAATGGCTGTTTTTTAAAAAATTGTTAAATATAGCAAAAAAACCCCATTTTGGTACATACACTGCCATTCTACCACGGTTCATTGCCACTCCTATAAATGTTCTAGAGAAATCAGTTTCTCTAACTACTTTGTTTATTTCCTTCCATGCCTCACTAATCAACAACCTTATGTACTCCCTGGGTTGTTCTTCCGAAGCACCGGTTTTCTTCATGTAACATCGTATCAATTTTGGCACATCTCCTAGTTTTATCTCACGCTATTCAGTTAAGCACAATGGAACAATATTGAATTTTTTATATGAAAGATAGGAAGTGCATATTAAAATATATTAAAATTTATACGTACCGATGATGTTCCAAGATCAACTGCAAGACAAAGAATCATCGACGAACAACGAATAATGTTGTGATACTTATTATCTAAAAATAAGCATTCTAAGGCCTCTTTCTTGATTGAGTTTCTGACCAAGAAATAAGCATTTACTAATATTACTAATGCTCCTATTGAAATCCATGCATTGTTAAGGTATTCTTCTAGTGTTGGTGTGTAACCACTGAAATACCATTTCGCCTTGCTCGACAAAGTTCTGTCCACTAAAATACGAATAATGTTATCAGATTTAAGGACGGAACTAAAAAGAGCGAACGTCCAATATTTGCAAATAATTTGTTTTAAGTTTCTAGAGATATATATATATATAGTAAGTTTACCTCATGAAATTATGAAATTTTTTTTCCTTTTATATAAATTTTTGTTCCAATTTAAAATTTGATTACAACTATAGATTCTTTTTCTCTCCTTTACTTAAAATAAATTGCTTCTACTTTATTTTAAATCATAAGTTATTTTAGAAATATTCTAAATGATTTATTATATTTACTTATGGTTAAAAAAAAATTATATTTGAAAAGGTAGCACAATAATACTTTCTCAAAACTGTTTTTACTCGTAGAAGGATTTTGTATTACCTTTCTAAAACAATTTTTTTAAGAACATCCTTTTAACCGCTTAAAAAAACTAGAAGCAATTAAAAACATGTTCGTGATTGGAAAGAAACACAAACCACTTTACTGAGGCGTGGAATGATAAGAGCTTCTTGTTCCTTCAGAGCTTATAAGCCATTTCAGCAATTGCATTGTAGAGTGCAAGGTAGCATATTTTCATGTAGTCTGGAAGTTGGTCAATTGCATTGGTATCCCGTAAGAAAATATTAAGAAAAATGAAATTTATATCGTGTAAGCATATTTAACAACTTTCTCTTTTATAATGAATAAAATAGAAGTTTCAAACCTCTCTACAGTATCAGTAAAGGATTCCAGTTCATCTAGTGCTTCATAAACATCATAAATATCATCTATCTATTGTTGTAATCAGAGTATTGATACATTCTTCTATAATATCTATGTTCTAGATTAAAGATAACACCTTTTGTCCAAAAAATGTGTTCAACCAATCTGTCTTTGGCAAATTTTATTTTATTTTTGAAAACCCAATACTCTTCCACCATCTGCAGAAAAAATATAATTCAACAATCTTAAGATACAAAATCTAAACTAAGAAAACACATTTATAAGCGACTCCTAACTAGCACAAAATCTTTAATATAATCATGCTTTTAAAATTCCTAATAATCAATTTTGTAATAAAATGAGTAAAAACGAAGATATTCACCGTCGTGAATATTGAAGATCCATTTCATGAGTTGCTTGAACAATGTTGAAGTCTAATTTTGCTAATTTAAGTATAGTAGGACATATTTCTTTTCTTTTTTAGTGTATATCTATGAACCATCTTGCCTCTAATTGTAACATCCTCCAATGCAAGGGAAGTTCAATGGCATGTTCTACTAATATTGGGTTTTTTTCCTCGCTTAGCCTTTTTTTTTTTAAAAAAGGTCACTAAAGTGACCACAAAACTTTTTTTATTCGTAATCTAGTTATAATGCACAATTTTTTTGCGTTATTCATTAGGATAACGCACAATTGCTGTGCGTTATCACTTAATTCTAAGTTTTCCGACTTAATCCGCCGATTTGGCGGATAACATAACTTTTGTGTGTTATCAGCCACATCAGTGTTTTTTTGCTTATTTGATTAGAAAGAAAGAATTTTTGTAGATATTTTGAAAACTTGAAACATGAATAACTTTGTGATTGGATGTCCGTTTCACACATATAATCACTCATTTTGATGGTTCTCATAAAGATAAACGCAATGGCACCGTAAAAAAAAATATCCGGACACGTTTCGGTGCAAAAATTCTTCCCGTAAAGTCGAAAACTTTAACGGGACATAACTTTGTGCTCGGACGTCCGATTGAGACGATTGTTGTAGGCATTTCGGGTATTTTTTCGAGATCTACGCGATGGGCTATTTCCATTGACTGTTTCCACAAAAATTTCATATTTTCATTTTATTTTACGTTTTTTTAATTTTTTAATACTTTTTCACTTATTAACTAAAAAATTACGGCACTAATTTGAAAATTAAACAGAGGAGCAATCTTTTTTTCTCTAATTAAAATTTTAAATCATTGAAGTTAGTAAATATTAGAATACGTAAATACTTTATTATTAAAGAAAATCTCACGCACTTATTGTAATAATGTTTCATATTGGTTTGTTGATAAGTTTTCAGTGTTATTTTTTATGAATGTCAAGGGTTCAAATCTTTTATGAATTTTTTTTAAAATAAATGAATGGATTATGTGACAAATAGCGCACAATCAAGATGTGTTATCATTAAAGAGTGGCCTTTTTAGTGACTTTTTTAAAAAATATGGCCAATAATATTAAAAAAAAAAAAAACCCTAATATTGCAAGTTGAGGATCAATCACCTTTTTGTCCTCTAAATTTTTCTTGAGATTTTTTATTGCGAATTCTCTTGCTAACTCCAATGCGCATTCATTTTCTGTTCGAAGAAATGAAGCTTAATACAAATACAACAATTCCTTCGTGTCCTCATTAAGGCTGGCCTTAATCATCTATCCACCTAAAACAATGAAAGACCTCAACTACAGAAAATGTTTCAGTCAAGCTGTATACTAGTAACCTCTTTAAAGCTAGTAATAGATAAAACTAAACCTGCTGAATCAGTTGAAAATCGGTCGCGAACCAAAATAAGGGGTCGTAATTTTACCTTTTCTTGTGGTGTTAATGTAATGAACTATATTATTTTATTTAGCTAGTTAAAATAATTAATTAATGAACATTTGGCGAAATTTGGTTTGTGCAAACCTTGAGGGACATGAAAATGGTGCTGTCGAAGGAGTTTAAATTCCTGGGCGGTTTCATATGATTCTTTCTTGTTTGATACGATCAGTTTTTGCTGCTGTCATTTTCATCGTATATTTTTTCTAAATCGAGTTGATTTTGTCCTCAAAGTGATAAGATATCCCAAGTCTTTGCAAGTCATCTATTAACTTTGAAGTAAAAGATGATGCTTCCTGTACCAAACTCTTCACCCCACATCATCTTTATTTGTTCCTTCTGAGCATCACGCATCTCTATGTACTTTTGACCCTGAATTTTCCATAGATATTTGTTCAATATCAGAACGCAACAGTAACTAAAATGAAAAATCCTTATTTACCAAAAAAAATTTTATTTTTATATTTTCATATTTATAAGTTATTTTCAAATCGTTCAAATTGACTTATAATTTAGAATCTACAGCAAAGTAACCAGAATTAACTTGTCTTGGATTAAGATTATATTAATTCTAAACCATGTAACATTTCTTCTCTTCCTTTCGGAAATTCACAAACTAGCCCTTTAGTTCATAAAAACCTTTTTTTATATCTCCACAAACATCTAAGTATGATGAATAACGTTCCTACCACAACTACGGCCTTATAAGCGGTTAAATTTTATGCAAAATAACCAATAGTAGTGGTTGTGTGATAACTCAACAAGATTAACCAATAATAGTAATAACCAAATAAAACAGAGCACAGAAAATTACAGCATATTCATTTTGGATTTACTCCAGCACCTCATAATCCCAATTAGGAGGTTGATAACTGATCAGCGCCTAACTGATAATTTCTCGTCCGACAGTTTGGCGAAGTTTAAGCTTTGATACAAAGAGCAGAAAAACAAGTGCGGCGGCCACGGTGGAAGGCTGCCGGAACAAGTGCTGTGCTGCTGGGTTGTGGGATAACTCTAGTAGCAGGAAAAAGCAGGTTTATGAAGATAAGTGCCATTGAGTTTTTAACTAGGGGGTTAACTAAAATATGTACCTATATATAATGTAAAAGCAAAAAGTGAAGAATGGAATTGAGGATTTGAGCTTCATCATCTCAATTATTTGGATGAATTATTTATTTATATTTTTTCTTTGAAGGACGAATGGAAAATTAAAACAGGGAGGAAATCATTTTCTGCCATGCATTTCGTTCATACTGTCATACTTCTACCGGTAACTGTTGAAAAACTGACCGGACCGGTCGGTCAACCGGTTAAACCAACAACCGATCACTTGTATAGTCTAATACATAAAAAAATTGCTACAATATTAAACAGGTTATATTTGGTCAAAATTGACCGGTTGATTCAACCGGAAACCAGTAAAACCGTTTTTGTGTGTTTTTTATTTTTTTTTAAACTTAAAATCTAAAGTGAAACAAAAAAACAAACATCTCTCTCTTCTTCTGTTTACTCAAAAATCTCCAAATTCAATTCAACCCTAAGCCCTTTATCCCCTAAACTCTCTCTCGATAGTGACTCACTTCCTAATATGTTCCCTCGGAGTCTGTATGATGCCGCCTCAGCCACCACCGACGCCTTGTCGCGCCTCGCTCAAGCAGCATCATATATTTTCTCTGTTTATGTCTTCTATTTTTTTATGTTGCTGAATGAAGTTTTTTATTATTTTTTTAACAATTAAATGAAGCTTTTTTAACTTTGGCAGCACTTTTTTTTTTTTTTAGAAAAGAAATAATCTTTTCTCTTTCCCAGATTGTATTTTTTACATGTCTTTAAAAAAGTATGTGTATACATTTTATTAAATGAAGAGATATTTTTCTTGGAGAGTTTCTTGTCTCAGACATTAGCACTTTGTATCTATTTGGTTCAACGAACCAGGCTATGCTCCATGTACAATTTATTGTCCCATAATTATTTTGTAGGTCCTTTGTTTTTCGTATACTGAATTATATGATTTATTTTTTCAATGAATTTTCGTTGTATATGTTCATAGTATCCTCTTGGAGTTATATAGATATTGTATGTATTAGCATTGTTGGAATGGAATGGATCGGAGACGTGGCGGAACTACATTGGGACTCGGGTTTCACCTGAGCCCTTTCGGAAAAAAAAATTTTAGGAATTTTGATGATTTTATAATTAAATCTCCAACTTTGAATGTTTTTGTATTTAGAATACATCTATTTTATAGGCGAAATTCTGATAAAAAATTTTTAATATTAATTAGTCTCAAGTTTTCTGTCGGAGAGATGGTTTCCATCCTTTCTTCTTGTAGTTACATTATCAAACTATATGATGTTGTTGCTAATCAACATTGCCTATTTCTGTTATCAAGGGAAGGGCAAGGAAAGAAGTAATAACTGAGATAACTATTCTTAGGTTTTTTTTTTCGTAGAAGTATAAGATAATTTTAGGTAGATAAAAGATTTGATTAATTATTAATATATTTATAATTATTATATATTTAAGACATCATTATAATATTATTCCAGTTCGATCACTTATTCAACTTATTAAATCAATAAATTAATAAACTACTAAATTGATCTGTACGATTTACTATCCGATTTTTTCAACATACCAGCCAATAGGCATTCTGTGGTCATAATCTTTTACGGACAGTTCTAAATAGTAAATATGGCAATTTGAGTCACATTTTTCTTTCAGTCAAATGAGTTGTAAGAGTGTTAAATTTGTGCACCTAATTAAATACACAACAGCCACATTTTGTTCGTCACTTTATACACTATTGGACCTTTTTTTTTTCCCCTTAAATCAGAGGTCGTTCATTGATAAAAACACCAAAACTTTTATAATTAGAAACTTTCAAATTTTTTTTCAACACAAAAAAAAGTTGAAGAATTGAAAGAATTTACAATTATAAATAAAAATATTACCTAAATTAAAAGAGACAAAATTATAACTACTGATGAAAGTTTCCAGTGAGAAAAACAATATTGTGTTTTCTGTCCATTAATGTAAAATTGTGTACATTATATAGATTTGTCAAGGTGACAAATCCTAAACCTATTTGATCTAGAAAACCTATATTAGTTATAACTCATAGATATACATAGTTTAGGATTAGTAATCTTATTTACATAAGAATCCTTAACACTCCCCCTCAAGTTGGAGCATGAATATCAGTAATGCCCAACTTGGATGCTAAACGATGAAAATGTGTTGGTTGTAGAGCTTTGGTAAAAATATCGGCGGGCTGAACTTCACTGCGGATGTAGAAGGGAGAAATGAATCTTTCTTGAAAGGCATCTCCGACAAAATGACAATCGATTTCAATATGCTTGGTGCGTTCATGGAAGACAGGATTTTCGGCAATGTGAAGTGCGACTTGATTATCACAGTGTAATGATATTGGATGAGTGACAGGCACATGAAGGTCACGGAGTAGATTGGATAACCATTTTAACTCACATAAAGTCATTGCCATAGAGCGGTATTCAGCTTCAGCAGAAGAACGAGAGACAGTGTGTTGTTTCTTTGTCTTCCAAAAATAGGAGATCCACCAAGGGAAATAAAATAGCCTGTGATAGATCGTCGTGTAATTGGGCAGGTAGCCCAATCTGAATCACAATAGGCAGTCAGGAAAAGAGGAGATTTAGATTGAAGAAGAATACCGCGTCCAGGACTGCCCTTGAGATATCGAATGACGCGGATAGCGGCGTCCCAATGAGCACAACGAAGGGCATGCATAAACTGAGCAAATGTATGGACTGTGTAAGCGAGCTCAAGTCGAGTGAGAATAAGATAAATCAGCTTCCCGATTAGTCTGCGGTATCGATCTGGTTTATCAAAATAAGGTCCAGAGGCATTTGCCAATTGATGATTTGGTTCAATGGGTGTTGATGCTGGTTTATCTCCCAATAAACCAGTCTCAGAGAGAATTTCCAAAGCATATTTGCGTTAGCATAAGAGTAATCCTGAAGGATTTCTTACAATTTCAATACCCAAGAAATATTTGAGAGGACCCAAGTCCTTCATATGAAAGCATTTATTTAAGGAAATTTTGAATTTTTCTAGAGTGGGTAGGGAATTTCCAGTAATTAGTAAATCATCCACATAAATGAGAACGCATAGAAAAATGCTGTCTCGGGAGTATGTGAAAAGAGAGTAATCGGCATAAGATTGGGAAAAGCCATACTTACGAAGAGCTGAAGTAAGTTTTGAAAACCAACATCGAGGAGCTTGGCGAAGTCCATATAAAGATTTCTTCAAGAGACAAACTTGACCGCAAAAAGATGGGGGAAAACCGGGTGGGGGTCGCATATATACTTCCTCCTGTAAATCTCCATGAAGGAATGCATTGTGGACATCCATCTGATGGATAGACCAGTTTCAAGCAGTAGCAACAGAAAGTAGAGTTCGAACGGTGACCATTTTAGCCACTAGAGTAAAGGTGTCTGTAAAGTCGATACCTGGCATTTGTGTTTCCTAAAATCACCAAGCGGGCTTTATATCGTTCGATGGTGCCATCTGCTTCGTATTTAATTTGAAAAACCTATTTACTTCCTAAGGCACATTTTCTAGGAGGCAAGGATGTCAAGGACCATGTGCCGTTTTTTTCAAGTGCATCAATTTCGTGGCGCATGGCGGCAAGCCAAAGAGGATTTGAGACTGCTTTGGAGTAGGTGGTGGGCTCGGATTCTGTGGCTATAGAAGCTAAAACATGCCTGTGGGAAGGAAAAAATTTTCCATAGTCCACAAAATGAGTTATTGGATAGAGGGACGTACTTGAGAGGTCCGAAGAGGGTGAGTGAACAGTGGAGGAATGGGATGTAGAAAACTTCCGTATCGCATTGCAGTCATAGTCTCTGAGTCGATGCGGAATACTTTTTATTCGAGTGCTTTTTCTTGTGCTGAGAATGGACGGATTTTCTTGTGGATTTATTTTGGATGCGGGTGCCTGGGTATCTACCGCAGACTGGTCTTGCTGCTGAGGAGTTATTTTCTGGAAATTTTGGTGGGCAAAAGATGTGGCTGGCCCAAAGCTGGAATGGACCTCTTGTTGGGTTGCTGATATTGAATGATCTTCAAGAGCATAAAATTTTGTCCAAGAAGTGAGGGAGAGAACAAACAAAACAAGTGTAATAAGTAGAAGAAAGTGCCTTTGAAAGGACTTGAAAATGTTAAACTTCAAGCAACCTTGGATATATCAAATCGAAGACCTCAAGAAGGTTTAAACAAAATCTTTTCTTCAAAGTTCAAGCAACCTAAGGTATTTTGACCCTAGACCTCAGTGAAACAAGAAGAAGACCTCAAGACTAGTTTTCTATAAGAGTGTAGTAACTAGTATGAAAGAATTTTTTTTTATGATCAACCTTGAAGCTCTTGGAACTTTCAACAAGTCTTCAAAGTGATTTTTTCTTTCAAAGAAGTTCACCCTTGAAGAAGATAGAAAAACTAAGCTAAAAACTAAGAATACTAAGAGAAGAATCTTTGTCTTGAAAAATTTCTTGATTACTTCTTCAAAATGGAAGACTACATATTTATGGAGACTTGAGGGAGAAAATAGGAATTTTTCCCTCTCATATTTTCAGCCCAAAGGATAGATATAACCTATAGATACACTTGATAAGACAATAGAGGTGTTTTAATTGCCTTTGGACTATTCTAGAGCACTAGTCAACATATTGCCAAAAGTAGGAGGCAATTTTTCAGCTTGGGCAAAAGGGATTCCAACTATCTACCAAGGTAAATTTTCAATTTCTAACTTATTCAAAAATTAGGATATTGCCCCATAAAGTCTTGGACATCAAAATTTAATCCCCATAAAGTCTTGGACATCAAAATTGACAACAAAATTTAAGCCTTGAAACTTCTCTTGCTCAATTTGATCCTTGTAACTCTTTAGTTGTTTTGCCTTCGCTCTTGTCACAACTCCTTGATGTTCTTGCATGTCTAACCGATTCACATCATCCTCCCCCTCTTGAAAAGGATTCGTCCTCGAATCTCCATGACCTATACCAAATAAAGAGAGATCGGAAACATTAAAAGTGGCACTAACATTATAATGTCCCGGAAGATCAACTTTATAGGCATTGTAATTAATTTTCTCAAGGATTTGAAATGGCCCATCTCCCCTATTATCAAGCTTAGACTTTCTTTGTTAGGGAAATCTTTCCTTTCTAAAATGCACCCAAACCCAATCACCGGGTTTGAATACCACTTTTCTTCTTCCCACATTTCTTTTCTCTACAAGCTTTTTGTTGGAGTTGACAATGGCTTCATGGACCTTTGCATGAATTGCTTTCACAAAATCAGCCTTCTTGCTTGCATCCTTGCTTAATGCTTGATCTATAGGCAAAGGAACCAAATCAAAGGGAGTTAGAGGGTTAAAACCATAAACAACTTGAAATGGAGAATGAGAAGTAGTGGAGTGAGGTGCCCTATTATAAGCAAATTCAATGTGTGGCAAACACTCCTCCCATTGGCTCAATTTCTTCTTCAAAATAGCCCTTAGAAGTTGACCAATTGTTCTATTTACCACCTCGGTTTGTCCATCCGTTTGTGGATGGCAAGCTGTAGAATAAAGCAAGTTAGTACCAAGCTTCTTTCAAAGAACTCTCAAAAAATGGCTCAAGAATTTGGTATCCCTATCCGACACAATAGACCTTGGAATTCCATGGAATCTAACTATCCAAGTAAAGAACAAGCTAGCTACATGACTAGCATCATCGGATTTCCCACAAGGAATAAAGTGTGCCATTTTAGAGAACCTATCCACGACAACAAAAATAGAATCCATACCTCTAGAGGTCCTAGGTAAACCAAGAATAAAATCCATAGAAATATCAACCCAAGGTTCTTTAGGAACTTCTAATGGTGTGTAAAGTCCATGTGGAAGAGTTCTAGATTTAGCTTTCTTCCATTCAATACAACTTCCTACAAATCTTTCTACATCTCTTTTTAAATGTGGCAAAAAAAAAATGTTCATGAAGAATTTCATAGGTTTTAGTGACACCAAAATGTCCCATTAAACCCCACAATGTGCTTCTTTAACAAGTAGAATTCTAGTAGAACAAGATGGTATGCACAATCTACCTTCACAATAAAGAAATCCTTAATGCAAAAAATATTTTCCAAAAGGTGCTAACAAGCATTTCTCAAAAATTTCCTTAAAGTAATGATCACTAGAATACATTTCTTTAAGCATTTCAAAACCCAAAATTTTTGTTTGAAGGGTGGATAAGAGAGTATACCTTCTAGATAGAGCATCGGCCACCACATTCTCCTTACCTTTCTTGTAATGGATGACATATGGAAATGTTTCAATGAACTCCATCCATCTTGCATGTCTCTTATTGAGTTTATGTTGGCCCTTGAGAAACTTCAAAGCCTCATGATCAGTGTGCACAACAAACTCCTTTGGCCATAGGTAGTGTTGCCAATTCTTTCATGTTCTTATTAAAGCATAAAGCTCCTTGTCATAAGTTGAATACCTTACGGCTGCCCCATTAAGTTTTTCCCTAAAATAGGCTAAGGGCTTTCCATCTTGCATAAGTACACCACCTATACCAATGCCGGATGCATCACACTCCACCTCAAAAGTTTTCTCAAAGTTTGGTAGTGACAAAAGGGGTGCACTGCACAACTTTTCCTTCAACAATTGAAATGCTTTTTCTTGTTTTGTTTCCCACTTAAATCCTTCGGTTTTCTTGATCACATCGGTCAAAGGGCTAGCAAGTGTGCTGAAATTTTTTATGAACCGCCTATAGAAACTTGCTAGGCCATGGAAACTTCTCACTTCCAATGCGTTTCTTGGTGTTGGCCATTCCTTAATTGCTTGGACCTTACCTTCATCTACTTGAAGTCCTTGTGAGCTTACCACGTAACCTAGAAATGTAACTTTCTCCAAACAAAACTCACATTTGTCAAGGTTAGCAAAAAATTTTTCAATTCTCAAGACATTTAGTACTTCCCTAAGATGTTCAACATGCATTTCATATGTCTTGCTATAGACCAAAATATCATCAAAGTATACAACAACAAATTTCCCAATAAAATACCTCAACACATGATTCATTAATCTCATAAATGTACTAGGAGCATTAGTTAATCCAAAGGGCATAACCATCCATTCATACAAATCAAAGTTAGTCTTAAAAGCGGTTTTCCACTCATCCCCTTCTCTCATCCTAATTTGATGGTATCCGGATTTCAAGTCAATTTTAGAGAAAAGATTAGAACCATGCAACTCATCAAGTAAATCATCAAGTTTAAGTATGGGATGCCTATACTTAATAGTAATGTTGTTTATGGCTCTACAATCTATACACATTCTCCATGTACCATCTTTTTTTGGAACAAGAAAAACTGGAACCGCACAAGGACTCATGGACTCACGCACATACCCTTTTGAAATTAGATCCTCAACTTGCCTTTTTAGCTCCTTAGTCTCTTCCGGTGGACTCCTATAGGCCGGTCGGTTTGGCAAGACCGCCCCGGGGACAAAATCGATTTGGGGTTCGATTCCTCTAATTGGTGAAAGACCTCCGGGCATCTCATCGGGAAATATGTCCTTGTAATCTTCAATAACCTAAAAAATTTTACTTGAAAAAGAGGGTGAGTGTTCTTTAGATGAAGTAAACGATTCCCTACAATACAAGAGCAATACCACTTCTTTTCTTTCAATTGCTTCAATCACCTCACTAGGCTTTGCAAAGAAACAATTCTTTTCTTTCATCGCACTCTTCTTTTTTTTGTCACTCTTTTTCTTTTCACTATTGTTTTTCATCACTCTTTCTTCACTCTTTTCTTTTTCCTCAACTCTCTTTCCCTCCCCAATTTTTTTCCTTTTGAGCTCACTTTCGGCCCTCTCTTTCTCCCTCATCTTTTTTTATTCATCTCTCACTTGTTGAGGTGTAAGAGGATTCATAGTGAATGTTCTTCCATCCTTCACAAAAGAATAAGTATTCTTCTCCCCATTGTGGAGGGACTTTTTATCGAATTGCCAAGGTCTTCCCAAGAGAAGATGGCATGCTTGCATGGGCACCACATCACATAGTATCTCATCTTTGTAAGCTCCCATTTTTATTGGTACCACTACTTGTCTCAACACTTTAATTTCTCCACTATCGTTTAGCCAATGGAGTTTGTAGGGTTTATCATGTTTTGTAGTAGGTAGTTTCAACTTCTCAACAAGATAAGCACTAGCCACATTTACACAACTACCACTATCAATGATAAGTTGGCAATCCTTCCCTCAACTTTACATTTAGAATGGAAGATGTTTTCTCTTTGTTCAATCATGTTATCATCAAAAGTTTGAGCGCTTAGTGCTCTTATGGTAACTAAGCTCAAGACATCGTCATCACTTCCTAAAGGATTCAAATCAACATGTTCGTCATCCTCACCATTTTCTTCACCCTCAACACATTCGTTACTTTCATCCTCCTTCTCAATCCAACCATTCAAATCCTCCCTGAAGATCAAAGCTCTCTTCGTCGGACAACTACTTGCATAGTGTCCTACACCGTTACATTTAAAGCACTTTGGAGGGTTAGAAATGATTTTGCCTCTCTCTTCCATCTTTGGTTTGGTTGGAGGTTGGAAAGTACCTCTAGGAGCCTCCTCCTTTTTTGGCCATGGCTTGAAGTTGGAAGTAGGTGGTTTTGTTGTTCCTTACTAGTATTTTTTTTCTCAATTTCATCAAACTCCATGCCAAGGTGGTAAGGGCTTTTCCGCAGATACGCGACAAGGAAATTCAATATTACTTCTTCTCCTTCTTTTAGACTCTCAAAGGATGCTTTAATTGAAGTTTGAATTGCAGCTTTGCAACTTGTCTTTGGTTGGGAAATGAGGATCGCATCATCCCATTCCTTTTCCTTTGTGATTCAATCTTGTTGGCAAGGTGGCACATGTCTTCATAAGTTGTATGTGGATACAACTCAAGTTGGTTGGGTATCTCCCTATTGAGACCACTAAAGAACCTAGCCATTGAAGCATCTTTGTCTTCTTCCAAGTTCAACCTCAAGATGTAGAGCTCAAGCTCTTGTCTATACTCTTCTACACTTTTTGCACCTTGTTTTAAAGTCATGAGCTTATAATAAAGCTCTCTATGGTAGTGCTCGGGCACAAATCTTTCTCTCATCAAAGCTTTTAACTCTCTCCAAGTATCAACAGGTGGTCTACCACTTCTAACTCTTTGGTTTACTACCCTTTCCCACCAATGTAAAGCATAGCCGAAAATTCGGCTATTACAGGTCTAGCTTTTAAGAACTCATTACAAATTTTCAACATAAACATATTTTCTACTTGCCTCTCCCAATCTAAGAAAATGTTAGGGTCATTCTCACCCTTAAAACTAGGGAGCTTCCACTTCATTCGGTCCAAGGTTTGGTCACCTTGGTCTCTTCCACGGTTTGCAACACATGGAACATGTTCATGATCATCATATAATGGCTCTCCATGCCTAGCTTGTGGCCGTGGAACTTCTTCAAAGTGTCTAGGCATGCCTCTTCCTCCAAAACCACCTCTTCTACCACCGTAAGGAGGTGGATGAAGTTCTTCATCAAAATGTGGAGGTTGGTGGAACTCGGTTGTCCTAGAGCAATTGAGTAGTCCATTGCTCCTTGGGGTAGTAACATTGAGACTACCACGAGGACTAACCTCCCTTTGTTGATTAGAGAGATTAGTGACATCCCTTCTAATATCCCTCATCGCATCTCTTAGGGATTATAACTCTTGCATTATGAGCCTCAAAGGGTCATCATGTTGGGAGTTGCTAGACTCTTCTCTAAAAGGAGTTGGTGCTTGAGCTTGGGTTGACATCTTGGTAGTGTTTACCTCACAAAACTCTCTTGTTTAACTCTCTTTGGCCTTTTTGAGGATATTCTCACAACTCTTGCCTTTTTCTAAAGGTTCAAGTCTCAAAGAGTTCTATGAGTTCTTAATAAAGACTTAACACCTCTACTCAAGTTTAAAACAATCACAAACAAAAAACTAGTTGAGAAATATGAGAAGCAAGGAAAATGATATTGAGTCATCCATTCATTTTAAGGAAGTTCAACAACATTTCCAAGAGCATTTGAGTCAATAATGGTAGATTGACCAAATGAAGAAATAGGTACTGAAAAAGGAAAGAAATTCGACCACAAATACAAACACAAAGCTAGGACACTTCAAGAACACAAAAGAATACACAACAAAAGTTTCCAGCAAACAGAGTAGATGACATACTCGGCTTGTTTGGAAACCTGGTATTTAACCACAAGTCTAAATTGAATGAGGTTTGTCTAGAAAGAATCCTCACTCAAAATTCTTGAGTTTAGGCTCAAGAATCAAAGAAAAAGGATTAGTAAAAAAGAAGATATGCTCAGATCATTTCAGTACTTTTTTGTCTGCGGAAAAGCCAGGTACACCTTCAAGTTTTGACTATTTTGAGATATCAAATGAAGTCCAAATTAGATGAAACTTATTTCATTTGTTTCCCAGGTCAATGTAGTATAACTCCATGTAAAAATATTGCAAATTTCTAGTCATATTCCAGGCCGTTCAAGCATTCTATTTTTGTGATGCCATTTTCCAGCAATCTTGTCTCTTTTCTCTTTTGTCTTGTATCGTATGTAAGATATCTCAAAAACACTTACTTGAAGGTGGCTCTGATAACAAATGATGTGGAGTGATCTTCAAGAGCATAAAATTTTATCCAAGAAGTGAGGGAGAGAACAAACAAAACAAGTGTAATAAGTAGAAGAAAGTGCCTTTGAAAGGACTTGAAAATGTTAAACTTCAAGCAACCTTGGATATATCAAATCCAAGACCTCAAGAAGGTTTAAACAAAATCTTTTCTTCAAAGTTCAAGTGACCTAAGGTATTTTGAACCTTAAACCTCAATGAAACAAAAAGACCTCAAGACTAGTTTTCTACAAGAGTGTGGTAACTAGTATGAAGGAATTTTTTTTTTTTTAATGATAAACCTTGAAGCTCTTGGAACTTTCAACAAGTCTTCAAAGTGATTTTTTCTTTCAAGGAAGTTCACCCTTGAAGAAGATAGAAAAACTAAGCTAAGAACTAAGAACACTAAGAGAAAAACCTTTGTCTTGAAAAATTTCTTGATTACTTCTTCAAAATGGAAGACTACATATGTATAGAGACTTGAGGGAGAAAATAGGAATTTTTCGCTCTCATATTTTCAGCCCAAGGGATAGATATAACCTATACATACACTTGATAGACAATAGAGGTGTTTTAATTGCATTTGGACTATTCTAGAGCACTAGTCAACACATTGCCAATAGTAGGAGGCAATTTTTCAACTTGGGCAAAAGGGATTCCAACTATCTACCAAGGTAAAATTTCAATTTCTAACTTATTCAAAAATTAGGATATTGCCCCATAAAGTCTTGGACATCAAAATTTAATCCCCATAAAGTCTTGGACATCAAAATTGACATCAAAATTTAAGCCTTGAAACTTCTCTTGCTCAATTTGATCCTTGTGACTCTTTAGTTGTTTTGCCTTCGCTCTTGTCACAACTCCTTGATGTTCTTGCATGTCTAACCGATTCACATCAGTTGCTGAAGAGGTTATTGTCGTTGGGCCATGAGGACCAGCAACCGGAGGTGGGTTGCATGAGGCTTCAGGAGAGCTGGGCCGCGGTCCGCCTGATGCTTGGCTTCGGGAGGTAGCTGAAGGTTCTGGTGAAGAGCACGCGGGTAGGCCAGGCGAAGCTGCTGACGCAGATGGGCCGCACAAGCTTCTGGTCCGCTTGATGCTAGGCTTTGGTAGGCGGTTGGAGGTGTTGGTGCAGAGTGCGCGATTGGGCCAGGCGAAGCTGCTGGGCCGCGTGCAGGGGTGGGCGAGGCTGCTGGCGCAGATGGTCCGCTCAATGCTTCTGGGTCGCGGCTAGGGTGTTTCTTCTGTGGGCTGTTGGTCTTTGGGCCAATACTCCCCCTATCTTGTATACAAGTTTTCTTGGAGCCCAAAATTTGTTCTCCAAAATTGTATAACTGTGTAAAATCCGTAGGATGGATTAAGGCTTTGGATTTTTCTTTGTACGGAAAGCTTGTCTCGTTAAAAATCACATCTCGGGATATAATAAATTTTTCTGTTTGCAAGTCATAAAATATCCAACCTTTCTTGTTAAAGGGATGGCCAAGGAAAATACACCTTTGACTGCGGGCTCAAAATTTATCTTTAGGTGGATCATGGTCATGGACATAGACTAAACATCCGAAACTTTTAACATGAGAGTATGAAGGTTTCTTTCCAAACAATAGCTCAAAAGGAGTTTTACCGTGTAATAACTTTGAAGGTGTGCGATTGATTAGATATGCTGCAGTTAGGACACATTCTCCCCAAAACTTGATCAGCATATTAGCTTGAAAACGCAAGGCGCGGGCGACATTTAGAATATGACGATGTTTACGTTCAGCTCGTCCATTTTGTTGTGGAGTACCAGGAATGGTTGTTTGGTGTATTGTGCCTTGAGCAGAAAAATATGATTTGAGACATATGAACTCCATGCCATTGTCACTCCGAATTATTTTTATGGTTTTGTGAAATTGGATTTTGACCATAGCAAAGAAATCCTTTAAGGTAGACGCGACTTCGCTTTTCTCAGATAGTAAATATATCCAGACAGCTCTAGAAAAATCGTCCAAGATAGTTAGAAAATAAGAAGCTCCTATGATATATGCAGTTTTGTATGGGCCCCATAAGTCACAATGGACTAAATCAAAGATTTTAGAGGTTTTATTTATACTCAAGGAAAAATGATCACGGGTCTGTTTGGCACGCACACATACATTACAAGGGCTAGTCTTGGTTGTAGAAGATTTGAACAATTTACTTACTACAAAATCCGAAGGATGACCCAATCGAATATGCCACAATATTCTGGAATCAAGAACTTCACTAGAAAAAGCAAATAGATCTGGTAACTGCAGATGTTTGTAGAAAAAGATCCCATTCCTTTGCTCACCCACTCCAATCGGCCTTATTGAGATACGGTCCTGTATAACACAATAATCATTAGAAAGAGTGATAAAACATCAGGAGTCACGAGTCAATTGGGACAAGGAAATTAAGTTGCACGTAAGCTCAGGGATATAGAAGACACTATGAAGTTTGAGTCTCGTATTTAAAGAGATTGTTCCTTTTTGCAGGGCAATTGTTTTAGCGCCATTGGGTAAACCAATAGTATACGGGTAGATATTATTTAAATTTGTTAAGAGATCTTTTCTACCAGTTATATGATGAGAGCACTCTGAATCCAAAATCCATAAATTTTTTATACCAGATAATTTTTCGGATTCCGTGTTACTTGAATTTTTTAATGCGGTAGCAGAGTTGACCACTGGTCAATTGTCAGGTTTGGAAAAGGGCCCGGCCCACTACTGCTGGTGCTCGGTCCGCTCCAGTCTTCTTCTCCAACAAAGCTGTTGCCGTCGTTAGGGTTTTCTACCGCCATTCGTCCACGCCGAGCAGAGGTGGAGTTGGCCCAAGCTAGCGTGCTCCGTCGATGGCATTGGTTCTTGCTGTCAGCTGTTGCCGTCCACCGCGTACAGATCTACTGCCGCAGTTGCCGCGCCATCGATTATAATTTCTATATAGAGTTCCGCGACCGGCAGCAGTGGTTTGAGGATTGTTCTGCGGCCACCATTCTGGGTAGCCCACCAGTTGAAAGCAGCCAGTGACTTCATGACCGACTCTCTTGCAATATGTGCAATAAAATTTTGATGGAGGTCCTCGACGTTCGGCGCCGGCGACGGCAAAGGCGGCGCCGTCACTGGTATGGTCCGTGGCTCATGTCAGATTTTTGTGTTGTTCTTCTTTACAAATTTGAGCAAGAATTATTCGTAATTTGGGCATAGGTTTCTGTTGGATCATATGGGAACGGACAGTGCCATAAATTGCACTATTTAATCCCATTAAAAATTGGAAAATCTTTTCATTTTCTCTTTCTTTATTGATAAAAGACAAAAGTTCTGTATCTGTGCTAGACGGAAGTTGAGTGTAATTTTCCAATTCATCCCATAATTTTTTCAATCGTGAAAAATATACTTGTATCGAATCTCCACCTTGTTTACAATTTGCCAAGGCAGCTTTTAATTCATATATTCTTGGCCCAGTGCCTACCAAGAATCTTTCCCTCAAATCTGTCCATAATTCATCGGCTGTCTAGGAGTGATATATAGTAGATCGAAGAGAGGGCTCGATAGTGTTGAGAATCCAAGAATTTATTAGATTATTGATTTCCCACTATTCTTCTTCTTTGTTTGGATTATTATCTGGAATGGGAATTATTCCATCAATAAATCCCAACTTCTTCTTTGATCTCAAGGCCATGCGCATGGCTCTTGCCCATTCTGCATAATTATTATCTTTTTCTGTTTCTTTTAACTGGACCGTAGTTAGAATCAATCCAGGTCCGTCGGTGGATACTACATAATAAGCATCTTTCTTTATTCTGTGAGCATGACTTTCTTCCACCATGTCGTTATCAACATTGCCAATATTATCGTTACTCATTATGAGAGAATTTTAGACAATTGGCTCTGATAACATGAAAGTTTCCAGTGGGGAAAACAATCTTGTGCTTTTTGTCCATTAATGTAAAATTGTGTACGTTATATAGATTTGTCATGGTGACAAATCCTAAACCTATTTGGTCTAGAAAACCTATACTAATTATAACTCATAGATATATATAGTTTAGGATTAGTAATCTTATTTACATAAGAATCCTTAACAACTGAAAATATCAAAATAAGCAATACCAAACATGTCATCTGAATCTTCAAACTACGATACAAGAAGCTCAATGTGATAAATCTTTACATATCTTTCTTATCTCAAAAATATATATTGCAAAAGTCAAAAGAATGAAGGTTCAACAGTTATAATAATTTTGGATAAGATAAACAACTCTAATTGAATCAACATTTGCATTTCACCAGGCAATGAATGATGATTTAGTGTAAAATGTAAATGATTTGAAAGCATATGGAGATAATATGGATCAAGTCTGTCTTTTCACTTGTGTATCATTTAACTTTATATTAATTATGTATAATAAAAATCTTGTCGGTGTATATTTAATCGAATTTTCCTTCTTTATTGACAAACTATACTTTTGTTTTATTTGGTACATCACAGTGGATAATGTATTGTTATGGTCTTTTGTCTAATTCATCTCAAAAGCTAACTCAAGATAGAAGGTATTTCAAGAATTTTATGCGTAATTATTTCTCAAACACTAGTCATATGAGATTCTTAACACACCCCTTCGCACAAGTTCGGATCCTCTGTACCACTTTGTATTCCACATTATGTACCAATTTTTAATTTGGTATATTTTATTAATAAACCTTAATAAATAAAGATAATACCAAAGGGAAAAAGATAAACCCTAACGAAAAAATATATTATAAGAGGGAAGTGGTACATAGTATCTTGTGCCTCTTAGGCCCAGGGGTGGATGTTAACCCTAAGGGCATTAATACTTGTGTTTTGATTATGATTAACATATGCTTGTGTGAGTATGTTTAGCTAACCCTTCATAGAACAGAAGAAGAACATGTGAAGTCTCAAAGTCTCAAGCAAAAGATCTTGTTGATGAGGGCAAAATAGAGAAGAAGAGATCAAGCTATGCCAAGATCAAATCATTGAAGACATTGAAGGCATTGTCTTTGTTAGAATGAACTAGGTACTATCTTGTAAACTCCCTAGTCTTAGTCTTTGATTAATTGATCATATATGAAGCTCTTCTTATGATTTTCTAAGATATAATCTTTTGTGAAAATCTAAGTATTCTTGACTAAAGATGTTTTGGAAAGTTTTTCTTCTCTTTAAAATGATTGTCAAGAATACATGCTTTTGAAACAAGGAAGAAAGTTTTTGTTTAAAAAGAAACTTGGCTGAGGAAAACAAGAATTCGGAAGTCCGGTTTTAAAACCGGTCGTCCGTTTTTTTCCAAAGTAAAAAATTCGGCAGTCCGTTTTTCAGAAAATCAAGTCCGAATCTTTACGTTTCAAAAACTCGGTCATCCGGTTTTAAAACCGCAGATCCGATTTTTCCTATATATCAAAATTCGGCAGTCCGTTTTCTAAGTCCGAATCTTTCTGTTTTAAAGAACCGGCAGTCCGTTTTCAGGAACCGGTCGTCCGGTTTTTGCTGTTACTGTACAAATATTACCGTTGCACAGAATGCATCTGTCATTTCTGAAAAGCAACGGCTATTTTCTAAAGGCAACGGTTTTGTGCTTCAAGACTCTATATAAACACTTGATTTTCAGCCATAAAAGACATAAGTTTGGGAATTATTCATTGAGAACATTTAACACTTTTAAAGAGCTTCAAAAATACATTTATTGCAAATTATTTTCAATCCCAAACAAAAATCTTCTTGAGCTTCATTGTTGATCATCCATCAAAGAAGAAGAAAAGAGGTGCTTGTAGAAGTAATCCATTGAGTTGTATCTTCCTCTTCTCAAGCTCATTCGGTAACATTGTTCCTTACCTTCTTATTCTTTTATTGTGATCAAAGGTTTGTGGAAAACCCTTTGGGTGATCCTTTGATAAATTTGTTGTATTGTCGTGTTTGAGGTTTTTGTATAAAACCCTTGGAGGGTGATCCTCATTGTGTTGTTGTTGTTGTGTTTGAGGTTTTAGTGTAAAACCCTTGAAGGGTGAACCTCATTGTGTAGTTGTGTAACCAACTTTGAAGATAGTGGATTTGTGAAATCCTTGGGTTGAGTCTCAAGGTAGTGGATGTAGCTCTTTGAGAGAGTGAACCACTATAAATTGTTGTGCATGTTCTTTTATGTTTAATTTTATGCTCATTTCTTAATTGCCAATACTATAAGATTGTATTTTGTGTGGATTCTTATTAAAAAGAGTTTTAGAAATATTTCACAAACAAATTGGAGGTTTATCTTTCTAATCTCACAAAAGATTTTTAAAATTAGCCAAAAACCTTATTCACCCCCCCTCTAAGGTTTTTCAATTGGTATCAGAGCAGGGCTTCTAAAAAAAAAAAGGACTTACATCCTTGAAGCAAAAGATCTTTATTTTACTATGGCTAATGTTTCTAGTTTACCATATGTAGAAGGCTCTTCTACAAATAGACCTCCTCTTTTCGATGGTACAAATTATACTTTTTGGAAATCTAGAATCAAAATATATATTTGCTCTATTAACTTTAATCTTTGGAGCATTGTAGAGAAAGGACCTTATGTTCCTATAAAGGATGGAATAGTTAAGAAAGTCGAAGATTATGATGAGCTTGACTCAAGGAAGATGACTCTAAACTTTCAAGCTATGAACATATTGAGTTGTACCTTGGATGCTAATGAATATAATAGAGTGAGCGGATGCGACTCGGCTCATGAAATGTGGAAGTTACTTGAAGTAACTCACGAAGGCACCAGTCAAGTGAAGGAGTCTAAGTTGGCTATGTTGGTGAGAGATTATGAGTTATTCATGATGAAACAATATGAAAGCATTAGTGACATGTTCACAAGATTCACCAACATCACAAATGGCCTAAAGGCGTATGGAAAAGAGTACACAAGGGGAGAAGTAAATAGAAAGATTCTTGATTCACTCCCAAAAGCATGGCAACCAAAAACTCTTGCCATTGAGGAATCAAGAGAGTTAGGACAACTTCCTATTGAAGAACTCATAGGATCTCTCCTCACCTATGAGATGAAAATAAAAAGATTAGATGAAATGGAAGATGAAGACAAAGGAAGAAAAGGCATAGCACTCAAAGTGAATGTTGATGATCATACATGCTTGTCAAACAATGAAGATGAGATTGAGGATATGGCCTTAGTAATGAGGAAATTTAAAAGATTTTACAAAAGAGACTTCAACCGAGGAAAGAATCCTCCATTCAAGAAAGGAGGACAAAGTTCATCACTCTTCAAGGCTAGGTGTTTTGAATGCAATAGCGCCGATCATCTTGTAGGCGATTTTCCCAAGGTCCTTGAAAAGGAAAAGGAAGCTTTAGAAGCCAAGCTTGAGGCATTGAAGAAGAAGAAGAAGAAGAAAGGCAAAGGCCTAATTGGTGCATGGGATCAAGACACAAGTGAAAGTGAAGGTGATGAAAAGGGAAACATATGCTTCATGGCATTAGAAAATGAGGTACAATCTCTACCTTCTAACTCTTCTAATATCCTTGATGATGATTGTGATGTTGATCCTAGTTTAATGCTTATTGAAATGTATGATGAATGCAAAAAGGTTACTAAACGAAACAAAGATTTGAAAAACAAAACTCAATTTTTATTAGATGAGAATTCAAGACTCATTTGTGAAAATAAAGCTATTCTTGAATCCTTGGAAGTTTTGAAGAAAGAAAAAGAGTGTTCAAATGATGACTTTCAAAAACTTGTTTTAGAAAACAAAAACCTTTGTGAAAAGATTTCCTTTCTTGAAAAATGTTTGATTGATTATGATGTCTTAAAGAAAAAAGTGAGTGATCTCACTCTATGTGTTGAAAAATTCACAAAAGGAAAAGAAAACTTTGAAAAACTTCTTGGCTCTCAAAGATCACCCTTTGATAAAAATGGGATTGGATATACTCATTCCAATGTTTTCTCAAAACAAACACGGTTTGTAAAGGCTTCATCATCTCACTCACACCTTTGTTGTACTTATTGTGAAAAGAGTGGTCATAAAGCCACAAAATGTTTTATAAAAAGAAAGATTGAAATGGGAGTAAAAACTGTTTGGAAAATAAAAGAAAATCCAACTAACATTTATGGACCCAAAAAGATATGGGTACCAAAAGACTTTTCTACTTCTCTTTTTGTAGGAACACAAGTCAAGGTCATCTAAGTGGTACTTGGATAGCGGATGCTTAAGACACATGACTAGATATGCATCCCTCTTGAATGAACCAAGGAAAACCGAAGGTGGTTTTTGTTATTTTTGGAAGGATCATCGGTATAGGTAACATTGCATATAGTTTATCCTCTTTAATTAAGGAAGTGCCTTTAATTAATAGTTTGAAGTTTAATTTATCTTGTATTATTCAAAAGAGTCCAAACCTCCCTTGTTTGCAAATTGATTTCTATAAGAAGTGTTAATGGGAGTGAATTCAACAACCAAGATTTTACAAAACTTTGTGATATTTTTGGTATTTTACATAACATTTTTCGGTAGCCAAAATTCCTCAACAAAATGGATTTGTAAAAAGGAAAAATAGAACTTTACAAGAAATGGCTAGATCTATGCTTTGTGAAAACTCCCTTTGAACTCACTTTTAATAAAACCCCCTCAATTGGTTATCTTAAAGTTTTTGGATGCAAATGCTTTATTTTAAACACCAAGGACAATCTTGGGAAGTTTGATCGAAAATCCGATGAGGGAATTTTTCTTGGTTATTCTTCAAACGAAAAGGCTTTTAAAAGAATCTTATGTGTTGAAGAGTCTATTCATGTATATTTTGATGAAACTAACATTTTTGTCAAAAAAGATGATGATGACATAGATAACTCTTTAAGCTATCAACCTTTGTACACTCAAGCAATGGAAGAACATGCTTATGGAGGAAGAAGAGATCGAAGCAACACAAGAAAATGATCAAGAAGCTCAAAATCTTCCTCAAGAAGGGATATATCCAAAGGATCACTCTAAGGTTTTTCAATTGGTATTATTTCTAATCTTAATTTGCTTTTGTGATCTGTTTGTTGTTATGGACTTCATGATGATACTTTAATGTTGAAAGTCATACTACTACCTCTTCTATGATCCCTTGGAACTTCTCTCCTAAAACTTTTTGATTTATGACAAAAGGGGGAGAAAATAGTGCAAGATGTAAGGGGGAGAAATCTTGTTAATATGTTGATTATTGATGATGTTTATAAGTTGTTTACAATGATTATTGATGCAAGGGGGAGTTATCTCTTTTATGGTGATTGATTATTGATGAAGCTTATAAGTTGTTTATAATGATTATTGATGCAAGGGGGAGTTATCTTTTTCTTGTTAATATGTTGATTGTTGATGATGTTTATAAGTTGTTTACAATGATTATTGACGCAAGGGGGAGTTATCTCTTTTATGGTGATTGATTATTGATGATGCTTATAAGTTGTTTATAATGATTATTGATGCAAGGGGGAGTTAACTTTTTCTTGGTGATTGTTGTGCTTTGCTCTTTTTGATATTTTGATACATCACCATACTTTACTCTTGCTCTTTTGTTCTTCTTGCATATGTGTTTGTCATAATCAAAAAGGGGGAGATTGTTAACCCTAAGGGCATTAATACTTGTGTTTTGATTATGATTAACATATGCTTGTGTGAGTATGTTTAGCTAACCCTTCATAGAACAGAAGAAGAACATGTGAAGTCTCAAAGTCTCAAGCAAAAGATCTTGTTGATGAGGGCAAAATAGAGAAGAAGAGATCAAGCCATGCCAAGATCAAATCATTGAAGACATTGAAGACATTGTCTTTGTTAGAATGAACTAGGTACTATCTTGTAAACTCCCTAGTCTTAGTCTTTGATTAATTGATCATATATGAAGCTCTTCTTATGATTTTCTAAGATATAATCTTTTGTGAAAATCTAAGTATTCTTGACTAAAGATGTTTTGGAAAGTTTTTCTTCTCTTTAAAATGATTGTCAAGAATACATGCTTTTGAAACAAGGAAGAAAGTTTTTGTTTAAAAAGAAACTTGGCTGAGGAAAACAAGAATTCGGAAGTCCGGTTTTAAAACCGGTCGTCCGTTTTTTTCCAAAGTAAAAAATTCGGCAGTCCGTTTTTCAGAAAATCAAGTCCGAATCTTTCTGTTCAAAAACTCGGTCATCCGGTTTTAAAACCGACAGTCCGATTTTCCTATATATCAAAATTCGGCAGTCCGTTTTCTAAGTCCGAAT
This sequence comes from Catharanthus roseus, assembly GCA_028651295.1. Lineage (NCBI taxonomy): Eukaryota > Viridiplantae > Streptophyta > Magnoliopsida > Gentianales > Apocynaceae > Catharanthus > Catharanthus roseus. The sequence goes on along the minus strand of JAPQWS010000048.1, from coordinate 4,131,518 downwards.
CTTTCTGTTTTAAAGAACCGGCAGTCCGTTTTCAGGAACCGGTCGTCCGGTTTTTTTGTCATATCGTACAAATATTACCGTTGCACAGAATGCATCTGTCATTTCTGAAAAGCAACGGCTATTTTCTAAAGGCAACGGTTTTGTGCTTCAAGACTCTATATAAACACTTGATTTTCAGCCATAAAAGACACAAGTTTGGGAATTATTCATTGAGAACATTTAACACTTTTAAAGAGCTTCAAAAATACATTTATTGCAAATTATTTTCAATCCCAAACAAAAATCTTCTCGAGCTTCATTGTTGATCATCCATCAAAGAAGAAGAAAAGAGGTGCTTGTAGAAGTAATCCATTGAGTTGTATCTTCCTCTTCTCAAGCTCATTCGGTAACATTGTTCCTTACTCTTCTTATTCTTTTATTGTGATCAAAGGTTTGTGGAAAACCCTTTGGTGATCCTTTGATAAATTTGTTGTATTGTCGTGTTTGAGGTTTTTGTATAAAACCCTTGGAGGGTGATCCTCATTGTGTTGTTGTTGTTGTGTTTGAGGTTTTAGCGTAAAACCCTTGAAGGGTGAACCTCATTGTGTAGTTGTGTAACCAACTTTGAAGATAGTGGATTTGTGAAATCCTTGGGTTGAGTCTCAAGGTAGTGGATGTAGCTCTTTGAGAGAGTGAACCACTATAAATTGTTGTGCATGTTCTTTTATGTTTAATTCTATGCTCATTTCTTAATTGCCAATACTATAAGATTGTATTTTGTGTGGATTCTTATTAAAAAGAATTTTAGAAATATTTCACAAACAAATTGGAGGTTTATCTTTCTAATCTCACAAAAGATTTTTAAAATTAGCCAAAAACCTTATTCACCCCCCCCCCCCCCCCCCCCCTCTAAGGTTTTTCAGTGGACATTTGAATCGTGAAGTTTGGAGCAACCCAACATGTACTAGGTAGCTCTAATACTATGTTAAAATTTGGGCTTATGCCTAACACACCCCATAAGATTCCTCAAGAGAGGAGAATTCCTCAAGCCTTATAAGGAGTAATTTTTTCTCATGCACTAGCCATGTGGGATTTTCAACAATAAAAGATAAACCCCAAAACAAATTTATTATTAAACTAGGAATAGTGAAGGTACTAAATGATCCTGGATGTACATTACGATTTTACCTCTATTTGATCCACTAATTAGATTAATTTTAATCGTACAACTTTTTCTTTTCTAAAATATTGTTGTTCTTCATAGACCTACTTTGAGTACAGTGTTGGAAATATTGATAGATAGACAGAGAAATCTTGTGTAACACACATACATATATATTGAATTTTCTAACCTGAAGAATGGACAAATTTCTGTAGGTGAAGAAAAGCATACGGACGAACAGGATAGTGACACGTGGCAAGCATTCATTTCAAGGTGGTTTTGTGTTGATATTTTCATTCGGTTGTTAACCGGTTAGGAGGGAAAGAATTGATGGAATATCCAATTCAAAACTTAGGTATAGAAGTAGTAATGAAAGCTAAAAGTGGGAATAAAATCCCTAGATTCTGAAATTTATTGCTAGTTGAAATGCAAAAGGAGAAAGTTTGAATTAATGCAATTTAATAGTTGTTATTAGAGTTTTAAGGTGGGGTTATAAAATGAAGATATTTAAAGGCTTCATTTGAAGCTAGACCATGAAAAAATTTCAGAAAAAGTTTGAGAAGAAGAAAGAAAAGAAACTTGATAGGAGAAAAAAAGTGTGATAAATTTTTAACATGATTAATAGGATAGGAAGTGGAAGAGGAATTGAAGAATAGAAATAGAAGCCTACGTAGATAAACAGCAGAAGAAAGAATGAAGTTGAAGGTAAGAACATGAAAAATTCAAGTTTGTATTTTCTGGGGAAAAAAATTTACAGGTACAAAAGCTAAGAATTCGAATATTTAAAAGGTTGTTACACAATATTTAAATAATACCCGATTCTATGTATTGTAGAAGTGTAACGTATGTACCAAAGTTGAAATATTGTGTATCAAAAGTAATGACCAGTGAAGAAGACATGAAACACGAAAATGAAATTTATTTCTTGATGTGATAAAATTATATTTATGGTTTGCTTAAATAATCATTTTTGTTAGGTTTAGTTATGCATCATTTGATAGAAATAATGTTAAAATTGGGTTTATTAAAAAATGTAATTATGAAAAAAATCAATCTAATAGCTTTGTTTATTATCAAAGTATATAAGAGTTATCAAGATTTAATAGGCTATTATTGCATCATTATTCCAAGAGTTTAATTACCACCATTTGTTACACATTTTTATGAAATTTGATATTATTAGCGCAATTTGGAAATAAGACTTCATATAATTGAACAGGTTCTAGACTAAATAATATGCGAAATCCAAGTCAATATGATATTGTAAATAATTTTATACCTGAAATGTTTCAAGATGAATTTGTCGATTATTGGAATTCAGTTAGGATGGCGAAGACAATGGGTGGGAATCGACCTCTGACAATTGGAGTAGAACGGTAACGTGATAGGGGTAGAGCAACAAATTTACGTGATGAAGTAGGGCGGGGAAAGGGAAAAATGATCAACTTGAATGGCAATATCAAAGGTGGAGCAAGAATGGCAGTTCCAGATGAAGAAGATTCTGATGAATGGAAAATATAAATGTTGAAAGGTCGGGAGGTGGATGTTCATTATTTAGAAATGGGAGAATGAATCGTAACAAAATGTTAGAAGATAATGAAGTTAAATTTGAAGAAATTGATGGTGAAACGGAAAAAGACGAAAGAACAGGGAATTTTATGTTTCATTTTTATTTTAATAGTGTGGATGACATTATAGAAGAACAAGTGAAGAATATGACGTTCGACTCAGATGAGGATGCCTGTTATTTTTACAACATGTATAGCAGATGTGTTGGTTTCAACGTGAGGAGAGGAGATCGAAAACTAGACAAGACTAGCGTCATTGTAACATATCCCACATTTCTGTGCAGCAGACATAGATTTCGAAAAAACAAGTGGTTGAATAATCCGAACTGAAGCAGGAAACCGAAGGTTGTGACAAGTATCGGATGCCAAGTATATTTTATGGTGAGGTACGATTGTAAGATAAAGAAGTACATTGTTGCGGAGTTTGTTAGAGAACATAATCACACGATGATAATTCGTGAACACATAACGTTTCTTCGATCACATAGAAATGTGATTGAGGGGGATTTGGCACAAGTGAGGACATTCCAAAGTATCGGTGAGGGAACAAGTCAAATAATGAAGTCATTTGTCTTTCAAGAGGGTGGTACAACCGAATATATGCTAATAGAAGGAAAGGCATATTGGACGGGGATGCTAAGTGTGCGATTGCTTTTATAATCGCTGTGCAAGATATGGATCCATTGTTTTACCTTACTTATGATCTAGAAGATGAAAGGAAATTGAACCGCCTTTTTGGTGTGATTACCAGTGCAGGGTAGATTACCATGAGTTTGGTTTTGGTGTTTGACATAACGTACAAAACTAATAGATATCGAAAGGCACTGGTTCTAATGGCAGGTGCGAACAATTACTTTTTGACTTGCGTTTTTACATGTGCATTGTTATTTGATGAGACGGTTAAGACATATGAGTTGGTTCTGAACACATTCTTAGATTCCATGAAATGGGAAAAGCCTTGTTTGGTTGATATTGACAGTGAAAATGCATTAAGTAAGGCGGTGAAGAATTTGCTACCTGATACAAGACACAGAGTTTGTAGTTGGCACTTGAGGCGAAATGTTAGCACAAAGGTGCACTGCTATGAATTCAATTCAGGATTCGGTCGCTTGATGAAGAAAAAATATGGAACATTTGAGTTTGAATCCGATTTGCCGAGGTTAGTACGCAATTGTGGTATAGAAAGAAATGAACATGTGACAAAACTACACAGAACAAGGGCTCGATGGGCGGAATCATATCTTCATGGATAGTTCTTTGCCGGGATAAGGGCTACACAACGATGTGAGCTGATGAATGCATATTTGAAGAGGTGCCTGAAGGACAAGATGCGCTTGTTCAAGTTCGTATAACCATTTTAGCTTGCTATTTCAAGACTCAGACACGCCAGCGTACATGTTGCATCCATCACTGAGAATACTAATGTTGTATTAATGACAGGGCTCATTGCTCTTGAGAAAGATTCTTTGGAATCATATACTAGGGGTATGTTCAACATGGTTACTAAACAATTTAGAAGGCAAGGTTTATACTCTGAGGTCCAAAAGATTGAATCAGGGGACTCTATAAAGTTTTTGTTTATGAAGCATGACTCACAGTAGACGATTTGGATAGTGGAACGATCTATGAACAATGGTGGGATGGAATTCTCCTGTATGAAACTCGAGTCAAAAGGGGTTCCAGGTAGTCACATGTTCAAGGTGATTTTTTTCGAGAATATGAGGACAATTCCAAACGCGTGCACTTACTCGAGGTGGTCTCGTAAATTTTCTCAGAAATTCATTTTTGCCCTATTGGTGGGTGTAAGCGAAGGTGTAAGCCAATGAGCATGATATGGTATGTTGAGCAAGATGTATGCCCAGATTTGTTATTACGAGTCTCATGTTGATGGGGGGACTAATCATTTGAAGGGTTTGATAGTCTGTAAAACTAAGAGACTTAAGGTGATGTGCATTAATAAAAAAATTCATGGATATTCGTGCCACAAAGAAAAGATTTGTCGGTGTGAAAGATCCAGAAGAAGTAAGAGCAAAGAAGAATCACAATCCACTACCTCAAGCCACCACCTGTCATCACCATGTATTTCTTTTTTTTCTTTTCCTTCACTAACTGCCTAACACCCTTAAGTATATATATATATATATATATATATATACCATAAGTCTTTCTTTTTTTTTTCTTTGTTAGTTTTTTTAGTAGTTTGGCAACCATACTCCACTACATCATCAGGTTAGTACTTTCTTTTTTCTTTTCAAGTTTAGTTAGTTCATTTTAGTTCCATTTTAGAAATACATTTAATTTATATTTTTCAAATCAAATATTTTTTTTGGGAGTTTTAATTAAGTTTTGGAACATTTATTTAGTTAATGTTAGGGAGTATAATAATTGGAGTGAGCAAGTGGCATGTTTAGGAATAGGGTTTAATTGTGGTTTCTCAAGAGAGTATATTTTTAAGAGTATAAGATTTTCAATCTTTTTAAAGTATTGCTATAGGTATATATATATATATATACATCCTAAGTTCACTTAGTAAGATCTAGATATTATTTAATGAATAGGATTATCTTTTTGGTGCTTAATTTAATATAACTATTTTTATTACTATATTTGTAGGATCATAGCTCTAGATCAGTATCAAGGTGAGTCCACAAACCCCCGTTTTATTATGTTATTTCAAATGTTACGGGCTATATAAACATGTTTTCAAAACTTATCATAAAATATTTACTGTTTTTTAGAACGGTATAGCTTGACATATTTTTCTTAATTGGAAATGTTATCCACAATGTGTAATATGTTCATTAGAAATGCATAGGAGCGGTGCTCCACAAAGGTGTTTTCTTTTTAAAACTGATTATTCTTTTGTGGTGAAAAAAAATTAATATGTATACAAGTTTTCTGGAAATATCTATGAGTTGGAAATGCTTTATGCTTTGGCATACATGAATGTAGACCTGGCATATTTGTAAATCTGCATAAGCATGTGTTGACTAGCGGATTCTTGGAAACTTACATGATTTGACATGCATGAATATAGATCTGGAATAAATGTGAAATCTGCATAAGCATGTGTCGACTGGCGGATGGGAATTTTTGCTATTGACTTGAATCTATTTCGACGGCCAAGCAAGTGGCGGTATGTATATACATATGAAAACCACATTCCGACCAGGGTCAAAGTTTTGGTTATATCATGTGTTCAGAAGCGTCAGAGGATTGTACCATACGTGGCTAGTCCCCTGTACTAGGGCCTCTTCCGATGATGTGGACAATTTTTTACTCTAAGGTTAGATCTACTTGAAAAGGAGCATAGTACCTAAAGGGTTTTGCCCAATCGGTATTTATGTGGACATCGCGTCATGCTCTGAGGTGGGTCAGCCGCCTCGTGGAGAGCCAGGAGGGGCTTGAAACTAAGGTTAGTCTCAGGGCAGACCTGGTAGCTGCCCCAGGAATCTATATCCTGGTTTGGCCAGTGATATGGAGAGTGCGATTGTTATGGAAATCGAGCGCTCGAATGCTGTTTGGCTAGTATTGACTATGAGATGCCAAAACTTGGTTCCGATGACCTCGTTATGCTATAGTATCCGGACTTTGTCCTTGGAGCCCGATTGTTGCATTACATGTTCAGTTGAATTCGGGTGTAGAAGCTGTGCTGATGTGTCTTGATTCGTTCAGACTTCCTAGTTATGCTCGAACCCCCCATGTAGGTTCAAGCATCGGTGTTGTTAAAGCAACAAAAGAAAAATGTTTTCTTATAACATTGCATGAACTGTTTCTGAAACAGCATCATCATTGTTTTAAAGAAATCACTAAAGCACATACGCACATGGACTCACTGAGCGTTCGAACTCACTTTTGTCCATATCATGTTTTTCCCAGATTAACTCAAGACCAACAAAGGCACAGTAAGCAGCTAAAGTAGTATGCTTAGAGTTGTGTGATTGGGTCTTTCTCGGAAAGGACATGTGATTTTATTTTTTATGCTTGAGCCGTTTGTAAAGTATTTCTATCTTTGTATTAGAACGATAATAAGATAAGAAGTTTTCTTGAACCCTATATTTTCAGCATTCTATTAGTATACAATTTACTTAGTTTTCTGCTGCGTACTGTGTGTATATACTTCTAATTGTTGCCCCGAGGGTTGTGCTCTTGTTTTGAGACTTATAGTTTAGTACCAAGAGGCACGCAGATATCCTACTCACCCACAGTTGACCTAGTGGCAGGGTTGGGAGAATCACATGTGGTATCAGAGCTTTAGGTTCGATTTTTTGCTAGAGTTAGTAGATTCTAAATGAGTACTAGAAGCCAGCAACATAGTTTTATTCTGTTTGAAGACTTTTAAGTTCCCTTTTCTCTTTCGTTTTGCTAATCGTGTTATTAGTCTTGTGGGAACAATGCTCCTTTATATACAAGGTCATATCTTTTGCCATAACTACATTGAGAGCACATATAGATATATTAAGCTTTGAATTGATGATGCTTTAAGTGAAAGAGTACCAGGATTATTTTAGTCATCAATAGAGATTATTTTTTTTAGACTTGTAGTTTGATCGAGGGATCTCTTGGGACATAAGGTATCAGGAGAAAATTATGACGACTTGCAGTGTATTAACTGCACAAAGAGTGAGTGTGAAGTTCTTATTAAGTACACATGTATTCTGTATCGATTTTTGTCATCCCTACTTCAGTGATAGCAAAGAACTCCATGCTCCTTGTAAAATCAACATTTTTATTGATGTTGTCACAATAAAAAGAGCTCTCTGGTCTTTAGTTCTATATTCGATATATATTGTGTAAGTATTACTCCACACTACCGATCGGTGAATGTAAAGATGAAGGTGAGCTTATTAGGATGGAGCTAATGATGACTTCAGCTTGATAAGGAAAACAATAAGTAATGACAAGGGTGGGTAGACTAGAAGCTAAGTTCCTTGAGATTTTGAATATTATTATATCTTGTGTATGAGAGATTGGTGATCTAATATGAGAATGGGAACGATTGATATAATTGTTGAGATCTTTCTGTGTTTTCACTATGAGTTTCATCTAGACTACTTTTGATAAGCTCAGTGCTAGATCATAATCTTTAGGAAGAAGATATACCTAAATTGGGCTGGTATACTTGCATTTTGCTAGGATTCTTTGGTTTACACTGTACATATGTGTTGAGTATAAATCTAGTTTTGTGAGTGTGATTCTTTAATGGCTGTATATAACCTGGAAGAGCTTAGGATTGTGTTGATTACAAATTATGTTATGTATGGTACATCAATGGCATATTTTGTATACATGTTCTACCCTATGCAGCAACGACTATTTTTTTTAATTTAGAAAATGTTTCACTCTTTATTTGATATAAAGTTCTAGTGTGTAGTGTTTTGTATGTAAGCTTTAACCTATAAATTAAGGTTTAGATATTTAACATTGAGTAGATGCTTTTCGAAAGGACGGGGGAAGTGCAAGGGGATAATAATTGTTTCAATCATTTGAGGGATAGGGCGTGATAGTAAGAATGGATTGGTTGACTAGACATTTGAATATGTGCATTGTGGGTGAAATTCAGATAAGTTTAATCAGCTAATGTTTCTAATCTTTAGAATTACGGAAGAACAAAGAATCACTTTATACGCAAGAGTAATATAAGGAAGTTGGCTAAGTTTAGCCGACCGAGTATGGCAATCCTTGTATTCCAAAGGAATTGAACAATGCGGGAAAATCCCTTTTTGTCTGGCATAAGAGCCATGAACTTGTTATGGAAAGGATGTCAAGAGTACCTAGCATATTTACTCAATAAGCCTAAGGAAGAGGTAAAATTAGAAACAGTACCCATGGTGAAGAAGTTTGTAGATGTTTTTCTCGAGGAGTTAATGACACTGCCCTAGATTGAGAAGTGGAGTTCAACATAGGAGTTGGTACCCGGTGCTAAACTAATATCTCGAACCCCATATCAGATAGCATAGGAAGAGTTTAGAGAGTTGAAAAAGCAACTACAAGAATTGTTGCAACAAGGATATATCCATCCAAGTATATCTCCTGGGGGTGCGTCAGTTTTGCTTGTAAAGAAGAGATATGGGACCTTAGGGTGTGTGTAGACTACATATGACTAAATAGTCTGACAACTAAAAACAAGTACCCACTCCCACTTATTGATCAACTGTTTGATCCATTTCAAGGAGCAGGATGTTTTTTTAAATTGGACTTGAGATAGAGGTACTATTAAGTTAGGAAAAGAGAAAAAGATATTCAATGACGGCTTTCAACATACGATATAGATACTATGAGTCTATCTTTATGCCATTTGGATTGACAAATGCACCCGTGACATTTACGGAATTGATGCATATGATTTTCTACACTTGCTTGGATAAGTTTGTGATGATTTCCATTGATGAGATTCTCGTGTATTAATCAAACCTCGAAGCACACGAACAACATCTTTGAAGAGTGTTGTAAACTCCACAGAAGTATAAGTTGTACATCAAGTTTAGTGAATGTAAGTTTTGGATGGTGACAAGTGACTTCCTTATGGCATGAGATTACTCAGGAAGGAGTATCAGTAGATCCAGTAAAGGTAGAATAGTGACCGATTGGACGCAACCCAAAACACCAATAGAGGTACATATCTTCTTAGGTATGGAAAGGTATTATTGGTGATTCATAACAGACTTTTTTTAGCATCGTTAGACCTTTACACAACTTACAAGGAAAGCCATCGAGTTTATATAGGTGGAGAAATGTGAGAGAAGTTTCCAAGAGGTAAAGCATTGAGTAATTTTGGTATAGGTTGCGCTGTTACCCAATTCGAGTGAGGAACTTTCTCTATAAAGGGAAGGCCTAGGAGCCATGTTGATGCAAGAAAGAAGGTTGTAGCTTATATTATGAGGAAGTTGAAGGATCATGAACGAAATTATCCAACACACGATTTGGAATTAGCAGCTGTTGTGTTTGCGCTTAAGAAGTGGCGGCACTATTTGTATAAAGCCAATATGAGATCTTTACCGATCATAAGAGCTTAAAGTACCTATTTTCTCAGAAGGACTTAAACATGAGACAACGTCGATGAATAGGGCTGCTGGAAGAATGCCGATACCAAATTAACTACCCTACGGGAAAAGCTAATGTGCTGGCAGGTTTAAATATAACATGAGGCAAAAATATCAAGTCTCACCTTAACATCTATCTTGCAACAAGATATTACAATAGCCCAAAGGAATGGCATGAGATTCCAGGAATTTAAGAACCAAGTGGAAGCTAAGAAATAGAAAGATTTTCAGACATTAGAAACCGATAGGAGCTTGTACTTTCATAATCGGTTGTACATTCCTGACGAAACCAAGCTTAAGCGTAAAATAATAGAAGAAGCACATAGAAGTAAGTAGTCAATGCACCCCGAAGAGAATAAGATGTATAAAATTGAAAGCAAAACTTTTGGTGGAATGGAATAAAGAGAGAGATTGCAGAGTATGTGGTAGTTTGTATTACATGTCAAAGAGTTAAAGTGAAGCATCAAAAGTCAGTAGGACTACTACAACCCCAACATGTTCCTGAATAGAAATGGGATCATGTGACAATGGATTTTGTTACAGGATTACCCCGAACCCAGGGTTATAAAGATGCTATCTGGGTGATTATTGACCGACTAATGAAAGTGGCGCACTTTATTACCATTAATACGACATACCCTTTGGACAAGTTAGCATAAATCTATGTAGAAGAGATTGTACAACTTCATAGAGTGCCTGTTGATATTGTATCGGACCGAGATCCAAGATTTACCTCCAAATTTTGGCTTAAGTTCCAATTAGCTATGGGGACCAATCTAAGTTATGGTATTATAATACCCCAGCACATCCCCAGACCGATGGACAGATCAGTCCGAGAGAACAATTCTAAACGTAGAGGATATGTTGACAGCTTGCGCCTTAGATTTTTGGAGCAAGTGGTTTGACAATTTTGCTTGTGCTGAGTTTGTTTATAATAACAGCTACACTCTTCGATAGGAATGGCACCATTTCAACCATTGTATGATAGGAAATGCAAACCACCCCTGTATTGGGATGAGGTCGGAGTTCGATCTCGTTGAGGACAAACAAACTTGATGCCAGAGTTGGAAGAGATGCAGAAACAAGTTAAAATAATTCAAAATCGGCTTCAAACATCTAAAAGTAGACAGAAGAGTTATGTCGATAATCGAAGAGGGATCTGGAGTTTAGTGTGGGAGATCAAGTTTTTCTTAAAACATATGCCTCATCGCAGAAAGTTTAGATATCCGAAGGGAGGAAAGCAAAACCCCCAATATATTGGACCGTTTGAAGTTATTGATAGGGTAGATAAAGTAGCATATCGGCTAGTCTTGTTGAGTGAGCTGATAGGTATACAGATGTGTTTCGTGTATCACAATTGAAGAAGTACCATCCTGCACCTAATCATGTTCTCAACGATGAACCAGTTGGAGTTACGAGCAGATTTCTAATACGAAAAAAAAAACGATACACAATGTGGAGTGATGCGTAAAAGAGTTACGCGGGAGACAGATTCTAATGTGTAGGCAACCTGGGAGACTGAGGAATACATGAAGAAGAAGTATCCAGAACTTATCGATATATGACTATTAAATTTCAAGGACTAAATTTCTTTTAAGGAGAGTAGAATATAACGCCCTACCTAGTAAGCACCTAGCAAGGCTTTAAAATTATGGGCATTATGAAAGTAGAGTTTGGGGTCTAGTGGAGCATAGTATTTTTTTTACTTAGTGGTATTTTGTAGATACTTATGAATGAGAGTAAAACTTTATTATATTAAGATTTTATTAGTGGGGTTTATAAGTGCCTTTAAGTGGGAATTTTTTTAGAATACCTAGTATGTGTATTTTAGAAATTTAAGGTTTTAAAGTGGTAATTGTAAAAAAAAACTTACTAATTAAGATTGCCGCCACCTAAAGCCACCACATGTCATCACCATGTATTTCGTTTTTTTCTTTTCTTTCACTAACCGCCTAACACCCTTAAGTATATATATATATATATATATACACCATAAGTCTTTCTTTTTTTTTTCTTTGTTAGTTTTGTTTAGTAGTTTGGCAACCATACTCCACTACATCATCAGGTTAGTACTTTCTTTTTCTTTTCAATTTTAGTTAGTTCATTTTAATTCTAGTTTAGAAATAGGTTTAATTTTTATTCTTCAAGTCAAATATTTTTTTGTAGTTTTTTAATTAAGTTTTGGAACATTTATTTAGTTAATGTTAGGGAGTATAATAATTAGAGTGAGCAAGTGACGTGTTTAGGAATAGGGTTTAACTTTGGTTTCTCAAGAGTGTATATTTTTAATAGTTTAAGATTTTCGATCTTTTTAAGGTATTACAATAGGTATATATATATACATACATCCTAAGTTCATTTTGTAGGATCTCGATATTATTTATGAAATAGGATTATTTGTTTGATACTTAATTTAATATTAAGTATTTTTATTACTATATTTGTAGGATCATAAAACCAGATCTGCATCCAAGTGAGTCCACAAACTTTATTTTATTATGTTATTTCAAATTGTACGGGCTATATAAATATGTTTTCGAAACTTATCATAAAATATTTACAGTTTTGGAACGCTATAGCTTGACATGTTTTTCTTAATTGGAGATGTTCTCCACAATGTGTTACATGTTCATTAGAAATGCATAGGAACTATGCTCCACATAGGTGTTTTCTTTTTAAAACAGATTATTCTTGTGGTGAAAAGGAATTAATCTGTATACGGGTTTTCTGGAAATATCTATGAGTTGGAAATGCTTTATGCTTTGGCAGGCATTAATGTAGACCTGATATATTTGTAAATCTGCATAAACATGTGTTGACTGGTGGATTCTTGGAAACTTATATGATTTGACATGCATGAATATAGATCTGGCATAATTGTGAAATCTGTATAAGCATGTGTTGATTGGTGGATGGAATTTTTGCTATTGACTTGAATATATTTCGACAGCCGAGCAAGTGGCCTTCCGATTTGTATATACATATGAAACCCCATTCCAGCTATAGTTAAAGTTCTGGTTATAATCATGTGTTCAAAAGCGTCAGAGGATTGCACTGTACATGGCTAGTCCCCGTACTAGGGCCTTTTCCGATAACGTTGGTGGTTTTTTACTCTGAGGATGGATCCACTTGAAGAGGAGCATAGTACCTGAAGGGTTTGGCCTAACCAGTATATACGTGGACATCGTATCATCTCTGCGGTGGGTTGGCCGCCTTGTGTTGAGCCAGGAGGGGCTTGAAACTAAGGTTGATCTCGTGACAGACCTGGTAGGTGCCCCAGGGATCTGTAGTCTGGTTTGGCCAGTGATATGGAGAGTGCGGTTGTTATGGAAATCGAGCGCTCCTATGGTGTTTGGTTGGTATTGACTACGAGATGCCAAAACTTGGTTTCGAGACCTTGTTATGTTATGGGATCCGGAGTTTGTCCATGGAGCCCAATTGTTGCATTATATGTTCTGTTGAATTCAGGTGTAGAAACTGCAGTAATGTGTCTTGATTTGCTCAGACTTCCCAGCTGTGCTCAAACCCCTCATGTAAGTTCAAGCATCAGTGTTGTTAAAGCAACAAAAGAAAAGTGTTTTTTTTTTTATAATATTGCATGAACTGTTTGCGAAACTGCATCATCATTATTTTAAAGAATCACTACAGCACACACACACGTGGACTCACTAAGCATTCGCGCTCACATTTTTGCATATCATGTTTTTCCCAGATTGACTCAGGACAAACAAGGACGCAGCAAGCCACTGAAGTAGTATGCCTGGAGTTGTGAGATTGGGTCATTCCCATAAAGGACATGTGATTTTGTTTTCTATGCTCGTGATGTCTGTAAAGTATTTCTATATTTATATTAGAATGAGCATAAGATAAGAAGTTTTCGTGAACCCTATATTTTGAGCGTTCTATTAGTATTCAGGTTACTTAGTTTTCCGCTGCGTATTATGTGTATATACTTCTAAATGTTACCCCGGGGGTTGTGCTCTTGTGTTGAGACTTATAGTTTAGTGCCGAGAGGCAAACAGGTATCCTACTCAGCTGCACTTGACCTAGTGCCAGGGTTAGGGGTATCACAGAAATGACATTCCATAGATTGGGCGAGGGGATTAAATGAGAGGGTGTTGAAAGATTTTCAAAAAAATAAAAAAAAATTAAGCTCATTAATGAAGAGTGATTGCTTGAGTGGTTGGTTGAAGTTGATAACCCAACTTTAACATGAAGGAGAAAGAGCCATGAAATCGACATTTTGCTTGCTAAAGTTTGTCTACATCTTACCCACGTTTCGCATGCTTTTGGCCGACTACGTAATCATTTCACACATTTTTATTATTTAAAAAAAACAGAATACTTTGATGTGAGATAAATTAAACGGTCAAGTAACAGCATTATCCTTTGGGTAAAAAAGGTAATTATTCAACACATTTTCATGACTTACAAAAAACAAAAAAGAGGTATATTGCATGTAGGACAAATTCATTAGCCAAGTAACATGAAATATCCTTTGGGTAAAAAAGGTAATAGTTGTCCTATGGAAATCACATAATGCTACAGTCGACAGGAGAGGCATTTAATGCTCTAATTTTTATATTTTTGACAAAATGTATAGTCTTTAAAATCTAGTTTGTTAAATTTTATTCACCTAAAATATCATTAACAATTTTATTTTTTCTCTGTTTCTTTAATTTATCCCCTAAAACTTATTTCATTTTGTTGAGAATACAAGATAAACAAATTTAAGTGCCTTGCCAAACCATTGAATAACATATAGCTATTCAAAAGAAAGTTACAGGCTCCATCATTCTCGAGAGATTAAAATCGCCCCCCTCCCCTCCCCCAAAAATGTAATCTTTAAAACCCCAAACCCTAAACCATACTAGAACCTTCAACAACTAATTGACCCATCAATTTGAACAACAATAGAACATAAAACATATATAAAACATTATGCAGGCTGCAAAAATATATTTCATCCTCTTTAATTTGTACATAACTATTGTTTTTCTTCTTCCTTTTATCTAAAACAATTACATCAAAATTCTGACATCCCATGAATCTTCTTCCTGTGTTACTCTTAGTTCTGGATATGTGAATGCTTGCTGGCAAACCGCATTAGCAAATTGCAGCTTTTCTTGTAATCTAAAACTTCCTTGAAGAGGTCGAAGATAAAGAACTAGACATTTTGCTCTTCTCTTGATCTTGAAATTTTTTGTTAAATGATAAGTTTTGCCAATTGAAGAAAGAAGAAGAATGTTGAGGAGGTGGTGGAGTCCAATCTGAAGAAGAAGAAGAAAAAAGTTAAGGGTTTGAATAACACTATGTAGAACGTTAGATTGGGTAGGGGTAGGGAAAATTATTGGATGTTTATAAAATACCCATGTTCAAAAGAAATTAGTTTTTGGATATAAATAAAACAAGTGTGTATGGGTAAGAAGTAATCGGTGTAGATTGGCTATGTGTATTTTGGGTGAATAAAAATTCACAAAATAGGATCAAATTAAAAATAAATAAATGAATTTATGAAATCAATTTGCAATTTCATATGGGGTCATATGTCCTTGTTTGCAAATATTTTCATTAAATGGCATAGTTGCAATTTGTATGAATTGGCCAATATTGTGTGAACAGCCAAATTTCTCACCATCTATTTAATGATCAAAAGTTTAGTCCAACTCAAACAAGTACAGGTCGAAACCCACTAAGATTTGCATGCAAAAAACTGTTTACCTTTGGAATACAAGCAAACATTTCCATCTCTTCAACTCAAAACCTAAAACGCATTTGGTATCGTGAAGAAAATGTCCGAAGGTAACCGTTCATCAGTCCGTAGATTCTGACTAAATGACTCGAGGGAGCAAAATTCATAGAGGAGAGAGTTGGAGAAGTTGATATCCTGAAAATTGGATGGATTATTGAACATGGCGAGGTCAAGCTAAACCGCACAATGACAGCAATAGGATTATTTTACGACACTATGAAAACACGTGTTCTCGGCAATCATGACATTAATTTCGGTTCGTTCAAGGCAATATGTGGTTGGAACGGTGATGAACTTCCGTTGATTCCAAATGGTCCTAGCTTTACCATAGCTTTCTTGATTTTGAAAGACATGATATTGCGAGGCCATAAACAAGAGATGACAAGAATTAACGCAGCTTAAAGACCACATGTTTGGGTGCTGAGCTTATGAAGCCTCTATAAAAGGGATGATGGATTCTTTGAAAATGAAATTCTTTCACGAGATCAGTCCGGGAGCTTTCATTGTTGACAAGCGAACTTATCTGTTCTACAATCCGATGACTATTGAAGTGGCAGATTACTTTAAAAGTGTTGGAGGAACAATCACTTTCCGTCTCTCTCACTTGTTTCATGTCTCGTTTATAAAGACCGCACTTGTTCAGTACATAACTCAACAGCCTGGTACATCTACTTTGAATAGTTTTAATGATCTCTCCAATTAGTTTCAGACTCCTCTCGCTAGTCCCGAGACGGGACCTTTTAGCACCCCTACATTTAACCGAATTGCTTCAATGCACGCCTTTTGGGATGTTAATTCACCTTATTTTCAAAGCCCGATGTTCTAATCTATGGTTCTATGGCACTTCTGTTATTTATGAACTATTAATGGCAGTTTGTTTGTGCTGAAGGTGTTTTTTTTTTTTTTTGGAAAAATTATGTTAAAGGTGCTTTTTTGGGGTAAAAATTATGTTGAATGTGCTTTTTTCGGGAAAAATTAAGTTGAAGGTGCTTTTTTTTGGGAAAAATTATGTTGAAGGTGCTTTGGTTCCGTCAATTAACACTGGGTAGATTTTAGAATTTTCTCTAGTTTTTGTAATCACTCAGGCATTTAAGAACGGTTAAGTGTGGATCTTTAATTCGCATTATTAATTAATATGACATCCTATGTATGTTATTGTAAGACCATCGTCATGCCCCTCCACCTCAACTCGGTCTCTGATATGAAACTTCATTCTCGAGCCCTGTAGTAAAAAAAGAATTAAAATGAAGTTGAATTTATTCGGTACCGAAACACTAAATTTAACATTAAAATATGAATAAACTTATGTCTTACAAACACTTGCCCTTTGTCAGAAAATACTAGTTGAGAATTTTACTTGTTCATGTCGTGAGACTATAGATAGGAATTCAAGTAATTGGCATAACATCCTTTTATAGTATTGAATTTGTAATCCTATTTTAAAATAAAAGAAGCACAAAATTAAACTCACCCCAACCCTTATACCCCTCGACCTAGTCATTGTCCTTTGAAATTCAAAGTTTGTTCATTTTCTATGCAGACATAAATGGAAGCAAATCAATGTGTGGTCAAATCAATGTTCCCAAATGAATGCTCCCAATAAAACCTATCACAAACCCCCTAAGAACCTCCACCCAGTGGTAAGATAAAGGATCATTATAAAGGATTCTATTGACCATTGGGCAAGACCAACCCCCCACCTCTCCAGACCTCCACCAGTTAATGGTATATAAAACACCGAATTTTACAATTTCCATGCATACATAACGTGCACCATTGAACGAGGTTTTGTGTTGTCAAATTAGTAATGTCATGACATAATATACCTCCTCCCATTCCTATGAAATAAATGCGGGTATATTTGGAAAAGAAACATTAAATGTATATTTCAAAATTGTATGGTCAAAGAGGGCAGAGTTGGAAAATAGACAATAAATACACATTAAATTGTATAAAAGAACTTATAAATTTTACCATCCATGTTTTACCGAAAAAAATTATATTTCCTACTAGAGGTAGTAGCCATTTTACACGTAAAGTTTATCGAATTTAATGTGTATTTTCCCAACTGTTCCTTGCCATCTTTAATTCATTTATATATCTCTATTTTTCAATTTAATTCAACTCGGTGGAAAATGGTTTAGGTATTAGAAGTAAAGGAGAGAAGAAGAGTTGCTTTGTGAGGTAAATGCCATGTCATTTAATGCTTTTATGAAACACGTAGACTCATATGTTCACATAGGTTTGGGACCCTACATTTATTATTTTGTTCAAATGCTTTTATAGTTTCCAAGCCTATTTGTATTTTTCTATGAAATTGTTAAAGTGATAAGCCTGATGCAGCCAGCATGTTTGTGACCAAAAATAGGAAAAAAACATATAGTGTGTATCCCTTTTTCAACTCTTTTTTTATTTTGACTTTTTTTTTATTTTTTGGTCAAACTATGTTGGTGTCAGGAAGCCAAATGATTTCTGAACATTTTCACAATTTTTCGGTATCGACGAATTCTAAATTATGGCCCATTGAATCATTTTATGTAATTCTTTGGGTTTTAGAAATTAAACATAAATTGGGCTATACAAGACCAACCCCCAAAAATTATTAAAAAAATAACACATTTCTGGACTGAGCCAAAGGGCCAATTGTTTGGATATAATATAACTAGTGCAAATGCCAATGATGAATCTGGGCTTCAAAGTAAAACATTATAACTGAAGCCCAAGTCTATTCTACCTTAATGCTTATGCCCAAGCTCTAATGGAATGAATTTCAAGTAAAAATCAGCACCATATTGTACATTAAGTTTAAAAAAAACACTAAACAAAATGGTAGCCTCCAATTTAATGACAATATCAGTAAAATCTATTAGGCAAGAAACACTGAAAATATAAAGTATAAAGTTATATAAAGTTATAAAGTCCCAAAAAAGTAACAAAAGACATGATCATGCTCCCAGTCTAACTTTTTCATTGTGAGGCCAAGGAAAAATAAATGTATCCCAGTTCCTGTAATGAGTAGAAACCATGAAAAACAGACAATGTCGTGACATGACCACTTTACACAAGATTAAGTACGTACATCTCAACCAACCATTAAAGTAATAAGTAAACCTATTTATGTCCGTCACTACACTCGATGACATAACCGAAATCGTATAGTATGATGCCTCTAGCCATATTATCATCGCTCATGAATAGCTTAAACACATATGATTGTCGATCTATTGAATCAACATGTGAAAACGAAATTATAGATCAAAATGACAATATCTCAGCAATGATTTTCACTGTACAAAGCATATTGTAAACAAACTTACATATTTCCTTTTTGGGGGTACCAATTTGCGTCATCGATAGGAAAACTACTAATGTCTAACTTGTACTTATCTTTCAATCCATGGTACAAAATTTGTGAAGGCCAGATTTCTGAATCGAAAAATAAAAAACGTAAATAAAGCAGCCAAAAAAATGTCAAATATTGCTCTTTGGATGGTCTAGATTAAACTTTTGTAATAACAAATATACCACTTCGTTCACAAGAAACTTCTTTCCTGTAACGCAACTCCATAATGAGTCTAACATTGCAATCTTGTGTTTTAAAATATCGACAATAAACATTAACCAATGACTTTATCCCAATGTATTCGAACGCATATCTATCAACATAAATGGAAATAATTAATTACGTAAGAGGCAAACCATTAATTGCCAATTCCAATCTCAACTGTCATAAAAAAGAAAAACAACTTTAGGAAGAAAGTGCCAAAATATACCTTTTAACAAGGAATAAAATAGCCTATATATTAGTTTTCGACTAGAAAATAGCTATATAACTTATCTGGCAGGCTGCCCTTTCCAACAACTTCAACCTAGAATCATTATATCATTCAATAAGATTAGCTATGCAATCTAAAAAAGGAACAAAATAAGGACTGTGGAAATATGACTCCACTAACCTGAAACCATGTTGACAAGTACCATATTCTTGCCTTACCGTTGTGTTTCCTTCTTTTAGCATAAGTCAATAACATGTTAATACAATTTATTACCTAAATGACATGCATCTTAATTAAGTTAAAATTAACGTGTACTTCATAAAATACATTGATGAATAACCAAATCATACCTCTCTGTCTACCCACTCTCTAGGCTTCAAAGAACACAGTTGCTTCCGATTACAATTATGTAGAACTATTTTCACAATACTCTCACTAGCATCTTTTTTTAGATCCTATAAATTATGGAGAATTTCGGACTTCACCACATTCGAAAGTCTTTGCAAATCAATCATCTTAAGTACCTGAGCAGAAAAATGAAGTTAGGGTAAATACAGAAATTATATATGACATCCCATGTCAAAAATTAGGTATAAAGAAATTGTGAAATCAAAAAATAGGTTTTTTCCTTGACAGGACTCTACTAGGAAGCTTTCGTGATTCCTTTAAACTGGTATCCTTTAAGGTTTTTCAAAATCGTAATTACAAATAAATTTACTGACTTAAATATTTACATTACGTATATTTCGAAAATGAAATAAAAAGTTCATACCGTGACATTAACAACGCAATTCCCCAAGTCCTTTACTGCTTCTCTTCTTGACATCCTCGCCGATCTTAAACCTTTGATTATTTTGGTATCTGGAGGTCTATTTTTAGCCAATCGTCTCAGTGGTCTATCAAATTTTATACATTCGGCTACTTCCTCATCATTCACCACTGTCTTAGCACAAATTTCATCGACTTTGTCAATTTACCTGTCTCTAACGGTATCCTCATCTGCATCGTGTATTGCAACATCTTCTTCTACAATGGGGCTATCTATATCTTCAGCCAATCGGGAAAGCATGCTTATTGGGGCCATTAAACTCGTCATTAACAAATGGCTACACATTTTTCGGCCTACTTTCTGGAAGATCCCTCCATGTCTTGGTTGGAAGAATTTCAGTTCTAGTCTTCTTCATTTCTTCACAATCCATCTAATTGTCTCCACCTTCTTTGTATCTTTCATTGATAAAGCTTATGAACTGACACAATTCTTCCATCATCTTATTCTAAGATAACTCCACATTACGTCCAATTTCATTCATGCTTTCCCGCAAACATTTCAGCTCACTTTTCACTTAAATTACGTCAGCGCCGAAACTGTCAAGCCTACTTCTGAAAGCTTCAAGTTCAGCTGTATCTTTTCTGGGCCCGAAAGCATCGGCCATATCGACATTAACCCCGCTAAACAACCCAAGCTCTCTTAACTTTCGGATCTTTTTGTAATTGCAGCCTTCGACCATCAATAATTCTTGGAGTTCTTCTGTTCTGGTATAAAGATACTTTCTCACCAATAGGTGAGAATCGCTCCATATAAAAAACCCGTGTTGAGAAAAGGAAATACTCATATTAGATTCTTATAGTTTCATTATTCGATTAAATTTTATTAAACAAAAAAATAATTAAACAAAGTTAATTTTACTTATTGCCAATAACAATATGCATCCGGATATGCTGGCCCGATCGCCGGCGTTCCTCAAGTTTATCCTATTCTCTAATAAATCAGCAACGTACTTGCTTCAATTACGCTGTCCGAGTTTTTCAGTATCACAGAGAACGGGCACCCAACAACATCTATATGCATACTTCATTGTAGAGCTCAAAAACTTTGTAGTGACCTATAGTATAAACTTTATTTGAAACTTCATGTCGGCCGTCCTAAATTTAGAAGACTTGGCTTCAACGGTTGGATATCATCTTATCCCCTTATCATCAAATTCGATTCACTTTCAAGTCCCTGGCTCGCCTCC
Source organism: Catharanthus roseus (assembly GCA_028651295.1). Taxonomy (NCBI): domain Eukaryota; kingdom Viridiplantae; phylum Streptophyta; class Magnoliopsida; order Gentianales; family Apocynaceae; genus Catharanthus; species Catharanthus roseus. The sequence goes on along the minus strand of JAPQWS010000048.1, from coordinate 4,110,223 downwards.
CTCCCCCCCTCCCCCCCCTTCCCCTTCCCCTTCGTGCAAGTAGAGTTTCAATATCCATCCCAGCAATTGACAACCTAAATATACGGTGCACGTCTTTTATAGTTAATCAAACATCTTTCCCATGCAGTCTAGAGCATCCCCTTTTAATGTTGTATGGATCAGTCGCCCATGAGAATATATCATAGGGTAGGGAACAAGCTCTTAACTCCAGCATGCTCCCAAAGCCCACTCTCAAAACCGCTTCCCATTGTTCATCATTAAGACTTTTAATGACTTCATTCACAGCATAAGTAGAGCATTTGTTGAAATACTTTGGATGTAATTAACGACAAACAATCAAAATAAGCAAACATTTAAAATAATTGTACATTTATAATTACAATTGAAATCTCTAATACACAACTACCATGGATAATTGGTTTCAAGATTTCACTTTTGGAAGATGTTTCAAGGTAACATTTTTATAATTAATATAAAAATATATACATATATGAACCATAATGTACTTATTCTGCCATTAACAATAACAAATATTAAAGGTCGTGAACAAGCTATGATCATTTTTTGTTCAAGAAATTCAGAAAAGATTACTCTCAACATGAGAATTTAAAAAATAATTCAAGATCTTCTTAATTGGATTTAGTGATCCTAATTTAAAGCAAACTATATCATCTATTGAAACAACTATTATTCCAAAATAAAGTTCTTATAATTTACTTTACTCACCGCAAATGTTCCGTTGCACATGTATCCGATCCTTTTTTCCTCCCAAGTATATAATTTGTGTTTTTTTCCTCTCCAATCTCCGAATCCGTATTAGGAATTTGTCCGGAATGCCCCTCATTCGTAGGATTATCATGCTTGAGTGGCAGTGATGCCACCATTTCCCTCTCAAGGATATTTGAAACTGCCTCGCTTTCAAATTCATGAGGGTTTAAATCTGGCTGTTCTTTTCATGGCAGACTTTCTTCTAGTTGGTCTGTTAGAAAGAACTCCGGAAGCTAACCTTTTTCTCCTATAATACCAATAACAAAATAATTTTCCAAACGGTACAACATAAGGAGAATGCAAGCAATCAAAATCAGTAGTTACAATTTAACAAACTAAGAGAGAACATAATGGTTTAGATCATCCACTAAATAGAAATAAAATGTCTATCACAAAAAATTACTCAATTCATGACTAAGCAAAATAAAACTCAAAGGTACTATTACCTACAATATTAATAAAACTTAAGTCAATATTGCATCCTTTCATGGCAGCCTGTTTTAGTGCAAAGGTTGAGATGGTAGTTTCTCACCTTTTTTTATACTTTTCCATAAAATTTCATCCTACATCATTACACCTTCTATTAACATGATATGCAAACAAGTGTATATATTCAAACAATTCTATGACTCATATTCATTGCTTCTTTTCCAATCTTGTACTAAATAATGCTGTGAATGATTCCTTATTAACAACAATTTATCAAAAAATTTCATACTTCATAATTGCATTGCCTAATTCATATGCACGCTTTCCTCTATGTCTTTTCATCAACAAATTAACAAAGCTAATTCCCACTTATTTGTACATTTTACACTTCGTTTCAGCATTTACTCAAATAACTAACAGATCAGTTTTGAATTAAAAGTACACAAAACATATCACATGTTGTCTAACAATCATGAATAATCCAAAATTCACAAAAAAAATTCACAAACACACAAAAAATTTAGTTTCGACAAACATTTCAGGAAATGCACTATATAAAGCCTAAAGCCAAATTGGTCCTTAGAAATGTCAAGTGGTCTCAAAGAAGGATCTAAACTTCAGTTTGTTTCTAAAGAGTCCTCATAAAATGCAGATGTGTATCAAACAAGTATTCCTGTAATTGACTTTATCTCATCTAATATATGGACTATTTTATAGTTAATTTTCTGGAGTTCTCTGTCACCGCTCATGCCGATTGATCCCTTCAGACCCTCCCAGCCACAAATATCAGTTTCAGTTCAAACTTATTATTAATTTCTTATCATTTACAAAACTAAATTACTTCCAGAACTATTATTAAAAGGCGCATGTTCAATGCTTTAACTTTTCTCAAGTCTCCGCGTCTTTGTTTTTTTTCTTTAATATATATTTAGAAGAATCAAAATTTGGAACCATAATCTCAAGTTGCTGATGATTGAAAATTGGAGTTTTTGTGCTATGAGGGTATTGCTAATTTTAAGAAGATTAGCACTAGAAACTTGAAGAATTTTTACAATTTCAGTAATTTCTTATTAGATTTAGGTATTAATTGGGATAATAGAAACATGAAACTGGAAGCAAATGAAATCCAGAAGGGAGAGATTGAATCAAACTTCTATGAATTTAGATGGAATTCTTTAATAGTACTACATATGTCAATTCATTGAGTTGTTTAAGATGTTGCTGGTGTCTGTGGCGGTACAAAGACAGAATTACAAGGCATTCAAAGGAAAAAGTAGGAGAAGAATAAGAAACATTTTTCTTTAACCCTTTAAATTTATATCTTTTTATTTAAGTCCACAAAAGAAATCTAAATTAGTCAATTAGTTAAATTAGGAAGGGTTGATGACGAAACTTGTTTCACATACATCTGTAATTGTAGGCCTTTTAGGCCTTGAAGTCTTCCCAATATTTTCTTTTTCCAGCCCATTTTTACCATATGATGAATTGGACCTCAGCTGGAGAACAGGTTCCTATTTGACTGGGTCAAGAAATACCGAGTCAGATCGGGCCTGGCCACTTGGGCTGCCCGTTGGTGTCTCTCCCATTTAATACTCTCTCTCCCCTCATTTCTTGTAGAGCCGTTTTCTCCTTCTTCTCTTGAAGTTCATTCTTCTTTGCCTCTTTTATTGTTGGTTTTTTCCCGACTTCTTCTTCTCTTCTTCTCCGTGGCTTCTGCCACTGCTCTCCTCCGTCCGTCAGCTTCCTGCGACTGTCGGCTTCCTTGGATCATTGCTTGATCTTTTACTTTGTGTGTTTGAGAGAGAACTGAAAGAGAGAGAGAGAGAGAGAGAGAGAGAGAGAGAGAGAAAGAGAGAGAGAGTGTGTGTGTGTGTGTGTGTGGCACCGGTGACTGTTTTATAGTTGAGGTCCAGATCTGAGGGTTCCAATAACCCCGTCACTCACCGATGATGCCTCGACGCGGCCCGTTCTACACAGCCGCTGCCTAGCGTCTTGTCTCTCTCGGCTCGTCACTGTTCCCGCCGGCGGCCATTGTCCGCGGCGGTGGTAAGCTTTTCTTCTGGTTTCTTTACCTTTATTTTACTATTAATGGTTTATTGTTTTTGCAGCTCTCAAGTTTTATTTTTCTGTTGATCCGAGAGAGGATCAGTGTGTAATCCTTGTTCTGTTTTTCTTTCCGTTGGTTTTCTTTCTGTCTTGTAATAGTAAATAACTATTGTAATAGTAATTAGTTTCTACAACAAGTGGTAACAGCCGCAGTTCGGCTCATCGGCGATACCAGATCTGAGGGAACTGTTGAGTTCCTCAGATCTGGCCAGAGAAGTTTCTCTTTCACTCTTCTTTCTATTTAAGTTATTTTACTGTTTATGTTTTTTTTCTCTCTCTCGGTTTGCCGCGGATTACTGCTACTGTTTCTGGTGTTTCTGGCTTGCCGCCAGTTATTAGTTCTAATTTTCGGCTTGCCGCCGTTTCATCTGTTTTTCTAGTTTCTGTTGCTTAGCCTGTCGCCGATTACTATTATTGTTCTTCTTGCTAAATTGTATTTCTATTCCGTTGTGCTGTTTACTATTATTTTTGGTATTGCTCCTGTTACTGTTCTGCTGCTGGTCTTCTTCCTATTCTGTTTTTTTGTTTTTCAAAAAATTACAAACTCCAAGCCTGGCTTGAATCTGTGAGATTTCAAGTATTTATGTCTTGGCGCATTTTTCTGTTATTTAAAAGTTTTTTTATTCCCTCTGTTCTTTGTCTTTTTCTATGTTTGGTAAGGTAGTTTTGTTGTTGCTGTGATTCTCGTTATTTCAGTTATCTTGGTCATTTCTTGGTTTTTGTGCTTCACGTTGTTGCGCCGTTTTTTTAAAAAAAACACAATACAAATCAAGCAAACTAAAAAAAACCAACGCCGTTTTTTGAAATTGTATTTTCTCTATTTTTCAAAAAATACCGGGTAGTTTTATTCTTTTCTCTCAAAACTTTTTCAAATCTTTCATTTTTCCTAGTCACTTAATTACACATATTTGCCATCAAAACATGTCAGTTCCAAAAATTGAAACAGAAAAGTTTGATGGCAAATCTGACTTTGTAATGTGGCAGAGGAAAATGAAAGCAATTTTGGTACAAAATAAAATTGCACCCGCTATCTGTAGCCCTGAAGAGTATCCGGAATCTTGGAAGGGTGAATTCTTTCAGAAAAACTAGGTGACGCTCATAGTTGTCTCACCTTGCATTTAACTGATAATGTTTTACGAGAAATTGATGAAAAAGACAATGCTTCTGAAATTTGGACTAAATTGGAGAAACTATATTTGGGAAAATTACTTTCAAATAAAATTTATTTAAAAGAGAAGTTTTCGTTTTAAAATAAGCGGGTCAAAAACACTTTCAGAAAATATATAATTTAAATAAAATTGTTTTGGTACTTCAAAACGTTGGAGAAAACATCTCTGGTGAAAATATTGTAGTCATTTTATTAAATGTCTTACCTGAATCTTTTAACGATGTTAAATCTGCTATTAAATATGGCAGAGATGGTTTATCTCTTTTCAATGTTAAAAATGCTTTGAAATCTAAGGATTTGGATTTACAAAAAGAAAATAAATCTCAAGGCGAAAATCTTTTTGTGCGAGGAAGAGTTGACCGGAGGGAACCTCCTAGTCACCGTTTTAAAAGTAAAGGGTGATCCAAATCACCAGAGAAAAATAAAGTAAAATGTTTTTATTGTGGCAAAGAGGGCCATATGAAAAATAAGTGTTTTAAACGGATTAAAGATGAAAACAACGTAAACATAGTAAAGGGAGTAATAAAACCCATGATTTTGATTCAGATGGTAATTCTATATTTTCAGAGGTTTTGTGTGTGTCTCGTTCTCCTTCATATTCTGAAGTTCTTTATCATTGGGTTCTCGACTTTTGTTGTTCTTTTCATATGACACCCAACAAACACTGATTTTCTGATTTCAAACCATTAAGTCAAGGAAAGGTTTTTATGGGAAATAATCAAGTTTGTGATATTAAAGGTATTGGTAATGTTTTCATCACTGAGGTGAGATACGTGCCCGACTTACGTCAGAATCTTATCTCTCTTAGTCATTTAGACTCTTTGAGTTTTTCTTTTAAATCTAAAAACAGTATTTTACGTGTTTGTAAAGGAAACCTAGTTATGCTGAAAGGTTTCAAAATAGAAACTTTATACATTCTTCTTAGTAAAACAGTTTGTAACTCCACTGCCTTGATTTCAAAAACTGTTCCTGAAAAACTATATTGTGGCATCGGAGGATTGGCTACATTAGTGAAAAGGGACTTTATTATTTACAAAAACAAAATCTTTTGTGTGGTGACCAAATTGATTCCTTAGATTTTTGTGAACATTGTGTTTTGGGAAAACTACACAAAATCAGTTTTTCAACCAGCACTCACCAGTCTTCTACAATACTTGATTATGTGCATTGTGATCTGTGGGGACCTGAAAAGGTTCCAAATTATGGTGGTAATGTTTATTTCTTGTCGATTGTTGATGATTTTTCAAGGCATATTTGGGTTTTTCTTTTAAAAACCAGAGATCAAACTTTTGAAAAGTTGTGAATGGACCGATAACATTTTAGAAATAAACAAAAAGCTATCATGACCGATAACGGACTTGAATTTTGTAACCGTAAGTTTTCTGATTTGTATGCATTACATGACATTCTACACCATAGAACGGTTAGACAAAACCCACAGCAAAATTGATTTGCCGAAAGGATGAACCGTACCATTATGGATAAGGTTAGATGCCTTCTTGTTTCTTCTGGTGTTCCAAAACCTTTCTGGAGAGAAGCTGTTAGTACAGCTGTATACCTCATTAATAGATCCACATCTACAACCATAAACTTTAGGACTCCTATAGAACTGTGGTATGGTAAACCTCCTAATCTTTACAACTTAAGAGTTTTTAGGTGTGCGGCCTTCGCACATCAGAAAGAGGGTAAACTAGATACAAGGTCTAGAAAGGGAGTGTTCATAGGATATCCTAGTGGGGTGAAGGGATATAGAGTGTAGTTAAAGGGTGAACCGGGGGTGAGAGTTGTTATCAGTGGGGATGTTATCTTCAATGAGCTAGAAATGCATTGATTTAAGGATAAACTCATCTCTGATAGTCCACCGAGTGTTCCCACTCCTAGTAGTATTCCTGTGGAGGTGGAGGTCATCTCTGAACATCCATTAGAATCACCCTTAGAACCCGAAACCAATCTAGTGATTCCTAATCTATCCAATAGCACACCTATTCCTTCTAGTATTCCTGAAATCCCTGATCTTATTTTAGAAGGTTTTGATGAGGAGGCAGAACATCTTGAGGCTCAGACTCAAGCCCTTAGAGATTACCAACTTGTGAGGATAGAGTCCATAGGGTACCTAAGGAACATCCACGGTATGGTTACTCCTACATTGTTTCATATGCATTTGTTGTTGCATTATATATGGAAGAAAGAGAACCATTATGTTTTTCTGAGGTTTTGAAAAGCCCCAATCGTGTTTTATGGTTACGTGCTATGGATGAGGAAATGACATCTTTAAACGAAAATAAAACTTGGATTCTTGTTCCAAAACCCTCAAAATAAAAGTTAGTTGATTGCAAATAGATTTTGAAAATAAAAGAACCTGAGTCTTCTAAAGAATCTCCTAGATTCAAGGCCAAATTGGTTGCAAAAGGTTCCTTACAAGTTGAGGGCATTGATTTTAATGAAAATTTTCTCCTATAGTTAAATACAAAACGATCAGGATTATTCTTGCTCTTGTTGCATTTTATGATCTAAATCTAGAACAACTTGATGTTAAAATCGCTTTCCTACATGGTGATCTCGAAGAGATTATATATATGCGTCAATCACCAGGTTTTGAGGTTAAAGGTAAAGAACACATGGTGTGTCTTTTAAAAAGGTCCTTATATGGACTTAAACAATCGCCCAGGCAATTGTATAAGAGGTTTGACTCTTTTACGTTAAAAATTGGTTTTTCTAAAAGCAACTACGATAGTTGTCTTTATTTTTCTGGTACTAATATTAGTTCTTCTATCTATTTATTGTTTTATGGGGTTGATATCTTAATTGCTTGTAGACATAAAGCTAAAATTGATGATTTGAAATCCTTGTTGAAATCTGAATTCGATATGAAGGATCTGGGTATTGCATCCAAAATTCTTGGGATGAGTATTTCGAGAGATAGATCTGACCGTTCCCTATTTCTATCTCAAAAGCCTTTCCTTCATAAAATCATATCCAAATCTTCTATGCACATGTGTAAACCTGTTATAACTCCTCTAGCAAGCCACTTCAAGCTTTCTGACAAAATTTGTCCTAAAACCGAAAGTGAAAAAAAGATATGTCTAATATTCCTTACAGAATGGTCATAGGCTCACTTATGTACTCAATGATATCTACCCGTCCTAACATTGCTTTTTCTATAAGCCTTCTCAGCAGATTCATGTCTAATCCTGGAAGAGATCATTGGGCTGCTCTCAAGTGGCTATTCTGTTATCTTAACGGAACTTTAGATCGGGGTTTACATTATCACAATTGGTCTGATTTTGAATTAATTGGATTTGTTGATTCGGATTTTGCAGGTGATAAGGATGGTAGGAAATCTACCTCATCCTACTTCTTTAGCCTAGCGGGTACTTGCATCTCGTGGAAGTCCCAACTGCAGCCAGTAGTTGCCTTATCAACTACTAAGGCTGAGTATATCGCCGCAATGGAAGTGATCAAAGAAGCCATCTGGCTTCAAGGGTTATTGAATGAATTATACGTTTTACATTCAAAAGCTATTATTTATACTGACAATCAAAGTTGTTTACATTTATGTAAAAATCTGGTTTATCATGAATGAACCAAACATATAGATGTCAAATACCATTTTATTAGAGAAAAGGTTTCTAGTGGTTTAATTGATATAGACAAAATTAGTACTGATAATAATCCTGCAGGTTTTGGTACTAAAATTGTAAACATTGACAAGTTTATGTTTTGTGGGGATTTCCTTCACTTGGATGTAGTTTGATTCACTGCAAATTCAAACAACGGTTGGAAAATATTGTTCGAGGTGGAGATTGTAGGCCTTTTGGGCCTTGAAGTCTTCCCAATATTTTCTTTTTCCAGCCCATTTTTAGCCTATGATGAATTGGACCTCAACTGGAGAAGAGGTGCCCGTTTGACTGGGTCAAGAAATACCGGGTTAGACTGGGCCTGGCCACCCAGGCTGCCCGTTGGTGTCTCTCCCATTTAATACCCTCTCTCCCTTTGTTTCTTGTAGAGCCATTTTCTCCTTCTCTTGAAGTTCATTCTTCTCTGCCTCTTTCACTGTTGGTTTTTTCCCGACTATTCTTCTTTTCTTCTCTGTGGCTTCTACGCTGCTCTCCTCTGTCCGTCGGCTTCCTGCGACCGTCGACTTCCTTGGATCATTGCTTGATCTTTTACTTTGTGTGTTTGAGAGAGAACTGAAAGAAAGAGAGAGATAGAGAGAGGGATAGAGATAGAGAAAGAGAGAGAGAGAGAGAGAGAGAGAGAGAGAGAGAGAGAGAGAGAGAGAGAGAGAGACAGAGAGACAGAGAGAAAAGGTGTGGCACTGGTGACTGTTTTACAGTTGAGGTCCAGATCTGAGGGTTCCGATCACCCCGTCATTCACCGGCGACGCCTCGACGCTACCCGTTCTACACAGCCCCTGCTCGGCATCTTCTCTCTCTCGGCTCGTCACTGTTCCCGCCGGCGGCCATTGTCCATGGCAGTGTAAGCTTCTCTTCTGGTTTTTTTACTTTTATTTTACTATTAATGATTTATTGTTTTTGCAGCCCTGGGGTTTTCTTTTTCTGTTGATCCGAGAGAGGATCATTGTGTAATCCTTGTTCTATTTTTCTTTCCGCTAGTTTTCTTTCTGTTTTTTGCTTGTAATAGTAAATAGCCGTTGTAATAGTAATTAGTTTCTATAACAGTATTTTTTTACGACTCTTTATGAATAAATAAAAGTTTAAACCCTTCTTTATCACAACTTGACATTTACAATGACCAATTTGGAATCCAACCCTTTTCAGAGTTCCAACCTATAATTTTTACGTACTAATCACCACGAAATAACTATTCACAAATAAGAAAAATAAACATCTTATGTTCACACAAACATGAAAGAAATTATAATAATCATTATGAATCCAAAATTCAAGTGTAAATAAACAATCTTAATTACTATTAAGAAAGTTAAATAATTTTAACACCAATACTAATTCCTAATACACAAGCAGTAACAGTTGGTTTATGGCCATATTTTCAAGATAAATGCCCTAACAAAATTTATAAATCCTCATCCATTGCCATCAATGAGTAAATAAACAAAGTTTACTGGTAGCTAATCATGCATGTTTAGTCGACTAATTCACCACATTTTTTAATCTAAAAACATGAAATAAAAGATATTGATATGCATTATTTACTTCCTGAATACCAATTTTCAGAAGACTTTCATATGCTCATTCAAATGATACCCTGTGGTTGAAGGTTAGTTTCCATACAAAAGGTGATCTATTTCAAGTAAATGCCATAGGTCTCGAACTTTACCATCATTAGTTTATAGCTTGATAAATTGTAGCCAAAAGTTTTACGCAAACTGCTAGCTCACTAAATCTTTTACTGAAACTTTCAAACATTCTTCAATTACAAAATCAAGATGGGAGTAGAAGTAGAACTGGGGCTTGAAGGAGGAAGTTTATAAAAAAAAAAATGATAAACGAATGTCGAAGTAAAATTAAGTACAAACAAATAAGAGCAAGTAATCATCAACAAAATTACTCGTAAACAAATAATACTTTCCAAAAAAATTTCAGAATCCCTCCACCTCATTCAAAATTCAATCTAAAAATTTCAATTACTGTCAACCAAAATAAAATCAATCTTGCTCACTAACATTTGTATTTACTTTGTTGTAATCTTGTACACCTTCAATTTCTATTGTATCCTCGTAATCGACATATCTCACAGACTCTAGAGGTCATCAAACCAGACGAACATGCATCGATAGGAGTATGTAGGAAGGAGAAGACATTGAGGATGAGGGAGCTTTCACCGTCGGACAGGGGAGCATCATGGAGTTCGGGGCGGTGACTCTGAATATTTGAGTGGGGTTTCGGTTAGAGAGTTTGACAGAAGAAATGATAAATGAGATAGAGAGAGGAATTGATAGAGGCGATGTTTTGGGGATAATGGAGTTGGGTTGTCGTCGTTGGGTTACCAGCGGCAATTGGTGGAGACGGGAGGTGAGGAGGATTTTTTCGGTTTGTAAAGAGAGAGAAAGAGAGAGAGAGAGAGAGACCCTAGAAAACCCGACTCCCCTAACCCAAAGGTTTTAGTGTATCTAAAAATTAGACATCTTTAATTAAAAAGAAAACGATATTTTATTTTTAAAAAAAAAGGACAAAAAGTCACTGTGTAATAGGTTACCCAATTTTTGTTACCAAAGCTAGTGAAAATTAATCAATGTACATGATGCAATCTCATCAATCCAATGGCTCAGATTGGTTTTTCTTTAGGTGAAGAAAAATCACTTTTCTTCACTATAGTCATATCAATATATATATTTTGTAAGACAAGATAATTGTGATAAGAAAATTTTTATTATGTACTTATATCTATTACTGTGGTTTACGAACTACTTAATTTGTATATATTAAGTTGAATTATTTTGCTTGTTAATTATGTTTCAAGAATTGTAAGATTTAATAAAAGGAGTAATGTAATTTAATATAAATTTAAAAATTTTATATTTTTAACTATTGATCGAATACATCGTATAATTTTGCTTATGATAGAAATGAAGCTAATATTGGATTTTGAGAGCTTTAGCTCCATATACAGACCATTAAAGTTTGTCCCGTGGAGGCATGTAGTCTCACTAGCTATCAAAAACTTGATTATTCAACTAAAAAAGTAAGAAAATGGTGATAAACAAAATATCATAAGTGACATTAAACTGACGTGCTATATCCTGTTGTGTAATATGTTTTTTTCTTAAATGGAAAGATTTGCTATTGTCAAGATTTGTCTTTCAACTGTATCATGTTGTATAATTTGATTTGATTGGGTTTGATTAAAAAAAAAAAAAAGGAAAAAGACATATTTGGCGTCTATTTATCTATTTTAGCTGTTTGGCCTCTATTTTATTACTTGAAAGGAGTTGTTCTCAATATACTTTTGTTAACTATATATTATTTAAAGTTTTTCTTCTTCGTCTACAGCAATTTTTTTTCTGGCAAAAAAATTTTCAAGTTCTTTTTATATAAAAAAGTTCACATATAAAAAAAAATTTAAAAGAGACTTGAACTCTACCGGCCGTAGAAAATCTCTTGTATAAGCAAATTTTTGGTGAACAATAAACTATGCATGAGAGTTTAAAAGTTATGTGCTCAAAAATTTAATTTTTCTCCTTTAACTTTTTCTCTTTAGATTCATTCTCTCTCTTTTCTTAAGAACTTCAAACTTAAATCTGCTCAAATTCAACCACTGAAAATTAAAAAAAATACATCATTTCATACTCGTTTATTTACAATTTTAATAAGTTAAAAAAAAAAACCGCAGTGGATCAATCAAATATAGAGCTGCCAAAATTCTTCAAGATTTTCGATACTTGAATATGAAAATCAGAATTTTGACTCCCTGGACCGAAACTCTTTCAAATTTTTGGTTCCTGCCCCCAAAATTCAAATGCTATGACTTTTGAAAATAATTATTAATATTATTTATGTTATTATATTGATTGCTTTTAATATATTTATACAATTATGTTAATATTTTAGTTAATTTCACGTCAAAAAGTGAGTTATTTATGTTAATACATCGTTTATGTTAATACATTATTCATGTTAGTGTTTAACTTATTTATTTGATAATTAATTGTTTAATTTTAATAATTTCGTTCCTATTATGTTTAGTATGAATTACATTATTATGTTTAATATTAAGAATGTCATTGACATTATGAAAATCTTGGGAATTTTTGACCTACCTGAAAGAAAGTTTTACTATCTGGTTTTTTTTAATATTTTGTATCACTTTTACTTAAAATCGATGTTTCTTCTACAAATATCTTTAAAATCATCCATGTTTTACTTCAAATTTTTCAAGAACTTAAAAAACATTCAAGAACGTTTTAGAGAAAAGTGAGAGAAAACTAATATAGAGAGACGTGAGAGAAAACTAATATAAAGAAAAAATGTTCAGAGAAATGAGATTTTATGAAAAATTTTGTACGTAATATTTGGTACGTAAAATATATCTCTCTCTCTCTGTATATATTTCAAGTTGTCCTTAAATTTTAATTTTAAAATAATTGAAAAAATTTATTCTTATCTACTTCGAAGAACATAGGTCCATTTTTCAATTCTAATCAATAGGTATCTTATATTAATTCACACACAAAAGCAGTTTCTTGGGCCGATTACATCCTTGAGGTTGGTTCAAACTACGATTTGTTCCTCTATTTTTTTATATTACAAATACAGTCTTCTATATATTCATAGCTAAGTAATCCCTATTACTAATTTCTGTTAAAAGGTATATTAGAAAATAGCAATTTGGTAGAAAAAATTAAAAAATTTTCTAAAATATCATTTCGCGTATTTAATTCTTGTTTAACAATGTATATAAGGACCATAGTACCTTACTAAAATTTTTTTATTTGTCTAATTTCTATGATAAAGAATATTATTTTCTTAATATATGATAATAAATAAGAAGTAAACTTGCAAAGTGATATTTTAGGAAGCTTTTAAATTTTTTATTGCGAAATCATTATTTTTAGAAAATTGTTTTTTTAAATTAGTAATAGGTATTAATTAGGTTATGAAAATATAAGTAATAAGGATATATTTATAATTTATACAAATTAGTGGAAAAATTTATAATTTAAACAAACTAGAAAGAGACAATTGTAATTAACTCTAAAAAGAAGGAAAAGACATTCTTGACCTCGAGAAAGGGTAACATGAGTAGACTGCAATAGAATGACTTTTGCAACTTTTCTTTCCATTCTAATGTTTGGAATTCAAATTAGAAATAGAAAAAATATTTCCACAAGAAAACTCTTATTCCAAGAAGAAGAGGGAAAGACTTTTCCACCCCAAAACCGATATATCTTCAAATGAATTGAATACATTCCAGGAGGCATATATACTTTGTAAGACAAGTAAGATAATTGTCATAAGAAAATTTTTTTTATGTACTCGATCTATTAGTGTGATATGGATTCCTTGATTTATATTAATTACCTTTCTTATTGATCATGTTGCAATTGATGGAGATGATAGGTCCAACATTTAACAAACAGAGTAATGTAACTTAATAACTCAAAAAATTCAACCCTTATGATAAAAAAGTAATCGAGAGTTACAGTTTAAATAGAGAAACCAAGCAAGAATATTCGAGAGGAAGCTTTAATTAGTAAATATCTAGATTTTATCATTAATGATTAAGTTGGTAATTCAACATTATATACAGTTCATTTTGAAGAGAAGAAGATGCTCCCAATTGGATTAAATTTAAAATAAAAAATATAAAAAAAATTTATTTAATATGCGGAAAATATGAATTGTCTTTGAAAGTAAAGGATGGAATTTTTTACGGGTCAATCCAAGTGGACAAGCTTCATCTTCATTTAACTAACTACACAAATGTACACATGTACGAGAGAGTACTCACTGGATAAATGGAAGGTGAATAAGAGCTCGACACGTATATCTCTTCAGGGACCATGCCCATTCGATTCAATGAATCCAAAGCTAGTAACTGATAGAGAGCTAATGAGTAATAGTTTTGTTCCATTTTTTCCTACTATTCAGTCTAAAATTACATATTACTGCAAGGAATTTGTGCATTTCGCGTTACATTTCATTCTTGTGTATAGGAAAATTACAACATAGACTTATCTTAATTATTAGTTTCTTGATTATTTATGTAGTATGTTTATATATAAATTAGTAAAGTGCACATTTATTTGATCATATTGATCAATATGGACCAATATATGATATTCATGATATTCATCATTAAAAGTTAACAATTTGTCCATTCACCCAATCAACAACAAATTTCAACAAAAGGTAATAAGTCACAAGTCAAACCCAATCAAGACCAAAACAAGACATGAGCTCACCCATTTGCAGTCTGAATTAGTTCATCTGCTATCTCTTTCTTCCAACGCCAAGGTCCTGCACAGTTACTACATGAAAAAGCATAAGAAAAAAAGTAGATCAAACAAATTAACTGTAAGAGAGCAAGCATTTCACCTTTTTCTTCCTCTTATTCATCACATTCTTCTCTTTTCTATCCTCCGTGAAATAATGACCCCCATGCCAATCAGGTTTTTTAGTCACCCTTGCCTCTTGTTGGGGAGATCCGTCTTCTCTTGTTGGGGAGGAAGTAGGCGGAGTTTCAAGGAAAGGGGAAGAAGGACTATGATGGTAGGAAGTAAACGGAAGCTCGAGGGAAAGGGAAGGATTGTGATGGTAGGAAATAGACGGCGGAGGCTCAATGAGAGGGGGAGGATATTGATGGTAGGAAGTAGATGGAGGCTCGACGGGAGGGGTAGAACTAGGTTGGTGAGATGTAGGAGGAGACAGAGAGTCGGAAGGTCCCACAAGCCTTTCTCACCCCTTGGACCATATTACTAACCCGGAATGAAATTTAGTCCAGTCTCTAGCAGACCCCTTTGACGTCTTATTTTTTTCTTTACCCCCTTCTCGAGTTCTTTTAAAGGTCTTTTTGAAATTTGTTCGAATGTGACGTAAGCAAAATCGGTGAACTGTAAATGGTGGTTGCCATAAAGGTTGACTTTGAATAGCTGAGAAAATACATTTGTGTTGATAAAAAATGAGGCATACGTGACGATCTTTGACTACGTATTCTCGTAAGCTTGATATCGCATAGCCATTGTGCGTTATCTATAACTCAACGCCATCTAAGATCCACTCTGATTTTTACGCAATTAACGCGGTGATTAAAGATAACGCACAACGATTATGCGTTATCATCTTTGATAACGCACAATCATTGTGCGTTATGGCCTTAACCGGAAAAAAAAAAAAAAACTGAGTTTGGGCTTTTTTAAAATGGGTCCGGCCCAGAAAAAACCAAAACAAGTAAAAACAAATAAAACACAAACAGTTAAATCAGTAAATAAATAGTATTCCTAATGTTACTGTGCTCGGAAACGGCCCTAAAAACTTGATGCGTGATTTCTATCTTAACAAAATTCTACCTTTAAGCAAGCGTAGTTATTCGATAAAAAGGCAAGAAAGTCCTCGAATTGTCAAACATTCGGGACAACCAAACACTAATACTAACTACGTCTCTAGTGTTTAATTTAACAAAATATTTTTGAAAAATTTTTAAAACTAAGAAACAATTTATAAGAAAATTGACAACTAAAAAAGCAATTAAAAGGTTTTACATCAAATTTGTAAAAAGAAAAGAGAGTTTAAATGGTAGAATCTCCTACAACCTACAGTTAGTTTTATTAAGAAAATTATTATAATTAATTATAAAAACTTGTTGGTTGGATCTCACTCTAACGTCGGATAATCCCTATTTCTAGGCAAAGACCCTCCTATTCACTTAACCATTTCGAGAAAATTATCTTCTCACCCTAACCTGATTATGAACAAATTATAAATTAAGACTGCTTTTAGTGATCTAAAAACCGTAATTAATATCTCTACTCAATTACCGATTCTTATTATTTAATTAATGCCCTATATTAATATTTCCTTTTCAATTCCAATTAACCTTGCGAAATTAGCAAATTTACGTAAACTCATAAACAATCACAACAATTGAATAACAACCAAACAAAAATTAATAATCAAAACATGAAATTCAACCAAAAATTAACCAACTATTCTAGGGTTCATTCTCATTCAAACGCAAAGAGAATTAGCCGCTAAACATGTCCCTAAAAAATATAAATTCTTCGACAAATTCGTATCTTAGAATGAGTTTAGGGAGCTTAGGAGAAGAATCAAAGATTCCACAGTTCCAGTGAATGTACGAACTCGTCTCCCCGGTTGATTGAAGAAACTTCAAAATTGCCTCCGAATAGGGTCTTCTAATCTTCTTAAGAAATATGAATAAGTGAATCTAAAAGCTAAGTTGTTGATTAATCTTGCTAATGAGGTTTTGTTATAGGAGAAATTTCTCCAAATCCTACTCTAAGATTGCTCTAAATCCATTCTTAAAAAGATTTAGAATCAAATTAACAAAGGAAAATAAAATTTGAATAAAACAGAAATTTTAGAAATTTTCAATTAAGGTCTTCTGTGCAACTTTTTCGATTAGGAAAGTCTAGCTTTTCAAATCCGGAAAGCTTTTCGATGGATTTCTTAACTTGGCGTGCAACTACCCGGAATTGGATAGTCACTATCCGAAACCGAACACTCACTATCCAGATGTAATTCGAGCAACGGAGTTTTTGTATTCTCTTCTCCGTATTATTCATTTTTGGCTCCAAAAGCCTTTATCTTGATTCGTTTTAAACATATCTTCATTCTGAAGGTACTTAAAATAAAAAAAGAAAAAAAGGGGCTCAATAAATCTATTTTTTAAACAAATAAACATATCAGGAGATTCGATAGTTTTCAAGGTTATTTTAATGACGAAAAATGCATTTCAATACCTAATTATCAAAATTAAAAGACAGATGATATAATTAAAACTAACTCAAACTTTACGAACTTTTTTTAAATCAACCCAATAACTTTATGTAATTATAGTGTGTGTTAATTTGACAAATTCTATCACATAAAAAGTGTTTGAGACTAGTATTTTAAAAAAATGTTTTTAAAACTAAAATTATAAAACAATTTTTTTAGTACTGGTTTAAAACTAAATATATAGTTTTAAGAAAGTTTTGCGCCACATTATTTACAGTTTTTTGCCTGCCAGAGTTAAAGAAAGAGTTTCGTCTATATTTAAAGGGTGGACATAGCTATTTTTATCAAGACTAAGAAACAAGCTGAATGGGCTCAAAAAGCAGAGCCAAAATGCGTTCTCTGGTAATGGTATCTGGGTGGCCATGTCCATCTCCATTCTGGTACATACATTGTGCCATTCTACCAAGGTTCATTGCTATTCCTATAAATGTTTGAGAAAAAGGAGTTTCTTTTGCTACTTCTTTGTTCATTTCCTTCCATGTCTTACTAATCAACGACCTTATATATTTCCTGGCTTCTTCTTCTGAAGCACCATTTTCCTTCATATAACATTGTATCGATTTCGGCACATCTCCTCGTTTCATCTCGTCCTGATAAGTTAATCACAATGAAAAAAAAGTTGAATTTTACTATTAAAAATTGGCTCAAAAAGCTACTAAAGAAATGTTTGTTATATTTCTTTTTCTGTTATTAAAATTTGTTTTTCACTTTTTTATATTATGTACTTTACAAAATATGTATATATATTCTTCTTCATGTTATTATGTTACTTCTCATATATAGTGGAATTCGATGAAATCTGAATGTATGAGATACTTAACGATCTCGGACACCAAGAAAAAAATATGAGATATTTAACAAGAATAAAGTATTCCCTACAAACCCCTTTTACGTGTGTTACATATGTCAAATCAAATTAAACTATAACATATATAAGAATTGATAAAATGGTATAAAGAGAGGTGCGGAATTATTGAATAGCGAAAGGTGTGAAATTAAAATTACTAAAAAAGGAAAAAAAAATATGACTCTTTTTAAGTTAAATTCTTAGCCAATTTTCTTTTTGATTTTGGTATTAAAGAAAGAAAGTGCATATTGAAATTTATACATACCGATGATGTTCCGAGGTCATCTGAGAGACGTAAAAGCATGGATGAACAACGAATAATACAGTGATAATTATTATCTAATAAGTATTCTAGGGCCTCTTTCTTTATGGAATTGCTCACAAGGAAGTAACCATGTACTAATACTACTGGAGCTGATATTGAAATCCAAGCATTGTCCAGGTATTCTTGGAGTGTTGGTGTATAACCATTCAAGTACCATTTCACCTCTTTCAAGTAAGTTTTGCAAAGATCTGCCCACTAAAACAAGCGAAACGTTATTAGACTTTAAGGACAGAATTAAAAAGGACAAACCCATCATTTTTCGTAAATCACTTTGTTAGGCTTCTAGATAAATGTTTTTTAAGAGATATTTTGAAAGTTTTTTTTTATATAAATTATTGATTCAAGTTAAAATTCACTTTTATTGTTTCTACATAATTTGTTTCTACCTTATTATTATTTATTTTTTGAAAGGTACTTCTACATTATTTAAGTCATAAGCTATTTTAAAGATTTTCTCAACAGACTTATTATATTTGCTTATGAATTAAAACAATTATTTTAAAAAGCTAACATGAGGGTATAATTTAAAACTAATTTTTACTTATTAATACTATTAAAAATATATTGTATTAATTTTTAAAAATAGCTAATAAAAAAGTACAAGCAATCTAAAATAGATCTATAATTGAACTAAGCTTATTTGGTCAAATATCTTTCAAAATGGGAAGAAGCACAAACTGCTTTGCTTAGGTACGGAATGATGTTATCTCCTTGTTCCTTTAAAGCTTCATAAGCCATTTCATTAACTGCATTGTAGAGTGCAAAGTAGCATATTTTCATATAGTCTGGAAGTTGGTCAATTGCTTTTGTATCCCATCTGAAAATATGAAGGAGAAATGAAATTTATCTATATATATATATATATATATATTTCAGTATAGCAATATTTGTTCTTTAAAAATAAATAAAACAGAAGTTTCAAACCTTTCTACAGCGTCAGTGAAGAGTTCCAGTTCAACTAGTGTTCCATAAACATCATAAATATCATCTATTGTTGTTATCAGAGCATTGAGCTTTGCTATCATTCTTCTACAATATCCATGTTCTGGATTAAAGATAATACCTATTGTCCAAAAAAAATTTTCAACCAGTCTGTCCCTTGCAAATTTTATTTTTTCTGAAAAACCTATACTCTTCCACCATCTGCACAAAAATATAATTCAACGTGATTAAATATTTCAACACATACTAATATTCACGATCTTGAATTGGTAAATTTTCACTCTGTAATTTTTTGATGAAGAAAAATTTAATATCCTTGCAAACTGGTACACAAAACATGAACTAAGATCACATATTTATAAACCTCTCATAAACTATATAATTAACACAATCTTGGATATCATACTTTTAAAAAACTGGATTTGATTTACTTTTGTAATAAAGTGAGTAAAACCGAAAATTCTCACCTCAATGAATATTGAAGATCAATTTGATGAGTTGACTGAACAATGTTGAAGTCCAATTTTGCCAATTTAAGTATAGCAGAACACATTTCTCTTCTTTTTTCGTATATATTTATGAACCATCGCGCTTCCAAACGTAACATCCTCCAATGAAGGGGAATTTCAATAGCATGTTCTACTAGTACTGCAAGTTCAGGATCAATTATCCTTTTCTCCTCTAACTTTTCCTTGAGATTTTTTTTTGCGAATTCTCTTGATAACTCCAGGGTGGATTCATTTTCTGTTAGAAGAAATGAAGCTTCATACAAATACAACAATCCTTTTGTGTCTTCACTCAGGCTATCCATGAAATCACCCATTTGATCACATCTAAAACAATCAAAGACCTCTGCAAGTAGGGAAAGATGTTTGAATTAGGGGGTATTACCTCTTCCTGAGAGATTTTTTAATTCAAGAGTGAAATCCATTTGGATTACATTTTCTAAGCTCTAATACAAATACACATTCCCTCCAAATTCACAATTCAATTTTAAATTACTTTCATTTCAAAAACAAGAATTTTTTGGAATGAAAAATAAGCCAACTACACTCTTAGGCTCTATACTACTAAGCCCTTTAAGGACAGTAACAGGTCTTTTGAATCTGCCGAATTAGTTGAAAATCTGTTACAAATGACTTAATTAGTAACAACTCTCCACCAATCTGTCAAGAATCGATCGTAAATCCTTCGATTGATTAGATTGGGCATGACCAATAATGCAATTTTACCTTTTTCTTCTAATGTTAATTTAGTTAACCATATTATTTTATTTTGGCACATAATTAATTAATGAACATTTGATGAAATTTAATATGTGCAAACCTTGAGGGACATGAAAATGGTGCTGTCTAAGGAGTCTAAATTCCAGGGCAGTTTCATATAATCCTTTCCTGTTTGATACGATCAGTTTGCTGCTGTAATTTTCATCGTATACTTTTTTCAAAATCGAGCGGATTTTGTCCTCAAAGTGGTAAGATATCCCGAGTCTTTGCAAGTCATCTATTAACTCTAAGTGACAGATGCTGCCTGCTGTACCAAACTCTTCATCCAGCATCACCTTTACTTGTTCCTTCAGAACATCACACATGTCTATATACTTTTCTCCCTGAATTTTTCATACATATTTACCCATCAGCACGCAGCAGTAACTAAAAAGAGAAATCCTTATTTATCCCCAAAAAAAAGAGAAATTTTTATTTTTATTTTTTCATATTTATAAACTATTTTCAAAACATATATTTTCAAATCACTCAAATTGACTAATAGTTTAGGATTTGTAGCAAAATACTTTCAATTTAGTAGTAAAACTTAAAAAATATTCAGCTTATCACCCAAGACCAATAATCAACGATCAAACTAAATAAAATGTTTAAAATATTCTTTTTATAACTTATATTTTGCTTCAAAATATAGTTCTTAAAATTTGATGTAAAATAAGGTTAATTTATACCCTCATCTACAGTTTTTTTAATGTAAAAGGTATCATACTTTGTGAAAATTATATCATAATGAGAATAAATCATTTAAGCATAGCCCTAAACTAGTGTAAATGACAACCTATCAAAGAGGAGGGTAACTCATGCATCTAGAAAGAGTCGAACCTCCAACCTTCTAGTTGGGAGGGTTTGCCACTCTGACAAAGCCTCACGGGCTACCCTAATCTATAAATGTAGTTTATTACAAAAACATATCTATAAATATATTGAAATAGTATCATTTTTAATTTAAATATTGATTTTTTAATTTTTTAAGGTTGATTTATTATTTAATTAAAAAGGTTTGATTATTTAAGGCAAAATGGCTTGATAATCTTAAATTTAATTAATGGAAAAAATAGGTTTTTTCCCCGTTTTAGACCAATTTTAAAAAACTGGCACTAAAATAGTCTACTTTTTTTTTTATTCAGATTCTGGCCATAACGCACAACCATTGTACGTTATCTTTAATGATAATGCATCTTCATTGTGCGTTATCACTAATTCACATAACGCATCTTGATTGTGTGTTATTTGGCACATTATCCTTTCAATTTAAAAAAAAAAAATTGAAAAACTTGTATGTTACAAGATTTGAAACCTCGACCTCATAAAAAATAATATAAAAGATTTATCAATAAATCAACATGAACCATTTTACAATTATCGCAGGAAATTTTATTTAATAATAAAGTATTTACGTATTGCAATATTTACCAACTTCAATCCTTTGAATTTTTAATTAAAGCAAAAAAAATGTTCCTCTGTTTAATTTTCAAATTGGTGCCGTAATTTTTTAGTTAATAAGAGAAAATATTTGAAAATTACGAAAACGTAAATTATAACAAAAATAGGACGTTTTTATGGAAACGATTGGTGAAAACTGTCTCCAGCAGTTTCCAACGTGTAGATCTCAAAAAAATACACGAAATGCCCACAAGAAGCGCCTCAATCGGACGTCCGAGCACAAAGTTATACCCCGTCAAAGTTTTTGACTATACGAGACAATTTTTTTTGTCCCGAAACGCATCCGGATCACTTTTTCGACGATGTCATTGCGTTTATATATACGAGAACCATCAAAACGACTAATCATATGCATTAAACGGGCATCCGATCGCAGAGTTATTCATGTTTTAAGTTTTCCAAATACTTACAAAAATTATTTCTTTCTAATCAACATAAACAAGATAACGCACAAACATTGTGCATTATCATCCACCTCAGCACCAAACCCCACCACCTCTTTGTCACGTCCTCGCTACGTCACTAAACAAGATTAACGCGCCGGATTAATAGAGTTATTACAGATAACGCACAATCATTGTGCTTTATCCCTTGCATAACGCACTGTGCGTTATGGCCAGAATCTAGAGAAAAAAAAAGTGGACTACTATAGTATCTGTTTTTTAAAATTGTTACAAATAAAAAAAAACCGAAAAAATAAAATATTCAGTTATAAATAGATAATATGAGATACTTATCTTGAAGTTTTTGGTAAAATGTTTAATCGGTTAGGATTTGTAGTAATTTACTACATAAATGATTAAAATAATACATTTAAGTAAAATACTAAAATAATAAATAAATGTCTAGTTTTTTCTTAAAATGTTTTCTTTAAAAAAGTACTATATATTAATTTTTAGTGCTTATTATTTAATTAGTGACAGATTGTAACCTTTTTTTTAAAGAATAAAATAAAGATTTACGTTTACCAATCCTCATATTTCTATTTATATCTAACTCTTTTATTTTATTTTGTTCAATTAAGTTTTGATTCACAACCAAAAAAAAAATTTTAGATTCACATATACTATTTTGGATTGAGTCAATACTTTATTTTATTTTACTTATATAATCAATTTTTTAAAATCCATAGACTAAGAAAATATTATTTCGATCATATATTTTACAATAAAGTACAACTATATATAAGTATGAACTAACTTATTTTACAAGGACTATTTTACAAAACTAATAAGTTACCTAAAATATTTTGAAAATTTTTTAAATTTGACGTTGACTATTAATTTGGAAGGATAAAGTACATTTTTTTTAACATGAGAATAATTATAAACATGAAGAAAGATAAAAGGAAATTATTTTAGCAAAAACGGGAGAAGCAACCATATATTATTTAGGGAATGATAAAATTAATTTGAGAATCTAAAAAATGAACGTAAAAATAATTAATTTTTTTATTTTCACTTTCTTTCTATCTTTCTTTGTTTCTATCTTCTCTCTAAAATATAACTTCAATTCTCCACTTCAAAAATCATAAGAAGGTACGCCTAAATTATTTCAAAGATTATTTATAAAAAATACAAAAGAAAAATATAAAAAAATGAGCTTCTCCCGGCCGGGAGAAATTCTTCAAAAATTTCCCCAAGCTGGGAGAGAATTTCTCCAACCAGACGGTCGAGAAAAAATCTAGTAATTATTCCTACCAATTATAATAGCCATTAGTAATTGTTGTGGGATAACTCAATTATGATAATATAAAGTAGAACAAAGCACAGAAAATTACTGTATATTCGTTGTCGAGCGACTCCAACAGCTCATAATCCCAACTCGGAGGCTCATAATTCGCTGACCGCCGCCTAACTGATAACTTCTGATCGGAGAGCTTAGGGGCAGTTTCATTTTTTATACACCGAACAGAAAAACAAGTGCGGCGGCTGCCGTGAAAGGCTGCTGGAAGAAGATCTTGGTGTTGCGGCCGGATAACTCTAGTAGCAGGAGGAAGCAAGTTTATTAAGACAAGTGCCATCGGTTGAGCTTTGTCTAATGAAGAAGCAAATCTATATGGATATACATGTATATATATTATGTGAATTACTAATAAAATAATGTAAGAAAAATATATCTTTTATTTTTTATTTGTATCTACTTTTTATCATAAATAATAATTTTATTTCTATTTAATATAATTAGGTAGAACATTGTGATCCGTAGAACATTACTCATACAAGTTAAGTCGAATTCATAACAAAAAAGTTTTTTGTTAGTTGCAACTTGACAGGTGGCATGGATCACAAATATGACCATGTAAAGTTATGAATACGGAAAATATAATATTTGATAGCAAAGGTATATCTTAATGGTAAAATATTAACTTTTCAAATTTTTTTTACTTAAGAATTTATCTTGGAAGCGGAAGAATTATTGAAAGTGCGTGAAGCCCTTACAAGGGTTTATGTACAAAGAACAGGTAAACCTTTATGGGTTGTATCCGAAGACATGGAAAGAGATGTTTTTATGTCAGCAACAGAAGCACAAGCTTATGGAATTGTTGATTTTGTAGCGATTGAATGAAAATAAAATAGATTTTACACAAATCTGCGATTTGAGATTTTATCTATGATTTTACTATTCTATTTATTTCTATTATTTAATTCTATTAAATAGAATTAATTCATAATTATCCGGTTAGGATCAATCTATTAAGTAAGAGATAATCACCTTAAGAGTGTTTTTATATGGTATTTCAACTCTTATGTTCCATAAATCTTTTTTAAATTAATTGAGAAATCTCAAACATCAGAGAAAATATTACTTTTTAATTAACTTAAATAATATAGTTATATATAACTCATTTTTTTCTAAAAATAAACTCATTTTCTCGCTCACAGAATATATTAAGTTGCGAAAGTTTTGATTTTTGTATTCTACCATCTTAAATAATCAAATTAAGTGAGTCAACTCAAACCTCATTTTGATAAAAAAATTTTAGAGTATTGAACTTGAATCCTGCACATATGGGTTCAGCTGATCCAAAATATTGATTTATTCATTTTTCATTTATTTTTTATTTAAAATATTTACTTTCGACTACCAAAATTTTTTTATTTTAAAATATTTTTATTATTTAAATATATTTTTTATAAATTTATAAAATTAAATGTCCAAGCAATTATAAATATATCATGAAAGACATTTCATTAGGTTGGATCATCACTTATATCTTGAAAGACATTTCATGAGAAATACTTGCGGGTTCTTCGCCCCCTATTGTGAACTCAAATACTTACTCGTTGGAAGGGGAAAAAAAAAACACTTCAATAGTTTTTTGTTTTTTCTGGAAAACTTAAATAGTTATGTCAACTTCCGAAAGATCTCCATTTCCCTGTTCCATTATTTTGTGACGGTGACCGCTAAAGGGCCCTTCATTTTGCTGCAAATCTCGTATTTTCAAACCTATCATATCTATTTTCTCTTAGACAAGTTAAAATATAAACAATGTAAATATATATATATATATATATTTTAGTTGATTAATTAAAATATAAACCATGGAAAAAAATATTCAAGTTGATTCAATTAAATTTTTGAGAAAACACAGAGGAGGAGGTGTTTAGTTCGATGAAGCGATTCCATCACTTATGTATTTTTTTCTAACATGTCAAGTAAAAAATTTTGAGTTTGAGTCATTCTAAAAACGATTTTAACGTCACATGTCAGCTTTATACTGTTATTTATGGGTCTTGTGTCTATGAGTGTGCACTATTCGATTTATTGGTTTATTTTTTATTTTAAAATTTAAAAATCAAATAAATCTAACAACCTTTTAATGGGGTCTAATTTTTTTTAATTCAATTTCTTCTAATATGAATGTCGTGAATTTTATAAAGATAAAATGAGTGGGAATTTTAGAGAGAGAAAGTGTGTAGGAATTTTAGAGAGAGAAAATGTCTTGAATTCTACAAAGAGATGGAGTAGCGAAAATTTTAGAGAAAGAAAGAAGTGTATGTTTGAGAAATATGAATATAAAATTATAGCTAATTAAGTGATGAATATAAAAATGTTGTAGAATTGAAGTTGGAGTTCTTAAGTTTGGATTTGAAATTGAATTTTGTAGAAATTGAAATTGTTGGATTTTGTAGAATTGGAATTGATGTGTTTGTAAATTTGTAGTTAAAATTGGTGGATTTCATAGATTTGTAATTAGATTTTACAAAATTTAAAAGAAAAATCGGTTTGAGTCAAATAGAATCAAACCGAATTGGAATAAAAGTCAATTCTTTCTATAAAAATCAAAATAAAAATTCGACCAAAAATTAAAATTAAAATCAAAATTTTGACCGAAAATCGAATCATAAATCAAAAGCACAAGTTTATTTACATCCTTCGATCTCTCCTCAACTAGTCGATATACTCTTAAATACTAGATTACTAAAAGAAATTCATAAAAATATTAATTAAATATGGTAAAAATATTATTTATTTTAGAAGGTATTTTTACAAGTAAAGAAGTAGAGAATATATTTTTTAAATAGATAACACTTTTACCTCTATTTGATCTATTAATTAGATTAATTTCGGTTATATATCTTTTTATTTTCTGAAATATTGTTGTTCTCATAGACCTACTTGAGTATAGTGTTGGAAATATTGATAGAAAGAGAAATCTTGTGTTACATATATATAGATATATGTATTATACTTGTTTTTTATTACATACTGTTCTTTGATACCGTAGAAATGGTGAAAACACGGGAAACATGTTTCTTTCAAGGAAATGTGTTACATGTGTATATGTATATATATATATATATATATATAAAATATATTATATTATATACTTAATCTATTAATATGATATAGATACTTTGTTGAGAATCCTACATTACCTAATTAAAAAAAATAATTACTCCTTATAAAAACTTGGACAATATTTCTCTTTTGAGGTACCTTTTGGGATGAGTTAGGCTGAAGTTTAAATCTTAATATGGTATCAGAGCCAATTGTTGGGCTGCCCGTATTGGGCCACCCGCGGAAACGTCCAATCCTGCAGAATGCCACGCTCCAAGCCCAAAAAGAAAATCTCACATCAGCTAATTAAAGAAAATAGCTATTCCTTATAAAGACTAGCTAATTAAAGAAAATAGCTATTCCTTATAAAGACTTTGGCAATCCTCTCCTCTTGAGGTATCTTTTGGTGTGAGTTAGGTCTAAGCCCAAATCTTAATATAGCTTAACTTGTATTAAGTTGTTTTACTTTTTTTTTTTGTTTGTTAATTATGTTTTCATTGATAAAGACCATAGTACTAAGATTTTATAAAAAGAGTAACGATAAATAACAATTATATCTCTGAAATAGAATTTTTAAATGATAAGAAGCGAAGCTTATATTGAATATGAGAGCCATAGCTCTATATAAAGACCATTAAGGTCTGTGCTCTTGGGGCATGTAGTCAGGGACGGAACCAGAACAATATGATTGGGGGGGTTGGAGGAAAAAAAATTTTGCCAGAATTTCGTCTATAAAATGAAAAAAAATTTTTGAGGGGGCTAAACTGAAAAAAAAAAATTTGAGGGGGCTTAAATACAAAAAATATAAAATTTTTTTTAAAAAAAAAAATCCTGGGTGGGCTGCCTGGGTGTAGGTCCGTCCCTGCATGTAGTCATACTAGCTACCAAAAACTTTGATTATTTAACTTAAAAGGTAAAAAAGTATGACACACAGTAAAAAGGTATTTAACTCAAAAAGTATATGTAAGGTTAACATGATTTGCTAGATCATGTTCTATAATCTTATTTTTCTTTTTTAATAGAAACATATGCCGTAATGTTGAAACTAATGTTAAATTTTCTTTCCTAATTTAATGTGTATCTAATCAAGTCTGACTTTTATGTTATTTGTCAATTTAACACAATGCAAAAATATATTGCTTAACATAAACACACTAAAAGTTATTTGTGCAGTTTGCAAATAATACTTATATTTTTGTGATCATGGTTATTGATCCGATCTACTATATGAGAAAAATACAAAGGAACAGTTGTACAATTCTACTTAGTGATCAATCCGCTCACAACAATTGGCACACGTTTGATGGAACAATTTGCTATGTGTTAAATTAGACACACTCGATCCAACACTCACGAAAGTTAACACGAAGTATTTACAACCGAAAGAAACATCTCGAACCCAACTATCTATTACAATATGAAAAGAACAAGTATAACTATGTTGGGATTGGACCACTTCATAAGAGAAACGAGTTGACACCAATTACATCAGAATTTTCTCACAAAAATTTCTAAATTTCTATGTCTCAAGCATGCAAATGTACTCTTTTATTTTGGTGAAGGAAATTGTCTGTAGATTACTTAAATAAGTAAGCAAATTGAAGCCTTGTTGAAATAGATTCGTTAAATAATTTTCAAGTAAATCTTTAACTCTTTAATTGACATGTGCTTTAATACTATTCAAAAGACTTTAGACATATACTATAGAAATAAGAACTTTTTTCCTTAAAAAAAGATATGAACCCCTTAATAAAATTAACTTTACTTCTTCAAATATGGTAAACTCGTTTTCTAATTTAATCAGGAAACTATTTTCCTAACATATGTGACTGTTAAATTCTGTCTTTTAGCTATATGTTGTATAATTTGATTTGATTGGCTTTGATTTAAAAAATAAATTGGCGTCTCAGTATTTGTTTGCTTAATTTAGCCATTTGGCCTCTATTTTCTTACGTGAAAGGAGTTGTTCTCAATATATATTTTTTTTAACTATATATTATTTAAAGTTCTTCTTCTACCTTAAAAAAAAAAAAAAAAAAAGGTTCATTTCATATAAAGAAGCTCACATATCAACAAAAGTAAAAGAACTGGAAGCCTACTAGCTATAGAAAATCTCGTCTTAGTAAACTCTTTTAATATATATATATATATATACACATATATATATATATATTATTGACAATATTTCCGCATATTTAGAATGTTTGAGAATATTTACTGTTAAAAAAGTGTTTATTGTAAGTTACCTTTTGTATATATGGTAGGAATTTTTTTGATTAGGTAATATTATTAACAAATGTATTTTAAGTATATCTCTCTTCATAGATTAAAACATTAGTAAATGTATATATTTTGATTCTTTTAATGGAAAAGCTAAGCATACAGCTTTCATCTAGTTCCATATATTTTCTTTGACATGGTATCAAAATTAAAAAAAAAAAAAAAAAAAAGAAAAACCTTTAGAGGAAGAAATCTTTCTCATCATCACCTCACATTTCTTCTCAATTGTATTTGTCTTATCTGCATCCCTAATAATTCTCCAATTAGTTCTTTTTTTGGTTTCTTTGATCATGTCAAATAACAATAATAAAGCCTTGGCCGACGATGAAATCAGAACTTACGTTACCGCCAGTCTTTACCATGACTGTGGCGAACAAGGAAATTTTTTAAAAGACTATGGTAGTAGGCATGAATTGAGCGGCGACCGCAATATGACATCAGGACACACCACCGTCGCTTCGAAGGTCCCACCGCCCGCTTCTCTCTAGCCAACCTGGTCGAGTCACCAATAGCAGCAACACCTGGTCTTCTTGGTGCTCCATGGTTCGCGTCTCCATGCAGCAATATTGTCGGCATTCCACCTTGGGCTACAACGACGCTAAAACAGCAGTGGAATGATTTCTTTTGTCTAGTGGGCCACCATAGTGGTCGCATGGCCCTCAACAATGGCTTATTTCAACTGGGCTGTATGTACCTTCACTGGGCCAAGGCCATTCTTCAATTCCTCAATAGACCTCTGCCATTGTTGGAACAATGACTTCCTCACCAAAAATAATTTTTATAGTAATAAAGTTTTTGTTTGGCTTATTGATTTTTAGAGCACCTCGACACATGATAGGTCAACTTGATTTTTTATCTGATATATATATATATATATATATATATTATTATGCCTTATTTTATCGGTCTGCCTAATGGGTCACATATTGTAGCCAATTCTGAAGGAACTATATATTTGGGACCATAAGTAATTATTCACAATGTTTTATATGTTTCTAATCTCAGTGTAATATTACTTCTATATCGCTGTTATAGCAATCTAATCCTGAGTATGAAGTTTGTTTTTCTAAAATTTTTGTGTTATACAATACCATATGCTGAGGAAGAAGATTGGATTCGATAGACTAGCACATGACGTACAAAACTTTTCCCATACGCAGCCAAATCATATTTCTATTGCTTCTTTAAGTTTATTACATAAATGTTTAGGACATCTGTCCATTTCTGTAATGAAATATTTTCATGGTTTTTCAAATGACTTGAATTCTTTGCCTCATTGGTTAATTTTCTTTCAAGCTAAGCAATCTAGACATAAATTTGGTTTGGGTGATACCACTTCTAGTCATGTATTAGTACATTTTGATATTTTGGGGTCGTATAAGGAAAAATCTACTTGTTGGTTGGATTCACCTACTTTCTTACATTAGTAGATGATCATTCCCGTGCTACTTGGGTTTATTTGCTTTCGGACAAAAGTTGCATCCGTACCTACCTTTAACACTTCTTTGTCCTTGTTCAAACTTAATGTCACAAAACCATAAAGACTATTTGTATCGATAATGGTACAGAATTCTAAGCTTAAAATCTTTTTTCCCTTCTAAAGCATAATTCTCAAAACAAGTATTGTATACACACCGCAACAAAATGAGAAGGTAGAACATAAATATCAGCATATTCTAAATGTTGCACGTGCTTTAAGTCTTCAAGCCTACTTACCATCTAAATTTTAGGGGGAATGCATTAAAGCCGCGGTATATCTTTTTAATTGTACCCTTTTTCCACTCTCAAAAATAAAACTCCCATGGAAATTCTTTTCTCAAATAAACCAGATATTTCTCATTTGCTTATTTATGGTTATTTATGTTATGCACACACTGGCACAAATGACAAATTCCAATATCGTAGTTGGTGTTGTATTTGTTTGGGGATACTCTTATGGAAAAAAGGGACGAAATTTATTTGATATCGATACACATTAGTGCTTTATCTCTCAAGATGTTCAATTCTTTGAAACCCAATTTCCCATTTCTCCCTATTTCACTGACACTAGTCAATCCCATATTCCCGAATGGTCCACTGAACCAGCCTACTCTTATTTCAATGATTACCTTGGCCCATTATCCAAAGCCCAAATTGAAGGAACTTATCATTCACGCAACAAATCTCCACCACAACATACTCCTTCACCTGCTGGGCTTTCCCTTTCAGCCCAACCTACTTCTGCAGAGGGTCTAGCATCTGAGCCTTCACTAGCGACCCACCTTCCCAGTTGACTTCAAATCAAATTAATCCACCTCCTCCTCCAAATAATCCAATTCCTCCTCCTCTTGAACTTCATCGGAGTCAACAGTCTCGGCATCCTTCTTCAAAACTTAGTGATTTTGGCTGCAATAATGTGAGAACTTCTACACCTCTATGCACTAAGTTTGTTCCATCTTCCTTTTCATGTAAATATACACAAATACAGTGTAAATATCTAATCAGTGATAATTAAGTAAGAGTACTAACTCATTAAAGATCCGTTCTTCCCATGGATACTCATGTGACAGTCTCGGCATACTGGAATCTGCCCTAGCCCTAAGCTTTTCACCTAGCCTGTCCGATCCGACCTTGTTACTCACAAACTCACCTACTTGAAAAAGAAGACAAGAAGGAGCTACTTTTAAACACCGAAGATCTCAGTTTGCATAAGGATTAGGAAAAACTTTTTCAGGTCGAGTGACAGCCTTTCTCCTATCCTTCCCTATTAATATGAACAATGCGGCTAAGCTGGGTTGGCACTTTGTGAGCTTGGCCGCTCTCCCGCAGCCGAATGTGGAAGAGACAGCGGCCTTTAGCGGGACTGTTGTCTTAAATCCTGATGCCAGCAATTCACCACCCTCGGAGGGCGTTAGCACTATCCTATTACACAATATATTTCTGATGAAAAATTTTCTCGATACTACAAGGCTTTTATTGCAGCAGTTACTGCCGATACAAAACCAACCCGGTTCTCCAATGCTCTTTCTATTCCTCAATGGGGAGATGCCATGCGTAGTGAGGTTGATACTTTATCCCAAAATAAGACTTGGCACATAACCACTCTTCTTCCCAAAAAGAAGGCGTTGGGTTGCAAATGGACTTATAAAATCAAACGCAAATTTGACGGAAGCATCAAGCGGTATAAAGCTCCATAAGAGATTTTGAGAAATACTCAGGTAGAAGGCTTGATTACAATGAGTTTTTTGCCGCTGTAGCAAAAATGGTTACTGTTCGCACACTCTTGTCTGTAGACACAGCCCGAAAATGGAAAATTTATCAAATGTACGTCCATAATGTCCTTCTTCAGGGCGACTTGCAAGAGGAGATATATATATATATATATATATGAAACTTCCCTCTGGTTTTTCAAAAGGGCATGAGCGAAAGGTTTGTAAACTCCAAAAATCCTTGTGTGGGCTTAAACAAGCTCCTCTGTGTTGGGTTGCAAAATTGACTGATGCACTTAAATAGTGTGGTTTTTGCCAGTCATATTCTAATTATTCATTGTTCACCTATCCTTTCGCCTAAATTTTTCTGTGTGTCCTGTTTCATGTAGAATACCTGATTATTACAGGAGATGACTTTCCCGCCCTTCAAAAATTCAAAGCTAATTTGAGCACCTGTTTTTAAATGAAGAATTTAGGCCCACTAAAGTATGTTCTTGGAATAAAAGTGGCTCGGTCCTAAAAGGGCATTTATATCTGCCAACGCAAATAGGCCTTGGGTATCTTATCTGATGCTGGTTTCTTAAGTGCAAAGCCACTTACTTTTCCTATGAAACATAATCACTAACTTTGAAAGGCTAAGGGTTCTTCGCTGCCTAATCCTGTGTCTTATCGATGGCATGTGAGTCGTCTTATTTATCTTACCTTCACTCGGCCAGACTTAGCCTATTTAGTATAGGTTTTATCCTAGTTCATGCATCAATCTTGCTAGAATCACTGAGATGCTGCTTTTCGTCTTTTTTGATATGTTAAAAGTACTCCTGGTCAAGGTCTTTTTCTTCATGCAGCTTTCGATTTGTAATTTCGGGCTTATTGCGATTCCGATTTAGCCAGTTGCCCCCTCACTCACCGGTTCCTAATTGGTTTCTTTGTTTCCTTGCGGCACTCTCCTATTTCTTGGAATTCAAAGAAATAACACAATGTGTCCCATTCCTCTGTCAAGGCAGAATATTGCTTTATGATCGTTACCTGCTTGGAACTGAAATGGTTATGCTATATTCTCCGCGATCTTCAAGTTCCTTAGTCTACTCCTACCCCCCTCCCCAACTCGTATTGAACTTCAGTCTAATTTAGGCAGGATCCGAGGTTTGGCCACGTCCGTCTCCGCTCCGAAGAATAAGGTTTGTATCTTTCAATCTTATGTCGTGACTCTATTTTGCGATAATCAAGCTGCTCTTCACATCTCATCCAATCCAGTTTTCCATGAACGAACAAATTACATTGAAATTGACTGCCCTTTAGTTCGTGATGAAATCCGAGCCCAATGGATTGTTCTTGCCTACATCTCCACTAATACACACCCCATTGATATTTTCACCAAGGCTATAAGCCAGTCTCAGTTTCATCATCTTTTAAGCAAGTTAGGCACCCAAAATTCGCATACTCCAACTTGAGGGGGGTATTGAGGATATTCCCATATGTTTAGCTGTTTGAGAATATTTATTTATTTGGAAAGTCTTTATTGTATATAATTGTGTTACCTTTTGTATACATAGTAGGAATCTTTTAGATTAGGTAACATAATATTAACATATGTATTTTAGGCATATTTCTCTCTATAGATTAGGACATGGGTAAGTGTATATATTTTACTTCTGTTAATGGAAAAACTACACATTGGAGCTTCCATCTAATACCATATTCTCTTTGACACACACACACACAAAGATATATATGCACATATATATAACGCCCTACTAGATAAGCACCTCTCGCAAGACCCTAAAAGTGCGAAAGTCACGAACATAAAGTTTGGGGTCTAAAGTAGTGGAATAAAATGTTTAGGACATAACGGTAATTTTGTAGATGCTTAGGAAAGAAAGTAAAATTTCATTAAAACAAGTATTTTTTAGTGGAGTTTACGAATATCCTTAAGTGGATTAATGAATATCCTTAAGTGGATTATTTTTTTTAGTATGCTTGGCATGCATATTAGGGATTTCAATACTTGCATTTTCGTATAAGGTTTAAAGTGGTGAATTTAAGGACAATATATTGTGTTTAGAAAAGAATATTTTAAAGAATACTATTAGGATCCGAACATAATTTTTCGTTGGACTATATTAGATATTCTAGACATTTTTATCGGATTATTATTAGTATTTCTATGAGTAGTAGTAGTAATATTACTAAGTGACAAAAGTAGGGTGAGCAAGCCTTTACTTTTCACTTGTCAAGACATCGCTTTAACACTTGTAAGCTCTAAAACAAAGGAACCACTATCACCCCTATATATATATATGAGACCTTTTTTTTTCTTTTTTTTTCTCCTCCTTGTACTAGCATGAAGGCTAAAGACCAAGCCGTAGGTAATTTCCTTTTTCTTGTTTTTCCTTCTTCTTTTAATCTTTTGTTGATTAGATTGTACGATGACTGTTTTTTTTTTTTTTCATTGCTTCTTCTAACCAAGAACACATACATATATGGTATATAGATAAGTTCTTTTTTTCGGGTTTATTCTCTATTTATTTTATTAGAGTTAAGGTTTGATTATAGGTGCTTAAGATGAAATAATTTAGGGTTTAATTAGTTTTGGATTTTATTTAGTTAATTTAAGTCTCTTTGGTTCACTTCCTTTATTTATCTGCAATTATTTGAAATAAAATTCCTTAGTGTTTTCCTTGAAGATTTAAATAGATTTTTAGTATATAGTTAGTTGTGGGATTGATTCCTAATTTTTATATTTTAAGAAATTTAGGCGCTTTGGATAGGTACACAAATTAAAGACTCTTACAATTATAAGATTTTGGGTCTTCTTTAGGAACTAGTATATATATATATATATACACACACACTAAGATCATAAGGAGATAATTATATTCGTTGGTGAATGGAAACCTTGTGATTCTTTTTAATTAATTAAGTACTTTCGTTACCTTATTTGTGGGACAACCAGTTCTATACTCAAATGAGTTCACAAACCCCGCTTAAATGTTTTAATGGGGTTATTGGTGTTGCTTGAAAGTATATAATTTTCGATAGTTAAGATTTATATAACATGTTTACTACTTTTGGGGAGATATAATGTTTTGTTCTTTTAAATTGGAGATATTCTCTACAACCTGTTTAACTTGTGCCTTAGAAATGTATAGGAGCAGTGCTCCGTGTAGGTTTTATTTTTATTTTAAATAGAATTGTGATTGCTTTGAAGAAAATGTTTTAATGTTGTTTAGTTTTATTGTTTGACCTACTTGATTATGAACTTGACATATTTATAAAACTTGCACACTCATGATTTGATTGGCGGGTGGGAATTTTATTATTCTAAAATGATTATAACTTGAATTTATGTAAACAACCAAGTGAATGGCACTTTGGTTTGTAAATGGATATGAAAACTCCATTTCGACCAGGGACGAAGTATTTGACATTATTAAGTGTGTTCGGAAGTGTCACGGGATCGCACTATATGTTACTAGTCCCCCGTACTAGGGCCTCTTCCGACTACGTGGACAGTTACAACCATGGAGGGTGGATCCACTTGAAAGGGGGTGTAATACCGTTGAGGATTTGGCCCAACCGGCATTGCATTGGACATCGCATCATGCTCTGTGGTTGATCAGCCGCCTAGTGGAGAGTTAAGAAGGGCTTTAAACTAAGGTTGGTCTCAAGGTGAACCTGATAGGTGTCCCAAGATACGTTGCTCCATTTTTTGTGCTTGGATAGTGCGGTTGTTATAGAAACCGAGCGCTCATATGGTGTTCGGCTGCTACTTACTATGAGATGCCAGAACTTGTTTCCGATAACCTCATTATTGGTTCTGGATTCTGTCAGTGAAGCCCACTTTTGCCTGCATGATTTTAGAATTCGGGTGTAAAAGCTGCACTAATGTGTCTTTACTCGCTCAGACTTCCCAATTGCATTCGAACACCTCATAGATGTTTATGTATCTGTACTTTTGAAGTAACGAAGAAATGTTTTCTTTTAACATTGCATGAACTTTTATAAAATTGCATCATTATTTTCTAGAAAAGCACAAAAGCGCACACCCACTTGGACTCACTGAGCGTTTTCGCTCACATCTTTAATTATCATGTTTTCCAGATGACTTGGGATGAGAGACGGTGCAATAAGCTACTATAGTATTTTTCTCAGAGCTTTTCGGGCCAAGACATGATGCGTTTAGCCGTTAAGGGAAAGATGTTTTGTATTCTTTATGCTCAACCAGTTTGAAATGTTTGTTGTTTTGCAAGATATGTCTTATGTTAGAATTTTTATTATGAGGTTTCCCTGAACTTGTGTAATGGTCACCCTACTTGTATCTAGTTTTTCTGCTGCTTAGTTTATTTAAATGTTTCTAAGTGTTATTCAAATGTTGCATTAGTTTAAGATCTTTGTAGTTTTAATGTGATGAATGATAGGAAGAGGAAGAGGAATTTAAGAATAGAAATAGAAGCCTAGGCAGATGAATAGCAGAAAGAAGGAATGAAGTTGAAGGTAAGCACATGAAAAATTCAAGTTTGTATTTTCTGGGAAAAAATTTACAAGTACCAAATCTAAAAATTCAAATACTAAATGGTTGTTACATGATATTTAATTGATACACGATTCTATATGTTGTAGAAGTGTAACATATGTACCAAAGTTAAAATATTGTGTATGAAAAGTAATGACCAGTGTAGAAGACATGAAGTACGAAAATGAAATTTATTTTTTCATGTGATAAAAACTTATATTTATGGTTTAGTTAAATAATCATTTTTGTTGGGTTTGGTTATGTATATTTGACAAAAATAATGTTAAAATTGGGATGATTAAGAAAATGTAACTATGAAAAAAATCAATCTAATATCTTTCTATTTATTATCAATGTATGTAAGAGTTATGAAGATTTAATAGGCTGTTTTTGCACCGTTATTGCAAGAGTTTAATTACTATCATTTGTTACACATTTTTATGAAATTTGATGTTATTAACGTAATGTGGAAACAAAACTTCCTATGATTAACAGGTTATAGACTAAATAATGGGCGAAATCCAAGTCAATATGATATTGTAAATGATTTTATACCCGAAATGTTTCAAGATGATTTTGCCGATTATAGGAATTCAATTAGGATGGTGAACGCAATGGGTGGGAATCGACATCTGGCAATTGGAGTGGAACGACAACGTCATAGGGGTAGACCAACAAATTCACATGATGAAGTAGGGAAGGGAAAGGGAAAAATGATCGACTTGAATGACCATATCAAAGGTGGAGCGAGAATGGAAGTTTCAGATGAAGAAGATTCTGATGAAACGGAAATATAGTTGTTGAAGGGTTGGAAGGTAGATGTTCATTATTTGGAAGTCGGGAAATGAATCGTAACAAAATGTCAGAAGATAATGAAGTTGAATTTGAAGAAATTGATGGTGAAATGGAAAGAGATGAAGGAATAGGGAATTTTCCATTTCAATTTGATTTTAGTAGTGCGGATGACATTACCGAAGAAAAAGTGATGAACATGACGTTCGACTAAGATGAGGACGCCGATAATTTTTAAAACATACATAGCAGATGCGTTGGTTTCAGCGTGAGGAGAGGAGATCGAAAACTAGACAAGACCAACAGCATTGCAACATATCACAAATTTCTGTACAGCAAACATGGATTTTGAAAAGACATGTGGTTGAATAATTCGAACTGAAGCAGGAAACCGAAGATTGTGACACGTACAGGATGCCAAGCATGTTTCAGGGTGAGGTACGATTATAAGACAAAGAAGTACCCTATTGCAGAGGCTTTTATAGAGCATAATCACACGATGATAAGGTTCGGTTCATTAAGAAGGACATGTACAACCAAATAGATGCTTATAGAAGAAAAGACATAGCAGACGGGGATGCTGAGAGTGTGATTGCTTTTCTAAGCTATACAAGATATGGATCCAATGTTTTACCTTACTTATGATTTGGATGAGGAAAGGAAATTGAAGCACCTTTTTTGGTATGATGGGCAGTGCAGGGTAGATTACGATGAGTTCGGTGATATGTTCGTGTTTGGCATAACTTACAAAATTAACAGATATTGAAAGCCTCTCGTCGGATTGGCAAGTGTGAACTATCACTTTCTGACTTGTGTTTTCACATGTGCATTGTTATCTGACGACATGGTTGAGATGTATAACTGGGTGTTGAACATATTCGTAGACGCCATGGATGGAAAAAAACCTTGTTCGATTGTTATTGAAGGTGACAAAGCGATGAGGAAGGCGGTGAAGAATTTGTTACCAGGTGCAAGACACAAAGTTTGTAGTTAGCACTTGAGGTGAAATGTTAGCACGAAGGTGCACTGCCATGAATTCAATTCAGGATTCAGTCGCTTAATGAAGAAAAAATATGGGACAGTTGAGTTTGAATCCGACTGGTCGAGTTTAGTACACAATTGTGGTCTAGAAAGGAATGAATATGAGGCAAAACTTACGGAAAAAAGGCTTGATGTGCGGAATCATAACTTCATGGAAAGTTCTTTGCCAGGATAAGGGCTACACAATGATGTGAGTCGATGAATGCATATTTGAAAAGGTACCTGAAGGACAATATGTGTCTGCTCGAGTTCGTATAATCATTTCAGCTTGCTATTTCAAGACTCAGACACGCCACTGCACATATTGTATCCATCACTGAAAATACTATTTTGTATTAATGACAGAGCTCGTCGCTGTCGAGAAAGACACTTTGGAATCATATACCAGAGTTGTATTCAACATGGTTAGTAAACAACTTAGAAGGCAAGGTTTATACTCTGAGGTCCAAAAGATTGAATCAGGGGACTCTATAAAATATTTGTTTACGAAGTACAACTCACAATAGACGGTTTGAGTAGTGGAACGATCTATGAACAGTGGTGGGATGGAATGCTCATGTATGAAAATTGAGTCGAAAGAGATTCCATATAGTCACATGTTCAGGGTGATGGTTTTGGAGAATATGAGGATAATTCTGGATGTGTACATTTACCCGATGTGGTCTCGCAAAGGTTCTCAGAAATCCATGTAGCCCCGTTGGTGGGTGTAAGCGAATGTGTAAACCAACAAGCAACATATGGTACGTTCAGCAAGATGTGCAGCTAGATGTGTTGTTACGGGTCTCAAATGGATGGAGGGACTAATAATTTGAAGGGTTTGATAGTCGTGAAACTAAGAGATTGAAGGTGATATGGATTAATAAAAAATCCATGGATGTTCGTGTTACAGAGAAAAGATTTTTCAGTGTGAAAGATCTAGAGGAAGTGAGAGCGAAGGGGGGTCACATTTAAAAGAGGAGGAACAAAGCCAAGAAACGAACCATTTATTGCAGCAATTCAAGTAATGTTTTTGTAATTTATAATAATCAAATTATTGCGTTATGAAAATATATTTTATATGAATGAGGTAATCGCATGTGGGAAACCGATTGTCATAATTGCCGGACTTGCACTCAACCGCTTCAATTTCATACCCGAGGAAATAATGAAATTTGTTAAAGTAGTGCTTTTGAATCGACTTCATAACCAAACTACGGTGATCGTGAAACCCAAGTTATTAAAAAAATATTCAAGTTGTTTAAATAGTTATTTGTTTGGAACAAATTAAATTAATTTTTTTTAAATTATAATTATAGATGATTTAACCTAACCTAATGAAATTAATTTTTTTTAAAAAGACTTACATGATTCCTAGGCCGGGGTGCACTAAGCTAAAAACTATGTTCTAATTAAAATAAATTGGTCCAATGATAAAATTTTCAGCCAACCCGTTGTGAATTATTTAGTGGGATTATTTTGGTTAATATGATGTATTAAGTATTTGAAAATACAAAATATGTTAGGCTAGGCTGTGAGTCCATTTTTGAATTTTAATCGGATAAGCAGCCCAAACCCAATACATATCCTTGGATGTTTTGTTAAAGGACCGATATACCCCTCCAACAACCTGAATCATTTACCAAATACATCTCTTTCTCTTCACCTATCCTTTCCTCACCATTGTCCGAAAATCCTCCGAGTAAATATCACCAACCCAACCTAAGACAAATTGTCTTTAAAAGCCATTTCTTCAGCTGCATGTGACCAACACAGTTGAGTCTGTTTTAATATATTTTGGTGCCAACACTTTCAAGAATCAAAGGACTACATTACAAGATTTTTTATAACAAGGAATATCCATCTAGCGCTAGTGATTATTTGAGTATTGAAGATTCACTCAATTGTGTAAGTCAATTTCATTAAGCAAGAAATTACATTTTTTCTTCGAATATCTGGTACATTATATATTCGTAGATATACAAGGTTAAATTAGGTTTGAATTGATTATTACATATGTTTTTTTGTAATTTTCTGTTATATCAAATTTTAAATTGACTTTAAAGAATACATTTTTATATATGGTAAAACTGTTATTGTTCTATTTTTATAAATTAAAAGGACGGTTGGACGATGCTACCGTGGAAGTGATGCTTCCCGTCGGTATAAAGTATGAGAGATATTTGATATTCACGCATAATGATTTATTCAATTTTATTTAACAATAACTTGAACAATATTTGTGTGTGGTTATCTTTTGTAATTGGCTAACAAATTGAGTGCGTCTTCAAATTTACATAATTACTATGGAGCATCGCGTAATTAAAATTTGTATGAACTTGAGTTTTTCTTATATTAATTTATTCCCTATTCCGAGTTATGCTAACTGGTCTACATTTTATACTTCGGTTGGAAAATCCTGTTATTTTCTTACACAATTCCCATTTCTTGGAGGATTTAATATTGTTAACTCGATGCTAGATTATAGAAGATAAATTATGCTATGCTTGGATTGGTTTAATTTGGAAATCCTATTGAACGTGACTACACAACAATATAGAGAAATGAGTGCATGTTTGATAGGTGATACATAATCAGCCATTTTATATTTTCCATGCATACCATAAAAAATGATGGAAATGGAAAATGACAATCCTGACAAGAAATATGGAAAAGAAAATAGGTTTCTCCAAAAAATAAAAGAGCAAAATTTACTGTCCCCTTGGTACTGATGCATTAAATGCATTTTTTTGTCAAAAACTTGATGTATTATGTGTGAAGATTTGAAGATACTTTTGAAAGTGACTATACAAGATTATAATTTGTCCTAAGGATAATGCAGGGAGAGTCGTTGACCAATTTCTGTATCAAACAATTTATTTCTGTAGTCAATCAAACATTCTGATGGAGATTCACATAGCTTTGTAAAAAAAAATAAAAGATTGAATTATCATGTCCTTGGCAGAGATGCACTTTATGTTAATTGAATGACATATTGCTTATTGAGATGTACTTATTCTGTAACCTTACCATTTGTATGTAAGAAGGGCTTCTTTTAAAATTATTTAATA
This sequence comes from Catharanthus roseus, assembly GCA_028651295.1. NCBI lineage: Eukaryota > Viridiplantae > Streptophyta > Magnoliopsida > Gentianales > Apocynaceae > Catharanthus > Catharanthus roseus. The sequence continues at coordinate 4,068,826 of JAPQWS010000048.1, read as the reverse complement.
AAAACGATGATGATTATGCGATTTACATACGAACAATTATCTGTTTAATATGCATTAATATTATATTTTCAGGCGAAATTGTTAAAACATAAATTATTTCATCTAACACAGAAAAATTATATATTGTATTATTATAATCTATTCATTTTCATTGAAGAATTTCCTTTCTCTTGCTAAAAACCCTTTGTTATATTTAACATGGAGAGAAATGGCATTCTATAGATTGGCTGAGGGGAATAAATGAGAGGGTGTTGAACGATTTTTAAAAAAATGAAAAATAAGCCAATTAATAAAGAGAGATTGCTTGAGAGGTTGGTTGAAGTTGACAACCCAACTTTAACATGAAGGAAAAAAGCCATGAAATCAACATTTTGCTGGCTAAAGTTTGCCTACATCCTATCCAAGTTTTGCATGTTGTCGGCCTACTGTGTAATCATTTCATACATTTTTATTATTTATTGTAGGATAAATTGAATGGCCAAGTAACACCATTATCCATTGGATAAAAGTGATAATTATTCCACACATTTTCATGATTTAAAAAAATGAAAAAAATAGTAAATTGCATGTAGGACAAATTCATAAGCCAAGTAACATGCAATATCCTTTGGGTAAAAGAGGTAATAGTTGTCCTATGGAAATGACATATGCTGCACCTGATAGGAAAGGCATGCAATGCTCCAATTATTATATTTTTGACAAAATGTATAGTCTTTAAGATCTAGTTTGTCAAATTTTATTCACCTAAAATATCATTAACAATTTTAATTTTTCTTTATTTTTTTAATTTATACCCTAAAACTTATATCATAGGGTAGGGAACAAGTTCTCAACTCCGGCATGCTCCCAAAACCCATTCTCACAACTGTTTCCCGTTGTTCATCACTAAGACTTTTAACGACTTCATTCATAGCATAAGTAGAGTCTACTCAAATACTTTGGCTGTAATTAAAGATAAACAATCAAAATATGTAAACATTTAAATAATTGTACACTTATGATTACAACTGAAATCTCTAATATATAACTACCAAAGATAAATGGTTTCCAGATTTCACTTAGGAAAGATGTCTCAAGTAAAATTTTTATAATTAATATACATGAATATATATATATATATATGTATGTATATATGAATCATAATGTACTTCTTAATATGCAATTAACAATAAAAATATATTAAAGGTCATGAACAAGCTATGATCATTTTATTGTTCAAGAAATTCAAAAAAGATTAATCTCAACATGAGAATTTTAAAATAATTCAAGATCTTCTTAATTGGATTTAGGGATCCTAATTTAAAGCTGACTATATCATCTACTGAAACCACTATTATTCTAAAATAAAGTTCCTATAATTTACTTTATTCACCACAAACGTTCCGTTGCACATGTGTTAGATCTTGTTTTCCTCCCGAGTATATAATTGGTGCTTTATTCCTCTTCAATCTCTGAATCGGTACTATGAATTTGTCTCGAATGCCCCTCATTCATAGGACTTTCCTGCCTAAGTGGAGGTATTGCCACCATTTCTTTCTCAAGGCTATTTGAAACTACCTCATTTTTAGATTCATGAGGGTTCAAATCTGGCTCTTTTCTTTTCTTGGAAGACTTTCTTCCAGTTAGTCTGTCGTGAAGAACTCCGGAAGCCAACCTTTACCTCCTACAAGACCAATAACAAAATAATTTTCCAAACGGTATAAAATAAAGAGAATGCAAGCAATCAAAATCAGCAATTTCAGTTTAACAAACTAGGAGTGAACATAATGGTTTAGATCTTCCACTAAATATAAATAAAATCTCTATCACCAAAAATTACTCCATTCATGACTAAGAAAAATAAAACTCAGAGGTAATATTACCTACCCTATTAACGAAACCTAAGTCAAATATTGCATCCTTTCATGGTTACCTCTTTTCTGTGCAGAGGTTGAGATGATAGTTTCTCAGCTTTTTTTATATTTTTCCAGAAAATTTCATCCTACATTATTACACCTTCTATAAAAATGATATGCAAACAAGTGTATATATTAAAACAATGCTATGACTTATATTCATATTATAGCTTCTTTTCTAATCTTGTCCTAAATAATGATGTGAAGGATTCCTTATTAACAACCATTTATGAGAAAATTTCATAGTCCATAATTGCATTGCCTAATTCATATGCACGCTTTCCTCTATGTCCTTTCATCAACAAATTGACAAAACTAATTCATACTTATATATACATTTTACACTTCCTTTAATCATTTATTCAAATAAATAACAAATCAATTTTGAATCAAAAGTAGACAAACTACATATCATCTAACAATCATGAATAATCAAAAGTTAAGAAAAAAATTCACAAACACACCAAAAATATAGTTTCGACAACCGTTTCAGGAAATGCACTCTACAAAGCCTAAACCCAAATTGGTCCTTAGAAATGTCAAGTGGTCTCCAAGAAGGATCTAGACTTCCGTTTGTTTCTAAAGAGTCCTAATGCAGATGTGTATCAAACAAGTATTCTTGTCATTGACTTTATCTCATCTAACATAAGGACTATTTTATAATTAATTTCTGGAGTTCTCAGTCACCGCCCATCTCGATTGTTCCCTCCAGGCCCTCCTTACTGCAAGTATCAGTTTCAATTTAAACTTATCAATAACTTTATTATCATTTATAAAAATGAATCACTTTCAAAGCTGTCATTAAAAGACTCGTGTTCAATGCTTGAACTTTTCTCAAGTCTCTGCATCATTATTTTTTTCTTTAATATATATTTAGAAGAATCAAAATTTAGAATCATAAAGTCAAGTTGCCAATGTTTGAAAAATTGGAGTTTTGGTGTTATGAGGGTATTGCTAATTTTAAGATGACTACAACTAGTAACTTGAAGAATTTGTACAATTTCAGTAATTTCTTATTGGATTTGGGTATTAATTGGGATAATAGAACATGAAAATGCAAGCAAATGAAATCCAGAAGGGAGAGATTATATCAAACTTCTATGAATTTAGATGAAATTCTTGAATAGTACTAGAGGTGTCAATTCATTGAGTGGTTTAAGGTGTTGATGGTGTCTGTGGCGGTACAAAGACAAAATTAGAAGCATTCAGAGGAAAAAGAAGGAGAAAGAGAGAGGAAGAAGAAGAAGCAACTTTATTCTTTAACCCTTTAATTTTATATCTTTTCATTTAAGTCCACAAATGAACTTCAAATTAGTCAATCAGTTAAGTTAGGAAGGGTCAATGATGGAACTTGTTTCACATACATCTGCATTTTTTTAGGACTCTTTACAGAAAAATAAAAGTTTAAACCCTTCTTTGTCATAACTTGACATTTACAATGACCAATTTGGAATTCACCCCTTTCCTAAGTTCCAATCAACAATTCTTACGTACTAATCACCACAAAATAGCTATTCACAAATAAGAAAAATAAACATCTTACGTTCACACAAACATCAAAGAAATTACAATAATCATTATGAATCCAAAATTCAAGTGTATATAAACAATATTAATTACTAGTAAGAAAATTAAATAATTTTAACACCAATACCAATTCCTACTACACAAGCAGTAACATTAGGTTTTTTTTTTTTTTTCCTTTTCGGTTTTACTCTGTTGTAAGTATCCATGAATTTAATTGCAGCCGCCTTTTCAAGATGAGTGCCTTAACCTAATTTTTAAATCCTCATCATTGCCATTAATGAGTAAATAGACAAAGTTTACTGGTAACTAATCATGCATATTTAGTCGAATAATTCACCATATTTTTCAATCTAAAATCATGAAGTAAAAGATGTAGATATATGCATTATTTACTTCCTGAATACAAATTTTCAGAAGACTTTCATATGCCCTTTCAAATGATACCCTGTGGTTCAAGATTATTTTCCATACAAAAGGTGGTCTATTTCAAGTAAATGCCATAAGTACCGAACTTGACCCATCATTAGTTTATCACTTGATAAATTGTAGCAAAATGTTTTACCCAAACTGCCAAGCTCACTAAACCTTTCACTGAAACTTTCAAACATCCTTCAATTACAAAATCAGGATGGGAGTAGAAGCAGAACTGGGGCTTGATAGAGGAAGTTTATAAAAAAAATAACAAACAAGTGTGGAAGTAAAATTAAGTACAAACAAATACCAGCAAGTAATCAGCAAAAAGTTACTCGCAAACAAAATAATACTCTCCAAAAAAATCATGAATCCCTCCACCTCATTCAAAATTCATTTCTTTAAAATTTCAATTACTGTCAACCAAAACAAAATCAATATTGCTCACTTACATTTGTATTTACTTTGTTGTATTCTTCCACACCTTCAAATTCGATGGCATCCTCACAATCTCCATATCTCGCAGACTCTGTAGGTCATCAAACCTGATGTACATGCGCCGGCAGGAGTAAGTAGGAAGGAGAAGACATTAAGGATGAGGGAGCTTTCGACATCAGACAGGGAAGGATCAAGGAGCTCAGGGCGGTGACTGTAAACATTCTAGAGGGGTTTCGACTGGAGAGTTTGATAGAAGAAACGATAAAGGAGATAGAGAGAGGGATGGATAGAGGCGACACTTTGGATGATGGAGCTAGGTTATCGTTGTCGGTAACCCGACGACGATTGCCCGAGCTAGGAAGTGAGGAGGATTCTTTCGGTTTGTAGAGAGAGAGAGAGAGAGAGAGAGAGAGAGAGAGAGAGAGAGAGAGAGAGAGGGCCCTAGAAAACCCGACTACCCTAGCCCAAAGGTTTTAATGTGTCTGAAAATCAAACATCTCTAATAAAAAAAGAAAACAATTTTTTTAAAAAAAAAAAGGACAAAAAGTCACTTGTGTAATAGGTTACCCAATCTTTTTACAAAAACAAATGAAAATTAATCAATGTACATGATGCAATCTAATCAATCCAATGGGTCAGATTGGTTTTTCTTTAGGTGAAGAAAACCCACTTTTCTTCACGATAGTCATACCCATATATATATATATATATATTGTAAGACAAAATAATTGTGATAAGAAAATTTTTATTATGTACTTATGTCTGTTAGTATGGTATACGAACGACTTGATTTGTATATATTAAGTTACATTATTTTGCTTGTTAATTACAATTCTATTTTGGAAACAAGAACTACCAGATTTAATAAAAAGAGTAATGTAATTTAATATAAATCTAAAAATTTTATATTTTTACCTATTGATTGAATACATTATATAATTTTCTTTATGATAGAAACGAAGCTAATGTTGAATTGTGAGAGCCATAACTCCAGATACAGCCCATTAAAGTTTGTCCCGTGGGGTTGTGTAGTTTCCCTAGCAATCAAAACTTGCTTATTGAACTAAGAAAGTAAAAATGGTGACAAACTAAATATTATATGTGAGATTGAACCGATCTGCTATATCCTGTTGTATAATATGATTTTCTTTTAATGGAAAGATTTGCTATTCTCAAGATCTCTTTTCAGCTATATCATGTTGTGTAGTTTAATTTGATTTGGATTGATTAAAAAAAAAGGAAAAGACATATTTGGCATCTAATTTATTTATTTTGGCTGTTTGGCCTCTATTTTATTACTTGAAAGGAGTTGTTCTCAATATATTTTTATTAACTATATATTATTTAAAGTTTTTCTTCCTCTTCTTCTACCGCCGTTAATTTTTTTTTTGGAAAAAACATTTAAATTATTTTTATATAAAAAAGCTCATATAAAAAAAAAAAAAAACTAAAAGAGACTTGAACTGTACTAGCCCGTAGAAAATCTCTTGTATAAGCAAATTTTTTGTGAATAATAAAATATGCACGAGAGTTTAGAAGTTACGCGCTCAAAAATTTTATTTTCTCCCTCAACTTCCTCTCTCTAGATTCATTCTCTCTCTTCCCTCTAAAACTTCAAGACCTTCAAACTTATATCTCTCAAATCCAACCACAGAAAATAAAAAAAAAATACATCGTTCTATACTGGTTTATTTACAATTTAATAAGTTTTAAAAAAAATCCGTAGTGGATCAAGCAAATATCAGGCTGCCAAAATTCTAAAGAGTTTGGGCCATGGGAGCCGAAATTCTTCAAGATTTTCAATCCTTGAATAAAAAACGAAAATGTTGAAGAATTTTGGCTTCTTGGACTGAAACTCTTTCAAATTTTTGGCTCCTGCCCCCAAAATTCAAATGCTGTTGTTGCAAAATGAAAATCTGGTAATCAGCCCTGTTACATACCTCATACTAACTATTACAAAAGCAGCAGAAGAAAAGACTATAAATAGTCTAATCTATTACAGTAACCGGATGATAGAACGGGATAACAAATCTTAATGGCTCTTCAAAATCGGATGAGGCATCCAAAAAATGGGCTACTGATTCTTCTTCAATCCAAAGTACATGCAAAAAAGATAAAGAAAATCGGATGAAGCTGGAAAAAATCAGACGTCCGATTTTCGCTACAACAGACAGAATCAAACAATCAACTCTCAACACCGGTCGACCGTTTTCAAAACTGGATGACCAACATAGAAAACTGGATGACTGGTTTGTGTGTAAAAGAGGAGAACAGAGATATTCAGACGCAAAAAAGGACAAAGAAGGCAAAACCAGACGACCGGTTTTGTTGTATAATAGAGATTCTAGATCAAGCCCTCAGAACAATAGAAGAGCCTCGCACAAGAGCAATCTAATTTCTCACTCTCAGTTCTCTGCTTCACAAGCTACCCAAGCTCGCAGTCAACCAAAAATGGCTACCAAAGGTGGCAACAACAGAAGAATTGACAGTGAACAGGCAGTAACAAAGGAAGAAAAATTGCAGAAAAGAAGAAGAGAGAAAAGATACATAAGAAAGCTTCATAGAGTTGGTCTATTAGCAATAGTGAGGATAAGAGTATTATAGAGTATCTAAGGTAGACTCGTTCAACAACAGCAGCCAAATTACCTGGGAAAGACACGGTAAAAGATTGGGCTGCTACCAGCCCGGCCTGCTTGGCATCTTGAGTTAAAAGGAAAATACTCAATCCTATTTGTGTGGCCTGGTCCAACTCATCATAGGGTCATAGAATATGGGCTGGAAGTAAAATAGAACAAAATTGTATGAACAATTCTGTCCAACTGGCCTACAAGCTCCACATTAAACACATTTTTAGTTAACTCTCCAGCCAAGACAGTCAACCTGCATCAATATGTAGAAGATCACTACATAGAGCAAATTTATCAGTTGTCACTACTTTAGTACCAAAATTAGCAGGATTATCTTTAGTGCTAACTTTGTCTATATTAACAATACCGTTTGAAACTTTTTGTCAAATGAAATGATACTTAACATCTATATGTTTAGTCCTGTTATGATAAAAAAAAGAAAAAAGAATTTTTACACAAATGAAGACAACTCCGACTATCAGTAAATATGACAACTTTAGTATGTAAAAGATGCAGTTCAGATAAAAGTCCCTGAAGCCAAATGGTTTCTTCCATTGCTTCTGTGGCAACAATATATTCAGTCTCCATACTCAAAAGAGTGACTATAGGTTGTCGCTGTAATTTCAAAGAAGCACAGTACCAGCAAAGGTAAAGAAATAAGAAGTGGTAGACTTTCTACCTTCTCTATCACTTGCAAAATCAGAATCCACATAACCAACCAAATCAAATTGCTCAGACCAGTTATGATAATGCAAGCCTCTATCAATAGTCTCATTAATGTACCTCAGTAACCATTTAAGAGCGGCCCAGTGATCCCTACCTGGGTTAGGCATAAAAGGGCTCAAAAGACTTATGGATTGAGCAATATGAGGACAGGTGGAAATCATGGAATACATGACAGATCCTATAGCCATTCTATAAGGGATGTTGGCCATATCTTTCTTCTCATTTTTAGTTTTGGGACGAGTTTTTAAAGAAAGCTGAAAATGACTTGCAAGAGGGATGTAAACAGGCTTACACAAATGCATAAAAATTTCCAAACAATTTTCGACAAGGACTTTTTGGATATAAACAAAGAACGATTAGTTCTAACCCTATCAATGTTCATGCTTAAAATCTAGATGCAGATCCAAGATCCTTCATCTCAAACTCTGATTTCAACAAAGTTTTCAAATGCATAATCTTATCTATATGCTTGCAGGCAATAAGCATATCATCAACAGTATCACTAGAAAACTGCAAGCAACTATCATAATTACTTTGAGTACAGAAGCATATTCATGCAGAATACTCGGCCTTATACTCGTTACGCTGTTCGACTGAACTCGTTGAAGGTGCTCCTGCGAATTGATTCGGCAAAACTAGTTTTAAGCATAAAAGAGTCAAACCTTTTATACCACTGTCTAGGTGTTCGCTTAAGCCCATATAAGGACTTCTTCAATAGACAAGCTATATACTCTTTACCTTTCACCTCAAAACCAGGTGGTTAGCGCATGTAAATGGTTTTATTAGGTTCACCATGCAAAAAAGCAGTTTTAACATCCTACTGTTCAAGCTCAAGATCAAATAAGGCAACAACAGCAAGCATAATTCTAATACTTTTATACTTAACAACAAGAGAAAAGATCTTATTAAAATCAATACCTTCAACTTGAGAAAAATATTTTGCAACCAATCTAGCCTTGAACCTTGGAGGTTCATTAACAGATTCAGGTTCTTTAACTTTGAAAATCTATTTACAATCAATCAATTTTTGTTTAGATGGTCTAGGAACAAGAACCCAATTTGTTTTTCTTATGCAAAGAAGATATTTCTTCATTCATAACATGCTTCCACAAAGAGCATTAAGACTCTTTAAAACATCAGTAAAATATACAGGTTATTACTCTTCAATAAAAGATGTAGCAGCAAAAGCATAAGAAACAATGTATGAAAACCCATACCTAGAAGGTTTCCTTATCACTCTTCTAACCCTATCTCTCGACAATTGGTAGTCTCTAAGGCTTGTGCTTGTGCTTCTGGATGATCCTCATCATCATCTGAATTACCTAGTTCAGGTTCGGGAACACTAGTTGGGTTAACAGACTCCTCATTGGTTTCATGTTCAAAGGGTTCTAGTGTGTGCTCTTGAGGAGGTTCGGAGTTGTCCTCCACCTCTACAGGAATGTTCCCAACTATGGGTATATTTGTAGAACTCTCGGGATTAGTTTTAAGACAGGGCATGTCTAGTTCGTTGAAGACTACGTCTCTACTCACGATTACCCTAAAACCCAGTTCACCTTTGAACTATACTCTGTAACTCTTTACCCTACTAGGATGGCCTATAAATACTCCCTTCTTAGACCTAGGGTCTAACTTTCCTTCCCTTTGATGTGTAAAAGCAGCACACCCAAACACTCTAAGGTTGGAAAGGTTTGGTGGCTAGCCGATCCATAATTCTATGGGAGTTTGAAGTTTATAGCAGTGGAAGAAGACCTATTTATAAGTTATACTGATGTATAGCCTCTCCCCAAAAAGGTTTAGGAACCCTAGATGATACCAAAAGGCACCTAACTTTATCCATAATTGTTTGGTTCATCCTCTAAGCTACCCCATTTTGTTGTGGGTTGTGCCTAACAATTCTATGATGCACAATACCATGCAAAACACACAAATCATGAAATTTCTTGTTACAAAATTCCAAACAGTTATATGTTGTTATATCCCTTAGTTTATTTCCGGTTCGAATTTTCGGCAAAATGTTTCCATTCAATAAAATTTTGAAAAGTTTGATCTTTGGTTTTCAAAAGAAACACCCAAACATGGCGAGAAAAATCATTAGCAATAGAAAGGAAATAAACATTGCTACCAAAAGTGGGTATCTTTCCAGGACCCCGTAGATCATAGTGCACATAATCAAGAACAATAGTGGATTTGTGTGTGCCCGTAGAAAAACTGAATTTGTGTTGTTTGTCAAAACATAATGATCACAAAAATCTAAAGAAGTGATTTATCACCATTTAAAAGATTTTTTTGTGTAAATAATGCAAACCATTTTCACTAATGTGGCTAATCCGCTGATGCCACAACATGGTTTTTTCAGGAACAGTTTTAGAAAGTAATGCAGATGATTCACAAAGAGTTTTTCCGAGTAAGGTGTTTAGAAACCGTTTTTCTTAAAACCTTTGAGCATGATTAGAGATCCTTTACAAACATGTAAAATCCCATTTGCAGATTTATAAGAATAGCCATTTATATCAAAAACTCCAAGGGAAATTAAATTCTGCCTAAGATCAGACACATACCTTACCTCGGTCAATTTTCTAGTCATACCATCATGCATTTTGATAAAAATATTTCCAATTCCCTTGACATCACAAACCTTATTGTTTCCCCAAAAAAGTTTTCCATGATCAAGGGTTTTAAAATCAGAAAACCAACGCTTGTTGGGTGTCATATGAAAAGTTCAACTAGAATCAAGAATCTACTCATCAGAAACTTTAGAGGTAGATGGGGAAGGGGATATACACAAAACTTTAGAAAGCGTAGAATTACCATCTAGTTCAAAATTATGTGTTTTGTTGGTTTTATCCTTCCCATTACATTGTTTACTTAATTTTTCATCTTTGATTCATTTAAAACATTTGTTTTTAATATGACCATCTTTGCCACAGTAAAAACACTTCACTCTATTCTTATTTTGATATTTATACCTCCTTTTACTTTTAGAGCGGTGACTAGAAGGTTATCTTCGGTCAACCCTTCTTTGCATGAAAAGATTCTCTCCGTTTGTTTTATTTTCTTTTCATAAATCTAAATCCTTTGATTTCAAAGAGTTTTTCACTTCAGAAAGAGTAAAGTTATCTTTGTCATACTTGATAGTAGATTTCACATGATTAAATGACTCAGGCAAAGCATTCAACAAATAACAACAATGTTTTCATCATAAATGTTTTCTCTAACATTTTGGAGTTCTAAAATAATTTTATTTAAATCATCTATGTTTTCAGAAAGGGATTTTTACCCGCACACTTTGAAGCCAATGAGTTTTCCTTTAAATAGATTTTGTTAGATAAAGACTTTCCTAAATAAAGTTTCTCAAGTTTTGTCCAGATTTCATAAGCATTGTCTGTTTCATTTATTTCTCTTAAAACATTATCTTTCAAATACAAGGTGAGACAGCTATGTGCATCACCAAGTTTTTCAACTAGTATTTCTCTTGTCTAAGATTCCGTATACTTGTCAGGAGTACAAATAGTGGGTACAATTTTATTTTGGACTAAAACAACTTTCATTTTTCTGTGCCACATTACAAAATCATATTTGCCATCAAACCTGTCTGTTTCAAGTTTTGGAATAAACATGTTATAGTGTGGCAAATAATAATCAGAAGTGCAAAAAATAAAATTTTTAAGAAAAAGTTTTGTCACAAAAACAACTCGGAAAAACAATACAGCTAGAAAAACAGGCAATATGCAGATAATAAACTCACAATAGATCAACATATAGCAAAGGTTGAGCAACAACCACAAACAGATGATCAACAGAGAAATAGAATAAATAAACACATGTTGAGCAACAATCCCCAAACAGAAAATAAATCAATCTGAATGATCACGGATAATAAAGAAAAATTATCGCAATCAAACAAGAAAATCACCAAGACATAGATACTTGGAGTCTCAATAGGACTCAAACCAGGCTTGGGTTTTGGTTTTTTAAAGAAAAACAAAAATCACAAAAAATTTGATCCTTGAACAGAGACATAAACAACAGAATATATATCCAGATAATAAACCTTTAAACGAAAGGAAGGGGAAAGTAGTAATGGTAACCTCTGCCAGATTCACGGAACCTAACAGTTTCCGTGAGTGTGGAAAGCACCCTGGAGGTTTCGAATGACATCTGCGTCAATGGAGGAATGTAACAGACACCAGATACCAGAAAGGTCAAATTTCCTTTTGGCTCTGATACCACTATTGCGAAATGAAAATTTGGTGATCACCCTGTTACATAACAAAACCTCCTACTAACTATTACAAAAGCAGCGGAAGAATAGAATATAAATAATTTAATCTATTACAATAACCAGATGATGGAACCAGATAACAACTCTTAATGGCTCTTCAAAATCAGATGAGGTGTCCGAGAAATGGACTACCGTTTCTTATTCAATCCAAAGTACCCGCAAAATAGATAAAGAACACCGGATGAAGCCACAACAGACAGAATTGGACAACCAACTCTCAAAACTGGTCAACTGTTTTCAAAACCGGACGACCAATTTTTGTGTAAAAGAGGGGAACAGAGGTATTCAGATGCGAAAAACAGACAAAGAAGGCAAAACAGGAAGAACGGTTTTGCTTTACAATACATATTCTTGATCAAACCCTCATAACAATAGATGAGCCTCATACAAAAGCAATCTAATCTCTCACTCTCGGTTTTCTCCTTCACAAGCTACCCAAGCTCGCAGAATAGCGACTAACAGTGGCAGCAATAGAAGAATTCACAAAGAACAGACAGTAGTAGAGCAAGAAAAACTACAGAGAAGAAGAAGAGAGAAAAGATACGTAGGAAAGCTCCACACATAGTTGGTCTATCAGAAATATTGAGGATGAGATTCTTTATAGAGTATCTAAGGTAGACTCGTTCAACAACAGCAACCAAGTTACCTGGAAGACTCATTCAAAAACCAACAGTCAAGTCACTTGGGAAAAACATAGTAAAAGATTGGGCTGTTGCCAGCCTGGCCTACCCGGCATCTTGGGTTAAAAGGAAAAATACTTAATCCTATTTGTGAGGCCCAATCCAACTCATCTTAGGGTCATAGAACATGGGATAGAAAAAATAGAACAAAAATGTATGAACAATTCAGCCCCACTGGCCTACAGCTGTGATTTTTAAAAATAATTATTAACATTAATTATGTTATTATGTTGATTGCTTCTAATATATTTATAAAATTATGTTAATACTTTAGTTAATTTCTCGTCATAAAGTGAGTTGTTTATGTTTAACTTGTTTAGTTGATAATTCATTGTTGAATTTTAATAATGTTATTCCTATTCTGTTTAGTATGAACTACATTATTATGTTTAACATTAAGAATGTCATTTACATTATAAAAATCTTGTGGATTATCGGTCCACCTGAAAAAGTCTCACTATTTTATTTTTTTAATATTTTGTGTTACTTTAACTTAAAAATCGATGCCTTCTTTCAAAAAATCTTTAAAATCATCTATGTTTTACTTCAAAATTTTTAAAAACTTTAAGAACATTATGTAACTTTTTAAAGAGAAGTGAAAGAAAACTAATGTTGAGAGCAAGTGTTCAGAGAAATGAGATTTTATGAAAATTTTTGTATGTAATATTTTGTACATAAAATTTCTCTCTCTCTCTCTCTCTCTCTCTCTCTCTCTCTCTCTCTCTCTCTCTCTCTCTCTCTCTCTCTCTCTATATATATATATTTATACAAGTCCTTAAATTTTAATTGCTTGAAACAATTATAAAAGAATTGAAAAAATTTACTCTTATTTACTTTCGAAAAACGTAGGTCCGTTTTTCCATACTAATCAATAGGTATCTTATATTAATTCACACATAAAAGCATTTTCTTGGGCCGATTACATCTTTGAGATTGGTTCAAACTACAATTCATTCCTCTATTTTGTTATATTACAAATTCAGTCTTCTATACTTTTGTCCCTGAATTTTTCAGACATATTTGCCCATCAGCACACAGCAGTAACTAAAAAACGAAATCCTTATTTATCCAAAAAAAAGAGAAATTTTTATTTTTATTTTTTCATATTATAAACTATTTTCAAAATATATATTTTCTAATCACTCAAATTGAGTAATAGTTTAGGATTTATAGAAAAATACTTTCAATTTAATAGTAAAACTTAAAAACTATTCACCTTATGGCCCAAGACCAATCATCAACAATCAAACAAAATAAAATGTTTAAAATACTCTTTTTATATAAGTTATATTTTGCTGCAAAATATAGCTCCTAAAATTTGATCTAAAATAAGGTTAATATATATTCTAATTTACAGTTTTTTTTAATGTAAGTGGTGCCACACTTGGTGAAAATTACATCATTATGAGAATAAATCATTTAAGTATAACCCTAAACTAGTGCAGACAACAACCCTATTAAATAAGAGGGTAATTCCTGTATCTAGAAGGAGTCAAACTTCCAACCTTCCAGTTGGGAGGGTTTGCCACTCGGACAAAGCCTCACGAGCTATCTTAATCTATAATTGTAGTTTATTACAAGAATATATCTATAAATATATTGAAATAATATCATTTTAATATATATTATGCTTAAATATATTGAAATAATATCATTTTAATATATATTATGCTTTAAATTATTGATTATTTAATTTTTTAACATAGATTTATTATTTAATTAAAAAAGTTTGATTATTTAAGGCAAAATGGCTTGATGATCTTAAATTTAATTAAATAGAAAATAAAATATTCGGTTATAAAGAGGTAATATAAAATATTTATCTTGAAGTTTTTAATAAAATTTTTAATCTGTTAAGATTTGTAGTAATTTATTACATCAATGATTAAAATAATACATTTAAATAATGTACTGAAATAATATATAAATGTCTAATTTTTTTTTTAAATTTTTTCTTTAAAAAAATACTATATATTAATTTTTAGTACTTATTATTTAATTAGTGATAGATTGTAACATTTTTTAAAGAATAAAATAAAGATTCAACGTGTATTAAAACCTCATATTTCTATTTATATCTAACTCTTTTATTTTATTTTGTTCAATTAAGTTTAGATTCACAACCCTTTATTTACCAAAAACAAGAAAATTTAGATTCACCTATGCTATTTTGTATTGAGCTAATCTTTTACTTTTTTTTGGTTAAATAATTAATTTTTTAAAATGCATAGAATAAAAAAATATTATTTCAATCATTATTGAAAAATTTTGCAATAGGTACAACTATATACTTATATATAAAAGTGTGAACCAACTTATTTTACAAGGACTACTTTCAAAACTAATAACTTACCTAAGATATTTTGAACATTTTATTTAATTTGATGTTGACTATTTATCTGGATGGATAAAATATATATTTTTTAACATGAGAATAATTATAAACGTGAAGAAAGATAAAAGTAAATAATTTTAGCAAAAATGGGAGAAGCAAATTATATTATTTGAGGATAAAAAAATTAACTGGAGAATTCAAAGGTTTAGCGTGAAAATAATTTATTTTTCACTTTTACTTTCTCTCTCTACCTCTCTTTGTCTCTATCTTCTCTCTAAAAAATATCCACAATTCTTCACTTCGAAAATTATAAGAAGGTACACCTGAATGATTTTGAAAATTATTTATAAAAAATGCAAAAAAAATCAAAAAGAACACAAAAAAAATGAGTTTCTCCATTCGAATTTCTCCCGAGCTGGGCAAGAATTTCTCCAACCACACTTTTTTTTTTTTTTTTTGTGTTTTTAAGTAAAAATTTTAAAAAAATTAAAAAACTCGAAAACCGCCTAAACAAGCGAGATTCTCCAAGAATTTTGCCCGGTCCAGTAAAATTCTGTCCGGTCCAGCGAAATTCTCGTTTAAGTGAAATTCATTATTTTTTGGGTTCGTTCGAAGTGTTTTTTAGCTCTTATTAATGTTTTTTTGTGTATAATTTTTAAATTGACTCATATGTATCTCCCAACGAATTTCAAAATGAATAATTCAAAAGATTTTGTAGAAAACAATTAGAGGACAGAAAATGAAGGAAAAAAATAAATTATTTTAACAATGAACTTTTAGATTTTCGAACTGATTTTACTAACCCATTATTTGTTTGAGTAACTAATAACTATATGGTGGATTTCTCTGCACAAAAGGAACTAACCAAAAAAAATAAATAAATTAATTAAGAAGAGAAATTAGAAAATTACTGCATATCCATATTAGTAATTTTTTTGGGTTAATTTTCATGTTAAAAAAATAAAAAGATGTTAGAAATAATAATGAGGAAAAGAAAGAAAAAAGTTTGAAAGAGATTCTATTTTATAAAAGAAAATATTTAAAATTTTATATTTCAAAAAATAGTATGATGTTCAAAATATGATAAATAAAAAGAGTATCCATTGATTGATGATGAGCTTTGAATTAATTTCTTCTTTTTTTTTTTTTTTGTGGAAAATTAATTTCTTCTTGAATTATTGAAGAATTAAAGGTTGTAGCTTTTATATACAAATCGATTCGTTCTGTAACATACAAGAATTCCGTTATACTTATGAATAATCAAGGTTCATAACTATGTTAGACAACATGTTAAGTTGTGTTGAATTAATATGGTATTACTACCTCGTTTCATAGTATAGGGTTAATTTATTATATTTGAAATTTTATATTATAAAGTAATTTTTTTTTCAAAAATATACATATTCATTTAATATAGGGTTAATTGTAAAGTACCCATCTGAAATGAGGGTTAAATGTACTTTACCTCCAACTTAATAAATATGCAGTTTACTCTAAAATAAATCAATTTATTTAAAATATCCCCAAAAGATTGATTAGTTAACTCAAAAAATAGATTTTATTTTTTAAAAATGACAAAATTGTTAGGATTTTTCATTAATTTATTGTAATACACCATTACTAAAAATTAATAGATTTCCTTTAAATAAAAAATTTACATTTTCGTCTATTATTTTAATACTTTGCTTAAAACAATTATTTAATCCTTGTTACAAAAAATTACTCTAAATTCTAATATGTTAATATTTTTAATTGCAAAGTTCAAGATAAATATTTGAAGTCAAAAAATATCTTCTTTATAAAAGAATATTTTATTTTTAATTAAAATAAATATAGAATATACATGAGATTTTTCTTTAAACAATCAAGTTTTTTAAAGTTAAATAATCAATGTTGAAAGAGTAAAGACTACGTACATATTGTTACAATCTTCATGGAAATAATTTGTAATACTTTAGCCTATATTATTTAAAATAATTATTTTATAAGATAAATATTTTATTATGTAAAAATAAATGGACTATAAGAATTTGTCACTGATTTTTTAATGAATAAATTTTTCACTAATTTATTATAATAAATTAATAGTATTTATTATAAATAAAGAAAATATTTTTTCGTATATTATTGTAGTACTATATTTAAAGTTTTTATTTAATCATTGTTACAAGTAATTATTATAAATCCTAACAAGTTAAAATTTTTACAAATTTTAGATAAATATTTGAAGTTAACAAAATCTTATATTCTATTTGTAAGTGAATACTTTATTTTTTCATTGAATTAAATGTAAAATTATCATGCTAATTTTCTTTTTTTCCTTGATATATTTGAGGAGGGAAAGTGTGAATTGAACTCATGAGATATCGCATGGTAAGGGGTGCTTCTAACCAATTGAGCTAGCACCTTTTCACGCAATTTTTCTTAAATAATATATATTTTTTTTAAATCAAGTACTCAATCTTTAAGGCATATAAATTAAAAAAATATAATTACAAAGTATAAGGAAATATTTTGTAATATATTATAAATATAAAATTAAGTTTTGAACTAAAATGATTTTATGTTGAACTTTAGGGGTTATTTTGTCATAATCATTGTTTACATTAAGGATACTTTAGGCATTTTAAATTAATTAATTAATTTTTAGGATAAATTGCTATTTATTGAGTTTGGGAGGTAAAGTGTATTTAACTCCCATTTCAAGTAGGTATTTTGCAATTAACTCTGTAATATTAATTGTTTAATAATTTTTAAAATTTAAATTTATTTATATTTGATAAATTCTTAAAATATTAAAAGATAATAGAGGAGAGAGAAGATAAAGATTTTGAAGAAATTTTATAAAAATAGTAATAAAATATTATTCATATGTTACTATTGAAATTATCTTTATTTTATATTTTCTAAATTTATATAAAAAGGTAAATTAATCTTAGGAAATAGAGTCATCGACTCTAAACCATGTAACATTTCTTCTCTTTCTTTCGAAAATTTACAAACTAGCCCTTTAGCTCGTAAAACTTTCTTTTCTTCTTTATATCTTTGCAGATATTTGGTTCGAATTTAGGTTTAAGGTCAAACGTGATAAAGAATATTTCTATCAATTATAATAATCATATCTCTGTAGATGTGTGGTTTGAATTTAAATCTAAGGCCAAACGTGATAAAGAATATTTCTATCAATTATAATAGCCAATAGTATTTATTGTCGGATAACTAAAAAAAAGAACCAATTATGATAAAAATAAGGTAGAACAAAGCATAGAAAATTATTGCATATTCATTGTCGAGCGACTCCAACAGCTCATAATCCTAACTCGGATGCTCATAATTCGCTGATCGCCGCCTAACTAATAATTTCTGACCGGAGAGCTTAGGAATAGTTTCATTTTTATACACCGAACAGAAAAACAAGTGTGGCGGAAGCCGTGGAAGGCTGCTGGAACAAGATCTCGGGGTTGCGGCCGGATAGCTCTAGTAGCAGGAGGGAGCAAGTTTTTAAAGACAAGTGCCATCGGTTGAGCTTTATCTAATAAATAAGCAAATCTACATGGATATACATATATATTATGTGAATTACTAATAAAATAATGTAAAAAAATATATATCTTTGATTTCTTATTTGTATGCATACGTTTTATCATAAATAATAATTTTATTTCTATTCAATATAATTAGTTAGGTCATTCTGGATCCACGTAACATTACTCATATAAAAATTAAGTCAAACTCATAACACAAAATTTGTTTTGTTAACTTTAAGTTGATAGGTGGCATGCATCACAAATATGATGATCTAAGTTATGAATACTTAAAAAATATAATATTTGATAACAAAGGTATAGGTTAATGAATGGTAAAATATTAATTTCTCAAATCTCTTCATTTGACTTATTAAGTGAGAGATAATCATCTTAAGAGCGATTTTATGCCGTATTTTAAATTTTATATCTCATAAATTTTTTTTAAAATTAATCGAAAAATTTTAGACATCAAAGAAGATATAATATTTTAGTTAACTTCTATAATATACCTATATGTAACTTATTTTTTCTAAAAATAAACTCATTTTCTCACTCACACCCAATAAATTAAGTTGCGGAAGTTTTGATTTTTGTATTCCACCGTCTTAAATAATCAAATTAGGTGACTTGAGTCAAGCCTGATTTTGATAAAAAGTTTTTAGAGTATTGAGCTTGAATCTTACACATATGAATTCAGCTTATCCAAAAATATTGATTTATTCATTTTTAATTTATTTGAACGATAAAAAAAAATTTAATTTTAAATTATTTTTATTATTTAAATATATTTTATTATAAATTTATCAAATTAAATGTCCAAACAATTATAAATATATCATGAAAGACATTTCATTAGGTTGGATCATCACTTATATCTTGAAAGACATTTCATGAGACATTCTTGCGGGTTCTTCGGCACCCCATTGTGATCTCAAATAGTTACGAACTGGTAGTAAAGAGGAAAAAAAAAAAAAACACTTCAATAGGTTTTTATTTTTTCTGGAAAACTTAAATAGTTATGTCAACTACCCAAAGATCTCCATTTCCCTGTTCATTATTTTGTGACACCGACCGCTAAAGGGCCCTTCATTTTGCTGCAAATCTTGTATTGTCAAACCTATCATATCTTTTCTCTTAGATGAGTTGAAATATAAACGATATAAAAAAAAAATCAAGTTGATTCAATTAAAATTTTAAGAAAAGACCTAATTCGATAAAATGATCCCATTACTTAAATATTATTACCTACATGTCAAGCACAAAGTCTTGATTTTGAACCATTTAAAGAACGGTTTAACATGATATGTCAGTTTTATATTGTTGTTTAAAGGTCGTGTGCCAAAGTATATGCGCTATTCGATTTAAATTGAACATGGAAGCAAATTTATTTATTTTTTTTACTATTTTCTTCGACATATTCGCTTTTTAGTTTTATTTGGTTCTAGTTTATTTAATAAATACAGTTTAATTTTTTAATTTTTTTCTTAAATTAAAAACTAAATAAATCAAACAACTTTTTAATTGGGTCTAATTTTTTTAATCTAATTTCTTTCAATATGAATGTCATGAATTTTACAAAGCAAAAATGAGTGGAAATTCCAGAGAGAGAAAGTGAGTAGCAATTTTAAAAAGAAAAAATGTCTTGAATTTTGGAGCTAAAAATGTTGTGAAATTTAGAGAAAGTGAGCGGAAATTTTAGGGAGAAAAAAAAAGTATGTGGGTAAGAAATATGAATATCAAATTATATAACTAATCAAGTGATGAATATGAAAATCTTATAGAATTGAAATTGGAATTCTTAAGTTTCTATTTGAAATTAAATTTTGTAGAAATTTAAATTGGTGGATTTTGTAGAACTAGAATTTGTGGGTTTGTAAATTTGTAATTATTATTAGTGGGTTTTGTAGATTTGTAATTAGATTTTAGAAAATTAAAAAAAAAAATCACTTTGAGTCTAACTGAATCAAATCGAATAAGAATAAAAGTCAACTTTTTTATTAAAAATCAAAATAAAAATTCAACCAAAATTTAAAATCAAAATTTTCAATAAAAATCAAATCATAAATCAAATGCACATGCTTGTTAATGCTCTCCAATCTCTCCCTAACTACTCGTTAAACTCTTAGATACTAGATTACTAAAAGAAATGCATAAAAAATTTGATTCAACTAATTTAATTAAATATGATAAAAGTATAATTTATTTTACAAGGTATTTTTACAAGTAAAAAAATAGAGAATATGTTTTTAAAATAGATAATACTTTTACCTCTATTTTATCTATTAATTAGATTAATTTCAGTTCATATATCTTTTTCTTAAATGAAATATTGTTGTTCTCATAGACCTACTTGAGTATAGTGTTGGAAATATTGATGGAGAAATGTTGTGTAACATATATATATATATATATATAAATATACTTACTTTATATTACATATTGTTCTTTGATACCATAGAAATTTGAAACACGGAAAACATGTTTCTTTCTAGAACGCGCGTTACGTGTATATGCATGTATTATAGATAATGGAATTTTTTAATTATAAGGAGCAGAAATTGAACTATGAGCGTCATAGCTCCATATACAGGCCACTAAAGTCTGTGCGGTGGGGCATGTAGTCATACTAGCTACGAAAAATTTGAATAATTTAATTCAAAAAGTAAAAAATGGTGACAAACAAAATAGTAAATATAAGGTTAAACTCTTTTGCTAGATCATGTTCTATAATTTGATTTTTTTTAATGGAAACATATGTGGTAATGTTGAAACTAATGTTGAATTTTATTTCTTAATTTAATACTAATACCTAATCAAGTCTGATTTTTATGTTATTTGTCAATTTAACACAACGCAAAAATATGTTATATAACATAAAAATACTAAGAATTGTTTACGCAGTTCGGTCAATAATACTTATCTTTTCAGGATCATGATTATTGATTCGATCCACTATATGAGAAATACAAACGAAGAGTTATACAATCTTAATTAGTGATCAATCCGATCATAATAATCGACATACTTTTGCTATAACAATTTGTTGCGTGTTAAATTAACACTCGATCTAACACCCTCGACAGCTAACACAAAGTATCTAAAACCTAAAGAAACATTCCAACCCAACTATCTATTACAATATGAAAAAAAACAAGTATAATTGTGTTGGGACTTGACCACTTCTTAATAGAAACGAGTTGACACCAACTACATAAGAATTTTCTTACAAAATTTTTCAGAATTCTATCTCTCAAGTATATGAATGTACTCTCTTAATTTTGGTGATGGAAAATGTCTGTAGATTGCTTAAATAAATAAGCAAATTGAAACCTTGTTGAAAAAGATTTCTTACTTGAAGTTTTCTTCTAGTCTTCAGCTAATATTCCTTCAATAGTCTTCAAGTAAATCTCTAAGTCTTTAATTGATATGTGCTTCAAATTTTATTCAAAAGATTTTAGATATATATTAAAGAGATAAGAACTCCTTTTTTCCCTTAAAAAAGAGATAAAAACTCCTTAATAAAATATAATTTTACTTCTTCAAATAAGGTCAATTCATTTTCTAATTTAATCAGAGAACTATTTCTCTAACATATGCTATTGTCGAGATCTGTCTTTCAGCTATATCATGTTGTATAATTTGATTTGATTGGCTTTTATTGAGTATTATATTTGGATAGTTTCTATGTTTCAATATTTCCATATTTACATTTTTATATTTAGGTATCTCCATACCTTATAAATTCTAAGTTTTTATGTACTTTCCTAATAGTGATAGTTTAGACTAGAGGATTTGTAAATGAATATATAACGTAATTATTTTGACATAATAACATAGAAAACATTGGATTATTTTTTCCATTGGAAACATTCATGATATCAGAGCCAGTCTCATCTAAACTCACAGAATGAGTTAAACAAAGAAGATATTGGCACCATTGACAACGACATGGTTGACGAAGGCCATGTTCGTAAAATAAAAAAAGATGCCTACTACGTATCATCTTTCGACGGACCTGGGCTAATCATAACGACAGTCCAGCTTAAAGAGAATGAAAAAGATAATAATTATGCAGAATTGGCAAAAGATCATAACGACAATCCATCTTCTTGGATTCTTAACACTATTGAGCCCTCTATTTCATCTTCTATAAACTACTCCGAAAGAGCTGTTGAATTATGGACAAATCTGAAAGAAAGATTTTTAATTGGAAACGGGCCGCGAAAATACGAGTTGAAAACCACGTTGCCAAATTATAAACAAGGGGGAGATTCAATAAATATGTAGTTTTCACGGTTGAAAAAATTATGGGACAAGTTAGAAAATTATACTCTACTTCCCTCCACTACTGATACAGAATTATTAATAGCTATTACCAATGAGAGGGAGGAAGAAAAATCTTTTCAATTCTTAATGGTACCATTCGATCGCAATTAGTTCAACAAGACCCAATACCGAGAGTGAAAACAATTCTTGCCAAAATATGCAAAGAAGAATAGCACAAAAACGTGGTTCGAATGGAAGCCACCGGCGGCGACAACGTCGCTTTCGCCGTTGCCAAACCAGAGAACACATAACTCACCTGTTCTTACTGCCGCCGCCGAGGACATTACATCAGTGCATGTTTTCATTTAATCGGTTATCCAGACTGGTGGACTAAGCCTGCAGCCTGAGCTAGTGGAGCTTAGCCTGGTGGCCGCCTATCAAACGTCAATCGCAGTCACGGTGGTCGAACAGGAGCAGCAATCGGCACTGGTGGTGGAGCAGCAAATCGCGACAGAGATAGCTCCTCTCGAGGCTGCCGTTTTCCTCCAGCTGCCGGGAACGGGTGAATGCCAATGAACAGAAACGTCGAAGAAGAGTGGGCACACGCCGTTGCAACAGAAGCTTGTGAAGGAGGCAACAATGGCGAAAGGCCTGGAATTTGGAACTTTCCTAATTTGAGTGTTGACCAATAGTCAACCTTGTTAACTTTCTCAAATAAAACAAATCCTAATCAGCCTGATACACTTTCTAGTATGGAAAATTTATGAATTTTAGATTCGGGCTGTTCTCCTCATATGACTGGTAGGAAAGATTTTTTTAAAAATTTAAATAAAACGCCCCGTGATCTTCAACCAATTATGCGCTTCAATATAATTACTAGGAGTAAGCGCCATAGCTTTTTTCCAATACTCAACGGCTTGATCGAACCAAGCTTCCGCTATTTCCGAATCTCCCTGTCGAATGGCCAGTTCTCCCCGGTCGGAATAGGTAGTTCAATTCCTTCCCTTAGAACTGTACTTGTATTCATCCATATGCTATTGGACTACCTAATGGAACTAAAGACCTTACCCTGCAAGAAGGAATGATTTCTTTAAACCCAAGACTTAAACTCCTTGGTGTATTTTTAATTTATGAGCTTAAGTACAATTTAAGTTCATTCGCTCGGCTGGCACGTGACTCTACGTGTTTTATCACTCTCTCTGATAATTTTTGTGTGATACAGGACCATACCTCGATAAGACCGATTGGAGTGACTGGGCAAAGAAATGGGATATACTTCTACAGATCGTTGTATTTACCAGGTTTATTTACTTTTTCCAGTGTTGTTCTTTATTCAAGTACATTGTGGCATATCCGCTTAGGACATCCTTCGGATTTTGTCGTACAAAATTTTTTGGGACTCTCTAAGAAATCTAAAACTGCAACTGCTCCTTGCAACATTTGTTTACGAGCTAAGCAAACTCGTGATTACTTTCCTTTAAGTACTAATAAAGCATATGCCATTTTTGACTTAATTCTCTATGATATTTTGGGGGCCTTACAAAACTGTATCCACTATTGATGCTTAATATTTTCTTACAATACTGCATGACTATTCTAGAACAGTTTGGATTTATTTGATTATTGAGAAAAGCAATGTGGCATTTGTTTTAAAAAATTACCTTGCCATGGTTAAAACTCAGTTTTATAAAACAGTAAACGCGATGTAGTGACAATGGCACAAAATTTGTCTATCTAAATCTTATTTTTCCACACATGGAATAATGCACCAAACCACTATTGCTAGCACACCTCAACAAAATGGTCGAGTGGAACACAAACATCGACATATTTTAAATGTTGCATGGGCCTTGCGGTTTTAAGCTAACTTGCCTATAAAATTTTGGGGAGAATGCGTCTTAATAGCAAGATATCTTATCAATCACACTTCCTCTTCTCTGTTACATGGAAAAATGCGTATGAATTGTTGCATGGGAAGAAGCCGTCCTACTCGGTGCTTAGCCTATGTCCACGATCATGATTTGCTGAAAGATAAATTTCGTACCCGCAGTCGCACTTGTATTTTTCTCGGGTATGCCTTCAACAAGAAAGGCTGGCGTTTTTATGATTTGCAAAATTAAAAATTTATTTTGTCTAGAGATGTAATCTTTGATAAGACTAAGTTTCTTTTTCACGATACTTCAGATACTAAAAAATATGCTCCGAATCTTTCTCAATTTTACAATTTTGGGAAATAACTTTTGGGCTCTCCATACATTAGCCCCCAAAAGAGGGGGAGTATAATTCTCCAGACCCAGGCAGTAGCTCCTATGGTCTAGCCCAGCAGTCCTCCACCAATTGGGCCGTCTGTAACGATCGAGGCACCCAGAAGATCTCTATAAACTGGACCATCTGTAGCAGCCAGGGTGCGTGCCTATAGAGGCCCAGACAACCCGTCCCCGGCCTAGACTATCTCCAGCCCACCACATGCTGCTCCAGACCAGCCCAGCAGGATAGCTTCTCTTCCTTCCCTTGGCCTAGACGTCAGCCCCTCATCAGCGGCCCAGTCGCGCCCTTCCCGCATCCCAGATACTTCTTTCGCGGCCTAACTTCTCTCCAGCCCAGCACCTGATGAACCAAACTAATCTAGCAGCCCAGCTCCTTTTCCTCTTCTTGGCGCAGCGAATTCTGGGTCTTCAATGCTGCAGCTTCCCAGCCTGCCAGAATGCATTTAGTCTAGTGGGTAGACGGTCTGTATGCCTCAGTCCAAGCCCCCATCTCCTTCAGCTCCACTTGGTCCACAGAAAAGTTCTAGACTTAAAACTATCCCTGCTTGGCTCCAAGATTTTGACTGTAATACAATATAGAAGTCTTCCATATCCCCTTCTTCCTTCACAGCTCTCTCAGGTAAGTCCCAGTATCCTATTACAAACTTTGTGAATTGTGAACACTTTTCTACCGCTCATCGGCATTTTCTAGCGTCCGTTACTATGGACATGGAACCCACAAAGTACTCTGAAGCTGTCTCTAATCCTAAATGGCGCGCAGCCATGCAAGAAGAAATTAATGCTTTGATAAAAAATGGCACGTGCTCCTTGACAACCTTACCTCCCAGCAAATGTGCACTTGGGAGTAAATGGGTTTTCTGCATCAAATGTAAAGTCGATGCTACGATTAAGAGGTATAAGGCCCGTTCGGTAATTTTGGGAAATACACAAATGGTAGGTATTGATTTCACGGATACTTTTGCCCCTGTTGCCAAAATGGTTACTGTTCGAACGGTGCTTTCCATAGCTGCTGCTCGACACTGGCCGATACATCAGATGGATGTAGATAATGCTTTTCTCCATAGAGATTTACAAGAAGAAGTTTATATGCACCCCCTGCCTGGCTTTCGCCCTTTTCTCCCAAGCTAGGTTTGTCGATTAAAGAAGTCTTTATACGGTCTTCGCCAGGCTCCTCGATGTTGGTTCTCTAAGCTCACTACCATTCTCTGTAAGTGTGGGTTTTCCCAGTCTTATGCAGATTATTCCCTTTTCACTTATTCTCGGAAAAAAATATTTTCTTGTGTGTTCTCATATATGTGGACGATTTATTGATCACTGGAAATTCCCTATCCTCTATTATCAAATTTAAGGCCGCCTTAAATGCGTGTTTTTAGATGAAGGACTTAGGACCACTAAAATATTTTTTGGGTATAGAAATTGCACGGAATCCTTTAGGTCTTTTTTGTGTCAACGAAAGTATACTTTAGAGATTCTCTTTGAAACTGGTTTGCGCAAGGTCAAATTGGTCTCTATTCCTATTGAACACAATCATCAGTTGGCCAAGGCATCCGGTCCTCATTTTGATCAACCAGATAGCTATCGCCGACTTATTAGTAAATTGATCTATCTCACTCTTATTCGACCTGAGCTCGCCTATTCTATTCACACACTCGCTCAGTTTATGCACACTCCCCATTGTGACCATTGGAATGCTGCTCTCTGTGTGGTACGGTATCTCAAAGGAAGTCCTGGTCGTGGCATTCTTCTTCAGTCTCACTCTCCTTTTCTATTAACCGCATATTGTGACTCCGATTGGGCTACCTGTCCCATTACTCGCCTCTCTGTCATTGGATATTTTATTTCTCTCAGCGGTTCTCCTATTTCATGGAAAACAAAGAAACAAAATATTGTTTCTTGTTCTTCTGTAGAGGCTGAATATCGGTCTATGGCCATGGCTTTGTGTGAGTAAAAATGGTTATCTCGCTTATTTTAGGATCTTCATGCTCCTGTAACTTGCCCCATTCCGTTGCATTGTGATAATCAGGTCGCCCTTCACATTGCTGTCAATCCTGTCTTTCGTGAATGGACTAAGCATATTGAAATTGATTGCCATTTTATCCGGTATACGTTCCAAGCTGGTTTTATTTTTTCCCTCCTACATTCGTAGCGCAGTCCAACTAGCTGATATACTCACTAAAGCTCTCCATCCTACTCACTTTCATCAATTAGCGTGCAAGTTGGGCATTACCGACTTTCATGCTCTAACTTGAGGGGAAGTATTGAGCATTATATTTAGATAGTTTCTATATTTCAATATTTCCGTATTTATATATTTCCATAACTTATAAATCCTAAGTTTTATGTACTTTCCAAATAGTGATAGTTTCCTATAGACTAGAGGATTTGAAAACGAATATATAATGTAATTATTTTAAAATAATAACACATAAAACATTGGATTATTTTCCCCACTGAAAACTTTCAGCTTTGATTAAAAAAAAATATTTGGCATCACATTATTTGTTTGTTTATTTTGGCTATTTGGCCTCTATTTTATTACTTGAAAGGAGTTGTTCTCAATATATATTTTTCTAACTATATATTATTTAAAAAACAGCTCACGTATCAACAAAAGTAAAAGAGACCTGAACCCTACTAACCGTAGAAAATCTTTTGTTGAAGCAAACTCTTTTAATATATATATATATATATTATTGAGAATATTCCCACATTTTTAGAATGTTTGAGAATATTTACTGTTTTGAAAAGTCTGTATTATAAGTTACCTTTCATATATATGGTAGGAATCTCTTAGATTATGTAATATATTATTAACAGATATACTTTAAGCATATTTCTCTTCATAGATTAGAACATTAGTTAGTGTATATATTTTGAGTCTTTTAATGGAAAAGCTAAGCATTAGAACTTTCATCTAATACCATATATTTTCTTTGACATGGTATAAAAACCAATTAAAAAAAAAAAGGAAAAAACTTTAGAGAAGAAGAAATCTTTCTCATCATCACCTCACCTTTCTTCTCAATTGTTTCTTTTTTCTTATCTACATCATTAATACTTCTCTAATTAGTTCTTTTTTGCTTTCTTTGATCATGTCAAATAACAATGATAAAGCCTTGGTTAATGATGAAATCAAAACTTACGTTATCGCCAGTCATTACCATGATAGTGGATGACAAGGAAATTTTTTCAAAAACTATGGCAGTAGGCATGGATTGAGTGGCGACCGCAACATGACATCAGGACATGTCGCCATCGATCCGACAGTCCCACCGGCAGCTCTTCTCTAGCCGACCCAGTCCAGTCATCAATAGCAGCAGCACCTGGTCTTCTTGGTGCTCCATGGTCCGGTTCTCTAAGCAGCAACATCGTAAGTATTCCACCTTGGGCTGCAGAGATGCTACAACAGTAGTGGAATGATTTCCTTTTTCTAGTGGGTCACCACAGTGGTCACATGGCCCTCAACAATGGCCTATTTCAACTGGGCCGCATCCGCCTTCATTGGGCTAAGGCTATTCTTCAATTCCTCAATAGACCTCTACCATTGTTGAAACTATGACTTCCTCACCAAAAATAATTTTTATAGTAATAAAGTTTTTATTTGGTTTCTAGAGCATCTCAACACACGATGGGTCAACTTGATTTTTTATCTGATATTTATACTATTACGCCTTGTTTTATCGATATGCCTAATGGGTCACATATTTTAGCCAATTTTGAAGGAACTATATATTTGGGACCGGAATTAATTATTCACAATGTTTTATATGTTCCTGAGCTTCAGTGTAATCTTATTCTATATCGTAGTTGTTGTAATCTTAGCCTAAGTTTGAAGTTTATTTTTCTAAAATTTTTTGTGTTATACAAAACCATATGCTGGGAAGGAGATTGGATTAGTGTAGGCTTGCACATGAAATTTACGAATTTTTCCATGCGTAGGCAAATCATATTTCTATTGTTTCTTAAGTTTATTACATAAACGTTTAGGACATCTGTCTATTTCTATAATGAAACATTTTCATGGGTTTTCAAATGACTTAAATTCTTTGCGTGATTTTTTAATTTTCTTTCAAGCTAAGCAATCTAGACATAAATTTCCTTTGAGTAATACCACTTCTAGTCATTTATTTGATTTGGTACATTTTGATCTTTGGGGGTCGTATAAGGGAAAATGTACTTGTTTGTTGGGTTTCTGTACTTTCTTACAGTCGTAGATGATCATTCCTGTGCTACTTGGGTTTATTTTCTTTCAGACAAAGGTTGCATCCGTACCTATTTTGAATATTTCTTTGTCCTTGTTCAAAATTAATTTCACAAAATCATATAGACTGTTTGTACCGATAATGGTACAGAATTTCTAAGCTTAAAATCTTTTTTCCTTTCTAAACCATAATTCTCCAAACAAGTGTTGTACACACACCGCAACAAAATGGGAAGGGCACTTTAAATATGCAAGCCTACTTACCATCTAAATTTTGGGAGAAATGTGTTAAAGCCAAGGTATATCTTATTAATCGTACCACTTCTTCCATTCTCCAAAATAAAACTCCCATGGAAATTCTTTTCTCAAAAAAACCAGATATTTCTCATTTATGTGTTTATAGTTATTTCCTATATTGTAGTCGTCGTTGTATTTTTTATGTGGATGCCCTTTTGGGAAAGGGGGATGGAATTTATTTGATCTCGATACATTTCAGTTCTTTATCTATCGAGATGTTTAATTCTTTGAAACCCAATTTCCCCTTTCTCCCTATTTCACTCACACTAGTAAGTCCCATATTCCCGAATTGTCCACTGAGTCGGCCTACTCTTATTTCGATGATTATCTTGGTCCATCAGTCGAAGCCCAAATTCAAATAACTTCTCATTCACACACTAGATCTCCACCACAACAAACTCTTTCACTTGTTGGGCTTTCCCTTTCGGCTCAACATAGTTTCGCAGAGGGTCTAGCATTTAATGAGCTCTCCACTAGCAACCTACCTTTCCAATTGACTTCAAATCAAATTAATCCACCTCCTTCTCAAAATAGTCCACTTCCTCCACCTCTTGAACTTCACCGAAGTCAACGGTTTTAGCATACCTCTTCAAAACTCAGTGATTTTGTCTGCAATAATGTGAGAACTTCTACACCTCTGTGCACTATCTCTATTCCATCTTACTTTTCAAGTAAATGTTCCTATCATATTACCCAACATATTTCTGATGAAAAATTCTCTCTATACTACAAGGCTTTTATTACAACAGTTACTATCGATACATAACCAACCCGGTTCTCCGATGCTCTTTTTATTCCTCACTGGCGAGATGCCATGTGTAGTGAGATTGATGTTTTAGCTCGAAATTTAGACTTGGGCATATAACCACTCTTCCTCCTGAAAAAGAAGGCATTGGGGTGCAAATGGATTTACAAAATTAAACGCAAATCTGACGGAAGCATCAAGTGGTATAAGCTCCATTGGTGATTTTGAGAAATACTCTGGTAGAAGGCCTTGATTACATTGAGACTTTTGCCCTTGTAGCAAAAATGGTTACTGCTTGCACACTCCTTTCTGCAGATGCCACCCGAAAATGGGAAATTCATCAGATGGACGTCCATAATGCCTTCCTTCATGGCGACTTGCAAGGGGAGGTATATATGAAACTTCCCCCTGATTTTTCAAAACGGTACGAGGGAAAGGTTTGCAAACTCCAAAAATCCTTGCATGGGCTTAAACAAGCTCCTCCGTGTTGGTTCACAAAATTGACTGGTGCACTTAATCAGTGTAGTTTTTGTCAGTCATATTCTAATTATTCTTTGTTCATCTATTCTTCAACCTCAATTTTTCTGTGTGTCCTGCTTTATATGGATGACCAGATCATTACTGGAAATAACTTTCCCGCCCTTCAAAAAGTCAAAGCGAATTTGAGCACCTCTTTTCATATGAAGAATTTAGGCCCACTGAAGTATTTTCTTGGAATAGAAGTGGCTCGATCTAAAAAGAGCATTTATCTCTACCAACACAAATATGTCTTGGATATCTTATTTGATGATGGTTTCTTAGGTGCAAAGCCACTTACTTTTCCTATAGAACATAATCACTTACTTGGAAAGGCTAAGGGTTCTTTGCTGCCTAATCTTGAGTCTTATCAACGTCTTGTGGGTCGTCTAATTTATCTTACCTTCACTCAGCCAAACTTAGCCTATTTAGTATAGGTTTTATCCCAATTCACGGATCAACCTCTCCAGGATCACTGGGATGCTACTTTTTGTCTTCTTCGATATATTAAAAGTACTCCCGTTCAAGGTCTTTTTCTTCCTACAGATTTCGATTTGCAACTTCAGGCTTATTTGTGATTCCGATTGCGCTAGTTGCCGCCACACTCGCCAGTTCCTAACTGGTTTCTTTGTTTCCTTGTGCCACTCTCCTATTTCTTGGAAGTCAAAGAAATAACACACTGTGTCCCATTCCTCTGTTGAGGCAGAACATCGCTCTATGGTTGTTACTTTCTCGGAACTGAAATGGTTATGCTATCTTCTTCACGATCTTCAAGTTCCTCAATCTACTCCTATCCCTATTTTGCGATAATCAAGCTGCTCTTCACATATCTTCAAATCTAATTTTTCATGAATGAAGAAATTACATTGAAATCAACTGCCCTTTCATCCATAACGAAATCCGAGCCCAACAGATTGTTCCTGCCTACATGTCCACTGATACACACACCGCTGATATTTTTACCAAGGCTCTAGGGCAGTCTCAGTTTCATTATCTTTTGGGCAAGTTGGGTGTTCAGAATTTGCATGCTCCAAGTTGAGGGGGGTATTGAGGATATTTCCATATGTTTAGCATGTTTGAGAATATTCACTAATTTGGAAAGTCTTTATGGTATATAATTGTGTTACCTTTTGTATATATAGTACGAATATTTTAGATTAGGTAATACAATATTGACAGATGTATTTTAGGCATATTTCTCTACATAGATTAGGACATTACTTCTGTTAATGGAAAAACTACGCATTGGAGCTTCCAACTAATACCATATTCTCTTACACACATACATACACACATATATATAACGCCTTACCAAGTATGCACTTCTTGATGAACCTAAAAGTGCGAAAGTCACGAACGTAGAGTTTTTGGGGTCCAACGTAGGGGAATAAAGTATTTGGGACATGACGGTAATTTTGTAGATGCTTAGAAAGAAAGTAAAATTTCATTAAACCAAGTATTTTTTAGTGGAGTTTACGAATATCTTTAAGTGGATTAACGAATATCCTTAAGTGGATTTTTTTTAGTATGGTTGGTATGCATATTTTAGGGATTTGAATATTTTACATTTTCGTATAAGGTTTAAAGTGGTGAATTTAAGGAAAATATATTGTGTTTATAAAAGAATATTTTGAGGAATACCATTAGGATCCAAACATAATTTTTTCGTGGGACTATATTAGATATTCTAGACATTTTTATTGGATTAAGTGTAAGATTATTATTATTACCATTATTATTGTTATTATTATTATTATTATTATTATTATTATCATTATTATTATTATTATTATTATTATTATTATTATTATTATTATTATTATTATTATTATTATTGGTATTGTATTTCTATGAGTAGTAGTAGTAATATTACTAAGTGACAAAAATAGGGTGAGCAAATCTTTACTTTCACTTGTCAAGATATCGCTTTAACACTTGTAAGCTCTTAAAAAAAAGGAACCACTGTCACCCCCCTCCCCCTCTCTCTCTCTATATATATATATACATATATATATATATATATATATGAGACCTTTTTTTTCTCTTTTCTCCTCCTTGTACTAGCATGAAGGCTGAGATCAAGCCCTAGGTAATTTCTTTTTTCTTGTTTTTCCTTCTTCTTTAGTCTTTTTTATTAGATTGTAGGATGATAAATTTGGTTTTTTTTCATTGCTTCTTCTAATCGAGAACATCTACATATATGGTATATAAATAAGTTTATAATAATAGATAAGTTCTTTTTCTCGTGGGTTTATTCTCTCTTTATTTGATAGAATTAAGGTTTGATTATGGGTTCTTAAGAGGAAATAATTTAGGATTTAATTGGTTAAAGATTTTATTATGTTAATTTTAGTATCTTTGGTACACTTCTTTTATTTATCTCCAATTATTTGGAAAAAAAAATCGTTAGTGTTTTTCCTCAAAGATTTAAATAGATTTTTAGTATATAGTTAGTTGTGGAATTGATTCCTAATTTTTATATATTAAGAAATGTAGGGGCTTTGAATAGGTGCACAAATTGAAGAATCTTGAGATTATAAGATTTTGGGTCTTCTTTGGAGATTTTGAGATTATAAGATTATATGTATATATATATATATATCCTAAGATCATAAGGAAATAATTATGTTCGTTTGTGATGGAAACATTGTAATTCTTTTTAATTAATGAAGTATTTTCGCTACCATATTTTTAGGACCATAGTATCAGGTCTGCACCTAGGTGAATTCACAACCCCTGCTTAAATGTTTTAATGGTGTTATCACTTGCTTGAAATGTCTATAATTTTTTAAAGTTAAGATTTAGATAACATGTTTACTACTTTTGGGGCGATATAATATTTTGTTCTTTTAAATTGGAGATATTCTTCACAACTTGTTTAACTTGTGCCTTAGAAATGTATGGGAGCAGTGCTTTGTATGGGTGTTTCTTTTTTTAAATTTTATACAGAATTGTCATTGCTTTGAAGAAAATGTTTTAATGTTGTTTAGTTGTATGGTTAGACCTACTTGAATATGAACTTGACATATTTATAAAACTTGCATATGCATGACTTGACTAGCATATGGAAAATTTTTTATTCTAAAATGGTTATAACTTAAATTGATGTAAACAGCCGAGTATCTCTTTTGTTTGTAAATGGATATGAAAACCCCATTTCAACCAGGGATGAAACTTTTGTCATGATTAAGTGTGTTCCGAAGTGCCAGGGGATTGCACTATACATGACTAGTCCCCCGTACTAGGGCTTCTTCCGACTACGTGGACAGTTACCTTGGTGAGTGGATCCACTTGAAAGGGAGGTGCAATACCGTTGAGGGTTTGACCCAATCATCATCGCGTCGGACATCGCATCATGCTCTCTGGTGGGTCGACCGCCTAGTGGAGAGTCAGGAAGGGCTTTAAGCTAAAATTGGTCTTAAGGCGAACCTTATAGGTGCCCCCAAGATCCGTAGCCTGATTGTTTGTGCTTGGATAGTGCAGTGGTTATGGAAACCGAGTGCTCATATGGTGTTTGGTTGCTATTGACTACGAAATGCAAGAACTTGTTTCCGATGACCTCGTTATGGGTTCTGGATTCTGTCTTTAAGCCCAACTTTTGCATGGCATGATTTTAGAATTCGGGTGTAGAAGCTGCACTATTGTCTTGATTCGCTCCGAGTTCCCAGTTGCATTCGAACCCCTCATACATCTTTATCTATCTGCACTTTTGAAGTAACCAAGAAAATTTTTTCTCTTAACACTGCATGAACTGTTTATAAAATTGCATCATTATTTTCTAGAAAAGCACGAAAGCACACACCCACTCGGACTCACTGATTGTTTTCGTTCACATCTTTAAATATAATGTTTTCTACATGACTTGGGATGAGAGAAGATGCAGTAAGCCGCTATAGTATTTTTCTTAAAGCTTTTGGGGCCAAGACATGAATCGTTTAGCTGTTCTAGGAAAGATGTTTTGTACTCTTTATGCTCAACCAGTTTGAAATATTTTTGGTTTTGTAAGATATGTCTTATGTTAGAATTGTTATAATAAGTTTCCTTGAAACTTATGTAATGGTCGTCCTACTTTTATCTAGTTTTCCTGCTGCTTAGTTTATTTAAATGTTTCTAAGTGTTATTTAGATGTTGCATCAGTTTAAGGTATTTATAGTTTATTGCCGAGAGGCACACTGGTACTATTCTCAGTCGTAACTGATCTAGCGGAGGGATTGAGGGTATCACAGGTGGTCTAGAGCCTCTAGGCTTGATCTAGGTTCGGATCATTAGATCCTAGATAAGCTGTGATAGCTAACACGCTTAGAGTTTTATGTTTTAAAGACGGTATGATTTTGCTTTCTTGTATTGACCTTAAGATTTTGTCTTGTAGGTATAAGATGTCATGTCATGCTTGTAAATAGATTTATCTTGAAAGGACGCTTGTAGGTGGGTCTGGTGGGACTGCATCACTATTATCTTATTCGCTCAAGGTCGTTGTTCTAGAGAGGTTCCCAAATTCGGTAGTCGATATTTCTTATACCGAGTCGATAGATGGACTAGCTACGAGGGAGGCTGAATAAAGGCACAGGTCCAGGGATGAAGGAAGAGCCAGACAGAGAGGCACTAGTTTAGTTAGGAGGGACTGGTACCCCTATAGCAGATGTTTCCCTATTGGTTATATCACCTACCCCATTCTGTTGTAGAGGTCAGCATTCTCTTTTTCATCATTGTCACTATTGGGTGAGATAGAGAGATAGTACTTTTGTGGACATTGTGTGTGGCGCGAGCAGCGACTTAAGGACACTGGTCAGCACATAACGGAGCTGAGGAGCGAGATTGCCAAGACAGATAGTTTCTTTTAGTCACTAAGTCAGGCTCGACAGCTGGAGGAGGCGAGGGCTAATAGATTGGAGATCGAGTTCATCCAAATGAGAGAGGCATATGCGGCACGAGAGAGAGAGAGAGAGAGAGAGAGAGAGAGAGAGAGAGAGAGAGAGAGAGAGAGAGAGAGAGAAAGATCGTTGAGCTGATTAAGGAGCAAGATTGGCTTAGGTGGTTCTCTACCCAGTTCCTCAACACCACAAGAGACTTTACTCATAGGATTCATGCGGAGGTGGAGGCCCAGCCAGGATGTTCCAATTGTCAGCACCACTAGATGGAGGTAGACTTTGGTTAGGTTACCAGGATGACTTTTGTACATCTTAGTTGTTAGGGTTGTCATGTTTGATGTTTTGACCAGTGATTGGTTCGATAGGTTTGAGGTCGTAGATAGGAGATCCCAAGTTTTGTTATGTATAGTAAATTGACCATATGTTTTATGTAGTAAGATTAAGAGAGTCTGTTTGTGTTAGAATTGTGTGGATGCGTCACTATACGTAGTAGAAACCATTTTGAGTTGTATACATATATATATAGTTATCTTTATGCCTTTATGCTCGTAATGATTTGATATATGCCTGGTGTTGTTTTAAACGCAACTATAATGGTAATATCTTAGAACTCAAAGTTTTATTATTAGGAATTTCATTAGTACTAGAACTTCTTGTTTATTTAGAAGGATGTTGGGTTAGCGATCTCCTAATCTTGCGGAGGAGGCCACATCTGAAAATTCTCAAAATTGACAGTCTGAGCTAGTAAAGAAGGCAACCCCTCATCTGGAACAAGCTATATAAGGAATAATTTAGAATTTTATGGTCAAGATAATGGAGTTATTAGAAATCTCAATGCAACTAGGAGAACCAAACAAGTACCTAGCACCATAGTGATTTTTGAAGTTTCGACCTCCAGAGTTCTACGGAGAGGTTGAACAAGAAATCAAAGTTCAGTTATTTCTCGAGCAGCTGAATGACGTTTATGATACCCTTAAGTATGATGATGCTCTGAGAGTAACATGTGCAGTTTTTAGACTTCGAGGAGTAGCAAGACATTGGTGGCTTAGAGCTTTTGAAGCTCGTGTACTTAA
Source organism: Catharanthus roseus (assembly GCA_028651295.1). Taxonomy (NCBI): domain Eukaryota; kingdom Viridiplantae; phylum Streptophyta; class Magnoliopsida; order Gentianales; family Apocynaceae; genus Catharanthus; species Catharanthus roseus. The sequence goes on along the minus strand of JAPQWS010000048.1, from coordinate 4,032,145 downwards.
AGATCAACTATGGACTTTGAATGATTTTCAAGAGGAATTCAAAAAGGATTACATACCCCTCTAGATTCACGAACGATGAGAGGACGTGTTTCAACAACTAAAGCAAGATAGCTTGATAGTTGCAGTATACGCTGATATTCAATAGGTTGGCTAAGTATCTTCTATGGTTGATAGACACTGAAGAAAACAACACACGGCAGTTCGTAAAAGGTCAAAGGATGGAGTTGCAATGGGCTTTGGCTCCTTTACTACTAATGGGATTTGTAGCAATAGTGGAAGCCGTTATATAGATAGAGATGGCATATAAGACAACTATGGAAAGGAAGATGTCCACTGACCTAGTTGCATTCTCATATGAACGTCCTAGACAAGGACCATGGAAGCATGGAGTATTCAAGAGGCTTCAAAATGAACTAAGGACGGGAACTGGAAATAGATAAAATCCCACGCTTTGAGGTGTCTGCAGAGTGTGCACCTATTATTGACGTAGTGGACATGTTGCAGGGATGTGTTATTGGAAATTAAAATTATGCTATCGGTATGAAAACCTAAAGACGTTAGGGAACAGTACCCTGAGATACAATAAGCACCTCCAGAGAGTTTCAAAAGAGCTAGTCGACACCCTTACTATGAGAGGAGTGGCAGAAGAGAGGAATAATAAGCTGCAAGTGAAGGAAAAAGTCTATGCATTGGATGAACAACCCATAGACACTGACGCTGATGTGGTTAAAAGTACGATTCAAATCTTTTCTCAACTAGTGAAAGTACTTGTTGATCTTGGAGCTACACGTTCTTTTATGAGCATGCATTTCGTAAAACATATCTCTATACCCTCTTCTGTTATGCATTATCAATTGATAATTAGTACCTCTATGGGTGTGAGTAAAGCAACTGAGGTAAAGTAACGAGGTTGTGACATCTATGTCGAGAATGTGATGCTACCTAGTGACCTGATTGTCTTACTATTCTAGGGATATAATGTGATACTAGGTATGGACTAGTTGTCTAAATATTACACTCAGGTAGACTGCCGACGGAAGTTGGTTTAGTTTAGCCGACTGAGTATGCCAATCCTTAAATTCCAGGGAAAAGGAATGAAATAGGAGAATCCCTTAATATCCGATATTAAAGCTAGAAAGTTATTACGAAAAGGATCTCAATTATACCTAGTATATTTACTTAACAAACCCAGGGAAGAGGTGAAATTAGAAATAGTACCGATGGTGAAAGAATTTGTGGACGTTCTTTTAGAGGATTTAGCAACCTTACCTCCGGAACAAGGAGGGGAGTTTGACATAGAGTTGGTAGCTAGTGCTAAACCGATATCTCGAACCTTGTATCAGATGAAATAGGAAGAATTGAGAGAACTGAAAGAGCAACTGCAGGAATTATTGCAGCAAGGATACATCTGTCCTAGTACCTCTCCTTGGAGTGTGCCAATTTTTTGGCAAAGAAGAAGGATAGGACCCTTAATGATGTAGATCGGATCAGATTTGGGTGCTAGTTTTTTCAGATAATGATCGCTTCACATAAGCATCACATCCCCAAATTTTGAGAAATGCTAAACTAGGTTGTTTCCCGGTCCATATCTCATATGGTGTCTTCTGAACAGCTTTAGATGGAACTCTATTTAATATGAATGCAGCAGTTTCTAGAGCATAACCCTAAAAAGAAATTGGAAGATCTGTTTGACTCATCATAGATCGAACCATATCCAATAGAGTTCGATTTCTGCGTTCAGACACACCATTCCATTGTGGTGTTCCTGGTGGAGTTAATTGTGATAATATCCCGTAATTTTTTAGATGTTCGTCAAACTCTTGGCCTAAGTATTCACCACCTCGATCTGATTGAAGTAGTTTGATACTCCTTCCAAGTTGATTATGTACTTCATTTTGAAATTCCTTAAACTTTTGAAAGGAATCCGATTTATGTTTCATTAGATAGACATAACCATATGTACTGAAATCATCCGTGAATGTAATGAAATAATGAAAACCTCCTCTGGCTTGTGTGTTCATTGGCCCACATACATCAGTATGTATAAGTTCCAATAAATCGGTAGCCCTTTCACTTTGCCCTGTAAATGGACTTTTAGTCATTTTTCCCAATAAACAAGAATCACATTTTTCATAAGACTCAAGGTCGAATGAAGATAAAAGTCCATCTTGATGGAGTTTTAATATGCGTTTCTCATTTATATGGCCCAAACGACAATGCTAGAAGTAAGTTTGATTTAAATCATTAGATTTAAATTTCTTTGTATTTATGTTATAGATGGGCTTACTAATGGAATCATGTAGGTTAAGAATGTAAAGTCCATTACATAAAGAGGCATCCCCATAGAAAATACCATTTTTATAAATAGAACTTTTACCATTCTTAGTATTAAACTCAAAACCATCAATATCCAAACAAGAAATTGAAATGATGTTCCTACTCATAGCAGGAACATAATAACAATCTTTAAGTTCAATTATAAGCCCAGTAGGCAAAAGTAAATCAAATGTCCCTACAAACTACAAAGCAAAGAACTTTTGCTCCATTTGTAACTCGTGGGTCCACCTCTCCCTTTGCCAAAGATCTACTCCTTTTGAGTCCCTGCACATTTACACAAATGTGAGCTCCACATCCGGTATCTAATACCCATGAACTAGGAGTAGACATATTAATTTCTATAACGAAAATACCTCCAGCGGCAGTCTCACTGGCCTTTTGCTTCTTCTTCTCTTCCAAGTAGAGCTTGCAATTCCTCTTCCAATAACCAGGTTCATTGCAGTGGAAGCAATTCCCTTTCTTTGGTGGTTTAACCATGGGCTTGGGCTTCTGCTTGCCTTTACCCTTTTTGGCCATATCCTTTCCCTTTCCCTTTCCCTTGTTCTTCTTGAACCGCCCTTCGTGAACCATCGTAACATTAGGAGTAGACTTCCTAATGTTTTGTTCAGCCTGCTTGAGCATCTCGTGCAATTCATTTATGGACTTTTCCATATTATGCATATTGAAGTTTATGACAAACTGATCATAGTCAGAGGTCAAAGAGGCCAAGATCATATCAGTAGCCAAGTCAAGACTTACAGGTGCTCCAAGTTTTTCAAGCTGATCAAAATACCCTTTCATCTTAAGGACATGAGCACTAACTGAAGTGCCAGGGGTCATTTTGCAGCTATTCAACGCCTAAGTGGTAAGATATCTCTCTTGACGTGCCTGCTCTTGGAACATTTCCTCTAGCTGTTTTATCATCTCATAAGCCTTAACTTCCTCGAATTACTTTTGCAACTCAGATTTCATCGTAGCCAACATGAGACATGTCACATCGTTAGAATCATCCTTGTGCTTACTATAAGAATCCTTTTCGACTCTAGGGGCATTGTTAGCTGGTTGATTAGGGATAGGGTTCTCAAGTACATATATCTTTTTTTCTTGTTTAAGGACAATCCTTAAATTTTCGTGCCCAATCAAGAAAGTTAGTCCCACTAAGCTTATTCTTTTCAAGCACGGATCGCAACGATGTGTTTGAATTGTTTGAGGCCATTATCTACATAGAATTTGCAAAGTAAAATTAAATAAATGAAGCATTAAATTTTCCATGAAATATTCAACACTTGATATAAATCATGTATAAAAATTCATTTTATTCTAATCATAAGTAAGCTTTGGCTTAACACCCATAATTAGAGAAAAATGTATTAATGGGATTTACATCTATATGTACCGGCAAAATCCCATATGATGTCCTAGGCTCAAAACCGTTTTGATAGCCTAGTTAAGCCAAACCATTCCAAGCATATGGAAATCACCATTTTCCATCTTCCCTTACTTAGGTAACCATTTATCTCTTGCTTTGGCAATGAGACAAAATGATGATCCAAGCATAGAGAAGTGCTTATGATCATGGAAGGCATTTTATGACTTAATTTTTACATGGTTTCAAAAACCTTCTTCCTTTTATTCGTATATTATTTCACAAAACATATATCCAAAAATAAAAGAAAATAAACTAAACATCACATGCATAATATATACATCAAATAAAACGTGTCATAGCATGGCCCCAAACCTATATTGACTTCCACGAGCCTCATGGAAGTCAAAGGTCAATCTAAGTGAGTCTTCATCTCCATGAGCTTGCCTCTAATGTCTTGGCCTTCTAATCTTGTTACATAGTACAGAAAACATACATAGGAATAGAAAATAGAATTAACCTATTCTAGTAAAGCCTGATAATATTACATCAATGAAAACAACGACATGCAGGCCGTATTTAAAAACGTACAACCAATTAACAAAATAAGCCAATCAATCACAAGAGGTAAAGGGCTATGCTATGCTCCATGCATCTAAAGATAGGAAGAAACATGCCAAAAACAACAAGGGGGTTCCGGGGGCGAAGGCCCCGGAAGAAAACGGCGGTCCCGCTGGCCGGTCAACGAGCGGGGTCTTAGGGGGTAGCGTCCCTGGAAAGAAAAACGATTTTTCTTTCTAACTCATTGAATGAGTTATTGCCGTCATAAACCCTAAAATCATGCCGCCAGAAATTTTGTTTAACAGTTAAACATTAAATCATGTGATTTTGCATATTAGTTTAACAATTAAATTGCACAGATTACAGACTGTACGCTAAACAATTTGGCAGTAACAACATTCTGTTTAATTAATCGCATTAATAAGTAAAACAGAATATGATATATGCGAATCCTATAATTCAATTTACTCTGATTATTACACTAATCGAAACCTTACTATAAGGCCGATTGAAAACTACACATGTAATCAAAGCGGTAACAGATAAAATCAGTAAAACAAGTATGTACGAGGCTCTGATAGCACTGTTGGATTCCGTAGGCAAAAACAAAGTAAAATAAAACTACGGAAATCCACCAACAGGATCTGCACATACTAGAAAAACCGATTGGATTGAAATTACCTCATTATTTTGATTGTTCGTTGTGGAGGCGCTGCTTTGTACGCTTCTCCCTCTACTGGTATCCACGCGACGAACTCCTCTGCAAGCGATCGGGATGCTAGCGCCTTCTGTGTTCTGAAAAATGTTCAGAACTGATCTGACTATCCGGTAATCGGTCGTATTTCGGAGAGAGGAGGCTAGATACTATATCACCGTTCTAGGGTTTAGGGTTTTGTTTTTCTTTAATCAGATAAAGGACGGCCACCAAGAAAAGGTTAACATAACCTTTTATAGCTGTCAATATCAAAACCCTAACTGTCATCTAATGAAAGTTTAATCTCGTCTGTCTATTCCTATAATCATCCAACGGTTGGATGAGTAATATTAAGTAATTAATTTCATTTATTCGATTAAATAAAATTAATTACTTATTAACTTACCAGAAAATACAATATGGGATCTGATTCCCTTTTTGTATACGTTCAACGAATCTAGACACAATCTAGATTCATTAAACGTGGACATTATGCTCACAAGATCGTCTAGGCGTGTGACCCTGTAGGTTCACTTAACGTTGGCAGTGAATGAAAAATGTCCTAGACATTTATTCACAAAACATAAGTGGCTTCTAGCAAGACATTATGCTTACCCAAGTTAAGTAAATGTAATAATAACCTAGCATCAGATTTAATATTTAGTCCTTTTGTCACACGATATCCTAATTAAGTATAAGGCATGGATCAACTTATCCTTATAAAACTTAATTAACCATTTACTTGATCACCAGGCAGACTGTTCCAATAAATAATATTAATTACACCTTATTAATACTTATTTGAGCATGGCCATGCATATTTTCCAGTCTTCCTTATCAAGGGGCCCATGGATATCTCTCTCTAAAAGGAGAGGGACAAATCCCTTTCACTATCTCCAATATTCAAGCCACGACGAGAAAATAAGCCAACCAATAGTCATAATGATCACCTAATTAAAAGTGATGTTTGACTATGTCAAAACATATTTTTCTCCCCGTGCAAGAAACATTAGGTCGAAGGACACTAAATATAAAACTGAGAAGAAATATTTATAACTTAAACCCATGTAATATTTCTTCTTCACTTTGGGTCATGCCCAATACAATATTCTCAATATGTATTTATGAATTGATTTTATATCTCATATTCATGATCAGTAAAACTTGACCATCAATCAACTTCACACACTAGTTTAGAAGATGTAATAAACTAGGGACAAATAAGAATAGTATTTTATTAGCTTATAAGGGTTTTACTATCAAGTCACATACCTGATGACCAAGAGCATAAAATACAATTCAAAAAATACATGCTTCATAAATCATAAATGTGAGTCAATTGGTCCCAGGGCATATACTAACATCTCCTTGGGTTCATCATCTCCTTAGTCTAGCTTTCTAAACGGTTATTGCCCTTGGCATCAGGAACAATTGAGCCATGGATTGACGTATCTATAGAATCATTTTGTCATTCAAATTCCTTTCATTAGTTAATTCATAGAGTTTCCTTTCTTTGAATCAATTGATTTTCGATCTTCTAGTTGTGTAATTTTAGTTTTGAGGTCTTTGTTCCCCAAGGTTCTAATTATCAATCTAGGAAAGAATTTACCCTCTCTATACTGGGTTTATGAGACTTAGTTTCTCATGGGTTTTCTATTAGAGTATTTGAATTTAAAAATCCTCAATAGAGGTTCTTCAATCAAAACAGGTTATCTTGGGAAGGATTTGGATCCAATTCCACAATCAAAGAGGATCTACATCACTTAAGATGTGTATAGATTACAAAGGGCTCAATAGTCTGATAATTAAAAACAAGTGCCCACTTCCACTTATTGATGGGCTGTTTGATCAACTCCTAGAAGCAGGATGCTATCCAAATTAGATTTAAAACAAGAATACTATCAAGTTAGAATAAAAGAAAAACATATTATGATGACAACTTTCAACACACGATACAAATATTATGAGTTTGTTATTATGATATTTGGATTGAGCAATACACCTGCGATGTTCATGGTCTTGATGCACAGGATTTTCTATCCTTACTTGGATAAGTTTGCGGTGATTTTCATTGACAATATTCTCGTATATTTACCTAACCTTGGAGCCCATGAACAACATCTTTGGAGAATGTTGCAAACCCTATGGGAGTATAAGTTGTACGCCAAGTTCAACAAATGTGAGTTTTGGATGAGTTAAGTAACTTTCTTGGGACATGTAATTACTCACAACTGACTAGGAAAGCAATCGAGTTTAAATGGATAGAAAGGTATGAGAAAAGTTTCTAAGACCTGAAGCATCAACTAACCTCAGCACCAGGTTTGACACTACCCAATATGAATAAGGAATTTTCCCTATACACAGATGCTTCAAGGGAAGGCCTAAGAGTAGTATTGATGCAAGAAAGAAAGGTTGTGGCTTATATTTCGAAGGAGTTGAATAATCAGAAGTAGAATTATCCAACACATGATTTAGAGTTAGTACCTATAGTATTTGCGCTTAAGAAGTGGCAACACTACTTATATGGGGCCAAGTATGAGATCTTTACTGACCATAAAAATTTTAAGTGCTTGCTTTCCCAAAAAGGTTTAAACATGAGGCAAAGTTGATGGATGAAGCTACTGAAGGAATACCGATGCCCAATCAAGTACCATCTGGGAAAAACGAATATGGTGACGGATGCTCTGAGTAGATAGGCAAAGATATCAAGTCTCATCTTAACGCCTACTTTATAGCAAGATGTCAAAAGCTCTTAAACGGATAACATTAAATTTCAAGAATTTAAGAACCACATGGAAGTAAAGAAGTTGATGGATTTTCAAATATTTGAAACTGATGGGAGCTTGAACTTTTGGAATCGGCAGTGCGTGCCTAATAAAACTGAACTTAAGCGTAAAATACTATAAGAGACACACAAGAGTAAGTATACTATGCATCCTGGAGAGAATAAGATATATAAGGACTTAAAGCAAATATTTTGGTGGATTGGAATGAAAAGGGAGATTGCTGAGATGTGGTAGCTTGTCTTACGTGTCAAAGGGTTAAAGCGGAGCATAAGAAATCAACAGGACTACTACAATCGTTGCTTGTCCTAGAATGAAATGGGATCATATGACTATGGACTTTGTTACTTGATTGCCCTAAACTAATGGATATAAGGATGCTATCTGGGTGATCGTAGATGGATTAACGAAGGTTTCACACTTCATTGCCATTAATATGACATTCACCTTGGATAAGTTAGTGCAAAATCTACGTGGAAGAGATTGTAAGACTTCATGGGGTGCCTGTTGATATTAAAGATTCACTTCGAGGTTTTCGCCCAAGTTTTAAGCTACTATGGGGACAAATCTAAGTTTTAGTACTACAACACACCCCAGACCGATGGGCAGTCTAAAAGAACGATTCACTACCTGGAGGATATGTTGCGAGCTTGCGCTTTAGATTTTGAGAACAAGTGGGTTGACAATTTTTCTTGTACTGAGTTTGCATACGATAACGTCTACCACTCCTCGTTATGGATGGCACTTTTTGAAGCATCATATGGTAGTAGATGTAGAACAACACTGTATTGGGATGAGGTTGGAGTTCGATTTCATTGGAAATAGAGAAAGCTGATGCCAGAATTGGCTCGAACGTCTAAGAGTAGGTAGAAGAGCTATGCCGACAATCGGAGGAGAGATTTGAAGTTTACTATGGGAGATAAAGTTTTTCTGAAACTTACACTTTATCTTGGGAAGCCTAGATACCCCAAGAGGAGGGAAGTTAAGTTCTAGATATATTGGACCTTTTGAAGTTATTGATAAGGTAGGTAAGGTTGCATATCGATTAGCTTTACTTAAGGAGCTGGTGGATATATATGACGTGTTTCATGTATCTAAATTAAAAAAAGTATCGTCCAGCACCTAACTATTTTATGAAAGATGGCACATTGAAATTAAGATTCGATCTAACATATGAAAAAAACCAACTGAGATTGCGGAGCAAAGCATAAAGGAGTTACGCAGAAGACAGATTCCAATGTGTAAAGTTGTATGGAGACATCATGTAATTCATGAGGTAACTTGGGAGACTTAGGAGTAAATGAAGAAGAAGTACATGGAACTTATATGTATGTGATTTTGAATTTCAAGGAAGAATTTTATTTAAGGAGAGTAGAATGTAGTGCCTTACTCGGTAAGCACCTCTCGTATGATCCTAAAAGTACGGAAGTCACAAAAGTAGAGTTTGGGGTCTAACATAGTGGAATAAAGTGTTTGAGACGTAACAGTAATTTGTAGATGCTTAGGAAAGAGAGTAAAATTTTATTAAGACAAGCATTTTTTAGTAAGTTTACGAATATCCTTAAGTGGATTATCTTTTTTCTTTCTTAGTATGCTTGGCATGAATATGTATAAGGTTTAAAGTGGTGAATTTAAGGAAAAGATATTGTGTTTAGAAGAGAGTACTTTGAAGAGTACGATTAGGATTCAAACATAATTTTTTGTGGGACAATATTATATATTTTAGACGTTTTATAGGATTAAGTGTAAGATTATTATTATTTGTATTACTATGAGTAGCAGTAGTAATATTACTAAGTGAAAAAATGGGTGAGTTAGAATTTACTTTCCACTTGTCAAGACATAACTTTAACACTTGTAAACTCTTAACATAAACGAATCACTTCCACCCCTATATATATATATATACATATATGGTACCATTTTTTCCTCTTTGTACTTGCTTGAAGGCTGAAGTCCAACCCTAGGTAATTTCCTACTCATTTGTTTATTAGATCATAGGATGATAGATTTGGTTTTTTTTTCATTGCTTCTTCTCATCGAGAACGTATACATATATGATATATAGATAAGTGTATAGTAATAGATAAGTTATTTTTTTTACTTGGTGTTTATTCTCTATTTATTTGATTAGAGTTAAGGTTTGATGGGTTCTTAACATGAAATAATTTAGTGTTTAATTGGTTTAGGATTTCATTTAGTTAATTTTAGTCTCTTTGATTCACTTCCTTTATTTATCTCCAATTATTTGAAAGAAAATTACTTAGTGTTTTTCTTCAAAGATTTAAATGATTTAAATGGATTTTAGGTATAACGGTGGGATTAATTCCTAATTTTTATATTTTAAGTAATTTACGCACTTTGGATATGTGCACAAATTAAAGATTCTTGAGATTATAAGATTTTGGGTCTTCTTTATGAACTAGTATATTTATATATATATATATATATTCTAAAATCAAATGGAGATAATTATATTCGTTGGCGAATAGAAATGTTGTGATTTTGTTAATTAATTAAGTATTCTTGTTACCCTATTTGTAGGATCATTGCACCAGGTCTACACTCGAGTGGCTCCACAAACCCTGCTTAAATGTTTTAACGGTGTTACCGGTGTTGCTTGAAATGTCTATACTTTTCGATAGCTAAGATGTACATAATATGTTTACTACTTTCGGGGCGATATAATATTTTGTTCTTTTAAATTGGAGATCTTCTCCACAACTAGTTTAACTTGTACCTCAGAAATAGAGCAGTTCTTTGTATAGGTTTTTTCTTTTAATTTATTTTTTTACTTTAAAAGAAATTGTCATTGCTTTGAAGGAAATGTTTTAATGTTGTTTAGTTTCATGGTTTGACCTACTTGAACATGAACTTTGCATATTTATAAAACTTGCACATGTATGACTTGATTGGCAGATAGGAATTTTTTTATTCTGATCAGTTATACCTAGAATTTATGTAAACGGCCGAGTGAGTGGCCCTTTGGTTAGTAAATGGATATAAAAACCCCATTCCGACTAAGGACGACATTTTTTACATGATTATGTGTGTTCAAAAGAGTCAGGGTATTGCACTGTACGTGGCTAGTCCTCGTACTGAGGCCTCTTCCGATGATGTGGACGGTTACAACTCTAGAGGATAGATCCACTTGAGAGGGGTGTAATACCCCAACCAGTATTGCACTGGACATCGCATCATGTTCCACGGTGGGTCGGTCATCTAGTGGAGAGTAAGGAGGGGCTCAAATCTAAGGTTGGTCTCAGGGCAAACTTGGTGGGAGCCCTAAGATCCGTAACCTGGTTTTATGTGCTTGGAGAGTGTAGTTGTTACGGAAACAACACTTTTGTATGTTGTTTAGCGGGTTCTGACCGTGAGATGCTGAAACTTGTTTCCAATGATCTCGTTATAGGATTCGGATTCCATCGGTGGAGGCCAACTTTCGCATGGCATGATTTTAGAATTCGAGTGTAGAAACTGCAGTATTGTGTCTTAATTTGCTCAGACTTCCTAGTTACTTTCGAACCCTTCATATATGGATTATGTATCTGTACTTTTAACGTGATGAAGGTAATGTTTTCTTTTAACATTGCATGAATTGTTTTATAAAATTGCATCATTATTTTCTAGAAAAGCACGAAAGCACACACCCGCGTAGACTAACTGAGTGTTTTTGCTCACGTCTTTAAATACCATATTTTCTAGATAGCTTGAGATGAGAGAAGGCACAGTTAGCCGCTATTAGTACTGAGTCAAGATCCTATGGATAGTGGGTGCACTGTTGTAGTTCTGTATTTAGCATTTTCACTTTCGTTTTGGTCGTTAATGGCTTGAACTACTTGGTTCCAAGAATAAAAATTGACAAAGAAAGTTTTAATCTTGGATTAGTGGAGGCTGATGTCGAGGAAAATTAGGTAGCTCAAATATTAAAATAATATAAATAAGATAAAAGAAAAGTAAAGAGTATATGTTAAATGAAATTCAAAATTAAACTAAAAGTGAAGACTAAGAATGTAGATGTAAAATGGCGAAACTCACTTAAGAGTTATAGATTGACATAAAAAAATTTAAAGATTATAAAACATTAATATTATGTTGATTTTTTAAAATTTTTTAGAGAAAGTGAGGTCACAATTAAAATATAAATTGAATGCACACTTTATTTAATACACTACATTATACTTGATTTTTTCCATTCGAGTGGAGTCGTTGCCCCCACTCAGTTTCACATGAATCCGCCACTGGCCTCTATAATATTTTCCTTGGAGCTTTTCGGGCCAAGATATGCTGCATGTAGCCGTTTTGAGAAAGATTTTTGTACTCTTTATGCTCAACCAGTTTGAAACGTTTTTGATTTTGCAAGATAATGTCTTACTTAGAATTGTTATAAGAGATTTCTCTGGAACTTGTGTAATTGGCATCCTACTTGTATCCAGTTTTTTAACTGCTTAGCTTATTTAAATGTTTCTAAGTGTTAATTACGTGTTGCATGAGTTAAAGATATTTGTAGTTTAGTGTCGAGAGACACAATAGTACCTTACTCGGTTGTAGTTAAACCTAGTGCAGGGATTTGAGATATCACAATATATATATATATTTCAAGTTTCCTTAAATTTTAATTTCTCAAAACAATTTTAAAAGAATTGAAAAAATTCTCTTAGTTACTTTCGATAAACGTAGGTCCATTTTCAATACCACTTATATTAATTAGTTCACACATAAAAGCATTTTCTTTTAATAACTTAAAAAAGGGCTACTTACATTTTTCCCGTGGGATTCTTTTCTATTAGTATTTCATTAATCTATTTTGTTATATTATAAATACATCATTTTCTTTTATATATTCATAAGTAATTAATCTCTGTTGAAAATTTCACATCGGCTAATTAAAAAATTAATCAACCTTTAATAAATTTGGGTAATTCGACTCCTCTTGAGGTACCTTTGGGGTGAGGTAGGTCCTAACCCAATATTTTAAAATGATATCAAAGCTATGATATTGTGCCACTCGTAGATGATGTTCTGTAGAATTTGACGCTCCAGGTCCAGATGATCAGCCTGAGCGTGAGGAGGTGTGTTGAGAATTCTATATCGGCTAATTATAGAACTAATAAACACTTACTATGTTTGGGCAATTGTCCTCCTCTTGAGCTACAGTGAGGCCAAAACTTAATATTTAACAATTCCTATTATTAATTTCAGTAAAACAATATTAAAAAATAACAATTTCGTTGTAAAATGTTTGACATTTTCCTAAAATATTATTTCGCGTATCTGATTCTTATTTACTACTATATATATTAGGACCCTAATGCCTTACTAAATTTCTTTGTTTGTCTAATTTCGTGATGAATGATATTATTTTCTTAATATATAATAACAAATAAAGTAAGAAATGGTGGGTAACCCTATCGATATATGTTGGACGTCAGCAGTGGCCGTTTGAGAAGAGAATGGTCTAGGTTGTTATCCACGAATGGCTTGAGATACCTTCTTAACATTAAAAAAAAAAAAAAAAAAGTAAAAAGAGTACTTCACTTTGAGAATTTTTTCAAGAAAAAAATTGGTTTTTGCAAATGTCTAGTAATGGACTACTTGACCCCTAATTTTTTCGCTTTTTAAAAATCCTCAATAACGTTCTGTATAATACTTTTCTTTCAAGTTACAAAATCCTCCATAATATGCTTTGGAATTTCATAAAATTAAGAACCATATTGAATATAATATTATCACTGAAAAAATAGAGAATTTCTTTAAATAAAAAAATTTCACTAGAGGGTAGAACTAGAGTAGTGTAGAGCAATGAATAGCTTGTTAAATCACTATCGCGCATGTGCATTCACAAGTAATAGTTTTTGTAAAAGTAAAATTCTAATCTATTTTGTATCCTACAAATAAATCATATTATCATTTTTCATTATTACTTGTATTTATTTTTCGTAATATCTTTTGTAACATCATAAATTACTAACTAATTTTATCTTAATATGCTTTGAACTAATACTTAATTATAATGAATATGCTCAATACTTTTAATACTTGGTTACAAATTTTTTTTGTTCTTTTCTACTTATTAAAGCATGTACGTTTATTAATACTATGTAGCAAAATAATTATTAAAAGAAAATATTTTACATTTTTATTCCCCCTACTCTCATTATTCAATTTTATTACTAAAAAAAGTAAGAAACAAAAAAGTGTAAATGAAACATGAATCCTTTATTATGGCACTTAGAGATGATTGAGAAAAACTAAAAGTAGAGATTAAAGAATTAAAATTTGAAAATAAATATAAAAGATAAAAAGGAATTAGAATTTTAGAATTTTGTTTAAAAAAAAACTGGAGAGGTTTAAATATAATTATAAAGAAAATTAGATCGGGCCCAGAACGGCCATGGGCTCAAGCTCTCTCTAACATCAATTGTTTTAGGACAATTATTAGCCCTGAGGTCCAATAGGGTATACCCTTTTTAATATATGATAGGTTTGTCAATAAAACTAGGTTACTGCATGAGAAATGTGGAATAGTATGAAAAGAGGTGCAAAACTTGCTCAGTAGTATGAATAGTGAAAAATAAAATTTAGGAACCAAAATCAATGTCATTTCTCTAGGAACCAAAATAAAAGTTTGAAGTATGACATTTCTCTAGTAACATTTTAAGTCAATTTTTATAAGTAAATAAATGTCTCTATCATGTTAAATCTTAGTGTTCTCTTGTTGTTATTTAATACTTTGTTGGGATAAAAACAACACAAACACAATCTGTCCAAGATTATCAAACAAAACAACCAATGTCATAAACCAATATCCTTGACAATTCACCCCAGCTTGTAAGAATATAATAGAAATCCGAAATAATAAACACCAAAGTCAGTAAATGGAAAAAAAATAAATAAAGCAACACAGGTAACAAGAGAACACCAAGAATTTTTACGTGGAAAAAGTCTCCAAGGTGAACAGAAAAAACCACGAGGCCCTTGAATCCACCACTAAAACCTCCATTATCAACCAATAAGTGAATACAAGAGAGTCTCAATCGCAATACATTGAAAATACAGCCCAAAGAAGCAACAAATTTCACCATTTTACAAAAGAGAAGAGAAAAGGGATAGAAAGCACCCAAAACAGAGCTTATGTTCGAAGGCTGTAACATTAGATGCAATTGTTAAAAGATGAATTTCACTATTCAAATTGAAGAAGAGTCTCTCCTCCATCACCAGTCAAAATATCAACTCAATTGGAGAAGAAATGGACACCCGATCGTCCACATGAAGATGATCTGGGCTAGAAGAAAACCCGAAAATTCTGCACTCTTTTCCTTCTTCTCTCTCTCTCTCTCTCTCTCTCTCTCTCTCTCTCTCTCTCTCTCTCTCTCTCTCTCTCTGTTTTCTCACTAATTCAATTGCTGAAAAATAAGGAGTTTTTAATCCCTAATGGGCCAAGATATGGGTTTCTAGAATTTGGCCTTTTAATAACACATAGGAGGGAGTCTAACCCAACAAATCTCCCCCTCTCATCTATGTGGAAGAACTAGTCACTTGTCATTCTGGCCAGAGAACAACAAACTTCAAACTTCCACCTTGGCAACACCTTACTCATCATGTCTACTCCCTGATAATCGAATTCAATAAAGAACATCGTAAACAAGAATTAGGGTTCAACCCCCATCCAAAATTAAAAATCTACTCACCAATCGTTGTATCAAAAATGAAATTAAATATTGAATTCAGTAAAAGTAAGGAAAAGAAAACTTAGGAGAAATTTGAAGCTGAAACTGCAATCTCGAACGTCGCCCAAGTTTGTCTTTCAAATCGCCCAATTGAAGCTCAAAATTGTAATGTTTAATCTCCAAGTCATTAATTACAGATTTCTATTGATTTACTACCTAATTGAGGATGAATTTGGAGGAAAAATCTAACATAAGTTCGCCCTTTATTACCCTCCTAAGCCCTAATGGTAGAGTTCTTAATAATAGAGGAAAAATTACATTAAAAAGAGTTAAAATCGAGTTAAAAATGCTACAATCGGGACCTACCATCGACAATAGTGATAGCCCTAATGGCGGATGGTGAAATTTTGTCCGTCTTCTTCTTTTTGCTCCAAGACCTACTGTCGGCAGTAGGTTGGCCTACTTCAGGCGGTAGGTCTTCTTCATGGTGCTGTCAACTTTGTTTTCGCTTTGTTTTCGACAGTTTTCGTTTCTTTTCATTATTTTCTCCTTTTGAAAGTACCTAAGACACGAATAAAGGATATTAGTCCAAAATATGAATTTTATATATTAAAAACATCATAAAAACGATAAAAATAACATATAGAAATATAGACAATAAAGCACATATCAAATAGCATTTCCGACGGCATTGGATCTTCCATTGCTAAGATTTACCGACGATGCTGTCAATAGTTTCCTTTCTGTCGGTAAGGCCGACGAGTTGTACCGATGGCACATCCCGTCGATTACTAGTTTTCTATAACTTATTTGCTACAATCATGCCAGCGGTCTCCCATCGGTATTTTTTTTTAATAATTTGTGAAACGGACCCGAAACTCCCTGAAATATAAAAAAAAAACTGAATAATTGAAAGTTACTTATTAGATGGCCTGCTGCAATTTTTTATGCTTTCCCAATAGCTATATTTTACTTTCTCCCAAAAAAAAAAAAAAAGAAAAAAGACAAAATATTATTCTCAACTGTGGCTTTTTTTTACCAAAGTCCATGTCATAACTTTTGAGTCTAGTGGATTGTATATATTGAAATTTAAATTCCTTCTCATCTTATTACTTCTCTTGATTCTAGAAAAAAATTCGTGCAAAGAGTTTTTCGTTATTTTGTAATCTCTTAAGCAATTGATTATGCACGATTACTAATTAGTTCTTTGCGTGATTAATTTTGCGTCAAATCTTCTGTATCTTTTCGATCAATATTGCGTTGCCTGAAATTAGTGAATTTTACTCAAGTAATATATTTTTTTTCTTCATCATTTTACTTTCATCCAAATGATTGGCTCATATTACAAATAGCATGACAATTTTGTTTTTGTTAAAATGGATGTCTTATATAATCTTATAGTCATAACAAGGAGATATAACTCATAATCATTTATAGTATTTATAAACAAGGTTCGTCTCTTTGTAAGCATAACAAAGTTTTTGTTAAATGATTTAAAAGTTCAAACTTCTCCTTTCATTTTAAGTTTTATGTAAGTTATTACTAAAACATTTAAGTTTCTTATAAGTTCAAAAAAATTTGACAAAGTTCCCTCTATATTATGGACATTTCCAGGTACAAAGGCCACTCAAACAAGCAACAAACACATATAAAACAAAATATTAAGAGTCAGAGCTCCTCTGCAAAGCTTTAAAGAGTCAGGGCTCCTCCATAAACTTTAAAGAGTCAGGCCTCCCCCGTAAAAAAAATTTAAACTAAATAAACACATATCTTTAATGTGTATATGATGGAGAATATGTCATCGAAATCCTCATGATGAAAACTATAAGAAAAAAGATAATAATATTTTTAGCAGAAATAATGACCACCAGCACCAAGAATGAAGACAAAGAAACGACCCAAAAATAACCTTAAATCAAGGGAAATTATACAGGGTATTTACATTATAATAGCGACACATAACTAAGTGGTCAGGCAATTAGAATATTGTATAAGCCATTGACAATATAGAAACAAATTTATTGAGAATAGCAGCTCCAAACTAGAGCCAATCTTTGACTGGCAATTTCACCAAAATTGATCCCCCAGAATCATAGAGAAAATGAAATATGACAGTTTCACTAAATCTGATATGCCCGAGAATTACAGAGGAAATGAATTATTAGAAGTCCTCTATGAAGAGTAAAAAACAACTTTTGCAACTCAAACAAGAAGCAATGAAAGAAGTTTAGAGTACATTATCATTCTTCTCAATTAATTATTACTTAAGCCCTTATTCTAAAAAAGGTTGACACTTCTTAAGATTTATGCTTCTGTGACTATTAACCACGTGGTTATGCTTATTATTATATGCCAATTAAGCAACTTGGATTGTCAAAAAATTCATGATAGAACTAAATAATGCTCATACTAATAAGTATAAAGGCTAATAGATTAACTTAAGTTGAACAAAAATCTAAAGGATTCAACACATATATTTAGGGGAACAAAATTATATGTGGAGAAAAGTAATTAAAAGCACAATTCAATAAAATAACATCAAATTCAGACAGCAAATTAGCAAATTCCATCACCACAACCCCAAGAAAGAACGTTTATATGTCAGAAAATAGAAAAAGTCATATGGTAGAAACCTTACTGAATAAAAAGTAGCCAAACTATTGAAAATAGAAGAAGTACAAATTCAATTTCAGGCACAAAATCCCAAATCTAAACAACAAAACTAAGAAAAATTAAGCAAATGGCAAGACACAAATATAAAAAACTACTAGAAACTTAAAAATAATGAGGAATTCCCTCAAAGAAAACTTCAAGGCAAATGCAACGCAAATTCATAATGAATGCAGATTTGAGCTACCTTTCATGAAAAGATTCAAGTATAAGCTCAGACAGAAATGTACTATAATAAACCTAAAGAATTGAATGGAAAAACCAAAATGGAATCTCTTTCAGAAATTTCTTTCTAAAACTTAAATCAATAAACAGAAGGACCAAGGAATACTTGAAATTTAATCAACCTGATACACTAAGAAAAGTAGAAAAGATACGGCTCTTTATCAGCCAAGCCTGATGAAGTTTTACACATTAACATAGAATTTTGTAACAAGCAGAACCTCGAAAGAAGCATTCATAAAAAGTAGTCAAAACCCATAATAAGAAAAGTAGAAGACAGTAATTATATTTACTAGCATTAATCAACCGTTTTCTTTTAAAAATAATCAACTGCTTATGTTCATAAAAAGGAAAATAAAGAAAATAATCAATTGGTTATTGAACTCAAATCTACACAAGCCAAATAAGGAAAATAAGAAAATATCTGGAAGAACAAGAAGGGATTCACAAAGCACCTAAAAGATACAAAAATCACATACCAATCACATCAAGATCATAACTTTATTACCCCACTAACCTGCTTGGCAACCGGCGGTGGCGGTGAGCTTCTCTAGTGGTTGCAGAAAGCTTCTTCAGCGTGGCAAACTTTCTGTCCGGCGGCAAGGACTAAGGTTTCATCATCATCATCGGAGAGAGAGAGAGAGAGAGAGAGAGAGAGAGAGAGAGAGAGAGAGAGAGAGAGAGAGAGACCTTACCTGTCGAAAAATGATAGCGACGTCAATGGGGATGGATACACCAGCTTTTCGTACGTGGTAGTGGTAGGCCTCGCTAAACTCGCAGGAGGAGATGGAGGGAAATTATGAGGAAGGTTAGAATAATTTGGGTAGAAGAGGGCTTACCCATTTTTCATAAATCGTTGACTTATTACCAACGGGACACTGACAACACATCCGTATATAAATTATTCGTACGTTACTAATGACATAGTCATCGTTACTTCTGTCAGAAACATAATTCCGATACCGACTCAAACACAGTCGTGCCTAACGAATCAGGTAAAGTGTTGAGCAACCACAGCCACACAATCTCATCTTCAAATTTAACTCCCACATTTGAAAGTTGATCAAGAACACCCTGAAATTCATTCACATGGTAAATAACACTAGTGCCTCTTTATATCTCTATTCTATTATTCTCTTCAAAGAAGTAGCTTGTTGTTGCCGGTTTTAGAAAACATATGTTCAAGCTTTTTCCACAAGACTTTAGCATTAGTGTTATTTGTAATATGATTATGAACATTCTCCTCAACCCAAGATCTAATATGTGCACACACTTATTTATGCTCAAATTCTAGTCTTTAATAGATTTAGACTCAGCTTTTTCATATTCAAACACAGGCAAATGAAAATTCTTTATAAATAATAAGTCTTGCATTCTTCCCTTCCAGCTATAATAATTTGAACCATTCAAATATGCCACAGAGCATTATTTGGATGCATAATTCAACAAGCAGATAAATACAAACAACCATCGTAACCACAGCATTGATACCACTTTGTTGGGAGAAAAACATAACAAACATAAGCTGCCCAAGATTATCAAACAAAACAACAAATGCTACAAACCATTAACCTTGAAAATTCTCCCTATCTTGTAAGAATATTATAGGAACCCGAATAATAAACACCAAAGGCAGCAAATGGAAAGAAAATAAAGCAACACAACCAACAAGAGAACGCCAAGAATTTTTACGTGGAAAACCTCCAAAGCAAAGAGGAAAAACCATGGGACCCTTGAGTCCATCACTAAAACCTTCAATATCACAAAACAAGAGAGTCTCAATCGTAATACATTGAAAACACAGCCCAAGGAAGCAAAAAACTTTACCGAATTACAAAAGAAAAGAGAAAAGGGATCGAAATAACCCAAAATAGAGCTTCTGTCCAAAGGCTATAACATCCAATCCAACCGTTAAAAGATGATCTCCACCATAAAAATTGAAGAAGAGTCTCTCCTCTACCACCAGTCAAAATATCAGCTGAATCGGAGAAGAAATGACCACCTGATCATCCACATAAAGATGACTGCTTGGCTAGAAGAAAACTAGAAATTCTGCACTCTTTTTCTCCTCCTCTCTCACACTTTCGGCTCTCTCTCTCTCTCTCTCTCTCTCTCTCTCTCTCTCTCTCTCTCTCTCTCTCTCTCTCGCTCGCTCTATTTTCTCACTAGTTCAATGGCTGAAAAAGAAGGGTTTTTTAATCCCTAATGGCATATTATATGGGTTTCAAGAATTAGGCGTGCACTAAGAAGTGCTCTGGTCTCACAGGCTTGTAAGGCATCCCTTACATGCCTAACAATAATTGAAACATGTGTATCTAAACATGGAATAAAACTATTTGAATAAATATAACTTTGCTCTACCATCGATAAATCTAATGGCAAGCAATGCAAAACGTAGAGTGCCATTCCCCTTCTCGGAGAGCCAACTTCCAATATTGCTTAAGATTCTAGTCCAACCAGTCTTTAATCCTATATTCTTTGAAGAAGTCCATCCAATAACGACAAGGTAACCTTTGCTGCCATATTTGTGCCATAGTAGGGCAATCACACAAAGTATGGATGCAAGACTCTTCCACTCGATGGCAATGATCACACCAAGGATCTCCTCAGATTCCCGTCTTATTAAATAGTGTATTCACTTGTAATGTCTCCTATCTGGACTGCTGTAGAAGCAAGGAGTAGCTTAAGGTCCTTGGGTTTCCAAACTTGCTTCCACTTTGTATTTTCCACTTGCATACTCCTCCTAGTAGTTGATACGCCGATGCTGCAAGAAGCGACCAGAAGTTATTAGTCTCCATTTCATCTTGTCTTTCTCATTTGATTACTCTAGAAGTGAGATCATCTGCATTAGGTGGAGGACATCAGTAAGAAGGAACTCCTCCAACTAGCCCTAATTCCATCCATACCATGAGGACTAATACTCATGTACAAACCTCCATTTATCCTCTTATGACAACTGTTTCAACGCCAAATAAGCCAAAATGTGCTCCCGTAACCACAGATCTACCAAACCTTCATTTTCTCTCATCTCTAATAATCCACTTCCATCCTTGTTTTCATTACCTTGTAACACTCAAGCAAGCTCCAACAGGTGTGAGAAAGAGCTAAATATTTCCTTCCCAAGTCACCATTCCCTAGGTCTCTATACTTGGCTTTTAAAACTCTGACCCATAATTGTCCTCATCGAGGAGAAAATACTTAGAAGAGTCACACGATTCTTATATAACAATCGCCTAAAACCCAAGCCCTCTTGCTCTGGCGATCGACAAACTTTCTCTCGTGAAATGGTATGTGTTTTGGCCTACTGTCCAAAATCCCCCATAGGATGCCATGTGAAATTCTCTCCAATCAGTACAAAAGATTCATGGGAAATTTAGAAGTTTGCATGGTATAGCTTATAACAAAATTTAGTGTTGTTTGAATTAAAAGAGCTCGTGCCGCTATGGACATATTCCTCCCCTTCTAAGCGCTAAATTTCTACTCAAACTTACCCACCACGAACCCATAAACACCCTGAGTGACTAGTTTATAAAGGAGGGGCATCCCTAGGTAAGTTCTCAAATCATTAGTCTAGGGAATACCCACTGAATCAGATAGCTTGTCCTTCACATTAACGCCCATATTTCCTAAAAAGTATAGCTTAGATTTTCCTAAGTTAACCCACTGCCTGGACACTCTACAAAACAACCACCAACACACTCTCCATAACCTTACCCTGCTATTCTGTAGCTTTCCCAAACAGAAGAATATCTTCATAAAACATAGGTGGGATAGAATTAGAGCTAATTGATTATCTGCAAAGACTTGGCATATTTTACCCCTTTGAGAACATAATCCAATCAATTTTAACAAGAATATACATTGAGAACTGCGCAAAATTCATCCTCAAGAAGGAAGCATTATAACAAACTGCTTTTGATTTAGACTCCTTAGACATCACTGTTTTCCTATTCCTCAAGGTTTGGATAAACTTTTTCTGTATGATTTTTAATGGAAGTATGGTTAGTAATATATATATATTATTACTTATATTATATATATATGGAAGTTGGTACTTAGGTCTATTGTGCAGTATGACTAGATTGCAATGTGAGAGTCTTAGGTTTGTTGTGTTAACTGTTCACTTTATTAGTGTGTTGTGTCTGGTTTGCAGTGTTACAACATGTGAATAATATAAACAAATCAACACACAAGAATGGTAATGCAGTTCTTCTTAAGCCTATATCCGTAGGGCCACGCCTAAAAAAACAGTCCATTATGAACTGATAGCACAGTACAAGAAACACTTAACTCTTTAACACATCTAGTATTTCCCTAGTGGAAATATGCAAATTCCCTTTGCGCACTCCAAGTTAAACTCCCTTCAACTCTTCAAAGCTCTCTCGTGGTGTGTTGCAGCTTGGACTTGAACTCTCTTCAATCCTCAGCACTGTTACATCGCGGTACAGGTGAAATCCCTTCAACCCTTCAAGGCTCCCCTTTCGTATGTGACTGCTTGGGCTTGAACTCCTTTTAATCCCTTAATGCCATTGAAATGCACAAAGCTCCTTTCCCAAAAATCAAGATTGTCTTCTAAAGAAACTCCCATGTCTAGTATTGGTAGAACAACACTTAGAGCTGGAAGATCGTCATGGTCTTCAAAGAATATGAATGCATAGACATGAATTCCATGAATCGATGTTTGAATGCTTGAATAATAGAACTTGAATTATGAGCGGTTGGCCCTAAATCTTTAGAAAAAAAAAAGTCTTTCAATACTTTTCCTAATAAACATGTAATCCATAAGGAAGTAGGAGTGTTGAGATCTTCATAGAATATGCAATGGAGCTTTCAAGATCTTAAAGACTTCTAAAACAATGCCAACACTTGTGAGCAATCTTCAGATGGACCCATGTGCATGCAGGTGTGTCGACTTCAGTTCACATAGTCATAACTCACATTATACACTAGTGTGACCACACACCAATTCGGTGATTTCCTACCATATATATATATATATATATGTATCATAGGAGAATAAGGAAACTTATATTTTACTCAATCTTCAAAGTTTTAATCTAAACTTCAGATTTCTTCTTTGATTCCCCAAAGATTTAAATTTCTAATTTACTTGAACTTCCTTATACAATAAGACACACAAGGATTTGTGTCCTAATTAAACATGCAACACATAAGGAAGTTCGAGTCTTGTGATCTTGTGGATATGTAGCAGATCTTCATTATCTTCAAGACTTATAAAACAATGCCAATACAAGCTTCAAGTTGACCTACGTGTTTGCTATTGTATTAGCCTTAGTTCACACTCATCCAGCTCACACTACACGACCGTGTGGCCGTATACCTGTGTGACAATATTATGCAATATCCCCCTTTGGCATTGTTTTTTAGCAAACTTACAAAACAGCATCACATGGAAACGTTAAGAACAAAAGCATGCTTCACAAGATTTATAGAATATGCAGCCTAGATAAAATGAACCCTAATATTAGAAAGCCAAAAACCATCATAAGAATAAAACTAAATATCTCAAGAGAAATTGGTCACACATAACCAACACAAAGCCTCACCAATATATCCAACAGAGACCTTATTGATAGAATTCTTCTATTGGAACTCAACTTCTTCCAATATGTAGTTTGATCAGCATCAGAAGACTTTAAGCCTATCATCATGTCTTGTATAACATGTGCTCAAATCTTCTGCTAAAATCTTGAATATATTAAAGAGGTATTACTTTTTATTTGATTTGAACTTTGCTTCCTCTTATCCAAATAATGCCAATCCACAATTTTTAATACAGATAGGAAACTTAATTTCATTATATATATTAACTTTTTTGGGGGGATTATGGTCACCCAACAGGTAGTTCAGTTCTATTTTCATGTCCCTCAAGGTTTGTTATATGTATATATATTTTCTTTTTTTACGACATTATATGTGTTACTTTTCGGCCGGAATTGACTAGTGAATCTTTGACTACTACACATTTTTATAGTAGTTTTATTAATATAAATCTTATAAAATAAAAGATAAACCTTAAATCTAAGAGATAAACCTTAATGGCAAATTAAAAAGTGTACTATAGGATGTACTATATGATTTGAGTGATTACTTTTATAATAAAAAATTGGGATATAAACCCTTCATAAAGATTAGCTATATTTACTTGAGATTAAAAAAAATTACTTTGTTTATTTTTAATCTACATTCGACACTAATATTAACATTATAAATATTAAATAAAATTCAAAGCCCTCTAAGCTCGACGCCATAGAATATATCCATTTCTTAAGTATAACTAAATAGAAAGCATCTTCCAGGGAAGAAAACTATATAAAAAAGTATCTATTTTTTTTTTTTTTTTTGAATTATTGACTTGACTACTTCATAAATATTACTTAAGGTTCCCCACTATATATATAGCAATTATAATTATTGGGTATTAATTATTATTTTCCTTTTTATTTGTGTGATACCATGTATATCAATTGACCACTTTTTTCCCTATTTGCATAGATTTTTTATTGTTTCCAATGTGAAAACGGCAATTTCATGGCTTGCCATAGCAAGAATAGAAAGGGATTATAGGGTTTGTACGAAGCTTCATTCCTTCTAATTAAAAATGAAGGAACCTCAGAGTTAGCAAGAGAATTCACAACAAAAAATGTTAAGAAAAGCTAAAAGGAGAAAAGGGTAATTGATCCTAAACATGTTCTATTAATAGAACATGCCATTGAGCTTCCCCTACATTAAAGGATGTTACGTTGGAGGCAAAATGGTTCATAGATATATACCAAAAAAATAAGAGAAATGTGTCCTACAATAACTTAATTGGCAAAATTGGACTTCAACATTGTTTAAAAAATTCATCTAATGGATCTTCTTCAGTATGCTTTAAGGTGAGAGAGATTTCGTTTTACTCATCTCTTGTTATAAAAATTATTATAATACTGATTTTTCTCAATACCGTTGCTAATATTTAGTAGAAGTACTATATGCAACGGTTTGAGAATCTGCCATGGTTTACTTATCTTATTATAAAACTGATTATCTGGATTTTTTTGGAAAATTACCTCAAACATTTAATAACATTTCTCCAAAACTGCCATAAACATTTAACAACAGTACTATATGCGACAGTTTAGAAAATTACCGCAAAGTTATTTTGTGGGGGTTAAAAAAACTCCCACCATATTTACTGTTTTTTAAGTAAATGTTTTGATATCTTTTCAAAAGTTTCTTAATCACATTGAAAGGTTTGAGAATAGATGAGGAATAAGACACTTAAACATGTGTTGTTTTAGCTTAAGTCTGATTGTCAGTTGTGGTTCCCAATTCAGATGATGATTTTCATATAGAAAGTATTTGTAAATAATTTTGTCTACTAAAAATTTTATAGTGAAAATTATTAGAAATAATTAATAGAATTAAAGTAGTTTGAAAGAGAAAAATGGTTTCTCAAACATTTGCATTTTAAAACAAGAGGATTTGTATTCCACATGGGAGAGATATGGAAATGAGTTACACCTTATAAATAAAAGTGCTCCTTATGAGTTAAATGACAAGGCAAGTCCATGCCTCACGTGCGTACACTTAGGTTTCTAAATCCCAAGCCTGACTTGTGTTTGCGTGAGATTGATGTTCAAAACTCGAGTTTTATTCTTTTTCTTCTTTCTTTTAACAAAAATATACTTTCTTTGAATTGCAAATACAGAATTATTTTGAAATATCAAATCATGTTAATTTACATTTTTGTGCAGATAGTGAAAGAGAGTACAGGCTTCTAAGAAAGATTAAATTTAGCAAGGAACTGAATGGTTGAAAACTTTTTATGAACAATAGGAGTAATCTTTTACCCATAATAGAAGAATGTCAACAAAGGTCAATGCTCTATTAATATATGATATATACTATGTTTATGGAGCACAGGATGAACTAGGACTCTTCACTCTTCACTAATGTACAATATTTTGAAACTTCCATTTTACTCATTTATTCATTTTTATAAATATAGATAAATTCATTTTCTTTAATATTTCAGATGGGGGTAGCAAAGCAGTTGACCAACTTCCACACAACATGAAAATATGCTAGCGCTCTACAATGCCGTTAATGAAATGACTTGTGATTTTCAAAGGAACAAGAAGCTTACAATATCAATCCAAACCTAAGCAAAACAGATTGTGTTTCTTCACATTCTTAAAGATATTTGATCATATTCTGTATGCTAAAAACAAGTCTAGTTGATTATGAGTCGAAAAGAAAGTACTTCAATTCTTTTCAGAAAAAATTAATAGATGAAGAATGAAGGATGGTAGAAAATAGAGAAGTAATTCATCCGCTCCTGAAGAATATACGAGGAGCACACACACATATATAAATAGAGAGAAATTACACATAATTAAGATATCCTATCAATCAGCTAATCAATTTCTAATCCTATCAATTAATCAATGCATAATATGACGATTTCCTAAAATACTATGATTACAATCAATTACATCGTAATACTCCTTGCGAGTTGGGGCATAGATATCAGCCATATACATATATCCCATGAAACATAAAAATACTTGTCCGGGAAACTGCTTGGTAAGAATATCAGCTAGCTGTACTTTGATTCGATTGACTGTAACACTGAGATTTTCTCATCCTGTTTTTCCTCTGTAGACTTTTGGGCCCATGTTTTTTTGATATTTTTTATTTTTCCAGCCCATTTACTTAACCTAATGATGATCATGGGCCTCAACTGAAGAGTAGGTGATCTGTTTTGACTGGGTCAGAGATGCCGGGCCGGGCCAACTCAAGCTATCCGTTGTGACTTGACCTATATTATCCCCTTTTCCCCTCGGTACGTGAGTAGCCATTTTCTCTCCTCTTTTATTTTCTTCTTCTCTTCTTTTGCCTTAGCTGTTGGTATCCGACTTGGTCTTTCTTCTTCCCCCTTTTTTCATCGCGGCTTTATGCGTCCACTGCTCTCCTCCGTTTGTCTGTCTTCTGTGACACTATCATTACCGTCGGCTTCTATCGATCGTTTTCTTGTTGTTCGATCATCTGTCTAGTGAGTGTTTGAGTGAGAACCGTGAGAGAGAGAGAGAGAGAGAGAGAGAGAGAGAGAGAGAGAGAGAGAGAGAGAGAGAGGGAGTGACATGGGTGACTCTTTTACTGTTGAGGCTTGGATCTGAGGGACTCCGGTATCTCTTTACTGCTGAAGCCTCGATGCGGTCCGTGAATGTCAACCGTTGCTCGGCGTCGTCTCGGTCTCGGTGCCTCCATCCTCCCCGCAGGCGGTATCTTCCACGGTGGTGGTAAGTCTTCTTTTGTTCAGTTTCTTTATGTACTTACTGTTTTATTTTGCAGCTCTATTTTTGCACACTTGATCGTCCATTACGGATCTATAAGGAGGATTGTTTTGTAATCGAATAGATATTGATTTTTCTTGCTGTTTATTCTATTTTGGTTTGTAATAGTAAATAAAGTTTTATAATAGTAATTAGTTCGCACTTCCTCAATTAAAATTTTGCCTATATCCAGGCGCATGCTTACTGCAATCATGCTACACTGGATTATGTGCAATATCAGGAGCAGCTTTATTGTCATAATACTATCGAATGGGTGATACTGGTGGTTATCCGAAATCTCATGAAAGAAAATTCAACCCCACAATATTCAGCGCAATTGAGTGAACAACATTTTGCTTTTTGCTTCACCAAATAACAAGATTCCCACCAACAAAGGTAAAGTATCCTGAAGTAGATCTTTGATCATTGAAGGAACCTGCCCAATCAACATCAATTTATGCAGCAATTCTGTTACGACGATCTAGTAACTGCGACCTATTTACTATTACAGCTACCTACCTTACTATTACAAACCGTTTGATGAACAAGAAGAAAACTAAATAGATCCTATCTATTACAACAAGAGGTCTCTGTCTTCACTTCACGTTCCGAGAGATTGTCGGAAGAACAACTAGAGAGGTAGAATAGTTAGCAATAATAAAATGAAGTAAAGCAGTAGATCTTACCTCGAGACCCTCAAGGTCTCGGCCAGAATGGTGAAGGAAACTGGACGAGCCTGGCGAGTTCGGTTTCCGTGCACGTAGTGACCGGCTGTCATCGAACGTCCTTCCAGAGGAGGAAGAGAAGAATCCCTCAGGTTAAGCCGGTGAGCCTCAAGCAAATACAAACTCTCTATCTCTCCGCAAAGGCAGGCCCTTTCCTCTCTCAGCCAAGCCACACACACGGTGTCAAGGATGATAACCGGCACAAACTATCGGCGCCAGAGTCCCGAATGGCAGAAAGGAACACGAACCGTGAGTCGGTTTGAAAGAAGAGAGAGAGAAGACAGAAGGTCAGAGAGAGAGTGTGGGAGGCAGCGGCGGCATCAACAGAGAGAGAGAGAGGAGATTAGGGCAAGCTAGGAGAAAAAGAACATTATATAGCCAAGTCACCTAGGTCGGGTCGGGTTGAACCCGGCCCGCCCGGCATCAAGGATCAGCCAGCCCAACTCCACTCCAATGAGGCCCAGTACGGTTATTCATCATGGGGATAAAGAAAGGGGACTAAGGAAATAAAATGAAAAATGCGAAAAAGATGGCCCAATAGGCCAACAAACTCCACCTTGAACATATTTTCATTGAATTTCTAGCCAACACTGACTCAAAGAATCAACCTTCATCTACATGAAGGAGGTCCCTGCACAAAGAAAATTTATCAGTTGTCACAATTTTAGTACCAAAATCTGCAGGATTATCTTTAGTACTAATTTTCTCAATATTGACTAAACCACTTGAAACCTTTTCTCTTATGATATGATACTTAAATTCTATGTGTTTAGTCCTCTCATGATAAACAGGATTTTTACATAAGTGGAGACAACTTTGGCTGTCAGTATAAATCACAGCTTTGGAATTTAAAACATGCAATTCAGATAGAAGGCCTTGAAGCCAAATGGCTTCCTTAATCGCCTCGGTGGCAGCAATGTATTCAGCCTCCATGGTCGATAAAGCGACTACAGGCAGTAACTGTGACTTCCAAGATATGCAATTTCCTGCTAAAGTAAAGAAATAAGAAGTGGTAGATTTCCTACCATCTTTGTTACCTGCAAAGTCAGAATCAACATATCCTACCAGTTCAAAATTATCGAACCAATTATGATAAAGTAAACCCTTATCAATAGTCCCATTAATATATCGTAACAACCACTTGAGAGCTGCCCAATGATCCATACCTGGATTGGACATGAATCGGCTAAGAAGGCTTATGGAATAAGCAATATCGGGTCAGGTGGATATCATAGAATACATGACGGATCCTATAGCAATCCTATAAGGTATGTTTGCCATGTCTTTCTTTTCTTTTTCAGTTTTGGGCAAGATTTTTCAGAAAGCATAAAATGGCTCGCAAGTAGGGTACAAACTAGTTTGCATAAATGCATCGAAAATTTGGAAACAATTTTCTGCAAAAAGGATTTCTGGGATATGAATAAGGAGCGGTCAGCTCTATCTCTACTGATGTTCATCCTAAAGATTCTAGATGCAGAACATAAATCCTTCATATCAAATTCTGACTTTAACAAGAATTTCAAACGAGTAATCTTATCTTTATGCTTACAAGCAATCAACATATCATCCACATAGAGGAAAAGATAAACATCAGCTTCAACATTGTCACCACAAAAGTATAAACAACTATCATAATTGCTTTTAATAAAACCAGCTTTAAGCATGAAAGAGTCAAATCGTTTACACCATTGCATTGGTGACTGCTTGAGTCGGTACAAGGACTTTTTCAAGAGACATACCATGTTTTCCTTACCCTTTTCTTCAAAACCTGGTGGTTGTTGCATATACATAGTTTCTTCAAGTTCCCCATACAAGAATGCAGGTTTTACATCAAGTTGTTCAAGATCAAGATCATAAAAAGCAACAATTGTAAGCATTATCCTAATTGTTTTATATTTAACAACGGGAAAAAATATTTCATTGAAATCGATGCCCTCAACTTGAGAAAAACCTTTTGCAACCAGCCTAGCCTTGAACCTTGGGGCTTCATTGGCAGATTCAGGCTCTTTGATTTTGAAAATCCATTTGCAATCAATCAGTTTTTGCTTTGAGGGTTTTTGAACAAGAATCCAGGTTTGTTTTTATAAAGCGAGGACATTTTCTCTTCCATAACATGCAACCACAAAGAGCGATTAGGGCTCTTTAACATATCAGAAAAACACACCGGTTCTTTCTCTTCCAGGTAAGATGCAGCAGCAAAAGCATATGAGACAATGTTGGAATAACCGTACCTAGCAGGTTCTCTCAACACCCTTCTAACCCTATCCCTAGACAGTTGGTAGTCTATTAGAGCTTGTGCTTGTGCCCCTGGATGATCCTCATCATCATCATCTGAATTTTCAGATTCAAGCATGTCGGTTTCAAGTTGACTAGCCGGTGTATCCAACTCTTCACTGGTTTCGGGTTGATTGTGAGCTTATACAGGTTCAGAGGTGTCCTCCACCTCCACGGGAATATTCCCGTCTATGGGAACATCGATAGAACTATCGGGATTGGTTTTAGCCTTTAGACAAGGCATATCAAGTTCGTTAAAGACCACATCCCTTCTCACAATAACCCTCACCCCCGGCTCACCTTTGAGCCAAACTTTGTATCCCTTCACCCCACTAGGGTAGCCTAAAAACACTCCCTTTCTTGACCTTGGGTCCAACTTACCATTCTTTTGATGTGCAAATGCAGCACATCCAAACACTCTAAGTTTTGACAGGTTTGGTGGTTCTCCAGACCACAACTCTAAAGGAGTTTTGAAATTTATGGCTGTTGAAGGTGATCTATTGATGAGGTAGACAGCTGTACTTACAGCTTCTCCACAAAAAGGTTTTGGGATTCCTGAGGACACCATAAGACACATAACCTTATCCATAATTGTACGGTTCATCCTTTCAGCAACACCATTTTGGTGAGGGTTGTGCCTAACAGTCCTATGATGCAGAATGCCATACAGTGCACATAAATCAGCAAACTTTTTGTTACAAAACTCAAGGCCATTATCTGTCCTAACTGTCTTTAGTTTATTTTCGGTTTGATTTTCGGCAAGGCGTTTCCACTCAGAAAACTTTTCAAAAGTTTGATCTTTTGATTTTAAAAGAAATACCCACACATGCCTAGAAAAATCATCAACAACAGATAAGAAATAAACATTGCCACCATAGGTTGGAACCTTTTCGGGTCCCCACAAATCACAGTGCACATAATCAAGGACAGAAGTGGAATTGTGTGTGCCAACTGAAAAACTAATTTTATTTTGTTTTCCAAGAACACAATGGTCACAAAAATCCAATGATTCGATTTTGTCACCACCCAAAAGATTTTGCTTTTGAAGGCGGTGTAGTCCTTTTCACTGATGTGGCCAATTCGACGATGCCACAACAAAGTCTTTTCAGGAACAGATTTTGAAACCAACGCAGATGCTTCACAAACAGTTTTTCTAATTAAATGATATAAACCATCATTTTTAAAACCTTTGAGCATGACCAGTGCTCCTTTTCAAACTCTCATAATACCATTTTCAGATTTGTAAGAATAACCGTTTGTGTCAAAAACACCAAGGGAAATTAGATTCCGAAAAAGGTCGAGCACATATCTCACCTCAGTCAATTTTCTGGTCACACCATCATGCATTTTAATGAAAACATTTCCAATACCTTTGATGTCACAAACATGATTATTTCCCATAAAAACTTTTCCATGCTCAAGGGGTTTAAAATTTGAAAACCAATGCTTGTTTGGTGTCATGTGAAAAGTGCAGCCAGAATAAAGAATCCAATGTTCAGAAACAGGAGAAAGGGAAGAGGAAACACAAAACCTCAAAATACATTGAATTACCATCTGATTCAAAATCGTGAGTTTTGTCATTTTTATCGCTCCCCTTACCTTGTTTACGTTGTTTTTCTTCTCTGATCATTTTAAAACACTTATTTTTCATATGACCTTCCTTGCCACAGTAAAAACACTTCACTTTCTTATCTCGTGATTTCGACCTTCCCTTACTTCTAGAACGGTGACTAAAAGATTCTCTCCGATCAACCCTCCCTCTCGCGTAAAGGTTTTCTCCGTTAGATTTGTTTTCTTTTCTCAAATCAAGGTCTTTTGATTTTAAAGCGTTTTTCACATCAGCAAGAGTCAAATCATCTCTGCCATACTTGATAGCAGATTTAACATCATTAAAAGACTCAGGCAAGGAGTTTAATAAAATAACAGGAACGTTTTCATCGGAGATCTTTTCTCCAACGTTTTGCAATTCCAAAACTATTTTGTTTAAATCATCAATGTTTTCTGAAAGAGATTTCGACCCGCTCATTTTAAAACCAAAAAGCTGTTCTTTTAAATAAATCTTATTTGACAAGGATTTTCCCAAATACAATTTTTCAAATTTTGTCCAAATCTCAAAAGCGTTGTCTTTTTCGTCTATTTCTCGTAAAATGTTACGGTTAAATGCAAGGTGAGGCAATTGTGTGCATCACCAAGTTTTTCAGAAAGCACTTCACCCTTCCAAGATTCCGGATACTTTTCAGGACTACAAATTGCGGGTGCGATTTTATTTTGGACTAAAACTGCTTTCATTTTCCTATGCCACATTACGAAATTAGATTTGCCATCAAATTTGTCAGTTTCGATTTTTTGAACAGACATGATTAGAATGGCAAATAAGAGTAATCGATGGCTAGAAAAATGAGAGATTTGAAAAAGTTTGTCACACAAATAAAACAACTCGGATTTTTGCTTTGAAAAACGGCACGGTAAAATACGTGAAACGCAGTAGTGTCTTACAACCAAAACAGCGCAGAAGTACAAAATTAACCGAGACAGAAAAAGGTGAAAAATGCTGAAAAACAGCCACACAACACAGAGACAGCCACAAATAATGTAGTTGTTTTGTAAGCAGGTAACGAAAATCTCCAAGGCACAGATACTTGGAGTCTCTTGGACTCAAGCCAGGCTTGGATTTTAGATTTAAAAAAAAAAATACCAGAATGACAAAACAAGTTCGAAGCCGAAACAATGCAGTAATTCGAATGACCAGGACAGTGAACCAAAATGGGAAAATCCAGATAATCAGAAACAACAGATTTAATACCAGCGGCAGTTTATAACAAAAAAAATAAAGCAAATCTATGAAATCATCAAGAGAACAAAAGCAGACTTAACCCAAGAATAGATTTAACCGGAATAAGCAACAAAGGTAACAAATCTAACAGGTATAATCACAACAGATCTGATAACAGCCAAAACCAAAATAAAATAGAAGAGGGTTAAGAAACTTCCCTGAGCCAGATCCCGCGTGGATCTGAAAAATCGAGTGGTCGCCGAACGGTTGCAGACAAACGCGGCTCTGATACCACTGTTACGACGATCTAGCAACCGCGACCTATTTACTATTACAGCTACCTACCTTACTATTACAAACCGTTTGATGAACAAGAAGAAAATAGAAATAGATCCTATCTATTACAATAAGAGGTCTCTGTCTTCACTTCACGTTCCGAGAGATTGTCAGAAGAACAACTAGAAAGGTAGAATAGTTAGCAATAATAAAATGAAGTAAAGCAGTAGATCTTACCTCAAGACCCTCAAGGTCTCGGCCAGAATGGTGAAGGAACCGGACGAGCTTGGAAAGTTTGGTTTCCGTGCATGAAGTGACAGGCCGTCACAGGACGTCCTTCCAGAGGAGGAAGAGAAGAATCCCTCAGGTTAAGTCGGTGAGCCTCAAGCAAATACAAACTCTCTATCTCTCTGCAAATGGAGGCCCGCAAAGGCAGGCCCTTTCCTCTCTCAGCCAAGCCATACGCACGGTGTCAAGGATGACGACCGGCACAGACTATCGGAGGCAGAGTCCCGAAAGGCAGAATAGAACACGAACCGTGAGTCGGTTCGAAAGAAGTGAGAGAGAAGACAGAAGGTTAGAGAGAGAGTGTGGGAGGCAGCGGCGGCATCAACAGAGAAATAGGAGATTAGGGCAAGTTGGGAGAAAAAGAACATTATATAGCCAAGTCGCCTGGGTCAGGTCGGGTTGAACCCAGCCAGCCCGGCATCAAGGATCAACCAGCCCAACTCCACTCCAATGAGGCCCAGTCCAGTTATTCATCATGGGAATAAAAAAGAGGGGCTGAGGAAATAAAATGAAAAATGTGAAAAAGATGGCCCAATAGGCCAACAAATTCATTGAAGATCCCCAGTTTTTTC
The DNA here is from genome assembly GCA_028651295.1 of Catharanthus roseus. NCBI lineage: Eukaryota > Viridiplantae > Streptophyta > Magnoliopsida > Gentianales > Apocynaceae > Catharanthus > Catharanthus roseus. The sequence goes on along the minus strand of JAPQWS010000048.1, from coordinate 3,997,614 downwards.
AATACGTTTCAGCTAGCCTCGAGATGATTCCAAGTATCTCAATATGCAAATGACAACATTCAAGGGACGTTCTCTTGGACTAAGCATATATTGGCTAGCCAAGTTCAGTAGACATAAGCAGGAAGTGGTGTGGTATGAAAGAGATACATCAGTCGTCCCACAAGCCTTTGATATCTCCCTTTGTTTACAAGTGCTTGATCTTCTTCCATTTTCAACATCACACCTTTATCACGGCTGTATTTACAAGTTGATACCCACTCGTTCAAGTCTGTTGCAGCAAATTTAAGGCATACATGTTTTTTTGAGAAAGAAATACCCTGCATTTGATCGAGAAACCTCGATCGCAAGAAAGTTAAAGGACCATAATCTTTCACTGCAAATTCTTTAGACAAATAATCCTTTAAAGCTTTTATCCCCAGAAGATCATTTCCAGTGACCATCATATCATGCACGTAAAGGATAAGTGCAATAACCTTACCATTTTGCCTCTTCAGAAACAATGTGTGATCTCAGTTGCTTTAATGGTAATTAAAATTGAGCATTGACTTGGTGAAACGTCCAAACCAAGCTCTTGATGATTGCTTCAAACCATATATAGAGAATTTTTTCAACTTGCGTACCTTTTTACTCTTCTCCTGTGAGGTTGCACATCTTGGTGGTAGCTCCATATACACCTCATCTATCAATTACCATGAAGAAAGACTTTTACAACATCCAAATGTTGCAAGGGCCAATCCAAGTTCGCAGTCAAAGACAGAAGCATCCAAAAAGGGTTTTTTCTGGGCCGGGCCCATTTTTAAAAAGCCCAGACTGAAATGGGCCAATTTTTTTTTTCGATTCAGGCCATAAAGCACAATGGTTGTGCGTTATCTGTAATGATAACGCACAATCATTGTGCGTTATCCTTAATAACCGCATTAATCACGTAAAAATCTGACGTGGATCCCAGCTGGCGCTGAGCTGTAGATAACGCACAATGGTTGTGCATTATCAAGCTCAATAACGCACAATGGTTGTGCATTATCAAGATTAATAATGTTTTTTATGAATTTTATTTATTAACTTGAATTAATTTATTTTTGTGGAAATGGGTTTTATGTTTATATTTAAAATGTTTGTTATTAATGAATTTGTGCAAATGTGATAATTTTATGTATATAACTGTTTTTTAATTTAAAAAGTGATATTAAGGTGATGTATTATTTTCTTTAATTTACGTGGATAATTATGTTTACTTTATTACCTTACTTTGTGATTATTAGAAATTATTTAGATTATTATTTTGCATAATATATATAAATTATTGTAAAAAATATGAGAATATGTAATTCGATATTTTTAACATTTTGGAGGGATGTCCCTTTTAATTTGACATTCTATCCTCCAAACATGAAAAAGGAACGGGGTAGAAACAAAGCAAGCGATTTCAGGGGGAAATAGATTATAGAAATCCAGATTCTCCCCCAAGATGTGGTAGACGTCGCATGTCGGGACATAATAGGAAAAATTGTAATAACCCCGGACCGAACAATGTATAAGTTTTACATTTTCTTGAAATAGTTGTAATAAAACATATTTATGATAATGAAAATTTTCTTTCAATTTCTTCTAATTACTACATCATTGCTCTAAATTTTACGCTTTCTTTAGTATTACTTCTTCAAATAACTTGCAATGAAATGGTCAAAATGTAAATATATTTTCCACGCAAATGATATAAATAGCACAAAATAAGTTAAATATAATAAATACAGTCTTTTTAAAAAATTATACGATTATAAGTTTTTCAAAGCAAATTTTCATTAAAAAAAATTTCATTAAACAAATTACTAAGAAAAAACTTTTATTAAAAACTACAGTCTTTTTAAAAAAATTATACGATTACAAGTTTTTCCAAAAGAAATTTTTATTAAAAACAAAATAAATGTTCATTCAAAAAAATAAAATAGATTAAATAACACATTTGTAAACAAAAAAATAAATTTTTAAAAAAACATTTAAAAAAATTTGAAAAAAAAATTTAAGAAATAATTACGTGGCTGATAACGCTCAACAAGTATGCGTTATGCCGAGTCATAACGCACACTGATTGTGCGTTATCAGCCACGTTAGCTGACCAGCTTAATTAACTGATAACGCACAATGATTGTGCGTTATCATTAGAGATAACGCACAACCATTGTGCGTTATGGCCTGAATCGGAAAAAAAAAATTGGCCCACTTAAGTCTGGGCTTTTTAAAAATGGGTCCGGCCCAGAAAAAAACCTCCAAAAAGCGTTAAGCTTTGCTACATGTGTGAATGTTCCTGTATAATCAACTCTATACGTCTGAGTATTTCTCTCGACATCCAATAGGGTTCTTTCCAGGCGGCCGGTCCACAAGCTCCCAAGTTTCATTTATCTGCAAGGCCTTCATCTGCTCATTCATGGCAGCTTTCCATCTTGTCTCTGCTAAAGCTTCCTGCCCACTAGTAGGAATAGCTAAAGAAGATAATCGATTTATTAGTCTGTTAGATCTTTGGACTTAATTCATGTACACATATATTTATATAACATTTGGACATGTAGACGTACATGTATTGCGTAATTTAATTATGTATTTGTTATTATATATATTTTGACACCCAATTAAGGTAATCTATATTTATATAGGTGGGTCGGTCATCTTAATAAAACTGTGGGGTCTTTTTATAAATGTGTAGAAACCTAGGGATTGTATTGCAAAACTATGATAGACTGTTTAGCAAATACATCTATATATTAGGGTTATGGTCCCTGATTGCACGTATGCTTAGATCATTAGCCTCCTCTAAAAAGTCCACATCTCTTTGAGGAAATCAAGCTGTGTAAGTAACAATCAGAAGATTCAAACCCAATCTTCAAATCAATCAATTGCCATTGATCAAGGTACACATTTCGATTCATTATTCTAAATAATCTATTGAGTACGGTTAATTTCTTGGATTTTATTTATTTAGTTCCATCAATGGTATCAGAGCCTCCTTACATTAAAGATTATTTGGATTTTTGTTTTTTGTTATGTTTTTCGGAAATCAGTATCGACGTTATTCTTCTTGATCCTAATCTCTGTTCTGGATTCAATTATGATTAATCTAAAAAAATATATATTTCTTGCGCTGTGTTTGGGTTTCACCTTCGTCTTGCGCCGATTTTGGATTCCACCGCCTATTTGTGTTCTCAATTTTCCGAAAAAACAAAATGAAATAAAATTCTGCCAAGCAAGTTATTTTTGGCGAAGCCATGGCGGATGAGCAACTTTTTTTCCTTCTTGCACCGCCTTGCATGTCGCATGTTGCAAGTTTTTTCCCGCCATGCAATTTTGGATTACAATTATGCAATTTTGGTTTGTAATTTTGTGCGTTTTTTCTTGACAGCCTGCACATGGTTCTGTTTGTGCTATATTATTTTTATTATTGTGGAAGTAATTTTTATTTTTTTATTTTTTATTTTTTCCAGATGTCGACCTGATGATCAAGTTTTATGTTAAAAATAAAAAATAAAAAATTGATATGTCCTTTATATATATATATATATATCATTTTTTATATGTCGATATATATGATTATTTACATATTATATGTGTTTTTGTATGTGTCATAATTTATTTGTTAATCTTGAATTCTGATACATACATAATGGATCAAGTTTGTAAATTAAAGTTTTAATATTCATAACAATTTAAGTTGCTTTAACGAGCATGTCTAGTAGCTTTATATTGATTGGTGGAAGTGGCATCCTACCAAAGTAAGCTCTTCCATGAAAATCTTTCGATATTAAACTATTTAGATGTTGTGTTTTGTATTTCTTACGAGCGTAGCAATCGGCCCAAAGGAAGATTGTTATTGTCAGGCTGAGAATTACAATCACATGTGGTGATGAACATGTAATAGTTATTAAGTGTCCATAGTAAGTATTAAGTCGGCCTAAAAGAAGGCTTGATACTTGACTGGATTTTACTATTAATGCTCGATTACTACATCAAGAAAATCACTTGCAAGCTAACTCTTTGTCCAAAGCTAGACTTGGCGTTGCACAGATATTCTTGTGATTGGATTTGTTATGAATAAAGCCCATAAATTGTTAAAGTTTTATATATATGAGTGAGTTTTATTTATTTTTGTTATATTATATTTTCTGTTACAGTTAGTGGTATCTTTGTTACTCAATTATCTGCTAATTTGAGTAATATTCCGCCATTAAGTGGTACCAGCTTTAAAGCTTGGAAAGATAAAGTTGTAATTTATTTGGGTTGTCTAGATCTGGACTTGGCCATTAGGGAGCCACGACTAGCTGAGCTGACGGATACTAGTACCTCCGAACAACGGAGGGAATGGCTCAGTGGGAACGGCCAAATAGGTTAAGTCTAATGATCATGAAGAGTACAATTCCAGAGACTTTTCTTGCTAACGTGACAAATGAGAATAATGCAGTTAAGTTTCTCAAACAGTTGGAACAACGCTTTATAAAAAGCGAAAAGGCAGAGATCATTACGCAATTGCCTAAACTCACTGCCATGAGCTATAATGGTTCTTGAAACATTAGGGAATACATTCTCGAGATGTCTCATATTATATCAAAACTTAAGGCACTGAAATTGGATCTTCCTAATGATCTACTGGTGTACCTGTTTTGATGTCTCTTCCTCCTCAATTTAGCCAGTTTGAGGTGAGTTATAACTGTCAAAAGGACAAATGGACAGTCAATGAATTCATCTCACATTTAGTGCAAGAGGAAGAGAGAATGAGACAACATAAGGTTGAGAGTGTTAATCTCAATTTCTCAAAAGGTAACAAGAAAAGAAAGGGCAAAATGACTACGGATACATCGGCGAAGAAAAAACAGAAGGAACAGTCGAAAGACATAAAGTGTTTTTTCTGCAAAGATCCCTCTCATGTTAAGAAGGAATGCCCCAAGTATCACGCATGGCGCGTGAAGAAAGGTATGCCTCTAACTTTTGTCTGTTTAGAGGTTAATTTAGTTTCGGTGCCAAGATATACTTGGTGGTTAGATTCTGCTGCAACTACTCACATAAGTATATCTATGCAGGGTTGCCAGAGTTACCGCCAACCAAGGGATGATGAAAGATTCATCTATAAGGGAGATGGCAGTACGGTAGAAGTTCAAGCTATAGGCACTTTTAAATTATCATTAAAGACTGGTTTATTTTTAGAATTAAAAGAGACACTCGTTGTACCGTTATTTAGATGGAATTTAGTTTCTATTCCTGTTTTGGACAAAGAAGGTTTTTTCTGTTCATTTGGTAATAGACAGTGTCGTCTCTATTTTGATTCTAAATTGTTGGGAACTGGTTTTTTATATCCTCATGATAATTTATATGAGTTTGAGACTACTTCTTCTAATGAATCCTTGCATGTAAGTACACGTGGTACCAAACAAAAATTAACAAATGAGTACTCCTATTCATTATGGCACAAAAGATTAGGTCATATCTCAAAAAGGAGAATTGACAGACTTGTGTCTGAAGGAATTCTTGAAACGCTTGACACTTCGGATAATACAATATGTGTCAAGTGTATTAAAGGTAAATTAACAGACAAGAAAAGAGTAGGTGCGAGAGAGCTAAAGACGTTTTAGAACTAGTATATACGGACATATGTGCACCATTCTCTGTGGCTTCTTGGAATGGTCAACAGTACTTTATAACTTTTATAGACGATTACTCTCGTTATGATTACCTATATTTGATACATGAGAAATCAGAGGCCTTGGATAAGTTCAAAGCATTTAAAGCTGAAGTTGAAAGTCAACTAGGCAAAAGGATTAAATGCATCAGATCTGACCGTGGAGGTGAATATTACAGCAGAAATGACAGTTCAGGTGAACAACGTCCAGGGCCATTCGCCAAATACTTAGAAGAGTGTGGGATCGTCCTTCAGTATACTATGTCGGGGTCACCTAGCATGAATGGAGTTACTGAGAGACGAAATAGAACCCTTAAGGACATGGTAAGAACTATGATTTGTCATACTAATTTACCAAAATCACTCTGGGGGATGCACTTAAGACTGCAGTCTATATACTTAATAGAGTTCCAACTAAAACAACAACAAAAAACCCCATATGAGTTGTGGGCAGGTAAGAAACTTGTCTTAAGACATTTAAGGGTTGTCCAGCTGAGGCAAGGCCTTATAGGCCTAATGAGAAGAAATTGGATGAAAGAATAGTTAGTTGCTATTTTGTTGGCCAAGTTTTATAATTTCCAAAACAGAACTTTTTTGAGACGGGAAATGCCCGGTTCTTTGAGGATATTGAGGTTGGGAGGGAAGATAAGGCAAGAAACATTGTCTTTGATGAGAACTTAGTTCTCGTTCCTAGTGTTGTTCTTGAACATGTGCAGGTTCTCGTACCTAATCTTGTTCAAGAACAAAATTTAGTACAAGACAATGTTGTGCTTCCTCATAATATAGATCAACAGGCTTTGCCTGAAATTTATCATCCGGTCGATCCTCAACCTCAAGAACCAGTGCCCTTAAGAAGATGCATTCGAGAAGAAAGAAGTGCAATTTCAGATGATTATGTTGTGTATCTTAATGAGCATATGGAAAACATTGACTCGGCAGAAGATGATCCAATTACCTTTTGTCAAGCCATTGAAAGCTCAAATGCTCGTAAATGGATAGATGCCATAGGTGAAGAAATTCAATCTATGAAAGACAATGACGTGTGGGATCTCGTTCCTTTGCCAGAAAGTGTGAAACCAATTGGTTGTAAATGGGTTTTTAAAACCAAAAGGGATTCACAAGGCAATGTGGAGAGATATAAAGCGCGGGATTCACTCAAAAGGAAGGCATTGACTACAAAGAGACTTTCTCTCCTGTTTTCTCGAAAGACTCTTTTAGAATAATTATGGCATTAGTGACACATTTTGATCTTGAGTTACATTAGATGGATGTTAAAATAGCTTTTCTCAATGGGAACATTGATGAGACAATTTATATGGTACAACCTGAAGGTTTAGAATACAAAAATTCTGAAAAATTGGTTTGTAAACTTAAGAAATTCATCTCTGGGCTCAAACAAGCCTCTCGTCAGTAGTACTATAAATTTCACAAGGTGATATTATCTTTTGGTTTTGATGTAAATGTTGTGGACGATTGTGTGTATCACAAGTTCTGTAAAAATAAGTACATTTTTCTAGTACTCTATGTGGATGACATCTTGCTTGCTAGTAACGATGTAGGCTTAATGTATTAAACTAAGAAATTTCTCTCGAAGTAATTTGAGATGAAAGATCTTGGTGAAGCATCTTTTGTATTAGGAATCCAAATTCATCGAGATCGTTCTCGAGGAATTCTTGAATTATCACAAAAGGGATACATCGAGAAGGTATTACAGCGATTTGGAATGTAAGATTGTAAACCGCTTGATACTCTGGTGGCCAAAGGAGATAAGTTTAATCTCAAACAGTGTCCTAATAATGACTTTGAATCCAAGCAAATGGAAGGTATTCCTTATGCTTCAGTATTTGGAAGCCTTATGTATGCACAAGTCCGCACTCGTCCAGACCTTGCATTCATAGTTGGTATGCTGGGCAGATATTTGAGTAATCCGGGTCCTGCACATTGGTAGCAGCCAAGTGGGTCATGAGGTATTTGCAGAAAACAAAACATTGTATGCTCACTTATAGAAAGTCGGATAAACTTGAGATCGTTGGGTATTCTGATTCCGACTGAGGTGGATGTCAAGATAGCATGAGATCTACATCAGGATATATTTTTTTGCTATCTGAAGGGGCAGTATCATGGAAAAGTGTCAAACAGACACTCACTGCCTCTTCAACTATGGAGGCAGAATTTGTAGCATGTTTTGAGGCATCAAATCAAGCTATTTGGCTGCATAATTTCAATAAAGGACTGCGTGTGGTTTACAATATTGAGAGACCACTTAAATTATTTTGTGACAACAAAGCTGCAGTCCACTTTTCTAACAATAATAGGAGCTCAACAAAATCTAAGTATATAGACCTCAAGTTTCTAGTTGTAAAAGAGCGAGTTCAGAATGGTATAATCAGTATTGAGCTTATTGGGTCAGGCTCCATGCTTGCGGATCCGTTAACTAAAGTATTGACACTGAAGGTTTTTATGAAACATACTATCCATATAGGTGTTGTATCTCTAGATGTTGTCTAAATTCAATGGGAGTTTGTATATATATTTATGCTCATACTTTATTTATTTATTATTGTTAATGTGACACTAATTTTTTACCATTCGCTCATTAAAACTATTTTGTTGAGTTGTTCATTTCCTATTTATATGTTAAAGTGATCTCAATTATGTTGGACCAGTTGGAAATAGGCATGCATAGATTACATTCACATGTAATTTCTATGCTACACATCCACACTCAGCTCAGGTCATTTAGTTGAATTAATGCATGTGACCAATGTTGGGTTTAACTGTTCTTTTAATGCAGTGAAAGTCCCTTTGATCCGTGTATTAATGAAATTAATGGATAGAGTTGGTTTAAGATGACAAATTAAAGTTTGCTAGTTACTACAGTGACAATCACATAATTGTTCGTTCAAGTGTATACATGAATATTAGTCCAAGTGGGAGATTGTTAGATCTTTGGACTTAATTCATGTGCATGTATATAAATATATATTTATATAGCATTTGGACGTGTAGACGTAGATGTATTGCTTAATTTAATTATGTGTTTGTTATTATATTTATTTTGAGACCCAATTAAGGTAATCTATACTTATATAGATGGGTCTGTCATCTTAATAAAAGTGTGGGATCTTTTTATAAATGTGTAAAAACCTAGGGATTGTATTGCAAAACTATGATGGGCTGTTTAGCAAATACATCTAAATATTAGGGTTATAATCCCTGATTGCACGTATACTTAGATCATTAGCCTCCTCTAAAAAGTCCCCATCTCTTTGAGGAAATTAGATTGCATATGTAACAATCAGAAGATTCAAACCCAATCTTCAAATCAATCAATTGCCATGGATCAAGGTACACATTTCGATTCATTATTCTAAATAATCTATTGAGTAAGATTAATTTCTTGAATTTATTTACTTAGTTCCATCTTAGTCCCCATTGGATTTAGATAGACTATCATCATACACAAATTTAGTCATAGGATATTTAACTTTACTGGAAATGTCAGGATCACATGTGGCTTTGGTAATAATCTATTGAGTAAGGTTAATTTTTGAATTTTACTTACTTAGTTCCATCATAGTCCCCATTGGATTTAGATAGACGATCATCATACACAAATTTAGTCATAGGGTGTTTAACTTTACTGGAAATGTCAGGATCACATGTGGCTTTGGGAATACTTCTATTAGGACGATTTGGTAGTTGTCTTTTTGAGTTTATAGGAGTAACTTCAGGAGACAATTGATTTGGTATGTCCAAAGGGATCCATCACTCATTTCTACCATAGGTTCATCTCTATTCTTGCATACTGGTTCACTATAATAATCATCTAGTGGTTTAGGAGAAGGATGGTAGAAAATATAGGAAAAGTAATTCATTCACTCTTAAAGAAAATACAAGGAGTACACATATATATACAGAGAAACTATACCTAATTAAAGTATCCTATCAATCAGCTGGTCAATTTCTAATCATATCAATTAATCAATTCCTGATATGATGATTACCTAAAAATATGATGATTACAATCGTTCAATTAAAATCAATTACATCTTAATAATATGATCAATAAAGAAAAATAGTTCTTGAAAATCAACGTCATTGTATCTTGATCTGAAAAGAACTTTTTATCCGTAAGTAAATGTAATTAGCAATTAATTAGAATATCTCAGAAATAATTTATGCTTTAAAATAAAAGAAGTAATTGTCATATTTAGTCCCAACAAAATAAACGTTTTCGTCTATTGAATAAGGGTCTTAATTATCTTTTTTTATAATTTAAAGTCCTCAATAAAATTTAAGTTTATTTTAAGTATTGCTTAAGATCCTTTTGTTAACATTTGGTTAACTTTAACAGAAAGTTAAAGGTCAAAATTGTTCTATTATATATTTTCAGGGGTAAAAACGGAAACAAAAATATAAAAAACAAAATCGAAAAGGAGAGTTTATCCTCTTCTTCTTCGCTACTCTCCCCTTGGTGTCGGCAGTGCCTATATGTTCTATTTTTTTCCCGAAAAGAACGGTTCTGAATACTGTTTTTTGTTGCATCCATTAATATTATGTGGTGAAAAAAGGCAAGAGCAATTGAAGAAGCTAAGAGAGGTTAACAGATATCTTCGTAGGTAGATCAAGTAATTTAGTTTGGTCCCTTGTAATTAAGCTAATTCTTATTTTTGTCTCTGGCTTCATGTTTAACAGTTTTAAACAAGAAAATTTCCTTCTTTTGACAGGCAAAGGATGGGGGAAAGCCTAAATGATTTCTGGCTTGTTATATATATATATATATATTTTGCCTTCTTCTGACATATGATCAACTAGGACATTTTATTGAAGATGTGGATAATAGGCAATTGTGGAGAGGGAGGCTTGATTTTTATTATCCTTAAAGCTACGCTTCGATTCTTTCTTGTTGAAAACAATTCAGTGCCTGAAATTCTTTTAGCTCACCGGCTGAGGATGAAGGTGGCGCGGAGTCGTGGGAGTGATGAAGAAGAAGAGAAGGATAAACTTTCTTTTTTGATTTTCTTTTTATATTTTTGTTTTTCCTTTCTCATCCTTAAAAATTTGTAATAGAATATCTTGACAGTTAACTTTCTGTTAAAGTTTACGAAAACTTAACAAAAGACCTTAAGTTACATTCAAAATTTTGTTAAGGACTTTAAATTATAAAATAAATATTGAGAAACTTTACTAATAAATAAAAATTTTTTAGGAATTAAATATAACAATTACTCAAATAAAATAGAACAACTTATTTTAAGTAATAAAAATCATAATTTATAAATGTAATCAAATTTTTTGCTTGTAGCGAAAAATTATAAAAAGGAAACTTCCAAAATACCTTTTTCTGTATAAAACTAAGAAAATAATTTACAAATGTTTGTCTGGCCTTTGTAAATTCGGACTCTCCGAGTCTAATAATGACATTATTCGAGTTTTAGTGGCAGACCTTTTCCAAGCATACTTGACATAAAATGGTACTTTAATGGTTATACACCAACACTCCAAGAATACCTCAACGATGTCTTGATTCCAATATCAACTACAGTAATATTTTTGCAGATGATTATTTCGTGGCCAGCAATCCCACCAAGAAAGAGGCCTTGGAATATTTATTATCAAATAATAAGTATAACAATATTATTCATTATTCAGTCCTAATTTTACTGCTATCGGATTACTTTGAAACATCACTAGTATGCATAAATTTCTTATTTCGTTAAACTTCACACTTTTTAACTATTCATTAATAATTTTAGTGTCTCTCTTCATATCATTTTATGACTTTTCATGTTGTAATTTGATTTGAATTGACACGCTCAACACATGTGGAAGGAATTTGTAGTAAATACTTTACCTTAATAAGTTTCTCGTTTTATTAAATCTTGTCAGATTTTACTAAATGAAGTGACACAATAGTAAGAATAAGAGTACATAAATTGTTCATTGCCAAAAAAAATTGAAAAATAAAAATTTAAGGATAAAAAGCTATATTTAGCTTTTTTAGTGACATTTTGAAAGAATTTTTCATACTAAATTTCAACATTATTTCATTCTGCTTGACTAAACAGGAGGAGATGAAACAAAAAGATGTGCCAAAGTAAATACAATGTTACATGAAGGAAAACGGAAAAAAGAAGCTAAAAAGTACATAAGGTTGTTGATTAGTGAGGCAAAGAAAGAAATGAACAAAGAAATAGTTAGAGAAACTCCTTTCTTTAAAACATTTATAACTTATAAAAATGGCAATGAACTTATTAATGGAGATGGACATGGCCATCAAGCTTCCAGTAAAAGAGAACACTTTGTCACTGCTTTTTGAGCCCATTCGTCTTGCTAATTAAATAATCGAGTGTTTAAACTAATTTGATCACCAAAGTGACTCACATGAGTAGCAAAGGTAACAGTTTCTTATCGACTCAGATCTTGAATTCAAATTATATATTCTTCTTTATATATATAAAACAAATCACTGACATCGAAATAATTTTTTGTATATCTAATTATGAATTATTGCATTTAAATTTGTTAAGAAAGTTAAGGCACAAAGAAGAATAATATTGAATGCTTCAATTGATTGTCTTTCTTATTCATTATATCTATTATTTATAGGCTATAAAGTATCCTAATTCTAATCAATATAGGATTCTAACCAACTACTAATATGGAATACTGCTATAATAATATTATAATACAAAGTATCCTAATTATAATCAGTATAGGATTCTAACCAAGTAATCTCTTATAGAATAAGAGATAATCTAGGAAAATCATATAGTGATGTGATATCTCCAACACCCTCCCTCAAGTTGGAACGTACAAAATTGCATTTCCAACTTGCCATAATTTTCAATTTTTTTTTCATAACGTGCAAATTGCACATCTGGTAGTCTTCCACCATCTGTCACTGTGGTCTTTACCATCACTCGCTGTTGCTATGGTTTTTGTCATCAATCGCTGTCGCCGTGGTTCTTCCATCAGTCGCAGTCGTTGTGATCTTCTTCCATCAGTCGCAGTCGTTGTGATCTTCTTCCATCAGTTGCAGTGGCTTCTGTAATCGATCATCGAAAATTCTTTTGATGTCGCTTTAGAGTTTTTTTTTTTTTTTTTTTGATAAAGCAACCATCAATGTCCAATTTCAATTTCTAAATCCAGGCGCTTCAAATATTTGTCGATGAAGCTACCTGACTTGAATATGATTTATAAAAAAAATATAATCTCCTAAATTTTTATTGAAGCAAATTAGAAGAAATATTAGAAACCTAAAAAAAAACTTGTCCAAACTGAACGTAAAGAAGTGCTCAAACTGAATGAAAAGAGAATAAAATCATAGATGTGAAAGATTTTTTTTTTTTCTTTTTCTTCTTCTTTTTCAAACCTTGCTCTGGCTCTGATACCATGTAAGTTTACAGTGGGGAAAACAATCAAAATTTTCCTGATTTATTATCTTGAAGGAATTACATTATATAGTGGGTTACCTTTCTAAAAAATTAGGAAAGTAAATATCCTATAAAATTTAGGATTTCTGCATATAGAAATATCTAAATAAGAGAATGAGCTAAATATAGAAGCTGTTAAATATAAGCCTCAACCTTTGAGTTATTTGCACAACAACCCACCTTTGAGTTATTTGCACAACAACCCAACTCCGCAAAATCCAACCCAAACTGATCCCGCTACAGGCCCAACCCCAACTACTGAAACCCATCCACACATTCAAACCCACCGCCTAGACACAGCCCTAGCTGTTAGTATATGCCCTAAGACCAATTGACTCACATTTTTTATTAATGAAGCATGTATTTTTTGAATTGTATTATATACTCTTGGTCATCAAGTATGTGACTTGATAGTAAAACCCTTATAGCTAATAAAATACTATTCTTATTTGTCCCTAGTTTATTACATCTTGTAAACTAGTGTGAAGTTGATTGATGGTCAAGTTTTACTGATCATGAATATGAGATATAAAATCAATTCATAAATACATATTGAGAATATTGTATTGGACATGACCCAAAGTGAAGAAGAAATATTGCATGGGTTTAAGTTATAAGTATTTCTTCTCAGTTTTATATTTGGTGTCCTTTGACCTAATGTTTCTAATGTTTTTTGCATGGAGAGAAAATATGTTTTGACATAGTCAAACATCACTTTTAATTAGGTGATCATTATGACTATTTGTTGGCTTATTTTCTTGTCATAGCTTGAATATTGGAGATAGTGAAAGGGATTTGTCCCTCTCTTTTTAGAGAGAGATATCCATGGGCCCCTTGATAAGGAAGACTGGAAAATATGCATGGCCATGCTCAAATAAGTTTTAATAAGGTGTTATTAATATTATTTGTTGGAACAGTCTGCCTGGTGATCAAATAAATGGTTAATTAAGTTTTATAAGAATGACTTGATCCATGCCTTATACTTAATTAGGATATCGTGTGACAAAAGGACTAAATATTAAATCTGATGCTAGGTTATTATTACATTTACTTAACTTGGGTAAGCATAATGTATTGCTAGAGGCCGCTTATGTTTTGTGAATAAATGTCTAGGATATTTTTCATTCACTGTCAACGTTAAGTGAACCTACGAGGTCACATGCATAGACGATCTTGTAAGCATAATGTCCACGTTCAATGAATCTAGATTGTGTCCAGATTCGTTGAACATATATAAAAAGGGAATCAGATTCCATATTGTATTTTCTAGTAAGTTAATAAGTAATTAATTTTATTTAATCGAATAAATGAAATTAATTACTTAATATTACTCATCCAACCGTTGGATGATTATAGGAATAGACGGACGAGATTAGGGTTTTGATATTGACAGCTATAAAAGGTTATGTTAACCTTTTCTTGGTGGCCGTCCTTTATCTGATTAAAGAAAAACAAAACCCTAAACCCTAGAACGGCGATATAGTATCTAGCCTCCTCTCTCCGAAATACGACCGATTACCGGATAGTCAGGATCAATTCTAAACAGTTTTCAGAACACAGAAGGGGCTAGCATCTCGATCACTTCCAGAGGAGTTCGTCGCATGGATACCAGCATACAAAGCATCGCCTCCACAACGAACAATCAAAACATTGAGGTAATTTCTATCCAATCGGTTTTTTCTAATATGTGCAGATCCTGTAGGTGGATTTCCGTAAGTTTTATTTTACTTTGTTTTTGCCTACGTAGTCCAACACCAGCAACGGGCCCCTCTTCAGCCGCATCTTGCAGCCCAAAAAAGGGCCCAGACGCTGGCCCAACCTCTATAGCAAATCCTGCCACGGACCAGCCTACTGGCCCATCCTCCTCGGACGACCCATCCTCCCTCAGCTCACATACACTTCCAGCACCAAGTCCAACTCCACCCACCATGCCTTTTGCTCCCTTTGGCACTAGAAAAAGTACATGTCTTAAGACGATTCCGGCACGGCTTCAAGACTTCGATTGTCATGCAGCTTGGACGTCTACTATATCCCCTTCTTTTCTGCTCCATCTTCCTCCACGGCTTTCTCAGGTAAGTCCCGTTATCCTCTTACAAATTTCATAAATTATGATAAATTCTCTACTCCTCATCGGCACTTTCTAGCATCTGTTACTACGGAACCGGAACCCACCAAATATTCTAAAGTTGTGTCTAATCCTAAATGGCGTGCCGCCATACAAGGAGAAATTAATGCCTTGGTACAAAATGGCACATGGTCTTTGACTACTTTGCCTCCAGGTAAACGTGCACTAGGAAGCAAATGGGTTTTCCGCATAAAATATAAAGCAGATGGTACAATTGAGCGGTATAAAGCTCGGTTGGTCATTTTGGAAACACCCAGGCCAAAGGCATTGACTTTACAGAGACCTTTGCTCCCGTTGCTAAGATGGTTACTGTTCATACTCTCCTGTCCGTGGCCGCCTCCTGAAATTGGCCAATACATAAGATGGATGTCCATAATGCTTTTCTCCACGGTGATTTGCACGAGGAAGTATATATGCGGCCCCCCCTGGATTTCGTCCTTCTCACCCTGGCCAGGTTTGCAAACTCCAGAAATCTTTGTATGGTCTCCGTCAAGTACCCCGGTGTTGGTTTTCAAAGCTCACCAACGCTCTCCGCAAGTGTGGATTTTCTCAGTCCTATGCCGATTATTCTTTTTTTACTTACTATCGGAATAATGACTTTTTATGCGTCCTCATCTAAGTGGACGATTTATTAATTACTGGGAATTTTCTTACCTCCATCACTAAGTTTAAAGCCTCCTTGAGTGCCTGCTTCCATATGAAAGACTTGGGTCCCCTTAAATATTTCTTAGGTATCGAAATTGCAAGAAATCCTTCGTGTTTATTTTTGTGCCAACGCAAGTACACCTTGGAAATTCTCTCAGAAACCGGTTTGTTGGGAGCCAAACCGGCCTCTACTCATATTGAAACGAATCATCAATGGCTAAGGCGACTGGTCCTTCCTTCGATCAGCCAGAACGCTATTGCCGTCTCATCGGCAAGTTGATCTACCTCACTTTTACTTGTCCTGAGCTCACTTATACTGTTCACACACTTGCTCACTTCATGCACGCTCCCCGCTGTGCTCATTGGGATGCTGCTATTCGTATTGTTCGATATCTCAAAAGCAGTCCAGGTCGTGGCATACTTCTTCAGGCTAAGTCTCCTTTGTACTTAACCGCATATTGTGATTCAGATTGGGCTACGTGTCCTATTACTCACCGTTCTATTACAGGATATTTTATCTCTCTCGGTGGATCGGCCATTTCTTGGAAAACGAAGAAAAAACACACAGTTTCTCGTTCTTCCGCCGAGGCTGTATATCGCTCTATGGCTATGACTTTGTGTGAGTTAAAATGGCTATCTCGCCTCCTTAAAGATCTTCAAGTTCCCATCACTCGCCGCATTCAGCTACATTGTGATAATCAAGCCGCTTTTCACATCGCGGGCAATCCCGTCTTCCACGAACGGACTAAGCATATTGAAATTGATTGCCATTTTGTCCGGGATGCTTTCCAAGCTGGTTTTATTTCTCCCTCCTACATTCGAAGCGATCTTCAGCCTGCTGATATTCTCACAAAGGCTCTTCATCTTACTCAATTTCATCATTTAGCGCGCAAGTTGGGCATTACCGACCTTCATGCTCCAACTTGAGGGGGAGTATTGAGGCTTATATTTAGCAGCTTCTATGTTTAGCTCATTCTCTTATTTAGATATTTCTATATGCAGAAATCCTAAATCTTATAGGATATTTACTTTTCTAATTGTTTAGGAAAGTAACCCACTATATAATGTACTTCCTTCAAAATAATAAATCAGGAAAATTTAGATTGTTTTCCCCACTAGAAACTTTCAAAATTCCTATTTTCACATCTTCTAATTGTCATTCATTCAAAAATCTCAAAAGTTTATGCTGTAAATAGTTCCTAGAGGTATTATTCTTTTTTTTTTTAAAAAGAATTACTCTAGATACTTATCTTCAATATCATTGATTTTTAATGTTAAGAAATTACATTATTTACTTTTTTCTATATAAATATATATTTGAGAAATTAGTTATAAATGCATGAAACATTTTATACTTTTTTTTTTTATACCCTAAATGTTTTATTATTTTAGTTCATTATACCCCAAACATAAAATATTTAGCACTGACTCCATATCAAATATTTTTTCAATTTGTATATTGTTTTAATTATATTATATCGGATGAATCATCCGGTGGTGGTGAGCACGCCCCACTCACCTGCACATTAAACAATATTAAATTTTGAAAAAAAAAAATTAGTGTGCATGTATGTTAAGTCTGTTGTCCTTCATTATAGTTATAATTATACGTAGCCAAAAAAATATTTTGAAGGCATAAAAAACTAAAATAAAACATCAATTGGACCTTTTCTAGTGTATAAGAAAATAAAAAATATTTGAGAGCATAAAGAGCTAAAATTAAAATATTTTAGGGTACAAAGAAAAAAGTAAATGTTTTAGCACATTTATAGCTAATTTTTCTATATGTGGATATATATCTATACATGTATATATATATATATATGTATATCTATATATATATATAATGAAGAGGATGTTTTTAGGTGAGAACTCCTCTTATACTCTTAAAACTTCAATCTGATTTTTTGAAATTTATAAACTTTTAATTATTTTATAAATCATTGATTGGTTGGAAATATTTTTACTCTATTAAGTTAATTAAAAAATTCTAAGTTTATTTTGAATTTCAATCAATTGATTCTATGTGATAAGAATGCTTGACAAATCCTTGTTTATCTGATCTATGTTATCAACTCTTTTCTTACATTCTAGCCATTTTCTCACATAAGTAGAGTTAAAAAATTCTAAACCCCCAATTTGAACTATTAAAGGTCTCAATAACCGAAAATTGTGTAAAAATTTTTGAAATTCCTAACTTCTAGTCATCTTCCTGTCAGTAGAGTCAAAATATTTTAAACATTCTAAGTTTTAGCTAGGTTAGTTTCTCAATTAAATTCAACTTCTCCTACTACTTTTACGAGTCTTCACCCACTCATCCATTAACAAGATTATCTCAATATCTGTCTTTTTATATAATGCCGATTTCTTCATTTTTTTCATCGAAACTTCCCCTCAAGCAGGTTTCATCATATGAATGTTCATCTTTTGATCGCATGGTGTTTATATAGTTAAATATTTATGTTTCAGTTTTCTTGAAAATTATAGCCTAGGAATTTCTCACGAAGCAAAAAAAATGGGCTAAAATGATTCTAGACAGATAATTCCTATGAGTCCAAGAAGCGCCACAACTGAGAAGGCACACCTATGGTTTTCTCCTTATTTTCATTGGTAATTTATTCCTTTTTGATATGTTTCATATGTAATTTCTTTATGATATTTTTTCTCTACTAAATTTTCTTTCTTTCTTCTTTATTTCCTATATATACCTTTTTATGGAGGTAATTTGGATTGAGTTTTACTTTACTCAAGGCTTTCCTACTATCTCTTGATTTTGTATCCTTTTTAGTCTATTAAATTCATGTTTAAATGCTTTTGTATAATATTTTGTGTGTTTAATTCTTATTCTATTAATAAATGATATAATTCTTACAAAAATACAAATTTTCCAGTCATTTAAATATATGTTTATGCTTCTTTATTTTATCTCCTTAGTCATTTTACTTGCTCCATTCTTTGTTAAGAAAAACAATGGATGCTTCTTTTCTTATAAACCTATTTTTGTTATGAAAATTATTCATGTTTGATTTATGGCTTAATACACAAGGTTTAGAATACATTGTTTAGGTTTCATCACCATGATGCCAATTGATTAGTTCATTTTGTGTTCTTGCAGATAATGAATCCACACTATTGAAAAAGAATGATAGGATCTCAATCCACATTTGTGGTTGGATTAAATCTAAGAAGACATTTGCGTTGTCAATGATTTTACTTCATTTATATAATAGTATCTTGAATTCTTATATAGTTTAATATTTCAATATGTGCTATTCAGTAGTCTTTTAAGGATTGAAGTTCAATATTCAGACTAAAGACTTAAATATAATATTTTCTGTCCTTATGATGAAAAGAAAAAATAGTGTAAATAATTTGGATATAGTATTGAATGTATATTTCATCATTCAATTTGCTTAATTCACTTATGAACATATTCAACATATATAGAAAATTTTCTATATAAAATTGTGAAACATCCATTACTATCTTTTAAGTTTCAATTATTTTCTAAACCTCATTGAAGAATATGCATATAATTTTAACTTTTCCCAAAAAATTAACAAAAAATATGTATATATTGACCTTTTTAAGTGAATATCAATATTGAATAAAAAATAGTATTTAAGATAGTCAAGTATGAAAAGGAGAAATAATTAGAATTTTTACATTTTAGAAAAGACACTTTGCTTTTTTAAATTAAGGAGATTGAGCAAATTGTTTTTAAAAAAAAATTGAAAATAAACCTTTAAATGTCATTAAGTAGGAAAATGTTTTCTTAGCCCAAAAAGGGATCTTAGCCTAAATTTTTAACTATAAAACTCCAATTAACAAGTTATCCTACAAGTTACTTATTTGCTTTAATTGCTTTTTTAACTTTAAACTTTAAATATTAAATTAGGATAAAGAACCTTAGGATGCTTTGTCCAAAATTTTTTTATGTAAATATAGAGATTAAGGCTCAATTTGAGTTTTTATTTTCAATTTATAGTTTTGGTTCCAACATTTTCCCTCGTAATCAATCTAACCACATTACAAAATTGAAATTAAATTCCTATTGAAATTGAGCGTAAATTCGTGGTTCCAAGTTTGTGAGGGTCAAAATTTTTTAGTATGATTTACTAATTCCATATAAATCTTATTAAAAAGAGTTTGATTAAAATTCGAAAAGTGGTGTCTAAAAAGGAAACGAAATTCAAGAGTTGGTATTTTTTTACTCAATCATATAAAATCTAAAAAACAATCATTTCATAATAAAATAACTTTTATAAATTAAGTGGTAAAGAAACTTATTTCTTTTCATGCAACATTTTTTCCATTTTAACACAAATACAAAAACTTAAACCTATAATTATATACATCACATATTGATATCTTTGTATTTGTTTATTTCTTTTCTTTTTGAAGGGTCTAAAAAATAATTATATATAATCAATGTATCATAACAATGCCAATTAAAAAATCGAATTCAAAAACTTTGCAAACTTTCTAACTTTTATAAATATAAGCAGTAAATGCAGAGTTAGGAAAGAGGGCGAGGGTGTTTGGGAAAAAAGGGTTCTTTTTAGGGGGCAAGGGAAGTGGGGATAGGAGAGCGGGTGGGGGTGTGAGAGAAAGAAGGGATTTTATTTTGGGGGAGAAGGAGGGCGGGGGTACAAGGAAAACAAAGATGGGGAAAGGGAGGGGAAGAGGGAGTTCATTTAAGAAGAAGATTATTTTTTTATTTAATATTATTTTTTTTTCATTTTTGTTTGTATAAGTTCATTCGTTTTAGTAATATAAGTTCATTTACACTTTATATAGATAGTAATTAAGTAGTACTTGATCATTATTAATATATTAATATGACAATTAAAATAAATTTCTTTGAATAGTTTTAATAAATATGATTTGTTATAATTTTTTAAGTATTTCTAAATAGTAGCAATAACTTTTTTGATAAAAAAATTCATCTCGTGCATAGCATGAGCTTTTAGGCTAACCTTGGAATATGTGAACATTTTATTTCATGCAGATGACTGAAATGACTTAACTTGGTAGTTGGTAAACTTTGAAATACGTGAACACTTTATTTCATATGAAATGACTGAATTTGGTAGTTGGTAAATCTTGGAATACGTGAACACTTTATTTCATATGAAATGACTGAATTTGGTAGTTGGTAAACCTTAGAATACGTGAACACTTTATTTTATGCATACATATATATGAGGAAAGAATGTGGTTAGAATATAACACTTCCTCTGACTTAATAAAGAGTATTTTTATCATTGAACTATTATTATATCGCATTAAATTATTTGCTTACTCCATTAATTAGAAATATATATGAACTAATCTTGGGCCTCTTAAAGAAAAATTAGTTAGAGATACACAAAAACAATTGTTGGTTTTCTATTTATACCAATTTTTATTCAAACTCTTATACCTATAAACTATACGAGCTTGCTGGTTTGATTAATTATACTCAATACAGTAATTTTAAAATACATTTTAGATATGCGTCATGAACATGAACCCTTTATAGGTCTAAAATACTTGTAGCATTGTAAATAATTTATGGGTATAAAAGTTTGAAAAAAATGATTTTGGCTATGAATAGAAAAATAACAATAGTTTATGGATATATATATATATATATAAAACTAATTTCCCCCCAAAAAAAAAAAATCTTAGGCTGAACATGGACTTATATAGCTAGATTCTTTTGGGCCTTTATTTGTCAATTGGAACCTTATAATTTAATTTGAATAATTGAGTACTAAAATCAAATTTTTGTCTAAATTAAGTCATTTAATTTTTTAAAAATTGAGGTATTTTAGAATTTTTGCTCTCTCTTCGAAAAAAGAAATTCTAATTCTAACTTTAAAAAATAAGTAAAAATGTTTAGATTTTTAAAGTAGATTTATAGATTTGAAAAGCTTTCAACGTTATTGTCCGAATTTAGGTTTGTTGGACCTGAGATGGACACATCATTCTTATAAGGACACAAGGCTCAAAACTTTAAAAGGGTAAAAAAATATAGTTTCCATAAGAGTATTTCAAAAGACTTTCAAATGTCAGTTATAAAATATTGATAGAAACTCAAAGATCTTAAAAAATAATCAACAGTTGTCTAAATAAAAGTTTATTAAAATACAAATCAATTCTCTTTCAAAATGGTTACTAAACTTCCTCAAACTCATTCTTGATCTTCTCCAACTTCGTTCTTGCACTCGGAGTTAATTTGAACTGAAAAAAAGGTAAGAGAGTGAGTACACCTCTTCAGTAAGCAGAGAACCAACTTTAAATTTTATGATTGACCTAGCATTTTTAATAATGACTTTGGAAAAGTATTACAAAGCTATACAAAACTTTACTCATGGTTTGAACAATTTTTTGGCATAACTATAACGTAAGAAAATCTAAAAATGATTTCTAAACTTGAAAACAATTTCTAAGACCTTTTGGGGTCTAATTGCAAGGTCAAGATATGGTAGCATTTAAGATAACAAAAAAGAGCTGTTTCCTTTCTTTTTTCTTCCAAACAAATTGTTGAAACATTAAGGACACAAATACTTTGGGTTAATTACATTTCTCCTTCCCCCTCCCCAATTTTGTCCAAATTATAAATTTATCCCTCAACTTTAAGAACACTACAAAACCATCCCTACCACTAACTTCCATTAACATTTATAAAAGAACTTTTCAAAATGACCCAAAGAACCTAGTATATATAATGTCAAAATAATTAATAAATCATCTTATATAACGTATATAAAAGAACTTTACTTAAACCTATAATTATATATATCACATATTGGTATCTTTATATTTGTTTATATCTTTTCTTATTGAAGAGTCAAAAAAATTATTATACATAATCAATATGTCATAACAATATCAATAAAAAAGTATAATTCAAAATCATTACAAACTTTCTAACTTTTATAAATATAAGGGGGAAATTGCGGAGTTTGGAAAGGGGCGATGGTGTTTAGGAAAGAGGGTTCTTTTTTAGGGGAGAGGGGAGGTTGGGACGGGAGAGCGGTTGGGGTTGTGAGAGGGAGAGAGAGAGTTTTTTTTTTTTTTTTCCTCTTTTGGTGGGTGGGCTACATGGTCAAGGGAGGGGAGAAGGGGGTGGGGTGTTTGGGCATGGTTTTTATCTAGGGGGAGGAGGAGAGAAGAGGTCAAGGGGGTGGGGAAAAGAGAGATGGGAGAAGGGAGGGGAGGCGGGAGTTCATTCAAGAAGAAGATTATTTTTTATTTAATATTAATTTTTTTTTTATTTGTATAAGTTCATTTATTGGGTAATATAAGTTCATTTACACCTTATATATAGATAGTAATTTAGTGGTACTTGATCATTCTTAATATATTAATATCACAATTAAAATAAATTTCTTTGAATAGTTTTAAGAAATATTATTTGTTATAATTTTTTAAGTATTTCTAAATAGTAGCAATAATTTTTTTGATAAAAAAATTTATCCCGTGCATAGCACGGCTTTTAGGCTAGTATTATATATATATATATATATATATGAGGAACGGATGTGGTTAGAATCTATCACTTTCTCTAACTTAATAAGGAGTATTTTTATCATTAAACTATTACATTGTCACAATTACATTATTTACTTACTCCATTAATTCGAAATATTTATGAACTAATCTTGGGCCTCTTATAAAAAGAAAAATTAGTTAGAGATACCCAAAAACTATTGTTGGTTTTCTACTCATACCAATTTATTTTTCAAACTTTTATACCTATAAACCATACAAGCTTGCTAGTTTGATTAATTATTCTCAATATAGTAATTTTGAAATACATTTTAGGCATGCCTCATGAACATGAACCCTTTATTAAAGGCATTTGGTTCTTCAAACGATGAATTCTTAAAAAAAAAGAATTTTTTAGGTCATGTGCATTGAAAGATGATGGAGATGAGTATTTGCTAAATGTATCGTTTTAGTGTTAGTTGAGTAGGGATATGGCTTAATAAGGTGCTCATGTGCAAGGACATGCCTAAAATATAACGAAAACAGTTGCTTTGAATATAATTTGTCCTACTTGCATAGTTGTAAATAATTTATAGGTATAAAAGTTTTTGGAAAAAAATAATTTTGGCTATAAATAGAAAAATAACAATAGTTTATAGATATATATATATATATAACTAATTTGCCCAAAAAAAACTAATGGCTGAACATGGACCTATATAGCTAGATTCTTTTGGGTCTTATTTGTCAATTTGGAACCTTATAATTTAATTTGAATAATTGAGTAGTATCATTCAAAATTTTTGTCAAAATTAAGTCATGTAGTTTTGTAAAAATTGAGGTATTTTAGAAATTTTGTCTCCCCCTCCAAAAAAAAAGAAATTCTGATTCTAACTTTAAAAAATAAGTAAAAATATTTAGATTTTTAAAGTGGATATATGGAATTGAATACTTTTCAATGTTATTGTCACGCTCCGAATCTAGATTTATTGGACCTGAGATGGACACATAATTTCTACAAGGACACAAGGCTCAAAACTATAAAATGGTAAAAAGAATATAATTTCTAAAAAAATATCTCAAAATACTTTCAAACGTCCGTTACAAAATGTTAATAGAAACTCAAAGGTCTTAAAAAATAATCAAAACTTCTCCGAATAAAAATTTATTAAAATACAAATCAATTCTCTTTAAAAATGGTTGCTAAACTTCCTAAACTCATTCTTGAACTCTCCACCTCCTTCTCGCACTCGGAGTTAACTTGAACTGAAAGTAAGATAAGAGAGTGAGTACAACTCCTCAATAAAGAGAGAACCAACTTTAAATTTTAGGATACGACCAAGGTTTTTAATAATGACTTTGGAAAAATATTACAAATCTATACAAAATTTTACTCATAGTTTGAACCATTTTTAGGCATAACCATAATGTAAGAAAATTTAAAAATGATTTATAAACTTGAAAACAATTTCTAAAACCTTTTTGGCGTCTAATTGCAAGGTCAAGATATGGTAGCATTTAAGAGAACCAAAAAGAGCTGTTCCCTTCCTTTTTTTCTTCCAAACAAATGGTTGAAACAGTAAGGACAGAAAAACTTTGGGTTAATTACATTTCTCTTCCCCCTCCCCCAGTTTTGTCCAACTTATACATTTATCCCTCAACTTTAAGAACACTGCAAAAGCATCCCTACCACTAACTTCCATTAACATTTATAAAAGAATTTTTCAAAATGACCTAAATAACCTATTATATATAATGTAAAAATAATTAACAAAACGTCTTATATTCAAATGACAGAATGGCCCCTCTCCTTAAATTCCTCCCATTAGAAAAATAAATAATAGAATTGCAAATCTGTAGCAACGAAATTTTATGCCTAAAAATTAACTTATAGAATGATTTTTACCTAAAAATTAGTTGACTTATTCTTTGAAGTGATGGACTCAATCTTAAAGAGGTACACTGTCTTTATTCTCTTAGTTTTCTTTCAAAGTTGTAATTCCTCCGACCTCATAGTCAAAGTACCTCTCATGCCAGAATTGCAGCATCCCAGTTAGTCTTGGTGCAAGCTGCAGGCGGGCACGCCCAGAGACTTTGAATTCCGTTTAGTGCTCTTATGATCAATTTGATCTTTGGACTTAATTCACATGTGTACGTATTTATATAGTATCTGAACATGTAGACATACATGTATTTTTTAATTTAATTATGTATTTGTTATTATATATATTTTGAGACAATTAAAGTAATATAGATTTATATAGGTAGATCTGTCATCTTAATAAAAGTGTGGAGTATCTTATTAATGTATAGAAACTTAAAGGTTATATTGCAAAACTATGATTCGCTGTTTAGCAAATACATCTATATATTAAGGTTATGGTTCCTAATTACCCGTAGGTTTTAGACCATTAGCCTCCTCTAAAATTCCCAATCTCTTTGAGGAAAACGGTTGTGTACGTAACAATTAGAAGAACCAAACCCGATCTTCAATCTCTCAATCATCATAGATCAAGATACATGTTTCGATTTTTTATTCTAAATAATCGGTTGAGTAAGGTTTAATTCTTGCAATTTATTTTTTTTAATCTCCATTTTAGTTCTATCAATGGTATGAGAGCCACCTTATATTAAAAATATTATTTTGATTCTTAATTTTTGATTTGTTTGTAGGGAAACCGTTTTTTAAGAAAAAAAATTGCCGATCCAATTTCATCCAATCTTGATTTGGCTTCTTAATATTAATTTGATGAAGATCGGGTTTAGCCGCCACTTTATTTCTGTTCTTCCATTTTTGAAAGGTTGTCAATTCAATTGCTTGATGTGTTTTTCGTTTTTTCGTAACATGCATGCTTTTTTTTCTTGTCTCTGTTTCATGGTACTATGCATGTTGTGCATGGTTGCCAACCAGAAGGATTCATGGTTTAATTTTGTTCCACAATTTTTATTATGTTGAGATCACGTGATTTGTTTTCCGAAATATGGACTTGATGGCTATAGTTTTTATTTTTTTCCTTAAATGAGATTGGAGAACAAATTTAAGGTTTTTCTTTTCTTTACTCAGATAATATCTGTGAAGATTTTATTCATTCAGCTTTTATAATATCATCATTTATATGCCGATATATATTGCTATTTACATATTATATGTGATTCTTGTATGTGTCATAATATTTTTTTTTTTTTTTTGTCAATCGTGAATTCTGATACATGCATAATATGAAATGGTATGTAATTAAAGTTTTTCTTACATTCATAGCAACTTAAGTTGCTCTAACGACCATGTCTAGTAGCTTTATATTAATTGATGGAAGTGGCATCCTACTAAAGTAGGTCCTCCCATGAAAATCTTTCGATAATGAACTACTTTGATGTCCTGTTTTGTATTTCTTATGCAGGTAGCAATTGACCCAAAGGAAGATTGTCATTGTCAGGGTAAGAGTTACAAACACATGTGGTGATAAACACGTAACAGTTATTAAGTATCCATAATAAGTGTTAAGTCGGCCCAAAGGAAGACTTGATACTTGACTAAATTCTATTATTAGTGCTCAATTACTACATCAAGAAAATCACTTGTAAACTAACTCCTTGTCCATAGACTAGACTTAGTGTTGCACCGATATTATTGTGATTGCATGTTGTTATGAATATAGTCCATGAGTTGTTAAAGCTTATATATATATATATATATATGAGTGAGCTTTATTTATTTTTGTTATATTATGTTTTCTGTTACAGTTATAGATACATATGTTGCTCAATTATCTGCTAATTTTTCAGTAATATTCCGCCATTAAATGGTACCAACTTTAAAGCTTGGAAAGATAAGGTTGCAATTCATCTGGATTGTATAGATCTAGACTTGGCCATTAGGGAGCACGACCAGCTGAGCTGATGGATACTAGTACCTCTCTGAACAACGGAAGAAAATGGCTCAGTGGCAACGGTCAAATAGGTTAAGTCTAATAATTGTGAAGAGTACAATTCAAGAGACTTTTCTTGCGAACATGACAAATGAGAATAATGCAGTTAAGTTTCTCGAAGAGTTGGAACATGCTTCATAAGAAGCGAAAAGGAAGAGATTATTACGCAACTCGTAAACTCACTGCCATGAAGTACAATAGTTCGGGAAACATTAGGGAATACATTCTCGAGATGTCTCATATTATATCAAAACTTAAGACACTGAAGTTTAATCTTCCTAATGATCTACTGGTGTAACTTGTTTTAATGTCTCTTCCTCCTCAATTTGGCCAATTTCAGGTGAGTTATAACTGTCAAAAGTAGGGTTGTAAATAGGTTCAGACCCTTAGGGTACTCCCAGACCCAGACTCGTACCCTTATAGTTAAACTTGGACCCAGACCCAAACACATACCCTCCAGGGTATAAAATTTAGGACCCAGACCCGGACACATACCCTCCAGGGTATAAAATTTAGGACCCAGACCCGACCCTCCAGGGTCCAGGGTAGGGTATGGGTATACCCGTACCCGTATGATATTTTTCTATTTTTTTTCCCTGTTAAATAAAAATATATAAAACAATGTATAATCCTAAAATAAAAATTTTAACATGATTAACATAATCTCCTCAACATTTCTTTCAACAAATACAATCATTTGACATATACATAAATGAAAGGCAGCCCCCGTTTCTCTTCTTCAAAGCATTTTCTGCTCCCCCATTTTCAGCCTCTTCTTTCTCCTCCTCCACTACCTTACCGCCGCTGCACTTCCTCCATGACCTCTCCGTCGCCGACGCAGCGAGTCGGCACCACTGCCTGACTGCCGTCGGGCGACCGTGACAGAAAGAGAGAGAGAGTGAGCTGTGAGAGAGAGAGAGAGAGAAGAGAGAGAGAGAGATAGAGAGAGAGCCATTCCCGGTGAAACTCAGTCCGGTTGAGGGATTGCCGCTGGCCGCTCTGCACCTCGAGCTCGCCGCAGCTCCCGGAGCTCGTCCTCAACCCGCCGGTGGCCCCACGCTGCTGCTGCTGCTAGATCGGACCGCTGCCGCAGGGTAAGTCTTTCTCCCTTAGTCTTTTCTTGTTTTCTTGCTAACCATCTCCTGTAGGACCGGCGATCTACAGCCAGCCGTGGCCGGAGAAGAAGCAGAAAGGTGATTCCTTTCTGAAGAAGAAAATAGGGACCAGATTTGGGAATAAGAAGAAATAGAGGACTATTCTGTGAATCTGTAATAGTTTAGGGACCTTTCTACAATTTCTTATTTTTTGAGGGCTGTAATAATAAATAGAAAAGTTGTGTGTAATAGTAAATAGGTTTGTGGATCTAACAATCCACACAACAATATTAGTACATGCTTGTTTCATGGTCACAATCCCATGAAGAAAGAGGCATTGGAATGCTTATTATTAGATAAAGAAGTATCGCAATATTATTCATTATTCATCTCGGAACGTCATTGGCACATATAATTTTTAATCTGCACTTCTATCTTCAATACCCCCTTCGTTTCAATTTATGTCGTTCAGAATTTTTTTTTTTTTTTTATTTCAAAATATGTATCATTTTAATAAATGAAAAAAAATATTAAATGAAAATTTTTCTATATATATGTATATATATAACTCTATTTATTGTTAAAAGATGGTAAATATTTTAATAAATACTTAGACAAAATTTAAATAAACCCATACTTTTTAATATGAACAATTTAGAGTATTCAACTTTCAAAGTAATTATGTTCTTAATCAT
The DNA here is from genome assembly GCA_028651295.1 of Catharanthus roseus. Lineage (NCBI taxonomy): Eukaryota > Viridiplantae > Streptophyta > Magnoliopsida > Gentianales > Apocynaceae > Catharanthus > Catharanthus roseus. The sequence goes on along the minus strand of JAPQWS010000048.1, from coordinate 3,968,549 downwards.
TGTGTTATATTATAAAGTGACAAATATATTAAAATAAAAAGAATATTAAAATTTAATATTGTTTTATTGTGCGTAATTGAATAGGACGAGATGAAACGAGGAGATGTGTCGAAATTGATACAGTGTTACATAAAAAAACTTGTGCTTCATAAGAAGAAGCGAAAGAATATATAAGGTTGTTGATCAGAGTGACATGGAAGAAAATGAGCAAAGAAATAGCTCGAGAAACTCATTTCTCTAGAATATTTAAAGGAATGGCAACGAACTTTGGGGGAATGGCACTGTGTATGTACCAAAATGGAGATGGACATGGCGATCAAGGTTCCATTACTTGAGAACGCATTTCGTCACTGCTTTTTGAGCCCATTCAACTCGCTAATTAAATAATGGAGTGTTTAACTAATTTGATCACATTGAATCACTTGAGCGGCAATATTAAATAGTTTATTGGTAGAAAAATTTGTGGATGTATATAAAAAAAAAAAAAAAAGTAAAATAAACTACAATAAAAATTCAGTGACATGAAGATTTGAGTATTTGATAAAAAAATTTTAAAAATTATATTGGTGTGATTGATTATGAATAATTTTGCATTTAACTTTCAATTTTCACATCTTCTAACTGTCATTCATTCAAAAATCTCAACAGTTAATGCAACTAATAGTTCCCAGAGGTATTAAGCTAGATACTTATCTTTAGCTTTTTTTTTGGCTTAATTAGCTAATGTTTTTCTAATTAGTAGGAGTATAATTAATTTTTGGATAAAAAGCATGAGTTACCCTCCAACTTTATCACATTTTGATTTTAACACTAACTTAAAAATGATAACAAACCTATGAGATCAATGTTTATCCAATTAATTGAGGATCAAAGAATTAATGCTCTTTACGTTTACTAAAACACCCTCTTAGTAAGTGGAGGAAAATTTCATATTTCCTCCATTCTTAAAGCTGGTATGGAGAAATGGAGAATTCATCTACTAGTATTAAATTATTTTCTCTCTCTCTTCAAAGTCTCAATATATTATATCCTTCTCATTTCTCTTTGTCAATTTTCTCTTTTCCGTCCTTTATTTTTTACATTTTGTTTGAGTTTCGTTTGAGGAAATAATCTTTACTAATTTATTTATTTATATTTTAATAGACATTACCATACTAATTCTAATAGTTTAGATAAATATTCAATTATTTTCTAGCATATGAATTGTATTATTTTGGTGTATTTATGTAGAAAACTTTCTATTTTGTTACTTTTTTATATTCTAATTTTTATTGCTGACTTAATTTTTTTACTTACAATATTTCAAAATTTTATATAACTCAAGCGTGAGTTATCAAGAATACAAATTTATGTCACTAGTTACAATTTTTTTTTTTTTTTTGGGTTAAGCTTATGGTGTAAATAAGACTAATGTAATTTATAGTCGGGTTAATTTAAAAAATATATCCAAAATTTGGGGTTATTGTTACTAGGTATCCTATTCTATAACTTCGACAATTGAGTACTAAAATCAAATTTTTGTATAATTGAGTTACTTGGTTTTTTAATTAACAGAGTATTTTAAAAAACTATTTGCTCTAATATTTTAAAAAAAAAAAAAAAAGCTAAATTGTTCATATTTTTAAAGTTCAAATTTTCAAGCACTTTACTTATTTCTTAAATTAGTCAAATAACTTACTTGTATTTTAAAGAACATATTATTTTAAGTCCTTTTCAATTATAATATATCATACTAATAAAAAAATCATTTTATTTTGTCTATAAAATCAAAGTTGCAAATAATTTTTCTATTTGCACTTCTAGCACTATATATTCAAGAACTTCAATTATTTCTCATGTTGCTCGAATAACTTAATTATTTTTTAAAAAACATATTATTTTAAGTCATTTCAATTGTAATATGAGCATAGTAATAAGAAAATTACTTTTATTTTATCTATGAAATCACAATTGTTACTAGTTTCTCTATTTATACTTTTAACACTATATTTTCAAGAAATTATTTCTCAAATTGATCATATAAGTTACTTTTTTGATAACCGTACTGTTCTAAGTCATTTTCAATTGTAATATGATCAATAATACTGTTCTAAGTCATTTTCAATTGTAATATGATCAATAATAATAAGGAAATCACTCTTATTTTGTCCATGAAATCAAAATTCTACTAATTTCTCTATTTGCACTTCTAGCACTATATTTTTAAAAACTTACTTATTTCTCAAATTGATAAGATAACTTTCTTAGAAACTTTATTATTTTAAATCATTTTTAATTGTAATATGATCATAATAATAAGAAAATCACTTTTATTTTGTCTATGAAATCAAAACTGTTACTAATTTCTCTACGTGCAATTCTAACACTATATTTTCAAAAACTTCAATGATTTCTCAAATTGATCAAATAACTTACTTTTTTCTAAAGAAAATATTATTTTAAGTCATTTTCAATTGTACTAGGATCATAGTAATAAGAAAATCACTTTTATTTTTCCAATGAAATAAAAAATGCTACTAATTTTTCTATTTGCACTTTTAGCCTTATATTTCAAGAACTCCAATTATTTCTCAAATTCAAGAAATAGCTTATTTTCTTTTAAAGAGCATATTATTTTGATTCATTTTTAATTTTAATATGACCACAGTAATAAGAAAATCACTCTTTTTTTATGGAACCGAAATTACTACTAATTTCTCTCTTTTGCACTTCTAGAACCATATTTTTAAATACTTCAATTATTTCTCAAATTGATCAAATAACATACTTTTTTTAGAAGAAAACATTATTTTAAGTCATTGTAATGTGAAATATTATCAAAGTAATAAGAAATCACTTGTATTGTGTCTGTGAAATAAAAAAAATTGCTACTAATTTTTTTATTTACATTTCTAGCACTATATTTTAGAGAACATCAATTATTTTTCAAATTTATCAAACAACTTACTTATTTTTTTAAAAACATATTATTTTAAGTCTTTTTCATTCGTAATATGATCATAAGGGGAGAACCAGCTAGCTCTGGTTCGAGTGGCATTTCACCCCTAACCACAACTCATCCAATAAGAAAGTCACTTTTATTTTGTTTATGAAATCAAAATTACTACTAATTTCTCTATTTGCACTTCCAACACTATATTTTTAAGAACTTCAATTATTTCTCAAATTGGTCAAATAATTTAATTATTTTTTAAAAAGTCATATTATTTTAACTCATTTCAATTTTAATATTATCATAGTAATAAGAAAATTACTTATATTTTGTCTATGAAATCAAAATTGCTACTAATTTCTCTAATTGCACTCTAGCACATATTTTCAAAGACTTAATTATTTCTCAAATTGATAAGATAACTTAGTTTTTCTTAAAAAACATATTATTTCAAGTCATTTCCAAGTGTAATACGATCATAGTAATAGGAAAATCACTTTTATTTTGTCTATGAAATCAAAATTACTATTAATTTCTCTATTTGAACATTTTCAAAATTGCTACCAATTCTCTATTTGCACTTCTAGCACTAAATTTTTTTTGAACTTTAGTTATTCCTCAAATTGATTAAATAACTTACTTATTTTTTAAACAACATATTATTTTTAGTCATTTTTATTTGTAATATGATCATAGTAACAAGAAAATCATTTTTATTTTGTCTATGAAATCAAAATTGATACTAATTTCTCTATTTCACTTCTAGCACTATGTTTTCAAGAACTTCAATTATTTCTCAAATTGATGAAATAACTTACTTTAAAGAACACATTATTTTAAGCAATAATTCAAGAACTTCAAAATTGCTACTAATTTTTCTATTTACATTTCTAGCACTATATTTTCAAGAACTTCAATTATTTCTCAAATTGATGAAATAACTTACTTATTTTTTAAAGAATACATTATTTTAAACCATTTTCGTTTGTAATATATGATCATAGTAATAAGAAAATCACTTTTATTTTGTCCATGAAATCAAAATTGCTATTAATTTCTCTATTTATACTTTTAGCATTATACTTTCAAGAACTTCAATTATATCTCAAATTTATCATATAACTCACTTTTTTTAAAAGAACATATTGTTCTAAGTCATTTTAATTGTAAGATGATCATAGTAATAAGAAACTTACTTTTAGTTTGTCTATGAAATCAAAATTGCTACAAATTATGTATTTGCACTTCTAGGATTATATTTTCAAGAACTTCATTATTTCTCAAATTGATTAAATAAATAACTTATTTTTTAAGGAACATATTATTTTAAGTCATTCTCATTTAATATGATCATAGTAATAACAAAGTTATTTTTATTTTTTCTATGAAATTAAAATTGCTACTAATTTCTTAATTTCACTTCTAGCATTATATTTTCAAAAACTTCAATTATTTCTCAAATTGGTCAAATGATTTAGTTATTTTAAAAAAAAATATTATTTAAGTCATTTCAATTGTAAAATGATTATAGTAATAAGAAAATTACTTTTATTTCGTCTATGAAATCAAAATTGTTTTTAATTGACAAAGAATACAATTTATGTTTTAATTTTATATTTTTCTTCTATTTTTTTCTTCTTCTTCCCCACTACCCATGCAATCAACTGATGTCGTCAATGCCGACCGCAGCTACGCCACCATTTACTGCCGATTCATGGACAAAAAGGTCCACAAAAATCTCCAAACAGTTTAATGAACTAAAATCAACAATAAAATTGTACAAATTAGTATACAAAAATAAAAATGATATCTTTACCATCTTGTTCTTACACCAAACTGAATGCTATACATTTCCTATTCCTCTACTCTATCCCTTGTATCTTATATTCATCTTTTTTCTTTTTCTTTAGATCTGTAATTTGAAAAAGTGTTTTGCTTGATTTAGTTGTTAGATCTTAATTTCTTTCACGGGAGTAACTTGAAGCAATGCTTTAAAAAAAAATGAAGACTCTTCCGTATACGAAAGAGAGAAGAGAGGGAGAAAAAAAACGTTAAAAACTTAAAAAGGAGTAAAAGTAATATTTGATTAGATAATGGAGATGTAAAATGTTAGAAAAAGGAGGTGTGAGATATATTGAAAAAGTAAGAAATAGTTTTTTTTAAATTAAAAAGCAGTGCTGGATTGTAGAAAGTCACACTTGGAATAATCAAAATCTTAGAAAATTGAGAAACAAGTAAGCTTTTTTTAATAATAAATATTAAAAACGTATACGTGGTATTTTTGTTCTTGTAATTCAATCTTTTTGTAGTATTTAACTAAATAGCTCTATTACTCTATTAATTGAGGATCAACTTAATCCCAGTAGTATCACTCTTAAAATGATTAATTTTTACACTAAAACTTTCTTTTTTATTTTGATAGTAATGGATCTCAGGAGGCTGATCTTCACCAATTGACCTGCACAGAGAAAGGGATGACAGGGGAGGGTCTTTACCCCTGTTTCATTTCTGATACTTAAATCAGATCAATTCTCACAAAGGTAGCTGTAAGTTCTAAGGGCATATTTGAAATGTTTTGATTATGATTAACTTGTGCTTTGTGATAATTAGAAATAACTTTATATAGAAGAACAAAAGATGCACAAGAGAAGTCTCAAGAGTAATCTACAAAGAAGCAAAAGATCACTCAAGATAACATGAGTTTATGAAGATGAAGTGATCAAGTTGAATGCTTTGAAGACAAGAAGAATAGTTAGGGTTATCTTATAAGGTAATTTTGAAAAACTCTCTAATCTATTTTTTTGATCAATTATGTTAGCTCCTTAGAAGAAATTTTTTGACAAATTATCCTTGAAAAACTAAGTGTTCTTGATAAAGTTTTTATGTTTCAAAAGTAGTGCACATTTTTAAAGAGTATCAAGAATACATGTTTTAAAGTGGGAAGGAAAATGTATATTTTACAGAAAAATCGGTTGTCCAATTTTCTATCATAAGTCTAAAACCAGTCATCCGATTTTTTGCTACTAAGAAAATCGGGTGTCCAATTTTTGAGTTTCTACAAAGAAAAAAAAGGTCATCCAATTTTTTTCAAGGCTATTAAAAATCGGACTTCCTATTTTGAAAAACGGTCATTCAATTTTTTTATGACATCCTATTTTGGAAACCGGTCGTCTAATTTTTACTTTTACTGTAAAAAAATGACCATTGGTTGACAGTAACGGCTAATTTTTTACCTTCAGATATAAAATGACATTTGATCAGCCATAAATTTTAAGTAATTGAAGAACATTTATGAATTTTTTTAAGAGCATTAAAGGACACATTTCTAATCTTCTTTATCTTGCAAAAACAAAAAGAAAAATCTCCTTGGAGCTTCATCATTGATCATCTTTCAAAAGAAGGAGAAAAAATGAGCTTGTAGAAGCATTAAATCAAGCTGTATCTTTTTCTTTTCAAACTTCTTTGGTAACATTATTCCATCCCTATTATTTTATATTAACTTGTGATCAAAGGTTTTGTGAAAACCCTTTGGGTGATCCTTTGATAATTGTTATATTATTTTGTTTTCTAAACTTTGAGGTTTGAGTGCAAAACTCTTCAAGGGTGATCCTCATTGTGATATTGTATAAAAACTTGTGATTAGTGAATTTGTGAAATCTTTGAATTGAGTCTCAAGGTAGTGGATGTAGCTCTATTGATAGAGTGAACCACTATAAATTCTTTGTCTCTTTTCTTTGTGGCTTTCACGTTATTTTCATGTTTATTGTCTAATCCTTGATCATAAAAGAGATTTTGTTTGGTTAGGAATTTTATGAAAAAAAGAGTTATTAAATTCTTCTTCAAACAAAATCGGAGGTTTTAATTATAATTGTTCAAAAACATTTTCAATTAGCCAAAAACCTTATTCACCCCCCTCCCCCCTCCCCCCTCCCCCCTTCCCCCCAAGGTTTTGCAGTAGCAATGGAAGAGTAAAGAGAAAATAACGAGAGCCTCATAGTTTTTATGAACTGTACCTTTTATAAATAAGGTGAATATCCTTGTAGTTCAAGGAAAGTTCCCATGATGTCATCAGAGAGATCTTGTGATAATGACCCTAGGGGCAATCAGGAATTGCGCCAAATAAGTTAAGAGAACATGTGCCTCAACATGTGGGCCAAGACACTCTCTTAAGATAAAAGAGTGTTGGGCCAAGTGGATTGGGCCCAAATGGAATAGCCTAATGGGCTGCCTCCATTATAAGCCCCACAAAAAGAATCCATAAATGGGTTAGAGTTCTTTGATTTTAAATCGTCGCTTTCATTTCGGCAAAACACTGTGTAACCCTTCCCGCGGGGAAATTTCATTAGCAGCGGTTCAAGTACCATTGTTTCAATTGATATAAAGAATCCATTTTTCAAATTTGACTCACAATTTTCATTTTTCTTTGCAGATCTATCTTCGTTTTTCATAGATTTGCACTCTGCTCATCGCGCTGTTGACTTCTAAGGCAAACATCTATAAAGTAGCTTCGAAGAAAGGTTCAAAGGCTAGGACTTCCAAACTAGGTAAATCTTCTTGATTTGAAGTTAGAATTATCCATCTCAAAGATAATTTTGGTTTGGGTGACAGGGTGTATTCTACCGGGAATTTTTCTATTTTGTTTCCTGATGTGAATGAGGCCGAATTCATGGATCGTATGAGAAAACATTATCAGGCTGCAGAAATGTTCCATTCTTATTACCCTAAGGATGAAGAACAAATCTATCTGTGAACTAACGACTGTTAAACATCCTTCTAGCTTTGCTATAATCAACTTGGGGCTATAAGAAGAGAGTTTGTGATACCGATAATTCCAGGATTAAGATATCGGGCACCGAGGAGAGGGTCCATATACCCCCGAAAGGGTAAATGACAGTCTATCGGGATCAGTTAAAAGTCGAGTTGAGGTTTCTCCTACACAATATGTTTTTAGATGTGACGAATTACTAGGGAGTTGATATATGTTAAATAGCCTCTAACGAGATAAGGGTTATTGTGGCATTTATCTTGATATATGAGTGCTTTGGTGTGCCTACCAGTTTGGAATTGTTCTCAAGGTTTTTCGGCATAAAACCTGTTAGAGATGGATTTAGGTGGCACACATTTCAAAGGAAAGGTGGCAAAGTAGAGCTTGTTAAGAAAATACCACAGACTATTCACGGATGGAAGAGACAATGGTTTTTTATTACAATAGATGGTTTGGAAAGACCTTGTAATAGGATGAAGAAGGTTTCAAATCTGTCTATCGATTCTAAGCATCCTCATATAGAGGAATGTGTAAAAACTATCTAAAGATATGTTTTTGGGATACTTCTAAGAGAAGGAAATTGGGGTGAAGAACTGATGAAAGCTGCTAGATTTTATAATCGGGAATAATGCAGTCATTATTAACTGAGTTAGTATTAGGATGTCATACTAACAAAATAGAATTTATTGTAGTCTAACTGATTATTGGATGTAATATCAAACTGAATGTGATTTGTCGATGTTGTAACCTTAGTGAAGAGACTGATGTTGCTCAACATGGTTGAAGTTGCGGCAAAATTGAAAGTACCACCCCCAAGAGCTAATTTGGGGATGATTGTAAGAATATTTGTCTACTTTTAATATGTATGTTTATGTGTCTTAATGTACTGACAAAAACTGTCTTATTTTAAATTAGGTGAACTTTCTTTTGTTGCCCTGTTGGACCACACGCAAGAGGAAAGAAAAAAGAGAAAAGCAGATGTTGTGATGTGGCTATCATGGGTATGATCCCGACAAATGAATCTGGTACTATGGAGGTGGTGGAACCTCCTCTCGCAAAGAAACATAGGAGGAGTGATTCGAGAAAATGAAGGAGGTTATGCCCTTGATCCCAGAAAATTAGATGATACCAAGGAGTGAGGATGTTGAAACTCCGGATGTCAGCAGATATGAAGAAGACACCTTTGAGCATGTAGGAATGGATTAAGAAACTTTGGAGAGTTGTCTTATTGATTTCCTGACATGAACGGTCAGTTTTAAGAAGAACAAGTCCAATCGGGTAAAAATGATTGCTCGTGAAGAATCAAGTACGCACCTGTTTGGGATGAGGGCAGCGCTAGACATGGCACTGGAGGAGATGGTAGAAGAATTTCATATGAACAGTATGTGGGTAAGTTCAATTTATGATATGTTAATGACTGTTTCATAGGAGAGTGTGGTGTACGACAGAGATATATATATATATTGTCACAGAACTTCAACATTTTGAATCAAGTTGCGCAGTGTATGAAACACAACTGGGTAGCGGTGAAACGAATGGTTAATACTTATAAAAAGAATCTTGAGCAAAGCAATCGGGAATGGAGTATTGCGATTGACCGGGTAAATGTATTGAGAGAAAGTTTGCTAATTTGGAAAGGGCCAACCTAAAGCTGATGAAAACCAATGCTGCCTTAACAAAAATAAATGAACGATGAAGGATGAGTGTGCCATAAAAAGTGGGGAGTTACAAAGCCTAAATGAGGCATTAGTTCAAACAAGGCAAGAAGTGGGTGAACATAAAGAGGACTTAGCTCGAAAGAACTAGGAAATCGCGGCAATGGCTACGGAACTTGCTAACCTGGTAGATAGTGAAGGCAATGTGCTTCCCAGTATGAAGGAGAAAATTGCCAAATAATTTTGTGAATCTTCTACTGGTGGTAATTGGTTTTACTCATTAGCTGTGCCTATGGTGAGCTATGCCTTGATGGAGCTAGCCGATGCAATTCGCGATGACAATCCCTGTGTAAAGATGCTGTCTGTCATAGATATGTATTATAATAAAAAGGCCAAATACCCTTAGTTACACATGGAAAGTTAATAAAGAGTCTAAGATGAAGGGGCCTACAGCGAATTTAGATGGTGAATCAGCCAATGGAGACAGAGAGGAAAATGAGGCCTCGATTACGAGTAATCGGAATACTCGGGATAAAGAAGTAACTGAAGCCCCTAAGACGAGGAAAAGTGATCAGGCTCTTGATGATTGGTCTGATAGTATGCAAGAACTAAGTTTTCGGGAACCTGGGGAAAAGCAAGTTGAAGGTGTGATAGAGGATCAGTCAAGAACCAACCTCCTCGATACCCCACCTATGACTGCTCTTGGTTCTAAGGACTACATTGGTAGACTTGGTTCAAAAAAATCAGGAAGTCATCAGGTTCTAGATATGGGTTTATCCGAGGATGGTGACGGTGGATGTGGAGTGAAAACTTTTGGTGTGGTGGTCACACAGTGTCAAATGCTGGGGCGTGTTACCCAATTGGAGGAGGTTATGTCTCCATGCAATTTGCACAAAGATTCCTTGGTGAATAAGGACAACGAATAAGTGGAGCTGTTCCCCGATCAATCTCAATTTGACCTTTATTTAGGGTGAGCCTGCAACCACCCTAATTTTGAACTTTGTTATAGTTCTGTAGGCCTTTTTGTTTTCATCTTTGTAATAGATGTATTGGGCTTTTTGTTCCCGTTTAAATGAATGCATCTTGTTTTTTAATGCACCTTTTCAATTTATTGTAATTAGTTAGGATTAACCGTGGTAAAGTTAAATGTGGTAAAATGAGAAAAGATGTGATGAAAAGATAAATCGGGACGCTTCCATGTCAGAAGTATTTAAGAGAACACTGAGGCTTATCCACATGGTAAAGTGTGATAGGCCTGCATTTGAGTTTCCGAGAGCAATAATAATTACAGCAGTAAAAGAGGAGAGTATAATGGGGGAGTACCTATATGCACTCTTTCGGTTTTCTTTGCAACAACTTTTCTTACATAAAGGAATGCAGATTTCATTTACTTTATTAATCATTTGCCGGAGTTTTGAGTAATTCCTTTCAACCTCTGATATTTCTTCTGTTAAGAGAGATTATGAGTCACCACTTCCTGCCATTGATAGGACTGAAGTCCCTTGTCTTAGCTCTGTATATTCGGGATTTATTTTTAGAATTACATATCTGTCATACCCATTTCCATCTAAATCAAGAATATATGAATATTCCTCTGATGGCCGTCTTAAAGAATCATAGACATTATTTGTTTGATAATTTTGTGTCGTTGTTGAAGGTGAATCTGGGACATCGAGAAAGGGCTATGGAGTTGGAGTCAAACCTGTATGAATATTTCCAAAAACTGACTATAAATAATGCTCAGTTTAAAGAAAAAGTGAGGGCTACTCTGACAGCACAGGACGCCATCGATATTTTACATTGCTACTTTGAAGAACCATTTATGTACACGCGTAGATGTTCTCTAACGATAGAACCATTCTTGGCTTTGGATGATCTCATTCATAAGGAAGAGGAGACCAGGAAGAGGAAGGGATTGGAGGCGTTCACGGAGTGAAGATAGATATTTTATGTTTTTGTAAAGGGCAGACTCCCTGCTGAGTGGGGCCAATCTATGGTTCGCGGTCCCTGACCATCGCGATCGCAGAACTTTTGTTTTTGTATACCTATCAAGTTGGCCTCCTAAAAATCAAATGACAATTGCTCCTCTATCCTTTTTTTTTGGCAACATTTTTTTGTAATAGGTAGAGTGGCTGATAGGCCATTATTAATATATAAAAGATCATTCCGTTATTTATGAATCTTTTGTTGAGTTTGTTTATCTTACATTTTGGATGTTGCGTTTATTTTTCAAACACTTAAATGTAATTTAAACTCAAAGAATCATGAAAGTTTGAATGGAATATGGTGACAATGAGTAATTTCTTTTTGAAGTAATTTGCCAGTAAAGTGATTAAGTAAAGAAGGTTGGATGTGGGAAAGGGTTTGTTTATTCTCTACATGAAGGATATGTCATTTTTCTGTGTTCTGGTGGTATGATGTTACCGGGAAAATATATTGATAAGTGTTTACCTCAATTATGGTAGTTACTTTAAAATTGTAAGTACATATATGTACCAGAGTCAATATGTTGTGTATGTGAGCTTATAACAATATAATCATGTAAGAAATTGATTGTGTATTTGATAATTGGAATATATCCAAATACATCTTAGTGTTATATTATATAACGTCTAAGGAAAAAATTTCCTGATGTTTAAATATTTCCATGTCCTTACCATAAATTTTTCCTTCAAAATCTTTCAATTTGTAACTCCCGTTACCATTGTCTTTAATTACTCTGTATGATCCTTTTCAGGTAAGATCTAACTTTCTGTTGGGGCCTATTCTACTGACTTTATTTTTCCTTATAACTAAATCGCCCTCTTTAATGGTGGGTGGCTTTAAATGCCAAAAGATAACGGACAGCTTGTCTTTTGTAATGAGCATCCCAATTGGCCTCCTGTTCCCTAATTTTATCAATGAGAATCAAGTGTTCATGCATAACCTGGTTATTCTGGGCTTCATTGAACACGCCATTTCGAAGGGATTTACTTCCAATCTCTGCTGGGATCATCTCGTCTACCCCAAAACAAAGAGTAAAAAGTCTTTCCGGTAGCTCTTCTTGGTGTAGTATTGTAGGATCATAAGACATTTGGTAATTCGTCCAACCATTTTCTTTTTAACTCATCGATCCTCTTATTAAGTCCTTGTAGAATTGTGCAATTGGTGACCTCGGTTGCCTCATTTGTTTGAGGATATCCCAAGTGAATCTTTATTTATGCCAAGTTCTTCACAGAAATCACGAGATTCTTTGGAGTCAAATTATTTTCCATTATCTGAAATTAGAATTTTTGGGATGCCGAATCGACAGATCATATCTTCATATAAGAATTCCTTAACTTTTCTTGCTGTGATTGTTGCCAAGGGTTTCACTTCAATCCATCTAGTGAAATGGTATATTGCAACGATCAGATGATTTTTCCTGTTGGTTGCTTTAAGGAATGGTCCTAACAAATCAATTCCCCACTGAGCAAAAGGTATCGGGGTACCAAAAGTATGGTACTCCGACATCAGGATGTAGTGTTCATTAGCATGGATTTGGCATTTAGTGCATGCCTTTACCAAATTCGCCGAGTCTTCTTTCATTGTGGGCTAATAATATCCATAACGTATTGCTTTTGTTACCAAAGCTCGCGATCCAATGTGAGAACCACAAATGCCTTCATATATTTTGTGTAAGACATATATGTCGTCTTCCTTATTAACACACTTGAGGAGAGGCCAATTGTCCATCGTTCTATATAACTGATCATTAACGAGTAAATAACGGGCATACATTGTTCTTACCTTTTGGGCGTGTGTTGGGTCATCCAACAATTTTTTTTCTATGTAGAATGAAGTCGCGAATAGGTGTTGTCCAGTCTTTGACAACATCAACCATGCAAATATCCTTGCCAATGCTTTTCTCTGATAAAGATTCTATCCATGTTCCTTAAATGGGCTCTCCGGTACTCAGCTTAGAGAGCATATCGGCTTTTGTGTTTTGTTTCCTTGGTACTTTCTCAAAGTTTATGTTGGTGAACTTTGACACCAACTGTTGGACACAAGTAAGATATTGCTTCGTAACTTCTTTTTTAGCCTCGAAGATTCGTATTACTTACCCAATAACTTCCTATGAGTCACTATGAACCAGTATATGTGTAGGTTTCAAACTTTTAGCCATAAAGAAACCTGCCAATAGAGCCTCATATCTGTCTCATTGTTGTTAATGGGGAATAGAAACTTCATAGCGTAAGCATATTGATGTCCATCCAAATCTTCTATTATAAAACCAGCACATTTAATGTTTTCTCTGTGGAACCATCGGTGTTAAGTGTCAGTATTTGGAGTTTTGGCAGAACTTTGATGCAGAATTGTTTGTGAGCCGTCGTGGAACAAACATTTGACTAGAAAATCTGCTAATGCTTGAGCTTGTATTATTTTTCGGGGGGAGAAGTCAATTTGATATTCACTTAACTTCAACGCTCATTTTGAAGTTCGTCCCGATATGTCGGGCTTATGCAAACAGGGTACTTGTTAATATTGTAATAGCATGTGCTTGAAAATAAGGTTTGAGTTTTTGTGTTTTTATAATTAAACAAAATAAATGTTTTTCCTAAGAACTATAACGTTCTAATGGCTCGCGTAGAACATGACTCATATAGTAAATATGTTTCATGTTATTATTGCGTAAAGAACATAAAATAGAGCTAATCACTTTGGAAATGATAGCCAAATACAAATAAAGTTTTTCTCCTCTTATCGGGGTAACAAGAAGGGGAGAGGAAGATAGATATTCTTTTAGCTTTTGGAAAGCGAAAGAAGCTGCTGTAGTCCACTCAAATTTAGACGGGTGTCTTAAAATTTGATAGAAAGGGAGGTCTGTCTCTCCAGCTTATGCAAGGAACCTGCGTAGGGAGCCATCTTTCCCGCTAGGAATTGGACCTCTTTTACAGTCTTTAGTTTAGACATGTCTTGGATGGCCTTAATCTTCACTGGATTCGCCTCGATTCCCCTTTGTGAGACCATATACCCAAGGCACTTTCTGAAGTAACTCCAAAAGTGCATTTCATAGGATTTAATTTCATGCCAATCTTGCAAATTCTATCAAAAACCTCTTTCAAATCAAATGTGGCGGTGCTTTTATCTTTCGATTTAATAATTATATCGTCCACAAACATCTCCACTATCTTTCTGATAAGGCCTTCAAAAGCCTTATTCATTGATTCCTGAAATTTAACTCCTGCGTTTTTCAACCCGAAGGGCATGCGGGTGTAGCAGATGCCATCATTAGTAATGAAGGTCATTTTCACCATATCCTCTTCTGTCATCGGGATTTGGTGATACCCCTTGTATGCATCTAAAAGGGATAAAAATCCATGCCCTGCGACAGAGTCGACCAATTTGTAAATGTATGAGAGGGGGAAAGGCTTTTTGGGAATGATGTTATTCAAATTAGTGAAATTAATACAAATCCTCCACGCTTCTCCCGGTTTTGCCATAACCACCGAGTTAGATAAACATTATGGGATATCAATTGGTTTAATGATACTGGCTTTTAACAACTCTTGAACTTCTTTTCAGATGATTTCCTGTCTTTGCTTTGTGATTACCTTTTTTTTCTGGAAAACTAACTTTTATCCTTCCGGGATCCCAATTTGTGTTTGCAAACTCCCTGTGTACAACCCCGAGGTTTGTAAAGGACCATGCAAAAATATCATTATACTTAACAAGTTACTCAGCTAATTTCATTGGGAGATCAATTGGGAATGCTCTCCCAATCTGCATTGTCTGCTCTAGTTTCAACTAATCCAGAACAAATAACTCGTATTTGCCATCTGATTTGATCTTGGACCTTTGGCTGTCGTCGATGGATTCCTCTTTTTTCAACCTCTTGGAAAGTGACGAAGTAACACTCTTGGCTGCTTTTTGGTCACCTTAAATCGTATAGATTTCTTGACCCATCGGAATATCCATAGAAAGCTCACAGGTAGAAATCCTTACCTGAAATTGATTTAAGACAGATCTACCCATGATACAGTTATTTAGTGATGATGTGGAAACAATTAGGAACTCCACCATGTGGGCTACATCTTTAACTAAAACGGGAAGTATAATTTTCTTTCCATATTGTGTGCCCCGTAAACCCAACTTAAGGGGCTATATGCGGGTTGCCTCTGTCCCATGGAATGCCCATTTGTTTAAAAGTGTCCTTAAAAAGGACATTCGCTGAACTTCCGATGTCCACCGAAATTCTTTTAACGAGGCACTGATCAATGGTCATGGTGACGACCAGAAGTTCATTGACATGATTTTCATGGGTTCTCTTTCTTAAGGATGATAGGACAACATCTTAAATAACATTAATGACTTTCAAATGGGAAGATAAAGGTGATCATATTTTGTATTCTTCTTGTCATTATTACAAGGGTTTTTTTGTGTTATCTGATCCGAAAGATCGATTCGTGGAAGCATCATCAGTGAACTTTTTGAGTTTTTCGTTACGGATTGCTTACTCGATAGCCGTCTTCAGTTCATTACATTACTTTGTGTCATGCCCGTGATCTTTATGGAATCAGTAATATTTTGTAGAAAGCATTTTTGCAGGTCTGTCCAACATTCCCAGGGACTCCATTTGTTGCAAGACATCTAATTCGGGATTTTAAGTGGTGTGTAATTATATCGAGGAGTTTCAGATTTCTTTTGACCCAACCGATCATGCGTTGCAGGTTTTTGCCTGTAATCGGGATGCTTGAATTTTTTTGCAGTTTGTATCTCCTTGACTTCATAGTCTAAAATCTTGCTTCCGAAGAATATAGTCATCCGCATGAATGCATTGTTCTATCCGTTTCAACAAATCAGATATTGTAGTTGGCTCCTGCTTAGCCAACTTCTGGGAAAAAGCCTGTTTACTTAAACCCTTGTATAAATTCTTGTTCAGATAGATGATCGATCTCCTGAGCTGCCTGATTGAATCGGGGCGTGAAATCTCAAACTGTTTCGTTCGGGGCGCTGTCGTATACTCAGTAAAAAATCCAAAGTTAGCATGAAAATAGATTGTGGGAGGAAATTTTGGATAAATTTCTCTCCCAAATCGTGGAAACTATTGATGCTCCTTGGCTGCAGATGTGCATACCATGACAAGGCTTTTCCTATTAAAGAACTTGGAAACATACGACAACATACATTTAGGAAATATATCGTATGATGTGTTCTTTCAGATCACTCGAGTTATCATATGTGCTGAGCTTGAGATGAGAGAAATAATTGGGAACTTTCGCATAGGCATTTCATTCAGACAGCGGGTTGTGCTTCAGAAAGTCCCTGTTACCAGAATCTATTGTCGATGAAGGAGTCATTTGTGCAAAGTTCTGTTGATGAGATTGTAGATAGTTTGCGTCGGGGGCATGGGAGATGTCTACTGATGAGAGGTTCCATTGTCGAAAAAGAAATTTGATGGAATGAGGGAGAAGGAAAAGTAGTAGGGATATATTGCGATAGTTTGGCACAGATGAAACAGGAATTGCCTGTGGCAATGGTTTAGAGATAGACGCACTAGCTTGGAATGCTAGCATGGTTTGCAAGGAAACTAACAGAATTTGCAATTAAGCAATTTGATTTGATTCAAATTGACCATTGTGGAACTAGTATTCTAGAACATGAAAGAAGGCAATCCACTATCCATCGTTTGTTGAAAAGAAAAGAGATGGATATAGTTGTCGTTGCTAGTGTTCACAAGGTCAGAGGATTTTGAGGAACATCCTCCAACGATAAAGAATCAGATGTCATAAATAGGGAAGAGTTAAAAAATAAGTGTATGTGAAAGAGAAGAACATGGTGGGCACCAAATAATACATCTCAGGAGGTTGATCTTTACCAATTGACCTGAACAGAGAGAAAAGGATGACCAGAAAGTTTTACTCCTGTTTTACCTTCGATGCTTAAGTCAGATCAACTCTCACAAAGGTAGCGACGGAAAAGTAGAAAAAGAATAATGAGAGCCTCATAGTTTGTTATGAATTGTACCTTTTATACATAAGGTGAATATCCTTGTGGTTCA
Organism: Catharanthus roseus; assembly: GCA_028651295.1. Lineage (NCBI taxonomy): Eukaryota > Viridiplantae > Streptophyta > Magnoliopsida > Gentianales > Apocynaceae > Catharanthus > Catharanthus roseus. The sequence goes on along the minus strand of JAPQWS010000048.1, from coordinate 3,951,177 downwards.
ATGAAAGTTCCCATGATATCATCGTTGAGATCTGGTGATAATGACCCTAGGGGCAAATTAGAGATTACGTCCACAAAGGTTAAGAGAATGTGTGCCTCAACATGTGGGCCAAGTCATTCTCTTAATATAAAATAGTATTGGGCCAAGTAGGTTGGGCCTATATAGAATAGTTGATGGGCTACCCCCATCATATAGATTTAGCACTTGAACTTTCAAAATGTGCGAAATATATTTATCATTCGGTTAATTTTGACCGTTAAAAAGTTAATGGTCAATGATCTATAAGGATATGTTTGTAAAATCATATAATATCTATTTTTTATTTATTTCCTATTAAAGTTTTAGAGTTAGTTTCTTCTTCTTCCTCCCAATATTACTACTCGTAAGCATCCTCATTGCCTTCTCATTGTCGGTGATTGATACTATCACCTTCACCATAGATGGCTATCACTATTTTGCTCTTTCTTCACTCTTCGTCACCTCATCTCCCATCACTATTTACATACATCAATTTTCAAACACACTATTACTACCCCAAATTTCTGGAAGTAATCAAGCCTGAAGGTCCACTTCAAATAAGATCTTATTGCCGCGCAAAAGATAAATAGGTCAATCCTATTATAGATACAAACAAAGCTTAATTTATTGAGTTAATTCAAATTTCACAAATCCAACTCTGAATAAATTGAGAAGTTGATGAAATGTTTGGGATTTAAGAATTAGAGAGTGATGGAATATGATTTTTGGACATTTAGAAATGCTTTTTGAGTCCCACATTTGAATTCTACAAGTTCTTTTGGGGTTCACTCTCTATAATTATACTTCTTTGGTCTTGATACTGACTTAAATATAATAACAAAATAAAAAAATCAATCCTTACTTTCTGACTGTTGAAAAAATTATAGTTGATACTAAGTCTGGGAATAATCCCTTGTCTCGAACATTGCACATTGTTTATTTCCAAACCCCGAATACAATACGTTTCAAAAAAATCTCGCACATAACTCGGATAGCCACTCAAGGTTCTCAAAACCCAATTTCTATTTTTAATGGCTATCATGACTATCAAGAGTAATTTCCATTTTTAGTTGTATGATTGATTTCCTTAATGCTAGGCCCAAATTTCAGCCCAAGTTGGACCCACCAGTTAAGACTTTTTTTTTTTTCCTGGGAAATCATCAAACAGGAGAACAAGAAGTTCATCTAATTCCTTTTTTCTTCTTTGATAATGGGATCCCTATTAACCGAAAAATGAGTGACTAATCAACATCTAATGCCAAAAAAGCTTCTGGCTTCATCTGTATTTGTTGTTGCTGCTGCAGGCGATTAAGCTCCGATTTCTCACCGTCGGCACCGCTCATTCTTGCTGCTCCTACTACTGTTGCGCCACCATTGCCGCTGTTCCAAGAAGATATCTTTCAGTTTCTTTGGATCTGTTATGAGAGAAATTAAGGAATATAATATTTTCCAGATCTGAGCAGCTACATACCAGATTCAAATGATTTGCCTCATTATTTGCAAAACCCATCTGCTTTTCATGCGGATATTCCTCTCATAATTTCACATCTAAGCACAAAGAATAAGAAATTTAGCTATCTCTGGTTTAGTTTTTTATTTTGACTTTTGCCTTCCCAAGTTGAGAGAGGAATACAGATTACCAAGCCACAAGAAGTTTCCGACAAATGGATTAGAGACTGTCTTTAATAATTTATCTCTTATGTCAAATTTAGCCCGCATGCATTTTGGGGATATCGAGACCCACGGGCATACTAGTGAAGTTGGTTTCTTCAAATCTTGGGACATTAAAGAGCACAACCCCGCGTGAATCATCTAGGCTGGGGTATTCTATATTCAACAAGAACATAAGGATGGGCCAACTCAAGACCATGGCCTCTAATCAGGTTCAATCTATCTCCCTATTTTACTGCAATTTCTTGGAGAAGAGCGTATAAATTCTATAACAGCAGCAGCCATCACATACTATCCATATTTTCACTTGTTGGGAAAGAATATTACAGAATTTTTCTATGTTGAACCTGAGGTCTCGGTTTAGTTCTTAGAATTGGATTGGAATTATAATTAGAATTCTATAGAATTAGAATTTTATATAATTCTAAAAATTATAATTCTAATTTTTTTTTGGTAAAATTACAGAATTGTCTTAGAATTTATTTTCTAATTTTAATTTCTTTTTTTGAAAATCAAAAGAATTATAGAATTAGAATTCAAAATATAAATATATGTTTACTTCAAAAATATATATGTATATAAGAGTGAAAGCGAGAAAAGTGTATGAAGTTTAAAGAAGTGACTTAAATGTTTAAAGAGGGAAAAGTTGTTAATTCTTATAAGAGAAAAAGTATTTTAAATTTTAGAAACAGTCATATATGGTATATTTACCCCTCCCTTCTGAATGTAAATTTTTTATGCGGGACGGAACTGAATGTAATTCGTGATGGCCATTCGGGATTCCCAATACTAATTGCCATTTCTAGTTGGTTGATTTCATCCATTTTCACCTTTTGCTTTAACATAATCATCTCCAAATCGAATTTATTTCATCTCCAAATTAATATGGTATATTGTGACCACTTTGCTGCAGAAAAAGCAACTCGGGCCACTAAGAACCCCGAGAGATATTTTGCTTTGCTCAATCACTCCAAAAATATGTCCCCATATATTCGTATCTTGGAATCTTAATGTTACTTTATTGAAATATATGATTTTTTCCCTTATCGGGATTTTTACTCATTATCGGGACACAAATTTCCCGGTTCTGCTACCCCATATGCACGAAGGCACTAGTAGCTCGGGTTAAGCATCAACTTAGCCTCACTCGTAACAGCTTTTATTCAAGAATCTCTGGAAGGGGATACCATCACATATTACATCTTTATTTGACAAATATTATTTATCGGGACTTTCTTTGCAAGAAATATTTTAATATGAGAATTTTCTTCTTGGAAATATATTACCATGTTGGGATTTCATTATCGACAAACATTTTCAATTTGGGATAGTTTATTATCTCTGTCATCATATATTCAGAATCACTTTCTTCATATGAAATATTCTCTGCACAAAACATGTATTAATTTATTCAGGAGATTGTTATTCACGATATTTTCTTCATCTATGGTATGTTTTGTTAGGGGTGTATCCTCGTATAATGGAGCTTGTTGTTTCTATTAGTCTTGGATATCCCACCATTGTCTTAAGAGCAATTTTCCACCCCGAATGCAATGCAAGGAAAAGGTCTACAATGACTTTCTCTATTCTCTATGAAACATACCAGGGGAAACATACATAGGAGTCACATATATGGGCTTTGGAATGACTTCTAAGGTATGTGCCCAATCTATTTCCCCATGTCTCATTAACTCACAAGCTTTCAAAATGAAAAAATGACCGTACAGAAGCAAATAGTGCAACCTTCTCACACCACCCCCAGAGCACCTATAAATTCTGGTGGCTTTAGTCTTCCGCATGTGGGGGGGGGGGGGGAGAGGGGGGGGGGTGTTTCATTACAGTTTATTACTCTCAATCATAGTTCTTTGTTTTTTTAAGCGCCTCAAAAATAAGGGAAATGAATTTCTTAGTTAAAGCTTCCAATTACATTATTTTTTTACATTTCGCCTTTCGTTTGCTATATAAAAAAATTAAATTATTTTTACGCTCCAAGTTTTAAAGTACACTTAGAGAATATGTGTATTTTCGAAAACAATCTGTATCATTTTGAAAACAACTTATACCATTGCAGGAACTACCTATATAATTATTTCACGATACTTATGCATGTATCACTATTCGTGTTTCATTACTTACGAGAATCACGCATAAATTTTTTAATTATGTTGAAATTCAACACTTTGACCCTTGAATTGTGTTCTAATGTGTAATTATTTTTAGAAGGGATTTGCGGTATATCAATTTTTTTGGAGAGAATAATGTGGAATATGACTTTTGAGTTCTTAAGAAAGTTTTTTGAAGTCTCATATAGGAACTCAGCAACTTTTCTTAGGCTCCACTCTCTGTAATAAGATACACTCCTCTACCTTTTTCTTAGTCTCTCTATACTCTTGGAACTTAGCCTTTAAGGTTTAACTCTACTCTCAATAATTTTTGCATTTATTATTATTATTTATCTATGATCGTGATACTAATTTAATGCTAATTTAAGTATTCAAGCAGAAATGGGAATCAATCTTCACCTATTTTTAATTCGCTCTTATCTTACAAGTCTAAGTCCCGAAGGCAGCAGAATTTGTTGATGGGTTTTCGACTGGAGATCAGAGAAAGAGTTAGAACTCTTCTATCTTCCGAAATCACAGAAGTCCATGGTAATAAAGACATCAAGCAAAATTCCATAATCTTCCATATCATTCCTATGTTGATTGTCAAACCATGTTTACCTAACTGATTATATTAGTATATAATTCCAACTCATCAAACCATGTTTGCTCAACCCCTTCTCGTAGGCCTGGCAAAAACTCACGAGACCATGATCTTCCATAAATAGATATAGATGAGGGGATTGAATGGGTAAGAACATTAAATATGAACGATGAATCTTTAGAATATTCAAAACTTTTTATCTTAAAAATAATATTGTCCCACAATAATTAAATAGCTTAGCTCTAATTAGACCAAAAACACCTTATGACTTTTTTTCTTATAACAAAAAACACCTCCTAAATTTTTTTTGATCTCTTTAATCTTTTTTTCCCTGTAAGTCTCTTTAATCTTATTAACATATAAAAACCACTATATAAAAAAGGATCCCTTTCCAGCGAAAAAAAAAATGTGAAAAGCATACCCACCTTTTATTTATTTTTTAGAATTCACGGCGCTCTATTTAAAATTTAAACTTAATTTCTTTCTCTAAAACTCTTGTTTACTTTCTCTCTTTAAAATTCACGATATTTTTTCTTTTTAAAATTCAAGACACTTTATCTTTCTAAAATTCACGTTCACTTTCTCTCTCTAAATATATACTCACTTCCTCTCTCTAAAATAATATTGAAAGAAAATTTTGTAAAATTAAAAATAAATAGTTAATGGGTTTATATAACACCATTTCTTAATGAAAAATTACAAAATAATTAACAGGTTTACAAAAGTCCATTAGTGAGAAATTGTAATGGTTAATATGGATGTCCGTGGGCAGCCCATTTAAGATGCTCATTGAGCACCCAATAAAACTAATGTTTAGAGTGCCTATGACTGATCTATTTATGTTCATTGTCCATTTTTAAATTCACACATTTAAGTTCATTAATGTTTAGAATGAGGGGACAATACCTTACTAAGACCTCACCCAATCCGTCCATTTGTCGGCCCACATTCTTGCATTAAATTAAGCATTTCCATGATTCACAAATCTCACCCTACATACCGGTTACAATGGAATTCCAAGAAAAAATATGCATCACCTTCAATTCTCTTGTTTCATGGCTGAGAAAATAGAGAAAAGAAATTATGGTGACGAACACCGAGTTCCGAGTTGTGCTAACAATGGCTGACGCCGTGTCTGCCCACTTACCTTGTCAAGATAGGGAGATCAGAGAAAAAAAAAAAAAACAAAAGGATCAAGAGAAAATAGTAAATGTCTAAAATAGGTTTAAAAAAGGTCCTCCGTTTGTTGTTTAACTGTAAGATTATGAGAAATGTCCAATTTTAGACAATAATTATTGTTCAAATATTAAAATTGATCGCCGTAAATATAAGTATTAAAACTAAAAATTGAATAAGTCTTGGAGTTGTTGAGACCTTTTACCCTTGATTTTTTAACGTTAAAGTATTTTGCATATTCCATTAATTAGAAGTGTTTTATAAACTAATCTTAGACCTCTAAAAAAAAACTAATTTTAGGCCAAAAAAACAAGGTGGACCTATATAGCTAATTTTTTTTTCCCCTTTGGAATACGCCTATATAGCTAGATTGTTTTGGGACTTTAATTTATCCAAATCAACGGGCAACATTCATTTGCTCCCCTCCCCCCCAAAAAAAATGTTAATTTGAAATCAAAACAAAAATGTAAGGGTTAGTTTTAAAAAAAGGTAAACAATTTTGTCCCTGGAATTGGACCACATTTTGAATCAAAATATCAACTTAATCCCCACAAATGGCAAATATGCATCAATCAAGGGACCCTTGATTGAAAATGTCCTCCAATTAATTGAAAAATAAAGCATATTTTAAATGTGAATCGAGCTTCTAGGAAATTATTGTGGTTCTCAAAAAGAAATTATTATGGCTTATCAAAACGATGGAATGTAATTGGCTCAAAGTTGGTGTGGATCTTGTTGAGAATCCCACATCGGCTAATTAAAGAAAATAATTACAACTTATAAAGACTTGGACAGTCTTTTCCTCTTAAGGTACCTTTTGGGGTGAGTTAGGCCCAAGCCCAAAAATTCTCAAGCCCAAAAATTCTAACATGGTATTAGAGTCAGTTGTTGTCTGTAGGGATTTTTTTTTTTGTGTTTTTTTTGCAAGTGCTTAGAAAGGGCATAAGGTAGAAGTTGGAAATTTGCCATAGGAAGGCAATTTTTATACAGATTTCATGGCCAAGAAGGGAGAGGCTCTTTTGATTTTTGGATGGATATCGGAAATGTGAACCTCGACTCCTTTTTTGTTTTTAATTCTCTGCCTTTATTTGTAAGCCAGATGTTGGCCTTTGATGGCCGGGAGCAGTAAACTCGGACTGGTCTGTATGCATAATAGTTAATCTAATGCCTTTTTTTTTGTTTGAAAAAAAAAAGTTGGAAATTATCCAATCAATCATGTTGGCCAATGTGTTGTTGAAGCACCCTCTACTTGGCAAAAGTGTGTTGTAAAAGTAATTTTAACCTGACCAAAGATCTCATATGATCGAATAACTTTCTTCGGAATATTATCAAATAATTAAATAAAATAAATGTATGAATACTCAATAAAAAAGAAAAATTATATTATAACCCACAAGAATCACAAGAATTTCAAGAATGATTTAAAAGATTAACTAAGAATATATACTTCATTTATAATAGAACTTTTGAATAATAAGAAATACAAATAAACATTCTTATCCCCTATGCTTTTTTATACTGAACCATCATCTTATTACCTGATGAAATACAAATTTTTATTCACTTAGAACTGTTTATCATTGTTCCATATTATTATAACCGTCCAACCTTCATTCCTTTTTAACTTTTGCGACATATATTTTTGGGATATGAAATATATGTAAAGGTTCATAGATTGAGCTTCTTGGGTCCTAATTTGAAGATTCAGACATGTAAGATATTTGTTTATTTTATTATTTTTTAGTATTCCTTTATCTTATTAATTTATTAAGTTATGATTTTGTATCTGTTAATTTACTTAATATTTTCTTTTATAATTGTAAATTCTTTTAATCCTCCAACTTTCCTACTTTCTTTTTATGTTGAAGAAACAATTTGAGAATTTTTTAATTATAATAGTTCTAGTATTTTTATCAACGAATAATTTTTATTTAGAAAAAAAAAAAATAGGATAGGTCCAATGGTGTAGAAAGTGACCTATAAAATGTGGTTGTTGTATGTTTAATTACTTGTACACATTTGTGACTCTTACAACTCATTTAAGGTCCCAAGAAAAACGTGACTGAAATTGCCATATATACTATTTAGAACTGTACTTAAAAGATTAGGACCACAAAATGCTTATTGGCGGCTGGCCTAGTGGCTCATACTAGTAGGAAAGTATGAATGAAATGCATGGCAAAAATGATTTCTCAGTTTTAATTCTGTCCTTTAAAAGAAGAGAAAAAAAAAAAAAAAAAAACTCCATTCAAATAATTGAGATGATGAAGCTCAAAACCTGAATTCCTTTCTTCACTTCTGGTTTTATATTATATATATGTACATATAGATTTGCTTATTTTAGATAACAGCCCGCTAATTAAAAACTCAATGGCACTTATCTTCATAAACTTGCTTTTTCCTGCTACTAGAGTTATCCGGCCGCAACCCCGAGATCTTGTTCCAGCAGCCTTCCATGGCGGCCGCTGCACTTGTTTTTCTGTTCGGTGTATAAAAAATGAAACTGTCCCTAAACTTTCCGATCAGAAATTATCAGTTAGGAGATCAGCAAATTATCAACCTCCTAATTGGGATTATAAGCTGCTGGAGTCACTGAAAAATGAATATGCTGTAATTTTCCTTTCTTTGTTCTAGTTTATTATTATTGGTTTTTTTTTTTTGGATAAATGGTTTATTATTATTGGTTCTTCTTATTAGGAGTATCCCTCAATAATATTGGATATTTTGCATAAAACATTTAATTGCATGTAAGGAATATTGGTCAGTTTTCCCCTTATACAAGTACTTTTTATAGCAATTAAATGAGTTTTTCTTTTTCACTTTGACCCAACATCTTCTATCACTTTTTTCACAAACTCTAAAAAAACACATTTTTCAAATTAAATTACTATCCCAGTTGAATCCTAAGTTTACAACATGATAGTGAACAATTAGAGTGGAATCTAAATTTACAAAAGTAAATAAATAAGAGGATTACTCAAATTTATAAATTTCTAACTTTACTATTAAAAGATGCCATAAAAAAATTTACAAAAAATTTATTTATTTTTTATCATAGTCAGTACAGTATTCTCAACTTACTAAAAAAGTTGCCAAATTTATATAAGATTTATCTCCTCATGTCTAGAGATGAACATTTAGAGGGTGAAACTTATCGGGCTTGACTTTTTTGTGTAACTTGATATGGGGTATTAAATTAGATGGCTCCATAACTATGTTGAACTATTTGGCTTTGGATAATTTTATCCCAAAACGTGTTTCCGTATTTTTCAAAGAAGCATTATCCAATTTTATAAAAGTTAATTTGTTCATTAACAATTTAATTCGAAATTTACAACGAATTTGTCTACAAAGCTACAAAGCTGAGCATCTAAAGCTTTAATAGGTATATAGGGCTAGATTTGTGGGTGTCCCAACACCATAAAAATAATGTTTAATGTTTGTCTGCCTATGAAGATCTCAATCTTGTCCATTATGTTGATCATCCACAAATATCCAATCGTCTGGTACTTGATGTGAAGAGATTGCGTTAAAACTTGAATTATTTCAGATTCTTTAAAGAGTGATGTTATATAGATCAACATTTATCTCAGTAATTGGATTAGAAAAAAAAGGGTCAAAATAATCTAATACATATTTCATATACTTTCTTTGTATTAGTTATTTATAAATCCTCAAGGGGAAAAAAAAAAAAAGAAACCCTAAACTATTAAAATTGATTACTATAAAACAATTTGGAACATATAGTGCATTAAAGATATATTAGATGATCTGACTGATGTAAAATTGTCTTACCGTGAAAACTTCCTTTCTTAATAGATGGTAAAAAATATTTTACTCTTTTATTGACAAATTTATCTTCTTTTCATTCAACTAATTAGACCATGATTTGATCGAACAAACATTTTTTTTAATATATATATATATATATTTATTGATCTCATATTGCCTAGTTTGTATAAAAATTAATTTCATATAAGGTTTGACAATCTTCTTCATGTAGGGACTAATGTATAAAGAGCAGTCAAATGTTCTACTGGAACAAGTGAAAATGATGTTGGAAGAGGAGATGAACCCACTTTCTCAATTGGAGCTAATTGATGACTTGCAAAGACTTGGCATATTTTACCACTTTGAGGACAAAATCCAATCAATTTTAACAAGAATATATATGGAGAGCAGCAGCAAGTTCATGCCAAACAAGAAAGGATTATATGAAACTGCTCTTGAATTTAGACTCCTTAGACAGCACCATTTTCATGTCCCACAAGGTTTACATTCTAAATTGTCAATGTTTTCTCTCTAATTTTGTTATTTTCCTCATGTATATCAAGTGAACACTTTTTCCTATTTCGCAGAGGTTTTTGATTGTTTTAGATGTGATCAATTGGGTGATTTTAAGGCTAGCCTCAGTGAGGATACAAAAGGATTGTTGCATTTGTATGAAGCTTCATTCCTTCTAACAGAAAATGAAAGGACCTTGGAGTTAGCAAGAGAATTCACAACTAAGAATCTCAAGAAAAAGTTAGAGAAAAAAAAGGTAATTGATCCTGAATTAGTTGTATTAATAGAACATGCCATTGAACTTCCCCTCCACTGGAGGATGTTACGATTGGAGGCAAGATGGTTCATAGATATATACGAAAAAAGAAGAGAAATGTGTCCTGCTATACTTAAACTGGCAAAATTGGACTTCAACATTGTTCAGGCAAGTCATCAAATGGATCTTCAATATGCATTAAGGTAAGAGGGATTTCGCTTAACTCATCTTATTATAAATTAACTAATGATTTGGATTTTTTAAAAAATTGCTGCAAACATTTAGCAACAATGCTACATGCAACGGTTCAGAAAACCACTGTCGTTTTACTCATCATTTGTATTTTCTGTTTCAAAATCGTCGCGAACATTTAACACAGTTCTATATGCAACGGCTTGAAAAACGGCAGCGAAATCATTTTCTAGGAGTTCTAAATAAAGTCCCAAAACAATATTTACTCTTTTTTGCAGCGAACATCTTGATATCTTTTTAGAAAGTTTATTAATCTTACTTTGAAAGGTTTGAGAATGTGTAAGGGATGATATAAAAATAAATATATCCTCTTAGTTTAAGTATGATGTGTCAGTTGTAGATACCAATTTAGACCGTGAGTTGCATATTGCGAATGTAGAAAAGTAATTTTGTCTAAAAAAATAAGTATCACAGTGAAAGTTTTACTTTTTTGAGATAGCAAATATAGAATTATATTGAAAGATTAAATCGCCTTAAATAACATTTTTGTGCAGGTGGTGGAAGAGCACTAGTTTCTCAGAAAGATTAAAATTTTCAAGGGATAGATTGGTTGAACACTTCTTCTGGACGGTAGGAATAATCTTTGATCCAGAATATGGATATTGTAGAAGAATGAAAACAAAGGTTGTTGCTCTGATAACAACAATAGATGATATTTATGATGTTTATGGAACATTGGATGAGTTGGAACTCTTCACTAATGCTGTAGAAAGGTTTGAAACTTCCATTTTAATAATTACTCATTTTGAAAGAACAATGAGATTTACTGCTTATTTTTTAAATGACTTTCAGATGGGATATCAAAGCAGTTGACAAACTTCCAGACTACATGAAAATGTGCTACCTTGAACTCTACAACTCTGTTAATGAAATGGCTTATGATTCTATGAAAGAACAAGGAGTTTACATCATTCCACACCTAAGCAAAGCGGTTTGTTTTACTTCACATTAATCTTAAAAGATTGACAATATATTTTGTATATGCTTATAATGGGTAAATAGATATTAATATTTCGTAACTATTTTTGAATTGCAATTTATATATATAGTATTTACTCATTTATATATTTATCAACTTTTTTTGAGACGCTATTTCTATTCGTACCAATCTTCACAACAATTTTAGGTAAATTGACTTAAACTTTTCTCACATAGAATTTAATTAAGGGACAAATATATTACCACAATCCATTTTCCTCATTAACCTTACAAAAAAAATATTATTCAAGTTAATGTAAGGTCATTCAGTCACCCGAATTTGTCTGTCCGATTCGAATTTCGATTATATTAAAAAGGAAAAATGGATTGCAGTGATTTTCTTACTTTTAAAATCAGTGACACATGAGATGAGCAATAGTCAATTTGTTTAAATAAATCATAAAAACTAATGGTGGATAAAAATAGCGTCTCAAAACATATTTGTATATTGTTGAGAATGAAAATTTCACATTGGCTAATTAAATAAAATAATTATTATTTATAAAGACTTGGACAGTCCTCCCATCTTGAGGTACCTTTTGGGATGAGTTAGGCCCAAGTCTAAAAATTCTAACATGGTATCAGAGCCTTGGTGTTGGGCCACCTGCAGAATGCCACGCTCCAGGCCAAAAAATGATCAGTTTGAGCGTGAGGGAGTGTGTTAAGCATGAAAATATCACATTGGCTAATTAAAGAAAATAATTACTTCTCCCCTCTTGAAGTACCTTTTGAAATGAGTTAGCCCCAAGTCCAAAAATTCAAACATACATATATAATAAATTTATATATAATGAAAGTAAAGATAATGTATAAAAAATGACAATTCAAAGATCATTTTTGTATATTAATAGTCATTTTTCTTTCAGCAAAAAATTCATAATCTGATCACATTCATATTTCTTCAGTGGGCAGAACTTTGCCGAGCGTACTTAAAAGAGGCGAAATGGTACTTTAGTGGTAAAACACCAACGCTAGAAGAATACCTCAATAATGGCTGGATTTCAGGGGGAACTGCATTAGTACTGGCACATGCGTATTTCTTGGTCACCAATCCTGTCAAGAAAGAGGCCTTAGAATGCTTATTATTAGATAATAAGTATCACAATATTATTCGTTGCTCATCCATGATTTTACGTCTCTCAGATGATCTCGGAACATCATCGGTATGTATAATTTTTAATATGAATTTTTATTTTTAATACTATTTTTGTTTCAATTTATCTGTCACCTGAATATTTTTTTTCATTTAAAATTAAAAAATTATCGTTTTAATAAATCAATAGAGTATTAAATGAAAAGTTTTTACGCATCTGATATTCAGATACAAGGGCAATTTAGTTAATTGCCCAACTCATATTCTTGCAAAGGCTAATTTGCATCCTTATGTTTCTTTAGAAGGGATTTGTGACATTTTCCTTTATGTAGTGCATGCCACTTTGATAAATATTAATAATATATAACTTAGTTTTATCTAAAAAATTGTAATAGTTTATTCAACTTTCAATCAAATAATTTGATTATTTTTTAATAGTTGTCTTATGTTCTAAAGTGACAAATAATTTAAAGAAAAAATGAGTACTAAAATTTAACATTGTTTCATTAATTGTGCTTAATTGAACAGGATGAGATGAAACGAGGAGATGTATCAAAATCGATACAATGTTACATGAAGGAAAGCGGTGCTTCAGAAGAAGAAGCCAGGGAGTATATAAGGTTGTTGATTAGAGAGATGTGGACGGAAATGAATAAAGAAATACTTAGAGAAACTCCTTTTTCTCAAACATTTATAGAAATAGCAATGAATATTGGCAGAATGGCACAGTGCATTTACCAAAATGGAGATGGACATGGCAATCTAGATTCCATTACTAGAGAACGCATTCCGGCTTTGCTTTTTGAGCCCATTCATCTTGCAAATTAAACTAATTTGATCCCCAGATTCACCCAAATATGAATAAGAAACTTTTAACTTTTTGTGTATATGATTATTAATTGCGTTTAATTTCCAATTTTCACATAAATTTGTTGCTAATAATATTTCCTATAGGTATTCTTCTATATACCTTATCACTGGATAATTTTTCAAGTCAATAGAAATATCATTGATCTTTTTATTGTTATTAATATTAAACGAAAGAGAATATAGTAAAAAACGTTCTTTTATCTTTTTATGTTTTATTAATTTTGGGCGTATTCATTTTTTATCGCTGTTTATGCCATTCAACTTTTTTGTGTTGTCACTTATGCCATTCAAGTGAGTACGACTGGCCCAAAATGTCAAGACGCGTTAGTTTATGGTGTTTTAGTTGGAGATCATTATTCAATTACGTATAGTTTCTTCATAAAAGGGTAAAATAAACATAACCCTTATTTTCTAATAAATTGCCCTATCATGCAAAATTAAATACATCCTCTACGTGTATAGTTTTTTCCCACATTTTTCTTTTGTGTTATTCCATTGTCACTTTGTAAAGGTAGTATTTTACCTTTTTATGAACAAATCATGTAGATTTTTATGTGATGATTTCTGCACAAAGACACCAGAAACTTCTGTGTTTTGGCATTTTGTCATTTGTAAAAATTTGAATAGTATAAACAACAATAAAAAAAATTTAGTTGTATAAGTAGCGACCAGTCTCACTTCATGGCATTCCACAAACGATCTTAATTTTTTTAACAAAAAAATTTCGCGCGTTTTTTCGTCCGGTACTAATCTAACTCCATTTCCTTGCTGATAGGAAATAGCGGCCGGCTCCGCCTTAGAGAGAAGCCTCCACATGAGTAGTGGTGGGCGAAGCGGAAGCGAGAATGTCGGCTTGAATAATGCAAACATTGGTGAGAATCCAATGTCCCAAAAACCTAAGGGTACGCCAGTACCATATTCAGAGTTGGGATTTTCCTCATTGAAGGAATACTCCTAGCGCTGATTATGATTGAGTTAAACACATGGTTGACGAGCACTAGTACCTAATGAGATGAGGATCCCTCTATATTTATATATTTATGTTAGATTAAATCCCAATTGGAATGAAATATAAAGAGTATACAGAGGGAACAATGCTTTCAATCGTCTTACGCCCCATCCCTCAATGTTTGAATCTCTTTTTTGAAGCTGGAAAAGAGTTCATGAACCTTCTGCAGTTTCATCCAGCTATCATACCCGGAGGTAGAGCATACCAAAGATTGAATACCCTAGCGAAACAAGTATGGTTTCTAAGAGGGCTGCTCTATTGGGAGTGATTTTCAAGGGAAAGACATCTATCTCTTAGTTATATCCCCTCTGGAAGTTCCTCACGATGCCCATGAATACCTCCGGGGAGTAGTTAAATGTTAGTTTAAAGTGTCACACGATAGAGCTGCTGGTAGACGAAAGGCGTAGCTGAATAAGGAAACAGATGCTGATAGGACAAAACCTCTATCTAAGTCTAAGTATGAAAATCTTATTTTTTTCGGGGCTCCCCCAATCTCGATCCAAATCATCTAACATCAAGTTTGGTAGTTTGCTTGCTCGCTCATTTTTAGGGCGAAAAATAAAAGTATAGGCCGTCTACAGTACATCTGAGTCCCTCCTTTCCAAATTTGCTTGCTTTGCTTGTTTTTGGCTCTTCAATTGGTCTTGGAAGGAATGGGAAACAGCAAGAAAAGGAGAATCTAGCTAGCTAGCCCTATTATTATTATTATTATTATTATTATTATTATTATTATTATTATTATTATTATTATTATTATTATTATTATTATTATTATTATTATTATTATGTAGAGAAAAGCCTCGGACCAAGAGGAGTGATCTCTATCCTGAGATTCAAGCACCCATCGATCAATGAAGTAACTCGAAGTTGAGGAAAAATAGAACTCAAACTCAAATATCTCTTCTAGGAAGAAAACAGGAGTTCATCCAGTGCTCTCCATTGGCGGCATTGGCAACTTTTGAAATTTTAAGGTTTTAATTCCTTCCCCGCATTGTTGTTCAATCCTTGCCTTCTTGTCCTTGCCAGATTATGGCAGTTATTCGGCTCTGAAGATTGCCCCAATATACTAACCTCTTTAGCTACCAATTCCTCCCCTCTTCCCCCTCCCCTTCTCCCTCCCCCACCAAGAAAAACCAAAAGTTATAGAATGGAAAAAGAGTTTATTTAAACGGGAATGGGGCTTCTAGGAAATGATTATTGTCTTACTTATAATAATAATAATAATAATAATAATAATAATAATAATAATAATAATAATAATAATAATAATAATAAGGTTTTGCCTATTGATTAATACGTGCCCAATGTCACATATTAATGTGATTTACTCCCTATTTTTAAAATATATGTTTTTCTTTCTAGAAAAAAAGATATATGTTTTTCTTAAAATTTAATAATTTTTATTAGACTTTGAAGAAAAAATAATTTTTATTAAATTATTAAATTTTATAACATTTATTACCCTTAAATTATCACAGTAATAATAAAAAAAAAAGCTATATTAGTATATTTATTACATATTTTAGTATGTTTTATGCACTTAATGTGTTCATTAAAAGTATACTAGTAACTCAATTTTAAAAGCATCCCTCACTATACAATTGGTTATGGATTCGACTCTTCGTTTCAAAGTTAAATATAAATCAATATTACATTTCCAACTTTTCGGTATAATTCTGTTGACCATGTTGGGACTACTAGAATTAGAAAAACTCAATTTGACTATAAAGAAAAGCCTAATCTTTGATGGATAAATACACATAATTTCGAGTGTTAACATAAATTTGGTCAAACCAATAGTCCACAAATAGTTTTAAAAATAGCTTAGATAGTAACCTGAAGGCGACAACCATGTCCAGGATCATGCCATTTTGCATCCTATAGAAATTTGGCCGAGGCTGCAACTTTAGTCCAATTTCAACATCATAAGACTTGGAGGCTAAGAAATCCTTGATGAATTTTTCAAATTGTCCCATTTCTTGGGACCTTCATCTAATTCCTTGGCCGCCACAACCACAATTTCTTGTGTGCGTATAAATAGAAGGAAAGAAATGATCAACAGAAATTAGAGTGATTATTGTTGATTCGAGTAGTACTAGGTTTTTTTTAATTGAAAATTTTAAGGTTATTAATTACTATGGCTTTCATGTCCAATTTGTTAGTTTGTTTCGGGGATTCTGGAAAAGTTGCATCATGTGATCAAGAAGGATCAAAAGATTTGAAGAACCAAAAAGATGTCCAATTTAGTAAAGTGCAGTCAATTAGGGTCACAGACAAGAATGGGAAGAACAAACCCAAGGGTGCCCCTATTCCCATGTCATATTACCCCATTGGAAGCAATTTTTCTCGATTATAAACCGTTGAAGGCAACAGAGCTCAAATCCTTCTTGAGGGACTTTTGCCCCCCCCTCCCACCTTTTTTTTTTCATTTAATTTTATTATTTTTATGCTTAAAATATTGATTGCATGTCAATGAATAAGATTTTGTCCGTTGATGTAACTTACTGTTATATATAAGATCATAATGTTTTATATTATATGTTTATTTAAATATCAAGATACAAGAATTGAATGTGAATAGATCTGTTTGAGATAGATATCTAATAAATTATTAATATGCTTTGTAACTTTATTTCTAATTGTAAAAGAAATCGACAAATTCATTGTAATAATTAGCAGGTGTACATAGTATTAACCATATTCTTTTGAGTTTTTATATTATGATTTTACTACATAGGAATAAGAGAGTATTAAGTGGGATTACGAAGGAATACAAAATTTGAGATACATATATAAATTAATAATACATCTTTGTTTTTTATAATTAATTTGATTGAAAAGATGAGAGCCATTGAGAGTTTTTACATCAACTAAGTTCTTCAATTAACTTGAAATAGGATTTAGTTAATTTATTATATATATACTTTATACAGAATTTAAAGCATTCAGCGGGGATAGCTCAGTTGGGAGAGCGTCAGACTGAAGATCTGAAGGCCGCGTGTTCGATCCACGCTCATCGCAGTTGTTTTTCCTTTTCCTTTTATTTGGAAAATATGCATAAAAGTTTTGATATTCACCTTCTAGATACTTAGTGCTTAACAAATCTGATTAACTTTACATTTACCAAATATTTTCAGCGCATTATATAAGCGAATTTATTCCCAAAAAAAGTACCATGTCCATTTGTAAGTCAAAAAGATTGAATATAATATCAATTTTAAAATGAGAAACTGGTTATATCTTAAATTATTTAGTTTTTTCATTTTATTCATATAATTATTTTATTTTATTTTTATTTATGAACTATTATTTAACCATCATATAAAATTTTCTTAGCAATGATAAAATCTCACAAAGATATTGTTACTCGATTCTCCTAATATGACACGTGAATATCTTTAATTTGTGTAAGTTGATTTTTTAAATTTTCATTGGGAGTAAAAACATTCTACATTTGTAGTAATCCAAATATAATTTATTAAAAAAAGGATAAAATATAAATTTATAAATATAATGAGAAAAATCAAATTAGAATAGTACGTAAATATTTAAAAATAATTTCTCTTATAAATTTAAAAAATGAATTGCCTTCATATAACTAATATATATAAGTAATATGAAAGGTAAAAATGTATATTCAAATCTACAATGGAATTTCTTTCTCCCCTCTTATTGTATTTAATTTTGTCTTTCTTGGATCAAGATATGAAAAGCAAAAGCAGATCCCAAAAGTTTGGAAGTGCTGCACAACAAAGCCATGGAGGAAAAAAGTATTGCTGATACCTAGCAAAAGGGCAAAAAAAAGTATCGCTGATATGACAAATTTTTTTCCTTTTTTTTTTTTTTTTTTAAATTTATCGTGGAAACAAATTGTTTGCCTCCCAAGTTCTTAATTGCTCTCTGGATATGAATATTTATATGATTGGTCAAATTGATTCAAAGTTCAAACTCAATGTTTTCTTTTTCCTTTGTGGACAATGAATTCAAAAGAATAAACCAAAAGAAATAGGGTGTTGATGCTGGTTTGGCTCCCAATAAATCAGTCTCAGAGAGAATTTTCAAAGCGTATTTGCGTTGGCATAAGAATAAGTTCGAAGAATTTCTTGGAATTTCGATACCTAAAAAATATTTGAGAGGACCCAAGTCCTTCATATGAAAGCATTTATTTATGGAAATTTTGAATTTTTCTAGAGTGCGTAGGGAATTTCCAGTAATTAGTAAATCATCCACATAAATGAGAACGCATAGAAAAATTCTGTCTCAAGAGTATGTGAAAAGAGAGTAATCGGCATAAGATTGGGAGAAGCCATACTTACGAAGAGCTGAAGTAAGTTTTGAAAACCAACATCGAGGAGCTTGGCGAAGTCTATATAAAGATTTCTTCAAGAGACAAACTTGACCGCGGAAAGATGGGCGAAAACCAGGTGGAGGTCGCATATATACTTCCTCTTGTAAATCTCCATGAAGGAATGCATTGTGGACATCCATCTGATGGATAGGCCAGTTTCGAGCAGTAGCAACAGAAAGTAGAGTTCGAACGGTGACCATTTTAGCCACTGGAGCAAAAGCGTCTGTAAAGTCGATACCTGGTATTTATGTGTTTCCTAAAATCACCAAGCGGGCTTTATATCGTTCGATAGTGCCATCTGCTTTGTATTTAATTCGAAAAACCCATTTACTTCCCAAGGCACGTTTTCCAGGAGGCAAGGATGTCAAGGACCATGTGCCATTTTTTTCAAGTGCATCAATTTCGTGGCGCATAGCGGCGCGCCAAAGAGGATTTGAGACTGCTTTGGAGTAGGTGGTGGGCTCGGATGGCTATAGAAGCTCAAAAATGCCTGTGGGAAGGAGAAAATTTTCCATAGTCCACAAAATGAGTTATTGGATAGAGGGACGTATCTGAGAGGTCCGGAGAGGGTGAGTGAGCAGTGGAGGAATGGGATGTAGAAGACTTCCATATAGCATTGCAGTCATAGTCTCTGAGTCGATGCAGAATACTTTTTATTCTAGTGCTTTTTCTTGTGCTGAGAATGGACGGATTTTCTTGTGGATTTATTTTGGAAGCTGGTGCTTGGGTATCTTCCGCAGCCTGTTCTTGCTGCTGGGGAGTTATTTTCTGGAAATTTTGGTGGGCAGAAGATGTGGCTGGCCCAAGGCTGGAATGAACCTCTTGTTGGGTTGCTGAGAAGGTTATTGTCGCTGGGCCATAAGGAGCAGCAACTGGAGGTGGGTCGCATGAGGCTTCAGGAGAGCTGGGCCGCGTGATGCTGGGCTTCAGGAGGCAGCTGGAGGTTCTGGTGCAGAGCATGCGGGTGGGCCAGGTGAAGCAGCTGACGCAGATGGGCCGCGTAAGGTTTTTGGTCCGCGTGATGCTGGGCTTCGGTAGGCTGTTGGAGGTGCTGGTGCGGAGCTCGCAATTGGGCCAGGCGAAGCTACTTGGCCGCGTGCAGGGGTGGGCGAGGCTGCTGCACAGATGGGCCGCTCAATGCTTCTGGGCCGCGACTAGGGTGTTTCTTTTGTGGGCTGTTGGATTTTGGGCCAATACTCCCCCTATCTTGTATACAGGTTTCCTTGGAGCCTAAAATTTGTTCTCCAAAATTGTATAACTGTGTAAAATCCGTAAGATGGATTAAGGCTTCGGATTTTTCTTTGTACGGAAAGCTTATCTCGTCAAAATTCACATCTCGGGATATAATAAAATTTTCTATTTGCAAGTCATAAAATATCCAACCTTTCTTGTTAAAGGAAAGCCAACGAAAACACACCTTCGACTGCGGGCTCGAAATTTATCTTTAGCTGGATCATGGTCATGGACATAGGCTAAACATCCAAAACTTTTAACATGAGAGTATGAAGGTTTCTTTCCAAACAATAGCTCAAAAGGAGTTTTACTGTGTAATAACTTTGAAGGCGTGCGATTGATTAGATATCCTGCTGTTAGAACACATTCTCCCCAAAACTTGATTGGTAGATTAGCTTGAAAACGCAAGGCGCGGGCGACATTTAGAATATGACGATGTTTACGTTCAACTCGTCCGTTTTGTTGTGGAGTACCAGGAATGGTTGTTTGGTGTATTATGCCTTGAGTAGAAAAATATGATTTGAGACATATGAACTCCGTGCCATTGTCACTCCAAATTAGTTTTATGGTTTTGTGAAATTGGGTTTTTGACCATTGCAAAGAAATCCTTTAAGGTAGACGCGACTTCGCTTTTCTCAGATAGTAAATATATCCAGACAGCTCTAGAAAAATCATCCAAAATAGTTAGAAAATAAGAAGCTCCTATGGTAGATGTAGTTTTGTATGGGCTCCATAAGTCACAATGGACTAAATCAAAGATTTCAGATGTTTTATTTATGCTCAAGGAAAAATGATTACGGGTCTGTTTGGCACGTAAGCACACATTACAAGGGCTAGTCTTGGTTGTAGAAGAGTTGAACAATTTACTTACTACAAAATCCGAAGGATGACCCAATCGAATATACCACAATGTGCTGGAATCAAGAACTTCACTAGAAAAAGCAAATAGATCTGGTAATTGCAGATGTTTGTAGAAAAAGATCTCATTTCTTTGCTCACCCACTCCAATCGACCTCATCGAGATACGGTCATGTATAACACAATAATCATTAGAAAGAGTGATAAAACATCGGGAGTCACAAGTCAATTAGGAGAAGAAAATTAAGTTGCACGTAAGCTCAGAAATATAGAAGACACTATGAAGTTTGAGTCTCGTATTTAAAGACATTGTACCTTCTTGCAGGGCAATTGTTTTAGCGCCATTGGGTAAACCAATAGTATACGGGTAGATATTATTTAAATTTGGTAAGAGATCTTTTCTACCAGTCATATGATGAGAGCACCCTGAATCCAAAATCCATAAATTTTTCATACCAGATAATTTTTCGGATTACGTGTTACTTGAATTTTTTAATGCGGTCACCTACAAATTTTTTTTTCTTATTAATTATGAGTACTACTAGTATGTGATATATTAATTAATTACGATGCCGATGACACACTTGCGGCAGCTCTTTCATGCTATAGGTTCTTCTTTCACGTTTGGAATTATTATTGAGAAAAGTTGTGAGAATTAACTCTATCTGCAATTAACTGGTTAAAAAAAAGTGTATTTTGATTGGATTTTAATTAAAAAAGTTAAAAAAATTTTTATTTTAATTGCGTAAAAATAAATTGTTTATAAAAAAAGAGGTTGTGTCTAAAATAAAAAAATAAAAAAACTTTAAGTTGTAATTAAACTCAATCCAAATGCAAATCTTACTCTGTCAAAATCATTAAAAAAAATAAAAGAATTTTTAAATTTCAAACTCGGTACAAATATATTTTTTTAAATTTTTTTTGACACTTTCAACTATTATGAGAATTTTTGACTGTAATAACTTCGCCTCATTTAAAAATACCTCCTTTATTATTAAGGATGAGGAAAAAACAAAAAGATGCAATATTTTTATGTATTATTTTGTGGTTGTATTATTTTCTGGAGATATTCAGTCCAGTTGGTGACAACATCAAACAACAACCTCCTAATCGAATTCAGCAAAATACATGAGGATGTAGTACTTTCTCCAGTTTCAGGACATCACGTCCGGTGTTTTATATTGAGTTTTGGGTCATTTTTTTGATAATTTATTCATTGATGTTATTGTACTCTTATAGGAGAATGATTAGCTTTCTGATCATACTTCTAAGTAGTTTAATTTACATTCAAACGGTAAGTTTTGTACATGATTTTAATATAATACAAGATTCCGCTTTTAAAAAAAAAAAAAAAAAAGTTGACGTAGTAGGTGAATTACACCTGAATGGTCATAGCCAACGACATGGATGTACCTAATTTCTACCCTAGATAACGCATTGGACAACTTTTGAATTTCATTCTAGGCCCCCCCCAAAGAGTAACCGGATTTATAATTTAATTACTGATTGCTAAGATTTTTGTAATACATAACATGATTAATATTCCATTTTCTAATTATATTTCCAACCAATAAAAAATAAAGAAATCTAAATATGAAAACCATAAAGGAAGTCATTATTTTTTTAAAAAAATTTTAAAGGAGATGATCTCATTCTTCTTGAATGGCATTTTAGGTAAGCTTTTTATAATCTGCTCATGTATGCATTTTTGTATTGGTTGGGCCTAGATATAAAAAATGGGTACTAAAATTTTTTTTAATCCGAAATTTGGCCATAACGCACAGTCATTGTCCGTTATCCCAAATGATAATTAGAGGTCATGAACGAGTCCAGACCCTCGAGGGTACCCCCAGGGACCGGACCCGTACCCTTATAGTGAAACTTGGACCGGACCCCGGACCCATACCTTCCAGGGGTATAAAATTCGGGACCCGGGACCCGACCCTCCAGGGGTCCGGGGGTAGAGTGCAGGGTATACTGCATGCAGTATGACATTTTTTCTATTTTATTTTCTCGTTAAACAAAAAATATGTAAAACAATGTATAATTCAAAAAATAAAAATTTTAACATGATTAACATAATCTCCTTAACATTTCTTTCAACAAATAAAATCATTTAACATCTCTAATTCACATAATTAAAAGTTCAAATATACACAAAATCGTCATAGTGTGAGTGTGATATGATGTGAGTGTAGTTGGTTGGTAGGTAGGTAGAGTAGAGGTAGTAGGTTAGGGTTAAAGATAAGAGTAAAATAATATGTTAAAAAAATTATAAATTATATATTAATATAATATAATATATAAAATATATTATTATTTTATTAATACGGGTATACGGGTCTGGGTATCACTATACCTTATCCGGACCCATATAGCAGTATAAATACGGGTAAGGGTACGGGTCCGGGTCTGCGGGTATAAAATTTAAACCTTACCCGCTAAAAACGGGTACAGACCGGTGCGGGTACGGGTAAGACCCGCCCTGTTTACAGCCCTAATGATAATGCACAATGATTGTGCAATTCCTAATCATGCGGCTTAAGTCGCGTTCGGCCGTGCTAATTGCGTGAAAAAGTGATTTGGATCCTATATGACGCTGACGTGGTGATAACGCACAATGACTGTGCGTTATCAAGCTTAATAACGCACAACCATTATGCTTTATTGAGCTTGATAACGCACAGTGACTGTGCATTATCACGTTATAAAAAAACCCTACACGGCTGCTGCTGCCCCCCTTCCCTCTTCCCTTTTATTTTCAGCATTCCCCCTTCCCTTTTATTTTCACCATTTTTATTTTCAGCATTCCCCCTTCCCTTTTATTTTCAGCATTCCCTCTTCCCTCTTTCCTTTTACTTTCAATTTCAGCCGCCCCCTTCCCCCTTCCCTCTTCCATTGTATCACCCTCTTCTCTCTCTTTCCTTCCTCATTCTTCTTCATTTTTTCAGCCTTCTCCATCTGAAATTTTTTTTAGCCGCCTCTGCCACCGCTTGGTAAGTTATTTTCCTCTTCATTTTATTATATATTTTGACTTCTCTTATTCTAATACTTATGTATTTTATTTCGAAGTTTACAATTAAAAATTAGTTAATATTTAAAGTTGAAATTTGAATCTGCGAGACTTTCTTTGGAGTACGAAGGTTATTAAAGATTTGGAGTAGAAAACGGTAGAGTAAAGCTGCATTTAAAATTTTCGATAAGTTATCATTTAAAATTTTTTTTGGTGTTTTTTGGTTTGTTATTTGTTGTTTATTAATCATTTTTATGAATTTTATTTGTTAATTTGAATTAATTTATTTTATGTGAAATTGGGTTTTGGATTTATGTATAAAATTCTTGTTATTAATAAATTTGTATAAATTTGATAATTTTATGTATATAATTATTTTTTGCATTTAAAAAGTGATATTAGGGTGATGTATTATTTTCATGAATTTATTTAGATAATTACGTTTAATTTCTTACCTTACTTTATGATTATTTGAAATTTTTTAAAATTATTTAGATAATTATTTTGCATATTTCGTATAAATTATTGAGGAGAAAATATGGGAACCTATAATTCGGTATTTTTAAATTTTCTTTTTTTAAATAGTAGAACCGATACTTGGAAATTAATAGTTTGGTAATTAAGAATTTTATTTAAACTCTAGAACCATAATAGTGAATTTACGAAGTAGTAAAATACTTACTTCTGAAATATACAATAAGTAACCTTGAAAAACTTAAAAATTAAATAATATTGAACTTAAAATCTATTATTAAAATGCAAAATTTTACTTACATTTTTTTTTTTTGTAAAAGTGGGGTTTAGGGTTTATGTTTGAAACTGTTGTTAATAATAAATTTGCACAAATTTGATAATTTTATGTTTATAATTGTTTTATGCATTTAAAAAGTGATCTTAGTGTGATGAATTATTTTCATGAATTTATTTATTTGGATAGTTAGGGTTGAATTTTTTACCTTAGTTTATGATTATTTGAAATTTATTTAATTACTTAGATAATTATTTTATACATTTCGTATAAATTTTCGAGTAGAAAATATGGGAACCTGTAATTTGGTATTTTTACCATATGTTTAATTTTTATTTTTTGTAAATAGTATAACATGTACTTGGAAGTTTATAGTTTAGTAATTAATACTTTTATTTAAACTGTAAAACCGTAATAGTGAATTTATGAAGTAGTAAAATGTTTACCTATACAATATACTATAAGTAACTTAAAAAACTTAAAAATTCTAAACTGTAAATAGTAGAAAACGTAAAAATGTATTATCAAAATCCAAAAATTTACATCAAACAATAAACCGTAAAACTATAAACTTTTTAACAGTAAACCTTAAAAAGCCAAAATCATAATATTAAAATTCTATAGGGTACATTAAAAAACTCTAAAAACCCTTAAAATTGATTTTTGAAACATTAAAAAAAAAGACTAGAAACTCTATAGCAGTAAACCCTAATAAACCCGAAAAACCTTAAAATTGATATTTTGAACATTTAACCGTGAAATTATGAACGTTGTAACAGTAATCCGTCTTGCGTTAAAATTTTAATATTTTAAACACTAAACCATGAAACTGTAAACTTTGTAACAACAAACCCTTAAAAAAACAAAAATTTGAATATTTTAAACATTAATTCGTAAAACTGTAAACTACGTAGCAGTAACCATTAAAAAATTTAAAATCTTATTTTTTTAAACATTAAACCGTACATCCTAAATTTTGCTCCAATAAAACTATAAACTTTATAACCGTTAAACGTAATAACAGTTAAATCTTAATATTCTTGATGATTAACTATAAATTATAAAACATTAAAAATCCTGAAAACCCTAAAAACACTATATTTGATATGCCAAAAACATTCAAACCTAAAACCCCAAAATGCAGTGTATTATAAAGAACACACCTTAAGGAGTTTCGAATTAAAATTTATTTAAAAATTTTTTAATTTAACATATAGATATTGACAGTATCCGAAACTATAATAAATATAGATGGAAGAAGTGCCAGCACACGTGTATCCGGGGCCTATTGTCCCTGATGTCTTATCGAGACAGCACGAGCACAGATCCGGTTTGATCTGGAGTGGGGATCACGAGACGTGTTATACTGATCTTTAGTGTAGGCATTTTGAGCGTAATCTATTCTAGTGCTACAGTATGGCTCCTCGTAGATTGGTGGAGATTATTGACAGAACCGGGTTGGGGAGAGTCTTTAGATGTGGTTACATTGGTTGGACCACGCACTTATTACATCATTGGTAAAGCGGTGGCGACTAGAGACTCACACATTTCACCTAACGTGTGGTGAAGTGTCAATAACACTGCAGGATGTACAGGCATTGTGGGGTTTAGGGATAGACAGTATGGTTGTTACCGGCCTTAGCTGGAGTGTAAACCGAAACAGTACTGGATCGATCTTATCGAGAGACTTCTGGGCGTGCGGTTGTCTCTCAGCCACTTTTCTGGATACAAGGTGAAGAAGGAACCATTGGAAGCATAGATCTTGAGAGTGTTTACCGGTTCAGAGACCGATGATGATCTAGTCCTTCGTGCTCGTGGATTTATTTTCTTACTCATTGGCGGACACATGCTTCCCGACTTCTCCGGGAATTTGGTTCATGTGCGCTACCTCAGTTTATTAGAGGATATTGATGCTATCAGGACATATAGCTGGGGTAGCTGCGTTCTTGGGTTTTTGTATAGGCAGTTATGCACGGCGGCATTGGGGGGTGCACGACAGATTGGGGGGGCCTTAGTGTTAGTACATATTTGGGCATGGTTACGTATACCTATATTGCGCCTCAGCTGATTACGGGGAATCAGGCCGACCCTCTTGCTCCTCTTGGCGCAATATAGTGCACATCATTTGACTGTAGCCAGCTGCCTACGCACACTCTGGTGGCGTATAGGGACCAGCTAGATTTCATGCTATCTGATCAGGTTCGTTTTACAATAGCTTGTGTTATTTGTAATTAATTGAGTTTTTTTTATGCACTTACATTTTTATTGATTTTTTATTTTGACATGACAGTTTATATGTCTCCCATATTATGATCGTCCTCTGGTTCCATCTGACTTCTGGCAGGCAGAGGTCCTACTCATCTGTTACGAGATAGTAGAGTACCACTATCCCGGGCGTGTGATGTGCCAATTTAAATGAGCCCAGATGGTTCCAAAGGCATGTGATACTCGTCTGGACCTGCATCGGATCCAGCTGAGAGGGAATGATCACACATACTGGGGGACACAGCATGCTATCCACCTCGATGCATGGTACTAGTGGCGACTTCGTGTTAGAGATGCTCCTGTTGTACCTGCTGAGGTATTGTCATACCCCAGTGATGAGTACATCAGATAGTATAGGGGTATCACATGGGTTTACATCGGTAATCCTGTTAACCGTGATACTGGTTCGCATGGATATCAGCCGGACGGTGTGGACAGACGGATGATGGCAAGTTTTCCAAATAAATATATACTTTTTTTAAGGGTTTTCTTATGCATTTCAGTTATGTTTGTTGATTTCTAACGTTTTAATTAATTAATTTATTTAATTTTTTAAATTCTGTTTCTTTTTTTTTACTTCTATGTTGTAGGAGGTGGATGATATGACTTCAGTGGTGATTCAAGAACCACCTTTATCTCTTTCACAAATGGCCTTGTTTGCGAAGAAGGTGCAGACGATCATCCGGAGGTGTATGGTCTCCATCGGGGGTACTTTGGGATGCACTCTTTCATAGCACGATATCCAGCAGACGTTCCCTGTGCAGCCATCATGTCACCATCCCCGGGAGCACGTACCGAACCGAGGTGCTCGTGGAGTTAAAAGGGGTGCTCGGAGACATCCTGGACGTGGAGCAGGAAGTGGACGCCCTCTTGTACCTCATGCTCCAGAAATGCACGAACATGTCGACCCCCGCCATGCAGTGGTTGAGGGGTGAGGGATCTGGTAGTGGCCAACCGTTTGGCGACCCATTTGACAGCCTGAACCTAGATATGCCTACTTTTAGTTTGGATTTGACGCCAGCTTTCCAGTCACTTCCTAGTGGACTCGGGACGTCGCAGATGCCTCCCAAAGTTGTCTTAAAAGCGGTTTTCCACTCATTTCCTTCTCTCATCCTAATTTGATGGTATCCGGATTTCAAGTCAATTTTAGAGAAAAGATTAGAACCATGCAACTCATCAAGTAAATCATCAAGTCTAGGTATGGGATGCCTATACTTAATAGTAATGTTGTTTATGGCTCCACAATCTATACATATTCTTCATGTACCATCTTTTCTTGGAACAAGTAAAACCGGAACCGCACAAGGACTCATGGACTCACGCACATAACCTTTTGAAATTAGATCCTCAACTTACCTTTTTAGCTCCTTAGTCTCTTCCAGTGGACTCCTATAGGCCGATTGGTTTGGCAAGACCCCCTACCCCCCTCTCGGGACAAAATCTATTTGGTGTTCGATTTCTCCAATTGGTGGAAGACCTTTGTGCATCTCATCGGGAAATACGTCTTTGTAATCTTCAATAACCTGCAAAATTTCACTTTAAAAAGAGGGTGTGTATTCCCTACACTAGAAGATCAACACCACTTCTTTTCTTTCAATTACTCAATCACCTCACTAGGTTTTGCAAAGAAACAATTCTTTTCTTTCATCTCACTCTCTTGTTTTTGGTCACTCTTTTCCTTTTCACTCTTGTTTTTCATCACTCTTTCTTTACTCTTTTCTTTTTCCTCAACTCTCTTTCCCTCGATTTTTTTTCTTTTGAGCTCACGTTCGGCCCTCTCTTTCTCCCTCATCCTTTTTTGATCATCTTTCACTTGTTGAGGTGTAAGAGGATTCATAGTGAATGTTCTTCCATCCTTCACAAATAATAAGTATTTTTCTCCCAATTGTGGATGGACTGTCTATCAAATTGCCAATGTCTTCCCAAGAGGACATGGCATGCTTGCATGGGCACCACATCACATAGTATCTCATCTTTGTAAGCTCCTATTTCTATTGGTACCACTACCTGTCTCAACACTTTAATTTCTCTACTATCATTTAGCCAATTGAGTTTCTAGGGTTTATCATGTTTTGTAGTAGGTAGTTTCAACTTTTTAACAAGATAAGCACTAGCCATATTTACACAACTACCACTATCAATGATAAGGTTGACAATCCTTCCCGTAACTTTACATTTAGAATGAAAGATGTTTTCTCTTTGTTCAATCATGTTATCATCAAAAGCTTAAGCACTTAGTGCTCTTATGGTAACTAAGCTCAAGGCATCGTCATCACCTTCTAAAGGGTTCAAATCAACATATTCATCATCCTCACCATTTTCTTCACCTTCAACACATTCGCCATTTTCATCCTCCTTTTTCTCAATCCAACCATTCAAATCCTCCCTAAAGATCAAAGCTCTCTTTGTCGGACAACTACTTGCATAGTGTCCTACACCATTACATTTAAAGCACTTAGGAGGGTTAGAAATAATTTTACCTCTCTCTTCCATCTTTGGTTTGGTTGGAGGTTGGAAAGTACCTCTAGAAGCCTCCTCCTTTTTTGGCCATGGCTTGAAGTTGGAAATAGGTGGTTTTGTTGTTGCAACTTGTCTTTGGTTGGGAAATGAGGATCGCATCATCCCACTTCTTTTCCTTTGTGATTCAATCTTGTTGGCAAGGTGGCACATGTCTCCATAAGTTGTATGTGGATACAACTCAAGTTGGTTAGCTATCTCCCTATTGAGACCACTAAGGAACCTAGCCATTGAAGCATCCTTGTCTTCTTCCAAGTACAACCTTACGATGTAGAGCTCAAGCTCTTGTCTATACTCTCTACACTTTTTGCACCTTGTTTTAATGTCATGCTTATAATGAAGCTCTCTATAGTAGTGCTCAGGCACAAATCTTTCTCTCATCAAAGCTTTTAACTCTCTCCAAGTATCAACCGGTGGTCTACCACTTCTAACTCTATAGTTTACTACCCTTTCCCACCAATGTAAAGCATAGCCGGAAAATTCGGCTATTACAAGTCTAGCTTTTAAGAAGTCATTACAATTTTTCAACATAAACATGTTTTCTACTTGCCTCTCCCAATCTAAGAAAATGTTAGGGTTATTCTCACCCTTAATACTAGGGAGCTTCCACTTCATTCGGTCCAAGGTTTGGTCACCTTGATTTCTTCCACGGTTGGCAACAAATGGAACATATTCATGATCATCATATAATGGCTCCCCATGCCTAGCTTGTGGTCTTGGAACTTCTTCAAAGTGTCTAGGCATGCCTCTTCCTTCAAAACCGCCGCTTCTACCACCGTAAGGAGGTGGATGAAGTTCTTCATCAAAATGTGGAGGTTGGTGGAACTCAGTTGTCCTAGAGAATTGAATGGTCCATTGCTCCTTGGGGTAGTAGCATTGAGACTACCATGAGGACTAACCTCCCTTTGTTGATTAGAGAGATTAGTGACATCCCTTCTAATATCTCTCATCTCAGATCTTAGAGATTGAAACTCTTGCATTATGAGCCTCAAAGGGTCATCATGTTTGGAGTTGCTAGATTCTTCTCATAAAGGAGTTAGTGCTTGATCTTGGGTTGACATCTTGATAGTGTTTACCTCACAAAACTCTCTTGTTAACTCTCTTTGGCTTTTTTTGAGGATATTCTCACAACTCTTGCCTTTTTCTAAAGGTTCAAGTCTCAAAGAGCTCTATGAATTCTTAACAAAGATTTAATACCTCTACTCAAGTTTAAAACAACCAAAATAAAAAAATCACAAACAAAAACTAGTTGAGAAATATGAGAAGCAAGGAAAATGATATTGAGTCACCCATTCATTTTAAGGAAGTTCAACAACATTTCCAAGAGCATTTGAGTCAATAATGGCAGATTGACCAAATGAAGAAATAAGTACTGAAAAAGGAATGAAATTCGACCACAAATACAAACACAAAGCTAGGATACTTCAAGAACACAAAAGAATACACAACAAAAGTTTCCAGCAAGCAGAGTACATGACATACTCGGCTTCTTTTGAAAACTGGTATTGAACCACAAGTCTAAATTAAATGAGGTTTTTCTAGAAAGAATCCTCACTCAAAATTCTTGAGTTCAGGTTCAAGAATCAAAGAAAAAGAATTATTAAAAAAGAAGATATGCTTAGATCATTTTAGTACTTTTTGTCTGCGGAAAAGCCAGGTACACCTTCAAGTTTTTGACTATTTTGAGATATCAAATGAAGTCCAAATTAGATGAGACTTGTTTCATTTGTTTCCCAGGTCAATGTAGTATAACTCCATATAAAAAGATAGCAAGGTTATAGTCATATTCCAGGTCGTTCAAGCACTCTGTGTTTGTGTTGCCATTTTCTAGCAATCTAGTCTCTTTTCTCTTTTTTTTTTTTTGTACGTAAGATATCTCAAAAACACTTGCTTGAAGGTGGCTTTGATACCAAATGATGTGGAATGATCTTCAAGGGCATAAAATTTCGTCCAAGAAGTGAGGGAGATAACAAACAAATCAAGTGTAATAAGTAGAAGAGAGAAAGTGCCTTTGAAAGGACTTGAAAATGTTAAACTTGAAGCAACCTTGGATATATTAAATCCAAGACCTCAAGAAGGTTTAAACAAAATATTTTCTTCAAAGTTCAAGCAACCTAAGGTATTTTGAACCTTAGACCTCAATGAAACAAGAAGAAGACCTCAAGACTAGTTTTCTACAAGAGTGTAGTAGCTAGTATGAAGGAATTTTGATGATCAACCTTGAAGCTCTTGGAACTTTCAACAAGTCTTCAAAGTAATTTTTCTTTCAAGGAAGTTCACCTTTGAAGAAGATAGAAAAACTAAGCTAAGAATTAAGAATACTAAGAGAAGAACCTTTGTCTTGAAAAATTTCTTGATTAGCTTCTTCAAAATTGAAGACTACATATTTATAGAGACTTGAGGGAGAAAATAGGAATTTTTCCCTCTCATATTTTCAGCCCAAAGGATAGATATAACCTATACATATACTTGATAAGACAATAGAGGTGTTTTAATTGCATTTGGACTATTATAGAGCACTAGTCAATGCATTGCCAAAAATAAGAGGCAATTTTTCAGCTTGGGCAAAAAGGGCTTCCAATCATCTACCAAGGTAAAATTTTAATTTCTAACTTATTCAAAACTTTCGGATATTGCCTCATAAAGTCTTGGACATCAAAATTTAAGCCCCATAAGGTCTTATACATCAAAATTTAAGCCTTGAAACTTCTCTTGCTCAATTTGATCCTTGTGACTCTTTAGTTGTTTAGCCTTGACTCTTGTCACAACTCCTTGATGTTCTTGCATGTCTAACCGGTTCACATCACTTTTTTACCAACTTTCTGTGTTGAGACATCTAGAATCTTTAATCGTTGATGCTCCTTCTTCCTGTAACTGGATTATGGGTCGTCCAACCCTAAACATACTTAAAGCTTTTGTTTCCACTTACTCTGCCACAGTAGAGGTACAAATCGGAGATACATTTCACACCATCATGAGCGATAAACTCATCAGCCGCGAGTCCTTCATGGCTTCAAAAATAGAGGCTGAGAGTTCGGCCATAGAACACGATTTGAACCAGGAAGCGCTAACCCTCAAAGATTTCCAACCAAAGGGAGACTTTGAGCTACTCAGTATCAGTAGCACATACTTGAAACCGGAGATTAAGATTGGACCCATCCTCCCGCCTCCCATCCTCCAAGAAGTTTCGGTCATTATCTTTGAATATAAAGACATTTTCTCATGGACCCTACACGACCTGAGCACCATATCCCCCTCGTCGCCGAATATCGTTTGGGCATCCCACCCCATTCCCTGCCAGTTACTTAAAAGAAAATGATTGTTTGCTCAATAACGATAGCTAGTCATCAAAGAAAACGTGCAAGAACTATTGAATACAGGCATCATCAAATGAGTTGACTACCCGGCATGGCTAGCCAATCCGGTTATAGTCCTAAAGCACAACAGGGAATGGCAAATATGCATTAATTATATGGACCTAAACAAAGCCATCCCAAGAAAGCCTTTCTCCTTATCATGAATTGACCAAGTCAGCGATGCAGTGGTAGGTCATGAAATCCTTTGTTTCCTCAATGCCTACAAGGGATATCATCATATCCAAATGGCCGCCAAAGAAATGGAAAAAACTGCCTTTGTCGCCGATGATGGCAACTTACACTCGCATGCTCTTCGGGCTCAAGAACGCGGGAGTAGAATTTCAACAAATGGTAAACAACCTCTTTGGGCCCAAATCAATCGCAACATAGAAGTTTATGTCGATATCATTCTCAAATCTAAAAAGGCCAGTGACCTCCCCATTGATATGCATGAGACATTCCAAAGAATACGGGTAGCAGAAATGCAACTAAATCTTAAGAAATGTGTCTTCGGGGTACTATCTAGAAAATGCTTGGGATTCATTATTTCAGAATAAGGGATAGAAGCTGACCCCTCCAAGATCAAAGCCATCTAAAGAATGCCAACCTCGAAAAGTATAAAAGACGTATAGAAGCTGTCTGGATGCATGGCCTACCTTAGCAGGTTACTATAAAACAAGGGGAAGAAGAGCCTACCCCTTTACAAGCTCTTGAAGGGAAACATCACCTTTAATTAGACGGCTGACTGTCAGAAGGCTTTCGATAAATTAAAAATGGATCATAGCTAGACTTCCCTATTAGTCACTCTAAAGAAAGGGGAAACTTTATTAATATATTTAGCTATAATAGAGGTTGTTGTTAGTGCTGTAATTTGCTCTTTGTGTGATGAGAAATCTTCACATGTTTATTATGTGAGTTATGTATTAGCACATGCTGAAACACGGTACACTCTACTTGAAAAATACACCTTTTGCTTAGTAGTATTGGCTCGGAAACTCCGGCCATACTTCCAAGCTGCAGGAGTGTGAAAAGTGATTAAATAATGTGAAGGGTAACTATATCCGAGAGGTACTGAGTGTCCCGTAGTCTTACGGAACCACCCCGCGGAAAGCTGCAGGAGAGTCACCATTCAACTTATACTTTGGCCTAGAGGACTTGCTTCCAGTAGAAATTGGTTCCCTAAGCCCACGAAATTACTACTTTGATCCACAACAAAATGAATAACTTTTAAGAGAAAACTTGCTTCTTATAAAAGATCTCTGGAATGAAGCTGTTAAAAAAGATGAACATTTCAAGCAAGCAGTAGTCCGATATCACAATTCCCAAGTACGATCTTCAGGGATCAAAACCAGAGATAGTTTTGAGGAAAAACGAAGTTAGCAGGAAGGAGCCTATCAATGTGGGATATGAGCTTTAATGTGCGTTGGGAGCTCTGATTTTTCATGTAAGTTAGATGCATTTTGGGAAGGACCATACAAGGTCATCAAAGCTTACGGGAACGGAGCATATACTTTAGAAGACACAAATGGGAGACAACTAGCTGAAACATAGAATGACACCAATCTCAAAAAATATTACCAGTGATAAGTCATCATCTATTCGTTTGCTTATCTTTCTAAGCATTGAAACAAACAACATTTATAAAGCCAAATATCTTTCATTAATTTGGCAAAACGGGCTTTGAGCCTTTACAATAGAATTGCAAAAAAAGAAGAGCAACCATCCTAAACAATCTCCACGGGGATTGGTACTCTCCCCGCACAACTTCACTCTTCTTCATCCAACGATTCCTCAAAATCCTCAATGTCTAGGAGAAATGTCGGCCGTGTTATAAAGCAATCAAATTGAGCGGTGGAATACACAATTCTAAAACCCGGGTAATGCAGCCCAGTCTCAGTATCATGGGCAACCAAGTGACTATCTACTTCTTGGGAGAACAATCGAGCAGTATGGAAGAAACGACAGAATACATACATGTGAGAAAAGAGTGTATACAAGTGATAAGTTATCACTATTGGTTCTCCTACGATGACCCGAGGGAAATGCACCCAAAACTTTGGAGGATAAAACAACTCCAAAAGTCCATCCGTTGCACTCAAGTATATTCGCAAAGCCTCAATAAATTAACAAAATTTTTTACCCTCTCGATCACACATTTCAAATGTCCAACCGAACTTCACTGTGATCCTCTTGGGATAACCATGTCGCGGAGGCCTGATTATCAAACACCACCCCACGCAACGTAAACCTACTG
This sequence comes from Catharanthus roseus, assembly GCA_028651295.1. NCBI lineage: Eukaryota > Viridiplantae > Streptophyta > Magnoliopsida > Gentianales > Apocynaceae > Catharanthus > Catharanthus roseus. Next base: position 3,916,272 of record JAPQWS010000048.1, on the reverse strand, counting down.
CTAAGGAACCAGAACACCATACGAAAAAAGACAAGGGTTAACCATTGTTACAAAAGATAACTTTTTGCTTGGAGCTACAATACTTTAGCCAGACACGCTCTACTTCTAAAATCAAGTACACACAATACGCATATTGACTCCTGGTATTTATAAAGAGAAAAGGTAAAGTTAACCTCTCTTGCTATTCAGTAATTAATTATGAACTGATCTTAATCTCTTGAAGATCGCAAACAACGTATTTATGAAGCGAAAATCATAAATTGACAAATGTTCCAAGTACACTGGCGTTTCACCATTAAGTAGAAGACACATGGAATGCCATTCACATATAATACATTAAATGAATCTTTAAGAAGGGATATGAGTCCATGTCAATAAGTAACGATCAAACTATCACCACTATAAGGGTCAAACAAGCACAAACAAGCACGGGGTCGCTACCCGTAATGCTAACTCCAGCACCTGCAACCATAAGATGACAAGCATCTTTTGTAGAAGCGTCGATACGGGCACCCCAAACAAAAATGAAGACCGAAACGTCTTCCTCATGGCTAGCCTTACGTGGGTTTTCTCTTTGGCCACACAAATACGACAATAAATATAAATTCTCAAATAAAAACCATGTCACAAAAATGGACATGCTTCACGCGAACAATTCCTCTTGGGAAAAACAAAAATAATTCATTATCAGTTACATAATAGGGCGACCGTCAATATTTATTATAGAAAATTCTGAAGAAGGTTCAACACTCCTTGTATCTGCATCGCCCCCATGGAATGACTTACTAGTTTCAAAGCAGGGACAGACACAAAATCGAGGTGTCAAGGTATTTTGAAGGATATGCCACTTCGTCCTGCACGTAAAAGTCTTCCATAAAAAAAGACACCTCTGTGGAAGACCCGGAGCGAACAAACAATACCTCCCACTCAGGATTATTCATATACTCTCGGTCTCTTAGCCACGGGTGCTTGAACAATGGGGTAGGAGGTTGCACCACCCGAGCAGTATCCCCGTCGACCTAATATTTAGAAGAGCCTTCTGGATATCAGCCACAAGGTCCTGAACGGCCTTTTAAACCATTATCAACATCAAATGATAGAACAAAGTTTGCATGTGGGTAGTCCGTATGAACCTCTCTCACATACACCCCTAAAGAGATAAAGATTCAAACGACCCTCCACTATTTATTACCAAACCAAACAACCGCCCCAAACCAGCATGTTATAATAGTGCCTTTTGAAGATCTCGCTCTTTCTCGTCTATAGCTGCCTCCAATGAAGGCACTTTGCTAGCTGTATCAGTTAATTCACGTTCTCTCGCATCACAAGATGACATGGCTAACTAACACTACTCGCCCAAAGATGCGAAATTTGATTTCAACTCTTTCAACTCCGTTTCCAACTCATAAACATATCGGTGATTCGCATCCCGTTCACGCATCATCGCATTTTTTGCATTCATAGAATCCCCCTGTGAAACAAAATTAGGCGCAAAGAAATCCACATTAAAGAAATTACAAAGAAACCCAACAAAAAAACTTCAAAAATAACCATGAGACAACCAATAAAAACTCTCCAGATACTGACATAAGATAGTTCTATCGAACACTCTTCCGTAAAACCCTTCCAGTAGACCTCTTGACTAGCTCTCTCTCATTTGAAGTTTGTCGGATACCGATCAATTATCCTCGTAATGTTATAACACACATCCAATTTTTCAGGGGAGAGGGGCTAGGTCACCGCTTGCAAGTAGTCCAAGATGACTTTAAAGAAGTATAAGGATCCCGCAGAAAGAAAAACCGATCCTTCCAATCCTTTATCTTGGAAGGTTTCGAAAAGAGCAAAGGCTTCTTCGATGTAAAAGTATACCACCTACCTTTGCCATAACGACCACTGTAATATGTTCGAAACAAATCAAAGACTATGGGAACACCGAGCGCCTGGCAGATAATTATAAAACCTACAAGATGGTTTATAAACAAAGGATGAACTTGGCCAAGAGGGAGATTCTATAACCTCAAAATTTCAACAACTAACAGGTGAGGAGGAAAACATATCCTAGATTTTATGTGCTCCTCATACATAGAGTAGCACCTAAGAGGGGGAGAGTACGTCCTCGTATCCGAGGATAGATATAAAAAAACATACATCTAGGATCGAATATTTGTCCCGCAAACCCACTAAGGGTATATTCATCATGGTGCTTTCACAAGAAGTAGCCTGACCTTCAAACCCCTCTGGTTCCGACTGTTTACCAAATACAACCGATATTGTTTTGGGAGAAACATAGTCATCATAAACCCACAGTTCGCCAAGAGGAGGGAAAACAACTTCAACAAGATAAAGCTTACACTTCAGACCAATAGAGCAAACAGAGACGTGAACATTACCTGAAGGAGTAGCTGGGACGAAGGTTCCCGCAGAAGGGGTACAGCCGGTATTCCGACTGTCTGAAGAAGCCATCTCTTAGACACGGGAAATGGACACTAGGAAAACCGAAAATATTAAACACAAGAGTTAAATATGACGAAGACAGCAATACAAAAACAGAAAAAGAAGGAAGAAACGAAAACAGACCACCTACCGTCACAATTTAATAGGCAAAAGAAACAAAGGGATGGGACAGGAAGCATCTCCTAGAAGCCAAAACACTTCGTCAGAAGTAAGAGGCACGTCGCATCAGCAATGCGCCTTTTAAAAGGAAGGGCAGATAATGGGACAAACCCTATCGCCCAACATAATCAGCCCCATCATGGCACAACCCAACCTCAAAGAAAAACAAATAGCTATTGGGTTAAAACTAATATGACCCAAAATGTAGTATGAGAGACCAGAAGCCCAGCCAAAATCCTATAAAAAGATCTCATTTCCACTCATTAATGCTTGATCTAAATTCTAACTAATAAATACTATTTACTTCTCTACCAACTTTCTTTGGATCGTCACCAACTTAGGCATCGGAAAACCTTTAGGGAGTTAGTCCCCTCTAATCTCCAACAACTTTCTATCTTGTAGGAGTTTAGAGTGTTTGATATCTGGAAATTTATCACTAATTTTGTGCCTACTTTCTTTTCACTATCCCTATTATATTTTCCTCTCTTTAGTGCTTTCTTCTTCTTCTTCTTCTTCTTCTTCTTCTTCTTCTTCTTCTTCTTCTTCTTCTTGTGATGCAAGTGGGAGAATATTATTAATTGTTATGAAAGTAAAATATTTTAATATATGCATGCAAATCAATTTGTATCAAGTTATTAGTGTTTTATTTCTTTTCCAAAGGAATTCAACTCAAAGAATATCAATCTTTGTAAAAGGGATCATTTAACAACACTAAAAAGTAATGATTAATTAAGGAACTTTAGAATTTAACTAGGAAAGTTTGCACATGAATATAGAGACACTCTCGTTAATACAATTTCTTAAATATTCTCTTTGATACATTTTATTTAGTAGTAATTTTTTTTAAAAAAATTACTACTAAATAAATTTAAAAAAAATTATTTTTTATTTTATATAATTTATTAATAAAACTAACATAAAAAAATATTACAGAAAAACTATGTTAGAAGATCTATTATACTATCTGTCCAACATAACGGGACAAGCTGGGACAAATCGACTGTGACTTGTGGGCAATCTTTTGCTGCCTTGTCTTGTAAAAGCAGCAAATAATTCATTTTACTTCTTGCCAATCAATAGTCTATAATGTAAATTGTATCTTCTTATATTTCTTATAAGCCACAAGACTTATTTGATTAATTCTTTGAAAATTGACCAATAATAAGAAAACAATTCTCTTAATGAATCAATCAATCATTGTATCCGCTAACTAGATTTTAATGTAATGTACCAAAAGATCCAAATCAAGATCGAAACTAGTCCCATATGTTCTCTCATGGTATGAATGTAAGAAATTATTTAAATTTACCAGAAAAGTTATATTCCCGAATATTGATCTATATTGTACGTGCACACATATTGGTCTTTCTGAGAAATTAACTCTCCATACGCAATAACTATTGTTACTTTATGTGCATAGTTAAATTTTCCTTTCAAACATTCATACTCAAAAACTATTTCCAAACTTACATCCATAACATATTATGCCATGCAGCGATTTCTAACCAAATTTCAACACGCCTAATACACATAACTATTTAATAAAGGGTATTTTTATCCATCTCTAAATTATTGGATCGAAAATTTCATTATATCATAAAAAAACTTGAAAGTACATACGCCGACCTATTTAAAAGACATATAATCCGATTAAAAATCCACATATACCAACTCATTTTCTTTATTAAATGGTCATATGAACAGGACGTGTTAAAATTTTGCTGAAAGCGATCACATATGACATAATTTGTTAGTCTTCAAGTTCGAAAATAATTTTAGGTATGAATGTAAGTTCGAAAGTAGTTTTGCGATATAAATGTTTGAAAGAAAAATTTTAGTTATGCATGAAAAAATAGCAATGGTTATTAGTTATGGAACGCTAACTTTTTGTTTCTGTATTTCATCAATTAGAATGTTTGATATGGCATATAAGAAAAAAAAATGTGTCGGCAGGCCGCCAGGATGACGATCTCATGAAATTCTATGAAATTTTTTTGTTTTAGAAAACCATTATTATATGATGATCGATACAATTAAAGGTCTTTCTCTCCTCTCCCTCCCCCCTCCATTCCCCCTCTTCTCCAATTTTTTGTTATCAAAAAAGGTAAAATTCCTCACCCTAGATGTAAATCATGGTGACTCACCGACCCTAAAAACTAGAGGCTAAGCCCTGGTGTGGACAAGGAACCACACCCCCACATTGGAGAGGTTGAAATTCCCACTGCTGCTGTCAGGATTAGAACCTTGGTCCTGGTTACTAACTCTTCAGCCCATAACCAATTGAGATACACCCATACGGGGCACCCCTCCCCAATTTCTTTTATGATATAGTGAAGTATTATTATTTTTGTAGTGACGGGAAGGATCCGCAAAATGAATGGAGTTACTTCATTATTTTAATATATGTGTAATGTGTGTTTGTGCACGTTCATACAAATAAAACAAATATATGTGGAGGATCAAAATGTTCTGTAATATGCTCTCTTTCTCTTTTAACTGGCTGATTCATTATCTGTTTTTTATCACAAAAATTATTACTTCTTTTCATCTCTTATTTTCTATGTTTCTCCTCTTTCCCTTCTAGTTTTTTCTTGTCTTTCTGCTCACTTTTCTAGCGGTTGTTGGTTGTTTGTTTCCATTCTAGTCATTCAATGGTTTGCTTGCCAACAACCATGGCTGTTGCTTCCGAAAACATATGATCTAAGAAATTATTTGCTGATTTATTCATCCCTTCCAAGACTACTACTGCTGTTCCATCCTTTAAACCATCTTCTCAATACAAAGGGGAGCCTGCTATCTTTTTTGAAGAGGAAGAAATTGGTTCTCTTGCAGCTTCTCTCCACAATTGCCTCATTGGAAAGTTTTCATATGGAAAAGTATTGATGGAGGTACTACGAAAAGAATTTCACAAGATAGACTTTAAGGGTTCTTCCACAATTGGATGCTTGGATCCACGTCATGTTCTTATTCGGCGTGATCTTTAGTAGGATTATATGCTATTATGGATTAAAGGATCATGGTCCTTCCATGGCTTCCCTATGCGTATGTTTAAATAGTCACCAGATTTCCAATTGTCATCCAAGCCATATGTGATTCCTGCTTGGATAAGTTTAGGACTACCCATTCATCTTTTCAATGGGAGTACACTCTTCTCTATTGGTAATCTAGTTGGGAACCCATGAAATTGGATGAACCAACAGTTAATTTAACACATCTTAGTGTTGCTCGTCTTTGTGTCACGACTGACCTATTGAAACCTTTACCAACATAGGTCTGGGTTGGAACTGGTGCCAATAAGGTTTTTGGAAATCTATACACTGAGGATTTTCCATCATATTGTACTCATTGTTTGAAGATTGGTCATGATAAGCTTTCTTGCTTCAAAGGGTCGAAAATGGTTAATGAGAAGGAAAATGGGCAGGAGCAAAGGGTTTCTTGGGCTGTCAAGGGCAAGGAAAAAGAAGTTGGAATTGTTTTGGGCTCTCAAGATTTATCCCTTCCTTCATTTTCTTGCGTTTCTGCAGGTGAAAACATTGTCCCCCTTTGTTGCTAGTTTCAGTCTGGATATATAGCATCAGCACGAATAAGTCACTGCAGTTGTTAACTCATAAGATATTCAGTCTCAAATGCTGATTCAGAAACTCGCCAGTTGTTGCAACAGACATCTCCTGTTGCTGTGGCAGTTCCAGTGTCTGTTGTGATGCAAATGCAGCAAGTTGTGATTGCTGCTCCCACAGAGGTAGCTCAAGCACCAAGCGGGAGGAAAGTTCTTGGTGTTTCAGATAAGCTACTGAGCATACCAGAGTTGTTCTCTTTTCTATCCAGGTAAGTTTTACAATTCTGATTCTGACATCTCATCGTTTTGTGCAGGATAGAGCTCTTGAGATTGCTAGTTTGAAGGATTTCCATTCTTCTCTTGCTCTTATCTCGCCAAGAGCATCAAGAACCCTTGGGGTTGCTACAACTCAATTAGCAATCTTCTTGATGCAGTTGGTTACACTTCATCCCTTCCTAAACATTTGGATGCTTTTATTTCTTTAGATCAAGCAGCTTCTCCTCCTAAATTGGATAAGATAAGGAAATCTGCCCCCACTAATAAAAAATCTCGAGATGGTTCTTTTTGCCATTTTATTATGGCTTATCCTTCATATTATGTGATGCTCTTTTCATTATCTTTTCCTATGGATTGCATTATTTGGAATGTGAGGGGTACTGGTAATCAGGCTCCAATAGCACGTGTTAAACATCTTGTTTCTAGACATTCTCTTTCCTATTTTTATCTCCTTGAACCATTGGTTGATCCGTCTAAGCAAGCCGACACTGGTAGGCGGCTAGGCTTCCATTCTTTTTTCTATAATAACAATGGGAACTTTTGATTTTTTTTGGAAACAACCACTTCATTTCTCCCTTGTTTTATCTACGGATCTATCACTTTATCTAGAGGTAACAATATTTTATGTTCATTTACTTATGCTAAATGCACCTATCTTGAGAAACATTTTCTTTGGACATATTTACTCTCCACTTCTCATAATATTTTGGCTCCTTGAATGGTCGGAAGGGATTTCAATGTGGCCCTGAATCCCTCGGAGTGTTCCAGCACGACTCCTTTACTGCATCCTAATAGTGATTTTGCTTCTATGATTTCTAATTGTGGACTCTGTGACCCTCCTTTAATTGGTATTATTTTTACCTGGTGTCGTTCCACTTCTCCTTCTATTCTTAAATAGTTAGAGAGGGTACTTTTGAGCTCTGGTGAGAACTCTTATTTCTCTTTCACTACTATTGAACATCTTCATAGAACTTTATCGGATCATTCTCCTTTTTTCAATTATGCTAAGCATTATTCTGGCCCCAGGAGGTCTCAGTTTCGTTTTCAAGACATGTGGTTTAATCATCATTCTTTTATTGATGTCGTCCGTAATTCTTGGTCCTAACCTCATGATGGGACTGGTCTGAGTATTCTTGCTACTAAGCTCAAATCCCTTAAATCTTATCTTTGTACTTGGAACCTCTCGTTTTTGGCAATTTTACATAATCTCATCTAGTTAGAGAGGGCAGTGTCTGACGCTGAGACTTTATATGATTCTGACCCTTCTACTGTTCATCGTGAATATCTCCATCTTGTTGAGCTAATTATCTTACTCATCTTAAGCATGAGAAAACTTTCTGGAGGCAGAAATCACAGATTAAGTGGTTTACTGAAGGAGAGGCTAATACTACTTATTTCCATGCTTATTGTCATAATAAGTGTAATCAACTCCAAATTTCTAAAATCGAATCCAGTTTTGGAACCATTCTTGAAACAGATGATGATATTAAGAATAAGGCAGTCTTGTTTTTCTTTGCCCTCTTCACCTAGGATTCCCACTCTATAGGGACTGGCTCAACTGTTTTGGATTACATCCGCTCTTTGGTTTCTGTTTTTGATAATGAGAATCTTGATACGCTTTCTAATCTAGATGAGATCAAGGAGGCAGTTTTTTCTCTTGGTTGAGATAGTGCCTCGGGTCCTAATTATTTTTTAGGGGTTTTTTTCACCCATTGTCAGGACACTGTCTCTTCTCATGTTGTTCAAGCAGTGACGAATTTTTAGATTGGTATTCCTCTTTGTAAATCCTTCACTAGTACTTCCATTGTTCTTATTCCTAATATGCCCAATCCCTCCACTTTGTTGGATTTCCATTCAATCATTCTTTGCAATTTTAGTAAAAAAATCATCTCTGTGGTTATTGCCCTCCATCTTGGATCTCTTCTCCCTTCCATTATTTGTGAGGACCAGTATGCTTTTCTTAAAGACTGGAGTATTACTGATAATATTCTTTTAGCTCTTGAGCTAACTCAATCTATAAACCGCAAAACTCCTGGCGGTAATCTCACTCTCAAGTTGGATCTTCAAAAAGATTTTGAGTGAGTTTCCTGGGTTTCCTCTAGCAGGTGGCTCAGTGTGGGTTTAGTCCGCACTTCTGCCTTCTTACTAAGAATTGTGTGCAAACTAATGTTTTCGCGATCCTTATTAATGCCAACCCAGTGGTGTTTTTTTTTTTTTTTTCCACTAGAGGTGTCAAGCAGGCGATCCTCTCTCCCCCATTCTTTTTATTCTAATTGCTGGTGTTCTCTCTAGGGGGTCTAAATTGCCTCTTGCTTCATTGTCATACTGATCCGTTTGCCCTTCACAAGAGATGTCTCTCGATTTCTCATCTTTCTTAAGCTAATGATATCATCCTCTTCCCCATTAGTCGATCAAGAAGTCTAAAAAGCATTATGTTCTTTCTGCGGAAGTATGAAACTACTTCGGGACAGCGTATTAATATTTCTAAAAGCTTTTTTTTCGATGCAACTATTGTCCTCTGATGCAGGCAACATTATTCATAATCTTACTAGTTTTTGTAAGCAATCTTTACCTTTTACCTATCTTGGTTGTCCTATTTTCATGGTAGGAAAAAGAGATCTTCTACTTCCAAGATCTTACTCAAAGGATTGGTTCTTGCATCCTCTGGTGGTAAAGTAATTTAACAGCAATGAGTGGGCAGTTGATCTTGATCAAACACGTCCTACAATCTATTCCACTGTGCTTTTTAGCTGCTCTTGATCCCTCTAAGCAGGTCATTAAGGATATTGAGAAGCTCTTCTCTAAGTTCCTTTGGGGTACCCATGAGGAATTGGATAAGTGCCAATGGATGTCCTGTCCACGCCATGGTATTTGTCTCCCTACTGCTTCTTATGGCCTTCGTATTTTTCTTCTCTAAGATCTTCCTAAAGCTTTTGAGGGAAAGCTTTGGTGGCTTTATTGTACGAAACAGTCTCTCTAGACTAATTTCATGCACTCTAGGTATGGTGATCTTATTCGTGTCCTTTCTCATCCTGCTGTCCCTTGCGTTACTGATCCTCATACTTGGTCTTGTATGATGGTAGTGATGGAGGATATTGAGCTTCATATTTGTGTCCGCATTAGATCTGATAGCTCCTCTTTCTAGTGGGATAATTGGTCTTTGGGGGGGGAAGCTTGCCCCTTACACCCTTCCATTAGTTCCTACGGACTCCCTTTCTGTTAAGGATGTTGTCCTACATAAATCTTGTAATATTTCTACCTTCCTTTCTTATCTCCCCATTCTTGGATTCATCTAGCTACGTCCTCCCCTCCTTGTTTATCTTCTGGCACTGATACTTTTAGTTTGATGCTTAGCCCTACAGGGAAGTTCACCATCTCCTCTGCATCTTTCTTTTCTCCGTTGGCTACTCTTCTTCTTTATATTGCGATATAATCTGGGATGTTAACATTTCTCTGAACTTCACTATTTTTATGTGGAAGATTTCTAATGATTTTATAGCTGTTGATAGAGTTACTCAGGGCTTGGGATTCCACGTTGCCTCTTGTTGTTGCTCTTATGCTGGGCTTGATTCCTTGGACCAAATTCTCTTACATTGCCTTTTTGCTCAGGCCTCTGGCGCATAGTTGCTTTGTACCTTGGCTTTGGTGCGATTCCTTGGGATTCGTTCTGGTGGGTTTTCGGGAGGCATAAATACATGTCCATCAATTAGTTGATTCATATCATTATTTGTTGGTGCCTATGGGTGGAAAGGTGTCAGTTCTACTTTCAGGGTATCGCTTCTTCGATTGATGCTTCTTTCCACCGCATTCTTAAGCTTATTTATGATTTGGACATGGCAAAGGAGTTCTATTCCCTTTTTGCTCCCCCTAGAGAATCTATAGTGACTAGGAACTCCCGAGCTTTGCCTATTATATGTTGGATTTATATGAGCTCCTCCTCTATTGTACTGAATTCTAACGGTGCCACTAGGGGGAACCCAGGTTTCTTTGCTACTCGAGGGATTATCCGGTCATCAGAAGGGGTTTTCTTGTTGGCTTCTTGGCCCACCTGGGTTTTCACGGTACCAATAGCCTTGCGGAATCCTTAGGGCTTCTGTAGGGACTGAAATTAGCTGACTCTTTGGCTTCTCTAATTTTCAAATACAATGCGACTCTTTTATGCTTGTCTCATTCTCTCTGGAAGAGCTAAGGCTCTTTGGACGTTGGATCGCCTAGCGAAAGAGATTCTACAACTCCTTTAGAAACTATGTTGTACTATTCTTCATGTTTACAGAGAGGCGAATATAGTTGCGGACTCACTTGCTAGTTTAGGCAGTAATACTTGTATTGATTGCACCTTCTTGGCATTACATGATTTGTCATTACGCACTAGGGGCCTTTACATATTAGATAGTTGGGGAACCCCTTATTGATGTTATGAGTCTTAGTTTCTTTACTCATCCACTATTTCCTTATACTTAACACATCTCTTGATTTGGGGTAAGTTTCTTGCACTTAGCATGTACCTTTCTTTTCTTTCTTAATAAAGTCGGGGGATGCCCGCCAGGTTTCGTCTTGGTTTATGTTTTAATTTATATATATACATATTAGGTGAAGTTTAATAAATTTTATAAAAATAAAATCTTATAATTCCTAAATGATAATAAAAAATTGTATCACCTTCTAAAACTTGCCTTATAATAGTCCTTCGGTTTGATACCGGGCACATGAAATACATATAATCAAGAAAGGAGACGAATTTTAAAAAACTCAAATGTTTAAATAAATAATAGTGTTTAAGGATAATAAAATATATTTTAGTACACAGTATCTTAATATATATATATATATAATGTAACGAATAATCTACCAACCTCTAATGTATGCCAAACTCTTCTAGGCCGACCTGTCATATTAACTCCAGAGATCCTGATTTGTTCCCGTGAGTTATTTATTCCTTGAATTTATGCTTGCTTTTAATATTTGTGTGAGTAACTCAAGAGGATGGGCTAAGTCTCGTTAGGGTTAGTTAGCATATATATAGTTCACCAAAAGATTTTTTCTGGCAAAAAATTGGATCTATATTTGATATAGGAAACATCTAAAATAAACACTGATACAAAGCATTTGATAGTCGGACAAATGGGAACTTTTGACTGGAAAACGCTCAAAATTGTTTCTCGCTATGTTGGAATATTTGGTTTTGAAGTCTTTGGACCATTAGTTTTTTTTTTTTTTTTTTCTTTTGGGGGTAAAGAAAAGAAATTATTGATGTATCAAGTGCATTTATTTTGCTTATTTTCAAGTGTTCGTATATTTGATTGATACCCAATACCTCATAAGGACACTCAAAAAGGAAAAGGAAACAAAAAATAAATATTGGCATTGCGGGGATGAATTAGAAATTCAATTTTAACTCTATCGTTGACGATATTCCCATCTTCAACTAACATTCAAGGTCTACCAAATGGTGTCACTATCACCTTTTATTTGTTACCATATAATTACATATATTTTCTCATTTGAAACTTAAATATTCATTTTTCTATTAAAATATCTGAAATAAAAATTTAAATAAGAATGTAAGTGCTTAATTACAAGAAATTAATTAATAAAAGAAAATAAGCTTTTGGAAGAGAAAAGAAAAATTCGTTTCTATTCAATTAAATTTCGTTTTTAAGATTATTTATGGACAACTTGAAGATGAAATGATTTCTACATAGTTTCTATCTTATTGCCTCTAATAAAAGTAGAGTTGAATTTGTTGAGATTCATGTTTATTATTTACTTTTATGATTCTTTTTCTATTTTGTTTTTATTTAGACATTATGTTTTTTATATCGAAATACATAATATACTTTAACATACTTTAACCTATGCTCTCACAATGTAAGAAGCAATACTTTCTTCCTAAAGAAAACAAAAAATAAGAAACACTTACGACTATGAGTTTTCATAGGATGATCAGTTTGTAACAATAATAAGTATGTCAATTATATTTCTTCTATTTTAAAATATACCGTATTTTACTCGTTTCTTTTCCTTCTCAAAGTGTTTGATCTTTTTCAAATTTTAAATTTCTTTTCTCAAACAATCACTCATAACTTCCTTATTATTTCTTGTATATTAAGACTCAAAGAAAATAAAATAAATTATTTGAAAATATAATTCATAGAAGTCATAAGTTTGAAATTGGAGGGGTATTAGGCAAGAAATTAATCAATATCTGCACTCAGAGTGCTTAGTAAATTTTTTAATAGATTCTTTAATATACTTTTTTTATTAATAATTTTTATTTTAAAGTTTTTTTTTAAAATTTTTATATTAATTAAATTACTAAAAAAATATTAAACAGTGTATTAAAATATGTGTACTAGACTGTTCCCACTGAATATATTGCCAAACTAAAAAGATTGGCATTAGTAGCATTTGGTAATCGTGTTTCATGCGTTATTGGGGATAGATTAACTCGATCTTGTGTACACACAATACCTCATATTAAGAATAGTTGTATTTTTTCTTTTTTTTGGACAGAATAGTTTTAATTGTTATTGTAATTACGGACAACATCTAAAAAATGTGTTCTTCCATATATAGTAGGTGACGAACTTTTTTTTTATTATTTTGGAACTTGAAAAACACATTTTCTTCTTGTGATAAAATTTTCCAAATTCCATCACTAGATAGTACTATCTTCTGAGTTTAAAATTTCTAGCTTTTCTATTGCGTTTTATCTTGTGAACTAGATGTTCAAATGGACAACAATATTAATAATAAAAATAATAATAACAATAATAATAATAAATAATAATGATCATCGAAAAGACTATATTGAAATTATTATATGTATTATTTTCTTTGAGTTTTTTTTTTAAAATCTTTTTTGTTCAGGACTATTTCACACCATGTAAGTCATTTTGTACTTAATGATTTTATTGATTTGTATCTATTGAATTAAATAAAATTTTATTAATTTGAGTAAAGAAATTAGCGTTATATAACTTTAAATTATTTTTATTTTTCTACTTGTAACCATAAATTTTTATTTTAGTGATGCGAAGCACTAATTAATTTGGGATGAACTTGTGCTCACATCATGACGCCTAACTCTTTCCCTAAACGAAGAATGGCCTATCACTATTGGACCTAACGCCCAATGTAGGAAACAGTTCTACGTTTGACAGAACTAGTTGGAGACAGAGCGTTGTTGACCTTCTAAGCTATACAAAGAATTCTAAAATCATGGTGACTGTACTATTTATAGCCTACTTTTATTTTATTTTTTTTAGCCATAAACTATTTTTAATATTGTAAATTTATGACAGTTTAATGATTTCATTGTAATATTCGATGTTTTTTTTTTTTTAAACAGATTTTATAGCCTAACTTAAAGTAGTTATTTTTTTTACTTTTCTAATTGATCCATGTGTCAAAATGCACTGAATTTCATTGTGAAAATTTAAATTGCTATACTTGTAATGTCGAAATAGTTCATGCCTATTAAAAAGTTCAATAGAAGTTCATGGTTATAAAAAAATAAAAATAATTTAAGACTATGCATTACCAATTTCTCATTTGAATATTATACAGTATTATGTCTATTTTGAGATATGGATAGAGTTTGGTTGTGAGAATTTTTTCTTAAGATATGTGAAATAGTACTCTTTTTTTTTTTTTTTTACTTATCACATTGTAGCAATTATTGTATTTTTCTTTTACTTATTGCATTGTGGTTCCAAGATAATAATTAAGTAACTTATTCCTATTATACTCTCTTATTAATAACAAATCCCAAAATCTTTTTATTCCTCTAACATTGAAAATAGTAAAAAGAATAATGATGAGATAGAAAAATTTAGAGAACATTTTAGTCTATACAAGAATAAAAATCTAATATTCAATATTTTTAAACAGTATGATGTCAAAAATGTAACAAGTAAAAAATAATTGAGAGAGTAATTGTTGTGAGAAGGAAAGTGAATCCAAAAATTGAACAAAATTTCATTGAGTTTGGTACGAGAACCAATCCAAAATACGCACGGGAATATAAAAGGTATGTGCGATAAATTCAAAAAAATAAACATTTTCCTCGCTCACTTTCTCTCTCTACCCCAACTTTCTTTCCCTTCTCTCTACAATCTTGTTGAAGAAATTCAAAGTTTTCTTCAAGTTTTTAATGAATTCAAGTAAAACCTGGATGACTTTGAAGATTTCATCAAAGAAAATATCGATTTGGAGGAACATCTTAAAAAACAAAAGTTCTATTAGACAATTTGGGTCAGCTGGCCGAAATTTTCCAAGAATTTCGATCCAGCCAGCCGAAATTTTTGGGTAATTTCGACCTAGTTGGTCAAAATGACAATTCATAATTTTTTTAGTTATTAATTTTTTGTTTTTAATTCTTTAAAAATTATGAATATGAATATATTAGTTGTTTATTTTATTAATTTATGAATATATTGTTTTGTTATTTTTTAAATTATATGAATATGTCTTGTTGTTTTGTTAATATTTTTAAATTATGAATATGATTTGTTGTTTATATTAAATTTGAATATGACTTGTTATTATTTTGTTTGTTATTAATTTGTTGTTTTCATTTTTTAAAAATTATAAATATGAATATATTGTTTGTTTATTTTTCTTAATTTATGAATATGTTGTTTTATTATTTTTAAATTATATGAATATGCCTTGCTGGTTTGTTAATTTTTTGAAACCATTATGTGTAATCATTCTTGTTTATTTGTTTTTATTAAATTCTTATAATAAAATTAATATGGGCATTAAATTGCTATAACAGATAGATCCGAATTCTTTTGAAGAATTTTTAGATGAGCCTGATTATATATATCACAGTCATTTGTTTAAAACAAATGAGCATTTTAAATCGAAAGATAATTTAGTTGAATAGGCAAGAAAAATTGCAAGGAGTGTGAACACATATTTGATTGTGACTCGCCATAATTCAAAGCTTTTAATTGATCATCGACCTTATGTACCTATTGGTTGTGAATGAGGAGAGATAAGAAAAAAGAAGGTACATGAGCCAATTGACAATAAAATTCCTATGAAAAGGTGGGGTTTGTACAAAATGAAAAAGTGTAATTATTCTTTCTCTTAAAAGGTGAACAATTGGTTTCGGGACAATTTTGGGTACTAACTCCAAGTTGGAAGATACAATCATAAAATAGGTGTCTATCTTCATGGGTACACCCAGGCAGCACGATTCACAGATGATGAGTTAAAGATGATAGAAGTATTCTCTAAGTGTCATATGCAGCCGAAAAAGTATATTGGATAGTCTTTGTGAAAAAAATATCTGTTATGTTATGGGATATGCTGTACTACATTTGAATTTTAACTAATTTTATGTCGTTTATTTCAATAATTTGATAAAGTTTTCATAGTTATTATACTTTTATGTTTTTTTGTTTCAGTGCATAAACTCTATATAATGCTCGTGCAAATTTTGATAAAGAAGAAGAGGATGCAGGGATGAAATACTGTAGAGGAAGTATTGCATTTATGTATTATTCTTGTTACTATAGAAATCATGATGAGAGCGATATTCTTAGTGATATTGTTATTGCAAACCTGGTATCCATTCAGATGTTGAGGACATGGCCGTATGTACTTGTATTGAATACAACGTACAAAACAAACAAGTGAATTTCATATTTCCTTATTATTTGTTAATTTTAGATGTTAAGTTTGGTATGTTATACAGTAATTGTAAAAAGTAATTTCATATGATTTAGTTAATGATTTTTTTTATTTTTACTAATTGATTAGTTGATGGTTTGGTATGGATATGTTATTTTACTTTAGTATATATAATATGAAGATTTGCATATTTGATTACATTTATAATCTCCCTTTTTCCTACATAATAATTTGAGTTCTTATAACTTATTATGTTATTATGTAAGTTATTTTACGTTATTATTTCTATTTAATTATTAACAGGTTTAGTTGTTATTATGTTGTTATGTTAGTTTTTTTTACGTTCTTATTAGTTTAAGGTATAGGATAATATATATATATATATATATAGTTTTTTGTCTTCTTGACATATTTAAAATAATAATGTTTATATAAAATGATTAGATACAACATGCTTTTGTTGGAGGTTGTTGGGATGACTCCAACAGGTAAGAATTTCACAATAGCCACTGGGTTCCTGCAAAATGAGCAAGCTACAACCTATCGATGGATTCCGGAACAAATAAAGAAATTACATGTTGAGTCGCTAGAATTGGTACTGGTGATAACTGATAAGGAGTCGGGTTTGATGCCTGTGATCGAGGAGGTGTTCAATCAATCCTACGACATGTTGCGTCGGAGGCATATTGATCAATGTGTATATGGAAGATTATTGAATATGAGTATTGAAGAAAAAAAGAGCTTCAATGTGGACCCATAGCACTTGGCAAAATTTAATTAACTCAATGGATTTGACGGAATATGAAGACAAATTGAATGAATTGAAAGATAATTGGCATAAGAGGCCCGATTTCTTGGAGTACTTGTTTGTGACAAGGTTAAATTTTGCCCCAAAATTTGTGAGGATTTGATAAAGTCGATTTTTTATACAAATAAACACCTTTAAGTTTTATTTGGTAGTCATATAAGAATATTATTTCTTCACTTATTATAATTATTATATCTTAATTATTTAATTTTTCCTTTGCAAGGAATACAAGAAATATGAAGCAAGCTCCTTGGATACATAAAAGGAAATCAAATGGGTTTTGAAATATATGATTCTTATGAAAATAAATAAAAAGAAAAAATGGAGAAGCCCATTAAGGGAGCAGCCCATGGTCAAATAAAAAAAAAAAAAGAGAAGTGAAGGGAAGCCACAAGCAAGCCCACAAGAAATATTAGGAGCGGCCCCGGTGAATAAAAGAGAAAAAGAAGAGGCAAGCCCACGGTGGGAGGAGGAGAAGAGGGCTGCCGCAAAGAAAAAGAATAGAAGGAGGAGGGTAGCAGCAAGACAAAAAGGGGGGAAGTCACAATAGAAAAAACTAGCCGCAAGAAAAAAAAAAAAAAAGAAGAAGAAGCAACTGCAGGAGCTGAAGAGGAAAGTAGTAGCAGCTGCAAAAACAAGAGAAGACAAAAAAATGAACCAAGAGCAAAAGGAGACAAGCGGAAAGAGGGGCTGCAGAATTTTAAGTGGAGAAGAAGAAGCCATGATCTACTTCAAGAAATTGGTTATCTCTTTCCCTTTAATCATGAACTAATTTTCTTTTTAGAATCTTGATGAAACCTTAACCATGTAACTTTGGTTTATTTTATTTTGGGAGATTTATTATATTATTTATGTGATTACATATCTTTGGATGTTTCTTGGTTTGATGCAATTAATTCTATGTGATTGTTCTTGTAGAATAATTATTTGGTTAGTTGATATTTTTATCCATGCTTAATCCTTATAGTCTTAAGTATGAGAGATATGTGATTTTTCCAAGTATATTATGGGTTTCAGAATTGAATATTTCATGCTAATTTTAGACGATTTATGTCATAGAATTGAATAAGTCATGCTAATGGTTAGATGGGTTATGTCATGTATTTAAGCACAATATATTTCTTTAGTGAATCGATGCTTGTAGCCTAGATCACCACATAAAGGTCTAATCTTTTCTCCTAAATAAAATTAAATTATTGTTATATAGGTTAGTGGTGGATTCAAGGTTCTAAATAATCTCTTTGATTAACTCTTGTTATTTTTAATTTAGTTATTTTATTTATCATTTTTACTTAATTTAGGAATAATTTTTAGATAGTATAATTTGATTCTTCTTTTTATGAAATTAATTTAGGAAGATAATAATTAAAGTAGTTAAGCATTGCTCTGTGGTTCGGTACTCTGATACTCCCATATTACATTAATCTTGTGCACTTTGTAAGTATTGAGTTTAAAGTATAGTTAGAAAAATCCAGACCAAGGTTTTGGCACCGTTGCTAGGGAAATGTTAAATTAATTGCTTTATTTATTGTCTCCTAATTTTGTTATTTTGTGTATTTATTTTATTTAATTTTTAATTAGTGTTTTTCTTTATTAGTTAAATTAAGCCCATACTTTTGATTCCTTTTGTTATCTTTATCCGTTCAAAAAATAAAAAAATAAAACAATTTCCTTAGTTGGTTTTAGTTAATAGATCACTTTAGTAATTTTTTTATTTATTAATTTTTTTTAATTCTTTATTTTTTTTTACGTTTAGTGGATTTTTTTCTAGTGTGCCTTTTATATTTTCTAAAATTATTTTTATTATTATTGATTTATTTTTTTATTATTTGAATTAAGTTTTCTTTCCTCTTATTTGATTGTTAATGCACAGTCATCGTTTGCTCTCTCTTGATTTAAAAGAATTTGACCCTGAGATACAACGTCCACTTAAGACAATTAGAGCACAAAGAAAAATCACTAACACTTGTGATATTAAGATGGTTGAAATTCACGAGCATTAAGGGAGTATTTTACTTCCAACATTTATAACTCACAAACAGGTATAGACTACCTGAAATTGAGGCTAATCACTTTGAAATTAAAGCTTCTACTATCATCTATATATGGGCTTGATTCCGAAAGTCCTTATAAGTATATTGATGAGCTTTTGGAAATTTGCTCAACTTTTAAACTGCCTAATGTTACTGATGATGCCATTAGATTGCGTTTTTTCCGTTTTCTCTGAAGGATAAGGCTAAACATTAGTTACATATACGTGAGAGAGTAGGTACATGGGCTGAGATGTCTAAGGAATTTCTTAAAAAGTATTTTCCTATGGGTAAGCTTACGAGGTTAAGGAGAGAAATCACTACTTTTTCCTAACAAAATAATGAACAATTTCATGAGAGTTGGGAGAGATTTGAAGAACTTCTTCGTAGTTGCTCTCACCATAAAATCCCTAAATGGCAACAAATACAAAGTTTTTATTCAGGACTAGATGAGAGAAATCGCCAAATGGTTGATTCCACTTGTGGTGGTACTTTCATAAAACTGCAAATGAGGTGTGGGACTTATTTGAAAATTTGAGTGATAATTCACAACAACACGCCATATCCTCACGTATAGGCACATCTAGACAACTAGGAAATAGAGGAGGAATGTATGAAGTTTCTTAAAATGTTGATCTTTCTTTGATCAATTGTTAGCTTTGAATACATTGCCTACTAATTCTCCTAACGTGCAAGGTGTTTGTGCAATTTGATCTAGTCCTTCTCATTTTATCTATGACTGTCCTAGTGCTTCACTATTTCCAAAATTTGTGTAGGAACAAGTCAATGCGGCTCAAGAATTTCATAGACAGAACGACCCGAATTCAAACACATACAATCCAAGCTGGAGAAATCATCCTAATTTCTCCTGGAGGCAACTAGAAAGGGAAGGTCAATTAGGCCATCAACAATATCAGCAGAACAAACAACTTGGTCTGACTGTTCCCTATAGTTTTCAATCTCAAAGGTTTGTACCTTCTCACCATTCTCAAAGTGAAAACTCTACTTTTGAAGAAAATGTCTTATTTGCTTTGAAAGGTTTAGAATCTATGACACAAATTCTAGGCTCACACACTCAATCTATTGTTAAGTTACAAACTCAAATAGGACAACTAGCTAATGCAATAAGTAGAAGAGATGAGGTAAGCTTCCTAATCATCGAATAGAGAACCCTAGATCTAATTATCATGAGCAAGCTAAAACTATAATTACTCTTAGAAATGGGAAATTGGTAGATGATAAAGTAGGGGAACCTATTAAAGATGGTAAGTTAAATGGAAACGAAACCGAGGGAATTGATATGCGGACTAAAATTGAAAAGAAGATAGAGAAGGAACTAGTTTCTTCCTCTAATTATAAGAATCTATAATCATCTCCTACGACTTCACATAAGCTAAAGATTCTTTATTTGCAAGATTTATTGCCACCCTCACATCTTAGAAAGGATAAAAAAGGGAATATATTTTAAAAACTCTCAAACAAGTTAAAATTAATCTTCCACTTTTAGAGATTATTAAGAAAGTCCCATCTTATGCAAAACTTCTTAAAGACATGTGTACTTTTAAAAGAAAATCTAAAAGTAATGTTTCTAAGAAAATCTTCCTAACTTAACAGGTGAGCTCCGATTTGCAATATAACACTCCACCTAAATATAAAGATCCTGGTGTCCCTACTATCTCATGTCTTATTGGTAATCATAAAATAGATAGGGCGCTACTAGGTTTAGGGTCTAGTATTAATATGATTCCTTACACTGTTTATGAAGAGTTAGGATTAGAGGAATCCCAACCAACTTATATGACCTTATAGTTAGCTGATAGGTCTATCAAGGTATCTAGGGGAAGGATAGATAATGTTCTAGTTCAAATTGATAAAGGTGTCTTCCCTGTAGACTTTGTAGTCCTAGATATGGAACCTGGTAGATCCTCCAAGAATCATATCCCTATTATTCTAGGATGTCCTTTCTTGGCTTCTACAAATGTTACTATTAATTGTGGAACTGGGGTCATGGATGTCTTTGTGATGAATATGAGGATTATATTTGAATATTTTCAAAACTTCTCCACAACCTTTTATGGAAGATGATTTTGATTGTTATTTGGTAGATGTAATTGATGAATTAATTGAAGAAACTCTGCCTCTAATGTGTTCAAAAGAATATACTTCTATTGAGAAAGAAAACCTAATGTATACTGAGGATGCTAATTTTAACCTTGCTTGCATTGCTCCATTAGAAAATTCTTCTTTAATTGTGAATTATGAGGCCTTTGACTGGTAAGATATTGCATTTTGGTTTAGAGACGATGAATCAGGTTGAGGCTCAACACTCTGCATTGAAGGCTTGGCCTACTACATCATGTGGTGACTTGGATACAGTTTTCTTCAAAATTCATTCTCAGATTTGAGTTGCAGATAGCTAAGATTAATAAGACTTTGGGATCTTCCCGAATGATTGAGAAGTATAATGGAAGCAGTAATCGGGTATTGAGCAAGCTTGTGGGCAACGTAAGTTATGCTGCTATGAATATTATTTACGGGAGATAGAAAGAGTTCCGAAGGTCCATAGTGATCCGGAGAGTCTATGCAAACACTTTATCCGGAACACACACGGTCTTCATTGCACATGCAAGTTAATCATTAGGTACCATAGTTATGTCCCTCTTCAGTTGAAAGATTTTGACGCTTTTTGGAGCTTGATTGAAATCACCGGTCACACGACATCATTTGAACACCCATCTATATGGATTTACAGGTTCAAGATTTAATGAGTATTATAGAGGAGTTTAAAAATAAACCTATATCAATATTTCGGGAGTTGCGTCGATCTGTTCGCCAAAATTTAAATCTTCTTATTCCGATTGATCTTGAAGGGCCGGTGAATACCCCCTCCTGAAACAATTATTACTAAAGGACGACATAAGCAAGATTCAACAAAAACAGACAAGTCGTATTCGGAGCACATATAGATTGCCTCTAGATCGTCATTCAACGCATTTAGTAGATCGAGTTCTGATTCTGGGTTGAGATCTGGAACTAGTTCGGGTACTCGAGGGAAAGGTAGACCGCACTGTATTCCGAGAACGAGAGGTAGAGGTAGAGGTCGTACTTTGGGACGGAGTTCGGGACAATCAACGGATTCATCTGTTGCAGATCCATTCATAGGTATGAGGTTTTTTTTAAAAATTTTTTACACATAATCCATAAAATTAATACATCACATAATAACATAAAACCAATACCATGGCATGATATGAATACATCATATAATAGTCCACACTAAGAAAACAATAAAAATAATACATGAATAACAATCTAACCATCTTGGTCATAGAACTTCTTCCACATTTCGTGCATATCTCGGAACCTATCAGTAGCAACCTCATCTGAGTGTCCGTCACCCTCAAAATAAGGTCGGAGCATCTCCCCGAAGACAGATAGTAGTGGTTGAGTACGTCTAGGAAACTACACACCGTCGGACAACCTATCGGGATTCTATATCCTTCGATGACTTCGAAGTTTGTACCATCGCATGTAGTCCACACTAAACACTAAGGCGCTCAGTGGGATAGCTCAAGCCCTTATCTGGGCCTCAAAATAATTATGTCCCCTACCAGCAATCCACAATGCAGAATAGAAAGTGTTCTTCACCACGTACTTATACGAGTTCGCGGACCTGTGTTCTTCGGCTGCCTTAATAGGCGGACCAAGGATAGAATGTAACCGACCGAACTGCCGTAGACACCTATCCAGATTCTAACCCTCCACACAGTCAAAGTAGGGAATAACCCCGTGCCATGAAGAAATCTATATTCTATCTATCTCCTCTTGGCTATAAGTAGGCCTGTCAATAGGGCGGGTGGGTTTTATCCGTAGTCGGACGGGTCTTACCCATACCCGGACGGATCTATACTCGTTTTTAGTGGGTAAGGTTTAAATTTTATACCTGCGGACCCGTACCCGTAGCTGTATCCATATTAATTTTGTTTATATGGGTCTGTACAGGGTATGATGATGCCCAGACCCGTATACCCGTATACTTGTATTAATAAAATAATAATATATAGTTATATATTATATTATTTATATATATAGAGGGAGACACATGGGGAATTTCCGATGTGGAATTATTATTTAAATAATTTGTGATTGTGACCTTATCTTGTATTCTGGGTCAGCCAGTGGCATTCCCGAGCTGCCATTAGAGTGGGTAGATTCACTATTCCCATTGGCCCAGATTGCAATTTTTATTTAAGTTTTCTTTAAAATTTCAAAAAAAGTCAACTCCACATTTTTTAAATTTGCTAATGTATATTCCTTCGGTTTTAGAATAAATAACTGCTTAATTATTTGTATAATTTTGTATAGTATTATATATATCATTTTGTTTTATAATTTTTTTTAGAGTTTATTTTTTATTTATTAGATTTTATTAATAAAATATCTCAAATTAGAAAATATTATAGAGAGTGATACACAAAGTGATATAGACGATCCAAGCTCTTTTTAACTTGTACCACAAATATTAAGCATTTTGAAATTAAGAAAATATTTTACTTATATATCTTATAAATATAAAAGAAGAGAGATGAGATAAATAAATAAGGAAAAAAGAAGGATAAAATTGTGAAAAAAGTATAATAAATACTTATTTATAACTGTAAAAAGACATTTATTATAAAACAAAATGACTCGAATTCTTATATGAAATCGCTTTCAAAATGACTCAAACTCTTAAATTTGATCACTTTGATAAATCAAGTAAATATACTTAATAGACAACATATTTTACCATCATATTACCCTCTCATCATCTTCATTTATGGTTTATCACTAGTAATTTCCAGCAATAAAATAGCTCTTCACTACATGTATTAAAAGCAAATCAACATTCTGATCCACTTTGCTCCCAGCATGCAACTTTTCATTCTAGTAACCTTTTTTTGGTTAATTAATGAATGTAACCAAAGGGAGGGGAGAGGGTAAGGAACAAATTTTAACAATGACTTCTTGGGATTCTTAAGCCTAAAAAAAGAGTCACAATTTATTATGTACTCCTTCTCTAATATATTTTGGATAATTTTGGTTCGGAGGAATTTGGTCTTAGCAAACTTTCCTAGTTTCAATTTTAAAAAGTACGTTAAGGTTACGAAGTAAAGTCAACTGCTTAAGCAAAACTCCCTGGAGCGGTATCAATGGGCTTTTTTTCCGTCTTCTTTTAGGTTAGGGATGCTCACTAGTAAATAAGGCCTTCACACTTTTTACCAGACATGAAGATGCTAAAATTCATTAAGGCTCTATTGATTGTTAAATAAGGAAAGTTGATGTAGGAATGTGATTATTTATAATCTAAATCACTGGAATGTGAATTCACTTAAATTTATTTATTATGTTCGGGGGTTACAGGAATGTTAAGTTAGAAAATAATAAGACTCCTTTTCTATTGCTTGATTTGATAAAACAAAAGTAAGTTATATTTTTATCAAATAGTTAGTATTACATTAATAAAATTTGTATTATATTTTTAATAAATGACTTAAAATCGCAATTAATTTGATTAACTCAAGTAAGTTAGTTGAGGTGATTATGTTAATCATGTTAAAATTTTTATCTTAGGATTATACATTGTTTTATATATGTTTAACAGGGAAAAAAATAGAAAAATATCATACGGGTATGGGTATACCCAGACCTTACCTTGGACCCTGGAGGGTTAGGTCCTGCTCCAGAAATTTTAAACCTAGAGGATACGAGTCTAGGTCTGGGTCAAAAAATTTTATACTTGGAGGGTACGGGTCTGGGTCTGAGTCCAAGTTTCACTATAAGGGAATAGGTCTAGGTCTGGGAGTACCTAGAGGGTTTGGACTCTTTTACACCCTAGCTATAAGTGTCCACTATACCTTATCTGCAAACATCATATCTAGCCTCATTCGATAATCTATCAACTCACTACAATTCTTCGTATCAGCAACAACTCGAACTACTGGATATAAGGTTGGCGCTGGTGTGAATCGGGTCTCACTGCTTGCGCAAATAGGAAAGTACAGGCATATCTATGCCTACAATATAATTATATGAAATGAGGGTTTTTGACATGAATATAAATGTAAATAATATTATCTATAAAACAATAAATATTATATCAATATAACTAACATAAGAAGATCACAAGGTACCTCCAATAGTGACCGAAACCCAAGTAGCTCCTTCAAATTAGCCCTTGATGCTACCCAAAGATTTCAATACAAGTACACGAAAATCACAGCACCCCAAGCCATCTTCTTGCACCGTCTAACGTGATTTATTAACGGCTACAATTTCTAATTCACTATGGACATCCCGCTCTTGTCATTGAAGAGAAAATTTCCAACAATGCGGGATGCCCTCATCGCGTCCTCAAAGTGACTACACACATCCTCACAAGCATGTATTACATCCTGCTGTCCAATTCCACCACACGGGAAATAATCATTGCTCCTAATGTATCGGACATCAAAGTCACTATTGACGATGCCCAGCTGCTCACGTGTGTGCTCGGTGTCAAGAGCTGTACCATAAGCAGGTATGCCAAGCATCAGCTCTACATCGTGAAGTGTCATAGTCATCTCACCACATGACATGTGAAAGCTGTTCGTGTCTGATTGCCATCTCTCAACAAAAGCAGACAAAAGTGCAGTGTGGGGATGCTGAAACATACACGACTGCAGATGGACCAGTCCAGATGTCTCTGCCATCTCCCTAATCTCTGCCTAGCTAAGTGTCCATGAGGTTAGTATCTTATGGCGCAAATGGATCTTCAGTAAACCACGCTCCTGTCTAGACAAAAAAAAATATTAAAACAAAAACATAGTTACTACGGAAAATATTTATTGATTCGAAATAATATAAAGTGTACCTGTCCGCACCATACAGATACAACAATATGTCCGCTATGTGAAGGAATCATATCTGGAATCCGAAGACCTCCATTAGGTGATCCATGCAGCTTCCAACTTAGATCCTACTGTTTTGCGTTCTTCTTCTGTGCCTGAGATGAAGTCTCAGTAGGTTTAGGAAGGGACATATACCTGCCTTTGTAGTCCTATTGGCTGCCTTAGTCCGTGACCCAGTGAATTTTTTTACCACGTTCTTAACACTACCCATAAAAGATTTCCCCTACCAGGCCTAGCTATATGGCCCAATGCCAACTGGAAAACCCCATCAGTCGTCTCATCATCCGTGTCATCATCATACGAGTCAGTAGCCGTATCTCCCTCCTCCTATCTCACATCCTCTTGGAACCTACAGTAGTCTCTCCTAACATAATAATATAATCTCTCCCCTCATCATACGAGTCACTAGCCATATCTCTCCCTCTTGTCTCACATCCTCTCTCTCCTCTTCCATCTGAATATCTGTCATCCTCAGGAACCTATAGTAGTCTTCCCTAACATATCAGTATCATCCCCACCCTCATCATAAGTATTCTCTCCTAACACCCCTGAATATGAAGGGACCCAGCGGTTATATGTGTGTCATGGTAGTATGTCGGGTCTACCGAGTGTCCTTTCATCAGGTCATCAAAATAGGATGTCTCCTTGGGTAGAACAAAATGCTGATCACTCGTATATTCATATTGTGAAAAGGTATCCTTGAAACGACTATGCGGTCTAGACATAGGAGGGTGACTAGATGAACTAGATGCTCACGAATCATAGGAAGATGATCCTAGATAAATGAAGGAGGCTGGATAAATGAGAATCATATGCTGAATACAGTATTGGGGTATACAACTCATGTGATGTAGGAGCAGACATATGCATATGAATAGGTGTAGGACAAGGTATACAAGACAGGGGTAAACAAGTGTCATGAAATATACCAGTATCAGCAATTGCAGGAGTAGTGGGGATGTCTGAAATGCTATGTCGATCCTTGAGTGTCCGAAATGAAGCCGTAATAGTATGATCGTGAATACGACCGCTCGTGTCCTCAATCGGTCCAAAACCTGTATGTCTTTGACGTGTCTGGTCCACGGAAGAGTAATGAGGTGGAGTGGCTGGAAAAAAAAAAGGATGAAGAATGAGAGGGAAGAGGCTGAAAAAAATTAAGGAAGAAGTAAAGGAGGAATGAGGCTCAAAAAAATAGAGAGAAGAAGAAATAGGGGAGATGGGGCTGAAAAAAATAGAGAGAAGAAGAAATAGGGGAGAAGAAATAAGGAAGAAGAAAAGGAGAAGGGGGCTGCCGCGGCTGAAGTGCTAGGGTTTCTAACGCTGTGCATTATCACCTTAATAAGGCATAATGGCTGTGCGTTATCAAGGATGATAACACACAATCACCAAGCGTTATCGCCACATCAGTGCTAAATCAGCGCCACGTCAGTGTTTTACGCAATTAGCGTGTCTTAAGCCCCGTGATTACGGATAACGCACACTCATTGTGGGTTATCTCATGTGATAACGCATAATGAGTGTGCATTATGGACTGTCCAGGAAAAAACAAAATGGGCCTCTTTAGTACATGATTCTATTTTCTGGGCCCATGTCAGAGAAAAAACCCTGATTTGATGAAAAAATCGGGAGTATGGGTGGAGATAAAATGAGAGAAAAATTGGATGGTGACGGGTGGCCCAAGGCTGGCTGAGTGGGCTGGAAGGAAATGGATATGAGTTGAGTGGGTTGGGACGGCTGAGTGAATGCATGGGTTGTAGTGGGTGCATGGGTTGTAGTGGGTTCGGGTTCAGTAATAAGAGAAGCCGAGAAAAGATTATAGAGATAGGGGTCATGGGTTGGAAAACAGATCGGTGGGAGGTTGTGAGAAAGAAGATGTAGAGTTAGAGGGAGTATTGTGAGAAGGAAAAATATTTTCCTCAAAAGAATAATATTGCAAGAATGAAAAATTTTGTGACAGTCATAAACGGACCAACCTTTCTTATCACACGAATACCCCAAAAAATACACCGCTGACTACGTACGAAAATTAAATTTATCGGAGGTATGAGTATAAACATGTCATAAGCAACCAAAAATACGGAGGTGAGAATAATTTGGGATTTTATTGAAAAAAAAGTTCGTAAGGAGATTTGTTGCCTAACACGGGAGACAGGGTACAATCAATAAGATAGACTGTAGTTTTTATACTTTCGGCCCAGAAAATATGTGGTAGAGAAGATTGTATAAGGAGGGTCTGGGCAACATTTAAGATGTGTCTATGTTTGTGTTCGATGCGCCCATTTCGTTGAAGGGTATAAGTCATAGAGGTTTGATGTAAAATGCCATGTTTCAAGAAAAATGGTTTAAGACTGATGAGTTCAGTTGCATTATCAGAATGAACACATTTTATGGTTTGTGAAATTGAGTTTTAACCATCACAACACATTTTATGGTAGAGAAAATTGTATAAGGAGGGTCTGGGCAACATTTAAGATGTGTCTATGTTTGTGTTCGATGCGCCCATTCTGTTGAAGGGTAAGTCATAGAGGTTTGATGTAAAATTCCATGTTTCAAGAAAAATCTTTTAAGACTGATGAGTTCAGTTGGAATTATCAGAACGAACACATTTTATGGTTTGTGAACTTGAGTTTTAACCATCACAACAAAATTCTCGAAATAATTACGAAGCTCAGTTTTATCAATAAGTAAATAGACCCAAATAGCCCAAGAAAAATTATCAACAATGGTCAAGAAGTAAGTTGACACACAAGTAGCTTTTTCTTGATAGGGACCCCAAATGTCACAATGCACAAAATCAAACAAGGCATGGACTTTT
Organism: Catharanthus roseus; assembly: GCA_028651295.1. NCBI lineage: Eukaryota > Viridiplantae > Streptophyta > Magnoliopsida > Gentianales > Apocynaceae > Catharanthus > Catharanthus roseus. Next base: position 3,887,600 of record JAPQWS010000048.1, on the reverse strand, counting down.
TATTAGAACTTAAAGGAAATAGAGTCCGAGTCTATTTAGCTTGCAAACAAACAGTGCACGTTTTCAAACAAGTTGTAGAGGCTAAAGAAACATCTTTAAGATAGTGCATAACAGAAATTGAAGGGTAACTTAATTGTCTATGAAGTAAATCAAAAGATGAAACAGAAACATGCGATGCCTGTACGATAAAAAGTTAGTAGACCTTGTTGGTCAATATACCTACTCCAATCTTTGTCTTTATAGTATGTTCTTGTATCACGACCATGCGGTCTACAATTCCAACATAAAATAAGGGATATTGGTGTTCCAATTGAGAAACAGATATCAAACTACACTTCAAATTTGAAATGTAAAGAACATGAGTCAATAATAATGTAGAACTCAGAAAAATGCTCCCTTCATATTATGCTTATGTCTCGGAACATTTGGGAGAGTAACCAAAATAAGATCAATGAATGTAACATTAAATAAAATTTCACGAAGGCCTATCATATGTTGGGATGCACTAGAATTAATTAACTAAGAAGACATACATGGACCCTGCCCATTGGCTGCCTCTGGTGATTTTGTCACTGACTGGACGGGAGTACTGACTGGGATGCACCAGTCCAGTCGCTGAAAACGCAGGAGGCTGACTAGAAGGCAAAGTTCGGCCTATCCATGGGTGCAAAAGTGTTGGGCCAGCCTAAGAAGGAAATGGAACAGTGGGCTTGTCATGGATTTGAGGTCCAAAACCTGCACCAAGAATTCCCTGATTATGACCCCAGACTGGACTTCATGTGCAAATGTCGGCTGTCCAGAACGGCCATCTCTGCCGCGGCCACGAGTGGCTTCCGGCCAGCATACCCTCTGCCACTACTTTGTCCAATTTTTTGTTTTTCTCCCCACGACTTAGGATAACCAATTAATTTAAAACATTCAGAAGAGACATGATCCGATTTAGAACAATAAGTAAAAATAATTGATGTTTTGTAGGATGAGTGTGCAGCAAAGGTGACGACCTCGGTACGTTCATCATGACCCTGAGCAATTAAGGTTTGTTTCTCCACACGCACAGTCATTTGATAAACATTTAAAGGTTACATATTAACAATTTGTAATAGTACCATATAAAAAATGAAGTGATCCAATTCTAAGAGAAATTGATGAAACTTCTCCGGATCATTCTTCTTTTTGTTGTTGGTCGTATAAATGCAAGTACACTTCCGCAAGTGCATCCTACAGTGTGTGGTCATAGGCGGTCAACTCATCCCATAAGTTCTTCAAATTTCCATAGTAGGCAAAAACGATAGCTCCTTGTTGTTTGCAATTAGAGATGGTGGCCTTAAGTTCATGAATAAGGGGTTCGTTTCCGACAAAAAATTGCACTTTGATCTCATCCCAGAGTTCCTTCGCATCGGTGGTGTATGAAATATTAGAACAAGTGCCGGATCTATTGTATTAAAAATTCATGACACAATCAGAGAACTCATTTTTTCTAGTCACGAAACTCTACGAAATTGATGTCTGGCCATTGTATAGTTCCATAGAGAAATTCTTCCTTTCCTTTGTCTGTCATGGCCGTAAGAATGCATGATAACCATTGATCGTAATTCGCTTCATGAAATTCGATATGAGTTAACAATTGACTCGGAACATCACAAGACATAATGATGTAGGGATTCAAATCGCTAGTAAGATGAAAGGGATTGCCTTTCGGAATAGCTCCTACCACCATAGTTTCAATGGTGGTAGCAGTGCTGTCGGCATCTTTTTGTTTTGTCATCGTGAGAGAAAAGAAATTTAGATTGGCTATTATACCATGATGAAACGATAAAATGTATCAGTATTAAACAACAAAGCTTGCTTTTGTTTTCCATCTTTCCAACACATATAGAACTTTACAAATATAGTTCTCTATCCATAATTACAAAGAGACAATCTTACCATGATTCTAGCTAAGAGCTAATATAAACAAGATTCTAAGATGATTCTAATCACAAAATATGCACAATATGGTAATATACATATATGGAATATTTTTATCCAACAAATTTGTATAAAAATTGTAATTAAAAATTACTACTCTTTTTTTTTTTTTTTTTACACCAAAAATAGGTTTTTTTTCTTTATTTAGCTCATTTCAAAAAATGGATACTAAATAGGCCCAACTTTTTTTTTTTAAATTCGGAAGTGGTCATAACGCACAATGATTGCGCATTATAGCTAATCACCGGCTTAATCTACTTTAAATTGCATTTTTAACGACGTGGTACAGACGTGACGAAGAGGTGATGGGGTTTGGTGCTGAGGTGGATGATAACGCACAATGGTTATGCGTTATCTTGTTTATGTTGATTAGGAATTAATAATTTTTGTAGGTATTTAGAAAATTTGAAACATGAATAACTCTGCAATCGGATGTCCGTTCTACGCATATGACCACTCGTTTCAATGGTTCTCACAAAGAGGAACGCAACGGCATCGCCGAAAAGTGATCCGGACGCGTTTCGAGGCAAAAAAATTATTTCGTATAGTCGAAAACTTTGACGGAGCATAACTTTGCGCTCGGACGTTCAATTGAGGCGATTCTTGTGGGTGTTTCAGGTATTTTTTCGAAATCTATGTGTTTGAAATGCTTTAGGCGGTTTCCACCAACCGTTTCCACAAAAACTCCTATTTTCGTTTTAATTTACTTTTTTGTAATTTTCTAATACTTTTTGCTCTGGTTAATTAAAAAATTACGGCATCAATTTGAAAATTAAACAGAGGAACAGTCTTCTTTTTGCTCTATTTAAAAATTCAAATGATTGGAGTTGGTAAATATTGGAATACGTAAGTAAGTTATTATTAAATAAAATCTCTTGCAATTATTCAATTGAGGGTTCATCTTGGTCTATTAGTAAGTTCTTATATTATTTTTCTTGAGGTCAAGGGTTCAAATTCTCTTGCATACAATTTAAAAAAAAAAATAGATGGACTATTTTAGTGCCAGTTTTAAAAACTGGTCTAAAATAGAAAAAAAAAAAACCCAAAAAATACTATACTCATTATGTGCTTTTTGGCAAAAGTTATGAAGACATAGTTATTACTAACACAATACTTTCTTTTAATTAAATTTCTAATTTTCTTGAAAAGCTCTTCACGTATTAGCGTAGAAAGATTTCTCTTTCTTTCCAATCTAATATCAACTCGTCTTTCCGAATTGCCAAAAGCTTTATATCCTTATTATAATCCCTATACTCAAATAGGTATGTTCGGAGGTCAAACTCAATGTTTCCCTTGTATTTATAAACCCAACGACGATTTGCATAGTCTTCCAAGATCCACATGTCGACAAAATTTCTGAAAGAAAGGCTCATGACAGAGACATAGACTATCTTCTTTTACCAAGTGATGCATCTCGTTATACATGCTCCACCGCCTCCAGTGTTTGGTGATTCAATGGATTTGGAATGGTAAAAAAAAACTTCCGTATCCATCTTAAAGGCCATAATGGTATTCTCACAAGAGTGAATACCTAAAGCATTGATATATGTTTTATGTTCCACAATCCAATGTAAAGATCCATTTAGAATTGTAGGAGAATTAACACCGTAACGACCAAATAGAGGCCCAATAGACTCCAAGCTAACTTCTCTCCAGAAGTTGGTCACTACACTAGTTATAAAATAATGGACTCTGTACTCACTGGCAATACGATGAAAGAAAAAACCAATGATGCTTCCTCCCGGACAAGGAGGAAAACAGACAATTACCCTCCCAAAAATTTCTAACAGGGTTGAATACGAAATATTCCACCGAATTAACACATAGAAGTAGTCCATCACAAGAAAGAACTCCTTGATTAGAAGTAGTCCATATCAAGAAAGAAGTACCGTACCGCCTTGATAATTGAGTTTTATCAGCTTATCTCTTACTCCTTGACCAGGAATAATCAATTGAAGCCAATCTCTGTATTTGACAAGCAAAGTTGGAGTTGTAATCTTGCCAAATAATGTGAAGACATTATTTCTCTACAATGCCTACAAACACTTTGAAGTTTGATAAGAAGATCGGCTGGAAGCCTGCTGAGGATGTTGATGATAATTTCATTTGAGGCGGGGAACAATTTCATTTGGCACCTGCATGGTAAAATGAACAAAACGGTGATGAAACACATCCAGCATCCATGCCAAGCACCCAACCATGATGATAGTCAACTAAACATCAAATAGATTGATGCTAAAATTACGTAGGTATCCAACAAAAATCAGCATGCTTATGAAATTTTCAAGCAGATGCACAAGAGTAATTCAAATTTCTTACTATAATTGTAAAAACACTTGCAAAATCTACAAAGTGAATGCTTTTTTTTTCCCTTTGTTTTTGGTAAAATACAAAGTAAATGTTTAATGGAATTAAAAAAAAAATCTCATATAGAGGATTTTGCTATGGTACCAAGGAGGAATTTTTGGGTACCTACCTTAGTTAATGAACGTTTAACATGTCGTCGAGGGCAACGTGCTATAGCATATTTTTATTTTTTTACTTTTAATATGATGACGTGGCATTGTTTGATTGGGCCACCTCACCAAAAGAGGTTGACAGGTTACCGGTAGCAGTTCATTTATTTTCAAACCAACCCATTTACTATGTATTATTTGATTGACTAATCCTTTATATTGATAGTTGAAGGATCAAATGGCTTAGCAATTCCTCACAAGGGGATAAATTCAGAGATTTTTGAATCAGAACTCTGGATTTTTGTTCATCCTTTGCAGTAATAATATTTCAGTGTTACAACGATAACTTGGTATATCTACTATACGACCATTTAAAATTATGGTAAATTTAATGATAAATATGATAAGATTACGATATAAAACAATAATACTTGAACTTTACTTTTAAAATTCACAAGTTTATTTTATATTTTTTTTAATTTACTAATTTTTATGTCAATCTTACTATTTTTTTTTAAATGAAAAGAATGACAATATATCTAGTTAAATATATTAAATAAATGATAAGTTTGTGCTATTAAATAGTAAATTTTATATATTACTACTAAATGATATAATTTTACCATTTTTAATTCGAATTTTCTAATTTATCATGAAATTTACTATTTTTCTTAAATAATAAGTATGATAATAAAGGTAGTAAAATATGTTATATAAATGGTAAATTTCTACCACTATTAAGTATACTTTATGTATCACCGTTACATTTTTTAATTTGCCAATTTTAATTCAAATTTTACTATTTTAAAATAGAAAAATTTGTAATAGATATGATAAGTTTACTGTTTATAATAGTAAATTATGATTGATAATTAGTAAATTCATTAGGCAACCAAGTACCAAAAAAAAAAAAAAACCCATGCAAGTAGGCTAATGCGTCAAAGTGCAGGAAAAGAAAAAAATGTAAGTAGGTAATGGGTCAGAGGTGCAGGAAAAGGAAAAAAATCAAATGCTCAGTACAATTGGCACAAAAGAGACCGCAGTGTGAATGCATAGTTTCAAGAAGAACGAATTTTAGGAATAATACGTTTTCAAGATGCGTCATTCCTTGAAGAACAAAGTAGCGCAATTTAAAGATGTATAGTTATATGAAAGATTTGAATAGGGCGCATTTTGATCATACCTCCCGTGAATACTCCGCCGGTATGAAAAGTTCTTAACTCACCTGTCGTATGCCTTTCGATCCGTCCAGTGAGAGACCGCCCGCTCCACTGTGATACAACCTGTACCTATGTTTTGCTCATTCGAATACCTTCCTCACATATTCTTCTTCTTCGACACAAAAACCCTTCTCTTTTTTTCACCTTATCCCCATACCACTACAATCCTCCATCTGTACCACTGGTAACTCCCCCTATTCTCCAACCATCTTCCCTTGCCCTTCGACGACCTGTTCTGCTTCTATGACCAAAAGCAGGTGATTCTCCAAGTAAATCTTGGATTGGAGTTGATTGCGGTCTACTTCCTTTAAAGGTTCTTTCCGTTCCAATATATCTTCTCTACTTCTTTCATACATTAGAAAAAAATATAGAATCAAGAAATGCGGGACAAACATCGTTATAAGTTGTCCAAGGGCCTCTCTTCTCCCTTGACTGATCCTTAAGGTCTATCCCTCTCCTGCCTGCATATTTTTCTTGAAAATTTCCAAGTTTTAGTAGGGATTTTAAGGGCTTTTCAAGGTTGAGCTTTGTGGGGTTGGTTTGATTTTAAGAGCATGTCTCTGTCGAAGAGATCTTACAATGTAGTAGTTTCATCATGTTTTGCTGTGTAACTGAAGCTGATTTATCTCTGTCTCGTGGTATTCGGAGAAAATAACTCTAATCCGAGCATTTGATATTAGGAAGATTTTTATTATGTTGTCTGATTTCTGGGAAGGGAATGGAGGAATTTATAATTGTTTCTCTTCTTTTGATTAAATTTATTGAAAAAAAGCTAATAAGACAAACGATTTAAGTTAAGGTTAAATTTCGAACCTTTTTCTTGTTGTGTAACTCACTCCATTTTCTTTGATATCCTTCCAATGCCGCGAGAATAGAAGACAAAGAAAGTCACTATGGATTTTAAGATCCTCAATTGTTGCAATTACGAGGTCTGTTATTAGTTTTCTTAGTTGGCATTAGTTTGATTTTGGTGGCTGCCATTTTATCAAGTTGTCAAGTTTCTGTTTAGCTTGAAATTTGGTTAACTGATTTTATTTCTTTTGAGATGAAATATGGTGAAAATTTTCTTGTGAAATTGTTATGTTTCTTCAACTATTTTTGTGTTGTTTAATGTTGGGTCTTAGCTCTGCAATCAATTTGTGTTATTTGTGCAACGTAATGAAATTTTGAGTAACCTTGAGCTTTAGAATTTCTTTACTATAGAGCAAAGAGTTGGTTATTTTTGAAAGCTTTGTTGACGGGGATTTGCTTGAGCTAACAAATAAATTAGTCTATGCATTTATTTTTCTCTGGTATATGTATTCACATTTTTCATGTACAGAGATAATAGCTATACATTCTTCTTCCCTTTGGCATGAATGCGAGGTTTTCTTTGTTATCTGCAGTGTCATTTTAGCTGTGTGTTGAACATTAGCGAGATTGTATTTCTTGTTCAACAACTTTTAAAGTAATTTTTAACTTCTATATTTTCTTCATAATCATCAAGGCTTTAGTGCATACATGAGTCTTTTATGGTGATTCATATTGTCACTACCTCCTTGATCTAAAACAAGAACAATATGGTCATCTTCCAAAAAAACACTATATAATGAGAAGATCATGCATTCATTTTCTGATATTTGTTTTAGGTTTGTGACTGATTCTATTAGTTGACATCAATTTGATTTAGGTTGTTATGTCTTCTTTCTGTCAAATGAATTATTGATACGAGTTATTCATTTTTGGGTATCTACAAAATATCATAAAAATATTCTCATTACTTAAGGTTTTTTATGTTGATTGTTTCAATAGTTCTTTAAAGATCAAGTAATTAGCATGATTGCCAGTAATATGTGGCAAATTGAAGTTTTTTGCTTTTTCATACCATTAATTGAGGATTCTATGAATCTGATTCTAGGTCCAGAAGTCTTTTGTAGGAAATTACATGTCAAATTTGGTAGATCTGCTTGCTCCCATGTTTGGTTGCTTCACTGAGACACGGATATATGTGCAGGGAACACAGTGAGACTTTTATATTCACAAACATGTAAGAGAGCTCAATATTCAAAATTAACTCTATAGACATTATTTATTTCTTCGGGAAATGTCATCTTTTCAGAGTTCTACTTTCTTGAATGAAATTAATGCTTTAGAGTTTGGTTTTTCAAGTTAACTGAACTCCTCTTTTTCTCCTTTTGAAATTTTGAAATATAATTCCTTAATGAAATCAGGTTCTAATGGAATCTAATGGCCGAACACAAGTCATGGCAGAGAGGTAAAATGCCTAAAAACTTTGATTGTGGGAAAGAACTCTGTGAGGATTTTCATTTGTAATCATACAAAATTTGTTGGTATTTCTAGTTCAGTTCATCAAACTCAAGAACTCATGTTGTTTCCTTGGTGCAGATTTGATGTAGTGGTGTTCTGGTTTCTCTTCTAACATACATCTGCGAAGACGAAACTCCAAGATGGCGCCAACTTCTTTCAAAATTCAACGTAATTTTTGTATAAATTCCACGTACTTTTTGTTAGATTTATTTTGCTAACTTCTTATTTCCTTTTGTTATAATACTTAACTTTGCAGTTTTAATGGAGGAATTTGAATTATATTACGTATCTTTGTATTTGAACTTTAACAATTATTCTATTAATATTACTCATATAGTAGTGGATATTTTATTATAATCAATTGTTCATGGGTTTCGTCATATATCAATTGATTGGAATGTTTTGAGCAGTATATGAATTGTCACGTGCACTTTCTATGAAACTTGATTGTTCCTTAGATAATATGCATTTCTAATGTAGCAATTTTCGGCTTTTTGGGTGACAATTAAGTGGTGGATTCCTTTAATTTGAGTTTTGTTTTCAACCGTAGTACAAAAATATATGAATCTTCATTGCTCTCTGCATATTTAAATTTAAACAATACTTGGATCCTCACAAGATTCAATTATGCTAAGTTCTTCTGTTGTTATACAATTGCATAAAAACATGAATCTATAGACCAAAAGGTCTTTTTTTATTGTTGCTTGGTCTATCTTATTCTGTATAATTTCATTCCAAACAGAAACCAAAGCTTTTGAAGCACAGTGGTGGTGCTTTGAGCCTCTATTGGGGAGAAAGGTTTCTGAAACAATATAAATGTGTACGCTTTTGCCATTTCTAGGAAATCCCTATGCTCTTTGACATACAAAACATTTTCTACAGGCCAACCATCGGGTTTGGCTAGACCTCCAAAATCAGTCCAAAGTTTTTTCCTACAATTAACTTTTGGTTTGTTGGGGAGAAGATTGGGACAAGAGCAGACTTTACAAACCCATAACGCAATAACAATGGCTTTGTATATTAGTAGAGGTTGCTAAATGGAGCTTTTTGAAGTCTTGGAGAAGGGCTGTTTGACTGCTGAAAGCGAACTCTTATTAAATTTTTTTATTATTATTTTTGAATTTTTAATGGAATTATTTGCATTGAATATTATATAGTTTTTGAAGTATAATATTTTGTGTTTGAACTTTAAATATTGTTATAATAATATTAGTTATATAATAGTGGAAAAGGCTTGAGAATCTATTAGTATGTGGAAATAATCGCATTCGATAAAAGCAATAAGAAATACTTTAAAATTTACTTTTAAAGGCGTTTATAAATGTCCAAAAATCATTTAAATTTGTAATAATCTAAAGATTTAATGACATTTTTAAATGTCTTAACATACTTCTTATACATTTACTACACGCCTTAAAAAGTATATTTTAAAGGCATTAGTAAACGCCCTAAAAGGTATATTTTGAAGGCATATGTTTGAGGTGTTTATAAACGCCAAAGAACTATTAAGGCATCGATACACGAAGCATTTAAAATAAATGCCTCTAATACCTAAACGCCCTTAAAAATACCTATTAGGGCATTCCTAAACACCTCCACAGGTAGTTTTTCTTGTAGTTCCGCTAGTGTTTATATGGCAAAAGGTGCAGATGAGACATTAAAGTTGAACGTGGCTTTAATTTTACTACCAGTTTGCAGAAACACCATAAATTAGCTTAGAAACAAGACTAAATTAGGAGCTGTAGTTCCATTTCAGCCTCATCCTGAATTTCCACAACGTAAGCTAATGAAAACTCGAAACATTTTGAGCTATATATATACATACATACACTTGTTGTTTTGTGTAATTAACATAGAACCAACCATATTTCTTATAGGTGATTGTTGTTGTTGTTGCACTTGGTGTTGGGATACATGGAATTTCTCACTTAGCGTGCGACTTTCCCCGTTTTATTAGTGTTACGCCTGAAGAATACGAGCCAATAATATAGTACTTCGGTACGCAGCCTACGAGTTATTGGACTTTTGTCAAGATTTGGGAAGGAGCAACTAGGATTGTCATGCTGGTACTAATAAGGTACCTAGCAGTCACATGATTGAGTTTAGGTAACTAATTGTTACCCCCCTCAAGTTTAGGTTAATAAAATAAATTTAACCTAACATATGTTCTTAACCTACTTGCAAAATATGACAAAAGTCTAATCAATTATGACAAAATAGTTAGGATTATTTGTAATTCAACCGAAGAATTGTTTAAAAAGTCATAAATATTTTTCTAACAAATGATAGTAGTTGTATTTAACAATAGATATTTATTTGTTACTAGTTTGTTGGTTAAGAGGAGATAATGTAATCTGATCAAGTCTCAAGGATTCTAGTTATAGTTTAAACAAATCTCACGAGAGATAAACGTAATTCACTCTTTTAAAAATTAGACATCATTTAACAAGAAACTATCAAAGTTATAACTACTGATACTTTAATTATTTATTTTTTCTTAAAATAATAATAAAACAAATTAATTATTTTAAGACATGACAAACAATAAGAAATTGGAGTTAATGTACATATACTTCAGGCTTCATTAAGAAAACCGTACATATACTTTAGTTCAAATAAAAATTATATAGATGCGATACACAACAAAAATTAGTTCATGGTAGTATTATAGAATATTATAATTTAGAACTTAGATTTGAAAACTTTTTGAGATCTTCTCATACTTTTAAAAAATTTTCATTTTTTCTCTCATGGTAGTATTAGTTGGTTACTGTCCCGTTTCTGACGAGCTAAAGCCGTGTCGATGCAAGATTCTGCCAACTATTGACTCTGGAGCCCGTTAATTTTCGCGAATTTTTCTGATGAAATCAAAATCATAATTTTGAACGAGGGCTTAAAGTTGAGATTTTTAATAGACTAAGAGAAGAGCTTCCTCACTTATCCCCTTAGAATTTCATGGTTCAGTATTTTAGCGATTAAGTTGAAAATATCGTGGTCCAAATAAAAATTATTCTTAACTTGCAATTAGTTAACTTTAAAATTATTGTGGCTTGAATGAATAGTAACAAAACTTTAAGACAAAATAAAAAATTAAACAAATTTCTCCCTCACTCCCACTCCTCCCTACTTTCTCTCATTCTCAGTCCTTGTTTCTCTGCCCCAGCTCTTCTCTTCAACTTTTCCACCAATTTAACATTCCACCATGCAGTCTGACCTCCTCCACCGGATATGAATTCATTCAAATCGCAAGTCACCTTCTTCATCCATGGTGACCCATTCAAGCCCGGCTTTTACCCCACTCCTCCTCCTCTCTCCTCTCCATCATAGTCAAGGCCAAAGGTCCAAGAAAAATGCTCCACTAGGATTCCAAAACACCAGATTCACGAACCGTCTTTGGATAAAATTGAGGAACCCTTCAAATTAAATGCACGAACTGTCAAATTTGAGGAAAAGATGAAAATTGACTACGTTGTTGTTACTGTTCAGATTTCGAGTGGCGAGCCTAATGTGCCATTCCTCTTCAAAATCGAGCAGTTGGTTGGCTTTGATAAACTAAATAAGGTCAATTTCTTCCGACCTCACACAAAAGTCCATTTTGTTTTTTTCTCATTTATTATGTAATTTTTTTCTGTTCTTGTACGATTTAAAATTCAAGTTCTTAACTGAGATAATGTTATATTTTGAGGGACGAAATTGAAAATGATGCTTCTTCAGATAGAACAGGTTCGGTCGGTTTCTTTTTTTGAAATTTGATTAATGCTTATTTTCTACTTTTATTTTTATAAATTCTATCTGTTTTGATTTTCAAATTGCATTAGAGTTATTAGAAAACTAGGATTGTTAAGGGCAATATTGGCATTCCTTAACTCCGGTAACTTGTTTCTTCCAGTTTTTCAGCATCTTAACTTTGTTATTAGATAACTAGGATTGTTAATAGCAATATTGGCATTCCTTAACCTTGTTAACTTGTTTCTTCCAGTGTTCAGTGTCATATGCCTCCAGTTGTTCAGCGTCTTAGTGCATTTCAAATTCAACCTTGGCTTCTACCTATCCGCATCAGTATTAAGAAAAATTTTCGAGAAAATGGGAGATTTTAGAGTTTGTTATGATTAATGTTTCTTGGGTAAGTTTTCATCGAATTTCTTGTCAACTTTGAACATAAATTTCACAGTAGAGCTTCATTTTTGCTCAATAAATTTTACATCCCCAATATTCAATGATCAATAAAATGACATTGTTTTGTTCCTTTAGTGTTCAAAACATCCCCAAGTACTAATATGACACCCTTCTCCAACACTTAAAGTGAGCATAAATGTCTACTCTACAGAAATAAAGTGGTTCTTCTAATATAATTCACACTGGTCCATGATATAGTAATTGTAGAAACAAAAGCAGGCAAAGTTCTAATACCATTAGTTGTTTTGCTGATTACTATGTGAAAATATCATAGTTTTACTAATAAAATGCTGAGTTAAGTTCAAATTAAGTTAAGATATACTAACAGGAAAGGATAAACAAAAAATCACATATAGAGTTAAAGACGCAATCATACCATAAGTAAATATCTTCTAATTTTCTGAATTTCCAGAGTCTCTATTTAGATGTTTTGGTTGTTCTTTGGTAGCTTTGACAATATTGACCCTTTTACCCATTTGTCAGCCTTACCAAAGAATTGTTTTCTCAAGACCTCATGCGAAACCCATAATATAAATCAAAACTATCACTAAGTGTTTTCAACTAAGTCCAACAATGTCTCATACCCTTTGGTATTAATTGGGGTGGTTTCCAACTGCAACTTCTCCAATACTCTCCCCATTGTGTAAGTAATACACTATTGATAATAAAACCTTGCATTAATGATATTCTTATTTCTTCTCATTCATTAGTGCTTTGTTTTCAGTATTAGTTTTTCCTTGTGTTGTTTGGATGCCTGATAATTGAGGCAGTTTTTGTGAGTTCATTTTCCTATTTATGTGTGTTGTTAAATATATATTTCAGAAAATAAAATGCTAGACATATTGTGAGGCATTATAAAACTTTTGTTATGTTGCTTTCTTTATTATTTGCATCGTATCTTTTTTCTTTTTTATTCAATGGTACTTGACAGGTTATCATTGATAATGAAGTTCTTCTTTGTCTGCTACTTGTTGACAAATTATATAAAGATTATAAAAGGAAGCTTGTTGGACCACTTTAAATATCACCGTAGGAAATGGGGAGCAGATTCAGGTAAACAAATATGAACAAAGAACTTTATGCTACATTTTAGTATTTCTTTTCTCTTTATAAATATTCAATAAAAGAATAACGTTTATGGTTATTGGCAAAGAATATTCTTGCATATTATATTCATCTAACTAATATATAATGAAATTCCATTTAAATAACAAATCGAATAGATAACACAAAGGAAACACTCCAAATAAACATGAGAATATAAATTAACACAAGATTCATATTTTGTGTTGTCTCTTTCATTGGCGCTCTGTTTATTTTACGCCAATATCGTACATTCCTAGTATTGTTACTAAGATAACTGTAGAAACCTATCACACAGCTTGAATGTGGTCACACAGATTGATCATGTGGCGGCACAAAAACTACAATGATAGCGACACCATGTATTGGCATAGTTTTAGGAAACTTGATAAAATCCCAAAGAATTTGGGATTATGAGCTAAGATACGGAAGTTCTGTTAAGGTAAGATTTAAAGCATAAAAATGGTCAGAATTCTAAAGGAAAATAGGATTTGTAGGGAATTAAAAGAAGCGTTATTTGGAAACCAAATCTTCGGTCCACATTCTTTAGGAAATACACGACTGACCAATGAACCTCATACATCTATAAATAAAGCATTGTAATGGAAAGTTGAGATTCAGCCGTTCTGCAATTCTTTAAAGATATTCTGCTTTAGAGAAGACGGCAATTTATGGTGGTTGTGTTTGTGCAGTCGCAAACATCAAACTCTGTGACTCTCCATTGATACTCATTGTTCATCATTCATAATTCAAGAAAGTTCTTATTTTGAATATTATAGCTTCTAGGGATAGAAGTTGTGCTGTTGTTCAAAGGAGTTGAAGACTTGAAGGGATCTAAGTTCAAGCAGCTTGTTCTAAGGGGGAGCCTTGAAGAGTTAAAGGGATTTCAGCTGTGCTGCAGTTCAACAGTGTTGAGGATTGAAGGGAGTTCAAGTCCATGCAGCCACGCACCAAGGGGGAGCCTTGAAGAGTTGAAGGGATTCAACTGTGTGCAGTGTGCAAAGGGAGTTTGCACTGATTCCACTATGGAAACTCTAGATGTGTAAAAGAGCTAGGAGTTTTCTTGTACTGTGTTGACAGTTTTAGTGGATTGTTTTCTGGGCATGACCCTGCAGATGTAGGCTTGGCCGAACAACGTTACCAATTGTTGTGTCTTGTGTGTTTGTGTTGTTTATTGCGTTTTACACTGTAAGGTATACTACCCCTCAGACCGCAAACTCTATCACACTGCACAGATTGCCTAAGTACTAATTTACAATAACATCTAATTTGTAATTCAATTTAGCTATTAGACCAAAATAGAATATTATTCCTAGTAAAACTTCCCCTGTTTTCCTTACCTTGAAAAACACGTGGTTCATAAACTTTCATATTTAAAACACAGTCCATTAAGCTGGAAAATTTTCTGTGGTAAAAAACCCATAACTATAGGATTGTAAAAGTCAATTTCTAAGAAAGTATAACACTTTATGGTTTTGTTTCTTGTTCTTGTTGTTTCACTTCTATTTTCCAACACTTACACAACTAGATAGCAGAAACATTTTGGCAATTTGTAGGCATTAGAATCGATTAATTGGGAAAAGGTATATTTTGAACGTTTTATCCCTGATTATATTTCAAGAATTTCTCCTTTTTTTTTTTTTTTAATGTTCATAAGAAATTTCAGCCACACAAGTATGACATGCTTTGTTCTTTGTATTATTAGATTGTCCACACACTTTAATTTTTAATTTTGTTAAATGATCTTATTGTTAAGTTTTGTTATTTTTTTTTTAAAAGTATTGTTTTTCAAAGTGAGTCTTTACAATGAAGCTGTAAATCTTATGTAGAAACAGAAAGGGAGTGAGGAAAAAAGAAGGATTTATCCTTTGTTGTGGTCATGGCAGGATGAGACCTATTTTACAAATTTTCTTCTTCTTCTTCTTCTTCTTCTTCTTCTTCTTCTTCTTCTTCTTCTTCTTCTTCTTCTTCTTAATACTTTATGCTTGATTATATAGCATTATAATATATACTTATTTTTACTTGATGATATTTTGTTAGACATATATTCAAAATAGGCTTCCTATTAATCATAAACTATGTCTAAGTTGTGTTTCCTAGTTCTATTTAGCTAGGACTTTTACTTCTAATATGTTTCCTAGTTCTAATCTGCTTGGGATTTGTCTCTTGGACAAATCTATAAATTGTACATTATTCTCACATTAATGAGACAGAAAACATAAGATTGTTTTCCCCACTGGAAACTTTCATGGTATCAGAGCCAATTGTCTGAAATTTCTCAAAATGAGTAACGACAATATTGGCAATGTTGATAATGACATGGTGGAAGAAAGCCATGTTAACAAAATAAAGAAAGATGCTTATTATGTGGCATCCACTGATGGACCTGGATTGAATTCTAACAAGATCCAGATTGAAAGAGACAGAACACGTATAATAATTATGCGAGAATGGGCAAGGGCCATGCGCATGGCCTTGCGATCGAAGAAGAAATTGGGATTCATTGATGGAATAATTCCAATTCCTGAAGGCGATCCAGAAAAAGAAGAAGAATGGTGGGAGATCAATAATCTTGTAAACTCGTGGATTCTCAATACTATCGAACCCTCTCTCCGATCCACAATATATCATTCAGAGAGAGCTGATGAATTATGGATAGCCTTGAAGGAACGATTTCTAGTTGGCACCGGCCCCCGAATATATGAATTAAAAGCAGCTTTGGCAAATTGTAAGCAAGGCGGTGACTCAGTACACGTGTATTTTTCACGTCTAAAAAAGGTATGGGACGAACTAGAAAATTATACTCAACTTCCGCTCAAAGCATGAGACACGGATCTATTGAATTTTATTATAAAAGAAAGAGAAAACGAGAAGGTTTTCCAATTTTTAATGGGATTGAATAGTGCAATTTATGGCACTGTTCGTTCTCATATGATCCAACAAGAACCTATACCCAAATTACGTACCGTTCTTGCTCAAATCTGTAAAGAAGAACAACACAAAAATTCGACATGGAAAGAAGATTATTCTGGAGATGGCGCCGCCTTCGCCGCCGCCTTCGCCGCTGCCGGAGCCGCCGGAGACGCCGCCGGAGTTGCCGCCGCCGCCAGAACCGAAAAAAATCCTTCATCTTTCTGCTCCCATTGCAGACGTGCCGGCCACGACATCACCGGCTGCTTCCAACTCATTGGCTATCCGGATTGGTGGCCTCGGACTTCTCCAAAAACAGGCGGCCGCGGCTCCTCACCGGCGACCCGAAATCTCTGGCGCGGAGGCCGATCTGGAACAGCGCGCGGCAGCAGACAGCCCCAGATGGTGGCTAGACCGCGCGAAGGAGGAAGAACGGCTGAAGCATGGGCCTTTTCAGCCACAACCGCCGCAGCCGACCCTTCTGCTCGCCGGCGCACTGGAGAAGACGAAGGGGTCGGGCCGATCTACAGTGCCGGGCCGGGTTTCGGGCCAACTTCCAGCAGAAGCGGGCCGGGACGGGCCGGGCCGGGCCCGAGCACCTTTCCAGCGTTGACCGTTGACCAGTGGTCAACCCTGTTGACTGCCCTCCAAAACTCAAATAATATGCAATCTGACAAGCTATCTGGTATGGGAAATTTTTGGATTTTAGATTCAGGGTGTTCTAACCATATGACTGGTAGGAAATGTTTTTTACAAAATTTACATCCTATCTGTCCGCATATTATTGGGTTACCTAACGGTGCCAAAACTTTTGCTATGCACGAAGGAATGGTCTCTTTAAGTCCTACATTACAACTCCACCGAGTGTTGCTAATTCCTGAACTGACCTGCAATTTAATTTCTTTGTCTCAATTGGCAAGAGATTTGCAATGCTTTATCACACTTTTGACAAATTTTGTGTTATACGGGAGACCGTATCTCGATGAGGCCGATTGGAGTGGGTGAGCGAGAGGAATGGGATCTTCTTCTACAAACCTTTGGAATTGAAGGAATTATACACTTTCTCTAGCATAGTTCTTGATTCAAGCACACTATGGCATATAAGGTTGGGACATCCTTCAGATTATGTAGTCAATCATTTTTTAGGTAATTCTAAAGACTCTACAACTAGCACATCACCTTGTAATATTTGTCTACGTGCCAAACAAACTCGTGATTGTTTTCCTCTTAGCATCAATAAAGCATCTACAATTTTTGACCTAATTCATTGTGATTTATGGGGCCCATATAAATCCAAATCCACTATAGGTGCTTCATATTTTCTTACTATCTTAGATGATTATTCTAGGGCTATTTGGATATATTTACTGTCAGAAAAAAGTGAGGTTGCTTCTATTCTTCAAGATTACCTTACCATGATCAAAACCCAATTTCACAAAACTGTAAAGACAATCCGTACCGATAATGGGACAGAATTTGCACCCCTTAGGTCGTATCTTACTACCCATGGCATAATCCACCAAACTACTATTCCTGGCACACCACAACAAAATGGAAGAGTTGAACGCAAGCATCGCCATATCTTAAATGTAGCTCGGGCATTACGGTTTCAAGCCAATCTACCTGTAAAGTTTTGGGGAGAATGCATTTTGACGGCTGCCTATCTCATTAATAGAACTCCCTCAAAATTGTTACACGGTAAGACTCCTTATGAATTACTATACCATGCAAAACCATCATACTCTCACATTAAAACTTTTGGGTGCTTAGCTTATGTACATAACCATGATATCCCAAAAGATAAATTTCAAACCCGCAGCAAACCGTGTGTCTTCCTTGGCTACCCTCTTCATAAGAAAGGATGGAGATTTTACGACACGCAAAAGCAGAAAAAATTCTTTGTGTCCCGAGATGTGATTTTTGATGAAACAAAGTTTCCATTCCATGACCAATCAGGTACTTCCACTTCTACAGACTTCACCCAATCTTATAATTTTGGGGAACAAGTTTTGGGCTCCGAACCACAAAATATCCCAACGAGGGGGAGTTTAACACACAACACACCAAGCCCAGATCCAACACATCCTTTCCACAGCCCACCTACAAACCCAGATCCACCAAATCCTTCCGAAGCCCACTAACCCACGACCCCATCTCCACTTTCGGACCCGGATCCACACCCACAACCCAGAGCCCCGGTTCCGCAAGGCCCACCACTAACCTCTCCAGCCGCCTCTCTCCAAACTAGTCCCAATAATACTCCCCGCCCGACTTGCCGCAAGAAACTCCGCAAATTAATGCCCCAAGACGAAGCACTCGAATTAAACATATTCCGACTCGGCTCCAAGATTATGATTGCAATGCCATATGGAAGTCCTCTATATCCCATTCCGCCTCTGCTCACTCACCCTCTTCGGATCTCTCAGGTACGTCCCTTTATCCTATCACAAAATTTGTAGACTATAGTAAATTTTCTAATACACACAGGCAATTTTTAGCATCTGTGGCAACAGATTCCGAGCCTACCACTTACTCTGCGGCAGTCTCCAATCCTCTCTGGCGCACTGCTATGCGTCAAGAGATTGATGCTCTTAAACAAAATGGTACATGGACTTTAACCTCCTTACCTCCTGGAAAACGTGCACTGGGGAGTAAATGGGTCTACCGGATAAAGTACAAAGCCGATGGCACCATCGAGCGATATAAAGCCCGCTTGGTAATTTTGGGAAATACACAAATGGCAGGTATTGATTTCACAGACACCTTTGCTCCCGTTGCCAAAATGGTCACCGTTCGTACTCTCTTTTCCGTAGCCGCTGCTCGCAACTGGCCTATCCATCAAATGGATGTTCACAACGCCTTTTTGCATGGAGATTTACAAGAAGAGGTATATATGCGACCACCTCCAGGATTTCAGCCCCGTTACAAAGGACAAGTCTGTCGTTTAAAGAAGTCTTTATATGGTCTTCGCCAAGCCCCTCGATGTTGGTTCTCCAAACTCACCACCGCTCTCCATCGGTATGGTTTTTCTCAGTCTTATGCAGATTACTCTCTTTTCACATATTCTCGAGGGAATATTTATCTATGTGTTCTTATTTATGTGGATGATTTACTCATTACTGGAAATTCCTTATCCACACTCGAAAAATTCAAAGCTTCATTACACAAGTGCTTTCACATGAAGGATTTGGGCTCGCTAAAATATTTTTTGGGCATAGAAATTGCGAGAAACTCCACGGGATTATTTTTATCCCAACGAAAATACACCTTGGAAATTCTTTCTGAAATGGGTTTATTAGGTGCCAAGCCGGCATCTACTCCTGTGGAACCTAATCATCAGCTGGCAAACGCATCTGGCTCATTGTTTGACAACCCAGATCGCTACCGAAGACTCATAGGCAAGCTTATATATCTCACACTTACTCGGCCCGAACTTGCATATGCTGTCCATACACTTGCTCAATTTATGCACGCCCCTCGTCATGCTCATTGGGATGCTGCTACCCGAGTTGTCCGTTATCTGAAAGGGAGTCCTGGACGTGGCATTTTTCTTTCTTCTAACTCTTCTCTTTCGTTAACTGCATATTGTGACTCCGATTGGGCCACCTGCCCGATAACTCGCCGCTCTCTCACTGGTTATTTTATCTCTCTTGGTGGGTCCCCTATTTCTTGGAAGACAAAGAAACAACATACTGTTTCTCGTTCTTCTGCCGAAGCTGAATATCGCTCTATGGCTATGACTTTATGTGAACTTAAATGGTTATCTATTCTTCTGCGCGATCTTCATGTTCCTGTCACTCGCCCCATTCCATTACATTGTGATAACCAGGCTGCTCTTCATATTGCTGAAAATCCTGTTTTCCATGAACGCACTAAACACATTGAAATAGATTGTCATTTTGTTCGTGATGCTTTTCAAGACGGTTTTATCTATCCTGTTTATATTCGAAGTGAGGAGCAACCTGCCGATATTCTTACTAAAGCTCTTCATCCGACCCATTTTCATCGATTAGCTTCCAAGTTGGGCATTTCTGATCTTCATGCTCCAACTTGAGGGGGGAGTGTTAGACATATATTCAAAATAGGCTTCCTATTAATCATAAACTATGTCTAAGTTGTGTTTCCTAGTTCTATTTAGCTAGGACTTTTACTTCTAATATGTTTCCTAGTTCTAATCTGCTTGGGATTTGTCTCTTGGACAAATCTATAAATTGTACATTATTCTCACATTAATGAGACAGAAAACATAAGATTGTTTTCCCCACTGGAAACTTTCATATTTCCAGGGACAAGAAATTACAACAGGTTGCCAAATTTGATAAGAAAAAGGTTAGTGGTAATTTGGAATTTGAGACTTTTTAAAGTATCAATCTGTACATTTGTTAAGGTAATTTACATTGAAAACCCAATAGTCAATAATTATTTGAGTTGGGTTAGAGTAATATTTTTAATGGACCGTTGAATTATTTAAGTGACTTAAGTTACCTCTTGAATAAAACATAAAATTTTATTTTTTGAAGCATTATGTCTCCCTTTGAATTTCACCATGTATATTTTACTTTGTAGTGTTCCCTGACTATGAGAACTTCATGAAAAGCATTCATGAAGTTTTGAAAAATTAGGTCCTGAAAAGAAATAAGCAGTTAAGGAAATTGGTTTAGAAAGTTTATTAGAACTAAGATGTAAAAAAATTGACAGAGATCTTTGTGAATGGCTTTCATAGCGATTTGATTGCAAGAATTGTATGTTGAATGTCCACGATAAAGATATTCATGTGGCAATTCAAGATATCCAAATGGTACTCGGTTTAAGTGGAGTTGGTATTGATCCTAATCTTAAACAGTCTAAAAACGTGACTGAAGTGTGTTTTGAACTCAAGTTTCAAGATGGAGATTTAAAGGTGGGCCGACTCAAGTCACATTTATTGGATAGAAATAATATTGATGATTTCAAGAAGTGTTTTGTACTTTATACTATTGGTACACTATTTTGTCCCACGACTAGTTTTGAAAGTGAAACATAGTTATTGCCAGCTTGTAAAGATGTAGCAACCATAAAAACTTTGAATTGGAGTAAGTTTGTTCTTCAAGAGCTATCACAGTCAGTCCATATGCGCTCAAAGAGAAAACAAAAGGGGCTTCGATGTTATGTTCTTTTCCTTATGGTGAGTTTTCAAGTGCAACAAATATTATGGTTGATAAGTTTATGAAAAAATGTGTTTATAACTTGCTCATTACTAGTGATTTCTTTACTGAGTTATAAGAATATTTTATGATATGCAATTGTTCTATTTGGATCGCGTTTCTCCTGAATGTATGATATTCCAATCTTTCAATGCCAAAGTTAGTTCACATATCAAGTATTGGGATGACTGTGCAGTTAAAACCCATCTCAGTTCACTCATTCCAGGATGGGTTAAGTACTTTAGAGAAGGTATGTAAAAATAGTTAGTTATATAATTTAATTTGGTTATACTAATATTTCTAAACAACTTATTTGTGTGGCATATAATTGCTTGGAAAAAACTTATTTTCAATTTGTATGTTTGAGTATTTCTCTCAAACTATTTATGAAATTTGTTCAATTATTATAACAGATTTCGATTCGAGTTGATGACAACTTAAAAGCATCAAATGATCTGATGTTACTCACTCTCCTTAGACCAAACATTGAAGATGACAAGAGTTGTGGTTGATTACATAGAATTGAAAAAAGTATGTCGAAGCTAAATGATCAATTTGGCAGTGTCATTACAAGACTCGACACCATTGAAATGCAGTTGAAAAATGTTAAAGTCAATCCTAAAGTGACAAGTACATGTTGGAAGAGTTTCGTCCCCATTGACAGAGCAAAGGAAGGTGAAACACCAATCATTATATCCAAACATGTAGAACAATATAATAAGGATACTCCAACATCCAATTTAAACTCAACAAATACCTAGGAAAAGAGGGAATTAGGTGATATTGAAAATGGCTTAGGATCACCAAAGAGGTGTGATAATCTAAATACCCTGGACAACAAGAAAGCCATTTGGTAGATAGCAGAAAAGAATTGGGTCATTAGGAGCGTCATTCCAATTATTACATCATTTTGAGAGACCACTATTGGGTCCTCAACCTGATGTAGTTGGGAAATTGAAAGCAATGCGCAAAGAGCTTGTGCAAATGAAAAGAAAGAGGTCCCAAACTAAAGAGATGTGTTTCGGTGAATTTGGAGATCTGAACAATCTTCTGTTGATTTCCAATTCTGATGATATGGATAATGTTGGAACTTCTATGAAAAAAAATGTAAAAAAATGCAAAAGAGAATTTGAGTGTTAGGAAGCTCATCTTTGAGGAACCAACTATGGTAAGAAATCAAACAAAAATGATTATTCGTGGGATAGGAGCATAGAGGCCTACCAAGTATCTTAAAACACCCTATGTAAAGATTGCTAAAGGTAAAAAAAGTAAGAAAGTATGTTCTCTCCCTTCGGTTAAGGTGTACCTCTCTTCTTGTAATGGCATTACATACAAAGTATATTTACTTCTTTATACATGACCGCATTCATTTTTTTGATAATGAATTGAAAAATTGCAAGAAACTGAAGTGTTGATTCCTCGTCATGAATCAAAGGACATTGGAGATAGTTCAAAAAATATGGTACCACTTTCGTAGTTGTTTCAGCACATAAAAACATGAAAATAATTGAAATTTAATATAATGTCTTTGAGAATGCATTTGCTAACCTTGTGTGATGTGTAGGCATTTGATCATATGGAACAAGGAATTTGGCACTTCAATTTGAACCCCAAATACCCTAGATTGTGAGTTGCATCCTTTATAGATTAGATATTGTAAATGGATTATAAATATTATATATTTGCAAATGGCTTTGTCTTTTAACTCATTAGTGAAATGATCGTTCAAATAGGCAATGAATTTGGATCAAGATTTGTAATGAGAACCCTAGCACCCGAGAAGTGGCTGGAAGATGTTGTAAGTAATAAAGTTGATCTGTTGTTTCATGTGACAAATTGCTCTTTAGTGGGCCTTTTAGTTTTACAAGTAATTGTTGTTTTTGTTTGTGTTTATAGTTAATCAACCTGGCTGCTAACATGCTTCACATAGAGTAAGATCTTCTTAAACTAGCATGTACCCACCCAGTTTAGTAAATGCCTACCTATTTCACGATAATGATAATGAAATTATTTACATTCACTTTTATTTATATAGATTCATGGTGATTAAGCCACTCTTTTTAAAATTGACTGTTAAGTCGTATTAGTAATTTGAAGTTTATATTATACTAAATATGAATAGGGGAAACTCTCGGAAGAAGAACTCGATATCGAAGAAATATCAAGCTATCTCAGAAAAAATCGTTACAGTGGAAATATTGAAGACTGTGAAAAGGTTTGTGTTACTAAACTTGGTGGACTTTGTTAATTTATGTTGTTTTAAAAGAAAATTACTTACGACAAATAAACTAAAAACTTGTACAATAACGTGAAATTGGTTACAACTAATTTTATATTTGTGGCATGTATTTATCCTTGTTAACGTGGATAATACACACTGGTATTGTCTGTTGGTCGAGTTTACTGGGAAAAAATTGCTCATTCTTGACTCATTACCAAGTAGGAGACGGAATAAAGACGTGAAGGAATTAGTAAGTTTTTTAAATGATTTTAACTACCTTGTGTCTATTAACTTTTTTTATTGTATTTTATGTGAATTTGAAAATAAATAAAGAGAATTAGGCAAAGAAAATATTATAATGACATTATCATATATCGAGTCTCATAATAGGCAGAAGTATTGGACAAGGCCTTCTGTGCAGTTTTTGAAACTAAATACAAGCATAATGTTTCATCATATATTGTGGAGTCACCGAAACTTCCTAAGCCAAATAATTCGTAAGCTTTTTTGTATTTTTTATATTTTATTTTTCATAGTTTTTGAATCCCAAATGGTTTTTCATAATTTATTTTGTACAGGTATGATTGTGGAGTTTATGTCATTAAATTCATGGAGGCTTCAAAGATAGATAAAATGAAAAGATCAAGGTTTGTCACTAAATCTTTGTGGAACATTAGACATGTCTTCATATTGGGTCAATATTTCTAATTTGTTAAGTTATGGGTATTAACTAGTTTGATTCAAAGACTGAGCATTTTAGGATTGCATCACAACTCCTAATGCATCTGAAAAACAAATGCAGTTTCTTGTTGAAGAACACTTGGCCATTTAAATAAGTAGCATGATGTAAATAGCCTTGTCAAGTCAACAAAAAGGTTTTTCAAATTATCCCGTTTAAAATTTACTTTCCTGGCTTATTTTCACTTATTTTCTTGCATTTATGCTTTTGTTGTACTCATCTTATGAGGTTAAAGCAATCATTAGATTAAAAACATCAAGGGCTTGTTTAGTGATTTTTTCTGCTTTCTATTTGTTTAGAGCTTGTCTATTGTTGTTGTATATGTGTATAAGGGGCTGCTGGTTTGTTCTAAACATATTGAATAATGTTGGATATTAGTATTTGATTTAATGCTACTTCCACCTATCCATGTTGCTTAAAAGATAATGTAATGAAATTTTATATGTTCTTGTAGTTTGATTTATCTTATCGATTCCTTGTGTGACTTGTTCTGCATTTCAAATATTGGCTCTAAACTGTTGAATTTGTTCGTTTGATTTGTGTGCCTAAAATGTAGGTCAGGAACAAGATATTGAAACTAAAACTGCAGTTGCCTTATGGAATGGAAGTTTTCTGTTCAAAAGAAGAGTTGCTTTCCAGTTGCCTTATGGATGGTTTTAGGAATCAGAATTGAGCAGACATGTCTCAATTAATCTGGAGCATACGGTTGTAACTGAAACTGGCATGTGGTTTAATTCAAAGGTTGAGAACATTCTGTGAGAGTTGTTTGAGTGGAATGATTTGGTTAGGTTGAAATTGGTATTGGAAGTGTAATATTGTTGTTTTTTGATGATCCAAATTTCTTAACCTATGAGCTAGTTATATCTAAAGTTCTATTTTTATTTTTTATTTGGTAAGAATAAAGGTGATATTATTAATTAATAATAAAGTATCTAAGGATTAAGCTAACTTCAATTTCCTATGAAACAACAATATATGAAAATCCAATAAACTTTCAATATATATGATCTGAAGAGAGGAGCAAGTATCCAGTACATAACATCCACAAAATGGAAACATCCCCATTGCCTACTGAAAATGCATTACATCCTACAAACTAAAAAAATAATCAACATGTAGCATCCCATATACCAAAACACAATCAACCTAATACATAAGATCAAGTCATACTACATAACGTAATAAGATATTTCTCCTTGAATCTTTCTATAGTCCTTCATGCTCACCTCCAAATGAGTGAAATTGATTTCTCTTAGCTAATACTTTGAAATTTTAATATGGAAAGACATGATAATCTACATACCTGCAATGAGTCATAGAGGGAAAAGATTAATAACAACCCATCAAATTATGTGCTATTTTTTTTAACACAAACAGATAAAAAGTAATGACTTTATTAGATGCACAAACAAAAGCTGGCATCGATTAGCAATACTAAGAAACATAAGTAGCATAGGCAAGACGAGTAAAAGAATTAAAGAGTCATGAGAGAGTGATGATGAATAGTTTTATAGATGAGTAGTTTTACATTTCAAAGAATGGAAGAAAAGTGCATGGAATGGAATTTCAAGTTAGATATAAAATGACTACTTTTTATTGTTTCTGGTGAAAGATTCCACAAAATCACTCATTTCTATCACAACAAAGGCATCAACATTTCCAAGAAAAGAACTAGCAACAACAAAGTGCACAAACACAGAAACAACAAGTACATACCAAGGTAGCAATGAACTCAAAACAGAGGATGGGATACAAACCCTCAAATTTCACCATACAAGGGGAATCACAGCCCCAATTTTAGCAATGACACTAAGGGGAACTACACCCTCAAAATAAAACAAGAAAACAAAAGTCACAGCCTCAAAATAGAGAATGGGACAAAGCCCTCAAATTTCACCACACAAGGGGAATCACAGCCCCAAATTCAGCAATAATATTTATGGGAATCATAGCTCGAAACTAAAACAAGAAAGCAAGGGTTACGCCCCAAACAAACTGAAATGCAGATACTAGAAAATTAAAAGGAGATGAATAAGGATTAGAAGTGTACTGGAAATTTGAAAAACAAGATGATATCTATAACAGCCACTCCATGTCATTTCAAATGAGCCCACTTCCTATGAAGTAAGTTTAGGACCTTTGCAACTGTCATGCTTGAAAGACCTGCATACAAGAAAAAAAATTAAGAACCAGTGATTGAATTTATCAATTAAAACATTATATTGCTCAAGTGAGGAAAGAGTTCAAGAGTAGTTAAGCAAGAAAATACCTATAACATTTGCATTGTCTAGGTTTCCTTTTATTGTCAACATTGTGAGAATTATGGCCCTTAATTGTACTAACTTTTGGATCAAGGATATCAAAAGTGGGCTCTTTCTCAACTCTATTTTCATTACCAGGTTTGTCCATGACTTTACAACTTCTATCCTCACTCTCCCATAAACTTCTAAAGTGCGAAGTATATTGTGTCAATAATACTCGAGCTTCTTCAAACCCTTCGTCTGTCTTTCCTGCAAAGAAGTTCATTCGATTTGGCATAGCATTCAATACACCACATCTTGCGATTTTAATTTTATCTTTTGGTAATTGGTCTGACTGACACCACTTACTTACTGGTTTTGCATTTTGTGTCCATCTCTTATTTATGCAACATCTTGGAAATTCTTGAAAAATTTCAGGCTTCATAATTGAAATAGAATGAGAACATGGGATCCCATCAGTCTCGAATTTTTGGCAACTATATCATATAACTGACTTTAACTTGTGAAACTCGACCTTCCACAAGTGACCCTCGTGCAAGTATTGAGTAATTGTATACAATTTCATCTCATCCATCTCTGCCATGTCATGAATTGAAAATGTAGCCTCTCCTACTACTTCCCATTGTACTTTGGAAAAGATGTTTCTTGTAAATACCTTAGAAGCACGAGCTTCTAACCCTTTCAAGTGGGTAAGTAAAGTTGTTGTCGTCTGAGATGTAAAATATTCTTCCTCCAATTCTTTTTGTCTTAACTTTGAAATAACCATCTCAAATTTGTCCACAAATGGATAGAGTAGTAATCGACTTTTAAGATAAGTGCAAGCAAATGCATTTAAACTCTCTAACTTTTGAGTAGAACGCATCCCTGCAAAGAAATGTCCTCAAAGAAAAGTTTCAACCCATTTTCTATGCTTTTTTTAGAGTTTTGCAATATAAGGATTATTATCCATTGCATGTTTCTTAACAAGAAGCTGCCACATTTCATCAAACTCCAAATGTGTGCATATCATGTTTCCAACCGCATGAAAATCATGCAAAAATGCTGCATTATGCACATTAACAACAACATTATTTTTTATATGCCAAATACATAAATAGTGGTGTGCAGTTGGAATAACAACCTTTATTGCATTGCTTATTGCATTGTGTCCATCTGTAAGACCTGAAATAGGCACCCTATTATAAGTTGCTTCATTCTCATCAACCACAATAGCACACCCAAAAATCGTTGTTTGAAAATAATTATTTACTCCAGCAAAGATGATCAGCAGTTTCCTGTACACATTAGTGCGATAAATTGAATTAAAAGATATAATATCACCAAAGCATTCATAATCCATCCTCGACTGTGCATCAGCCCAAAAAAGTTGACATAAACAATACTTTTATCAACATCGTACTTACAGTAAAATCCTGAATCCCCTCTAGATCTTCCATCTAAGTAAGTGGGTAATGAGCATCTCCGGAATTTAACTCTTCTCTCCTTTGAGTGTCAATTGCATTTTGCAAGTTTCAATATAGTCAAGTTTACTATATCCTCCACATTGATGTGATTGATAGTCAACTATTTGAGGTATTCCTATGCCAATAGCACGCATTGATTGAGCCTCAGAAATGCCCAAGGTGCTAACATTCCTAAGGAAACGAAGAAAATGTATAGCTCTTGGGTTTGCCAAAACATGATTATGATTCCCATGAAATTTCTTAACTCTATAGCATCCCATTATTTTATCATATGAAACTTGCAAGCATGCTTGACAACCTACCCTTGTAATTGACTCTAGAGATTTTATTTGGTTCAAAACATTTAGAAATTTTGCATTTCTAAATCATTCATTGCTATGCACCTAACACATGTATGTAATTCGGTCCTTCTCATCCCATATAAGATCATCTTTTCTAACACTAAAACCAACCATCTTAGAATGGCAAGAGTAGAACTCCTCAACATATTCAATGGACTGAAATTTTAGACCCATAATTTCTTTAGAACATAGCATTATAAATGTTCAACAATGTTTATCCATTCAATATCAAGCTTCACACTTGTTCATTTTCTCTTGCAGTCCTATCTCCTTTTTCTTTGCTAGACAACTCAACATCATCCTTTTCACATGTATAATTTCGAAGAGAACAAGCCATAAAATCTTTTCTTATGTACAAGAATATCTTCAACACTTAAATAGACATGTTAGACACTATTAGATGCTTAACACTATTAGTGAACATTATTCTCTATTTAAACAAAACATAAAGATAAAGGGTTCAAATATAAAGAATCTGGGCTCCCTCATTAATGATAAGTAACAAGAATGACAAACATAAGAGTCTGGGCTCCCCTATTCATGATGCAAAACAAGAATGACCAATATAAAGAGTTTGAACCCCATTCATGGTAAATAACAAGAATGACAAATATAAGAGTTTGGGCTCCCCCACACATGATAAATAACAAGAATCACACATATCAAGAGTTCGGATTCCCCCATTAATTTCATCTTGCATATTATTTTGCTAAATCAGCAAGTTGAGGAATTCATATCTTAACTAATTTCAGCTTTCTGACTCCCAAATGCTAAGTAAAAGTGCTACCACTTAATTAATATGAACTAGTAAAATTAAAATTCACATAAGAAAGCTTTATTATTATCAATTTAATATGCTATAGAATCTCATAAATATTGCAAAAAACCAAGTAATTCCCCCAGTCTAAAGAGAAAAAACTTAAGTTAGCTAATCATTCTTTTGTTTCTTGAGTACAAGAGTTAAACCATATCAACATCTCAAATGTAAACTGGAAACTTGACCAAGAATCAGAGCGAAACTGAAGGGATAATCTAACTAAATAGAGAAAATACCAAAAGTGCTTAATACTGTCCTAATATTAGTTAAATAAATGGGAGTTAATGCGCTGAAAAAAATTGACCAACTGTTTCCTAGAATCCCATTTTCAGCTGCAATTGAAAAGGACATAAACTGCATATCAGTTTCACGAATTACAGAATCTCAGAAATATAGCAAAAACTAAGAAGTATTTGCTCAAATCCATAGAGAAAAAAGTTAAGTGAGCTAATCCTTCTTTTGTTTCTTGAGTACAAAATTAAACCATATCAACATCTCAACTGAAAACTGGAACTTGAGTATAAGAGTTAAATCATATCACACATCACTCAAGAGTAGTGGTTATCCATTACCCACAAGACAAATACCATACTTATTAAACATATCTATATAAGCTAAGTTGACTAACGTATTACATAACTTAAAAAAGAAAAATAGTCTAACATATTCAAAGCTGTTAATGGTATAACAGATTATTAAGTAAAAAAATATGGACCTATGGTAGAAGAAAAATCTCAAAGGTGAATGAATGTATTTAAGAATTTATAAAATGAAAGCACCGTTAGAGAACTGTTTATAGTTTCTTACTTCATTGTTAAAGAAAATGTGAATATTAGGTATCAAGTGTAAGTATATGAAAATTCATATTTGGATTCTTGTGGATTAAGCCAGTACCACACCAGCTTGTCATTAGAAGCAAGAGGTAACACATGTAATACATCTGAAAAATACATCAAGTAAACATTACACTCTAAACGAACAACTCTTTTTTCTTGATTGAGTAGTTCTATGGATACCTAACTCCGTATCTTGCTTCAAAAAAATAGGTTGACTAGCTGCATAGGAAGAAAAAAATAATAATTGCAACACTAATATTTACTTGTGCAGAGTTTGATAAATACTACAAAGTGTTCAAGGCAATGAAGTTGTTACAAGAAATGCTAACTAAAGGGCACTTAAGATAGATGATTTATAGAAACCTAACCAGTCAAAATTATGGAATATTAGCAAAATAAGTTAAACTTGGACATCATTTGAGCGCAAATATGATTATTAAGAATCATGATATAGGTCACCAACCACAAATTTTTCCTATTTTTGGTTGTCTAAGGCTACATCTTTTCCATTTCTTTCTGTTAAGATAACATAGTTGAAAGGACCATAATGCAATCAAGCACATTGCTAATTGATTTTGTCCAAACAAGTATGGAAATCACAATCCCACAATCCAGAACTTAAGAAATATAAATACAACCAAAAACCAAGAACTACTACTATTTAAGAACAAAAAAATGTAAAAAATCAGGACTTGCTTGCTCAGGATTGAATAGTGTTTTTTCATTTGATGTATGGTTTCACATGGAAGTCGAAACCTATTTACATGTATTTTCAGTTTCCTAGTTCCAAAAATGTCCTGTTATGGAGAGTCATAGAGTCATATTGTAAAAAATTTTCAATACTTAATTCTCCAAACTTCAGAAACCAACCAAATGTGTCTGTGTTATAACTATATTACACAGAGCAACAAATCAAATTAAAAAATACAAGCAAGAACACAAAATTTAGGAGTCCTAACCTTTTTTAACCTTTCCCTCTCCCTTTGAAAGGTCAACAACCAAAACCTCTTCTTAAAATCCAATTGCCTTTGAATTAAAGTATATAATACCAAATTAAATCAAATCACATTCTGCAAATCATTAATCACAGAGGAATTGGAGAAAAGAATTACTACAAAAAAAAATAGGCAAGAGCGACGAAAAAAAAAGCCTTAGGAGCGATGTTAAGCTAATAAACAAGGCCAATTTTCTTGTCCTTTGAACAAATTTATTTTAAGAACTCTAATTAAAGAAGACAAAATGGAAGCCAGCAGACCAGAAAAAGGCTAAAGAATGGTGATTTAATTATAAAATTACAAACTTACCAAGAAGATACAACAACCATCGTGGGTGTGCTGAGTCTGGTGTGAGAGAAGAAAAGAAGAACTACCGTGGTGAGCTGATAGGAGAGGAGGGCGTAAGCCCGACTCTCGAGTAGAAATAGCGATTATTGAGAAAAATCCAAAATGGAGAGGAGAAGCGACAATTGAAAATTTTCACCTATTGTTGAAGGTGTCCTCGAGTGGGAGTTCTTCATACAACTACGCATCTTTAAATTGGGTTATTGCGTTCTTCTTTAAACGATGCATGTTGAAGATGCATTCTTCTTGAGATTGCTCATCTTCATGCATTCTCTTTTGTACAAATTGCATTGAACATTTGATTTTTTTTTCTTTTCCCGTACTTTGACACATAACCTACTTGTATTTTCGTTTTTTTTCTTTTCCTGCACTTTGACGCACTAGCCTCACTTGCATTTGGTTTTTTCTTTTTCTTTTTCTTGTAGTTTTGACGCATTACCTACTTGGATTTGGTTTTTTTTTTCTTTTCCTACAGTTTGATGCATTAAGCTACTTGTATTGGTTTTTTTTTTCTTTTTTTGATAATTGGTTCCCTAATGATTAATTATCAATCTTAATTTAATATTATACTATTATAAATAATAAAACTTATCATATCTATTATAAATTTTTTTTTATTTTAAAATTGTAAAATTTGAATTAAAATGGGCAAAATTAAAAACTTTAATGGTAATACATAAAGTTTACTTAATAGTTGTAGAAATTTACCATTTATATAACATATTTTACTACATTATTATCATACTTATTATTTAAGAAAAATAGTAAATTCATTACAAATTAATAAAATTCGAATTAAAAATGGTAAAATTATATATAAAATTTACTATTAGTAGCACAAACTTATCATTTATTTAATATATTTTATTAGATATATTGTCATTCTTACCATTTAAGAAAAATTGTAGGATTGACATAAAAATAAGTAAATTAAAAAAGATATAAAGTAAACTTGTGAATTTTAAAAGTAAAGTTCAAGTATTACTATTTTATATCATAATCTTACCATATTTATCATTAAGTTAATCATATTCTTATTAAAATTTACCCAAAAAAAATTATTTTTTTTTATTTTTTAGGTGATATGTTTGACCGGTAAAAAGTCAACCACTTTTAATGAGGTGGTCCAAAAAAATAGCCATGTCATCATATTAAAAGTAAAATAAAAAAAATCTACTATAACACGTTGTCCTCAATGACATGTCAATTAATTATGGGCAAAAGTACAAAAAATATCCTCCTTGTGGTAGCATAACCATCACGTAGGATGCGGAGATCTATGCCTCTACTTTTCTTACTTATACTGGTCAATTTTAGCTAATGAATAGACTAAAGAAACCAATGAAGTCCTCTCCCTTTTAAGTGTGTTTCAAACCCCTATACTCCGACTATTTTGGTATTGCATACCCACATGCCACGAGTTTCATGTCTTTGATGAAGTCCTCAACAAAATCAAACAAATTTCTCACCTTTCAACAAAACACAATATATTTATTACTCTTTTGTAGGAAAAAACCAATGCTTGAAAAAAATCGAAAAAACCAACTCAAATCACAAAATTGTAATATCCGGATAACCAGAATTCCAATAAACGAAATCATATTGAATCTGAATCGAAACGGTGCAGTCTAGAACTGTGGAAGCCAAACTGAATAGCATAATTCGGACAAAAAAAGTCACCTGGGCTTTAGATAACCATCTGTGGACTCTATCGAAGCAAACCAACAACGAATAAAAAATTAACCAAAAAAAGAAAGAAGAGGGATATTTGAAATGAAAAAACATGAACTTATTTTAACTTAGATCAGAGCTATCTTCCAATTCTGCTTTAATTTTGCCACTTAATTACTTGACAGTTTAGGTAGACAGGGAAGAGAAACATACTGTAAAACCAAAATAAGCCACCAAATCTTTGCAACCCATTTATTCTCCCCAAATTATTTTAGCTCTATTGAAGACCAGGAAACAAATATACACAAATTTTGACATCCAAAATGTTGAAAAATTGGAATCTAATATCATATTGTCAATCTACCTGCAGATATGAGTGCCTTTAAATGACTATAATTATTGTTCTATATATATATATATATATATAGTCAATTTTTAGAATTCCACAAAATTAGGATAAAATCTAGCACTAAAAGTGACCAAAGATCAAATCTTTATCAACCTACAATCCCAAAATTTGCAAGAAACCATTCAAGTCTCTTGTTTACTTTGTTTAATCAAATTTCCAAAAGTTAGAAACCTTCTGAAAATGCAAGCATCAAAATTAGATACATGGCCACATACATAGATCCACTATTTAACATTCTTAAAATATGTCTAAAGCATGTCACTCTAGTACTAAACCAACAGAAGCAGACTACTTCGGCATAAGAGTAACACTAACAGAATTGAGTTTTAGCAACATGTACATTACCTTCTAAGAATTTAAAATTATCACTTGCTAATCTCAGTTCTACAATGGAAAGAATTTCTGACATAACCAGTGCGATGGAGATTCTCACAAGAGAAGAACGGCACATGAGGGGAATACAATAAAGGTTTGGACGGATGGATCGATGAATGCCCAGATAGGCGTAGTTCAGTTAGTTTTTGGATTGCAGAGTTGGTTCCAAAGAGCAAGGTTCAAATCCTGGCAACGGCAGTATGGGAATTTCAACCTCTCCAATGTGGGGGGTGGTTCCTTGTGCAAACTAGTATCTGACCTCCAGTCTGTAAGGCTGCTGAGTCACCATGATTTACATCCTCCATCTGAGCATCGGGCAATCTGGTAGGGACCCTGTGGGCGAGAAATTTTGCCTTTGGTACCAAAGATTTAATTATGTTTACATTCTCGATGTTTGTTTAAACTATTGGATATATCATCGATACAAATCTAGACAAGTATTACAAGTAGAATGTATAGGCTAATCTGCCCAAATCATGCAACCTGATGGTGATATTCCACATATCAGAGACACATCTGCCTCCTACAAGTCAGACGACACTAGATTATGCTTGGGATACGGTATCCAAATAAACAGTGCAACAAATTTAAATATTTAAATAATAAGCATATTTAAAATATAATTCAAAATTAAAATATAATTTAAAGTCCTACCTAGTTGATGCCATGGAGTCCAACTGGTCTCTATAAGCAAGCAGGGCATGCATAGGAAATTGGTTGAGATACAATGATGCGGCCATATAGCACCAAGAGAAGCACGAGCTCTTATTCCATGTGTCTATCTAACTAAGGATGCAGTACAGGAATACATGACCAAGCCCAAATCTGAAGTAGCACAAGGGTTCTACCTATTTGTCGTGCACCCACTAAAGTTGTCTCGCTTAGGCATCTATAAAAATATCCTAATACGCAACTCCTCCAACTGTAAGTCTGGATGGCATCAAAATCATCTAACAGACTGATATAGCAGACGTGAATCAAGATGTTCGATATATCAGAGAGCACATCATCTCCCAAAAGTAAGAAAATAAAACCCTAGACACGCATGATAAAGTCATATTAGTCTCTGAACCTGTAAACTCTCTCAAAACTAATGCCTCTAAATGTTCCTTCTTTACATTATACCTGGAAAAATGAGTTAGTGATAACAACTAGGACCTATAACAGGAACCCCTCTATCCGTAATCTCCATAACACATACACATCCTATAATGTGACTGTCACCTCATCGCAAGTCATATGGAATGTATGAGTCTCAAGCCTCCATTGCTCAACTAACGCATTAATAAGTGTGTGGTCAAGGTCTATGTAACCATATCTAAAATGTTCCCCAAAACCCATTCTATCAATAACATCAATCAATTTACTGGGAGCCGTACTATAAGCCTGAAACAAATTACGACCAAAACGTCGACACTGAAGATCAGTAAAACATGTCTTACGATCCCCACTCCATATGAGCCCAGACCTATGCTCTTGCTGCCTCGTCAATACCTCAATGTTTATGGGTCCCGGATGCACATTTTGTGGGACCTCCTCTATCTACATTGCATCACAAGATGTAATTAGGATTTACAATTATAAGGCTTTAGAGTTATAAGGGTTTACAATGAATGTTATATAAGTGAGTTAATAATTTAATGTTATATAAGTTTTAAGAGTTTAGGATTTTAGAATTTAAAGCAAAATATTTTTTACTATCACACTTTATAAATTGTAGGACTTAGGGTTTAGGGTTTACAGCTTAGGGTTTAGGATTCAGGGTTCAGGGTTTAAGGTTAGGGTTTAGGGTTCAGGGTTTAGGTTTAGGATTTAGAGTTATAAGGGTCTACAATGAATGTTATATAAGTGAGTTAATAATTTAATGTTATATAAGTTTTAAGAGTTTAAGGTTTAGGGTTTAGGATTTAGAGATATAAAGGTCTACAATTAATGTCGTATAAGTGGGTTAGTAATTTAAGGTTATATAGGTTTTAAGAGTTTAGGGTTTTAGAATTTAAAGCAAAATATTTTTTATTATCACATTTTATAAATTTTAAGACTTACGGTTTAGGGTTTACGATTTTAGAATTTAAAGCAAAATAGTTTTTTATTTACACTTTCTATTAATTTTAGGACTTATGATTTAGGGTGCTCTCACACTTTATAATCTTTTAAAACAAATTTATATATTGTAAATATAAACAATAATCTCTTACAGGAGAATCGTGTTTTTCTTAACATTGTAACCATGGAGAAAAGTAAAAATACTTATTCAAAGTATTCTCATTTAAAGAAATTTAGAATACAAATATATAACTTACCCAAAACGTACGAAAACAACAAGGTTTTCAAGTATATTTCATATCGAATAGGCAACAAAAAGCTTCAAGAGAACCTTCTTCAAGTTTCCAATCAATGTAACAAGATAAAAACCTAATAAAACTTAATTAATCTAAGTTCAAAAGTACTGATCAAACTGCTGTATTTTTTGTGCTGTCCACTTTGCCAGTGGGAGAAGTAGTGTCGACAATAAGGTCACTATTATTGACAATATCCGCAGCATCAGTAGAAAGAGTATCAATATCAACAGGAGCATTGTCAGTGTCAACAGTAATAGCATCATTGTCGAGAGTATCAGCAGTATCTAGAGATAGAGTACTAGTGCCAGTAGGAGCATAATCAACACCAACAGTATCCTATGTACTGTCCATATCGACAATGGGAGAAGCAGTGTCGACAGTGGGAGTGATATCATTGACGGTGAAGATAGCAAAAGTTCCAGGTGCTACTGTTGTATCCATCCTTATCAGTGAAGATGATATAGTATCATCTGCAGTGGACTTGTGAAACCATTCATCAAGATTGGGAAACTCAGAAAGCTCTAGAGATGGAAAAGTTACCTCTGGTGGAGATGGTAGATAAAAGAATTAGCTTTCATCAAAGACAATATGTCGTGATATATATACCACTTCGTAGAGGGATTATAGCATCAGTACACTTTGTGTAGTGGACTATATCCAATAAACACAAAAGGATAAGTTTTTTTGACAAATTTATTTCCCCCTTGATGACGTAGAGAAGGAAAACACAAGCATCCAAAAACTTGCAAGTTGTAGTCAGGATCTCTGCAAAACAACTTGGAATATGGTGATGTATTTTGAAGGACTTCAGAAGGCATTTTATTGATGAGATAAGAGGTTGTAAGAAATGCTTCAATCCATAAAAACATAGATAAGTTGGTATCAAACAACATGGTTAAGCCAGTTTCCACAATATATCTGTGTTTTCGTTCTGCAACACATTTTGTTCTGGTGTTCTTGGACATGAAACCTTTAACTGAATACTACAGTCACTGATATGATTAAGAAATTGATTTGAGTTAAATTCTCTATCCCCATCACATTGAAAAATTCTAATTTTTCTATAAAATTGATTTTCAACCAGCCATTGAAATCTGAAAAAACATGAGAAGAAATCCGACTTTTTCCTTAAGGGGCACAACTAGCTGAAACAGGAATGATCATCAATGAAATTAGCATAAAAACGAAATCCTTGATTGGAAGCAACAGGAGCGGATCCCCTGAGATCAAAATGTATAATTTGCAAAAAAAAGTCACAAATTTATTATTTAGACTAAAAGGAAGTTTGTAACATTTTCCAAATTGACAACCGGTACAAATGGAAGGTTTAGATTACTAGTTAGTTACATCAATTATTTTCCTTCCCTTCAATACTTGCATAATCCGTTGACTAGGGTGTCCCAACAAACGATGCTACACAGAAGGTGGGTTGATGCCTTTTACTGCTATCAATGCTGCATGAAAGTTTGAGTCCGAAGTGTACATTTGCTTTTTCTCATGCCCTTTCCCTATTGTTCTCTTGCTTTAATTCTTATTAACAAAATCAGAAGCCGTAAATTCAACAGTACATGAGTTATGAATCATAATTTTGCTTACAGAAACAAGATTCTTTTTCAATTTAGGCACAACAAGAACATCTCACGAATTTAATTTCCCAACAAAAGTTTCACCAATATGTGTTACGGAGAGTTTATTAACATTTCCCAACATAAATACCATCTTTCCCTTTGTAAGGTTTTAAATCAGATAAAATACCTGCATTATTTGTCATGTGCGATGTAGCTCCAGACTCTATATAAATGGAAGGTTCATTGTTGCTTAAATTGAGAGCTGCTAAGGCTTGTGAAAGTGTCTGTTACTAATATAAATAATCAAATCTATACTAGCATTCAAGAGCAACATGATTTCTTTTCCCACAAATTTGACAAATAGGTGTGTTGTCTTCTCCTTATTTATCTCTGTCGACAATGCTTGTGTTGTTATCGCAATATTGTAGCGACTAGTAGGAGTAAAACCTTTGCCTTTGGAACTAAAGTCGACTCCTCCTTGACCACCTACTCTATCGCTTCTGCTACGACCTTGTTGACTGAAAAAGGTTATATTGTGTCAGTATAGCTCTTTTCCTCTTCTTTTTGTGTAGTAAGAGTCAATTCCTATCCATGAAGAGCAAGAACGAACTAATTAAAAGTAGGATAAGGCGATTTAGTTACCGTGACCAGTTTAAAGTCTTCGTATTTTGCTCCTAACCTGCAAGCAGTATGAAAAACTTTGTAAATATCGGAACACTGGTTTCTTGATGGCAGCAAGATTGTCACATATTGACTTGAACTCCTTCAAATAATCATATAGGGATCGTGACCCATTTTTTATGGTCATCAACCTGTTTTTGAGAAGACTTCCTTCTCAACCGTAATTGAAAGTAGTTGTTCTTCCAGAGAATTTCACATATCATAAGCTGTGTCTTCTTCTGCAATGGATGGTTGTACTTCTGCCTTGATGGTTTCGAGGAGCCATGACAAGAGAAGTCCATTATTTGTCTCTCATTTGATGAAGGCTGGATTTTTTGTTTTATCATCCAAAGATTCTTTGGGTTTTTCACCATTTTTATCAAGATGATGAAAAACTCCAAGACTTCGACACAAAGGAAGTATCTGTGAACTCCATATAAGGTAATTGTTCGTACCTAGTTTGATTGATATCAAATTGGGGCATTGATAAAAGGATTGAATCGTAAATGTAGGTTCTTCCATGATTGAATAAAAGGAAGATTCCTGTTCTGATACCATGAAAAATTTTCTAGTAGAGAGAATACTTTGAAAACTTGGCTAAAGTTTTATTAAAGCCAAAAAAAGTCTTAATCATATAAATTACAAAAGCGTATATTTATACATAGAAAACGAATTAGGAAAAAGACTACTTACAAAAAAGACTAATTAGGAAAAAGATTAATTTGGGAGAATTAAAAATCCTTGTAGATATAGAATGATCTTGATTCTTCTTGATTTCTTCTTTAATTGTTGATCTTAATTGATCCTCATCAATACTTTCCTTTATCAGTTGGTTGCTTTATTGTGTGGGAAATTTGGTGGGGATTGCTGCAAGTTAGCTTTTCTGGTGAAGAAGATGGTTTGAACAACCGGTCAGAGGATTTGGGGAATTTTATTTTGTTTTCTAATGGAATAGAATAAAAATTTATGCTTCAGGTCAATATATTGGGTCAATTTTATCTTTTTTTTATGGTTATTAATTGAGGGAACTTAATGAAATGGTAACTCATGGTGCATACATGACTTATATGGCTGGATTCTGCCTAAATTTTATTAATTTGACAGATTTAGTTGAATGAGAAAAGTTCATAATTATAAAAAAGTTTTTAAAAAAATTGTGATTATAAAAAAAAAGATAAAATACTTCATAATTACTTTTAGCTAATATCTCTTTTAAAATATTATTACCTTTTCTTTTAGAATTTCATAATATGATATACTTTCTTCTTTTAAAATAGTTTTTTTTCCAAATATACCCCCTATTAACTTAAACTCACAAAACCTAGAAATCATTTCAGTTTACCTTTTCAAACCTTTCATTGTTTTTTCTATTTTATCACTAATCTAATAAATAACTACATCACTTTTTTCCACAAAATTTTCGTTCCTAGCTTTATTTAATCTATCTAAAATGCCCAGAGCTTCTTAAAATGGTATCCAAGTTGATACTATGATAATAATTTCCTTCATTCCAATTCAAGTGAAATGTACCAATTTGTAATCCACGAGAATTAACATCTGTTACTTAATAATGCATTGGTTGGTGACAAAGAAAGAAACAGCATACGTATTGATTAGAATTTAGTAGTATTATTTGTGGAGTGATCTATTGTTATGTTCACCTCTCAATATATAAAATAATAATAATATGGTTAATTTTAAAAGTTAAAATAATTTACCTCTGAAGTGAGTCATAATTGCAAGCAAACAACCAACAAATGACGAAATAAAAAACAAGAACTTATCCGCACGAGCGTAGCTCAATTGGTTACAGTGTGAGAATTTGAACCTCTCTAATGTGAGGGTGGTTGTTTGTGCGCACCATTGCCTGACTTCCAGTCTGCAGAACTGCTGAGTCACCATAATTTACATCTTCCACTTGGCCTTTTGGCAAAGAATTTCACTTTAAAGTACAAAAAAACAAGAATTTTTATAATAATAATGGCCACAAGCAAACGAAGAAATGCCTTTTTTATTTCCGCTGAATAACACTACTAACCTAAGTTAAAGTTGTAAAAACCAACAGAACACAAGCACAAGCACTACTAATCTAATAAAGTTGTGTGAACTGAAAACCAACAGAACACAAGTATCTAGTCGCTCGGCGGAAATTAAAATACCGGAATGACGACACCACAAACAAAAATGAAACCCAAAATATTGCTGTGTTCGGTCTGGTCCGGTCCGGTGGGTGTGATCATGCATGCACTATGTGACAAAAATTCAACACCAACATTCAATGATAGTAGCCGTTATAATCCCATCCCATCCACCCACACATTGCATTAATACACTTTGCAAGTGCCAAAGAAAACCTATACTATCTCTATCTTCTTCTCCCTCACCGACCTCCTCCACCATCGCCGCCGACCTTCACCTTCTCCTTCTCCTTCTCTTTCGCTTAAATTTTTCACACAGAACACACAGTGAGTTTACGTTTCATTTTCGGAAAGATGACATGACACATTTGAGCAATTCAGCATAGTTTGTTGAGTTTTATTTTGGTTTTACTTTTCCGATCATCAAAAAGGAGAAAATTCAGATTCCTTTTTATCAGAAACCATAGATTTCAGTTGGAGAAGCAATTTAAAAGATTTCTATATTCTCAATTTTCTGCTTTTCTTCTCCTTCTACTGTTCCTATAAATCTCCCATGGACTCTTGCTGGACAGTCTCTTCTTCTGCTTGGGGTATGAAAGACGTTTTCTCTTTCTCAAGTCCAAACACACTCTTGCACTCACAAAGATTGACCGAAACTTCCGGTGGTTTTCTTGATTTTCTGGTCACTAGTTTCATATTATTTGTGGGTTTGCGTTTTCTTGAATGTTAGGGGAAGTAAAGGCTTCTAATTTTTTCATCTAATTCCTGGGCTTTGACTGGGGAAAGAAGAAAATCACGCCGGATTCCTGGGTTTCAGTTGGCCGGAGAAAGAGGATTGAATTAAAAAAAAAAAAAACAGATTTTTCTTATTTGGATCACTTTGGAAAACAAAAGGGGGAGAGAAGAAGAAGAAGGAGAAGGTGGTGGCGCGTGTGGAAGAGGGAGGAGGTCAATGAGGGAGAGGAATTAGGAGTTTAGTATGTTTTGTCTACTTTAATGGTTCAAGAAACAGAGAGGCATGGACCGTTGTGATGAGGGAGAATAAGATAGAGATAGTATAGGTTTTCTTTAATATTTATGTAAATTGCTATTAAATTCTTAAAAGATTAATAATTAAAAGTAGGAACTTCATTAAATTTTATTAAATTCTAAATGACTATAAAAAAGAAGATATGTAAGTAAAATTTTAAATATATCTTTTGATTTGTTTGATCGTTAATCAGTTAACGGTCAAATAAGACGGAAATGTCGATTTTTATATGTTTTCTAAGTTCGAAATCTAAAATTTATTATTTTAAAGTTCAAAGTCAACAATCAAAATTCACCTAAAATATCAAGTCTTGACCCGTCCCAACTGCATAAAAAGTTAACGGTCAAATAAGACGGAAATATCGATTTTTATATGTTTTCTTAGTTCGAAATCTAAAATTTATTATTTTAAAGTTCAAAGTCAACAATCAAAATTCACCTAAAATATCAAGTCTTGACCCGTCCCAACCGCATAAGAAGCTTCCATATATGATAAAATAAGATACAAATTAGAAGAAGACTGAAGTATCTCATAATATAAGTGAAAAAATTACCTGAAAATTGAGCTTTAGTGGTAGGGACGGTACCGGAATCAAGATAGAGAGATTGGGGGCAAAGTTCATACTAAAAATTTTAATTCTTAAAAGCAAAAATTATTCGAATCATTGTAAATTTAACAAAACTATTACACATTCATTCTCAATATTCCCCGACCAATTATTAACATTTGCAAATAAATAATAAAAAATTAGCATCCATCCCAAGAAACAAAGAGTGATCACCCAAATC
The DNA here is from genome assembly GCA_028651295.1 of Catharanthus roseus. NCBI lineage: Eukaryota > Viridiplantae > Streptophyta > Magnoliopsida > Gentianales > Apocynaceae > Catharanthus > Catharanthus roseus. The sequence goes on along the minus strand of JAPQWS010000048.1, from coordinate 3,845,298 downwards.
TAAGTAGGTGATATTAATTTTGCTGCTAGTACGTTATTGTCCCCCAAGGGCTCTACATTGTGCTAATGTAGAATAGCCATTGTCATAATCTGTTTGGACCTAACTAAAAAAAAGAAAAGAAAATCCATTTGGAACCCTCTGATAGTTTTCGTTCATCATGCCTGACATTTGTGAACTTCTATTTGTAAAAGAATTTAAATCAATTAAACCTGAAGAACGAAAGAAAAAACTAAAAACACAAATTTTCCGAAATAAACAAGAACTGACAAAAATTTAAATAAAATTACTCAAAATTTCTTGCATAAACAAATACATATTTCACAAAAATTAGTGAATTTACCATAAACGAGAGGTGCGGACCAAAATGGCCCAATTGCATTGTGGTAGTGGGATCAGAAGCACTCAATCAAGAAACGCATAAAAACCAATTGTCAACCGTATTGAACAAAGTAGCCATATCAAAGATTTGAAAAAAAAATAAATGAAATGAATACATTCTTGTTGGCGGCAAGGTGTGGCGAGCGATAGCGACCGGTAATTAGTGGTAAGGGGCGGGAGGCAGGTGGCACTGTACTGGCTGCAGCATCATGTGGCAAGAGGAAACGATAGGTGGGCTATTGGGCAGTGGAGTGGGAGAGGAGAGAGGAGAAGGGCAGCCAAGGGCTAGTTCGAGAGTTTAGGAGAGAAAAGAAGAAAAGTTAAGTATTAAGTTGGAAGAGAAGAGAAGAGAAGTGGGATGATTTGTTCCAAATGTTGCTTATGAGTTTTGAGTAGAAAAAAAAGAGATATATTTTTTTTTATTTAGAAGTTTGAAGATAAATGGAGAGAAATATGTCTTTATAAAAAGAATCTTGAATATAAACAATCTAATCTTTAATAGTGGGTAACTTATAATTACCAAAAAGCGAAAATGGATATTAAAACTTTTTCTTTCTTTTTTTTGTAATCTCTTATTATCGGACCGTTTCTCTCTACTTGGGAAAAAAAAACGATTGTGGCATTTGAATTGATGAAGGATCAACTCTTTTCTCCTCTCCTAAAAACTCCCAAACACTATCATTTAAATTCTTTTTTCTAAAACCCATTCTTTTCTACCCCTTTTTCAACTCCTAAACTAGCCCTGAGTGTCGAGCATGGCAAGGAGAAAATTTAGGAATTTTATTTGGGGAGGGTTGGATATTAGGATTCTTATATTTAATAGACTTACTTTTTGTTTTTTCAATTTCAACCTCTTAACTTTGAAAACAAAAGTTTACGTAAAGAGTTTCTAATAAAAAAAATTTATTAAATAAAATAACGTCGTTTTAATCTTATTTTTAAAAAAAATTCAAAAAACACTAGATTTTCACTTCATCTTCCTCATCCCGTAGCTTCTTCAACTCTGCAACTGCAACAGCAGTAGCCCCTCTCTCTACAACTCCGGTGGTTTGCCCCTTCCAAAATTTGCCTCCTACCATAGTAGTACCCATGTCAATTTTCTGGCAAAAGAGGGAGTGATTGACCCCCTTTACCTGAACGTAGTTTCATCCCTGCTTAGTGGCGTTGATGGCAAATTATTGTTGTTGTTGATGTAATAATAGAGAATGATGTATTTTAAACGTTAACTCTTACTAATAGAAAAGACAAGAAAGGGAAAGGGATTACACGTAGAAATCGGTTCGGTTCATTTGTAACATCCTCTGTAACACTTCCTGTAACATTCCGAATATAGAATATTTTATTAATAAAAACTACTAAACAAAAAATAAATCCTAAAGAAAAAAGGTAAATCCTAAAGGGAAAAAATATTATAAAAAGAAATGTTACAGAAAATGTTATAAACGATCCTAGATGGTAGAAATCGCAATATCGTGACAAATCATCTGTCCAGATCAGAAAACAGAGGCTGGTGAGTGGTGGCTGATTGAGAGCAGAGAGACATTGACCGGTGGCTGTCTACCGAGAAAGAGCGAAAAGTTGTACAATAGAGGTGGAGGTTGAGCGCCATTTGTGTTTACGTAAAGATTACATGAATCGAAATAGATGAACTTTTTAACCTAGGTAAAATATTTTACTTTTGTTTTACTGAGATACCCTGAAATAAATATTTATTACATTTCATATTTTTTTGGATAAATACAGAGGAATCGCCCAAATACCCAAAACAAATTTACACTTTTCTTTTTTTATCCACAATCAATTATTCCTTTAATTTATACCCAAATATTATTTTTGAGTTACTTTTACTACTAAATTAATAAAAACACGATAGATGATGGGCACGCCTAATGGATGTGTCACTGGAGGAGCGTATTTTTGTTCATTCGTTAGATATAATTGGCTACCCCAAATTATTTATAACCTGAACTGACCCAAAACTATCCAAACCCGAATAGAAAGGAGAAAAAAACCTAAGCTTGCTTATTCCGTCAACCCAAAAAGAAAAAACACGCATTTCTCCCAATTTCCTAAACCATAATACCCAGATTCTTTCTTCCTCGAACTCAGAAATAATCAAAGTTTGCAAAAATCAATCGTGCACCAAAAAGAGCATGGGAGAGGTATTTAGAGTTTGCAGAAAGTATCATTATCGTTTGGGAACATTAAAAGGGTTTCCGAAGATACCCATTGTCACATTAATAGACAAAATGCCCCCGTGGCAGGTGGCACATGCGTTAGGAACGCCAACTTCCGTCCAACTTTTTATGAATTTGGTAATATAAATAACTCGATAATAACATTTGGGTATAAATTAAACAAATAATTTTTATGGATATAACGAGAAATGTGTAAATTGTTTAATAGTACTCTGGGTAATTTTCTCTATAAGAAAATATATTATTACATTTCATATCATTTATAATTTGGTTTTCACTTTGAAAATTTCTCAAATAAAAAATAAACTAAAATAAGATTCACAAATACAAATTATGAAAATCTGATTCCCTTTTTTTTTTTTTTTTTTTTGGTCAATAAAAACTAATTCCGTTAAACTATGTAAAATTGTAAAATTGGTCTTTTCATTGTAATTTATGCAAAATTTTTAGTCCTGGTGAGGAAATTAATGCCTCTCAAGGGAACGTGTCGCTGCCTGATATCATTCTTTGTAATTTAGGACTAATTCATATATTCAATATATTATCAGATTGAATAAATCAGAGATACAAAATCGAATATGATGATCAGATTATTGACTCTTGAAGCAATGCACCTGCAAATCAGATCAAGAGAAGAACAAGGCAGGTTGTTTCCCCATTTCACCTCCGATGTCTAAGTTAGTGCACAATTTATAGTAAAGTAACTATATAAAGTAGAGACAGCATAAGAAGTAAAGCCAAAACAATACATCTATTTATAGGGGTGAATATCCTTCTCAGATTCATAGCTGTCCCATGTGGGATATATGAGGAAAGGGATAAAAGGTCTTCTTTCCCGGTTTATTATAATAAACCTACACTTGATGTGTGGGCCTAAATAAAATGATAGATATTTTTGGACTTTACTAAATATTGAGACAAATGACTTGAGCCTGAATTCGAAGCTTGATGGGATGTTCCCATCATAAGCCCTTCAAGAAGAACCATAAATTGGTTATGATTTTTGTTCTTCGAAATCATTTAAAATTTTGGTTGAAAGTTCGAAATGGCTCTTCTGAACGAAGCTTACAACTGCGATTCAGGTATAACAGCTTCCTTTATAAATATACTTTAATCACTCTTTGAGATGACTATTGGTATTCCTTTCTTGCATATAACTAATTACTTTCCAATATGTCAACCTCCAAGCAAACACCTTCAAAGACTTCCTAGCAAAATCCAAAGAAGACTTCAAAGCTTAAATCTTCTACTCCAGGTAGTTCTCCAGAATTGAGTGTTAAAATTATTAGCCCTAAATCTGATACCACTCTTGGTAGGTGGAATTATTCAATTAGAGATTACAAAGTTCTTTAACCTCCGGTTCATTCTGACCAAGTTGTTTCTCTTATGAAAAGACATATTCGTGCTTTAGAAACTCAAATACAATATGACCCAAATGACGGTGCCGAAGTGTGTGAATCGAGAACTGTGATGTACTATTCTACTATACGATTCGCTTGTTTTGAATATATCCGAAAAACGTTTAAGATTCTTTCTCACTTTGGACTAGTGTTTGTCATTGTGGAGAATAGGTCCCATATGCAGGGTGCTTCGCAGTCTGCCAAGAATAATTAAAGGCGGGATTGCAGTTTTCCATTCATTATTTCTTTGTAGATATAATGGACTTTGGGAAATCGAATTGAGATATATAGTTCCTAGCAGGGTAAGGAAAATTGTAACATTTATTCTAATCTACAAAGCTTTCGCACTTCTAACAAATTTGGAAGTGTTTAGAAAAATATTTGATATAAAATTATTAAAGGAAGGTTCTAGATGGCATACATTCCAAAAGAAGAGTGGGGTATGTAATTTTATGGTGAAGTTACGGCAATCCATTCATGGATAGAAGAATGGATTTTTTTTATTTGACGGACGGGCAATATATAACTGAAACCCCTTGGAATAGAAGAAAAACATTCCCAATTATAAAGTAGCATGTGTGTTGGCCTATTGGGCCATCTTTTTCACATTTTTCATTTTATTTCCTCAGCCCCTTTTATCCCTATGATGAATAACCGGACTGGGCCTCATTGGAGTGGAGTGGGCTGGCTAATCCTTGATGCCGGGCAGGCCGGGTTCAACCCGACCCGACCCAGGCGACTTGGCTATATATTGTTCTTTTCTCCCAGCCTGCCCTAATTTCCTCTTTCTCTGTTGATGCCGCCGTTGCCTCCCACTCTCTCTCTCTCTCTCTCTCTGACCTTTTGTCTTCTCTCTCTCTTCTTTCGAACCGACTGTCTGTTCGTGTTCTTTTTCGTCCTTCGGGACTCTATCACCGATAGTCTATGTCGGTTATCCTCCTTGACACCGTGCGTGTGGCTTGGTTGAGAGAGGAAAGGGCCTGCCTTTGCGGGGAGAGATAGAGAGCTGTAATTGCTTGAGGCTCACCGGCTTAACCTGAGGGATTCATCTCGTCCTCCTCTGGAAGGACGTTCAGTGACGGGCTGTCACCGCGTGCACGGAAACCGAACTCGCCAAGCTCGTCCGGTTTCCTACACTATTCTGGCCGAGACCTTGAGGGTCTCGAGGTAAGATCTACTACTTCCGTTCAATTTATTATTGCTAACTAATCTATCTTTCTAGTAGTTCTTCTGATAATCTCTCGGAACGTGAAGTGAAGAAAGAGGATTCTTGTTGTAATAGATAGGATCCACTTTTCTGCTTTTCTTCTTGTTCATTAGAGGTTTGTAATAGTAAGGTAGGTAAATTGTAATAGTAAATAGGTCGTCTAGTTGTTTGATCGTCGTAACAGTGGTATCAGAGTCGCGGTTGTCTGCAACCGTTCGGCGACCACTCGATTTTCAGATCCACGCGAGATCTGACTCCAGGAAGTTTCTTAACCCTCTTCTTTTTGTGTTTTGGCTATTATCAGATCTGTTGTGATTATACCTGTTAGATCTATTATTTTCGCTACTTATTCCTGTTAAATCTGTTCTTGGGTTAAGTCTGCTTCTATTCTCTTGATGATTTCATAGATCTGCTCCATTTTCTATTATAAATTGCCGCTGGTATTAAATCTGCTGTTTCTGATTATCTGGATTTTCATTTTTGGTTCACTGTCCTGGTCATTCGAATTACTGCATTGTTCCGGCTCCGAACTTGTTTTGTCATTCTAGTATTTTTTGAAATCTAAAACCCAAGCTTGGCTTGAGTCCAAGAGACACCAAGTATCTGTGCCTTGGAGATTTCTGCTTACAAAACAACTACATTATTCGTGACTATCTGTGTGTTGTGTGGCAGTTTTTCCAGCATTTTTCGCCTTTTACTGTCTCGGTTAATTTTCTTGTACTCCTGCGCTGTTTTGGTTGTAAGACGCTACTGCGTTTCACGTACTTTACTGTGCCATTTTTCGAAACAAAAATCCGAGTTATTTTATTTAAGTGACAAACTTTTTCAAATCTCTCATTTTTCTAGCCATCGATTACTCTTATTTTCCATTCTAACCATGTCTGTTCAAAAAATTGAAACTGACAAATTTGATGGCAAATATGATTTCGTAATGTGGCGTAGGAAAATGAAAGCAGTTTTAGTCCAAAATAAAATCGCACCCGCAATTTGTAGCTCTGAAAAGTATCCGGAATCTTGGAAGGGTGAAGTGCTTTCTAAAAAACTTGGTGATGCACACAGTTGCCTCACCTTGCATTTAACCGATAACGTTTTACGAGAAATAGACGAAAAGGACAACGCCTTTGAAATTTGGACAAAACTTGAAAAACTGTATTTGGAAAAATCCTTATCAAATAATATTTATTTAAAAGAACAGCTTTTTGGTTTTAAAATGAGCGGGTCGAAATCCCTTTCAGAGAACATTGATGATTTAAACAAACTAGTTTTGGAATTACAAAACGTTGGAGAAAAGATCTCCGTTGAAAACGTTGCTGTTATTTTATTAAATTTCTTGCCTGAGTCTTTTAATGATGTTAAATCTGCTATCAAGTATGGCAGAGATGATTTGACTCTTGTTGATGTGAAAAACGCTTTAAAATCAAAAGACCTTGATTTGAGAAAAGAAAACAAATCTAACGGAGAGAACCGTTACGTGAGAGGGAGGGTTGACCGGAAAGAATCTTTTAGTCACCGTTCTAAAAGTAAAAGGAGGTCGAAATCACGAGATAAGAAAGTGAACTGTTTTTACTTTGGCGAGGAAGGTCATATGAAAAAATAAGTGTTTTAAAGGATCAAAGAAGAAAAACAACGTAAACAAGGTAAGGGAGCGATAAAAATGATAAAACTCACGATTTTGAATCAGATGGTAATTCAATGTATTCTGAGATTTTGTGTGTATCCCCTTCCCCTTCTCCTGTTTCTGAACATTGGATTCTTGATTCTGGCTGCACTTTTCACATGACACCAAACAAGCATTGGTTTTCAGATTTTAAACCCCTTGAGCATGGAAAAGCTTTTATGGGAAATAATCATGTTTGTGACATCAAAGGTATTGAAAATGTTTTCATTAAAATGCATGATGGTATGACCAGAAAATTGACCGAGGTGAGATATGTGCCCGACCTTCGTCGGAATCTAATCTCCCTTGGTGTTTTTGACATAAACAGTTATTCTTACAAATCTGAAAATGGTATTATGAGAGTTTGCAAAGGAGAATTGGTCATGCTCAAAGGTTTTAAAAAGGATAGTTTATATCATTCGATTGGAAAAACTGTTTGCAAAGCATCTGCTTTGGTTTCAAAGTTTGTCCCTAAAAAGACTTTGTTGTGGCACCGTCGAATTGGCCACATCAGTGAAAAGAGACTACAATGCCTTCAAAAGCAAAATCTTTCGGGTGGTGACAAAATCGAATAATTGGATTTTTGTGACCATTGTGTTCTTGGAAAACAACATAAAATTAGTTTTTCAGTTGGTACACACAAGTCCACTTCTGTCCTTGATTATGTGCACTGTGATTTGTGGGGACTCGAAAAGGTTCCAACCTATGGTGGCAATGGTTATTTCTTATCTGTTGTTGATGATTTTTCTAGGCATGTGTGGGTATTTCTTTTAAAATCAAAAGATCAAACTTTCGAAAAGTTTTCTGAGTGGAAACGCCTTGCCGAAAATCAAACCGGAAATAAACTAAAGACAATTAGGACAGATAATGGCCTTCAGTTTTGTAACAAAAAGATTACTGATTTATGTGCATTGCATGGCATTCTGCAACATAGGACTGTTAGGCACAATCCTCAGCAAAATGGTGTTGCTGAAATGATGAACCTTACAATTATGGATAAGGTTAGGTGTCTTATGGTGTCCTCGGGAATCCCAAAACCTTTTTGGGGAGAAGCTGTAAGTACAGCTGTCTACCTCATTAATAAATCACCTTCAACAGCCATAAATTTCATAACTCCGTTAGAGTTGTGGTCTGGAGAACCACCAAACCTGTCAAACCTTAGAGTGTTTGGATGTGCTGCATTTGCACGTCAAAAGGAGGGTAAGTTAGACCCAAGGTCAAGAAATGGAGTGTTTTTAGGCTACCCTAGTAGGGTGAAGGGATACAAAGTTTGGCTCAAAGGTGAGCCGGGGGTGAGGGTCATTGTGAGTAGGGATGTGGTCTTTAACGAACTTGATATACCTTGTCTAAAGGCTAAAACTAATCCTGATAATTCTACCGATATTCCCATAGATGGGAATATTCCCATGGAGGTGGAGGACACCTCAGAACCTGCACAAGCTCACGCTCAACACGAAACCAATGAAGAGTCGGATATACCGACTAGTCAACCTGAAACCGACACACATGAATCTGAAAATTCAGATGATGATGATGAGGATTATCCAGAGGCACAAGCACAAGCTCTAAGAGACTACCAGCTATCTAGGGATAGGGTTAGAAGAGAGTCGAGAGAACCCGTTAGGTATGGGTATTCCTACATAGTCTCATACGCTTTTGCTGCTGCATCTTACTTAGAAGAGAAAGAACCGATGTATTTCTCTGATGTGTTAAAGAGCCCTAATCGCTCTTTGTGGTTGTATGCTATGGAAGAGGAAATGTCCTGCTTCACAAAAACAAAATCTGGATTCTTGTTCAAAAACCCTCAAGGCAAAAATTAATTGATTGCAAATGGATTTTCATAATCAAAGAGCCTGAATCTGCCAATTAACCCCCAAGGTTCAAGGCTAGGCTGGTTGCAAAAGGTTTTTTTCAAGTTGCGGGCATCGATTTCAATAAAATATTTTCTCCCGTTGTTCAATATAAAACAATTAGGATAATTCTTGTAATTGTTGCCTTTTATGATCTTGATCTTGAACAACTTGATGAAAAAACTGCATTCTTGCATGGGGAACTTGAAGAAACTATCTATATGCGACAACCACTAGGTTTTGAAGAAAAGGGTAAGGAAAACATGGCATGTCTCTTGAAAGAGTCCTTGTGCTGACTCAAACAGTCACCAAGGCAATGGTATAAACTGTTTGACTCGTTCGTGCTTAAAGCTGGTTTTATTAAAAGCAATTATGATAGCTGTTTATATTTTTGTGATGACAATGTTGAAACTGCTGTTTATCTTTTGCTCTATGTGGATGATATGTTGATTGCTTGTAAGCATAGAGATAAGATTACTCGTTTGAAATCCTTTTTAAAGTCAGAATTTGATATGAAGGATTTAGGTTCTGCTTCTAGAATCCTTGGGATGAACATTAGTAGGGATAGAGCTGACCGCTCCTTATTCATATCCCAGAAATCCTTTTTGCAGAAAATTGTTTCCAAATTTTCGATGCATTTATGCAAACCAGTTTGTACCCCACTTGCGAGCCATTTTCAGCTTTCTGAAAAATCTTGCCCCAAAACTGAAAAGGAAAAGAAAGACATGGCAAATATACCTTATAGAATGGCTATATGATCCGTTATGTATTCTATGATATCCACCCGACCCGATATTGCTTATTTCATAAGCCTTCTTAGCCAATTCATGTCCAATCCGAGTAGGGATCATTGGACAGCTCTCAAGTGGTTGTTACGATATATTAATGGGACTATTGACAAGGGTTTACTTTATCATAATTGGTCCGATGATTTTGAACTAGTACGATATGTTGATTTTGACTTTGCAGGTGACAAATATGGTAGAAAATCTACCACTTCTTATTTCTTTACTTTAGTAGAAAATTGCATATCTTGGAAGTCATAGTTACAGCCTGTAGTCGCTTTATCGACTACGGAGGCTGAATACATTGCTGCCACCGAGGCGATTAAGGAAGCTATTTGGCTTCAAGGCCTTCTATCTGAATTGCATGTTTTAAATTCCAAAGCTGTGATTTATACTGATAGCCAAAGTTGCCTTCACTTGTGTAAAAATCCTATTTATCATGAGAGGACTAAACACATAGATGTTAAGTATAATTTCATAAGGGAAAAGGTTTCAAGTGGTTTAGTCAATATTGAGAAAATTAGTACTAAAGATAATCTTGCAGATTTTGGTACTAAGATTGTGACAACTAATAAATTCTCTTTGTGCAGGAACCTCCTTCATGTAGATGAAGGTTGACTCTTTGAGTCAGTGTTGGCTGGAAATTCAATGAAAATATGTTCAAGTGGAGTTTGTTGGCCTATTGGGCCATCATTTTCACATTTTTCATTTTATTTCCTCAACCCTTTTTATCCCTATGATGAATAACCGGACTGGGCCTCATTGGAGTGGAGTGGGCTGGCTGATCCTTGATGACGGGCAGGCCGGGTTCAACCCGACCCGACCCAGGCGACTTGGCTATATATTGTTCTTTTCTCCCAGCCTGCCCTAATTTCCTCTTTCTCTGTTGATGCCGCCGCTGTCTCCCACACTCTCTCTCTGACCTTTTGTCTTCTCTCTCTCTTCTTTCGAACCGACTGTCTGTTCGTGTTCTTTTTCGCCCTTCGGGACTCTGTCACCGATAGTCTGTGCCGGTTGTCCTCCTTGACACCGTGCGTGTGGCTTGGTTGAGAGAGGAAAGGGCCTGCCTTTGCGGGGAGAGATAGAGAGCTGTAATTGCTTGAGGCTCACCGGCTTAAACTTGAGGGATTCATCTCGTCCTCCTCTGGAAGGACATTCAGTGACGGGCTGTCACCGCGTGCACTGAAACCGAACTCGCCAAGCTCGTCCGGTTTCCTACACTGTTCTGGCCGAGACCTTGAGGGTCTCGATGTAAGATCTACTGCTTTTGTTCAATTTATTATTGCTAACTAATCTACCTTTCTAGTAGTTCTTCTGATAATCTCTCGGAACGTGAAGTGAAGAAAGAGGATTCTTGTTGTAATAGATAGGATCCACTTTTCTGCTTTTCTTCTTGTTCATTAGAGGTTTGTAATAGTAAAGTAGGTAAATTGTAATAATAAATAGGTCGTCTGGTTGTTTGATCGTCGTAACAATGTGATCACCCGTTTATTGAAGAATATAAAAAGAAATTGATGGATTATTCTTTCGGGATGATATTGAAAGAGGGGTGTTGGGATGAGAATTTGATGAAAGCTGCAGGTTTCTACTCGATCCAGGATGCCGATTTGCGCTAATTAAGTTAGTATTGAAGTATAGAGATAAAACATACCAACAAGTATTGGATATTGATTTTGTTGAAAAGTATGTGGGATTGAAAAGGTAATATAATATGTTAAATATGCAGGAGCAACATTGTTACAAGCATGATGGAATCGGATGTAAAATTTAAGTTGGCACTTCCTGTTACAGATACAACAGAAGAAGGTAAATATATATATATATATATTTGTTTATTTGTAATCGGGAATGTTTCATATAACTAAATCGATGAATTATGTCTGTTGCAGGTTTTTCTGTACAGATACCAAGCTGTAGGAATCTGAAAGAAAGAAGTAAGAGATCAGCATATACAACAAAAAGAAGAGGAAGGGAAGTGATCCCTAGTTGTGGCTCAAATGCTGCTGCTGACCTTTTTTATGCGGCCAATATGCAAAAAAGAAAAAGATCTGGAAATGGGGAAAAGAGAAAAAATATATCCCGACCCCGACCTCTTTTAATGCCTGATAATCCAGAGGAGCAAACACCACATTCTATTCAGAAGAGAATCCTCTAGAAGAAAGAAATATAGAAGAATTCTTGGATGTATTACCGGAAGTGGAAGTTGTGGAAAATTGTGAATTATTATTTCCAAGTTAGGTGGTTAAAATGAAGAGGCAGAGAACTCAATCGGAAAGAGAAAAGAGGACTGGAAAAGAGGTCAGAATATGAATATTACAAAGCTGCACATTGTTTTGCAAATATGGCCGCATCTCATCGAGAAATGCCAGAAAAAACATGGGATGATGACAAAAGCTTTAGAGGAAGCAAAACAAGAGAAGATTCAACTGCAGGACTGAATTAAAGAGTTAGAAAAAGCTCTATAGACTGGAAGGCATCGAATATAGTGCTGACCAAATCGATAGCTTCGGAAGATGAAAGATAATCTTTGAATGAGTTAAGAAGGCGAGAACAGAACGAATTTGAAATTCAAGGGGAATTTCACCGTCAAGTGAGAGAGAAAATTGTGAAAGACTTCTGTGAAACCACGGACAAGGAATGCTGATTTCTAGGATTGGCAATCCCTACGTTGACTACTGCAGTCACTGAGCTTATCAGAGATATTCATGAAGCAAACCCTCATGTTGTGTTTCCCAAGGTAGTGAGCATATTATAAAGAAGGCGCTATATGTCCAAAATTCCCTTGGAATATGCATAAGAGGTTAGAAGAAGAAAAATTAGCAGTAGAATTTGTGGAACCATTTGCAAATAGGGGAAACCAGGAAGCGGAGTAAAAAAACTAAGTTGCTCCCAATGTAATCTCCCTATCTTTCATATTATCTGTCGCCATAGAACATTATACAATAATTAAGAAAATGATTGAATTATTTGAATTTAAAAGGAAATGAACTAAACTTTTTAACTGTCATTAATAGTTTTAATGAAAGTTTTTAAATAATTGTTTAATTCCAACAAGATAGGTGATTTACTAAAGTGATAAATACTTTGAACGAAAAAAGTATATCTAAGAGACAAATAATAAAAGTTGAGGAAATAACTTTTAACTAATTCATTTTAAGTGGTAAATTAATTAAATAAACAAGACCTTAATGGAACCCAAACCATGCAGGAGATAAATCCTAGTACTTAACCTTTAAACCTGTCCAAGAGACTTAGGCATTCCAGAATTTAGCAGAAACAACCCGAGTGCAATTTCAATATAATTTTAATACTTAGTCATTAACACCAATAAAATCTTATAACAAAAATTTAAAAGAAAGGTCGGAAAAAGGATTTATGGTTTCTACTTCTAAATATGTATTCTTCTCTTTTCTATCGTTCTATTGTATAATACAACATATTCATGTTTTTTTTCTTTAATATAATGAGTATTAATTACATAAATAGACATCAAAACTAGGAAATGCATTCTACAAAATATTGAGCTACTTATAATAACCCTACAATATCACCTCTTTTGGAAATTTAAATTTGCAATAAAAAATGCAAATAAACTAGCAAAAATTATAGGATATAACATCAAAACAACCGCCACAATAGGTAATCTATTATAATTAAATCCATAATAATCTTTGAGAAATGCTACTAATGTTGTAGTCTTACCAAATACATCAATCTCCTCATTGATATCTCCATATTGTGAAGTAAGCAATCCATTAAGTGTCCATGAGGAAGGAATCATGTAATATAACCATATCCACCACTTTGGTATTCTCTGCAACAACAAAAAGAATACAAGTTCTCCTCATAATCTCAAAATGACTTCTATTTGAAACTAGTTCAATTATAAGCACTGGAAGTATATATACTTACAGGCTGTGGAATCAAAAATCCACCAAACAAATTAGAAACCGCATAACAAGTTGAAAGTATAGTTGTTGCTACTGGAAGCCGGGATGTCATTGAAGCGACCAACATTCCTAGATACTTAAAGTATGTGCATGTACAAAATATACAGTAGAAGTACCAAAACACCTTATAAATTGATCTATAATAACCGATCATCGGATAACTGATGGCTGTAAATGCCAATGTTTGCGTAAAAATATAAGGCACCTCAATCACAACCTACAAGAGTAGTAGTTATAAGGGAATTGATGTTAAATTTGGATACAAATATAAAGCTGATCTAGATGTGAAATGCAGCTTGTTATCTGTACCTGGGCGGCTGCATAAGCCCATGGAGAATACATTCCTGCAAATCTTTCACGGTAAAATACAGATCGCTCTGTGTAGATATATGGTAAGACTGAGGAGGAATTGTATACGCCGCAAAAGATTAAAGTTGCAAATAATGAACCAAATATAGTGAATATACTCTGCTGATTGTCCCTAAAAGATCATCAACCAACAATCAACATTAGCTAAACTTTGTTCATTATGATCACTTTTGTATTAAATTGAAACCATTACTTTTAAAGCGAATAGTTGATACTTACAGTTTCTTCCCATGATTCCAGAATACTGCCCCAAAAATTAAAGCCACAGTAGACATGAGCGTGAAGCGTGTTAAGTTATACGAAGGACTTCTCCAATAAGACAAGCATTGTTTCCAGAGAAGAGCTTTGAACTGTCCCCATGTTGTTTGCGAATAAGGCGTTGAAAATTCTAACTCTTTTGAACCAGAAGGTGGAGTCCTCAGCCCCTTTACCAACTCTATATTCGACCTATCAATGACATCAACAGCATAATCATCGCCAAGTATATTCCCATCAACATCTTAATAATCTTTCAAAATTGATTTCAATTAACAAAACTAGAAGCCATTGAAATCAGTCGCTCCCTGGCATAAGAGTCATTTAGTTATACCTTTGTAGGTAGACATTGTAAATTTGAGCAAAAGTATAAGCTAGTAGGACTTACTCATATAAACTAGACTCCTTATAAATTTGAGCAAAGTCTAATCCAAGTTCAATTTCTACAGATGCCAAAGTGACCTCTACCATCCATGTTGCAGGATTATAGTTATTTTCTATCTTTGGGATACCTGGGATGCCCTATAAAAACATTCAAAACAATTAAATGAGAGATATAATGAGACATTCATCCTAAGTGCATTGCTTGTTGGGAAGACTGACCTCAAAATATTCAATAACTTTACTGGAACGGTAGCCCAATGCTCCAGAGTATATAATTTTTCCCCCGGTTTTCAACAAAATCAACTGCATATTTTTACAGTCAAATAGCAACTATAATTTTGAATATTTCCAGAACTTTTGTACCAATCATACTCTATACTCTATAGTTGCCTACCTCATCAAATGCTTCAAATATGTCAATACTTGGTTGGTGGATGGTGCAAACGATTGTTCTCCCAGTATCGGCTATATTCTTCACGGCTCGCATGACAATTGCAGCTGCTCTAGCATCTAGGCCTGTTGTCGGTTCATCCATGAAGATTATAGAGGGATTTGAAACAAGCTCAACAGCGATTGTGAGTCGCTTGCGTTGCTCATTTGACAAACCGCTAAAACCTGCTATTCCAACCAAAGAATCTTTGATACTGTCCAACTCAATGGTCTCAAGAACTTCTTTCACAAATTCCTGTACAAATGTCAAAATTATTTATCTGTGGTGGATATCAATACAAATAAACTCGTAAATTTTGCATGTTTGGTGTCATACATATCTAGTTTTCGAGTCACATTCATTATGAAGACGCAGCCAGGCAGAGAAAATAACCGACTCTTCTACTGTAATGTGAGGGGAGTGTATATCAACTTGCTCACAGTAGCCTGAAATCCGAGCAAATGTCTTCTGAACTTTAGGATATCCGCCAATTATTATTTCTCCTTCAATGGTTCCACATGTTTTTCTACCGGCAAGAACATCAAGCAGAGTTGTTTTTCCAGCTCCACTAACCCCCATTAGTGCTGTCAGAACACCAGGTCTAAATGCACCTGTAATATCAGACAGAAGTTGGAGCTTTTTCTGCGTGACACCATGCTCTTCCATTGCCTAGAAGATTAAAAGAAATGGACTTATTTAGATATTAAGGCCTTCCCATTGAAAAAATCTTAAAAGATTCCGATGAAATAGGATAAAACCATTACCGGGGGGATATCAACATAGTATTGCACGTCTTGAAACACAACTGCCAGAGGTTCAAAAGGCAGTGATATTTTGCCTACAAAAAGAAGACATTTAGTTCCGGAAAGATTCAGCACACCAAGAGAAACATGGAGGTAGAGGTCTACCTTGTGACGATTTCTTTAGGATACTGGATGATGAATTTCTCGACTTCCCCTCTGCATTAACTGAATCCAGGGATCTATGACTTCCTTGGATTTGGGATAATTTTTCCCTTGAAATAATGGCCCTAGAGCCAGGAGCTTCATGTGGAGGAAAAAACATATCAAATGCAGCTTTTATGTACATCATCTTAACTTTATAAAAGGCATGAACTTACCCTTCAAGAAACTCAAGGCCAAGGTAAAACCAATGTTGAAGAGCAATGCCAACCCAAATAAAGCACCAATTGAAATCCAGTAAAAGGATCTATGAAACCTTAACCCACGGTTTTCAAGTGTTTTTTGTCCTATAGTTATGTTTTTGGGTAGCATCTACAAGTAAAAAGACAAAAAATGAAGCATAGGATATTGCAATGAAAAATATGAGCACCATGAAATAACTATAGAATAAAACTTTCACGCGTAATAATACATGGAAATAATACAATCCCCTTTGAACTACCAATATGATTTCACAAAATGTTATATATATATATATATATATTGATTGCCATAATAGAAGCAACTAATGAGTCACCTGTTGCCATCGTGGCGCGAGAAATTCATTAACGGTGAGAGCAATCTCACCATATGTCAATGGAGAAACCCAAAAAGCCCACTTTAACCAAACCGGTGAGGATGCTGCAATCATACATTATCTATTAGATTCTTTTCTTTTGCTCTCTAAGAATGAATTGAAGAATTGAAGAAACAGTTACGAGTTTCAAAAACTTACGTCTTGGAATTATGAAGCCACCAAAGAGGTAGGAAAGAAATATTGATAAGTTACCAGCTATTATAGTGGGAGCCATAGTTCTAAAGACAGATGCCACAAAACGATACATGGATATGAATGTAAAGTGAACGCAGAAAAGCAGAATCAACTGGCGAAAGAACCTGAAGAAACGCTACATGGTTAAATTATTGATCCAGAATTGTCATGATTTTAGCATTTCATGACTAATAGATCATAGATATGATTCAAGTGAAGTTTTTCATAATTATAATGCGGACTTATAGAAGAAAAAGTGAAGTGACATGGTTGCAGCAAACCTATAATTGGTTTGGAAAACTAGGTTTAATGCAAAATTTCTACTGCAGCACTCACCTTCCAAGTTCAGGACTATATCCAATGGTATAGTAAGTTAAACATGTCCACACTAGGGCTTCCAATAGTGACAAAGGAATCTTTAGAATGGTAGTTGGAATTGTATATGCCCAGGCAGGATAGAAGAACAAATCTCTTTGTTTGTAGAAAATCGCAAGTCTTGTGACTGTCAGTGACAGCTCCGGATATCCATCAACAACAAGAATAAGAAGAGCATAAAATAGAGCTCCCAAATAATAATTTGCATGGAGAACATCAACATCCATTTGTGTTCGTAAAAATGCTGTCAAAGTGATTGATGCTATTAAGAAAAGCTGCATAGCAGAAGACACTAATAAACAAACATTGAGAAAAAAAATATAGTAGGGAATATTGGTATAGTGCATCAAGAGAGAGATCCTCTTCAGAGAGATTTAAAACTGAAATGCCATTTGGGCTCACCTGAAGAGACTTGAAGACATAAACAAAAGAATTTCTTTTCATAAGAAGAAATTCTCTAGATAGGCAAGCTCTAAAAAGTTTCCATTTGGGAAGAGAGTATGTACTAAAAACCAAAGCATCTTTGGAGCCCTTGGACTTTACAAGTGACAGAGAGAGTTCCTCATTGAGCTTTCTTCCATAAGGTGATTCTTTAAAATTCTTTGATAATGTATCAACAGAAATATAGCTGTAAGTTGCTTCACTTCTATGCCAGTATTGAGCTTGATCTTTTCTCGAAAGTACCTGGAATGGTTGGTAAAATTAACAACATTACTAAACAAAAAACAGGAAGCAGAGAAAGGTATTTGAGGCATTATTCACATACCTCCTGGAGAAACTCAGCGACCCCTTTCCTTTCAGGACATCTAAATCCACAACTCTCAAAGAATTCTAGGACATCATTTCGAGGTCCGTGATAAACAATTTTCCCCTCGGCCATCAAAATTATGTCATCAAAGAGATCAAATGTTTCTGGTGCTGGTTGAAGAAGTGATACAAGTATAGTGGCACTCATGACATGTGCTAGATGTTGAAGGCAAGCAACAACCTGATATGTAGTTGAACTGTCCAAGCCATTTGATATCTCATCCATAAACAAAACATTTGTTGGTCCAATGATCATTTCCCCTGGCATATGGAAAATGATATTTATTTGCAACAATAAACGTTAGTTAGTACTCATTTTACCATTTGAAGATGATGTGCTGCTGTAACTGCAGAAACTGTTCTTTTCTTGAACAGGCTGCCTCAAAAACTCGCTTATATCTTATCCTAACAGGAACAGAAATGAGTTTCATTTCATTTCACCATTATTTTCTGAAATTGTTTGTTTCTATCTTTCCTACAATGAATTAACATCAGAAGGGTACATATATTTTATGATTCAATTAATACTCCTTTGATGCTTATTGAATTGCAATGCACAGAACTGCTGTACTATTTCTTACAAAAGAAGGGAAAGAATAAGGGTGACCACCTGTTGTCAATCTCTTCTTTTGGCCACCAGAGATTCCTCTCCTCAAGGCATCTCCCACCAATGTGTCAGCACAGATATTAAGTCCAAGAATCTGCCAATGAAATTAAGCCTCAGATATCAAGTCAAATGTTTATGTTCAAGCTGAAGAGTAGATAAAATGGAGCACACATACCTTCAAAATATAGTCAGTCTGAAGACTTGTCTTTTGTCCTTCAACAGAAATTGCCTGTTTAATGCAAATAGAAAGTGATTGTTAGATGCAAGCTTGATTTTGCACAAAGGATTATTACAGTTGCTTCAAGAAAACTGGCATACGCAACGCTAGAACATAAAAATGAGATAGAGTTGGGATAACTCTTCCAGGAGTTCAAATATTTTGAACATACTGACTGCAGTTCTCATGGCATGTTGTGCAGACAGATAGGGTAAATATTGCTTTACATCACGTAAGATGTGAGATTTCAGATTTTTCTTTTTTCTTTCAAAACTGTTCCCGCCAGATATGAAGCAGAAAGAAAGATACAGAATCACATGAAAATTTCCTCCACATATGAAATGCAAATTTGTCCTTCATCAAGCATGCTTTCAACTAGCACAAACAGAAACAATGATTTACTGAAAGATCAGTATGTAGTTCATTGCCAAACAGAAAGATTTGTATGCTATTTCATTCAGCTGCAAAGTTTTTCCAACAATTACCTAAGAACCTTTTCTTTGTTAATTATGTGTATTTTCCCCTCTATTTGTAGCAATTCTAATTGGAGAATCACGGAAAATTTGTTAGCTTTTCCAGTGATTTGGAAACAATAAACCACTAGGTGTGAGAGTAAGAAGTCGAAGGATGTGGCTGCTTGTAAACGTATTGACTCTATTTGCTATCCAATAACTAAATGGAGTAATTAGAAAATGCAACCTTTTGAATAACAAATAGGAACAATAGAAGAAGCCAATAATTAAAGTTTCAGGAATGATTGAATAGTTTATGTAATATACTCATGACGTGATGAACTCAACAGATCATACAGTAAGTTAAAACTACCTTCATAAAAGTATCAATATCTGGATCTGGAAGAATTCCTGCTGCTTTCTCCCTCCGGCAGAGCTCGATCATTATCTCTAAAGGCACGAAACAGGTTAGCACTTCTATTAGCATTATTGTCTATATTCACCTCTGGTAATATATTTTGTTCCCTGAAACGTGTACCTGATCTGCTTCCTACACCCTGACAGCAAGATGAAAAATCAAGTGTTTCCCTCACAGTCATGTCCGGGATATGAAAATCTTGTTGACTTATATAAGCAGCAGTTTTTTGGGGCACAAACTCTTGCAGCTTATATCCATTGTAAGAAATCTCCCCAGTTACCTAATCACAGGTAGTTGGTGTCAAGAAACCATATTTCTTTTACTCTATGAAATGTGAAAGCACAATGATTAAGTGTTCGTAGGTTGTGAAGCAACTTACAATCAGAGCGAGGATCACCTGTAAAACTCATGCTTGTGGGAGCACATATCAATACGATTCCAGTGGATATGAGTCCGGTCTTTTCCTTTTATCTTTTCTTTTCCAGACATCTTATATACATCCTAATTAACTCTTTGTTTCCGAAATTAAGTTATGAAATCATGATTATCTCCAGAATAACTTTACATCACCTTTCAGGCACTTAGAAGTCATATTTATTTCCTATTTTCCCTAAATAAATAGGAAGATCCATATTAAAAAAGAACATATATAGATGACAGAAAAAGAATATAAACAACCTTGAGAGATTTGTTGAGATTTCCTGAAAGTGCCTTCAACAGTGAGGTCTTCCCACATCCTGGAGGACCTAGGAGAAGAGTCATTCTGCATTAAGAATGAGCCTCCAAGGGTATTAGGATTAGACCAAGTGAGAGACAAGTTAATGATGATTAAATGAGAAATCTCCTCTCTGGCAAAATGGATGACATGGAGTAACAAAGTATTCAAAGAGATTATGGTCTAAATCCATAATGAACTTTTGAAAGGGGTGAAGGGGATATAGATTGACTATAGAGAGGTATTGTTCTGTACCTCCCAGGCTTGATGATCCCACTAACACCATTGATGATGCTGATGTTGGAGAATTGTGATTTTACGCCTATAAGCCTTACTAGATCCTGTTAAGGAAAGGAAGTCAGCATATTGATTGCAGCAAGTAAAAGCAAACTGAAAATGCTCCTAAGATTTGTAGCTAATTATGAAATGAGGCAGTCATATGTCTCTGCGATCAACACAATCAATAGGAATTCAATAAACTATATTAGAAGCTGTGATAAATGATTAGGATAGAGAGCATTAGAGCATCACAACTTCAAATTGATCCGAAAAGTATAGCTAAAGAAATGCCAATATGAATATCAGACTGATTGAGATGATGCAGAGAGCGAGCGAGAGAGAGAGAGAGAGAGAGAGAGAGAGAGAGAGAGAGAGAGAGAGAGAGAGTTACCAAAATTGATATTTTGAAAGAATTCCAAAGAGTTGGGAGTGGCTTTCCATGAACAACTTCACATTCTGCTTCAACTCTTAGATTATTGTATCTGACTTCCACTGTAGGCAATTCTATTCCAACTCTATACATTTGAAAAAAAAAAAAAAAAAACCCAATGATCCAATAACTTCCAGAAAGTTAAATTGGCATAATCATAAAAATATGCTCAAATTAACTACTAAAAACAAAACCCTTACTTGTCTAATCTTTTTCTAATTTTCTGCAACAACCGAAGATTGTCAGGCTCAACCTGCTTGATGAGTTTCTGAATGGAATTTTGTCTTTCTGAAGAACTAAGTTTGGTAACATCAACTGCTCTTTTTCTTTTAGCAGCATCATCGGCTTCTTCTTTATTTTCAATAATAATTTCATTATACAAAGAAACCCTCACCCTCTCAAGAGTAGGAAGTCTTTCAATAGCAGCCCATTGATCTTCATCAAATGAACAACTTAAGGACTCCATATTCTCTCTTTCCGCGGCCATCTCTACTAAACCCACCCTTTGCTGCTGGTTCAGATCTTCCTCATCATTTCCCAAAATTTTCAATTTGCATATATCATAAATCACAAGATTTGAGAGGAATCAATCATGTAATTAATTTTGGTCAAAATTCAAGCTTAAAAAACTTGTTCTCCATACCAAGTTTTTAATACTATCCACGTGAAAATCTTTGATAGCATAACAAAATTTACTAAGCATTTTATATTGAATTCGCGCCAATATCTTAAAATTAATATATTGTCCTCTTAACCAAGATATATTTATTTATTTTTAGGAAAATGCTCTGAGAATCAACTTGGCTCAAATATTTATGAATCATTTAGTTAAAAAAAATTTGACTCATGTGACTTAATACAACGCACATAGTTAAATAAACAACACGTGAAAAAATTCAACTCAAGCAATTTTCTCTCTCAAATATCTTTACGTTTTGAAAGCTTCTAGTGGGGAAAAAAATCTATTGCTTTCTGTCTATTATTGTAAAAAAAAGTGTACATTATATAGTTGTCACCATGTGTGATCATAGTAGAAATTTAATCCTTAACACTCCCCCTCACGTTGGTAGAAATTTAATCCTTAACACTCCCCCTCAAATTGGAGCATGAAGGTCTGAAATGCCCAACTTCGAAACTAAACGATGAAAGTGAGTGGGATGAAGAGCTTTAGTAAGAACATCGGCCGGCTGATGTTCGCTTCGAAAATAATAAGGAGAAATAAATCCGTCTTGAAATGCATCACAGACAAAATGACAATCGATTTCAATATGTTTAGTACGTTCATGGAATACAAGATTTTCAGCAATGTGAAGAGCAGCTTGATTATCACAGTGTAATAAAATGGGGCGTGTGATAGGCACCTGAAGATCACGAAGGAGGCTAGATAACCATTTTAGTTCACATAAAGTCATCGTCATGGAGCGATATTCAGCTTCAGCAGAAGAGCGAGAAACGGTATGTTGTTTCTTTGTTTTCCACGAAACAGGAGAACCACAGAGTGAAATAAAATAGCCGGTAACAGAACACCGAGTAATGGGGCATGTGGCCCAATCGGAGTCACAGTATGCAGTCACGACAAGAGGAGAATTAGACTGAAGAAGAATACCACGACCAGGATTACCTTTGAGATATCGAACAACTCTGATAGCCGCATCCCAATGAGCTTGGCTAGGAGCGTGCATAAACTGAGCGAGCGTGTGAACAGAGTAAGCGAGCTCAGGTCGTGTAAGAGTAAGGTAGATCAGCTTACCAATGAGTCTGCGGTATCGTTCTGGGTTATCGAAATAAGATCCAGTATCCTTGGCTAACTGATGATTGGGTTCAATAGGTGTAGATGCTGGCTTGGCCCCTAACAAACTAGTTTCAAAAAGAATTTCCAAAGTGTACTTTCGTTGGCATAAAAATAAACCCGAAGGGTTTCTTGCAATTTCAATACACAAAAAATATTTGAGAGTACCCAAGTCCTTCATATGAAAGCACTTATTCAATGAAGCTTTGAATTTATTGAGAGTGGGTAGTGAATTTCCAGTAATTAGTAAATCATCCACATAAATAAGGACACATAAAAAAATATTTCCGCGAGAGTATGTAAAGAGAGAATAATCTGCATAAGACTGAGAAAAGCCACACTTACGAAGAGCGGCAGTCAGTTTTGAAAACCAGCACCGAGGAGCTTGGCGAAGGTCGTATAAAGATTTCTTCAAAAGACAGACTTGTCCTCGGAAAGAGGGTCGAAAACTAGATGGCGGTCGCATATAAACTTCTTCTTGTAAATCTCCATGGAGAAACGCATTGTGGACATCCATCTGATGAATATGCCAATTTCGAGCAGTAGCGACAGAAAGTAAAGTGCAAACTGTGACCATTTTAGCAACTAGGGTAAATGTGGCCGTGAAGTCAACACCTGTCATTTGTGTGTTTCCCAAAACCACCAAGCGGGCTTTATATCACTCGATGGTGCCGTTTGCTTTGTACTTAATACGAAAGACCCATTTACTCCCTAGAGCACGTTTTCCAGGAGGCAAGGGCATTAAAGACCATGTGCCATTCTTTCGAGTGCATGAATTTCTTGGCGCATAGCGGTGTGCCAAAGAGGATTAGATACTGCTTCAGAGTAGGTGGTGGGTTCGGATTCTGTGTCTACCGATGCTAAAAAATGTCTGTGTGAAGGAAAAAATTTTCTATAGTCCACAAATTGTATTATAGGGTAAAGGGACGTACCTGAGAGGTCCGAAGAGGATGAGGGAGCAGAAGAGGAATGGGATATAGAAGTCTCCCATATAGCATTACAATCAAAATCTTGGAGTCGAGCAGGAACCTTTTTAATTTGAGTACTTTTCCTTGTACCAAGTATTTCTGTGGACTGGCTTGGAGAAGGAGAAAGAGAAGGAGCAGCTAGTATAAATGTTACTGGATTTGGAGCCACTAGATGAGGTGCAGTGAAATGTTCTGGTCCAAGAAGCTACCTGGATTGGATGGATCCACAACTAGGCCTGTGGTGCGATCTTGAGTGGCAGGACAGAAACAGAAGTTCGGTCTCTGGGATGGAGGCGCTGGGTCGTGCTATTAGTAGGGAGAGAATTGGCTGGGCCATGTGTGCTAGGCTGTGCGCGCTGGGCCTCGCTGTAAAAAAGAATAGATACGATTGGGCTGTGTGTATTGGGCCGGTCGTGATAGGCCGCACGAGATGCTGGGCCAGGTGAGTCAACAGCTTGGAGAAGGGTTGTCTTGGTCGTGGGCTCCTCCTCCCTTTGTCTTATTGGGTTACATCTTGCTAGGCTATTTGCTCTGGGCTGAATTTGTATGTTATTTTCACGAAAGAATTTACTCCCCCTTGCTTGTAAGCCCAACATTTGTTCCCCAAAATTATAAGAGCTTGCAAAATCTGGAGTACATTGTGGTGTTTCCGAGTCTCTGTATGGAAACTTTGTCTCATCAAAAATTACATCTCTGGATATAATGAACTTCTCCCTTTTTAAATCATAAAATCGCCAACCTTTCTTGTTGAAGGGATATCCAAGGAAGACACACATTCTGCTTCAGGCTCGGAATTTATCTCTAGGTAGATCATGATCATGGACATAAGCTAAACACCCAAAACTTTTAATGTGAGAATAAGATGATCTTTTCCCATGTAGCATCTCATAAGGCGTTTTTCCATGTAACAATAAAGAGGGTGTGCGATTTATAAGATATCCGGCTGTCAGAACACATTCTCTTCAAAATTTTATGAGTAGGTTAGCTTGAAACCGCAAAGCACGAGCAACATTCAAGATATGCCAATGCTTCCGTTCGACCCTGCCGTTTTGTTGTGGAGTCCTAGCGATGGTGGTCTGATGTATCATGCCATGGGCAGAAAAATATGATTTTAGACAAATAAATTATGTACCATTATCACTCCGGACTGTCTTTACGGTTTTGCCAAATTGGGTTTTCACCATGGCAAAATAATTTTTTAAAACGGATGCAACTTCGCTTTTCTCTGAGATCAAATATATCCAGACTGCCCTGGAATAATAATCTACTATAGTAAGCAAATAAGAGGTCCCGATAGTAGATACAGTTTTGTATGGTCCCCATAAATCACAATGAATTAAATCAAAAGTCTGAGATGCCTTATTTACACTCAAAGGAAAGCAGTCATGAGTCTGTTTAGCACGCAAACAAATATTGCAAGGTGTAGATTTGGTTTTAGAGTCTTTAGAAAGTCCCAAGAAATTATTTACCACAAAATCCGAAGGATGGCCCAATCATATATGCCATAATGTGTTGGAATCAAGAATCGTGCTAGAAAAAGCGTACAAAGCTGATAATTGCAACGGCTTGTAGAAGAAAATCTCATTCATTTGCTCACCCACTCCAATCGGCCTCATCGAGATACGGTCATGTATAACACAAAAATTATCAAAAAAGGTGATAAAATACTGAGAGTCTCGGGCCAATTGAGACAAGGAAATTAGGTTGCATTTAAGTTCAGGAATTAAAAGCACATTTAGGAGTTTGAGTTCGGGAGTTAAGGAGACCATTCCTTCTTGAAGGGCAATTGCCTTAGTACCATTAGGTAGACCAATAGTATACGGATAGACATTATTTAAATTGCTCAAAAAATCTTTCCTACCAGTCATGTGATGAGAACATCCTGAATCCAAAATCCATAAATTTTTCATACGAGATAATTTATCGGATTGAGTGACATCTGTGTTATTTATAAATGTAAGCAATTTTGACCATTGTTCACTTGATAAATTGGAAATATTATTGCTGGAGCTTCTTGCTCGGCTGAAGGTTTCTACGTCGGTAACGAACGACGTTCCTCCACGTTGGTTTGTCGTGGTGATATTGGCCCACGCATCAGCCGATCGTCCTCTCTGCATAAGTTGTTGCTGCTGTCTTGCTGTACCACGGCCAGAAGATGGCAAGATCTGCCTCGCCATCTACCTCTGCCACTGCGATCTTGTGGTGTTCCGCGATCTCGGCTACTGCGACTAAACGGAGGTCTGCTCCGATTACAATGCCTACAAATTATGCCGTACCAGGTTGAAGACAATGAACCCGGCGATGAACGGCGGTGAGCAGCGGTGAAGGCCATACTTTCAAAATTATTATTATTATTTTTTTTTTTAGCAAAGTTTTTTTTTTTCCGAACTTGGCTCTGATACTATGAAAGCTTTCAGTGGGGAAAACAATATATTGTTTTCTGTCTATTATTGTAAAAAAAAGTGTACATTATATAGTTGTCACCATGTGTGATTAATCCTAAACCAACTATAGTTAGGAAATCCTAAACCAACCATAATTAGGAAACTAATAAACTAAATATACGTGAATTAGGAGATATAAATCCTAACAATAATAATAATCCTAATCATAGTAGAAATTTAATCCTTAACACGTTTCAATAATTTAACCGTTAAAACTTGAAAAAAAATTAATATAATGTTTTATAATTGTTATCTTTTTAAAAATAATAAACTAAATATTGAAAATTCCACATCGGCTAATTAAATAAAATAATTACTCTTTATAAAGACTTGGGCAATCCTCCTTTCTTGAGGTATCTTTTAGAGTGAGTTAGACCCAAGCTCAAAAAATTCTAACACTAAACAATTTAAAAAATAGGACCTGCACCAAGCCAAATGTAAGTCATTGGGGAATCGCACCCAACCAAGCGCAGAAACCACACCCTCTGCGCCCAACCAAGCTTCTAAGTGACCTTCATGCATTTTTTTTGGGATCTCACGAAAAAGCTCCAAGTGACTTTCATGAAATAAAATTTTTTTTCTCATTCAAAGCTTCCAAAATCTTGATGAAAGTTTTTTCTGCTCTCATGCAAAATCAACAAAAAAAAAATATGCAAAATTTCTTTTAAAAAATTATTAATGTTATTATTTATGTTATTATATTAATTATTTTAATTATATTCTAGTTCACGTCCTATTTTTTAATTTTTTAGATCATAAATATTGTTTATACTTTTTATATTAAGTATTTTTTAATATATTTTATACCATTATTATAGTTATTATTATATTTATTATTAACAAAAAAATAAACACATGTACTAACAAAATGATAAAAATAATAATAACTCAAATTAATTATGTTTATTTTTCTTAGTTTCATATTATTATGTGAGTTACTTATATTAATACAGTGTATATGTTTGTGTATATTTTAGTAATTAATTTATTTAGTTCATAATTGTATTGTTTAATTTTAATTATATATAAATGTTTGTAATTATTATCAATTATTTTAATTTTAACATGTTATTAAGTGTTATTATTATATTAAATCATAAACACTAAACTGATTTGTAATTTCTGTCATCAAGTTTCATAAAAAAACATATCATAATCATGGAACAGAAGATTAATCCTACATTCTTTTACTTCACTAGTTCCTTCCTAAATAGTCTCAAGTATTTTCCAAATTTCTTTAGCTTATTTGCAAACTGACACATTATTGTATTCAATCATATCAAGCGAACAATGAAGAATGTTTAGTACTTTGGCATTAACAAAAATATTCTTCCAATCTTTATCATCAAACTCAATTTCAGATTTTTCAACATTGCTCGTAAATTTCTTATGAACATATGGACCATTGATGATAATTATCCAACATTCATGTTTGCAAACTGAATAATGTTTCTTATTATTGTCTTTTAATAAGAATAGTTGCTGCCACTAAAAGGTGAAGGATGTGTTATTAATTGTCCTTAAAAAAATTATTCGCGTTAACTATAATATTGAATGCTTCGATTGATGTGTTTTTTATTTATTATGATCTACTATTTATAAGCTACAGAGTATGTTAATTCTAATCAATATGGGATTCTAACCGACCGCTAATAAAGAATACAACTATAATAATATTATAATATAAAGTATCCTAATTATAATCAATATAGGATTCTAACCAACTACTAATAATTATAATCAATATTATTATAGTTCTATTTCTTATTATTAGTAGTTGGTTAGAATCTTATATTGTAGCCTATAAATAATACATCATAGTTAATAAGAAATACATGAATCAAAGCATTCAATATTATTTTTCTCTGCCCTACATTTCTTACCAGCTATGGATTTTCCCTTTTAAACTGTATAATTCGTTGTTGAGAGAAACTGATTAATATAAAATGTAAATTTCTTAAAGAAATAAAAGCTATAAAATCTTTTTGTTGTTTTCTTAAAAAAATTAGTTCAACTACCTAAAGCGAATAATTTCACAGATCAAGTCTTCATGACGTCATTAGTTTGACAAGAATTAGGACAAATATATAAAAGATATGAATAATAATAATAATAATAATAATAATAATAATAATAATAATAATAATAATAATAATAAAATATGACAACATAAACAACGTGGTTACTACTCTGAGTTAAATTTTAATTGAAGCTTCCAAGATCCAAGGAAGCCTCGATCACATGGTCCAATCAATTAATACCAGATATTTGACTTTTGGGTTAAGAAAATGGTTCTGGATACTAAAGCTCATACCTCTGCGGTTAGGAGTTTTAAACTTTTTTAAAATAATTAATAATATAGAAATATTTATATTTTTTAGTAATTCATGCTACTTTTACTGTTATTTCTTTCTTCATTTATAAAAAATAAAAAAAGTATTATAATTAAATTTCAAGACCCTTGATATATATATATATATATAAAGATTTAATCTTTATTTTTATGATCAAATGGAGATTTAACTTCGAATGAGATTTGCTGGTTGTAGAGGTTGAGTATTTTAATTAATTTTTCTAACGTGTACATCAGATTAGATGCATGTTAATTTTCTAAAGTTTTAATAATTCATATTAAATTTTTAAATTTTATAAAATTTAATATATTTAAATTACCATATATAATACTATTATATATTTTATCTATAGAAAATGCTTTGCAAATCAACTTGATAGAAGTATTTATGAAGAGTTGATGCTTTTGGAAGTTTACTAAATTGCATTAGATTAGATAATTGCACAAACTGGTAACAAAAATTAAGAGTTAAATCGACACTCATTATGTAAAAATTTCAAAATCTTCAGTTTAATATGAAGGGTAATTTTTTATATTTATTAGCGTCTTAATTCAATGTATAAGACTACTGAATTATCATATTTACATTCTTCTTTTCACTTGAGTTTCACTTGAGCATCTTACAATTTGATAGAAGTATTAAAAATAAAAAAAAATTTCTTTTGATAAAAAGATAATTCCGGTATATTTTCTGATTTCCTCTGTTCTTGCGTTTGAATACATATGGGAAAATCAATGATTTTTCCCTCTTTTCAATGTAGTCATTTATCTCTCATTTATGTTACCTATTTCCTTTTTCTCCACAAAACACACAAGCTTGTATTTTATTATTTCTTCATTTAAATTATTACATTGTTTGAATTTTGTTCTGGTCTCAAATACTAATTTGTTCCTTCCATCCAAAATTCTGTCTCACTTCACTTTTTCTTTTATTTCCACTTATGATATCTTCTCTTTCTATAAATAGGCTTATTATTTCCTATTATTATACATTTTAACTATTAAAATATCTCTAATTTTCAAAAGATATTAATTCCTTCTCAAGTACTCATCACTCTAATAACTTCATGTCTATATTTGTATAGTCCAAGACAAAAAAAAAATTAAATTCATATACTATCTTTAATTGAAAATATAAATACTTTTAAGATCTTTAAATATGGTAAAAAAATATAAGTTCTTTTGCATTTTTTTACGACAATTTAATGAGTTTTTTTCAAAATATACTCCCATTTACTTATCTTAATTAGAGTGTTAGTGTTGGCCTATTGGGCCATCTTTTTCACATTTTTCATTTTATTTCCTCAGCCCCTTTTTAATCCCCATGATGAATAATCGGACTGGGCCTTATTGGAGTGGAATTGGGCTGGCTGATCCTTGATACCGGGCAGGAAGGGCCTGTATTTGCAGAGAGATAGAGAGTTTGTATTTGCTTGAGGCTCACCGGCTTAACCTGAGGGATTCTTCTCTTCCTCCTCTGGAAGGACGTTCGGTGACGACCTGTCACTGCGTCACCATTCTGGCCGAGACCTTGAGGGTCTCGAGGTAAGATCTACTGCTTTACTTCCTTTTGATTATTGCTAATTATTCTACCTTTCTAGTTGTTCTTCCGACAATCTCTCGGAACGTGAAGTAAAGACAGAGACTTTCTTGTTGTAATAGATAGGATCTATTTTCTGTTTTCTTCTTGTTCATTAAACAGTTTGTAATAGTAAGGTAGGTAGCTGTAATGATAAATAGGTCACGGTTGCTAGATCGTCGTAACAGTGGTATCAGAGCCGTGGTTGTCTGCAACCGTTCGGCGACCACTCAGCTTTTCCAGATCCACGTGGGATCTGGCTCAGGGAAGTTTCTTAACCCTCTTCTGTTTTTGGCTATTATCAAATTTGTTGTGATTATACCTGTTAGATATGTAACCTTTGTTGCTTATTCCTGTTAAATCTGTTCATGGGTTAAGTCTGCTTTTGTTCTCCTGATGATTTCATAGATCTGCTTTATTTTTTGTTATAAACTGCCGCTGGTATTAAATCTGTTGTTTCTGATTATCTGGACTTTCCCGTTTTTGGTTCACTGTCTTGGTCATTCGAATTACTACTTTGTTTGGGCTTCAAACTTGTTTTGTCACTCTGGTATTTTTTTTTAAATCTAAAACCCAAGCCTGGCTTGAGTCCACCAGACTCCAAGTATCTGTGCCTTGGAGATTTTCATTACCTGCTTACAAAACAACTGCATTATTCGTGACTGTCTGTGTGTTCTGTGGCTGTTTTTCAAGCACTTTTTTGCATTTTTCTGTCTCGGTTAATTTTTGTACTTCGGCGCTGTTTTGGTTGTAAGACACTACTACATTTCATGTATTTTACCGTGCCATTTTTCAAAGCAAAAATCCAGGTTATTTTATTTGTGTGACAAACTTTTTCAAATCTCTCATTTTTCCTAGCCATCGATTACTCTTATTTGCCATTCTAATCATATCTGTTCAAAAAATTGAAACTGACAAATTTGATGGCAAATCTGATTTCATAATATGGCGTAGGAAAATGAAAGCAGTTTCAGTCAAAAAATAAAATCGCACCCGCAATTTGTAGCCCTAAAAAGTATCCGGAATCTTGTAAGGGTGAAGTGTTTTCTGAAAAACTTGGTGATGCACACAGTTGCCTCACCTTGCATTTAACCGATAACGTTTTATGAGAAATAGACAAAAAAGACAACGCTTTTGAGATTTGGACAAAACTTGAAAAATTGTATTTGGGAAAATCCTTATCAAATAAGATTTATTTAAAAGAACAGCTTTTTGGTTTTAAAATGAGCAGGTCGAAATCTCTTTCAGAAAACATTGATGATTTAAACAAAATAGTTTTGGAATTGCAAAATGTTGGAGAAAAGATCTCCGATGAAAACGTTGCTGTTATTTTATTAAACTCCTTGCTTGAGTCTTTTAATGATGTTAAATCTGCTATCAAGTATGGCAGAGATGATTTGAATCTTGCTGATATGAAAAACGCTTTAAAATCAAGAGACCTTGATTTGAGAAAAGAAAACAAATCTAACGGAGAGAACCTTTACGTGGGAGGGAGGGTTGACTGGAGAGAATCTTTTAGTCACCGTTCTAAAAGTAAAGGGAGGTCAAAATCACGAGATAAGAAAGTGAAGTGTTTTTACTGTGGCAAGGAAGGTCATATGAAAAATAAGTATTTTAAGATGATCAAAGAAGAAAAACAACGTAAACAAGGTAAGGGGAGCGATAAAAATGACAAAACTCACGATTTTGAATCAGATGGTAATTTAATGTATTCTAAGGTTTTGTGTGTATCCCCTTCCCCTTCTCCTATTTTTTGAACATTGGATTCTTGATTCTGGCTGCACTTTTCATATGACACCAAACAAGCATTGGTTTTCAAATTTTAAACCCTTGAGCATGGAAAAGTTTTTATGGGAAATAATCATGTTTGTGACATCAAAGGTATTGGAAATGTTTTCATTAAAATGTATGATAGTGTGACCAGAAAATTGACCGAGGTGAGATATGTGCCCGACCTTTGTCGGAATCTAATCTCCCTTAGTGTTTTTGACACAAACGGTTATTCTTACAAATCTGAAAATGGTATTATGAGAGTTTGCAAAGGAGCACTGGTCATGCTCAAAGGTTTTAAAAAGGATGGTTTATATCATTCGATTGGAAAAACTGTTTGCAAAGCATCTGTATTGGTTTCAAAATTTGTCCCTGAAAAGACTTTGTTGTGGCACCGTCGAATTGGCCACTCAGTGAAAAGGGACTACATTGCCTTCAAAAGCAAAATCTTTTGGGTGGTGACGAAATTGAATCATTGGATTTTTGTGACCATTGTGTTCTTGGAAAACAACATAAAATTAGTTTTTCAACTGACACACACAAGTCCACTTCTGTCCTTGATTATGTGCACTATGATTTGTGGGGACCCAAAAAGGTTCCAACCTATGGTGGCAATGTTTATTTCTTATCTGTTGTTGATGATTTTTCTAGGCATGTGTGGGTATTTCTTTTAAAATCAAAAGATCAAACTTTTGAAAAGTTTTCTGTGTGGAAACGCCTTGCCGAAAATCAAACCGGAAATAAACTAAAGACAGTTAGGACAGATAATGGCCTTGAGTTTTGTAACAAAAAGTTTGCTGATTTATGTGCACTGCATGGCATTCTGCAGCATAGGACTGTTAGGCACAACCCTCAGCAAAATGGAGTTGCTGAAAGGATGAACCGTGTACAATTATGGAATAGGTTAGGTGTCTTATGGTGTCCTCGGGAATCCCAAAACCCTTTTGGGGAGAAGTTGTAAGTACAGCTATCTACCTCATCGATAGATCACCTTCAACAGCCATAAATTTCAAAACTCCTTTAGAGTTGTGGTCCGGAGAACCACCAAACCTGTCAAACCTTAGAGTGTTTGGATGTGCTGCATTTGCACATCAAAAGGAGGGTAAGTTAGACCCAAGGTCAAGAAAGGGAGTGTTTTTAGGCTACCCTAGTGGGGTGAAGGGATACAAAGTTTGGCTCAAAGGTGAGCCGGGGGTGAGGGTCATTGTGAGTAGGGATGTGGTCTTTAACGAACTTGATTTGCCTTGTCTAAAGGCTAAAACCAATCCCCATAGTTCTACCGATATTCCCATAGATGGGAATATTCCCGTGGAGGTGGAGGACACCTCCGAACCTGCACAAGCTCACGCTCAACCCGAAACCAGTGAAGAGTCGGATACACCGACTAGTCAACCTGAAACCGATACGCCTGAATTTGAAAATTCATATGATGATGATGAGGATCATCCAGAAGCACAAGTACAAGCTCTAAGAGACTACCAGCTGTGTAGGGATAGGGTTAGAAGAGTGTCGAGAGAACCCGTTAGGTACGGTTATTCCTACATTGTCTCATATGCTTTTGCTGCTGCATCTTACATAGAAGAGAAAGAACCGTCGTGTTTTTTTGATGTGTTAAAGAGCCCTAATCGCTCTTTGTGGTTGCATGCTATGGAAGAGGAAATGTCCTCGCTTTACAAAAACAAAATCTGGATTCTTGTTCAAAAACCCTCAAAGCAAAAATTGATTGATTGCAATTGGATTTTCAAAATCAAAGAGCCTGAATCTGCTAATGAACCCCCAAGGTTCAAGGCTAGGCTTGTTGCAAAAGGTTTTTCTCAAGTTGAGGGCATCGATTCCAATGAAATATTTTCTCCCGTTGTTGAATATAAAACAATTAGGATAATGCTTGCAATCGTTGCTTTTTATGATCTTGATCTTGAACAACTTGATGTAAAAACTACATTCTTGCATGGGGAACTTGAAGAAACTATCTATATGCGACAACCACCAGGTTTTGAAGAAAAGGGTAAGGAAAACATGGCATGTCTCTTGAAAAAGTCCTTGTACGGACTCAAAAAGTTACCAAGGCAATGGTATAAACGGTTTGACTCTTTCATGCTTAAAGCTGGCCTTATTAAAAGCAATTATGATAGTTGTTTATACTTTTGTGGTGACAATGTTGAAACTGCTGTTTATCTTTTGCTCTATGTGGATGATATGTTGATTGCTTGTAAGCGTAGAGATGAGATTACTCGTTTCAATCCTTGTTAAAGTCAGAATTTAATATGAAGAATTTAGGTTCTGCTTCTAGAATCCTTGGGATGAACATCAGTAGAGATAGAGCTTACCGCTCCTTATTCATATCCCAGAAATCCTTTTTGCAGAAAATTGCTTCCAAATTTTCGATGCATTTATGCAAACCAGTTTGTACCCCACTTGCGAGCCATTTTCAGCTTTCTGAAAAATCTTGACCCAAAACTGAAAAGAAAATAAAGACATGACAAACATACCTTATAGGATGGCTATAGGATCCGTCATGTATTCTATGATATCCACCCAACCCGATATTGCTTATCCCATAAGCCTTCTTAGCCGATTCATGTCCAATCCGGGTAGGGATCATTGGGCAGCTCTCAAGTGGTTGTTACGGTATATTAATGGGACTATTGATAGGGGTTTTCTTTATCATAATTAGTCCGATAATTTTGAACTGCTAGGATATGTTGATTCTGACTTTGCAGGTGACAAAGATGGTAGGAAATCTGCCACTTCTTATTTCTTTACTTTAGCAGGAAATTGCATATCTTGGAAGTCACAGTTGCAGCCTGTAGTCGCTTTATCGACTACGGAGGCTGAATACATTGCTGCCACCGAGGGGATTAAGGAAGCTATTTGGCTTCAAGGCCTTCTATCTGAATTGCATGTTTTAAATTCCAAAGCTGTGATTTATACTGATAGCCAAAGTTGCCTTCACTTTGTAAAAATCCTGTTTATCATGAGAGGACTAAACACATAGATGTTAAGTATCATTTCATAAGGGAAAAGGTTTCAAGTGGTTTAGTCAATATTGAGAAAATTAGTACTAAAGATAATCCTGCAGATTTTGGTACTAAAATTGTGACAACTGATAAATTTCTTTGTGCAGGGACCTCCTTCATGTAGATGAAGGTTGACTCTTTGAGTCAGTGTTGGCTGGAAATTCAATTGAAATATGTTCAAGGTGGAGTTTGTTAGCCTATTGGGCCATCTTTTTCACATTTTTCATTTTATTTCCTCAGCCCCCTTTTTAATCCCCATGATGAATAACTGGACTTGGCCTTATTGGAGTGGAGTTGGGCTGGCTGATCCTTGATGCCGGGCGAGCTAGGTTCAACCCGACCTGACCCAGGCGACTTGGCTATGTAATGTTCTTTTTTCTCCCAGCTTGCCCTAATCTCTTCTTTCTCTGTTGATGCCGCCGCTGCCTCCCACACTCTCTCTCTGACCTTCTGTCTTCTCTCTCTCTTCTTCGAACCGACTCACGGTTCGTCTTCCTTTCTGCCCTTCGGGACTCTGCCGCCGATAGTCTGTGCCGGCTGTCATCCTTGACACCGTGCGTGTGGCTCAGCTGAGAGAGGAAAGGGCCTTTCTTTGCGGAGAGATAGAGAGTTTGTATTTGCTTGAGGCTCACCGGCTTAACCTGAGGGATTCTTTTCTTCCTCCTCTGGAAGGACGTTCGGTGACGGCCTGTCACTGCATGCGCGGAAACCGAACTCGCCAAGCTCGTCCGGTTTCCTTCACCATTCTGGCCGAGACCTTGAGGGTCTCGAGGTAAGATCTACTGCTTTACTTCCTTTTGATTATTGATAACTATTCTACCTTTCTAGTTGTTCTTCGGACAATCTCTCGGAACATGAAGTAAGGACAAAGACTTTCTTGTTGTAATAGATAGAATCTATTTTCTGTTTTCTTCTTGTTCATTAAACGGTTTGTAATAGTAAGTTAGGTAGTTGTAATAGTAAATAGGTCACAGTTGCTAGATCGTCGTAACAGTTAGAATTAGCTAATATCTAGAATTCTTGAATATTAAACTTTTGAGAGAGAGAGAGAGAGAGAGAGAGAGAGAGAGAGAGTTCCAAAATTGATATTTTGAAAGAATTCCAAAGAGTTGGGAGTGGCTTTCCATGAACAACTTCACATTCTGCTTCAACTCTTAGATTATTGTATCTGACTTCCACCGTAGGCAATTCTATTCCAACTCTATAAATTTGAAAAAAAAAAAAAACCCCAATGATCCAATAACTTCCAGAAAGTTAAATTGGCATAATCATAAAAATATGCTCAAATTAACTACTAAAAACAAAACCCTTACTTGTCTAATCTTTCTCTGATTTTCTGCCACAACCGAAGATTGTCAGCCTCAACCTTCTTGATGAGTTTCTGAATGAAATTTTGTCTTTCTAAAAGCACTAAGTTTAGTAACATCAACCACCCTTTTTCTATTAGCATTGGCTAATTCTTCTTCATTATTTTCGATAATAATTTCATCATAGAAAGAAACCCTCAATCTTCCAGCGGCCATCCCTAGCTACTAAACCCACCCTTTGCTGCTGCTATATATCATAATCACAAGATTTGAGGAGCAATCAAATCAATCATTTATAGTAGTAATTAATTTTGGGTTCTGCATACTAAGTTTTTAATACAATCCGCGTGAACATCTTTGCTAGCATCACAAAATTTACTAAGCATACCTTCGATTCAATTCGCGCCAATATCTTTAAATTTACTATATTCTCCTTCTAGCCAAGATATGTTTATTTATTTTTAGCAAAATGCTTTGCGAATCAACTTGATTCATGGATTATTCGCAAACAAAAAAAAAAAAAAAAAAGGAACTCGATTCATTCATGTATTCATGGATCAATGAGTTAGGAAAACTGTATTATGAACCTAATTCATGTTCTTACACATAGACAAATCATGTGACATGTATTATGCCACTTCACCTCCTCTTGTTAATTATGTTTTTCATTTTGAAAATAAGAACAATCAGATGAGTAATGTATTTAATACATTACACATGATCCATAAATAAAACTATGTACAGATTCATAACAAAATTCTTCACGAGTAAATACCTTTTAAAATTTACAAAACTACCCTTAGATTAATTAGTAGATAGTTGAAAGCAAATCTTTGATCCACTTCGCGCCAAATATCTCAAATTTACTATATTCTCCTTCTAGGGGTTTTTTTTTCAGTTTTGGCCAAATTTTTAAAAAAATCTACTAAAGAGGCTATAATTTTTTTTTTATTCTTAAACAGGCCATAACGCACATTAGTTGTGTGTTCTTCTTGACGATAATGCACATCCAACGTGCGTTATCTCTGATCTAGCAATTAAATTTCCAGATTAATGATGTGGCAATGAAAAAAGCTCCAAATTAATGACGTGGTAGTGGGGGATGCTGAGGTGGTCAATAACACACGGAGTGTGCGTTATCTCGTTTTCTTGTTTGCTTTTTATATTAATAAATATTTAAAATTTTGTTTATATTGATTAGAAAGAAAGATGTAAGTATTTGAAAAACTTGAAACAATCATAACTCTGCGATCGAATGTCCGTTTAATGCGTATGACCACTTGTTTTGATGGTTCTTGTAAAGGTAAACGCAATAGCATCACCGAAAAAGTGATCCGAACGCGTTTCAGGACAAAAAATTTGTTCTGTAAAGTCAAAAACTTTGACGGGACATACTTTGTGCTCGGAAGTCCGATTGAGACGATTTTTGTAAGCATTTCGAATATTTTTTTTGAGATCTACAAGATGGAAATAGCCATAGGTGGTTTCCATCGACCGTTTCTACAAAAACCCTCTATTTCATTTTAATTTACGTTCTTACATTTTTATAATATTTTCTCTCTTCTTAACTAAAAAATTACGGCACCAATTTTAAAATTAAACAGATGAGCAATTCTTTTTTACTCTAATTAAAAATATAAATTATTGAAGTTGATAAATATTAAAATACGTAAATAAGTTATTATTACATAAATTCCCATAGACTCATTAATATGAAGTTTCATGTTCGTTTTTTGGTAAGTATTCTATGTTGCTTTTTGTGACGTCATGTATTCATATCTCTAATTTAACAAGAGTTTTTTTTTTTTTCTGACTAAAATAAAGGAAAAGATGATGTGGTGAATAACGCATAATAAAGATGCGTTATCAAGAAATGTGTGTTATCTCCCACATAGAATAATTACCGAGTAAAATTTTGAATTAGCGATAACGCATATTGGATGTGTGTTATCATTAATGATTCCAAAATAATATTAAAAATATTGTGACCATTTTAGTGGCTTTTTTAAAAAAATATGGCCAATAATAACAAAAAAAAGCCCCTTCTAGCCAAGATACGTTTATTTATTTTTAGCAAAATGCTTTGCGAGTCAACTTCATGTATTGTTCGGCAAAAAAAAGAAAAAACTTATTCATTCATGTATTTATGGATCAATGAGTTAAGGAAAATTGTGTTATAATTCGATTTATGTTCCTACTCATGGATAAATCATGTAGCATGTATTATGTCACTTCATCTCCTATTATTAATTATGACTTTCATTTTGGAGACAAAAACAATTAGATGAGTAATGTGATTTAATATACTGTACATGATTCATAAATAAAAATATGTAACGGATACATAATAGAATTTTTCATGAGTTAATGCCTTTGAAAATTACAAAACTACCCTTAGATTAATTATTAGATAGTTGAAAGCAAATCTTTGTTGAATTCACGCAAATATCTCAAAATTTACTATATTCTCCTTCTACCCAAGATATGTTTATTTATTTTTAGCATTTAGCAAAATGCTTTGCGAATCACCTTGATTCATGTATTATTCAGCCAAAAAAGGAAGAACTTGGTTCATTCATTTATTTATGGATCAATATGTTAATCAATGAACTAAAGGAAAAATTCTATTATGAACTCTATTTATTCATATATTTATTTATGGACTATGTATCTGTATTAAGTTACATTACACATATTTATTAATTATTATATCTTCTATTATGGAGACAAAAACAACCAAATGAATGACATTATTTAATACATAACACATAGTTCATGAATGGAGATATGGACTGAGTGCATTTACAGAAATTTCCATGAGATTATGCCTTTGGAATTTTACAAAACTACCCTTAGATTAATTATTAGATAGTTGAAAGGAAATCTTCTGGTTGCCTCCATTTCTTGGCTTTGAATACTTCTGGGGAAAACCAATAATGTTTATCCTTTCTTCAACGTATGTAGTCATTTGTATTAGGAAAAAAAAAATGTATGTAGTCATTTATCTGTCATTTCTCTTCCCTATTTCCTCTTTCTCTAAAAAACACAAGCTTATATTTTATCATTTCTTCATTTAAATTATTACATGATTTGAATTTGTCCTTATCTCAAATAATTTGTTGTGGTTATAACAAAAAATGTATGATAAAATTTTCATTAACACTCCCTCTTTTTTTTTTTTTATAGAATTTCTGTTTTCGTTTTTTACTTATCATATTGTAATTTCAAGGTATCATTTAATGAATTTTTTTTTATAATACTCTCTCATTAATAACAAATTATGACATCTTTTTATTCTTATAACATAGAAACTATTAGTGGTCTAGGGTTGCAGTTAGGTGCACACTTCTTCGAGCAGCTTACTGGGTCCGCTCTGGTGGACTCATCTTATAGCGGTGTTGAGTGTGGAGCCACTGCTCGTGACAATCCCTCATTTAATGCTGGGTTGGGTAGGGATTCTGGTACATCCGGATCTGAGGAGGCTGTCAGGGTTGGTTCCCTCCGCATTCATAGCGGTGAGGGCGATGAGGATGAGCGTGAGGATGATGGTGCACATGATGATGATGATGATGATGATGATGGTGACGGTAATGATCACGAGCCTATTCCTGTAGTTGAGGCCTCATCTTCTAGCCATAAGCCTGCTCCGGGTAAGGAGAAAGGGTTGACTAGTAGTTTCATGTCAGTGATGAGTAAGATTGCTGGGTTGCGACAAAAAAGACCCGAGAAGTCGCGTCCTCCTACCAATCCTACACAAATGAAGAAATCAAAGAATGATGGTTGGGAACAGACAGGTCCAGCTGATGGAGGTCCACAGGATCCATTCTGGGCGTACCTTCTTACAGTAACGTCGTCGACCATTATTATTTATGGGAGCAGTTAATTGCAATTATCCAGAGCAATCTCGATATCTCCGAATCCAGCATATGCATAAATGGTCAAGACTTGGCAGCAGTTACTGAATCACCTCATAGTGGACTGTCTACGGAGCAGAGGGCCGCCTGTTACGTCTTGTATTTACTCGGCAGTTCGCTCTTCACAGACAAGAGTGGAAATAATATCTCTGGAAAGCTGTGGCCGCTCGTGAAGAATGTTAGTTCTGTTGGTGGATTCGCATGGGGTGCTGCTACACTAGCCTACTTGTAGCGGAGTTTAGGACAGGCCTCTCGTGTTGATGCGAAGGAGTTGTCCAGTTGCTGACCGCTGCTTGAGGTAATATCACTATAATCTTCATCCTTTTTAATTATTTTTTACATTTTAGGGTTTTATTTTTGTCTAATGACAGAGTTGTTGATTTTTTTTATTATTTTTTCTGAAGGCTTGGATATACCCGTATTTTCCTATGTTTGCACCTCCGGTGAGACCGAGAGCAGGGTTGTGCAAACCTCACATCCAGAGGTTTGCAATGTTGGGTCACAAAATGGAGAACAAATTAATCGACTTATGCATTCATTTAGACACGATAACTGCTGACAGGGTCAGGTGGACTCCGTACAGATCCAATGAGATTACTGATGTATGGGTTTTTACGTACCATGGGATGATTGCATACTTTGATTGTGTAGAGCTCTATATGCCCGATAGGGTTGTCAGACAGTTTGGGTGGGTTTAATGCATTCTAGCTCATCCTATTCGTCCTCAGGAGCACCGCAGGCCAGCAAATAACATGATGTACATGGTGAAGAATGTGTTCATAGAGGCATTTTGGGTAGAGGCGCCATCCCATCTGCTTACGTCTACATGGACCAGAATACCTGTTATACTTCCATCTCAATGCACAGATGATTACATGCCTTGATTTCTCCTCTGCACTCATCCAAGGATTTAGAATCCGGACAGGCTTCCCTGCGGCATGCAATTGCCGACGACTGCTCCTATTACACCGCATGTTCTATTGGATATGATAGCTCGTGAGTTGGACCGTGATGATATTGATGATGCTACGAAGGTTGGTAGGGCTTCCGACATGATCAAGAGGTATCATCAGACTCGATGTTAGTGTGTTGTTTTATGTACTTGACTGGTTGTTGTTTATGACTTATTTTGTACTGTATGACTTTTTTTGTAGTGTTGTTGTTACTTGGTTGATGGGAATTTTTTATGCATTCAGATTTTTTACAATTGTAATAGAAAAAATATAAAGCACCATAAACACGAAACCCATTAAATATAAAGATATTGAACCATAAAATGAGTTTACATTAATAAAAAATCGGAAATATAACAAAAAAGTTAACATGTATATGTTTTAAAACTAAGTTAAAAATTTCGTACATATAATTTTTTTAATAAAAAAAAGTCCTATTACTTTCTCGCGTTCCAATCTGCAATCCTATGCTGATACGAATCTACCCAATTGCTGACTCGTTCGGTACGATATCCATTAAACGTGTAAAGGAGGTATCAGACACATATCATTCAACTGTAGCTGTGTTAAACAAAGAAAAATATGTAAATTCAGAAAAACCGTAAACCCAAACATCATGTAATATAGAACAACGTAAAAAATCATAAAGATACACGTATTCGACACTTACCTGAATAAAGTGTTGTTGTTCTGTTAAGAGACCAATAACCAGTGTACCTCTTGGACGATCTGAATACGAATACAAAGGTAACACAGTTGTAGAACCAAGCTGTGCAATTAGTATCACACACAGATTGAATGCATTTGCTATGATATAAAGCGAATAAGGTGTTTCGAACCAATGTTAGTACCGTGTAGGTTCATCCATTGGCCAATGTATCTTATGAACAAGCTCATTAACACGTACCTCTGAACCCACTAAATTAACATACACATTCATCGAATGCTCCAATTTATAAAGTATTCGTCTACGAACCTCTAGCCATTGATGTTCATCACCGAACACAAAATCTGCCATAACCCGATAACCACAATTTCCATCACCACACACGTTCTTCCAATTACTGATAAAAGGATAAATGAAAGCAGGGAAAGCGTTTGTATAAGGAAATTTGGAACACGGGGATGCATGTATCACAGCAGATAAACTACTTCGACCACGGTCACGCCCTCTGCCCCTTATCCTAGGAGTTCGTGGTGGTCTCCCTTTCCCACGAGATCCTGACCTAGAACCCGAATCGGACCACGACTCAGATCCGGTGCCAGAACCAGAACTAGATCCACTTGACTTATGTATCTTTCGATGAGAAATTGACACATGCTCCCAATATGACTTGTTTCTTTTTGTTGAGTTCGTCTTCTTCCGCCCTTTAGTGACTGTTATCTCAGGAGGTGATGTCAATATCACATTCGGATCTTCAGGAAAAACCGGATTCAATACCCCTTTTGCAAGACGATGCATCTCTCTAATTTTGGATATGACTCTTGTAATTATCTGATGCAAGAGGTCAGTGAGAGAACGAATTTCAGAATCTATGTCCTGTTGCAGGGCTGAAGGATGACGACCGCCAATTTCTAATATCTTCCAAAAGGCCTCAATATCAGATAACTGTATAAGAAGAATGTGAACGAACCGTGTAATCAGCTCGCAAGCACAAGGGAGGCTGTATGACGTCCTCAAATAGTGCCCATGCTTATTTTTTGGATCATCATATATCCCGGCAGCTCTCGTTATCTCCGACCATATCTTTTTCAATGCCAAGTGACTGATTTTATTACTTACAATATAAAATATGTGATTACTTTTCGCATTGTTTCTCTCTTTAGTCTTTGAAAACTCTAATGATGTCTTAATGTCTGCTATTTGACCTTTAATAAGCGAGTCAATATTAAAGAACACAGTATCCAAATCACCATGGCATGTTGAAAGCCATAGCTTCAGCACTGAGTGTTCATTCTCAGCCCAATTGGTGGTCTCCACCCCAAAATGCATATGACTCTTAGTCCAACATCTCACGACTTTATGAGCAAAGGGATTCAACCAATTGTTGAACAAATAGTGTAGGAAGTCCGTCCTATCCTTCCACTTCGTCTTCAGAGCATCCAATTTCCTAATGTATTCCTATTCATCGATTTCATCCAACAATTTCTTCCATGACCCATTTACCACCGAGATGCAACCTCTTCACCTTTTGTCAACTCGATTAATTTGACCAACACGTTCTGATTGATGTGCCTTCTACATAGCATATGGTATGCTATACTGAACACTTCGCCGATCATAGGCATTAAACCTCATTCTCTGTCTGTAATAATTACCTTCAGCATAGTCTCACAAGCATCTTCTTGATTCTCCATTGACATTGTATTTGAAAAGTATAGATGCTTAATCTGTTGAAGAACCCATCTATAAGTCGTAGCCTGCTTATTTAGCATAAAAGCACTAGCCACAGTGAAATTCTTACCAGTGGGGGTCATTCCTACCACTTCCAACAGTGGCATATTGTATCTATTTTAAAAAAAACACATAAAGCAGATAACTTGTTAAGAAATTAAACATAAAACCCAGTAAACTTAACCTAAAACCGATTAAATATGACATATTTCATTCTGGTATTCATTCAGGGGTTACTCCTAAACCGTATTTAAAATATAACTTTAAACAGTCAATTTGCAAATAACACCTAAATGTACAATTAATATAACAAATTTAATACAACTTACTTGTTTGTTTTATATGTCGTATCCATTATAAGTACGTATGGCTATGTTCTCAACATTTCAATTGATGTCGGATGTGCAATGACAATGTCACTGAGCATGTTGCTGTTCTCACAGTTTCTATAGAAGACCGTGTAATCTCATTTAGCACTTAGGTAGAGAACTTCTTCAACCATGTTTCGCCCCTGCATCATATATAAAAAAGCATACAAATCATATTATTAGAACCCCAATTTAAACCCTAAACATAAAACCAGGATGCATTAGAGTTAATGCAACATAACTGACAGCACAACCCACATTTTGTTCCCAGAAAAATCATAAAATATTACGGGGTGGCATATAACTCTTCCTGAATTGCTCAATTTGTATCAGTTGTTCCTCCGTCAGTTTTGCTGCCAGAGCGTGACTGTGAGTATATACACCTATTGCATGGTTATGCCTCTCATCGTGTACGAATACTTGTCAATTTTCACACATTGCCATTTGCTCGCCTTTTAATTTGAAGGGACAACCACACTTTTTAGTCCCATAAAGACCCCGCCTTTTTACTTGAACTTCTCTTTCTTCATCATCAACTACGGGCTTCTTTCTCGGTTTATTTGCACCTCCACGCTGCAACCTAGTGTAACATACGGTCGGCAGTTGGATGTTCTTGAACTTAAATACCGAGTGACAATCAAATACGTGTTCACTTTTATAGCTGTTTCTTTTGCCCAGTTTACCAACTCTGGTTTCGAATTAAAGATTCGATCATTAGAAAATAAATTTCTGTGATCTACGTATTCTTCCGGTTCCAAAAATTCTTCAAATGTATTTGGATCTACGCCGTTCTGTTACGATATAGTACGAAAAAAATAAAATATGAACACATTATATATTAAAAATAAAATTGTAAAAATAGTGTAATAAATAAAATTTTCATATAATAACATTTAAAAAATATATGTATATATATATTATTTCATATACTAATATTTAAGGAAAAAAAAGCACAAAAAAACACAAAGTTCATATAGTAAAATTCTAAAAAAAATTAACATTCTAAAGAAACAAAAAATTAACATTCTAAAAAAAATAAAATAAAAAAAAGTAGCAACATTCTAAAAATAATAGCACATTCTAAAATTTAACAAAAAA
Organism: Catharanthus roseus; assembly: GCA_028651295.1. Taxonomy (NCBI): domain Eukaryota; kingdom Viridiplantae; phylum Streptophyta; class Magnoliopsida; order Gentianales; family Apocynaceae; genus Catharanthus; species Catharanthus roseus. Next base: position 3,800,467 of record JAPQWS010000048.1, on the reverse strand, counting down.
GTAACATCTAATATTAAAAAACAAAAAAGTAACATTTTAAAAAAAAATAGTAACATTCTAAAAAAAATAGTGACATTCTAAAAAAAATTAGTAACGTTCTAAAATTAAAAAAAAAAAAAAAATTGACATTCTAAAATTTAAAAACAAAACAAAAGTAACATCCTAACAAAAACAAAAAAATAAAAAAAAATTATTAACATTCTAAAATTTTTAAAAAAAAGTAACATTCTAACAAAAATTAGTAACATCCTAAGACAAATAGTAACATTCTAAAATTTAAAAAAAAAAAAAAGAACATTCAAAAAAATATGTGAAGATAAGTGGAGAATATTTACAAATTTAAAGACTTAAAGAATAGTAGTTTGAATGATACTAGCTTTGGAATTTGTAACTATCAGATAACCATGAATAAGATGGATTAAATAGAAATGGAGAAACGAACAGTTTTCTTATGAATATAAATCTCTCCAAGCAGGGATATAAATAATGTGATGTCTCTATGATTCTCGTCATGACTCATTTCTACTATGACTGTTTCTTTTTATTTTTATTGTAATTGAGTATTTTTATTCGGAATAAATAAATATAACTTGAGAATTTGTAAAGATAATGCAAAAATATTTATTTTTTTCACAAAATTTCTTCTCTGTAATCTAATTCTCTCTTACTCCAAACTTAAATATTTTACATTCAACACAAATTGAAAATAGATATGAATAATTTTGAGTATGTTTTGTAGAAAAATATCATTTTTGAAGGTAAAAAACAAAAAATTTAATTTTTCGCAAGTTCAAATCTCTTACCATACAAAAAATTTTTTTCCTAAACACAATGAGACTACTTAACTAACAAAAAAAAAAAAAACTAATATAATATGAAACAAATTAATAATTCATATTATATAATTAAAAAAATTATAAAAAACATAACATTTAAAAAAAAACTCACTGAAATGAAAATTGCTTCAAAAATTTTGCCAGGTTGGGCAAAAATTTTGCCCATATAGGAGAAACTCAAGACAGTTGAGAAAAATGTAATTTTTGGAGTCTTTTACCAAAAAATTAATATTTTTTTCCAAAAAATCTTTAAAATCATTTATATCTACTTCAATTTGTGTTGAATGTGAAAGATTCGAGTTTAGAGTTAGAAAGAAAAAATTTAGTGAAAAAAAAATAATTTTTTCATGTTATACTTATAAATTTCTAAATTATATTTATTATTCCATTTGGTTCATAGAACGGTACACTAGAAAAGTTAAATAATATTCTATGATTCATGTATACAATTTTACTTCATGACTCTAGGATGCATGTATAATTTAGCAAAAAATAGGTATGATGCCTATATAATTCATGATGTATTTTTTTTTTCTCAAATCACTTGTAAAGGATGAGTGAATTTGATGGAATCAAACAGCAAAGAAGTGGTTTTTTTTCTTTATATATACCATCCATCAAATTTGGCTACTAAAGTAGCTCAGCTTTTTTTTTTTTTTAATCCTGATTCTGGCCATAATGCACAACCGTGGTGCGTTATCATTATTGATAATGCATAATGGTTGTGCGTTATCATCTAATTACGCTTACATTCCCTAATCCGCCGATGTGGCAGATAACGCACAACCGTTGTACATTATGACCAGGCAATAACGCACACTGATTGTGCATTATCTGCCATGTCAGTTTTTATTTTTTATTTTTTAATTTTTTTAAAAAAATAAAAATTTCTTTACATTTTTATCAAAACTTATAATTGTATAATTTATTTAAAAAGACTGTATATATAATATTTAACTTATTTTAAGCGTAATTTATTATGATAATATTTTTATCGTTTTCTTGGAAAATATATTTAACTTTTAACCATTTCATCTCAAGTTATTTGAAGAAGTAATACTAAAGATATTGTAAAAATTTAGAGCAATGATGTGGTAATTAGAAGAAATTGAAAGAAAATTTTCATTAGTAGAATCCTGTTTTATTACAACAATTTTAAGAAAATGGCAAACTTATATATTGCTCGGTCCGAGGTTATTACAATTTTTTCTATATGTCCCGGCATGCAACATCTGCTACATCTTGGGGGAGAATCCGGATTTCTATAATCTATTTCCACCTAAAATTGCTTGCCATGTTCCCTATCTCGTTCCTTTTTCATGTTTGGAGTATAAAATATTAAATTAAAAGGAACATCCCTCTAAAAGTTCTCACTCAAGACCGGATGAAAATTCGCTTGGTAAGTTCTTCTGTACGTTTGTTGCGAATATATCTCCGGCATATAAGTATCTGGTCTTGACCCATTTTCTCTATACACTGCAAGAACATGAGAACACGGCAATGTATATGTTTGCCATTTTCCGCAACTACATGATTTATTATTTATTCGCAATGTATAGACATTGTTGCCTGTACCAGAAACCCGGTTCGGAGATTTGGCCATGTATATTCCTTCTTGCGGATTGTAAGTGGTAACTTTGTGTTCTCTTGATTTCATTTCAATCCGCAAGGACTTGTCAAAAATTTGGGTTGGAAATGGATGCATACAATTTTCAGCCTCTTCACGGTGTTGGTGAAAGTACTTAACTAGTTTGTTGAAGATTAGTTCAACCAGGGCTTTTAAAGGTATGACCCTAACTTTCTTCAATACACTGTTAAGTGCTTCAAAAATATTGGTTGTCATGATACTGTGTCTGTGCCCGCCATAATGTAACAGTGTCTATTTCTCTGGGTCCAACTTCATCAAGTAAATGTAAGCATCCACATTTCTTTCTTAAATCTCTTTCATTACACGGTCAAATTTCAATTGTTTAGATTCTGTTTCAGCCTGCCACATCAAGCTTTTTAGGTTTGTGTTTAAGTCTTGTTGAAATTTGCTCGAATGTGGCGTAAACAAAACTGGTGAACTGCAAATGGTGGTTACCATAAATGTTGACTTTGAATAGCAGAGAAAATACCTTTGTGGCGATCAGAAATTATGCATAGTGGCGATCTTTGACAATGTATTCTCGCAGGGTTTTAAGGAACCAATTCCAACTTTCGGAGGATTCCTTATCAACAATTGTAAAAGCAAGTAGGAACAAGTGACTATTGGCATCCCACGTACTTGCAATTAATAGCACGCACTTGTATGGCCCCTTTAGGTGTGTTCCATCCACAGAAATCACCGGCCGACAATATGGAAATCCATCTATACATGGCGAGAAATAGCAGAAAACAAATTTGCAAACATAATTAGGGGGACGCTTGTTCTATGATGCAAAAATTCGTATACAGTCCTCGGGTTTAAATCCTGTACAGCTTGTAAGTATTTTGGTAAAATATTAAAGGTTGTCTCCCAGCTATAAAAAACCCTCTCAATGGTAAATTTTTGAGCATACCATACCCGCTTGTAAGTACAACCCGTTTGAAACAATACCTGCACTTCTTGAATGATGTTTGACACAGGTATCTCACGATCGTTGGCAACTAGGTATGATATTGACATTGAAATAAATTTTGAGGACAAGTTTCTGTGCTTGTTTTGTTCAATTTGGACAAAGCATGTGTGTTCTTTTACGAATTTGGTTATTTCCCATCGATTGGGCGTTACTTTCTTTTTTATATGGATATACCATAAATAGTAATTATCATCACTGTGATGGTAACATTTCGCGGTCCATGTATCATTTTTACTTTTCACAACTCGATATTCACATCCGACACTGATGGACCACTTATGAACCGCACTTATTGCCTGCACTTTGTCAACGAATCTCATGCCTAAGTGTATGTCAGTCATGGAATCGTTCCAATCGAGTAACCGTATGGTACCAAATTCTACAAGGTCATCTATAGGAGAACCCGAGCCAATATCTAGGAATGCTCCAGAATGTGTGTAGTCATACCTAGAGCTGCTGAACCATTGGCTGCTCTCCCATTGGGGCACTATGTTTTCAGTTACCTGGTTTTACAGGATTTACAGGGTTTAGGGAGTTTGTAACTCTCCTTCTTTGGGGTCATTGTCATCATCTTATTCGAATTAACTAGAAACAGCATCATCTCCGTCCAATTCGTCAACCTCATCGTCGTCGTTATTGATGGTAGTATATAACATAGAAGGTTCATCAGAAACCATATGTGTTACTGCTGTAATATGTTCGGTCATGTTTGTTGTATTTCTATCATGTGTAATTGGAATACTATGCTGTTGGATCTGCTCGAATTCAACAAGAATATGAATCTCTTCCTTCGCGTGGTAAGGTGGAATAGTCCATAGATAACGCATTTCTTCATCATTGTTCATGCTATATAAATTAAAGTAAAACATACGATGCACTTCGAGGTATGAAGGAACCTTCATTGTCATTCAAACAATCCAGAGATTGGGATCCATATCTCAGTATTTCAATATTTTCCTTACCAGTTCGATATGTGAAATCATTCGGGTCGTTGGCAATGTCCAACTTTTCCGCACTACTCCGGTAAAATAGGGACCATATGCATCCTTGGAATTTCAGAATCCCAAAATAGCATCACTCTAATAGGATGGATTTCTTCCATTTTAAATTGATTTAACTGGATGTATTTAGGGTTTAGGGAGGATGAAATGTAAAGAAGTTAACTCATTTATGAATTGAAAAAGAATGAATGGGGAATGAATATTTGTTGGTTTGGCTGAAGTATTATTTTTAGGGTGTGTGTATGTATATATAAAGGTTTAAAGGTAAACTGTCAGGAGAGAAATGAATTATTACGTTCACATGTCGTTGTTGGTTTAGGGTAGAAAAGTAATGGCTGAAATGACAATGCATGGCAGGTGCTGAATTATTGAAGATTCTAAATTATTGGGGGAGCCGAATCATTAAAGATAACGCACAATGATTGTGCATTATCTTTAATGATAACGCATTACAGCCGTGCGTTATCATCAAGATAACGCACAACGGTTGTACGTCATCTTGAATGATAACGCACTACTGTAATGCGTTATCACTCAAGATAACGCACAACAGCTGTGCGTTATGATTTTTCCCAAATTGTTGTAAATTGAAATCGTTATGATTTTCCCCAAATTGTTGTAAATTTAAATTGTTAAAATGTACAATGTGGTTTCTTCCTTTACATTATGAAAGAACATGATTTTTCCCAAATTGAAATTGTTATGTACACCAAATTGAAATTGTTAAAATGTACAATGTGGTTTCTTCCTTTATTTATACCAACTTGAAATTGTTAAAATGTACAACCGAAGTAAGTAGTAGAAATACTTTTATTACAAAAAATACCATATTATTCAATAATATACATAAAACAAAATAATCAATAATATCATAAAACTAAATACTCTATATCGAAAATTAATTTACATATAATAGAAAATGAAAACTCCAAAATACTAAGTACAACTATGGCCAGTCAGACGGCATCAACCTCATTGTCTTTTTTCCAGTATGATGTCCGAATCCAAGATTTTGTACATCATCCGTGTCATCCGTCCACTCTTCGTCATCAGATGAAGATGCCTGCGATATAGGCTGATGTGGTGTAGATGAACCGGCTGTGCTCGGAGGAGTAGGTGTACGAAACGATAAAAACCCTAAAGATGTACCGGTTGGTGACTGAAATAGGGCAAACCCTAAACCGGGAGGGGAAAGCACGCGCAATATCCCTGATCCACCTGGAAGTGACTGGGAAAGTTGCGTCAAACCCAAACTAAAAAATAGTATATCTAAGTTTGGGCTGTCAAATGGGTCAACAGGAGGGTGTCCACCACCAAATCCCTCACCTCTCTCCACCTGTCCAGATCCCTCACCTCTCTCCATTCCAACGTGTCTGGGGTCTGCATGTCCGAGTCTGTCGGGAAAAGGAGGGATAGGAAGACATCCACCTCCTGCTCCCTGACCAGGCTGTCTACGAGCGCTCCTCTCAACTCTACGAGCACCCTGGTCCGGTACGTACTCTCGGGGACAGCAACGAGACGGTTGTACTGGAAATTGTCTGTTGGATACCGTGCTGTGATGGAGTGCAGCCCAAACTACCGCCAATAGATACCATGCAACTCTGAAAGATCGTCTGCACTTTCTTCACAAAAACAGCCGTCTGTGACGGAGATGAAAGTGGTTCCTGCATCACCACTAATGCCATGTCATCTACCTCCTGCAATATGGAAGTCTAAACAAAAAAATAAATAAATAAATAAAACCAACCAAACGGGTATCACGATTAGCTGGATTTCCGATGTACACCTGTGTGATTCCCCGACACCATCTTATGCATTTGTCATGGGGGTATGATAAGACCTCAACTGCCAAGGCAGGGCCATCCCTAATGTGGAGTCGCCACTGATGCCACGCCTCTACATGGCTAGCATGCTGTGTCCAGGGACGGAACCAGAACAATATGATTGGGGGGGCTGGAGGAAAAAAAAATTTTGCTAGAATTTCGTCTGTAAAATGATGCATTCCATGTACAAAAGACACTCAAACAATTCCAAATTTACATATAATATAGCAAAGAATAGGTAATCGCCCATTACCAATGAGGAGTGATCACCCATCACTCACGGGATAAACATTACAAATTCTAAATTTACATATAATATAGCAAAAGAATAGGTAATCGCCCATTACCAATGAGGAGTGATCACCCATCACTCACGAGGAATGATTACCTATCACTCACGACAATAGCTTGAGATAAACACGATCAGAAGACGAAATCCAATATGACCTGCAATTGATTTAGAACATTAGAAGATTAATATAAAAACAAATAATATTCATCCCAATGCAAAGAATGAAAAAGAAATGACTACTGAAAAATGATTTAAAATAGAGTTTTACATATGAATGAAATGATTAAGATGGCAATTTTATTCTTCGAGTTTGCATATTTTGAAACCGCTGCAAGATGTCTTCATTTTCAATACTCTTAAAAATCTCTTGCTCCACATAGCAAACCAAACTGTCGTTGAGAAACTCATCTCCCATCCTATTGCGTAAATCATTCTTAATCGTTCTCATAGCAGAAAACGATCTTTCAACGGTCGTTGAAGCAACAGGCAAGACTAAAGCCGACTCAATTAGTCCATAAACTAAAGTAAAAAACTTGTGAGTATTCGTCTCAACCATCTTCTTTGCGAGATCTCCAATGTCAGTAAGGCCAGAGAAAGCTGCCCCATCACTTGATCTCATGTAAGAGATATATGTATCAAGTTGTGCTTTAAGCTCAAACTTATCAGAGATAAAAAAATCATCTGAATAGAACTCAGATAGATGGAGTAACTGATCCCGATCAAAATGCACAAAGGAATCTCTGGGATCAAGGTATGATATGCAAATAAGTAGCTCTGAAGTTGACTCCGTAAAACGATCATCCATTTCTTTGACTATAAAATCAAGTACCTAACATTAAATAGAGAAAAGAACAGTTAATAATTTATAATATTACAAATAATTGAGTATTAGGTAATAAGTTAAAAAAACAATGAAATTAATTATCTCAAAAAGGATGTCTCGACGAAAAAAATAGTAGTAAGTCTTTGGCTACCCATCCACACTCCTGTATAATCTAGCTCGGCCTGGTAAAGGATCTTGCATGTTCGGCACGAAAATATCATGTTTGACACAAAATGCAGTAACAACACCCAATAACTCCTCCCAATAATCATCATCATTTCTGTATTTCTTCAAATCTTCCTTTATTGTCTGAATCATCCGGACAGCAGTGACTATGTTTTGAGTCCTTTGTTGCAAGCACATTGACAATGTATTTGTTTTTGCCAATACATTTACCATTAATCCATTATTTGAGCAATGAATACAAATTCAAACTGCCACATTTTATCAATCAAACCTCGGGCAATGCCTCGACTATTGACCTCATCAGCGTCTTCATATATAGTTTCAAGCACATGTGTCACTGCATCCCACATATGCAAAATTCGAGTTATTGTTTTGAAGTGAGAGCCCCAACGAGTGTCACTTGGCCGAGCTAAACTTGTTTCCTGATTTTTGCCCTTTCCTGTAGCAATTTCTCCACTTTCTAGACATTTTACAAGATCATCATACTACTTTTGCAGAAGAGCATCCTTTCTTTTACATGAAGCTCCAACAATGTTTACAATCTTAGCAAGGTACTCAAAAAAACTACACACGTGAGCATTTTTCTTTGAAGTAGCCACAAGCATTAATTGAAGTTGGTGAGCAAAGCAATGAATATAATATGCGTACTTATTTTCATCTAAAATTTTTTGTTTCAATCCATTAAGCTAGCCACGCATATTAGACGCCCCATCATAACCTTGACCTCTGAGCTGTGAAATTGATAATCCATTTATTGCAAAGAAATCATCAATACTATTTTTCAACGTCCATGCAGAAGTGTCACTCACGTGTACTACTCCAAGAAAACGTTTGACCACTTTTCCATTATCATTAACAAATCTCAAAACTATAGATAATTGCTCCTTCACAGAGCTATCTCGAGCCTCATCAACCAAAAGAGAAAAAAACTTGTCACCAATCTCATTGATAATAGCTTATCTCACTTCTATTGCACAAGCATTAACAATTTCTTTTTGAATTTTAGGAGAAGTCAACTGATTATTTCCCGGAGTATTCAAGTTCATGACCTTATTTACTTCTTCTGATTCCTCACAATACCATTTTGTTAATTCAAGAAAATTACCTCGTCGGATTGAATTTATCGACTCATCATTTCCACGGAAAGCTAAACCCTGACTTAATAAAAATCGAATAACTTTTACAACAGTAGTCAGTCGTGCACGGTAGTCAATCTCAGTTTGACTAATTTGTTTCGCTAAAATGTATTCCACATTATGTCTTTGATTTTTGAAACCCAACAACTGAATCATAGCACCAGAGTGAGGACTGTTTGGAGCACCTTCATGGTTTCTAAATTTTTCTTTAGCCCGTTTCCAATTTTTAAAACCAACTTCTGTAAACATATCATCACCGTGTTTGTGCTTTTGACCTTTAGCAAACAAATAACAACAGAAACAAAATGCTGCATCTTTATGTACACTGTACTCTAACCAAGTAAAATCTTTAAACCATATCTTCTGAAACTATCTTCTAATTTCACCAAAATCAGTTTGCGGAAATTTATGATCACATGGTTGAGTTGGCCCTTTAGCCACATACCGTCTCCTTAATTCATCTCTAATTTCATAAGTATAACTATCAATTGGTTTACACAATCCTGGATCACCAATAATTTCAAAATCTGAAAACTCTACCCCTACCCGAGGCTTTTTCCCACGATCTTCATTATTAACATTTCCTTTATTAGCTGATTTTTCTTCAACCGGTTTAGGACCCTTCTTCCATTTTCCAATATATTTCTCCATAGTAAAATCCTATATAATATTCAAATATTTTAAATTCACAATTCAACACATTTCATTTATAACATAATAATTAATTACTCTATAAATTACATAATAATCATATTTTTACCAAAAAAACCCTAGAAATTTTTTCACTAACAACATAAAAATTTTAACACTCAAAAATCTATTTACCAAAATAAAAAATTTTAGCACTCAAAATAAAAAATCATAGAAATAAAAATGTTTCTAAAAACTTACCTTTTCTTTTTTTTTTTTTTTGTTCAAGATGTCACTGCTTCTACCGTGTCTTCTTCCTGCAGCCGCGCCGCCGATTGCAAGTTACTGCTGGCGCAGACGCTGCTGTGCTGTCCTCTCTCTCTGTCTCAGTCCGCTGCCGTCGTCAACAACACGCACGCAGTCGAGATACCCACAGAGCCCGAGCTGCGCCGCTGTCTGCTTCTTGCGCCACCACCACATCGCCGAGCGCTCGGAGTCTGACAAGGAGGGAGGGAGGAAGAGAAGAGGGTTTTTGTTCTCTGTCTGTCGCGGAGGGGAAGCGGGGGGTAGGGTAGGGCTGCGGTGGTGCGGGAGATCGGGGAGAGAGAAGAAGAAAATTGAAATTGTTTGTTTCTGTTGTTTTGTTTCTGCTGGCGCAGCCGAGGGCTTTTTTTTTTTTATTTTTTATAAATCAGTCCCTACATTTTGTGGGGGCTAAATTGAAAAAAAAATTGGGGGGCTTAAATGTAAAAAATATAATTTTTTTTTTTTTTAAATTCGTCGGGGGGCTCGAGCCCACCCGAGCCCCTGACTAGGTCCGTCCCTAGCTGTGTCCCCCAGTAAGTGGTCATTCCCTCTAAGCTGGATCTGATGCAGATCAAGTCGAGTATCACATGCATCCGGTATATGCTGAGCCCATGCAAATTGACGAATCACACGCCCGGGATAGTGATACTCAACTATCTCATAACAGATGAGTGGGACCTCTGCCTACCACAGGTCAGATGGAACAAAACCACAGTCATGATAAGGGAGCCATACAAACTGTGAAGTCAAAATTCAAAGTCAATATAAACCTAACTGCTTAAAAAAATTTCTTTATTTACAAAGAGTAAAATATTTTAAAGCGAACCTGATCAGATGGCATGAAATCTAACTGGTCCCTATATGTAACTAGGGTATGAGTGGGCAGTTAGTTGCAGTCAAAAGATGTGCACAATATAGCACAAAGAGGAGCAAGAGGGTCGGCCTGAACATCCGCCATCAGCTGAGGCCGCAATACAGGTATACTCGACTATGCCCAAATCTGTACTATGACTAAGGCTCCTCCTATCTGTCGTGCACCCCCTAAAGCTGCCATGCACAACTGTCTATATAAAAATCTAAGTACGCAACTACCCCAACTATATATTCTGATGGCATCAATATCCTCTAATAAACTGAGGTAGCGCACATGAACCAAATTCCCTGAGAAATCAGGATACATATCACCGCCAAAGTGTAAAAAAATAAATCCACGAGCGCGCAATATGAGGTCATCATCGGTCTTTGAACCGGTAAATGCTCTCAAAATCAAAGCTTCCAAGGGTTCCTTCTTCACCTTGTAACCAGAAAAGTGACTAAGAGACAACCGTACACCAAGAAGTCTCTCAATCAGCTCAATCCAATATTGTTTCTGGTGTATACTCCAACTAGAACCGGTAACTGACAAACCCTCTATCCCTAAACCCCATAATGTCTACACATCCTGAACGGTTATTGTGACTTCACCACAAGTCATATGAAATGTGTGAGTCCCTGGTCTCCAATGCTCAGCTAATGCGGTAATAAGATCATGGTCGAGCCCAATGTAACCACATCTAAACACTCCCCCTAAAACCAGTCCTGTCAATAAGCTATACCAACCTACGGGGAGCCGTACTATAACACTGGAATAGATTGCGACCGAAACGCCTACATTGAAGATCAGTGAAACCCGTCTCATGGTCCCCACTCCATATCAACCTAGACCGGTGCTCATGTTGTCTTGTCAAAATATCAGGGACTATGGGACCCAGATGCACGTAGGTTGGGACTTCTTCAATCTACATTATTTACAGTTTCAGTCAATATCTATAAATTAAATAAAAATTTTTAAATAAATTATAATTCCAAACTCTTTAAGGTGTGTCGTTTATGGTACAATTATTTTAGGGTTTTAGGGTTTGTATGATTTTTAACATATCAAGTTTATTGTTTTTAGGGTTTTTAATGTTTTCATAATTTACGGTTAATGTTTAAAATATTAAGATTTTAGGGTTTACTGTTACAAAGTTTAGAGTTTGACGGTTTAATGCTTAAAATATCAATTTTAGGGTTTTTAGAGTTTACTATTACAAATTTTAGAGTTTTACGGTTTAATGTTTAAAATTTTAAGATTTTAGGGTTTTTAGGGTTTCCTGTTACAAAGTTTAGAGTTTTACGGTTTAATGTTTAAAATATTAAGATTTTAGGGTTTTTAGGGTTTACTGCTACAAAGTTTAGAGTTTGATGGTTTAATGTTTAAAATATCAATTTTAGGGTTTTTAGGGTTTACTGTTATAAAGTTTAGAGTTTTACGGTTTAATGTTTAAATATCAATTTTTGGGTTTTTAGTGTTTTTAAGGTTTTTATAATTTACGCTATATGGTTTTAATATTATGATTTTAAGTTTTTAGGGTTTAGTCCCTATATATATTTTTTAAAATAAACGTCTTCATATTGATAATGGCATACAATTAATTATTAAACCCTAAATTTACAAGTTTCGGTTCTACTAATTTATAAAAAAAATAAACAAGTTAAGTGAAAAAAATCCAAATTCTAAGTCTCCATCTTCTCTACTAAAAAACTTACAAGAAAGATGCAAAATAATTATCTAAATAAATAAAAAAATTCAAATAATCATAAAGTAAAGTAAAAAAAAATTACCTAATTATCAAGATAATTCAGCAAAATAATTCATCACCCTAAAATCACTTTTACAATACAAAACACAATTATATACATAAAATGATCAAATTTGCACAAATTTATCAATAACAACAAATTTAAACATAAATCCAAACCCTACTTTCACAAAAATAAATTAATTCAAATTAACAAATAATCCAAATAAATTTCATACAAATATTTCAAAAACAACAATTAACAAACCCAAATAAACAATAATTAAAATTAATACATAATACACCAAATAATTTAAATAAATAAAAACTTACCGAAAATTAAAAATACACCTTCGTGCCGATAAGCTTTGTCTACCGTTTTCCACTCCAAAACTCTATAAACCTTCGTACTCCAAGGAAAGTCTCACCGATACAAACTTGAATTTCAAAAATTAAACTAAATTTTTATTGTAAATTTTGAAATAAAATACAAAAGTGTAAGAAGAAGAGAAGATAAAGAAGGAAGAAAATAAAAGGAAGATGAAAAGGACTTATAAGTGGCGGTGGTAGAATAGCGAGAGCAGCGATGGCACACAAAGAAAGAAGAACTGGATGTGTTTTGGTAGGGAATGAAGAAAATTTTCAGGGAAGAAGGAAGAAAGAAGAAAGAGAAATAAAAAACAAGGAGCGGCGAGAAGAAAGAAGCAAGAAGAAAGAAGAAAGAAGAAAGAAAAAAAGAAGGAGGCGGCGAGAAGAAAGAAGAAAGAAAAAAAAAGGAGGTGGTAGGGTTTATAACGTGATAACACACGGTCATTGTTCATTATCAGCAATAATAACGCACAACGGTTGTGCGTTATTGTGACTGATAACGTATAGTGGCTGTGCGTTATCGCCAGCTCAACGCCACATCAGCGCCACGATTACGCCACATCTTTAAACACGATTGTTAATGCGGGTGAATGCAGTTATTAGTGATAACGCACAACCATTGTACGTTACCTTAGGTGATAATGCACAATGGTTGTTTGATAATGCACAATGGTTGTGCTTTATGGCCATTGCAGGATTAAAATAAAACCTGAGCCACTTTAGTATCCATTTTCTGAAAATGGATTAAAGAAAGAAATCAACCCAAAGAAGTATGTATCGGTGGATCAGATGTACTGTACAACAAAAAGAACAACAGAATAAGTCGAATAATCAAGAGTAAGTTTAATTTTCTTAATATTCTACAAAAGAAAATATGACTTTTTGCTTTAATAAATAATGAAATTTACTATGGTGAATTATGACAATTATTTTTTGAATATATTTGTTCTTGAAATGTTATATGTGCGATATTCTGTATACAAACACATTTGTGAATTTTGTATGAATTTAATAATATTAAGACTCGTGAGGAGATAATATCTCAAGTGAAGTTTGAATAGACATGCTAGTAAAACATAAATAATTAATCTCTTTGGTGATGAGTATAAAATAAAACTCTCTTTGGTGATGATTCACTAGCTAATTTTTTAATTTCATTAACTAGGGTTAACGAATAGTTTTTGGACTACTTAATTTATTGAACATTTTAAGTAAGCAAAATAGATAGCTAACACTAGGTGAATATATTTTTGTTAGAGAACTGCATGACTAAGTAGTACTATCTTGGTCTAGAATATAATTTTTTTTTGAATTTTGTACATGAATTAAAGATTAAGAAAATAATTCAAGTTTTTATATAAGATAATGTATTTTATGCTCAATAAATAAGGGGAGAGAGAGAGAGAGAGAGAGAGAGAGAGAGAGAGAGAGAGAGAGAGAGAGAGATAATAAATGAAGTAAAAATAGTAGAATTGAAACTACGTAATAAATATGCATTACAATGTGTAAAAAGACTTATAATTTTGATCACCTAATTTTGGCTAAAAGGATTTATATTTTCAACTAGAAATAGTACTATTAATCAACAGGTTTTCTACTTAAGAAACTTTTAACTAATTATAAGTACGTAATAGACGTTGGTACAACTTTGTTGCATTGTACATATGAAAAAATATGAATCTGCAACCAAGAAGAATAAGGGTGGAAGACAAGGGAAGAAGTGAAAGGGAAAAATTACCGGGAGATAATAAATATAATTCGAAAAATTATAAGTGTAGCACGAAAAATTTATTCTCTTCTGTAAAATTTCTCACTCTAACCCATTTTCTCTAATTCAAAACACAAATCTTTTACATTCAACACAAATTGAAGATAGATATGGATAATTTTGAATTTTTTTTTTGTAAGAAAATGTTGATTTTGAGGTAAAAACCCCTAAAATTATATTTTTTTCAATTGCGCTGAGTTTCTCACAGATGGACGAAATTCCATAGAAAATTTCTCTCAGATGATTCATAACATTTTTATGTAATACTTCATGTATAATCTCCTTTTATAATATATTTTTTTTTAGAGCTTGTCTTTTCTCCTTATAGTTTATCTTTTATTTGGTAGGTTCTATTCAATATTTAAAAAACTGACCGGTCCGAACGGTTGAATTGGGCATCGGACCTTAGACCAGTCTAATTTTCTCAAAAAACCAATAGGAAATTGAACCGGTCAAACTTGGTCACAAAATCGATTGAATTAGACCGATCATTTTAACTAGTTTTTTATTTTTTAAAATTTTCTCATTAATTTTTTTTTTTTGGGGTATTTTTGGAGTTAATAAGTTTATAAAATTCATTAATTATATTCTTTAAATTATATTTGGTGCTAAGATATTAATATATATGTGGATAAATTATTAATATATATTTATAATTTTTTATATATTTATATTAATTTTCTTTCTGACCATTGATTTGACCGATTGAACTAATAAACAAGTAAAACAGTAACTTAATCGGTTTAATCTTTAGTCTAATTTTTTTCAACAACATTGATTTTATTGCACTATCATATCTTGAAATCAGACACACCATACTAGGTGAGCTAATTCCAAAGTTATACCTAATTTCATTTAATCTTAGCAATAGATTAAAAAATAAGTTCAATCTCAACTATTACTACAATTAAAATCACGCATCTCTGGTTTAAAACTCGTCTATTTCATCCACTCTCTTCTTCCACTCTACCGGATGGGCCCTGACAATTCCCCACTATGAACACATCTAAGATGCGACAGAAAGTAGTTCAGCAGCCATAGAAAACCAATATTTGTACGGCTCATTATGAAGGCTTCATCATAATCGTGGATGACCTCCGATCTCTCTTCGATGTTGATCTTCAACACATAAGTCGATCTTTTGACATTGAGTTCTTGCTGAAGAAGAAGAAGAAGAAGAAGAAGAAGAAGAAGAAGAAGAAGAAGAAGAAGAATTTGAATTTGTTGAGAGTAAGAAACGAATACAACCTATTGGAACTTCAACATAAAAGCAAAAGGCGAAGGAATAGTAGTATCGCATGTGGGAATTCCAAAGATATAAGCATTGATAGATGGTTGATCATCATGGTGGTCATCTTGGAGCGTGGAGGACAAAGAATGGCATTCTCAGAAAATTACAGAGTAAGAAAAAATGGATTGATGCCATCTACCAATCACTACTACTATATATAATCCAAATTGTTACAGATTACACAACATTCATCAAAATGTGATACTTCTCTTTTTCTTTAAACAACCTAATCTTAAAAATCAACTGAACAATTTCTGTATATAATGATACATAGATCAACATAAATTTAATTAATTGAGTTAAATAAGGAGCTCAAAGTTGTTTCTAATATAGAATAGGTACACCTACTTATAAAAATAGACACACTCAATTATAAAAATAAGTATCTTTACTTAAAGTAACTCATATTTTATGTTATATAGAATATATACACTAGGGCTATAAATGGGTCCAGACCCTCAGGGTATCCCCAGACTCAGACCTGTACCCTTATAGTTAAACTTGGACCCAGACCTGGACCCATACCCTCTAGGGTATAAAATTTTGGACCCAGACCCGACCCTCCAGGGTCCAGGGTAGGGTATGAGTATACCCGTACCCGTATGATATTTTTCTATTTTTTTCCTATTAAACAAAAATATATAACAATGTATAATCCTAAAATAAATTTTTAACGTGATTAACATAATCTCCTCAACATTTCTTTCAACAAATACAATCATTTAACATATACATAAATGAATAGAGATATAGACCCCTTTAACTATATTAATTTCAGTTTGTAATCCAAATTCCTGAACAACCTCTGAGCAAAGAGTATATGTAATAATACGGTGTCGCCTAATAGATAAGTCAAATAGTAGCATATAAGATAGAGAACGAAAAAAAGAAAAATAAAGAAAAAGATTGTCCCTTTTGTCATGATGCATATTTTCAGTAGTTCTCTGAAATAAAAAATAAGGCAAAAATATTACTATCATAAATTGCTTTTACACGAAATGAAAAAATATATTTTTATATTTAGTAAAAATAAATTATTTGTGAAATGGCATTTGAAATAAAGTTGAAAATAAATAAATAAATAATTTGAAATAGGTTAATTGGGCCAAATCTTTCTGCCGTGCCAAATCTATGTTGTTGGCTACCCTCTTGTGGGCATCCGCTTAAACCTACTCTGGTACCCATTCGCCAGAGTGAGGAAGCCATTGGCTATGGCAGGAGATTTAAGAACATCAAGGTCGTTCTCCTGCTCCCTCAGCCCAGGGTCTGGCCAATCTTACTAGGTCCCCCTTCCTCGCTCGCTTTTTGACTTGTCTCCATCAAATAGAGAGACTCTATTTAAGACTGAAAAGGAGAAACAAAAAGAGAAAAAGACTGAAAAGGAGAAAAAAAAGAGAAAATGACTGAAAAGAAAAAGAAGAGAAAAGGACTGAAAAGAAAGAAAAAGAGAAAAGGACTGAAAATGAGAAAAAAAGATAAAAAGACTGAAAAGAAAAAGAAGAGAAAAGGACTGAAAAGAAAGAAAAAGAGAAAATGACTGAAAATGATAAAAAAAGAGAAAAGTACTGAAATGAAAAAGAAGAGAAAATGACTGAAAAGAAAAAGAAGAAAAAAGGACTGAAAAGAAAAAGAAGAGAAAAGGAGGGAAAAAAAAGGTTGGCAACAGCAGGGGTTAGAACCTGCGCTGCCAAGCAAATAAATATTTAACTTCCCCTCTTTAACCACTAGACCAGACCTCTCTATGTACCTTTAACACCTTCCATCTAGTATAATATATATAATATATATTATTATTTTATTAATACAGGTCTACGGGTATACGGGTTTGGGCATCACCATACCCTGCCCAGACCCATATAACAGTATAAATACGGGCACGGGTACGGGTACGGGTCTGCGAGTATAAAATTTAAACCTTACCTGCTAAAAACGGGTACAGACCTGTGCGGGTACGGGTAAGACCCGCCCCGTTTACAGCCCTAATGTACACCTTCTTATAAATATAGGTACTTTTAGTTATAAAAATAAGTACATTTAGTTATAAAAGTATGCATCCTTAGTTAAAGTAACTAATCTTGAATGTTATATAGAATACGGACTCCTAGTTATAAAAATAGAAACATTTAATCATAAATATGGGCGCCTCTCCTTAAAGTAACTCATCTTACATGTTATATAGAATAGGCAGACCTTGTTATAAAAATAGGCACACTTAGTTATAAAAAAAGGCATCCCTGTTTAAAGTAACTCATCTTGAATGTTATATAGAGTAGGCACTTCTAGTTATAAAAATAGGTATCACTAGTTATAAAAATAGGCACACTTAACCATAAAAATAGGTACTTCAGCTTAAAGTAACTCATCTTACATGTTATATGGAATAGACACACCTTATTATAAAAATAGACACTCTTAGTTATAAAAATAGTCACACTTAATTATAAAAATAGGCAACCCTGCTTAAAGTGACTTATCTTGAATGTTATATAGAATTGACACTTCTAATTATAACAATAGGCACTACTAATGATAAAAATAGGCACACTTGATCATAAAAATAGGCACCTCTGTTTAAAGTAACTCATTTTACATGTTATATAGAATAGGCACATATAATTATAAAAATAGGCACTCTTAGTTATAGAAATAGACACATTTACTTATAAAAATATGCATTCATGCTTAAAGTAACTTATATTGAATGTTATATAGAATAGGCACATATAATTATAAAAATAGGTACTTTTAGTTATAGAAATAGGCACATTTACTTATAAAAATACGCATTCCTGCTTAAAGTAACTCATATTGAATGTTATATAGACTAGGCACTCCTAGTTATGAAAATACACACCACTAGTTACAAAAATAGGCACACTTAATCATAAAAATAGGCACCTCTGCTTAAAGTAACTCATCTTACATGTTATATAGAATAGGTACACCTTGTTAAAAACTAGGCACTATTAGTTATAAAAATATGCACATTTAGTTATAAAAATAGGCATCCGTGCTTAAAGTAACTCATCCTGAATATTATAGAGAATAGGCACTCCTAATTATAAAAATAGGCACCATTAGTTATAAAAATGGACACACTTAATCATAAAAATAGGCACCTCTGCTTAACTCATTTTACATGTTATATAGAATAAGTACACCTTATTATAAAAATAGGCACTTTTAGTTATAAAAATAGACACAATTAGTTATAAAAATAAGTATCCCTACTTAAAGTAACTCATCTTGAATGTTATATAGAATAGCACTCCTAATTATAAAAATAGGCACCCCTAGTTATAAAAATAGCCACACTTAATCATAAAAATAGGCACATCTGTCTAAAGTAACTCAACTTACATGTTAATATATAATAAGTACACCTAGTTATAAAAATAGGCACTCTTAGTTATAAAAATGGACACACTTAGTTATAAAAAAGCTATCTTCACTTACAGTAACCCATCTTACATGTTATATAGAACGAGTACCCATGGTTATAAAAATAGGCACCCGTACTTAGAGTAACTCATTTTGCACGTTATATAGAATGCGCACCCATAATTATAAAAATATGCACTTTTAGTTGTGAAAATAGGCACTCTTAATTATAAAATTAGGTATCCTACTTATAGAAGTTAGACATATGTTAAAATATAATGAAACACTTTTCAACTATATTAAAAAAAAAAAGAGATTTAAAACATATAGAAACTACCATAAAATCTATTAATAAAACTCTAACATATTCTCATTCTCTCATCAATGGCAGATGCCAACAAAAGAAGTTTCAGAAGAGAATATGAATCCACATTATAGCATTATACTAACATAGTGCACATTGTCACTAGTGGATTCCTACCTTCAAGTCTCGGCTTGCAGGATAAGAGCAGGTCAGATGCTTAAGTCAGTACCAAGACCATGAATAAATAGTAATAAAGGCAAGAACTATGAGAGTTGGGTCCAAATTTAGAGGCTAAGTCCCAGATTGCAAGAGAGTCTAAAAGAAAAGATAGAGAAGTGTACCTATTTATAGAGAGAGATGCTTCAAGGAAAGTTGTGGAGTTCCCATGTGGGACTCCAAAGGCTTTCCCAAGGGCTCAAAATCCCATATTCCATCATTATCCCCTCCAAAAAGATTGTCATATATGAAATTATGTCAAATGTTGCAAGTCCCTTCTGAAAATAATTACACATTAGAAAGCAATTCAAAAGTCAAAATGTTGCATTTCGACGTAATCAAGATGTTCAAGTGTAAAACTCGCAAGTTAGTGAAACACGAGTAGTGATACGGGCATGAGTCTCGTGAAATAATAATATGGGTGATTCCCATGACGCAACAGGTTGTTCCCGTGATGACACGAGCGACGCCCATGTGGTACAGGTTATTCCCAAAAAGACATAGGTTCCCAAAGTATGTTTCAAAACTTGGAGTACAAAACTAGTCTAACTTTTAAAGGTTGCAAATGAGTTGCAAAAACATAATGTAATCAAGAGAATTTAATTAAAATATTGACTTCCCTTATTTTGAACCATTTAAGAAGATGAACCATACTGTCTTTGATCCTGATCGAAGGGTAGTATATCCATACTCCCTCTTTGAAGAAAGCTCCGACTTCCTAATAACTTAAAGTAGTTTAGGAAGAAAAAAGAAATAATAACAAATTCAATAAAATTAAAAATTAACTAGCACTTTAAAATGTGCTAATATGGGTGAAAAGTTGATCCCGAGATGCTTCAATTAGGTGTCCCTTACTCGTGAAGAAAGGTTGTCCTGGTCACCAAAATTTATTGGTGTTCTCATCAGCCTATATGATATGGTACTATTATTTGATGTTTATTTTTTGGAGCAAAAGCTTGAGAACTACGTAATTCAAGAATGTTAAATTGTGGGATTCTATAGAACTTTTCAATGATTAAGGTCAACGTGGATGGAGGAGATAATGGATCATTCATATTCCCACGTTGGAAGAGGCGATTGTTGTAAGGAACTGTAATGCAGGAAGTAAGATAGATAGAAGGTAGCGTGTGAAGCTTTATCCAACTAACATTATATCAAATTCTAATTCTTATCAAAATTATGTATTTGTACCTGGATCTATAGTATAATTTATCGGTTTTATTAATAAAATATATTAAATTATGAATATTATATAGAGTGTCACTAAACATATTACTGACGATTCGAATCTATTTTAAACCTAGAGAATTTATTGCATTTCTATCATCTCTCATTGTTTGACCCTAATTAGAGCTGTAAATAGAACTTTGTGAGCTGGCTTAGATTAATTGTAATTTGATTCAAACTATGTAGTGAACCTTTTAGGGTTCTCTTGAATTGGATTTGAATAATCCAATATTTTATTTTTTATTTTGGATCACACCATTTCTCTCACAAACAATTCACCTTTTATGCTTTCTCAATAAAAAATCGACTTTTTACTATATTTGGCCCTTTTTTTAAAAAAAAAAAAAAAGCTACTAAAGTGCCCATAATTTTTTTAAAATCTTAGTGTGGCCATAACGCGAACATTGTATGAATTATCTTTAATGATAACGCATATAGTGTGTGCGTTATCCCTAATTAGTAATTAAAAAATCGTGATTATGAAATATTAATAATGTGGCATTGACAGGGCATGACTCGACAGTGTGTGGATGATATCGCATCTAGCGTATGCGTTATCAGTAGTAATAACGCACCTGTCATATGCGCTATTCTTATTGATAACACACACAACATGTGCATTATCATTAACTAGAATGTTAAATGTTCGAAATCCTGGTCATCATCTTCTTTCTCCTTCTTCTTCAAAATATTTCCGCCAATGTACTCTTCTTCCTCCTTCTCCGCCGCTGCCTCTTGCTTCCTTCTCTTCCTCTTCTTCTTGCTTCCTTCTCTTCTTCTCTTCTTCTCTTCTTCTCCTTGCTACCTATATACTTGACTTAGCCAAAATCAGAAGAACACTGAAAAGAGCACAAGAATGGCAGAGGAAGCTCCAAAATTCCACCAAAGCTAATACCAAAGAAAAAAAAGATCACTCAAGACTACAAGATTTTATGAAAATGAAGTGATCATGTTAAAAAGACCTTGAAGACAAGAAGAATGGTTGGGGGTAACTTACAAGGTATTCATATAAAACTCCCAAACTTAGATCTTTGATTTTTGATAAATTATATTAGCTCCTTAGAAGAAATATTTTTGAGAAATTATCCTTAAAAAAACTAAGTGCTCTTGATAAAACTTTGATGATTTAAAAGTGTTACATGTTTTAAAGTTGCATCAAGAATGTACGTTTTGAAAGTGAAGGAAAATCTGTAGTTTATAGGAAAGCCGGTTGTCCAAATTTTTTTCTAAGTCTAAAAACCGGTCATTCGGTTTTCTACTTCTTAGAAAATCGGACGTCTGAATTTTCCTTTAAGCCTTTAAAAATCGGTCATCCGATTTTCTGTTTATCAAGAAAATCGGACGTCTACTTTTTAAAATCGGTTGTCTGCTTTGTATTTGTACTGTAAAAAAAATTACCGTTGCTGTTGATAGTAATGACTAGTTTTTTACCTTCACATATAAAAGAGCTATTGATCAGCTATAAATATCAAGTAGTTGAAGAACATTTAAGAACAATTTTAAAAGCATTAAAGAGCACATTTTGAACATTCTTTATCATACTAAAACAAAAAGAAAAAAAAAACTCCTTGGAGCTGCATTTATTGATCATCTTTCAAAGAAGGAAGAAAGGAAGTTTGTAGAAGCATTGAGCAAAGTTGTATCTTTCTCTTATCAAGCTTATTTGGTAATTTATTCCATCTCTACTCTTTCAACTTTATTTGTGATCAAATGTTTTGTGAAAAAACCCTTCGTGATCCTTTCATATTTTGTTATATTGTTTTGTTTTGTGAACTTTGAGGTTTGTGTACAAAACCCTTGAAGGGTGATCCTCATTGTAATATTGTGTAAAGACTTGTGTTTAGTGAATTTGTGAAATTCTTGAGTTGAGTCTCAAGGTAGTAGATATAGCTCTATTGAGAGAGTGAACTACTATAAATCCTTTGTCTTCCTCTTTTGTGGTTTGCACATTATCTTTATGTTTATTGTTTAATCCTTATTCATAAAAGATATTTTGTTTAGTTAGGAATTTTATTAAAAAGAGTTATTAAATTATTCTTCAAATAAAATAAGAGGTTTTATTTATAATTCTCCAAAAAGTTTTTAATTAGCAAAAAACCTTATTCACCTCCTCTAAGATTTTTCAATTCTGACCTTTGACTCATATGGTAAATTTTTTATTGTCAAGTTTTATCAACATTTTAGAAGCACTTAACACTATCCTAAAAAAAGTCAGGGTCTTATCTTTAAAAGCTTTAGTTGAATTAATATTCAACAAAATTGTTAAGTACTTCAACCAGCACCGTTAGGAGGCCCAAATCTTTATGCATCCATTTCCATCAGGAGTTTTTGATAAGTTTCTTTGAATTGAATTAAAATAAAGAGACCATATAGTTACACCGTATAATCCACGAGCTGGTATTTACATGGTTAAGTCTCCGATACAACTTGATCGTCACGACAACAACGTTTACACTTTAAAAATTGCTGAAAAATCGTGCAATTGTGGTAAATAGCACGAATATACATTGCCTTGTTTTCATGCTCTTTTAATTTATAAAGATAATGGTACAAGACCTGATGCTTATGGCTAGACATATATTCGTGAAAAACTTACTGACGAACAAACCAATCTAATATTTATGCGGTTGTGCATGAGGACTTTTGGAGAAATACTCTTTACAATTTAACATTCTATCTTTCAAATATGAACAATCAACAGGGCGAAAACAGGGTATAAGGTTTCGTAGAGAAATGGATTATCGAAATCCATATTTCTCCTCCAAGGTGTAGCACATGCCGAATGCCCGGACATAATAAAAAAAATTGTAATAACCCTGGTTGAAGCAAGGTATAAGTTTATTCTTTTTCAAAGTGTTGTGATACTTTAGAGTTTATATTAATGATATTTCTTTTTCGAATTTCTTCTAAGTACTTTTTTATAAATTCTTTTACTTAAATCGATTATAAATTATTATAGTAAAATTTACAACAAGTGAC
The DNA here is from genome assembly GCA_028651295.1 of Catharanthus roseus. NCBI lineage: Eukaryota > Viridiplantae > Streptophyta > Magnoliopsida > Gentianales > Apocynaceae > Catharanthus > Catharanthus roseus. The sequence goes on along the minus strand of JAPQWS010000048.1, from coordinate 3,776,699 downwards.
AAAAATATAAAATATTTTAAATTAATTATAAATTATTATAGTAAAATTTACAAAAAGTGACAATAACATAAAATACTTTAAATTACTTCTTCGTACCTTTTATGAAGTTTTTTGCTTAATTGGATATAATTATTATCATAAAATATACATCAAATGACATAAATAAAATAATACTGTCTTTTTTTAAAAAAAATTAATTATAAGTTTTGTGAAAAAAAAATGATGTAGCAGATAAGACACAGAAAATGCATTATCCTTAATCATAACACATTTCTCGTATGTGTTATCAACCACATTAGCTGATTAAGGAGGAAAATGCAGGTTTAGTGATAACGCACATCGCGTGTGCGTTATTTTTAATGATGACGCACATGGTATGTGCATTATTGGTCACACTCAGATTAAAAAAAAGTTACGACTGTTTTAATGGTTTTTTTTTTAGAAAGAGCTAAATATAATAAAAATTCTTAAAAAACTATATATTTTTTAGTTTTAAATTTAATCCAATTGGACCTTAATAATGGGTTCACTAATAATGAGGCGACCCGTCGGACTCGAACCAAGTTCAACCTACCATTTCTTTTAGTAATTTTTTTTTTTTTTAAAGTTAAGCTGAGAACTAAGTAGAAAATGAGATAAATTTTTATTTTTTAAAAATGATTTGAAGCTAATTATTTAAAAACGACAAACCATATTTATTCCTTAAACTATTTCATGATAACCTTTTTTTAGCTAATTCTAAAATACTAATCATATATTGATGTATGTTAACATGAATATTGATTAACATAAGAAAAATTAGTAAAAAAAATCCTTCAACTATTTATGTTTTGTCGAAGATTAATATTTTTTGTTGCCATTTACACTCATCTAATATTTACATGTGAAGGAAAATACCTTTACAACAGAAGCCAATATGTAGTGGCGGAATTGCTCACATAATGTGCACGGGCCATTAATAAAGAGGTAAATTTGACATAACAGTATACATTTTCCCTTCAACCCAAATAAATACTTTACCATAACTTAAATATATATTATATATACAATTTTTACGTGTCCGCATTTTAAAAGCAAAGAGGAATATGCATTTTATCTACTATGCTTATTTTACTCCTTCATTATGATCCATGTGCGCATCACGTTAACAGTTCCATCACAACACACCGGTTTCGTTGTATTAAGCATTTTTAATCACTTGTAAATAGTAGAGGAACATAAATAGCAAAAAGAAAAAAAAAGATACATCTTCGAATTTGTGAAACCTAAATATTTGAAGGGTATTTTAATTGATTTCTCTTAATATAAAATAATAAAATTATTTATTCAATCATTTTATTTAGATTAAAATGATTTTTCTAATTTACGATTTATTATACTCTTTTTGTTAAATTATGAAACTCGATCGTAAAGAATTTAATATACTTGTATCTTAGGTGATAATTTTTAATTAGAAAGTTTAAATCATTACTAAATCTTAGGTGATATTTAGTAATGAATATATATCCTTTATGAATTATTCATATCAATAAATATTGGGAAAATTTATCTTCTAACTTATACTCATCAGAGAAGTTACACTTGAACTAATAATATTATAATATATGAATAAAATATGTGCAATGAGTCTTAGTTGCTAATTGTATTTTTTAAATAATGTGACATCTTTATTATGGCTTCTAATATTATTGGTCTATGTGTTTTAATATTATTAGTTCATGTGTAACTTATATTAATGGATAAAAATTACTCATTGATCAAGGTAAAATTTGTCATAAATATGACATATGATTGAATACCCTCCATTTTTGTTTGCTTGTCATATTTTGGTATCATGCTGTTTGAGAAAATAGAAAGTTTTAGATGTTTTTATCTTGTATAGACTAGAATGCTTTTCAAAAGTTTATCTCATTATTATTTTTATTAGATTCCATGTTAGAAGAACAAAAAGAAGTTGAAATTTATTATTAATGGGAAGATATAATAGAAAAAAATTCTTCATATATTGCCTTGAAATTAAAATATGACAAGTAAAAAAAAAAAAAATAGAATTTTCATAATGTGACAACTTAAAAACGGGAGGGAGCACTAATCAAAAGTGTTGGCAACTAAATTAAGTATTACTTAACAAAAAAGTTAATGTAATATATATGATACAGTTGGGCGGAGGCTAAAGAAGTTGAGCTCGCTTAGGCCGAATTACAGCCCAAAATAAGCTCTCCAATTAGGCTAACCCCAATCCAACATGTAAGAATTTTGGGTTCCATTATGCATGTTACACAATCCAAAATTCCAAATACATCCCTTACCAACCACAGGGAATTAAACCAGCCCAAACTTTTACGAATTCACAATTGTAAGGCATTCGGCCCAAACCTAATCTCAAACCCATTTTCCCAATCCACACAAAACCCTAAAACCATCAAATCAAATACTTGTTAGGGCTCATCCTTCCATCCGGTGCTCTCCCATTTCACCTAATCAGACGCAGATAACACAGAGAAAGAAGGGAAGAAGAAGATGCCTGCCGGACACGGAGTGAGGGCTCGTACTAGAGATTCCTTCTCGAGGGGATTCAGAAAGCGTGGGACGATCCCGTTATCAACTTACCTCCGGATCTTCAAAGTCGGAGACTATGTTGACATCAAGGTTAACGGTGCCGTTCACAAGGGCATGCCCCACAAATACTATCATGGCCGCACTGGTCGCATCTGGAACGTTACCAAGCGCGCCATTGGTGTCGAAATCAACAAGCAGGTTCTTTTTTTTTTATTATTATTATTACTTTTGCTTTTTTGACATTTACTTTTGTACTTGTTTTTCTGGTTTTTGTGAATTTTGGGATGCATATATTATGTTTAGAGTACTGTTGATCTTCTCTTCTGTATTTAAATTGGAGTTCAGGTTTTAGTTTAGTAGATGTTAATTCGGGTTGAGGTTTTACTGATTTCCTTGCTTTTCTGCATTGGTGGTGCTTATTTATGAGCTAATTGAGCATCTGATTGTGACATTGGGCTCTGTTAAGCAACTTTTCTTGATAATTTATATCTATATCTGTAGTTCTTGTAGTTTATAGTTGTGGTAGATGCATATGAATTGCTGCTGGTTTCGTTCTCTGTTTTTCTACTCCAACCCCCAATAGTGTTTGTATACCCTTACTATTATTGCCCAGACTGGATTATTGACTGCACAGAGTTTTAGATAATGGGAAAATGTTGGGTGGCAATGTACTTCGTTTGATTAGATGATTTTGTATTTTGATGAGACTTGCTTTATCCAAGCTGATTATGGTTGTGTGCCTGAGATTTAGGTCCGTAATAAGATACTGAAGAAGAGGATTCATGTCCGTGTGGAGCATGTTCAGCAATCTCGATGCACTGAGGATTTTAAACTGAGAGTAAAAAAGAATGATCAATTGAAGGCTGAGGCAAAGACCAGAGGTGAGACTATCAGCACAAAGAGGCAGCCTGTTGGTCCCAAACCCGGCTTTATGGTGGAAGGTGCGACATTGGAGACTGTTACACCTATTCCATATGATGTGGTTAATGATCTCAAGGGAGGGTATTAATTGTTCTTGTTTATTAACGGTATCTCTAAATCGGTTGTTCTTGTTTATGATTCAAAAGCTAAAGACTGGATCAAGTTTACCGAAATCTTCCTTTATTTGCTTTTGACATTTAGTTGTCCAGTATCGCAGATACAGTATTTTGCAATATTAGTTTAAAGTTTTGTTGTTTGCGAGTAATGCAAATCTATTGTATGCATTTTCAGGGGCCATTCTTACATTTCCAGGGTATGTTTATGTTCATTATTATGTTATCTTAAGTTTCTGGGATTTTCATTATGTTTGTGGAAAGTTTGTGAATTGGACAAGGGAGATGGAAGGATTAGCGTTTCTGGGTTTTTTCTTATTATTTACAGACTAAGAAAGGAAGATTTTGCTTGTGTCTTCATATTAGAAATTATTGATGGAATTTGATTTTAAGAATTGTTTTAGGTGTTTTCTTAAAGTAATTTTTTTTGGGGAGAATTTCGTGTTTGGGTTTAGGGGACCAATACCATTGCTTTTGCCTATAAAATGCTGTTGATGACTGCGAAATTATTTATACATTTGCAGCAAATTGCAGTAATAACAAGTATTATTGTGAATTAAAAAAATTTAAGGGTCCTCTTGGTTTTTTTAGAAGTAAGGAAAAAGAGAAATGGGTTTTAGAATTTTTTTTTAAATTCCGTTTCAAAATCAGAAGTGTATGTCTTGCTTAAGAAATAAGGAAAAAGTAACATATGTACCTAACATCTATCATTTCAACTTATATTGAAAAGAATGTTTTAAGTCTCCTATTTCATTACGTGAACATAGTTAACAATGTTCATTTACTGTTTAACATTAAATATTATTTTTTAGTGTTCATTTACTGTTTAACATTAAATATTATTTTTTATACGAACTTCAGGTGATTATTACAAAATTAACTATCATAGTTCTTTAGTGAGCATTGTTGTCATCATTCTCACCAAACTCCATTTCATATCATCCTCTTAATCTTCATCCCCTTCCATTTCATGTTCATCCTCTTTTTTTTCTCCTCCTTCCTCCTCGAATTCTTCCCCTTCTTTTGGCCAGTCCTCAGTCGTTTCATTTATTTGGCCATCCAGGTTTTCATCAGAAGCTTCCTCTTGTGCCACATCATCGTTCTCAGTATCTATTCTATAATCCGCACCATCAATTTCGTCATTGACAGCATGAACATCACTGTTGATATTCGCTCTAGGAACACCTTGACCATCTCCTTCCCCTCTTTCTTTCTTTGCATCTTCTCTCATCGAACATATCCTTCACGCACGGAACACCTTCTATTCTCTACACTTTTACCGTTATTTTTTTGCCAAAACTCCTTGTTCTTTGTCTTCTCTTTATTCAGTGACTCTTTCAGTGCTTCTATTTCAATGTCAAGTTAGGCAAATTTGTCAGCGATGTCGGCAAGGTTCAAAGTGTTGGCATCCTTGTCCCTTTGGTATTTGATTTCGGCAAGGTTCATTTTCTCGAAGAAACTTTCAACTTCACACCCTTTCTCATTTGAAACAACAACCCAAGCGGCTTCTACTAAAGCCGTGATAATTGTGCCATACGGCAAGTTCTTGGATTTATGAGTCAAGGTGGCTTTCACATTGTAAATAAAAACATCTCCTAAAATCAAGCACTTCATTAGTCAATGCCTTTGCCATTAGAATCTTCTCGGCCGGAGAGAATTCCTTTGATTTGTGGCATTTGATATATTGGATAATAACAGAGCCAACTACTCTACCTAACAATGTGAGATTGTTTTGGGTTTTTCCTCGTATCCGCCATAGGAGTTTCAGAAGGTCATTAATCATAACAGAAGTAAGTGAAATCTCCACTCCCTTGACATAAGATCTTAACTAAATTTCACCCAATTCTTTTTTGTGACCCCACAGTTGGCATAGAACCAACGGACAATGGATTTCCTAAAAACATCAAGTTTAAATAAGTTTTTCCATCCCCGTCTCCTAACAATACCTTGGAATTCCTGAATGTGATTCAAATCACTCATTATCGGTACTTGGCCGTATATAATGCCTCTGTTATTAAACTGTCTATGTCTTTCAAATTCTCTACATATGAAGATATTTAAATTTGTTGATGACATGTCCTTTAACTTCTTTGTTATAGCATCATCAGTTGGTAACCGAGGAATCTCCCTGAATAACTTTTCATCAACTCGGTTTGAAGAACTAGATTTGCCTTTTCTGAAATTTGGGTTCATGCTTCTTGTAGGCATTTTTCTGTTTCGGTGTAAGGATTTTTCTGAATATATGAGATAAAGGATTGCAAAGCTATTTGTGTGATTTCACATTGTGCAAATACTTTCTTTATAGCCGTCGACATTGAAGAGTCACGTTGACACATTTTCCCACCCCTCGTAACTGCCATGATCATTTTCAAGGTCATTTTTTTAATGATTTATCCTATATTCGGTGAATTATTTGTAGTGTGTAAGGGTTTATTGCAGCTTTCTAGCTTTGAGAATAAACACAACTCCCACATTTTTAAAAGGCTTTATTAAAAAAAAGACGATGTGTCCTTTCATGTCAATAAATGAGCCGGTTACAATACATTTTTCCACTCTCCTCAATTGTCATTATTGCACATTTCACACCATTTTAAAATGTCATAATTGCACTTCTTGAAAGATAATGAATAAGTCATTTGACATGTGAGCCAATTTTCCACTTGTTATAACGTTTGTCAGCCATGTGTTGTAACCCATTTGTTTTCTTTTTTTTTTTTTTTTTATTTTGTTTTATTCCTAATTGTATTTCTTAACAGACGTGTATATCTTCATAATAAAAAGAACAAATATAAAATATGTGTTACAAAATAATATATTAATCTTTATAATAATATGCTTCATAAAATATATTTTATATGTTAGAAAAGGTTCACATCCTTCATAATAATAGGCTTCATATCCATACCGCACAAAAAGCATAGTAGTACATCACATAACTTCTGGGAAAACAACTTTTGGGAAAACAAAAACATATGCGACCATTGCTTACAAAAATAAAATACATTCCGAACATTCGACTCTAGAGATTAATAATCAAACAGAATCATCTCAAATATACACAACGTTTACCATGGAATTTAAATTCAGCAATGAGATCAGATTTTCATCTTCCTCTAATAAAATTGGGTTCAAGGCGGTCGAAGGCTGACTGACATTTACCTTCTTCCTTGAACTTGAAGGTTGATTCACCGATCCTTGAGTCGAACCTTCACCAAATAACTCTTCCATCACCACCACCAGTCCTCGTCGACACAGATTTTGGTCAATCAGAGTTTGAACTATTTCTACTTTGCCTAAGCTTCTTCACCTCTTCATCAAACAAATACTCAAGCGTGAAATAATACTTTTCACCAAAAATTAATTATCGGGTGGCAAACGTATTGGCATGTCATGAAAATTGTTAAAGCTCATACATTGAATTTTTTTACCTTATAATAGGAACAATAAGAAAAGTGATGCAAACCTTCTTGTAATCTTCCCACTGTTCCTCACTTTTGGCTATTTTAACTCTATTTGATTCATGATCCCAATCAAACAAGGCTGTTTCAACATTTCTCCAAATTGAATGAATCTCGTCATCATTTCATCCAATTTGGCAAATACCATCTCTTCTGAAATATCGAATTTGAATTGACAAAACATTTTCATTGAAACCCTGTGTATGAACCATTTCTCGACACCGTTAGGGAAACACCCGTCCCCGATTAGGTCTTTAATCATTTGCAACATTTTGCGTTCCAATTTAGGTGTCCATTCTCCATTTTTGTTAATCACCGAGCAAGCACTAGAGTTCTCAGCCATTTTTAGGTGGTGCAAGCAAACTGACTGATATTGATGAATGTGGTTTTTTTAGACGAACATACGACAATAAATAGAGGTTAGAGAATAAAATGAGCTTTTTTTTTTTTTTTGTCATTTCTTGAACAAAAAGATTTGTCTCATGCCCTAAGATTTTCCTAATGGGAATTTTTTTTTAGCCGAATATATGGCAATAAATATCTTTTTGTAAGGATAGATTTCACTTTTTTGTCATTTTTTTTCATAAACAATTTTTTGTCACTTTAGAAAGGATGTACTTGGATTTCCCTGATGTTACCCAATTTCATCAATTTTCCCCATGAGGAATGATGATAAGTATGAACTACTTTTTCTTTATATGTTTTTTAATTATAATTTATGAGGAAAGTACAATATTACAACTACTCCCATTTTTTTATATATTCCAAAAGAACAACTTTGGGTCATTTCCTTCTTTCTTTTGGATCTGATGTTACCTTTATATAATTTCAATGCAGAATAGAATATCATCCAGAGTATTCTTGGCATCGTATCATTCAAACAGTGTCTTGTATGAACGACAAAGAAAATAAAAAAAGAACTTTACTATGAAAATTAATGTCAACAATGAAAAAATTGCTTCTACTTTTAATGTCCAGATTGCATTAATTACAAACAGTCTTTTGAATAGGATAAAAAACAAACAATTAACTTTGTTGGACTAGATCATCCCACAAGGCAGCTGATATTTTTTCTCGAAATTGAGCCTAGACAGCTAGTTCGTTATAGGATAACCCCAGATGATACATTTCATATACCAATGGAATTATTCGACGACACGTTCTCTTGGTCTTCGAATTCACTGAAGTATTGGTCATCAAGGTTATTTTCACGAATGAAGTTATGAATGAAGCAACACGCAAAAGGAATATTACATCGCCTTGATAACTTTTAAGGTGGCATGCCTTGACTCAGAAGAGGAAATTGACAAAGCACTGAAGGAACATTCAACTACATTATAATCAATGAATGTCTGTGGTTGAAGAGTTCATGAGGGTCACAATAATTTGTTTGGCGTCGAAAGCGACCACGGTGATAGTTTTTCCCTTGATATGGTGTGAGAAAACCTGACTGATTTGTATAACCGGCGTCTACCAAGTAGTACTTCCCTGAAAATGAATACTGCAAATCGTTAAAAATTAAAGACAATGAAACTGAAAATGTAGTAACATATAGTATAAGAAAATTTAATTATTATTGTAAGAAGTGAACTAGTGGGAGGCCAAAGGAAGTTGGGATTTGAAGTGACTACGTGCGTAAATACACGTGAGTCATGTGCACTTTCTTCCCATCCGGCATAGATAAACACAAATTGCATATCATGATCGATGGCTACTAGTACATTTTGTGAGATTGTGTACTTTCTAGTCTGGTATACCTCCATGTTTTCGGCAATTGTCTATGCAAATGTATTTGTGCCGTCAATAGCTCCAACAAAGCCCTACAACATATGAATGATGTCCATCATGATTCTCACAGTTTCACATTTTCATGCAAACTTTTAAAACAAAACTTGGAAGAAAGGGGAGCCGTATACATGGAAGAAAGAATAACGGTTCAGATTGCTCAAAATACAATCATGTAACGATTATAGAGGATGTTCAACATTCGACTTATTTTTTTAATCTGACGATGCACAGTCTCTGTTGATCGTTGGAACCTTTCAGCTGCCGGTGAAAAAAATACAAGAACGAGATTTCGAACAAATCACTCCTAAATGAAGCAGTCACACCAGTTGGCAAAGTGGCATTAAGCATCCCGAGCGGAGGTGGTGACACACAACGACCAATCCTGAAAGACCACTCTCTTCCCCCAGGAACTCTAAATGATTCACCCGGAAACCAAAGGCGAACGGGGCTCCCAGGACGGGACATCTAGCAGAATGCAAGCAAGCTATTTAAACCACGTCGACCCCTTTGTTGTTTTTTGTTAACCCATCTACCCTCTTCAACCAATTTATTGCAAAGAAACATGAACGAAAGTTGGTTCATGCTTGTCATACATTCGTATCGGATGATCTTGTAGCATCTTGTCAATTCACATTCTTCCTGTTAATATAGAAGTTCAGCAAGGAATTTTTGTAGGGCCTAGAAATGAAAGGTTTGACATTTTCGCTAACATTGACATGTCTTCCATAAGATCCATGTCTTCAATGTCATCGTCATTGTCAACAGTATAATTACCACTGTTGACAGTGTACTGACCACTGTCGACAGAATACTAGACATTTTCCACAAAATCGTGTCTGTATATTTTGAGCTACCTTCCAAAATGAACAACGAAAATAACTGAAGAATATATTATATCAATACTTGAAAATGAAGCAGTCAGATAGTAATGAAAATTATAAAAATTACAAAATTGTTCACAAACAATCTCGGAAATAGATATAATTCGAATGATAAAAAAAAAAGGGAAACTTCATTCATTTTCGGTCATTTCTAGTCACTCAACAATGTCATGCCTAAATCCATTCATGGCAAAGTCCACCCTTCCATCCTTTCATATTCAACCTAAACTTTCCTATTCTCAGGCACCTTGAAGCAATCTCCAGCCTTAAGCTGAATTTTCTTCGGCGTTCTCCCACAATCCTCCTTGAACAACCGCATACATTCTCCAATACTATATTTTGCTCATTTCAGCCTTCTCCTTTTTCGAGTGCTAGATATCTGCAATATTGCTCCAAACCGTGCTCTGTTACTCTATTGTCTTTATCTTTGAATTTGAAAAAATACTGCTATTTTTCTTCCGAATGGAGAATGCCTTATTCATAATTTTCCTTGTAAACTCTTTTGATTTGCTGGGTTCGGCAGGCATTTTCCCTTTGGAGCTTTCAGTCTCCATTGTAGTGGGTAATTGAACGTCGTCCTCGCAGTATGTTTCCTTCTCAACAAAGTCCATGTCATGAAAAGGCTTCAAAGAATCATAGAGTTCTTTGTTCTTAAGCATTTCTTCTTCTTCATCAATGGGGAGTGCTATGTCTGAAGATCTTACATTCAAACCTTTTGCTCCACTGTCCCAAAAAATGATTGTCAATGTGTTGTACATTGGAACACCACTTTTCCTATTTCCTTTGCATTGGGGTGTCTCTGTCAAGAGTTAAGAGTTGATTCATCAGTTAGGATTGATAACATAGTTCTAATAAAATATTGAAACAAGCTAATGAAAAATATACTAACCCTGAGTATATTGCCCAAATATTTTTCACGACAGCATATGTTACACGTCATATCATCCCAAGTAATGCCGGTGACCTCACTATCTTCGCAGATATCTTTCGTAATCATATATCTTCTTCGCAATAAAAAAAAATTTTTTGTTTTCAGATATTTAGCTTCGAATGTTATATTGCATGTTCTGCTAAAATCAGTTGCTAATTTTACCCATACTCGCTTATCAAGTTTTCTTTCAACCCACTTTCGTCCATCAACTTCTATTGCAACAAATGAGTAATATATTCACGAGCTAACTGGGTTGGCCATTTTCCTCTTCTAAGACTATTCACTTGTTTTTGTAAAAGAATGTTCTCATCCATCTATATTGTTATTTGTGAGAGCAATGCAATAGAGGACGAAGTATAAGAAGAAATAATACACCAAAAAATGGGCAAGAGCGAATACGAAATTTGACCTTTCTTCTCTTCAATTTAGCAGAATGTGAACAAAGATGTTGTTAGATTCGGTTGAAGAGTGTGTATCATCTAATGATCGCTTGCAAAAACAACTACAACACTACCAACATTCATGTCATTGAAAAAGCCAGAAGCGTATGAAATAATGAAGAATAATTTGAAAAACAATGAGAGTGCAAATATGTTACACTTGGATGGGCACTCGAATCCAGTGCGTAGACTGTAGTGTTTGGTGGAAGCTATTATCATCAAAATACATAATATGTATAGTTAATGCGCTTAAACAAGTAATAACATGTCGACATAAACAAAACGTTGTCTACAACAGTATAACGTGTAAGGGTTTCACCTCTCTGAAAATTTAAAATTTATCTGAACCACATAAATTAAATGAAAAGAACATATGATATACTCATAATACAATGAAATTAACAACATTACACCATGAACAGTCAATTTCTTGCCATTTACCACAAGTAAAGTCAAAGTATGTCAAAATGAACTTACAAGAGAAAGTTTGAAAGAGAAAAAAAAAAAGGTACTGGAGCTGACTATGCTCGCTTGGGAAGTTGGAGTTTGGTAAAAAAGGGAGTAGATGTCCAACGTTAGGGTTGAGATGCATTTTTGACAATAAATATGGCTATATAAAGGAAGATTGATTTGCGGAGGAAAAAGAAAACGAAGAACAGGGAGAACTGTTTTATGATGTACGGAATATGACAGTTTCAGTATTTAATTTGGAGCTCAAAAAATGTAGGTGGGGTAATAATAAGATTGTTGATAGAGTACATGTGATGGATAGATTTTGTTTTGCTCATTTAAGTGTTAAAAATAAATTAAAAAAGCCCATACTTTGATCCATTTCTTTTTTATTCCGAAATAAAAAATGAGCTAATCCAAGTAATTTTTATGGATATAGCGAGGCTAAAATGTAATCCAAGAGGATCTAAAATTAGTGAGAATTAGTTGGCAAAAATATTATTAAACTTGTCATCTTTTTATGATCCAAATCATTTATTTTTTGTCCTTATTTTTTAATTTACATTTTATGAGTGACAAAAATAAAGTAAAATTCTTTTTTCTTTTTGTTGTGAATTATTGATTTATTTTAATATTGTTTAGTTTTGAGATTTTTTAAAATCTCGTAAAAATTAAAGCAAAAAAATTCAGTGCGTAGAAAGTAAAAAGTGAATAAAGATTTTAAGATATTAATGATTGTGTAATTTTTATGATATTTGTATACTTGTTTACACTTTACATATCACCTCTTTAGGAATTTTAAGTTGCCTATGGAATAGGTAAATATACAAGCAAAAACTATAGGGTACAAAATCAACATTGCAGCTACAAGAGGTAATCTATCTCGACTATATCCAAAATAATCTTTCAAAAATGCCGTCACAGTTTTGACTTCTCCAAACACCTCGATTTGCCGGTCAATATCTCCATATTGCGAAGTAAGCAAAGCATTTAAACTCCAAGATGTTGGTGTTAAATAGTGCAGCCAAATCCACCAGTCTGGAATACGCTACAAAAGGAAAAAAAAGTAATTGAGTAGGTAAAGATTTGAATAAAGTGTCGTTTTAAGTTATAAAAACTAATCTAATACTAATTAAGGTAGAGAAAGTATATAGTTATATACGTTTTTCTTGATTTAATATTCGAGTTAGTGATAGTTCTGATGTTACACTAGACAAGGTTCTATTTCAAAACTCAACACAAAATTCTCAATACCAAACAGGTTATATTTCGAAACACGAATAATTTAACTTTTTACTGAATTTTAAGAAAATCTCAAAACTGAACTTTATCCAACTATACGTTATAATATAATTGCAGAGAAAATGCTTACCGGTCGGGGAATGAGGAAGCCAGCCAGAAGATTGAACATGGTGTAGAAAGATGATTGTAAGATAGCAGCTACTGAAAAGCTTGGCGTGATGGCAATAAGCATCATTCCCAGGTAATTGAAGTACAGAATTGTACAGAACATTGAGTAAATGTACCAAAAGAACTTGTAAGCAGACCAATAATATCCAATCATTGGATATGTGATCACTGAAAATGCAATCGTTAGGATGAAGATATAGGGAATCTCAATTATAACCTGCCAAAAAAAAAAAAAAAAAAGAAAAAATTGCAGTGGATTAGTATTATTGTAGAATCAGCCTCTTTATGAAGTCAAATGAAGAACAATTTATTTCCAGTTGCTGCATACCTGGGCAAGTGGATAAGCCCAATGAGCATACATTCCTGCAAATCTTTCTCTATAAAAGACAATTCTTTCTGTCGTGACGTACGGTAAAACTGATGAGGCAGTATTGATACCACAGAAGAGTACGGCACAAAACATCGAGCCCATTATACTGAATACGGTCTGCTGATTGGTTCTATCAAATGAATAGAGGAGTATCAGTAAAAGTATAAGCATAATAATGTAAAGGAAATGGAATCATATGACAGTGAATTTCATCGAAAGAGATGGATTAGATGACTCTATTTATGAAAATGATATGATAGATTCAGTAGTAGAACATACATTTTCTTCCCTTGGTTCCAATATAATAATCCAAGGACCAAAGCTGAAATGAACATGAACATCAAGCGCATCAAATTGTATGAAGGACTTCTCCAGTAAGACAAATATTGTTTCCAGAGGCAAGCTCTGAACTGTCCCCAACTGTTTTGAGGAAAACGCGTTGGAAAATGTAGATCTTTAGAACCAGGCGGTGGAGCACTAAGTTGCTTTGCTTGCTCTTTGTTATACCTATAGAACCAAAAAATATTTGTAAATTGGTTGCTTCGGCCTTTGACCAATACGACATATGAATCCAGTGAAAGAATTAAATGGGGATATGAATATAGGTTGTGTGTTGGACTCACTTGTATAAAGCAGACTGCTTGTAAATCTCAGCAAAGTCTACGCCAAGTGCAACTTCTGAGGATGTTGAAGTGACTTCCAACATCCATGTTGCAGGATTATAGTTATTTTTTATCTTTGGCACACCTGGGATGGCCTGTTTGAAATTCATGTTAGATGAGGGACAAAAGTATAATGGCTTAAGAACCATATGCTACATATAATAAAAAAAGATGACTCTGAAAGATCATTAAAAAAATATGAAGAAACTGACCTCAAAATATTCGATAATTTTATTGGAATGTTGACCCAATGGACCACAGTAGATCGTTCTCCCACCAAACTTCATAAGAACAATCTGCATTATGTTCAATGAAGAAGTTAGAATGTATAAGACTAGCATATTTGTGTTCCCTTATCTTTTACATTCGTGACAAGTATGCTTTTGAAAAACTAGATTCAACTATTGTTTTTATATAGATTTTACCTCATCAAATGCTTCAAATATGTCAATACTCGGTTGGTGAATAGTGCAAACAATTGTTCTTCCTGTATTAGCCACATTCTTAACAGCTCTCATGACAATGGCAGCTGCCCTTGCATCTAATCCAGTTGTAGGTTCATCCAAGAAAATAATTGAAGGGTTGGCAACTAGCTCCACTGCAATTGTAAGTCTTTTCCGTTGTTCAGTTGACAAACCACTAACACCTGGAATGCCTACCAAGGCATCTTTGATTACATCAAGCTCAATGGTCTCAAGTACTTCTTTTACGAAATCCTACAGAGATGACAGGAAAATTTTTAATGACATTGTCAAACACAAAACAGACAATCATACACGACGACTGACTTTTTGCTCAGTTGGTACTTACAGATTTGGTTTTTGAATCAATCCCAGGATCAAGGCGCAACCATGCAGAAAACATAACTGATTCTTCTACAGTTATTTGAGGAGAATGTATGTCTGATTGCTCACAGTAACCAGAAATCCGTGAAAAAGTTTTTTGAACTTTAGGAAATCCTCCAACTTTTATTTCTCCTTCTACTGTGCCACTGGTTTTTCTACCGGCAAGGACATCAAGAAGAGTAGTTTTTCCAGCTCCACTGACACCCATAAGGGCTGTAAGGATACCCGGTCTAAATGTACCAGTAATATCACAAAGAAGCTGGAGCTTTTTCTCTGTGAAACCACGCTCCTTCATAGCCTAAAAGTAAAAGAAATTATAATTAGCTTGAATCATCCTGACATCCTAGTTAGTATCTAAGACTACAAAGAGATTGGTTATCATTACCATAGGGGTTTCAACATAGTATTGTAGATTTTGAAATGTTAAGGTTAATGGTTCAAAAGGCAAAACCATTTTTCCTGCAAAATCAGATCAGAATTTCTTTAGTCCAAAAGGTATCAGAATAGCATAGAACATGGTTCTACATAACTTGTGATTATGTATAATTACAAAAAATTATTTAAAGCAATTTAAAGACAAAAGATAACCTTTATGGGATTCTGTAACAGTGTCAATGGAGGAATCTTTTGAATTTTCCTCTTCACCTGCTGTATTGCCAGATTCACCTTTCATTTGCCTTTGAGAGAGCTTCTCACGAGAAATAATTGCACGAGAACCAGCAGCTGGATCCATCGTAATGAATAAAAAGTTACTATTGAGTTATTCAACATATATAGCTTAACTTGTATAGGAGGGGGAACTTACGATTTAAGAAACTTAAGGCCAGGATGAATCCTATGTTGAAAAGTATTGTAAACCCAAATAAAGCACCAAGTGAAACCCAAAAAAGATATCCATCAAAGTTTAACCCACGAGCCTCAAGTGTTTCTTGTCCAATTGGGGTGTTTGATGAACTCAACTATACGAAGCAGTGAGAGAAACAGTCAAGAAGAAGTAAAATTAAATTTAACTGCAAACGGAATACAATATACTATGGCTATTTGGAGAAATGGCAGACTTGTGGTAGTCAATGACATCCATTTATGAAGAGTTTGCTGATTCGAAGAGGCTCATGCTTACCTTTTGCCATCGTGGAGCAAGGAATTCATTTAGAGAGAGGCCAATCTCACCATAGGTTAGTGGACAAACCCAAAACCCCCACTTTAACCAATTTGGCATATAGTCTGCAATGCAATAAAACCACCTCTAAGTTAGTCCCTTTTCTTCTGAACCATAGTACCATAAATAGATGGGATGAGAAGATTTGAGAGAGCTGACCTCTTGGGATTATAAAGCCACAGAATAGGAAGTTGAACAATAGTGATAATATTCCAGCTACTGATGACAAAACCAGAGTACGGGAGACAGAGGCCAAGAAACGGAACATGGATATAGACGTCAAGTGAACAGCAAATAACATAATGAAATGTCGGAAGAACCTGAGAAATATTATCATATTGTTAGAAATCCCCCAGTTATCCTAAATTTTCATCACGATAATAGGTCCAGATGTTCTAGGAAACTTGAAAGGAAAAATCAATGAACCAGTTATTATGGCAACAGTGATTGGGTGGAAATAAAATGTACGTATCGAGTCACTATAGGCTTCTGATTTTTTGCTTACCTTCCTGCCTCAGGACTGTATCCAACGACATAATATGTTAAACACGTCCAAATTCCAGATGCCAACAATGAGAGAGGGATCTTTAGAATAGCTGAAGAAATTGCATATGCCCAAGCTGGATAGAAGTACAAATCTCTGTGCTTGTAGAAAACTGCAAGCCTTGCAACTGTCAATGAGACCTCTGGGAATCCATCAACAAGAATCATGACAAGAGCATAGTAGAGAGCACCCATGTAAGAATTTGCACCAATGAGATCAATGCTCATCCTTGTTCTCAGAAACACGGTCATAGCAATTGATGCAACTATGCATAGCTGCAAAGAGGAGAAATGGTAATCAAAACAAACTTCATAAAGAAATGGCAAGATTAGATTTGAAAGCTGATATTTGTTGATGCATAATAATTAAGGATTGATTTCATGGGCAAAGCATGAAAAACAAAAGATATAAGAATTTCATTGCTAACCTGTACAGATTTAAAGAGATAAACAAATGAATTTCTTTTCATGAGAAGGTATTCTCTTGAAAGACAATTTTTAAAGAGTTGCCACTTCGGAAGTGAATACACATTAAAAGCTATAGAATCCTTGTGGCTCTTGGACTTTAGCAGTGGCTTTGATATCTGTTGGCTAAGCTTCGTTCCATTAGCAGATTCTATAAACTTCTTTGACAATGCATCAACAGAAATGTAACTGTAAGTTTCTTTGCTACCATTCCAGTACTGTGCTTGATCTTTACTTGAGATAACCTGCCAATGAGTCAAAGATTTTAGTTATAGAAGGAGAATATTGATCAAAGAAAAATTACTATGACCAGGATATTCTTACCTCCTGGAGAAAATCAGCTATGCCCTTCCTTTCAGGACACTTAAACCCACAACTCTCAAAAAATTCTAGAATATTGCTTATAGGTCCATGATAGACAATCTTTCCCTCAGCCATTAAGATAATATCATCAAAGAGATCAAATGTTTCTGGAGCAGGCTGAAGAAGTGAAATAAGTACTGTAGCATCTGTTATATGTGCAAGCTGCTGAAAGCAAGCAACAATCTGATATGTGGTTGAACTATCCAAACCATTCGATATTTCATCCATGAACAATGCTTTTGTAGGACCAACAATCATTTCCCCTGAATTAATAACAACAATATTAACCATAAATGCATGCTTTGCACTGTTCTTCAGCTGAACTCTGATAGTCCATGTTATTTTAAATGATATCATTTTGGTTAAAAATGTTAATGTTGGTGCACAATTTTATTTGCACTAAGAGAATAAAATCACCTGTTGTCAATCTTTTCTTTTGACCACCAGAGATACCTCTTCTCATGACATCTCCCGCAATTGTGTCAGCACAACCATCAAGTCCAAGTATCTGAATCCAGTAGCAATGGTCAGATTGTCAATATAAATTTTATGTACAATTAAGATTTTCATTCAAGCTAAAAGAAAGTTTAAAAAAGGAAGATACCTTGAGAATGTAGTCTGTCTGAAGAGTTGTCCTTTGTCCTTCAACAGAAGTTGCCTGCAAATGAAGCTAGCGTTAGGGCATTGCAAAAAGTAGAAGACTTCTTAAATGCAGAAGACCAACAAAGCAATGTTAAGGATGCCCCTCATCCAGAAAAGAAGAATACAAAGGTATGTAGACTTTTGTGTTTTCTTGACCTCTTGACAACAAAAAGTTATGGATTTACTAATTTTGTGGTACATAGATAAATGGAGTGATCAGGATCTTAGTAGACACCAGAATATACATAAAATGCATCTACTTTGTTTCTTCAAAGGTGAACTTAAAGCACATGGCAGATCAAGTTGCACTTGAAGAGTTGAAGCTTTTACAATCATGAGATGCAAATTAGCAAGATGATTAAATTACCTTCATATAAGTATCTATATCTGGATCGGGAAGAATTCCTGCCTCTTTCTCCCTACGGCTCAGCTCAGCCATAATCTCTACACAAGGATGAAAGTTATAATCTATATTGTGATCATCATATCAATCTCAAATGTTCTTTCACTGTTCTTTTTTAAGACATACCTGCTCTGCTTCCAACACCTTGACAGCGAGACGAGAAATCAAGTGTTTCCCGAACAGTCATTTCAGGGATGTGCAGGTCATTTTGGCTTATGTAAGCAGAAGTTTTCTGAGGTACAAACTCTGTTAATTTGTATCCATTGTAAGAGATCTCCCCAGTGACCTGTAATGACAATGAATTTGTGGACTAAATACCAGGAAGACATTTTGTAGAGCCATTATATTTCTCAATACTACTCTCATGACAAGGAAAGTAAAACTTCAGTCAGCTTATGACCATTCATGGTCTTAGAAAGACATTTTCCCTTCTTCCCCTAAATGGAGATCAAAGCCTAGCTGATTAATTATTTAAGTTATGAGAATACTTGGACACAATATGGAGGTAACGGTGACCAATTAAGTGACCAATCAACATGCACTTGTTGCCAATCATCTTGATTTCCCTAACCATCGACTCTTCCTTTTTCTTGGTTTTTTGTTTTCTTCCTCTGATAATTAACTCAAAGATTCAGAATAACTTGTATTTAATCTTCATGGTATTATGTTTGTGACTGGATGAAGTACAGATAAACTCAGACCTTGAGAGACTTGCTAAGATTTCCTGAAAGTGCCTTCAAGAACGAGGTCTTCCCACATCCTGGAGGACCTAGCAGTAAAGTCATTCTGCATTATGTAGATAAGATATAAGTACTGAATCATTTGACAAAAGTAATTAAAGGGCAAATGAGCAACATGGAGGAAAGCAATAAACTATTCCAAGGAAGACAAAACGAGGTTCCTGAAGTATGAATTTAAGCCAGCATTATACTGAAAATGCTCTCAAAGAATTTGATGAGTACCTTCCAGGTTCTAAGGTGCCACTGACCCCATCAATTATGCTGATCTTGGTATTTCGCGACTTTAAACCTGGAATTCTGGCAAGGTCCTATTAAGCAAATAAAATACTCCATTATTTCAAAAGAAAATCAAAGTACATAAAGAACAGTAATAGAGATAAAGAAAGGAACTAATTAATGGATGAATGCTTTAGGACTTTGAGCCTATCGTAGGAGAACTTTGACTTTATCATATATGCAGGAACTCCATGTTCAACCCAAGACACTTTGAAAAAGATTAGATTTCCCTTTTCATTTCCTTCTTATAGCATTTTCGGAGGTGATAATTCTTGCTAGAATATCCAAACTAAATACTAGCATTGTTGGAAAAGGCTTCTGCTACTAAAATATAGTTAGATTACACCTAGCTACCCGTGAATATGCAAGAATAATCTTCAAATATCAGAAAGAAGAAGAGACAGAGAAATTATAAAATCGAACGAAACAGAAACTTCATACTCCAAAGCGTGTCTGGGACATTATAGTATCAAACTTATTTCTTCATGTCTGGGACAAGAAAAGAGAGATATAAAAAACTTGATTAGTACTCACCAAAAGCATACTTTTGAGAGAATTCCATACAGTTGGGAGAGGCTTCCCCTGAACAACTTCACACTCAGCTTGTACACTTAGATTATTGTATCTTACTTCAACCTTTGGCAATTCCATTCCAACTCTACAAGAAGAACCCATTGAGACATTATAACAGTAAGTTACTAGACAATATTAGCTTAAAAACTAGATTCACAAATAATGTCTAAAAACAGACACTAAACTCAAAGCTCTCAAGAAGCTTTTTCTGTCTAAACATTTAAAACCCTCTTGAAGCCCATGTACCATACAGGTGAAATTATAACTGTTTGTGCTAATTATGAGGGAGAGAGAAGGAGAAGAAATCTTACTTGTCCATTCTTTTTCTGATCTTCTGCAACAAATGAAGATTATCATGCTCAATATCTTTAATAAGCTTCTCAATAAACATATGTCTCTCCGAAGGGCCAAGTTTAGTAACATCAATAACCCTTTTTCTGGCTTCATTTCCATCATTTTCATCAAATATACTAGATCTAAGCCGATCATAAGTGGGCAATCTTTCAATAGCAGCCCATTTCAAAGCACTTTCTTCATCAACATTATCATTATTATTTTCGAAGCTCGAAACGGAATTGCTTCTGAAGCTGGATAAACTACGCCGTACTGATGCTCTTAAACTTCTTCCTATTTCTGATAACTCAATTCTTAAAGATTCAATATCATCTCTATCAACTAGTTGAGCCATTTTTCTTCTTTTTCAAGCTCTTCTTTTAGTTATTAACAGAAAATGAAAAGGATTCATTGGCACTTATATGAATTTTTTTGGGGTATGGGAAGTTGATGAATTATTTTACATTAAAATAATTCTTGAAATAGTGTAAAGTGGCCCTGACACGGGGTAACATGAGAAGTCAAAGGAAAAGGCAATTTTTTTTTTTTTTAAACAACGAAGAATTATCCTTGCTTAAAACGTTTTATGAATTTAATTAAGGTTTTCCCTTGAAATGACGAATCTAGATTGTCTTTAGTTTTTATAGCATGGTATAAACTTCAAATTCAATTGGCTTTTCGCATATACGTAAAAGAGTTATCTTAAAAACTATGCTAAACAAGTACAGATGATATAAAACGAAGGAAATAATACTTTTTTAATATATCCTTTTTACTAGGTTCTAATATATTCTTTTCATAATAATATTTTATTTATAGATCATATAGAATAAAAATAAATTTTAAAATATGAAACATTACAAGAGATATGAAACATTATAAGAGAAAATCTAACCAAAAAAATTGTATTTAAGAATATATCAAATGATCTTGAGTGATCAGTAAATAACTATTTTATTATTTAAAATTTGTTAATGTAACTTTTAATAGACTTATTATTATTTTTCTCTTATAGTAATTTCTCTTATAAAATTTATATTTTACATTTGTATATTTATTTTGTATTCATAAGATTAATAAATAAAAATACTATAAAAGAAATTTTACAAATAAAATATATTAAAATATGTATTAAATTATTTTGATATTATTTTTCAAACAAATTGGAAAGATGTGTTTTGAAAGAGGATTTTTCTCTGGTGAAAGAAGCCCTTTTCACACTAGTTACTTTGATGACATAATAGACCTAACTGGTTGATGTACATCTAAAATCTACATCACAAAATTGAATATAAGTTTCAAAATTGTTACTATTATTTTTTTTAAATACTATCTCTATTTTGTATTAACTGTCATTTTAATAAATGATACAAGAATTAAAATAATAATTGTATTATTTATATTAAAAAAATAGACTAAATTATTATTTTATTGTCATTAATTTTATTTTAATAAAAATATCTAAACAATTGTAGTTTCAATAACATAATGGTAGTGCATAAAAAATATCATTTAATCATTTCTTAATTTACTAAAGTGATAAATATTTTAAAATAAACAAGTATATCTAAACTAAAAATAATATAAAACATACAATAATTTTAAAATTATTACCTTAAAGAATATTGACGTTACAAATTTAAAAATATGTTAAATAACTTCTCAAATATTTCCAATTAAAAAATATTCACCCGTAATAAAAACACATACAAAAGTAAAAACTAATAAGACTATTTAAATTAAATTAATTAAAGATTTTCAATCACATATATCACGGGTTCCCACTTCTATGGATTCATAATATTTATAAAATGCAATTATTATTCTTTTGAAATCCTATCAAATGCAATACGGAGAAGAAGAAAATGTGAATTATAGAGTTAGAGAACCTATCAAGAAAAGAATGTAATTTAAAGAGTTGTAAGCTCTTTATAGTCATAATTTTTTTTATTTTAAAAATAAGCTTTAGTTTCTTAATTATAAATTATTTTACATTTTCTATAGTTATAATTGTTTTTATTTGATCATGAACTATTTTTACTTTTCTTTTTATAAGCATAAATAATTTTTAACTCCTCAAATAAATTATTATATTTGAGAGTAAAAATAGTTGATAATTATAAAAAAATAAAAATAATTCATGATTAAAAAATATTGTCTATAAAAAAATAATTTATGATAAAATTAAAATATGAGAATATAATGAGAAAAAAAGATTTATAACAATAAATATCCTATAGTATCTCTCAAATTAAATTAAGCAAGGACTAAAGAATGGTTGACTGATCTGGTTCCAATAAGACGGCAGCCGCTGGCCTCGGCCATACCGTGTGGAGTCATTCATTGATTGGCCAATCGGCCTCGAATTCGTCAGTTTCCTTGTTAACTTTTCTTCGTAACGAGAAATGCAAAGAAAAGAAAGCCCGCTTCTAACGACTAAAACGTCGGCGGTTGATATCCCGCAAATCCAAATCTTTAGCAATTTGAGTAGTGTGATTCTTTTTTCATTCAATTATTAACTTCAATTTTTAAGAGTAGTACTAGTACTACTAGTATTATTTTGGATTTTTCATGGGCAAAGGAACTTGCATTGCAGCCACGTTTGCAGGGTGTTTGCCCTATTTAGGCGATTTTTTAAAAAACGCAATTAAAGTGGTTAGTTTTTTTTTTTTTTTTGAAAAATGCCATTAAAATGATTAGTTTTTTCTTAAATGCTTAAGTTGGTCATAAGGCACACGCTACGAAGTAATAACGTAATTAATTTGAGTATGCTTGTTATATGTAATAAAAAATTAAATATTCCGTTAATACGCAATTAATGATATGACATGAACTAAGTGTGTGACATCACGTGATGTATCAAGAATCTAGTAATGTGACTGATAATACATGTAGGGTATGTATTATCGTAATGACAACACGCTCTCTGTATGTGTTATTGTCACGATAACGCATACATCATATGCGTTATTAGTCCCAACAGCCACAAAAGCAAAGACCCTCCTCCGCTCCCGGTCATCTTTCTTTCTTCTTCTACTTCTAAAAAAATTCTGCCTCCTTCTCAAACCTTCTTCTTTCTTCTTCTTCCTCATTTCTCCTTCACAAAGCTTCCTTCCCTTCAATTGCTTTTTTTTTCTTGAACTTCTTCAACAAGAAATTCACAAATTCCTTCATCAATCTTCAACTTCTAGTTAGAACAATATGTAATCTTTAGTTGAATTTCAATTTTTTAAACTTTAATTTGAGTTAATTTGTGTTGTTAATTCTTATTCTTGCCTCTTGAAACCTTTTTTTTTTTTTTTTTTGTTAGGGAAATTGGGTTTTTATTCCGGTGGCGGCAGCAGCGATAATTTTTTGCGGCCAGAATTTCGACAGCGAGGTATTTATATAATATACATTTTTTTAATTTTAGAAGAGTTTATTTTTTTTTTAATAAATTGTAAGTAGAAAAAATGATTAGTTAGTTTGATAGGTTAATTCATCACTTGATCTCACAAGTTTCTTTTTTTAGTTATTATAATTTTTTTCAATAATATAAATGTAACTAAAGTGATTCAATTTCATGGATTTGAATGGAACAACTTTGTTACAATATGATGATCATGTTCTTTGTTGTTGAAAATAAGTTACTTTTAGTTTATTTTAAAAAGAGAAAGAACTATTTATGAAAGTTATAATTTTTTTTTTAAATTAAGGATGTTAAAATGAAAAATATTTTAAAATGAGACTGTAAATGGTGAGTTTTGGGGTAATTTTGAATTTATTACTCATAATTGTTTAGAGGTTTTGTTTGTATTTTTTTGTTTCTTGTTTCGTGTTGTGAGCAAATTTTGGTATTATGAGCATTTATATTGTTCTCTAATTCCATATAAAGGTAAGTTCCAAGAAGACTATTTTGTTTTGGTTAGGGAAAAAAGAAAATATAACCATCTCTAAACCCTAATCTCAAAAACTCTAAATCCTAAACTTGGTAAAGTGTGTAATAATAAAAATATTTTTTACTACCCAAATTAAGAGATTATGAGGTAGCAATTAGTTAATAGAGACAAAAAAAATTATATAGCTTTTTTCTCTAAAGTTGAATGCTCATTCTAATGTTTTAATGTAGAAAAAAATGACTACTACAACCCTCAAAATTTATAATAAAATCATTTTAGTATCATATACATATCAAATAAAAACTTCAAGAACGGATTATATTGGTCCTAAAATATATAACGTTTAATAATAAAAAAAAATTTTACTTTAAATTCTAAAAATCTAAAGCCTAAACCTTAGAAAGTGTATAATACTACATCTTAATCCTAAAAAACCTTAAACCCTAACACCCTAAACCCTAAAATTTATGAAGTATGTAATGATACAAAAATAGTTTACTTTAAATTCTAAAACCATAAATCCTAAAATTTAGAAAGTGTATAATAGTAGATGTTAATCCTTAAACCTTAAGCCCTAAACCCTAAAACATTAAAACCCTAAACCGTAAGTCTTAAATTTTTAAAGTGTGATAGTAAAAAATATTTTGGAATAAACCCTAATCTCTTTAGAAAGTGCAAATAGAAAATATTTTACTTTAAAACTTAAACCCTAAACTCTTAAAACTTATATAAACTTAAATTATAAACCCACTTATATAACATTCATTGTAAACCCTAAGCCCTTATAATTGAAAATCCTAAGTACATCTTGTGATGCAATGCAGATGGAGGAGGTACCAGCAAATGTGCACACAGGACCCATAAATACTGACGTATTGACGAGGCAGTATGAGCATAGGTCTGGGCTCATATGGAGTGAGGATTGTGAGACATGTTTTACTGGTCTTCAATGTCGACGTTTTGGTCATAATTTGTTTCAGGCTTATAGTATGGCTCCTAGAAGATTGATTGATATTATTGATAGAATAGGTTTAGGGGGAGTTTTTAGATGTGGTTACGTAGGACTCGACCATGTACTAATTACTACGTCAGTTGAGCGATAGAGGCCTGAGACTCTCACATTCCATATGACTTGCAGTGAGATGACAGTCACATTACAGGATGTGCATGTGTTATGGGGATTATGGATAGAGGGATTGTCTATTATAGGTCCTACTTGGAGTTTTGGGAAGCAGCAATACATAGACATGATTAATAGGCTTATCAGTATTTGGTTGTCCCTAACTCACTTTTTCGGGTACAAGATAAAGAAGGAATCTTTAAAGGTGTGGATCTTGAGAGAGTTTACAGGTTTAGAGACTAATGATGACCTTATTATGCGTGCCGGGGGATTTATTTTCTTACTTCTGGGAGGTTTTTTAATGTGACAATTTGGATGGGATCAACCTATACTTACTACTTGTGATACTCATCTGGATCTGCATTGATATCAACTCAGAGAAAATGATCACATGTATTGGTCGATGCAACATGTTACTCATATAGAACTCTGACATGATTGGAGATAGCACATTAGGGATGGGCCCCTTTTACCCGTGGAGCAGCTATCATCACCCCAAGACTACACGAGTAACATGACATAATATGATTGCAGGAGGTAGTTGACATGAATACACGGGTGTTGGAGAGACCACCATCGTCTCCGACGTGGTATACTAGTGTATAAGAAAAGTTCATACCATCATTTGTCGATGCGTGGTTTCTATCGGTGGTACGTTGGGTTGCACTCCTTCTCAGCATGATCTTCAGCAGATGTTTGTGGTACAATCATTACGTCATCGTCCTCAGGAGCCTGTACCCCCAACGTGGTGCTCGTGGAGTGAAGAAGGGTCAGCGTAGAGTACCCCGCGGAGGAGCTCGTGGAGGACGTGCTCCAGCCCTTGCAGAGGATGCTGGCATTGATCATGGAGGACGGAGAGGAGGAGAACTTGGTGGACGGGGATGGGGAGATGATGTTCTTCATTTAGCTTAGACAGTACGGACATATCCCGAATCATATGTTCCACATGACTCCTTCGACAGTCCATTAGGAGTGTGACGCCAGACACATCATAAGCTCTTCCACATTCGAGTGTAGCATGCACGTCATATGATCCACATGACCCCTTCGACGGTCCATGTGGAGATTCTCTGCATTTACTTTAGGTTTGACACCAGACAAATTATACGCTCCGCCACCACCGAGTGTAGTAGGTACGTCATATGCTTCACTACCTCCGAGTGCAGCAAGCATGTCATATGCTCTGCCACCTCCAAGTGCAGCAGGCATGTCATTTTATGCACCTCCACCTCCACATATAGCAGACACATCAAGTTCATCTGTGCCTCATATGCCTATAGTCGTTGCATATTCTTCCAATTCAGAGGAGCATGGTGATGAGCCAGCATATGAGGTTACACCCGTACAACCACTTGGCTCTGGACATCATGTCAGGGTGAGGACGACTAGATTTACTCCATATGATTATCATTAGACTGCACAATTTGAATATTATTTATGATAATTTGTTATATTTTGTATATTACTTCTTTATATCAATAATTTTTTTAAACTTTTGAATTCATGTTGGACAAGCCATGTGAATCCTTTTACATGACTTGAAAACTCAAAAAACTTACCAGATTTGAATATTGAATTCAAATCTAACAAGCCTTGCATAGCTTTTAATTCGGATAAACTCCCTCAAAAAATGCCAAATTTTTTTTACTTTTGAATTCAAATCCAACAAGCCCATGAGAGTGTCCATCACTTGATTTGACAACTCAAAATACTAGTCGAATTTGAATACTTTTGAATTCAAATCCGAGAAGCCTACGTGAAGCTTTTAATTCGGATAAATTCTATTAAAAAACGTCAAAATTTTTATGCTTTTATATATATGGATTGAAAATTACCAAATTTCTCATCACACCACAACTTCGAATCATTTTTCTTCTATTCTCTTTCCGAAACTTTTAATACTTTTCATTCATTCATTACAAACAATGGACATAGATGACACTCATCCTGTTAGAGTAGTATTATTTTGTGGATTCGGAGCATGCCAGAAATGCGTTTGGTCTTTATTTCATCGAAGCGGCAAAGAAAAAATGGACATTTGCCTGGATGGTGACACATGCTCAACTTGTTAGAAAAATTTTTAAACATCAAAGAATGGATCAAATCAGTGGCATGTTCGAATAACAATGAGGGTGCCTTCATTTTATGAAGAGTATCACATGTTTAGTTATATTTTATATAGTATGAACAACGATGATGAGATGCATTACCTTTGGACAGTTGGACCTGATATATCTAAGGAAGGCATTCACGTTCTAGGTCAATTTGAACCGGTCCAATCACAAGCATTTCCAGATGTTCAGCACAATCATATATCGGCACATGAAGATCATTTAAATGTTTGTCAACATGTCACGGAAATAACCCAAATGGTTTTCGATAAACCATCAATGTTATACCTAGACCTACTGAAAGATGATGAGGACGATGACGATGATGATGTAGATGATGATGTATCAAGTGCATATGATGACGATAATGGTGATAATGATGAAGAAGGTGACATTAGCACTCCCTTAAACCCTTTATCTTTGAATCAATGACAAAGTAGTCAATGGTTCGGTAACACTATGTATGATTATACCTCTTCTGGAGCCTTTCTAAATATGGGCTCGGGATAGCAGATAGATGATCTTATCGAATCAGGAACTATCAAGTTGCTAGATTGGAAAAGTGCAATGACTGATCTTCAATTAAGAATGAGGTTCGCTGACAAAACTCAAGTAATTTGTGTAGTTTAAAGGTGATCTATTCAGATAGGACGAGAGTTTAAGGTTGTTAAAAGTAAGAGCGATCAATGGACAGCAAAATATCATCATACAAGCGACGCTAATTTTTGTCTATAGTATATTCGAATCAAGAAGAAAGCGGCATGGTCATATGGAGATCACCAGATTCACCAAAGAACACCCATGTATTATTCAAGTCAGTCAAAACAAGCATCGAAATACGACTTCAAAGTTAAAAACTAACATCGCATCTTATTGCAAATGATCCTAAGATTCCTGTCTCAAATGTGATCCAAAAAATTCAAGTATTACTTCATATGGGTTGTACATACAAGAGGACATAGCATGGTCGGAAGTTTGCGGTAGAAGGTGTTCGGCAGTTGGGAGATAGCTTTTCCAATTCTACCTAAATATCTCTAAGCAATGAAAGATTCTAACTCGGGAACTGTGTACGAATGGTTGCATCACAGAACAAGCATTCCCTTAGACTATATTTTCAAATTTTTTTTTTGGTATTTCGAGCCTTGTGTAACTGGATTCTCAAACTATCGACTGGTCATTTATGTGGATGGTACTCATCTTAGGGAATCATATAAGGACGTACTATTAAATACAAGCACATGGATGAGAATAAGCTTGTTCCCTTTAGCATTTGTAAGTGTTGATAAAGAGTGTCCAAAAATTAGAATTGGTTCCTCAAACTTCTACGGAAAAATGTTGTCAAGGATCGATATGTTTATTTATCAGCCGATCGCCACAAAGGGATTTTATCTGCTATGCAAAATCAAGTTCTATGGCAACCTCCATTTGCAGAGTATATATTTTGTCTATGCCACATTCGGACAAAATTTCAACAAAACTTTTAAGAACAGTGAATTAAAAAGTTTAATGTGGCAGGCCGGAACCGAAGCTAGCGCTAGAAACTTGAACGTACCATTAATAAAATTAAAAGTAGAAAGGTAGAATCTTATAATTATTTAGTTAAGATACCCTTAGAGAAGTGGACACTTGTGCATGATGGTGGGCACAGACACATAATAATGACTACCAACATATCAGAAGTACTTAACAGTGTCCTAAAAAAAAGTTAAAGTTAGGGTCTTACCTTTAAGAGCCTAGTTGAATTAATATTCAACAAACTAGTTACTTCAACCAGCATCGTCAAGAGGCCCAGAACTGTGTGCATCCATTTCCGAAAGGAGTTTTTGACAAGTTTCTTTAGATTGAATTAAAATTGAGAGAGCACACAGTTACACTGTATAATCCATGACTTGGTATTTACATTGTTAAATTTAATATGACTTGATGGTTGCAGCAACAACATATACACTTTGAAAATGAATGAAAAGTCGTGCAGTTATAGGAAATGGCACGATATACATTGCCTTGTTCTCATGCTTTTGCAGTTTGTAAAGGAAATAATGCAAGAACTGATACTTACGTGCCGAACATACAGACGAACATACCAATCCAACTTTTATCTGGTTGTGCATGAGGACTTTTGGAGTTATGTCCCTTATAATTTAACATTCTATCCTCTAAATATGAACAATTAATAGGGTCGGAAACAGAGTATCAAGTTTTAGGAAGAAATGGATTATTGAAACTCAGATTCTCCTCCAAGATGTAGCAGATGTCGTATGCCTAGAAATAATAGAAAAACTTGTAAGAATCAAGTTCAAACAATGTATAAGTTTCTTTTTTTTCAAAGTGCTACAATATTTTACTTTTTATATTAATGATATTTCTTCTTTGAATTTCTTCTATGATACTTTTTTATAAATTCTTTTACTTAATTGGTTATAAATTATTATCGTAAAATATACAAGTGATAAAAATAAAAAATACTTTAAATTACTTCTACAATTTTTTAATAGATTATTTTACTAATGCACACAAGAAATTTGTTATCCATATATAATTTATTTGTCGTATATGTTATTAATCTCATCACCTAATTAGTTGAGAAATTTATTGTTTAAAGATAATACACATAGCGAGTGTATTATGGGCCACACCAAGAATAAAAAAAAGTCACTTTAGTGGATTTTTCAAAAAATCGGTCCAAATAGGGTAAAAAGCCACGTTTGCAGGATGAATTATATGAAACTGTATTACTGTGATTACTTTTTCGTTTTTACTTGTTACATTGTTTTAAAAAATACAAAGATTAAAAATTTTTCTTGTGTAAATTAAAATGCCTTTTAAATTTTTCTCTCACTTCATTATTATTTCTACTCGTTTATAAAAAAATTTTAAAATTTATTTTTAATGAAATGATATAATAAAAAAATTTATTAAATATTATTTTATAATCACAATATGATAAATTAAAAAACAAAATGAGTAATTATTTAATCGGACAAAATTAGGAGGCGCGATCGGTTTTTTGTTTTTTGGGAATGGAGCAACCGTGTGAGTTCATGATTGAGTTAGAGTCTTGGAATTTATCTCGTTCCATTACAAAAGTATTTCATTTATTCAAAACTAATGCTGTATCAAAAAAAAAAAAAAAAAATCTCATTTTCAAAAAAAGAAAAAAAGAAAAAGAAAGCTAATGCTCATTCAGTTTCAATTTATGTGTCATTACTTTTTTTTCTGAATAATTTGTTTCATTACTTAAATTAATGAAGTTTAAAAAATCATGAAATTAAAGAATTAAATTACATATAAATGTTTATACTAAAATACTAAATATAAATTTTAAAGAGAAATTGCTTATGAATATCCATAATATTATACATAATATATTTTGGGATGTCCACCACTTGTAACTCCTATTACTTCATGCATTCTCTCCCATCCAACCTTTTCTTTACCGCCTCTACCATGTGTAATATGTAACATTTGTAACTCTTGCAATAATTACATTTATATTGGTCATGTAATTTACATTGTGGAATAATGATTCCTAACCTATAAATAGAGATTAAGATAAGAGATAAAAGATGAATGAAAAACGAGAAATGAGAAAACTCTTCCATATTTTGTGTTGTTTTTTCTTCCATATTCTATATTTGTTCTTTAATGATGATCATCTCCTCTATATCTATACTCCTTGTATTGCTATAGAAGTAGTATTTTTATAACACAAACTATTCTAGCTTTTTCATAATTTTGTCTATAAACTTTTATTTTATCTTTTTGTATTTATGAATTAATTTTTAGCCATTATAAATTTTAAATTTTCTTGTCAATAGTAGAATTCGACAATTTAATATGCCCAATTTACATTTCCCAATTTATATGTATTCATATAGTATATTAGTAGAAGTGGACAAATTTGTCCTTAAAGAAGAGAACACATATTATTTGAGTAAATTAAATTGTCAAATTTAGCTGTAAATTAGGAAATTTCGTAGTAAGAAAAATAGTTTATCGTTGTAAAAAAATATAAATAAAAATTTATAGATGAGATGAGAAAAATTAAAATAGTGTAAGAGTTATTTATGGTCAGTCTCTAAATTTTAAATAACTAAATTACTTTCTCATGTCCCTTGGAGTGAACTAGGAATATACTATATGATGTAACTCATGCTATTTTTTATATTTATAATATATAATACATTTCCCCCTAAAAAAACTAAATTAATTGAATACAAAAATTTATGAAATTAAATAATGAAATAAAATTATACTGGTGAGAAAGCAAAATTTGCTTTTTGTTCTTCCGTTTACAAATTTTGTCAGGTTATACTTCAGAATCGTGGAAAAAGACTATAATTTTTTGACTTTTCTAATCTCAAAATTAATAATTTGACGTATAAAAATCTATCATATCATTTATGTTTTGCTTTGTAGTGTTTCTAATTTTAACAACTCTTGATTTTATGTAAGAAATGAGGTATTAGGATACTGCATGCAAACAGTGGATTATTGAAAAAAGAAAACGTATAAAATGGAAGAAGAATCTCTTGGAATCAAGAGAGTCAGTCCCCAATATGATATCCATGCCATGACATACAATTGGCAACACATCATCCAACAAATTTTCATGAGATATTTTTCTTTCTGGATCATATTTTCATGAGATTAACTACTGCTATCCATTTGATGAGGCTACACATGAATATAGATGGAATCTAATGTTTTGGAAAAATCGAAATCCTTGTTTCAATGAATCTAAAACTTAGGTGCAATGTTCCATGGAAAACTTAAAAAAGGAAAAAAAAAAAAAAAGAAAGAAGAAACTTTATGTTAGGGAAATTGCTACTACTATAATTTTGTAAACAAATATATTAACATCTTTGGAGTCAAGAGTTATCGATATTTTAATTTGTACCCATAACTAGATTATTCCCATGCATCTTACAATATTTTAAAAAAAATTTCAATTACTAACATTAAACTTTTTTTAGGGAATATTAAGGTTGCATTTGTTTCTTAAAATGGGATTGGAATTAGAATTGGAATTCTATACAATTAGAATTCTATAGATTTCTAATAATTATAATTCTAATTTCTTTGTTGGGTAAAACTATAGAATTCTCGTGGAATTCATTTTTTAATTCTAATTCCTTTGTTTGGAAGTCCAAAAAAATTATAGAATTAGAATTCAAAATGTAAATATGTATTTACTCAAAATGTATATATGTATAAGAGTGGGTGCATGTATGTATGATTTTTAAAGAGAGAAAGTGAGTCTGAATTTTAGAGAGAGAAATTGATGTGAATTCTAGAAAAAGAAAGTGAGTGTGAATTCTAGAGAGAGAAAGTATAGTGAATTTTATAGAGAGAAGGTATCGTGAATTTTAGAAAGAGAAAGTGTAACAAATTTTTAGAGAGAGAAAGTGTAGTAGTGTTGTGAATTTTTAGATAGAGAAGATATCGAGAAATTTAGAGACAGAAAGTGTCGTAAGTTTAGAGAGAGAAAGTGTCTTGAATTTTAGATAGAGAAGGTGTCGTGAATTTTATGAACAGAAAGTGTCGTGAATTTTAGAAAGAGAAAATATCGTAAATTTTAGAGAGAGAAAGTGTCGTGAATTTTTATAGAGAGAAAGTGCCGTAAAATTTTAAAGAAAAAAAGTGTCGTGAATTTTATAGAGAGGTGTCGTGAATTCTAGAGAGAAAGTGTCATAAATGTTTAGAGAGAGAAAGTATCATGAATTTTAGAGAGAGAGAGTTTCATGAATTCTAGAGAGAGAAAGTGTCGTAAATTTTAGAGAGAGTAAGTGTCGTGAATTCTAGAGAGAAAAAGTGTCGTGAATTCTAGAGAGAAGGAGTCGTGAATTCTAGAGAGAAAATATCGTGATTTTTAGAGAGAAAATATTTTGAAGTTTTAGTGAGAAAAAGTGTCGTTATTTTTGTAGAGAGAAAGTGTCGTGATTTTAAGAGAGAAATTGTGCGTATGCGAGAAAATAAGAATATGATAAAATTGTATGATTAATAATGAAAGTGATGAAAATGAAAATTTTGAAGAATTAGAATTGTAATTCTTAAGTTTTGATTTGGAATTGAAAATAGTGGATTTTGTTGAATTAGAATTCAATTTTAATTCCATAATTAATGGCTCAACCAAACAAAAAAATTAAAATTGAAATTTCAATTCTAATTCTAAGCCTCCAATTCTATGGTACCAAACACAACCTAAACGAGATTGGCAAATGTTAGAACAATTTTTTGAAATGAAAATAAAAGAGACAAGAATGACTATTCATTCATGATCAACAAAAAGTTATAAAAGGTAGAGAAAGTAGTTTTCAAATCGTGAATATAATCATTCTCTTTAAGAGTATATTTTTCTCTTTTTGGATGCAATAACCAGGACAAATATCCTTTGGGATAGGATGAAGATCTAGCTAGAATTACACTACAATATGTATCCCAACTCCCTTGACAAAGATAAGAAGAGCAGAATTTTTTTTTAAGTATTTGAAATTTTATTCTGCAACAAAAAACACCAAATGATCCATATTTATAGTTTTTAGGAGGTGCCATAGTTTAGATTACACCATTACACAAAAGATATCTTTTTGTGAAATGATATAACCTTGACAGAGGTATACAACAACCATGGAATGTATATGATGAAAGATACAATTATTGTGAATGTATCTGAATTATGAATGTATCAGCTATTACTTGTACCTTTTCAAATATTGAAAAAATTCTCCAACAGTAAATACTAAAAAACTTGGAATATTTTATTCTTTTTATGAAATTAATGTATATATGGTGGATGTCCAAATACGTTCCTGAATATAACTAAACTCCCAAAATGTTAATCCTATTTGGATTCATGATATCCCCATTGATTTAGTTAGATTCTTTTAGAATTTTGTAATCTCTTGTATCATGAACTTATAAATAGGTCATATGAGAAACATTAATAAGAGAAATCAGTCTTAGTTAATACTTTCTCTCTCTACTTTGTTCTCTCTTATATTTATTATTTTACTTTATATTATGTCAATATTCCAAACACTCGATGTCTCGCATTTATTAAATTTATAATACATTATCATCACGATTGCATGAACGAGCAAGATTGCTTTGAGAACGACTGTGAGAGTGAATCTCCAAAAGCCCACGGTAAGAAAAATCGAAAATTTTCTTCATCATTATATTTATATTTAATATACAGCTTTGATATTGTGGAAAGGTGAAATATTTTATTGTAGAAATTCAGCTTCATATAATGAGTCTTGAATACAACATTAGAAGAGAAATCACAATTATAAAGATTTCTTTCATCATTAATTTATGAGTCCCTGAAGGCTAAATAATTTATTAAGAAAAATTTTGACAAAATCTAAAATGAAAGCACAGTCACCGGAAGATGGTCATTATGCCAATACAATACCCATCATCATCATCATTAGGTATATATGTGGTTATAATATTTTAATCAATCTATCAGTATGCAATATTATATTTGATCTAATTCTTTCCCAATTAAAATAATATATAGATAATATTCCTTTTTACATATCTCAAATATGCTCATGTAGTAGCAACATTGAGAGAAAAGATCTCAAGGTTATTAATCACCTTTTGAGATTGAATAAATGATTTAGTCATTATTGATGAAATATTATGATATTCGTAATAATTTATATCATTCCCTAAAGATAATGCAATTAGAAATTTATTATTTAAAATCATTTGTAATTATAATAACTCATGAAACAAATATCTATATTATTACCAGAAGTGATAATAATGAGAAAGTGGGAAAGGAAGAGGGAATCATTAATACAACATAAAATAAAGTTTGTAGCGTACCTATAGTACGTCAAACAAAATTTTAAATATTTGGTATGCATCAACTAGAAAAACAAGATAACATATTGGAATTTTTTTTTACTCCCAATGTTATGTTATTATTGATCTTATATATTAATATGTCTATTGATATATAGGCTTGTCAATCTAACCAATTCCTTGAAATAATTAGAGGAAAGGAATTACTTTTTATTTGTGATTTTATATGAGTTTTTGCATATTATATATATGCCCCTTGATTTATTATATATTCAAGAATAGTGAAAAAGATATATTAAAACTTTAGAAGAGTTAATTAATAGAAAGCTCCAAAAGAGCTAATAGATTGAAATTAAAGCTCCTCAAGAGCTAATCAATAAAGGGCTTTAGAAGATATAATATTTTAAAATCTCCCGAAGAGCTAAATATCTAAAGAAGAACTAATTATTTAAAGTTTCTAGAATAGTAAATTGACCTAGGAGGTCACATGATAATTATGCTATGTTACATGACTTATAGAATAAATGTAAATTATATAAATTATTATTTTCACCTAAGTTGATGCAATTGTAATGCATCACTAAATAACCCTGAAGTTTACTTATTCCAAAATATTAAATGTGACCATTTTGACCATACAGGATCAATAAAATACGAACTGTTATAAAGAATTTGTGACAATATTTTATAGAACAAGAAGTTTCTGATCACAAATTTATTCCAAATTTATTCGTACTACTATTTTTTAAGGCAAAATAATTTTATAGATACCATCAATATATTAGGGTTGAATATTTTTTTGGCTGAATATATTGTCAATACATTAATCCATGGTCACAATATATTATTGACTTGCAAGCTTAATTTTGCAATTTTAATAATGAACTCATAATTTAGATTCCCCAATTAACATAATTTGTCCTAATATTATTGATGATGTTGCACTATTTGTATAAATATTGAATGTTCCTGCATAACATGTTCATACACCTAGCAAATGATTTTATAGAACCATAAGTGTCTTGAATTTATTGATATTTACTTTATAGTATTTATTCGTATTTCAACAACATATTATTTTGAGTTATCCTCATTATAATTGGTTCATGGTGAGGAACCAAATATTTTTCCTTCGAATAATTATACATGTCTATATAAATATATTATTCTACCATAATGTATTTAAGATGGGTATTGAAAAGAGGAGAAAATTATATAGTCGGATAAAGATAAGTTATATGTCTCATTTTGATCCTCATATAAAGATAATTTGAACTAGAAGTTCAAAGGATTAATAGCCAGATATATTTATTGATAAAAGAAAATCTGTCATAGAATGCTCATAGTAATTAATATCCCTGAAGGATAATCTACCACTACTTATGATTTTGTGAGACACGTAAAAATGTGATAGAATAAATTTGTTCCAACAAAATCCTCATATATGTAAAACAGCAATAATTTAAAATGGTCCTATGCGGCTAAGTCGAGAAGATGAAAATTTTAGCATAATTTTTTATGACATGACTTTATTATTATTTCCAGAAGAAATTCAGGTACCTGAAGTCATAATAATTATGAGATCTCATTGTATCATGTCATGATATAAATATATGGAACCGTAAAACAGCACAAAACTTCGACGATAATTCTGTGCATATTATGATTATAATGAGAATTTTGAATTAAAGTTTGCAGACCTGAAACTTTAATATTTTAGAGATATTTAGCCAAAATAGAATATAAAGTTAGCATAAGAAAGTATGCAAAGTCTGAACACTTATTAAGTACCCTTATAAGTCTACATGTATTCTCTGAAAGAATCATATTCTTGAATCGTAATCCCAGAAGGATAAGAATTAATAAATAAAATGCGAACTTAAATTAGTTATGGTATATGCTTTTTCATAAAGTCATAGCAATATTGATAAGAAGAAATAACTTATTCTGTGAAGTCCTTGAAGGACTCCATGCTTAAAGTATATAAGCGAATTGTTCTTAAAGAACATAACATTGTTGTGTTAGTAATTTTTATTTAAAGAAATATATTAAATTAAAATCGAATATTTATATATCTATGAAAGTTATTTTAGAATTTTTTATGCTTGGCTCTTATAATTTTTTATCTATTTTAAATATTCTCTACATTAGAGGGAGAAAATTAGGATAATGAAATGTCATGTTCAATATTGAAGCATCTTTAATTTATATACAAATATTCATGAATTAAAAGTTCTATAGATTATTTATTTGCTCAGATTGCAAATTTACTTGATATTTTGTTAACTCTAAAAGAGTTACAGAATTGAATTTGTGGATGCTTTTATAGATGTCCCAATAGGACATAAGTTTTAAACCTAACAATGTTAGATCATGCCTAAAGCGTAATCGACCTTTTATTTATAAAGGTTCTTTTTTATGAAATAATTAAATATTTGAAGTAATCCTCCTGAAGAGTTTGTGATTGTAGAAAAATACTTGAAGTGAGTATTTCAAGATTTTACCTTGATTTACAAATCGAACATTCCGAAAATGGAAACTCTGTATTTATTTATAAAAGTTTTACATGAGTATATTATATTGCACCTTATCATCTAAATGTCATTCAATTACAAAATGTTGGTAAATACCACATATTTATAAATAAGAAGATAATGAATATTTATTGGTCATGAAGTACCATTACTTTGCAATTGGTGCACTATTCTCTTTATATGACTTATGAAAAAGAATATTATTATTGTCCAAGATTTTTCAAGATAATTAATCTCGAATTATGAAGAAAATCCAACTCCAGATGAGATAGATAAAGCAACAAATTACTTAGCTATATGATCATAAAAGATGCATTATCAAACAAACAAGTTATACATAAGTGATATGATACGATATATATATCAACCACTCCTTTAACGATATTTTAAATTATTATGTGGGTTACTGAGAATGTGTGTGATCATTATTGATAATTAGTTGCGAATTTTTTTGGCATCCTAGAATGTTAAAATTATAACCATATTATTGGATTGTGAAATTTGAGGACATATTGAAGAGACATGACAATATTTCACTATAATTTCCTTTTAAGAAATGTGAAATTAATGTGTAATAATTTCTATCAGATGTAATACATAATTTTGAAAATGTATTTACTAAGGTTTTGCCAACTTATTGGTTTAATGATATTTTAAATAAAGGAATACATAAAACATAAATGAATAGTGTACTCTTTTTTCTTCATTAGACTCTCCCACATGGTTTTTCTCCATTAAAATTTTAACGAGACATATTATTTATGTGATGAACATGCAAAGGGGAGCATTATGAAATTAATGTATACATGATGGATATCTAAATACGTCTCTCGAACATAACTAAACTCCCAAAGGCCAATCCTATTTGAATTCATGATATCTCATTGATTTAGTTAGATCCTTTTAAGATTGTGTAATATCTTGTATCTTAAACCTATAAATAAATCATATGAGAAACGTAATGAATCAATTTTTATTTATAAGTTAATACTTTCTCTCTCTACTTTGTTCTTTTTTCTCCTTATTATTCTATTTTATATTATATTAATATTCCAAGCACTAGATGCATCTTATTCATTAAATTTATAACCATTTTAAGAATAGAGAAAAATCTAAGTAACAATATTATTCCATTACTAATTCAAAGACATATTGCAAGCAATTTTTCATTTAAAGAAGAGAGAATTCTTGACAGATTCCATAGCATTATTAATAAATAGATTCCATAGTATTATTGATAAATAGTGATCGATCATTACAATTTGACTTTGAAAATTTATGTACTCCCCTGCAGAATTGGATGTCCACGGTCGTATTCTTCTGCATTGAAAAAATGTTCAAATTATATTTTAAATGGAGAGAATTATGTTGATTTGTTAAATGTACCATTAATATTCTTGCTTTAATTAGTCAATTGGGACCAACTTATAAATTCTTATTACACGTACGTGTGTATATATATATATATATATAAATATAAAAGATTATACACTGATTTTGAATGTGTCAACTCTTTGTAGTATTAGCAACAATGATTTACATATAACAATTTTAAAAAAGAAAATCAATATCAATGACCGAGAAATAAAATATTTATGAGCTAAAAGAGTTTTTTGCTATATTTAATCACTTTTTAAAAAACAGATGTTAAAGTAGCTGTAAATTTTTTTTATCGTGCGTTATCCCTAATTACTAATTAAATTACATGATTACGTAAGATTAATGAGGTGACAGTGGACGTGGCCAGACGGGTGCTAAGATGAAAAATAACGCACATTGTGTATGCGTTAACAATAAGAATAACGCACATGCCAAATGCGTTATTTTTACTGATAACGCACATGACGTGTACATTATTAATATCAATCGCATTTAACATCCAAACCCTGATCGTCGTCATCTTCAAATCTTCTTCTCCAAAAACCGCCGATGTCACTGCTTCTTCTTCCTTCTACACCGCAGCTTCTTCTTTTTCCTTTCCTTCTCTTCTTCTCTTGCTCTTCTCCTTCCTTCCTTCCTCTTCTTCTTTCCGCCGCCACACTGATTTTCCGCCGCCGTGGAGTACGAAGAATGACAGAGGAAGCTCATCAAAAACCTAACATTTGGGTTCAATTTATTCCGACCTTTAATAAATTTCTTATTATTAAGTTTTACTCTTTAAATGTTTTTAATATTTTTGCATTCAATTTTGATTTATATTATCTATATA
Organism: Catharanthus roseus; assembly: GCA_028651295.1. Taxonomy (NCBI): domain Eukaryota; kingdom Viridiplantae; phylum Streptophyta; class Magnoliopsida; order Gentianales; family Apocynaceae; genus Catharanthus; species Catharanthus roseus. The sequence goes on along the minus strand of JAPQWS010000048.1, from coordinate 3,736,701 downwards.
AAAATTGTTGTTTATTGTGAATGTGAATATTTTTTATGAATTTATCTAGGTTACTTTATCAATTTTTTGTAATTTATTTTGCTAAAGATGGGTTTTATGATTATTCTCAGTGCTTGTTGTTAAATTATAGATGTGTGCATATTTGACCATATTATTAAATTAGTTTTATATTTTATTAGAAATGTGATTTGATGAAAATGTGTTTTTAATAATTTTTCTTACAAGATGATATTGGTTATATAATCTCTTTTTGTTTTTTTAAATCCAAAACCCTAATTATTTATTTTTGTTGAACATTTGTGAGAATTTATATTGTTCTGTTAATTTCATATATATATATATATATATATATTCCAAGAAAACTATTTTGTTTCGATTTTTTTGTTCAAAATAAAAGAGAATATAACCTTCTCTAAAACTGTAAGCCTTAAACCTACATATCCTAATCTAAAAAATTCAAAAAAAAAAAAAAATTTGTAATGATAAAAATTAAACCCTAAACCCTAACCTTGAGACCGTATACCAGAAAAACCCTAAAACCAAAAACCATAAACCTAACCTTAACCTTGAAACCGTAAACCCAAAAAACCTTCTCTAAAACCCTAATCTAAAAAAATTCTAAACCTTAAAGTGTGTAATTAAAAATAAAAATTGTAATGATAAAAATTAAACCCTAAACCCAAACCCTAAAACCTAAACCTTGAAACTCTAAGCCCTAAATCCTAAAACCCTAACCTTAACCTTGAAAACCTAAACCCTAAAACCCTAACATTGAAAACCCAAAACCTAAACTTTAAACCATAAACCTTAGAAAGTGTAATAGTACTTTACTTTAAATATTTTACTTTAAATTCTAAACTCGTAAAGATTTAAATTTATTAAGTGTATAATATTATACCTAAAACCCTAAAACCTTATGATATAATGTTAGATGGGGGAAGTCCTAGCACATGTGCATCCAAGTCCTATAGTCCCTGGTGTATTGGCGAGGCAGCATGAGCATAAGTTGGGGTTGATATAGAGTGCGGATTATGAGATATGTATTACTGATATTCAGTATAGATATTTCGGTCATAATCTGTTTCAGACTTACAATACGGCTCCCTGTATATTGATTGATATTATTGATAGGAGGGGGTTAGGGGGAGTTTTTAGATATGGTTACATAGGTCTCGACCATGCACTTATTATTGCTTTAGTTGAGCAATGGAGGCTTGAGACCCATACATTTCACATGAGTTATGGTGATGTGACAGTCACTTTACAGGATGTGCATGTCTTATGGTGTTTACAGATAGAGGGGTTGCCTGTTACAAGTCCTAGTTGGAGTGTACATTATAAGCAGTATTGGATTGATATGATTGCTAGAGTTATTGGTATTCGGTTGTCTCCTACTCACTTTTCCGGATATAAGGTCAAGAAGGAACCTTTAGAGGCTTGGATCTTGAGAGAGTTCACTGAATCAAAGATTGATAATAACCTTATCATGCGTGCCCAGGGATTTATTTTCTTACTTCTTGGAGGTCATATGCTCCCTGATATGTCGATTAGCTTGATTCATGTACGATACGTAAGTTTGTTGGAGGATTTTGATACAATCGACACTTATAGTCAGGAGAGTTGCATATTAGGGTTTTTATATAGAAGCCTATGGGAAGCAGCTTTAGGGGGTGTACGACAGATAGAGGGAGCCCTTGTGCTATTTCAGACTTAGGTTTGGTCACATATTCCTGTATTGCGTCATAAGATAGATCAGCGTGTGGAACTAGACCCTCGTGCTCCACTTGGTGCTATGTGGTGCACATCATTTTGATCTCAACTAGCTTCCTATGCATATCTAGCTTTCTTACAAAGATCAATTAGATTTCATGCCATCCGACGAGGTACGACTTTAAATTAAAATTTTTGACTTTCTTATTTATTTTTAATGTGATTATTATTTAAATATTTTAATTTGCTTCACAGTTTGTATGGCTGCTGTATCTTGAGCATGGTCTGCTGCCATCTAACTTGTGTCGGGCAGAGGTGCCACTGATATGTTACGAGATAATGGAGTATCACCATCCAGGTCGCGTGATACGACAATTTGGACGTGATCAACCTATATCTACTGCCTGTGATACTCGTCTGGATCTACATTGATTACAACTCAGAGGAAATGATCACACTTATTGGGAGACAGAGCATGCTACTCATATGGAGGTCTGGCATCAGTAGAGACAACACATTAGGGATGGCCTTCTTTTACTTATTAAGGATCTACCATCATCCTGAGATGATTACATTAGATTGTATCGGGATATCACGCGAGTTTATATCTGCAATCCAGCACGTCGTGATACTCGGACATTTGGATACCAGCCAGCTGGGGTCAACAGACTGATGATGGTAATAAAATATGTATTTATCTTTTTATGTATGTTATTTCTTTATAATTATTTTCTAACTATTTTTTTAGACATCCATGCTGCAGGAGGTAGATGACATGCCTACATGGGTGTTGAAGGGACCACCATTATCTTTGACTCAGTATGCTAGTATCATGAGCAAAGTCCAAACCATCATCTGTAGGTGCATGGTTTCTATTGGTGGTACGTTGGATTACATCCCCTCTCAGCATTATATTCAACAGATATTTGTACTACAGCCATTGCGTCATTGTCCTCAGGAGCCTGTACTTGAGCATAGTGCTCATGGAGTGAAGAGGGGCGACCGTCAATTACCCGGTGGCAGGGACCGCGTGGAGGATGCGCTCCTATCCCTCCACATTTGGGAGGATGAGGATAGGTAGATCCCGGACATGGAGGAGAGAGTGGAGGAGGATCTGGCGGACGAAGATATGGAGATCCAGGCTCATATGTTCCACCTGACCCATTCGACAACCCAGACCTAGATGCTTCGTCATTTAGTTTGGGTTTGACGTCATTTGCTCCGTCACATCCGAGTGGAACAGGCACGTTATATGTCCCACCTGACCCATTTGATAGCTCAGACATAGATTACATCCAGCCACCTCCGAGTAAAGGAGGTATGTCATATGCACCTCTACCTCCGAGTGTAGTAGAGTTGTCATTTGATGCACCTCCATCTCCAAGTACAACAGGTTCATCTGTACCTCATATGTCTATTTCTCGTGCATCTTCTTCCGACTTAGATAAGCATGGTGATGACCCATCGGATGACCTTACACCAACACAACAACTTGGCTTTGGACATTGTGTTAGGAGTAAGACTATTAGATTTACTTCATCTGATTATTGTTAGGGTTTACATTTTGTATAATATTTCTTTTAAATTATTTCTTTCATGTTATTTACTATCAAATCAATAATGGACGGATATGAATGCTTTTTTGACAAACCCGTGTGACACTTTTAATCACATAAAATTATAACTCTCAATAATAGATGGATATGAATGCTTTTCCAACAACCCCATGTGATGCTTTTAATCATCTGCCACCTCCAACTCTCAATAATGGATGGATTTTTATGCTTCATATGCCTATATATTTGCTAAACCCCTCTACCCAATTTCTCATCCCATAACAAAATTAAAGCATTCATTACAAACAAAGAATATGGATATTACTCACCCTGTTAGAGTTGTATTATTTTGGGATTTGGAGCATGCCAAAGATGTGTATGGTCCTTATTTCACTAGAGCGGCAAAGAAAACATAGACTTTTACCCGAATAGTGAAACATGATCAACTTGTTTGAAAAATATTAAAGCGCCGAGGAATGGATCCAAATCTTTGGCATGTTCGAATAACAAGGGTGCCTTCACTGAAGAGTATCAAATGTTTAATTTTACTTTGTACAGCATGAACAATGATGATGAGATGCATTACCTTTGGACTATTAGACCTGATATATCAAAGGCATGGATTACGTACTAGTTGAATTTGAACCACTCCAATCACGGAAGTCCAACACACTCAAGTATCAACTGATGAAGATCATTCAAACATTCGTCAACATGTCATTGCTATAACACAGATGGTTTTCGATGAACCGTCAATGTTGTACCTAGTTATAGAGGAATATGATGAGGACGATGATGACGCTGATGAAGATTGTGACACATCAAATGCATCTGACAATAACAATAATCCTAATGATGAGGAAGATGATATTAGCACTCCCGTAAACCCTCTATCTTCAATACAGTGAATCAATGACAGAGTAGTCAATGGTTCAATAACGCCACATATGATTATGATTATACATCATCTGGAACATTTCTAAATTTGGATTTGGGAGAGCATATAAATGACCTCATCGAATCAGGCACTATTAGATTGCTGGATTGGAATGATTAAATGATTGATCTTCAATTAGGAATGAAGTTTGTTCACAAAATCCAAGCAATTAGTGCAGTTCAGAAGTGGTCTATTCAGATAGGATGAAAGTTTAGAGTTGATAAAAGTAAGAGCGATCAATAGTCAACGAAATGTTATCATCACATTGACTCTAATTATTGTTCATGGTATATCTGAATAAAGAAGAAAGCAACACATGGTCATTGGAAAATAACAAGATTCACCAAGGATCACACATTCCTTGTTCAGGTTCATCAAAACAAGCATCGAAATATGACTTCAAAATTTTTTTTGAAAACTAATATCGCATCTTGTTGTTAGTATATGCCCTAAGACCAATTGACTCACATTTATGATTTATGAAGCATGTATTTTTTTAATTGTATTTTATGCTCTTGATCATCAAGTATGTGACTTGATAGTAAAACCCTTATAGCTAATAAAATACTATTCTTATTTGTCCCTAGTTTATTACATCTTGTAAACTAGTGTGAAGTTTATTGATGGTTACTGATCATGAACATGAGATATGAAATCATTTCATAAATACATATTGAGAATATTGTATTGGACATGACCCAAAGTGAAGAAGAAATATTGCATGGGTTAGTTATAAGTATTTCTTCTCAGTTTATATTTGGTGTCCTTTGACCTAATGTTTCTAATGTTTCTTGCATAGGGGAGAAAATATGTTTTGACATAGTCAAATATCACTTTTAATTAGGTGATCATTATGACTATTGGTTGGCTTATTTCCTCGTCATGGCTTGAATATTGGAGATAGTGAAAGGGATTTGTCCCTCTCTTTTTAGAAAGATATATCCATGGGCCCCTTGATAAGGAAGACTGGAAAATATGCATGGCCATGCTCAACTAAGTATTAATAAGGTGTTATTAATATTATTTATTGGAACAGTCTGCCTGGTAATCAAGTAAATGGTTAATTAAGTTTTATAAAGATGACTTGATCCATGCCTTATACTTAATTAGGATATCGTGTGACAAAAGGACTAAATATTAAATCTGATGCTAGGTTATTATTACATTTACTTAACTTGGGTAAGCATAATGTCTTGCTAGAGGCCGCTTATGTTTTGTGAATAAATGTCTAGGACATTTTTCATTCACTGCCAACGTTAAGTGAACCTACAGGGTCACACGCATAGACGATCTTGTGAGCATAATGTCCACGTTCAATGAATCTAGATTGTATCCAGATTCGTTGAACGTATACAAAAAGGGAATTAGATTCCATATTATATTTTCTTGTAAGTTAATAAGTAATTAATTTTATTTAATCGAATAAATGAAATTAATTACTTAATATTACTCATCCAACCGTTGGATGATTATAGGAATAGACGGACGAGATTAAACTGTCATTAGATGACAGTTAGGATTTTGATATTGACAACTATAAAAGGTTATGCTAACCTTTTCTTGGGGGCCGTCCTTTATCTGATTAAAGAAAAACAAAACCCTAAACCCTAGAACGGCGATATAGTATCTAGCCTTCTTTCTCCGAAATACGACCGATTACCAGATAGTCAGGATCAGTTCTGAACAGTTTTCAGAACACAGAAGGGGCTAGCATCCCGATCGCTTGCAGAGGAATTCGTCGCGTGGATACCAGTAGAGGGCGAAGCGTACAAAGCAGCGCCTCCACAACGAACAATAAAAACAAAGAGGTAATTTCTATCCAATCAGTTTTTCTAGTATGTGCAGATCCTGTTGGTGGATTTCCGTAGTTTTATTTTACTTTGTTTTTGCCTACGGATTCCTACACTTGTTGCCAATGATCCCGAGTTCCCTATCTAGAACATCATCCAAGAAGTGCAAGTATTACTTCAGAAGAGTTGTACGTATAAGAGGGCATAGTATGCTCAGATATTTGCATTAGAAAGGGTGTTCGGCAGTTGGGGGACAACTTTTTCAATTCTACCCAAATATGTCCAAGTAATGAAATATTCCAACCGGAGAACTGTGTACGAGTTCTTGCATCATAGAACGAGCATTCCACCAGACTATGTTTTTAAATTTCTTTTTTAGTCTTTCAAGCCTTGTATAAATAGATTTCAAAATTGTCGATCGGTGATTTCTGTGGATTGTACTTATCTTCGGGGACCATATAAGGGTGTACTATTAATTGCAAGCACATGAGATGCAAATAACTATTTGTTCCCCCTTGCATTTGCAATCGTTGATAAAGAGTAGTCCGAAAGTTGGAATTGGTTCCTTAAACTTCTACGGCGACATGTTGTCAAGGATAGACACCTGTTTAATATCCGATCGCCAGGGATTTTATCTGCTACGCAAAATTAAGCTTTGGGGCAAACTCTATTTGCGGTTCATAGGTTTTGTCAACGCCACATTCGGGCAAATTTCACCAAGGCCTTTAAGAACAGCGAATTAAAAAGTTTAATGTGGCAGGCCGGAACGAAGCTAAATAATGGAAATTTGAACGTGTGATGAGTGAAATTCAAAAAAGAAATGTAGAAGCTTACATTTATCTAGCCAAGATAGACTTGGAGAATGGACACTCCTGCATGATGATAGAAACAGACACGAAGTGATAATAACCAAAATTTCAGAAGCATTTAACAGTGTCTTGAAAAAAACTAGGGTCTTAACTTTAAAATCTCCAGTTGAATTAATATTCAACAAACTTGTTAAATATTTCAACCAACAACGTCCAAATGCCCAAAACAGTGTGCATCCATTTCCAACAAGAGTTTTCGACAGGTTTCTTCGGATTGAATCAAGCGACCACACATTTACAATGTATAATCCACAAGAACGTATTTATATGGTTAAATTTCCAATACGACTTGATAGTAGTGGCAACAATATTTACACGTTAAAAATGAATGAAAATCGTGCAGTTGTGGCACATGGCAAGAATATATATTGCCTTGTTCTCATGCTCTTGCAGTCTGTAAAGATATTGGTAAAAGACCAGATGCTTATGTGCCGGACAAATATTCACGAAAAACTTACAAACGAATATATTGATCCAATTTTTATCCGGTTGGGCACGAAGACTTTTAGAGAGATGTTCTTTACAATTTAACATTCTATCCTCCAAATAGGAACAATCAACAGAGTATATAATAGGGTACAAGGTTTTGAGGGAAGTGGATTATCGAAATCCGGATTCTCCCCCAAGATGTAGCAGATGTCGAATTGCCAGGCATAATAGAAAAAAATTGTAATAACCCCAGTTCAAGCAATGTATAATTTTCTTTTTTTAAAGTGATGTAATATTTTAGGATTTCTATCAATGATATTTCTTCTTTGAATTTCTTCTAAGAACTTTTTTATAAATCTTTTACTTAAATCGACTATAAATTATTATAGTAAAATTTACAACAAGTAACAAAATATAAAATACTTTCAATTACTTCTTCGTACTTTTTTTAATAAAATTTTCATTTTAAAATGGTTATAATTATTATCATAAATATACATCAAATAACATAAAAAAGGAATACGGTCTTTTTTTTAAAAAGATAATAATTATAATTTTGTAAAAAAAATTAAAAAAAATGATGTGGTAAATAAAGCATATAAGATGTACGTTATCTGCCACATCAGATAATTATGTAGAGATTTCTGACTAAGTGATAACGCATATACTATGACACTTATCTTTAATATGTATGCGTTATGACCAAAATAAGGTTAAAAAAAATTATGACTATTTTAGTAGCTTTTTTAAAAAATTGACCAAATATAAGAAAGAATCGCATAGAACTGATAGTTAAATAATAAAATAAAACTTAAACCGCTAAAAAATAATTTAGAAACCGCATTCGTTTGATCTATGTTTTTTAACAACTCTAAATTCATATTGCAATGCAATACGTAAATTGGTATTTTCAACTATGATAAATTTCTCTAAATACCATAAAATTATTTATGGAGTATCATTCTTTTCATATTTATACTTTTATACTCATAAAATAATGTTCTATAATTTTCATAATTTCTTTTATATAATAAAGCTCTCATAAAGTTATTTTATATAATAATATTTTAAAACTGTAGATACTTAAATGAATGCATGTGCCTCTCATTGTCCTAAATTATCCTAAAACTAATTTTTTTAAGTATATTGGAAATTTTGTACATGATTATTGATAATTATCGTACTTGGATTGGAAATTATGTCTGATTTGAGAAAAAGGGTTGTTTCCCTTCTCTTGAGTTTTACTAAATAGATTATTAAAAAATATAAGATATAAAATAAAATAAAAGAAGAGGAGAAAAAATCCTTCCCACCCTGTTTTTCACTAGTCTTTATCCATTAACAATGTTGCTTTTTTCCTAATACCATTAATTTTGACTTTTTTTGGTTTTCAAAAAAAAAATATTTTTAACTTATTCTTTACTTATTGAATAAGTTCAAATATTAGTATGTCATCAATCAATACGTCATTGATTAAAAAAAACACGTTATGTATATATCTCTCACCATTCATTTTCTTTTTTTTTCTTTGGTCAAGTACTACTACATGGACTTTTTATTAGGGTGAGATTAAACGGTTTTAGATATCAAATTTTAATTTTAACACTAATATCTCCTAATTATATTTTATCCAGTTCATTCTTAGTTGTTACATTTTAAATATTATAATATTTAAAAATATACAAAATTTTAAGACTTTTTTTGCATGTTGAATAAAATGCTTGTCAAATTTCTATCTTTTTATTATTATTATTTATATAAGTTTTCATGTAAAAAGAATTAAAAAAAGTGAAATTTGTTTCTAATGGGACAGTATGAGGAGAAGATTCATTAAATATTGAATTATTTTTATAGTATGACAAAGAAAAAAATAAAAAAATTAATGGAATGTGAGAAGAAAAAAATTGGAGGTGTACTATATTTATGTTTCAACTGTATATCTTCTTTTTTGGCTAAATTTTTTCTATTTTTTTGATAAATATTCAACTGTATGTCCATATGCTACTTCATAGGAGTCCGTAATTTTTATGGCTTGAATTGAATTCAAAGTTTTCAAAGCTCAGATTTTACTTTTTCAAGTCAAAGGTAGGATCTCTTGTTTTCCCTTCTTTTTACTTTTTTTTATTTGTCGGAGATTGAATTTTGATACAGCATGACGTTGCTAAGTGACATATGCATCGGTATGTCATCTTCTTTCTAATGCTTTCTAAGTAATTAACCATTTTTTTTATGGTTCCTTTCAAAAAGAAAACAATCCTTTTCTTTATGGTGAGATGTTCAAGAAAAGATTACGCTTGAATATACTATAATATACTCATGATTTGTATAATTATTTATATATGATAATTCATAAAATAGTCCCGGTTCGAAAGTGAAAAATAGTTTTAGTAGTGATGGACAAATTTATTTTTATAACTATTTATTTCGTCTTAATTTGGTCTTATATGCTTTATTCATTTTAGTTCAACAACTATTTAAAATAAATGCATTTGTTTTATATCTTATTTATATATTTTAATTCGATAACTATTTATCTTTGACATTTTTTGTCCAAAATAATTATAGATAAAACTTATATTTGTCCCTCAAAATATGAAAATGTGTTAGTTGAGGATTTCGAATTGTAAAGTTCTTTAGAAATCCTTCAAAATGTAAAAAGCATATCAATTAAGTCTTTCATCTCACTTCTATGGGGATTTAAACAGTCAATTTCAAAATAGTCAAATTCATTTGGAGCAAAAATGTAAATCTAAAATAAAGAAAAATTTTAAATTCATTGTATTCAACCTTCCAAATTAGGAATAGCAGCAACACGAGTATCAGACCGATTAATTATTATTAAATTCGATAAGAATTATTAGAAAATTTGCCGATTTTGAGCCAATAATTAATAGATAAATTTTTTTCTACCAATAATGAAACCTTTGATTAACTAGTTACCAATTATCAACACAATTGTAACTGTCGATTCAAAAATAAATATATTTATCTTTTAATATTATATATATGTATATATATAAACTCTTCAATAGTAGAATAATAACAATTTTAACTTTATTCAAATTGGGTGCATTTCAAAATTCAATACAAAAATTCAATTTTAACATACACATTTCTTATTTATTGTAGATATTCAACTTTTATAAAACTAAAAACAATTAACAAAACTAAATCTTATATAAATAAATGTCTTTATTAGCAAGTAAAAGATTATTTGGTTACTTGGTAACGGTTTTAATTTGCTAAGTGTCAACATGTAATTAGATAATGCTTTAAATTGTAAGAGTTGAATCATATAATACTATCTCTATTTTATATTCATATTATAAGACAGTTTCTCTTTATAATTTTTTTTAAAGAATACCTCTATTCTATTTTGATTGTTGATATATATCCAAGGCTAAAATTTTAAATCCAGACGAAATTATTTTGTAATTCCAATATTCTCCTCTATTTGTAAATTCTCCACCACTCCACATTTCCCACTCCTCCATTGCATATACGTAGTTTCTGTGAATTCGTAGAACAGAAATTAACACTTATTTTTGTTGGGAAATATTAAGCACTTTGGTGGCTATTGAGTCTCTGCAATTAAGAGCTTCAACCTTCATAGTTAAAATATGTGCACAGAAATACTATTGAAAGGCGTCAATCCTCAATTAAAAAAAATTAAAGCAAAAAAAGCTTCAACCTTCACATTTGAAATATCCATGGCGAAGCTTTTCCTTCTTATTCCTTCATCGAGAAGCCGGATGGATCAGAAGGCCTCACTTTCGGTTTCTCTGAGTTTTTTTCAGCAAAGTCAAATTGAAAGATCTGAAAATCAAACCGAATGAAGGAGATCGGTTTTAGATAAGTCCGTCCCACCGTTTGATTGGATTGTCCCAACGCAACTAACAACTTTCCTACCGCTATCAATTACTACTACACTACGAGAACACCGTATAGATAACTGATAAGAAAAGGAGAAGTTTTGAGCGCGACTTTTAATTCCCAAAGATGGGAAGAAATATACCAAATTTTAGACTTACTGATAATGGTTAGGAAATATAAAAGATTTAACAATTTTTAATAAGTATTGATTTTTTTTATCTTTACTCAACTCTTTATTCATTTATTTTCCTTACATTATTTATTTTTTTTCTAATTTATAAAGAGTAGAAAGAGAATTCTAGTTAAAAAATTATAGGAAAATGAGGAGGAGAAAATAAACTTTGTTTTACTATAATTTCTTAAAATTCAAATGAGTACTCTCAATTATACATAATGGAATGAATGTGTAAAGAAACAAAGTGTTTAATGCTCTACTTAGATTGATTGTTACTTATTTTATATTTTTTCTTCTAAATGATTTGTTTTGTTTTTGCTAAATTTTAAATAATCTAATTTTTATGTAAGACAAGAAAATAATATATTATGTTTTTAGAGGCTGTATTTTCATATTTGTTGAGTTTTAATTTAGCTTAAAATGGAGTATGAATATTTTTTTAAATTAGGTATCGGCTCAATAAAATCATATTATTACGTATTATTTTTTTTGAAAGAGAATTAATGTTGTCTTTTATTAAGTGGTACTTAAATCAGCCAAATGGCTAGGTTTACATCATGGGAGGCTTCTTCCATCCATGCAATATAATCTTCAACCGCACAACCCTTTTGTACTAACATATGGGTTGGGATATTGAGATTACGGGGTAAAATACTATCTTGATATTATTGAGAAGTTCTAATTCGTTCTTCAAACTCTTAATAAAGTGTTCCAGTTATGACTGATCTGAAAATTTATCCACTAATTTCTACACCAAAGAGAAGCAATCAGACTCAATGATCAAGTTCTTGAACCTTAGCTCTCGCGCTAAATTTAGTCCACTCCATATCCATATCGCCATGATCTCAACCTGACTAGCATCTTTGATTCCCTGAAGTCTCATAGCCATAGTAGCTCGAACATCTCCAAAGTGATCTCAGATGACTACCCCAGCTCCTGCCATGTGACTTAAATGCACAATCAACCGAGATTTTAAACCAATCTTCTTGGAGCTTCTCCAAGTACGTCGTTTTCCTTCCTCTGGATTCTGGTGTCGCCTTTTCCCCATGCATGCTTGGTGGAATTCTCCCAAGAATGCTAAGGCTTCATCAACCACCTCTGTTGGGCTTCTGTACTTTTGCTCAAACAGTGCTGCATTTCTAGCTTACCAAATTTCCCATAATAGCGGGAAAGCTTCTTCCACCAGTCCATCCTCCAAACTTTTGCTTCTGTTAAGCAACTCACATACAAAATCTTTATTGCTTCCCACCTTCAACTCACGAATCGATCTTTCCCTTACTCTCCACACCTCCTGTGCCCATCCACATCCAAAGAATAAATGGCCATCTTCCTCTTTATTTCCGCAACACCTGGGCTAAGAATCATCATCCAAAATCTTTCTCTTCCTTAAATTAACTTTAGTGGGCAATATTTCATTCTAAGCTCTCCATAGTACATGTTTCACCTTCGGCGGCACCATCACCTCACAGAAAGAGGCCCACATTGACTTCATCGTCTAATTAGAGGACCTGGGGTTCCTCAGTTAGCTGAAGTTGGCTCCATATACTCCATTCCAATGTGATATGCCGATCGAACTGTGAATTCACTACTCTTGGAGCAATGCCAAATAATAGTATCTTCGTATTCTACTGGACAAAAGGGAATTTTGTATATTTCTTCTCTGTCTATACTCTCAAAAGGATTTTCCAAAACTTTATGCTTCCATGTTCTGGAAGTATCATCAATTAGATCACAAACAATTAGAGAATTATGTAAGAAAGGATTACATGTGATTGGCTTGAATTCAAAGCAAGTCAATAACCAAGAACCTTTCCAAATTAACCTTCACTCTTCTTCTATTTCCAATTCGCCATCCGCATCCCTACTTCATCAATTCCCACCCTTCAAATATACTCCTCCATACGAAAGACATACTCGGTTGAGTTTTAGCCTCTAGAATAGAAGTATTTGGAAAATACATATTTTTTAGCACTCTAGCAACCAAAGAATCTAGTTTAGTAAGAATCCTCCAACCTTGTTTTGCCAATAGTGCAAAGTTGAAAGCTTCTAGTTCTCGAAAACCCATACCTCCATTCGCATTGGGCTTACACATCGAACTCCAAGCTTTACAACACATGCTTCTGCTTGTCCCATTCTTACCCCACCAAAACTGCCTGATCATGCCCTCTATTTCATCATACAAGGACTTAGATAACAAGAAGCATTGCATGGCATATGTGAGAATCGCCTGTAACACTGATTTGGTCAATATTTCTTTGCCAGCTTGGGATAGAATTTTTTCTTTCTATCCTTGCAGTTTCTTCCAAACTCTATCCTTCAGATATTGGAATGTTTGCCTCTTAGAATGACCCAGCAAGTATGGCAATCCGAGATATTTGTCCTTCCTCCATGCACTTTGAAATTCTTAATATCCCCATAATGCTTTCAACAGTAGAGTTCTCCATTTGCTTACCAAATAAAAATGGAAGACTTCCGGTAGTTAATGGCTTGACCAAAAGCCTCCTTGTAGCTTTGCAAAACGGACTTTAGTACTATGGCATCCTCCACAGTTTCCCTTGTGCAGGAAGAATAATGAATATAAATTTTAAAAATATTAAAGTTAAATGAAAATTCAAATATTTTATAGTTATATACTTTAGTCATAAACTATATTTTAACTATAGTTATATGCTATAGTTTTAGATAGAGTTATATATTATAAATATAAACTTTATATTATAAATCGTATTTTTGAATATAGTTATCTACTTTATATATAATATGGATTTTGAGTGAAAAAGATCTATATTTTAATAAATAGTAACCTTATTATTTGAGTTTTATAAATATTTATCTTTCAACTTTAAAAGAATGGACAACAAATTAAAAGAATGGACCTAATCAAAGTGTGATGTATGAACGTATACTCATAGAAAAAAGAGAAATTTGATGTATGAAAAAATAATTTATTTTTTTAGTGGTTTAGGTTTTTGAGTTTTAGGGTTTAAGGTTTATGGGTTTAGGGTTTAGAGATTAAAAATATCTTGATGGTTTATTTATCTCTACATGTAATAATGAGTTTAGTTGTGTTATTGTAATAATGCCCTTATATTTTTTCTCATATGATAGATTAATTTCAATAGTTTCATATATGAAGATTGCTTTGGTATCATATGATTCCTTAAGTTTAGATATTAAATAAAGATGGTATTTTTGAAATATTACTTTAGTTTTGGCCATTGCCTTTTGTTCCCAAAAGAAAAAAAGTAAGAAAAAAATTTGTTTTATAGTTTTATATATTGTGTGAAGGAAGGATAATGGATATAGAGTTTAGAAATATTAAAGTTAAAGAAATTCAAATATTCTATAGTTATATACTATAGTTTTAAATATAGTTATATATCATAAATATAAACCATATTATAAATCGTATTTTTAAATATAGTTATATACTTTATATATATATATATATATATATATGGATTTTGAGTGAAAAAGGATCTATATCAATAAATAGTAACCTTATTATGTGCATTTTTTCTCTTCTTACTATTTGAATTGAGTTTTCCATTCAAAGAATCCACAAAGATTGTAAACAAGTATAGATTTAAGTTTAAGTACTTTAAATCATTAAATTATTATATTTTTCAATTACGATTTTAGCTTAAGTAGTTTAAGTTTAAAATTTAATATTATTCTTTTTTGTTTCTTATAGTTTTTTTATGAGGATTTTGATGACATACTTTGCATTATATACAAAATAGAGGTATGTATTTAATTAGTTTAATTTTGCATTTTACGGGGGAGCCCTGACTCTTTAAAGTATATTTTACGAGGAAGCCTTGACTCTTTAGGTTGCATATATAGTTTTACAGGGTAGCCTTGACTCTTTAAGTTGTATATATTAGAGGAAGTCCTGACTCTTTAAATTTGTGTGAAACTGTATTGGTGTTTGTTTAGGTGGCCTGTGTGCCTAGAAAATGACCATAATACAGGGAAAACTCTACCAAAATTTTTCTAATCTTATAAATAACTTATATTTTTAATTAATGACTTAATCATAAATGATGAAATTATAAGACTTTATAAACCTTGTTTCTTAAATTACAAACTTAAATAACAATGAACATAATGCCTTTAAGTTATCATGCTTGCTTCAAAGTTTTATAAGACTTTGAAGTACGTCGAAAATTTTAAATTGCATAATCATAACTTAGGAGTTATGGAACTAACAATTCATTATGCAGTGGGGTACTTAGGAGCTATAGAAAATATACCAGATTGTACTTGAATGTATAGAAAACGAGGGTTCAGGGTTAAAGGTCTTACAAGTCAATTTATTAACGGGGTAGATTGTTTTATTCGTCAGTGTCTTGAATCCAATAATGGAAGTGAAAATTCATTCAGATGTCCGTGTTCAAATTATAAAACAAGAAGATCATACATTCCAAGGTTGTGAGGAAACATCTTCTGTGTTGGGATTTTGTACCTTGTTATCATAATTGGACAGCTCATGGTGCAAACCTCTGGCAACAACATGAAATCTCGACAAGAGTAATAGATGTTCCAGTCCAAGATAATGCGTTGCAAGAGAATGTGGATATTGGCAAGGGTGCGACAATAGATGCGATGATTGAAGACATTGGAACGCTAGTCCATGAGTCTCATTCGTCGGAAGAGTTAGATATCGACGTTGAAACATATTTCGAGGAATTATAAAATGATAAAACTGAAATCGAATATGATCCTGATGAAGATTAAGAAGAAGATGCCGACAATGATCTCGATGAAGATTCCATTTGAAGATGCCGACAATGATCCCAATGATGATTCTATCGATGAAAACGATGAGGATTCCGACAAATAGAACATTATATGCCTTACTTTGATTACATGACATGATTACACTTATATATGTTTATTACACTTATTTATAATACTTTTAACTAATTCATTCACGTTTCTTCTATCGCATGTACGATGACTCGAAGACGGAAGAGATAGTTAGATGCTAGCCCGTCGATGGGTACACAGTCGACGGGGACACAGTCGATAGGGACACCACTCCACCGATGACTTAGCCCCCACCATACCTACTAGCACGACAACTCCTCTTCATCTGCTGTCCACCAGTCAGCCGAATATACCAGCTACTCCACCAATGATGCAGGGCCCACCTACTACCTTAGAGCCGTCTACCTTACAGCTGTCCGCTCTTGCGACTCTGAATATAGGTCTTCTGGCTCCGGATATGGGTCCTCCAGCTTGGAGGCCTCCACCCAAAGATTCTTGGGAGTTATTATATTTAAATATAAACCAGTAAATATTTATATACATACAAAAATATTTATATTCAAATATAAATACCAATGGCTTCTTTGTGTAACATACTACAGCCCTCTTCGAGAGCCGCCACCCATATCTCATCTGTCTTCCAAGAGCGGTTCAACGGGATTTACCACACTTGGTCTAAGATCCTATTGGCTGTCCGAGATATGTGGTGGGGAGAGTTTCAGGTAAATCAATTATATAAAATCTAAATTTTTAAAAACGAATACTTAAAATTTTTGTTGGAGTTAGTTTCGGAAGTATATTTAAGATATTAATTTGTTTTTGAAAAACCTTAGAGGGGGGTGAATAAGGTTTTTGGCTAATTTTTAAAAATCTTTTGTGTAATTAAAAGATAAACCTCCAATTTTGTTTGGGAAGGAATACTAAAACTCTTTTTAATAAAAAACCAAAACAAACAAAATTTTACAGTTATGACAATAAAATAAAAATCATAGAATAAAGATGAACAACAATTTACAGTGGTTCACTCTCCCAAAGAGCTACATCCACTACCTTGAGTCAACACCCAAGGATTTCCCAAATCCACTATAATCCAAGTCTACAACAATCACAAGTTTGAGGATCACCCAATAAGGATTTTGCACACAACCTCAATTCTCAACACAAATACAATCAACACAAGTTTGAGGATCACCCAACAAGGGTTTTGCACACAACCTCAATTCTCGACGCAATATAAATTAAAGGATACCCAAGGGGTTTTTCAACACGAATATTTGATATCAAATGAAAAAGAGATAAGTAGGGAACAATGTTACCAAGTAAGCCTGAGATAGATGATACAACTCAATGGAATACTTCTACAAGCTCCTCTTTACTTCTTCTTTGATGGATAATCACAAATGAAGCTCCAAGAAGATTTTTCTATTTGTTTTTATGGGATGAAGATATTTGAAAGAATGTACTTTTAAAGCTCTTTAAATGTTCTAAAATAATCTCAATCAATTTTCAATCCAAGTTCTCTCCCTTTACTACAGATAAAAAACTCAATTTATAGAGAGGGATGGAATTTTACCGTTATTGTCTGCAACGGTAAAATTCTAACGGTAAAACCAAAAACCGGACGATCGGTTTCACAAATCGGACGTCCGATTTCTTTGTAAAAGAGAAATCGGATGATCTGTTTTTAAAATAGGAAGACTGGTTTTGAAACAGAAAGATTCTGACGCATCCTACAAAAAATCGGATGATCCCTCTTAAAAATCGGACGATCGATTTTAAAAATCAGATGACCGGCTTTGAAAATTGGATGACTAGTTCTGAAAATTAGATGACTAGTTTTGAAAATCGGATGAACAGTTTTGAAAATCGGATGACCCTTTTCTTTTAGAAGGATTTAAAAGCCAGTTTTCCTTAAACAAAAAGAACTTTGCTTCACATTTCAAAACACTTTAAAACATGTATTCTTGATACACTTTTAGAGATAAGAAAATTTTCGAAGGCATCAAAAACTCTATCAAGAATACTTGGATTTTTCAAGAATACTTTATAAAAAGAAATTCATCCAAGGAGCTTCACACATGATCAACAATCAAATATGAGAGTTAGGGAGTTTTACCAAGAAATACCTTAGCACATCCCTAACTAAGACATAAGTCTTCAAGGTCTTCAATGCATTGATCTTAGAATGGCTTGATTTATCCTTCTTCATTATGCTTTAATTGCCAAGATCTTTTACTTCTTATGTAGTGTATCCTTGAGACTCCAAAAATGCTTCTTTTGGTTTATAGAGACTAAGTTATACTCATCACACAAACGTATGTTAATCATAATAAAAGACATATACAATAATGCCCTTAGAGCTAACAATCTCTCCCTTTTTGATCATGACAAATACATATTCAAGAAGAACAAAAGAGCAAGTATAAAAATATGGTGATGCTTCAAGAAGATCATCAATAAGAGTGAAGCATACCAAAACACCATAAGGGAGATAACTCCCCCTATGAATTTGAAAACATGCCAAGGTTTTGAAACATAATTTAGAAAAAATAAGCACCCCTTAAAAGCATGCTTCACAAAAAGAATGGCATCAAACAATCATCAAGGTAACTCCAAGCATATTGCCCATAAGATCTGTAGCCAACCAAAAGAAAGCATGCATCTTGCAACTATTTCTCCCTCTTTTGTCTTAAATCAAAGAGATACTTAGGAGAGTTTTTAAGGGATCATAGAAAAGGAAACTACAACTAGACTGTAAACATTAAGGTAATATTATGAAGTCTATAAAAAACATGGCATCAAGATAAAATAATACCAATTACAAAACTGCTTAATTTCTCATACCAAGCTCTTGGAGCTTGTTTTAAACCATAGGGTGCTTTTGAAAGTTTGTAAACATAATTTGGAAATTTTTCATGCACAAAACCAGGAGGTTGTTCAATATAAACTTCCTCCTCAATATCACCATTTAGAAAAGCACTATTAACATCCATTTGAAAAGCTTGAATACTTTTAAAACAAGTAAAAGCTAAAAGCATCCTAATGGATTCAAGTCTAGCAACCAGAGCAAAAGTTTCATCAAAATATATGCCCTCTTCTTGATTGAATCCTTGGTCAACAAGTCTAGCTTTATTTCTAATAACTTCTTCGGAATTATTTAGTTTATTTCAAAAAACCCATTTTATGCCAATGTTGGGGTGATCACATAACCTAGGGACTAAAGTCTAAACTTTGTTTCTTTCAAATTTATTTAATTCCTCTAGCATAGGAATTAAACCTATGCTCAATTTGAGATAATAGGGTAAAGTTGTCAATAAAGTACCTTCTTGTGCTTACCCCTTGTGATACATCACCAATGATTTCATCCTTGGAATGTCCCTTTGGATATATCACAACTTGAGGAGGACTTTGAGCTTCTTGATCATTTTCTTGTTTTACTTCAATCTCTTATTCCTGCATAAGCATGTTCTTCCATTGCTTGAGTGAACAGAGGTTGGTAGCTTGGAGTGCTATCTATGTCATCATCATCTTTCTTGTCAAAAATGTTAGTTTCATCAAAATATACATGAATGGACACAACACATAACGTTCTTTTGTTATAAACTCTATAGGCCTTTTTGTTTGAAGATAAACCACGAAAAAATTCCCTCATTGGATTTTCTATCGAACTTCCCAAGATTGTCCTTGGTATTTAAAATAAAACATTTGCATAAAAAAACTTTGAAATAGCCAATAGAGGGGGTTTTGTTAAAAATGAGTTCAAAAGGAGTTTTAAAAACGGTCTCAAGAGAACACGATTCATAAAGTAGCATGCGGTGTTGACGGCCTCGGCCCAAAATATTTAGGAAGGGATTTTTTACAGAGCATTGATCTTGCCATTTCTTGTAATGTATGGTTTTTCTTTTCCGCAACATCATTTTGTTGTGGGGTTTTAGCGGCAAAAAAAAAAAAAAAAAAACTGTGTTATGCCAAATATATCAGAAAGTTTTGTAAACTCTCAGTTGTTAAATTCTCTCCCATATCACTTCTCATTGAGATTAATTCGCAATCAAGGGAGGTTTGAACTCTTTTGAAAAGTTTAACAAACTCATGAAAGGCTTCATCTTTTTGGCTTAAAAACAAAGTCCAAGTAAATCTAGAGAAATCATCCACAATAACAAAGGCATACCTCTTACCACCAAGACTAGTGGTTCTCATAGGTCCAAATAAATCCATGTGAATGAGTTCTAAAGGTTTTGAAATTGAAATAGTTTTCTTTGGTTTAAAAGAGGGTTTTATTTGTTTTCCAAATTGGGAAGCGTCACAATTATAGTTTTCTCAAAATGAAGTTTTGGTAAGCCCCTAACAAGTTCTTTTGAAGAGAGTTGGTCCAATAAATCCATACTATCATGACCAAGCCTTCTATGCCACAAAAATACATCATCACCATGAACCGAGAGACACTATAAGTTTTGAGAAATGAGAACTTCAAGATAAAAGACATAGACATATACCAACTCTTTTTGCAACAAAAATAATTTTGTTCACAAGCTTGTTTATGATAGAAGAAGATTCACTTTCAAAAACAACTTTGTACTCATAATCACACAATTGACTAATACTAGATAAATTAAACTTCAAACCATCAATTAAAATCACTTCCTTAATCAAAGAAGATGAACCATATCCAATGTTACCTATACCGATGATCTTTCCAAAAGTAACAAAGCCACCTTCGGTTTCTCTTAGCTCATTCATGAGGGATACATATCCGGTCATCTGTCTTAAGTATCCGCAATCCAAATACAACTTAGATGACCTTGACTTGTGTTCCTTCAGAAGAAGAAGTAGAAAAGACTTTTGGTACCCATATCTTTTTGGGTCCATGAATGGTAGTTGGATTTTATTTTATTTTCCAAATGGTTTTTACTCCCCTTTCAATCTTTCTTTTTATCAAACATTTTATTGCTTTATGACCACTCTCTTCACAATAGGTGCAACGAAAGTGTGAGAAGGGTGAAGAAGTTTTTACAAAACATGTTTGTTTAGAAGAGGTATTGGTATGATTATATCCAATCCTACTTTTGTCAAAAGGTGATCTCAAAGGAGCTTTTCAAAACTTTCTTTTCCGTTTGTAAACTTTTCAATACATAAGGTGAGATCACTAACCTTTTTCTTCAAATCATCATAATCTACCATGCATTTTTCAAGAGAGAAAACTTTTTCACAAAGATCTTTGTTTTCTAAAATTAGTTTTTGAAATTCTAGTTTTGAGGAGTCACTTTCCTTTTTCACAACTTCAAGAGATTCAAGGAGAGTTTTGTTTTCACAAACAAGTTTTGAGTTTTCGTTTGATAGGTTGTCAATCTTGTTCTTTAACTCCTTGTTCTTTTTTGTAATCTTTCCAATTCATGATACATTTCAATAATTAAAGAATTAAGATCATCATCATTATCATCAATATGATTAGATAGATTTGGGGGTGAAGATTGTACCTCATTTTCTATTGCCATGAAGCATAGGTTGGCTTTTTCTTCTCCCTCACTTTCGCTTGAATCTTAATCCCAAGCACCTACTAGTCCCTTGACTTTCTTATTTTTCTTTAATGCCTCAAGTTTTTCTTCCAATGCTCCTTTCTCTTTTTCAATAGCTTTGGAACAATCGGCTACAAGATGGTCGATGATATTGCATTCAAAACACCTAACCTTGAAGAGTGATAAACTTTGTCCTCCTTTTTTGAATGGAGGATTCTTTCCTCTTGTGTTGAAGTCTTTGTAAAATCTTTTAAATTTCCTCATTACTAAGGCCATATCCTCAATCTCATCTTCATTGTTTGACGAGCATGTATGATCAACCTCATTCACTTTGAGTGCCATGCCTTTTCTTCCTTTGTCTTCATCTTCTATTTCATCTAATCTTTTTACTTTCATCTACTAGATGAGGAGAGATCCTATAAGTTCTTCAATAAGACGTTGCTTTAAATCTTTTGATTCTTCAATGGCAAGAGTTTTTGGTTGCCATGCCTTTGGGAGTGCATCAAGAATCTTTCTATTTACTTCTCCCCTTGTGTACTCTTTCCCATAAGCCTTTAGGCCATTTGTGATGTTGGTGAACTTTGTGAACATGTCACTAATGCTTTCATATTGTTTCATCATGAATAGCTCATAATCTTTCACCAACATAGCCAACTTTGACACCTTCACTTGATTGGTGCCTTCTTGAGTTACTTCAAGTAACTTCCACATTTCATGAGCCGAGTCGCATCCACTCACTCTATTGTATTCATTAGCATCCAAGGCATAACTCAATACGTTCATAGCTTTAAAGTTTAGAGTCATCTTCCTTGAGTCAAGCTCATCATATTCTTCAACCTTCTTGACTATTCCATCCTTTTTAGGAACATAAGGTCCTTTCTCTACAATGCTCCAAAGATTAAAGTTAATAGAGCAAATATATATTTTGATTCTAGATTTCCAAAAAATATAATTTGTACCATTGAAAAGAGGAGGTCTATTTATAGAAGAGCCTTCTACATAAGGTAGGTTTGAAATACTAGCCATATAGAAAAGGATCATTTGCTTCTTAGGATGTTAAGCCTTAAAAAGAAGGCCCGCTATGATACCAATTGAAAAATCTTAGAGGAGGGGTGAATAAGATTTTTGGCTAATTTTCAAAAGTCTTTTGTGTAATTAAAAGATAAACCTCTAATTTTGTTTGAGAAGAAATACTAAAACTCTTTTTAATAAAAAACCAAAACAAACAAAATTTTACAGTTATGACAATGAAGTAAAAATCATAGAATAAAGATGCACAACAATTTATAGTGGTTCACTCTTCCAAAGAGCTACATCCACTACCTTGAGTCAACACCCAAGGATTTCCCAAATCCACTATAATCCAAGTCTACAACAATCACAAGTTTGAGGATCACCCACCAAGGGCTTTGCAAGCAACCTCAATCCACAATACAAATATTATCAACACAAGTTTGAGGATCACCCAACAAGGGTTTTGCACACAACCTCAATTCTCAACACAAATACAATCAACACAAGTTTGAGGATCACCCAACAAGGGTTTTGCACACAACCTCAATTCTCAACGCAATATAAATCAAAGGATGACCCAAGGGGTTTTTCAACACGAACATTTGATATCAAAAGAACAAGAGATAAGTAGGGAACAATGTTACCAAGTGAGCTTGAGATAGATAATACAACTCAATGGAATACTTCTACAAGCTCCTCTTTACTTCTTCTTTGATGGATGATCACAAATGAAGCTCCAAGAAGATTTTTCTATTTGTTTTTATGGGATGAAGATATTTGAAAGAATGTACTTTTAAAGCTCTTTAAATGTTCTAAAATAATCTTAATCAATTTTCAATCCAACTTCTCTCCCTTTGCTGCAGATAAAAAACTTAATTTATAGAGGGGGATAAAATTTTATTGTTATTGTCTGCAAAGGTAAAATTCTAATGGTAAAACCAAAAACCGGATAACTGGTTTCACAAATCGGACATCCGATTTCTTTGTAAAAGAGATATCGGATAATTCGTTTTTAAAATAGGAAGACCGGTTTTGAAACAGAAAGATTCGGACGCATCCTACAAAAATCGGATGATCCCTCTTAAAAATCGGATGACCGGTTTTGAAAATCGGATGACTAGTTTTGAAAATCGGATGACCTTGTTTTTTTAGTAGGATTTAAAAGCCAGTTTTCCTTAAACAAAAAGAACTTTCCTTCACATTTCAAAACATGTATTTTTTATACACTTTAGAGATAATAAAACTTTCGAAGGCATCAAAAACTCTATGAAGAATACTTGGATTTTTCAAGAATAGTTTATAAAAAGAAATTCATCCAAGGAGCTTCACACATGATCAACAATCAAAGATGAGAGTTAGAGAGTTTTACAAAGAAATACCTTAGCACATCCCTAACTAGGACATAAGTCTTCAAGGTCCTCAATGTCTTGATCTTGGAATGGCTTCATTATACTTTAACTGCCAAGATCTTTTACTTCTTATTTAGTGTAGCCTTGAGACTCCAAAAATGCTTCTTTTGTTTTATAGAAACTAAGCTATACTCATCACACAAACATATGTTAATCATAATAAAAAACATATACAATAATGCCCTTAGGGCTAACAGTTTTGATCATGAACATATGCATGATTTCTAACTTGTCTTATGATCATTAAAATATGCCTTAGGATTCCTAATTTGCCTTATGATCATGAAAATATGCATCATCATTTCTAATTTACCTTATGATCATGAAAATATGCCTTATAATTTCTAACTAATTTGCCTTATGATAATTCAAATATGACTTATGATTTCTAATGTTATATTCTATTCTAATCTTTTAAATTTTCATAAATGATATGCATGGGATCCGGCCTACTCCATGACTAAGATAAAGATGACATAGGAGTCAAAGGCGAAAGACCGATTAAAGGATTCGTTGGGCGATGCTTTGGGAAAGAACAAGAAGAGTTCGTCATGTATTGATGATTTCTAATTACCTTATGATCATGAAAATATGATTTCTAATTTACCTTATGGTCATGAAAATATGCCTTATGATTTCTAATTTGCCTTATGATAATTCAAATATGCCTTATGATTTCTAATGTTATATTCCATTCTAATCTTTTAAATTTTCAGAAACGATATGTATGGGATCCGGCCAACTCCATGACTAAGATAAAGATGACATGGGAGTAAAAAACGAAAGACCGATTAAAGGATTTTTTGCTCAATGCTCTGGGAAAGAACAAAAGAGGCCGTCGTGGATTGATGAGATCTAGTGCACCTAGATGTGGAATCATTGGAATACCCCTGTGTGTAAAGCCCAATCCGAACGGAATAAGAGGAACTGGACTTAGGGATAGGGAGAACAGGGAGTTGGGAAGCACACGGGTGGTTCCATCTCATTCACAGACGATTATAAAATGGGTAAGAAGTTTATTTAAATTCCTCTTTTTAATTAAACTAACTTAGAAAAAATGTTAATCCTTTTGTTTTTTGTTTTGCAGCAAAAGGATTTGACTAAGAGGTTCTCTCGGAGCACGTACCTGGAAGAGTGATAAGTGCATATTTGTTTATATTTTATATATATATTAATATCATTGTTTTTGGTGTTTTTAATATGTAAAAGTACATATTTTAGCTAATACCTCTTATTCTTGTCTTAGGTGCCCTTCGAAAATGGAAACAATGAAAAGGAAACAAAAACGGAAGCCGTCGACAAGAATGCAGACCTACCATGGACGGTAGGCTAACCTACCATCGTCGGTAGGTGTCGAGAGACAAAAGGCATTGGCAAGACAGAGACCTACCGCAGACAGTAGGCCTCGCCCTACCGTCAGCGGTAGAGTATACTAGCAAGGGCAGTTGGAGTCCAATTCAAACTCGATTTTCTTGATTTCTTCTACAATTTTGACTTGGTTTCTTGTATTCTTCACCTTTTTATAATGGGGGTTTAGTTGCAGTTGTTGTAAGATACATTAGATATAATAAACAAGCTTAGAAAAGATTAGAACTTAGTTTTAGATGGGTTAGTTTTAGATTAAGTTAATTAGGTTAGACTAGTTAAACACTGTTAAATTCCAACTTTTATACTTTTAATTAGTTAATAGAATTTCAAGTTTTCTGCAAGATTTACTTTCTTGGATTCAAGAATTGAAGACTTTGATTTAAGATTTTGATCTTCAACTTGACAACTCAAAAGACGAGCTTGGAAGAAGTTCGAGATTCAATTGTGGCTTCGATATTTAATCCTAAGCTTTCTTTTCCTTTTCTTGTTATTGAATTTATGTTAATTTATAGTTTTATTAATATGAATGGTGAGTATTTTTTGTTTTGGTTTGGGGTTAAACCCTAATTCTCGATTATGAAGTTCTTGGTTTAATTCTTGATTTCGATGTTTGTTTTAATTTAAGTTGTCTTCTAGTTGCGTTTGTTTGTGATTTAATTTTCGTGAGATTAGATAATTCGCAAGGTTGTTTGGAATTCAAAAAGGAAGAACAATCTAGGCAATCAATTGTCGTTAATTGGGGCAATCGACTAGAGATACGACACTGCACTTTTAGTTCTTTTAAATCACTGAAGTTTATTGCACTCATAATTTGGTCGGTAGAAGAACGATTTTCCTCTAAGGGTTAGTGAGTAGGGTGGCTTTCGTCCTAGAGATCGGGATTGCCAATTTGAGTGATGAACTAACTTAATTAATTCAACATTGTTTCATTAAAGTTTTTCCAATTGAATTAGTAACAAGGATTAGGGGGATTCCACCAACCCAAACTCTTGTCTTTATAATTTTTTTAATTCCATTTTTAGTTGCTTTCCTTTAATTGAGTTGCTTGTTTTTTTTTATTTCTTTTTAATCAACAGCATCCTCTTTTTATTAGACTAAATATTAGAAATATAATTAGTACTTGAACCTTCGTCCATTCCCTGAGAGATTCGACACTAGGCTTGAAACTAACCTCTACTTTGTTAGGTCCACTTGCCTCGCATTGTAGTAGTTAGGTTCACATCCCATTTTATATTTTAAACACATCAAGTTTTTAATTCCATTGCTGGAGAACTACAAGTTTAAGGAATATCGTTATTTAGTGCTTTAGTCATTGTTTCTGTTTTTGTTATTTTGCTTTGTTCCATCCTATTGTTGCACTTGGGTATTTGTGGTATGGATATTATGTATTTGGCTTCTTACTTCTAAAATTTGTTTCAATTGCTCATCCAATTGTTTATTTCAGGTTTTGTAAAATAAGAAACAGATGTCGATTATGCTATGGAGTACCATTGGGCGACAACGTTAGAACAAAGAGTGGAACATGGCCTTTCAATCTCAATATACATACTATAAGGCAGCCACATTCCAAGGAAATTGGCAAGGGTACGATATGTATTCTAGCCAATATAGCTCTGAATGGAGGACGCAGTCGAACACTTATTGGGAAAATGATAATCAATACTCATACAATTATACTCTACCAGTACAATTATCACCCCCACGACCTAATCTAGAAGATCTCTTTTCAAGGTATGTCGATTTGGCAAACATCAGTGTGAAAAATATGGAAGAAATCTAGAGAAGCTAAGCGATTTCCCTCCACAACATGGAAAATCAAATTGAACTCTTAGTAAAGATGATCGTTGAAAGTCTATTCAGTAATATACCTAGTAATACATAATGTCCTTTGCAGAATGTAGAAGAACAAGCAATAACGTTTCCTATGTTTATTAATGACGATGATGAAACTGCTCAAGAATCGGAGGAGTCCACTTCCCAAGGATTTCAAGAACCCCTACCGAACTTAAGTGAAGTGGAAGAAAGTAAGAAAGATGAATGCTCACCAGAGAATAAAAACGAGGTTAAGAAAGTGAGCCAGAAAAGGAAAACAAGAAATTTGTGGAAAGTCAAGAGAATTATAAAAAAAGGCGACAAGAAACGGAGATAGACGATATTGAAAAGAGTGAGGGAGTAAACCCCATCCTAAGTCACGAAACTAACTTTGTTTTTGTTGATGATTCTTTATGTATGCAGGACTCATGCAAGTGACTCGAGTAGAACAAGGAGGAGAAGAAACCTCTCATGGAGTTCAAAGGAATGAGAATGCTAAAAGAGAACAATCCTTATGTTATGAAAAAGCGCGAATGAGTTTTTCATCAACCTTAGCCCTCACTAATCTTCTGTTCTCTTTCAAAGAGTTGAATTTATTTGAATTTTATATCATCTTTCTCAAACTTGATTTTAAAATTTTCATCTCTCGTCTTACGTGGGATTCTTCTACTTTCATTACAAAGAAGTCGTACTCAGAAATTACTTTAAGCCATGCTTGGGAAAGGACGTGGGAAACCTTCTAAAGGAATCCCTTGTTCTACAACATAGTTAAGAGAAATATTCTCGAACATGTTTTTGTAAGTATAATGTATGATTATATCATATTAAATTTCTCCTTTCATCTAATTTGTTCATGTTTTTATTGTTGTTTCAAGGTCGTTTTGGAGAGAAAAAGTGATAGCCTAAAACTCCAAAAGAAGTTAATTTGAGTTTATAAGGTAGGTGGCTTGAGCAAGGATAAAAAATTGTAGAAAATGAAGCCGGCATCCCAGCAGCACCCTACTACGGATGGTAGGGTGCCCTACCGTCAGCGGTAGGCTACTGGCACTATGGGTGTCCTTCGGCAGAGACCTAACAGGGATGGACTATTGCTGGAAATGCTCGGCACCAGCAAACCCGAGATGTACTGCAGACGGTAGATCTTGCCCTACTATTGGCGGTAGGGTCCAGATAGGTAATATGTCTGGTTTTTTAAGGTAAAACAGGTTGGGCCGACCCAAATAAGCTAAAAAATTGTAGATTTTGGTTTGATTTTCTGCACTTTTCTTCCCTTTTTCTCTTCTAAAACCCTTAATCTTTTTATTCCTCTTCTTATTCTCTCAAAACTTCCATAATATCTCAGACTCCAACTCTCCCCTTCTTCCTCCATTCTTTTCTGGCGACCACACCACCTCTGGCAAGCAGAATGGTGGCAACCCTTCTCTCTCTCTCCACTCCTTTTGGTTTGTAATTTCTCTTCTCTTCTCTTGCTCATTCTCTTTTTCTAACCCTCCTACCACCTCCATTCCTCTTCTCTACACAAATTTCATGCTAAAATCTCCTTCTTCCCTCTTCCCCCCTCTCCCTCCCCCAAAAAAAACTCACATTGTGTTCAAATTCTTCCCTTCTTTAATCCTCTCTCTTAATTTTTTTTCTTGCTATTTCTTGTAATTTTGGTTCTTTATGTAAATTGTTGTTATGAACTAACTTTATTTTGTGTTTTATTGTGTTCCCTAATAACATTTTACAGAAAATAGTCCAAGAAAATTTTTTCCAACGAACTTCCGATGGTACTCCGGCTGCAATTCAAACGAGGGCAGAAAAATGAGCAAATTTTCGTGGTCATAGTTTGTTTTCTCAAACAAACACGGGCTACTTCTTGAAACCTGTGTACCTCCTTTTTATTTCTAGTTCACTTATGTTTAATTCTCGACCTGGACTTTTTCTATGTTTTTTATTTTGTTAAGAGCATTATGTTTCGTAATTTGTTAGTGTTGTTTTCTTGTTTTTGCTACACTTTTGTACCCAAGGGTGACGTTAGAACACTATAACACACGAGCTATGTTAGGATTTTACTTCTTTTGTTCTTTTATCGTGTTCTATTATTTTTGTTTGTGTTGGTGCTATCGCATTGCATTTTGTATTCTTTTTCCTACCTCTTTTCTTCTGGTTATTTTTATCTCTCTCTATATGGCCCCCAAGAAATCTGTCTCTTCATCTTCCAAATCAAAATGAGCTCGTGTTACAAGGACCTCGCCCCACCCCTATATCCTTCCATATCCAGAGCGTCTCTCTCAGATGGCCCGTAAATGGGTAGCCGAAAGGCCATCGCTCAAAATCATTGTTGAAAAACCGTTTGATGAATTAGTCATCGAACATTTTCATCTTTGAAATATTTTTAGAGGGTTGAGTGGGTTCCTCTCCTTTTCATTTCAGGTGATTACTATCCCCGACCTTGTTCGAGAATTCTATACCAATATGAATCATAAAATAAACAAGGATCTCAAACTATAATCTCACCTACCAAAGGGGTTAGGATAATCTTTGATAGGGAATGTCTGGCTTCCATTCTTGGGATCTTAGACACCAGGAATTCGGTCACCGTGGATTCAAACAGAAAAACAATCGACGAGGACCCAGACTAGAATTTCGATATGGCTTGTAGCTGTTTTGAGATTCGGCCACAGGCATTGGACCATTGTTGAATCATCTACGGGGGCAAGTTCTCGAATCTACTTCATCGTGTTCTTGCTTATTTCTTTGGACACACTCGTTCAAAAGGGGGCGCGTTTAGTGAAGTTCTCATTGTTGATATCTATTTGCTAGACAAACTTTTCAATGGCTCCCCCTGTCCCTCTCTTCCTTAATAATCTAAACAATGCGCAATACTAGGTTTAATACTACCAAAAAGCGTGTTTTTCGTTATCTTGTGATTTTATCTAGAGTTTTTGCTTCTTGTCATGTCAATTTTGCAGGAAAACAAACATTATCAACAGGACTGCAACACATTATTAAATTCACAACTCTTAATAACTACGATTACTCATGGGACGAAGAGAACCAAGTGTGGATCCCACCATTCGAAGAAGATAGGTTGCGGGATCTCGCAACCAGTTCAGGATGATGATGAGGCTGATGATTCCTACAACCCCTCAAATGATGAGGAGGATGAGGCTGGTGCCCATAACACGATCTCGATGGATGCATTCCAAACAAAGATGTGCACTGGCTTTGAGCAACTCCAGATCAATCAAGAAATCCAAGGGATGCAGTTGACGGAAATAGTAGAATCCACTTGCTGCTATGCAAACGAGTTGGCACATCAAAGGGCATCAATAGATCGCCAAAAAATAATAGTAGCCCGTTTATGCCAAAGATTCATGCTTGATCAAGGCAGCAAGAGGACGGACTTTGGTCCATAATAGGGAGTTTTTCTTTCTTTTATTTTATTTTCTATCTTTTGTTTGATTTCTTGTCCTTTTAAATTTCTTGCTCTCATTTTTTTGTTATTTGTTTTTATTTCCTTATTTTATTTTTGTGTGGGTATGGCTCCTCGATATACTTTAATCGATTTATATTTGCAGAATTGCTTCCCATATATGTGTTTGTTTTCTTTTTTCTTTATTCTAACCCCCACATTGAGGACAATGTAATTTTAAATGGTGGGAGGTATTTTTGTTTTTTCAAGTTTTTTTTTCTGTTAGTCTCTTTTATTCTTTTTCTTTATTTAAGTTTTTTTATTAGTCTCTATTTTTTTTCTTCTTTTAAAAGTTTTTTATGTTAGTCTCTTATTCGAAAAGTTCCAAAGAAAATCAGAAAATTTACAAATTTCAAAAATAGTTTTTATTTACTTCTCTTTTTTACTTTCTTATTTAAAATCCAAAACTATTTTATTTTCATTGCTTTTGATAGAGTTTACAGCTGAAAAATTCCTTAGGTTTTTCGAAAAAGGCAAATTACTTAATTACTTTGAAAACTATATTTACTAAATTTCTTACATGGTCAATGGCTTCTATGCACTTGTGAATGTTGTTTGAATAATAGAAGTTTAGGAATCTTGGGATATTAGCATAATGATAATAATTTTGAACTTTGCCGCAATTTCATGATTTCTTTATCTTTAAAAACAAAGAAGTCTAGTCTAGGATGATCCCTAAGATGATGGTCTTATGCTTTCTTTGAACCGATTGTGTCTTTCTTATCATATATCCTTTATGAAATCAATCACTAGTTCCCTTTTTGTGCCTTCATGCCAAGGGTTATACTCCATTCTTTTCTTTGTTCATTTAAAATCACTATATAGAACCTCAGTCATGAGCTAATGGTTAATATAGACTTTGGCCGTTTTGAGTGAACATCAATTCATGAGCTATTGGTTAGTATAGGCTTTTGGCCATTTTGAGTGAAAGAAACGAATAAGTGTGGGGGAAAAGGAGTGAAGAAAGAAAGAAAGAAAAGCCCTATTTTATAAAGCGAAAGGGTATTTTTGGGTATTTTCATATGTTTAGCTATTGAAAATAGAGAGAGAGAGAGAGAGAGAGAGAGAGAGAGAGAGAGAGAGAGAGAGAGAGAAAGAGAAAGAGAGAAATAAAAATATTGATGCTTGAAAAGAAATATGAAAAAAGAAAAAGCCAGAAAAATAAAAAAAAAAATGGTAGAAAAACAAAGAAAAAAATTTTGTGACTTTTAGAGAAATCTTGAGAAAAATTCAAGCATCTCTCTCTTATTTTTTGTTATTCTTGAAAAATCTTGAGAAAAATATGTTGTTAGATGAGGTGTTTATCAAAGAAGAATGAAGAAGTATACAAAGATGAGTGAGAAAAGTGAAAAGGTAGCTGAAAAATGTTTCTTTTATTTGGTTATCTTATCATTTCGGTTGAGTTAGCTCTATCTTGTTTGTTTTTTGTCTCCTTTTTACCTTCGTTTGTAACCTACTTATGTCCCTAGCCTAATATTACAAGCCAAAAAGTCCTACCTAATCCAGGAACGACCTAAAATAGACTTTAATATAATTAAGTGATAGAAAAAGTATGTATTGTGTGCATGGTCTTTGAGAATATTTCTTGATGCTAATCACTTAACATTCCTCTTTTTCTGTAAAACGGCATGAGAAAAGCACACACACACACCCTTTGATCGGTAATGATTTTAGTAACTTATGATGGACTTAGTGATTTTGTAGTTATCTATTTTTAATATATCTCTGGAGTTGATCAGTGAAACACTCTATTGAAGTGGTTTTATCTTTTATTATTTGTCTAAGTTTTGTTTTTGTTTTTATTTTTCTAAGCTTATGTTTTTATTTTTGATGAGTTTATTTTGGTTATTTTGAGCTATCAATGCCTGTAATTATTTTTAAGATTTTAACTATTTATATTTAGGCTTCTTTCATTTTCGTGTTTTATCTTTCTACTATTAAAGTTTTTATCCTCTGTTTGTCTGTTTAATTTGTATTGCTTGAGCCCAAACAACGGATAAGCGTAGGGGTATTTGATAAGTGCATATTTTTCTATATTTTCTATACGTTAATTTTATTATTTTCAGTGTTTTTAATATATAAAGTATATATTTCAGCTAAATACCTCTTAGTCTTGTCTTAGGTGCCATCTGGAAGTGGATACGATGAAAAGGAAGACAGAAGCCATCGGCAAGAATGCAGACCTACCGCGGATGGTAGGCTTACCTACCGTCGCCGGTAGGTGCCGAGAGACAAAAGGCATTGGCAAGACAGAGACGTACCACGGACGGTAGGCCTTGCCCTACCGTCGATGGTAGGGCAAGCTGGCAAGGGCAGTTGGAGTCTAATTCAAACTCGATTTTCTTGATTTCTTCTCCAATTTTGACTTGATTTTCTTGTATTCTTCACCTCTATATAAGGGGGATTTATTGCAGTTGTTGTAAGATACATTAGATACAATAAACAAACTTAGAATATTTTAGAACTTAGTTTTAGATAGATTAGTTTTAGATTATTTAGGTTAGATTAGGTTAATTAGGTTAGATTAGTTAAACACTCTTTTAAATTCCAGCTTTTGTAGTTTTAATTAGATAATAGAATTTCAAGATTTTTGCAAGATTTATTTTTTTGTATTCAAGAATTGAAGACTTTGATTTAAGATTTCGATCTTCAACAAGGCAACTCGAAAGACAAGCTTAGTAGAAGTTTGGGATTCAATTGCGGCTTCGATTTTTAATCCTAAGCTTTCTTTTTCTTTTCTTGTTATTGAATTTTATGCTCATTTATAGTTTTACTAATATGAATAGTGAGTAGTTTTCTTGTTTGGTTTGGGGTGGAACCCTAATTCTTGATTATGAAGTTCTTAGTTTAATTTCTTGATTTCGATGTTTGTTTTAATTTAAGTTGTCTTCCAATTATGTTTGTTTGTGATTTAGTTGTCGCGACATTAGATTATTCGCAAGGTTGTTTAGAATTGAAAAAGCAAGAACAATCTAGGGCAACCAATTGGGGATTAATTGGGGCAATTGACTAGAGACACGATATTACACTTTTAGGTTTTTTAAGTCACCTAAGTTTATTACACTCATAATTTGTTAGGGAGAAAAGAGATTTTCCTCTAAGGGTTAGTGAGTAGGGTGGCTTTCGTCCTAAAGATAGGAATTGCCCGATTTGCGTGATGACCCAACTTAATTGATTCAACATTGTTTTCATTAAAGTTTTTCCAATTGAATTAGTAACAAGGATTAGGATTTTCTACCAATCGAAACTCTTGTCTTTATAATTCTTTTAAAACCGTTTCTATTTGCTTTCCTTTAATTGAGTTGCTTGTTTTTTTTTTCTTTTTAATCAACGGCATCATCTTTTTATTAGACTAAACATTAGAAACACGATTAGTACTTGAACCTTTCGTCTGTTTCCTGAGAGATTCGACGCTCGGTTGTAAACTCACCTCTACTTGTTAGGTCCACTTGCCTTGTATTATAGTAATTAAGATCACATCTCGTTTTATATTTTAATCATATCAAGGAGCTTCACAAACATCAGAAGGGGGAGTACGTAGATTTCTGCTCGGTAGAGTTCTGGGTAAGTTTAGTATCAATTATATCTTTAGTTTATATAATATTTTATAACAAAAAGTCGAATTCAACTAAAATTTTATATTGTAGGAGAAATTTCACAAAGTCCGGAAGAAGACTGAGGAGGATGTTGGGCGTCGGGTACTGCTATGCCCAATGATCTCCAGCTTATGACCATTATAGCTGGTAGGACGAGCCGCAGCTATTCGTATGGAGTTGGTTCGAAGGCAGGTCACCTCATAGCCAAGAGCAACCGAGTCGCAGCTACATTTGCGCCATGTTGCTTGGATCATGAGCAGAGGCTTATGTGGAAGGGTGGAGGATATTGTTTCCAGAGTATCTATTGCCTTCGACAAGCACATGAGATAGCTATTCCAGCATAACCACCTGGTGCACATTCTATTCTAGTCGATAATGCCACTCGTCAGAGCTGTAATGAAGTTGATCCTTAGACATCTTTATTGACTGCAGCAGTAGCATCGGGGACCTCCGAGTTGTCGACCCGAGATTCTAGCACTCCCTCTTCTATGCATACTCACCTCTCCTTTACCAGACCTACGGATGGTGCTCCCCCATCCTCTAGAGATGCTATATAGGCCTCTCGATTATATATACACTTTGATGGATGTTTATATCTTTTACGTTTGATAGATGTTTATATTTTTAATGTTTCATGTATGTTTGTGATTAGTTTATAGATTATATATTTAGTTTATGATTTTTTATCTTTTTCAAATGTTTTACATTTAGTTTATGAATGGTTTATATTGTTGTTATTGGGTTTTCTGCATTTCAGGGAGTTTCAGTTCGTTTTTAAACAATATAAAAAAAAATATTACCAACTGTATACCAACGGATCCACCACAAATTCTTTTAAACTTTTTTTTACATTTTAGTACCGACCGAAAACTTTGTGTAATTTCTGTCAGTGGAACTTACCGAGGGCAGCTGTTGTCTTCGGTAAATCTGTCAGTGAGTGTTACCGACGACCAAAAACTCGTCGGTAATGCCATCGACGTTTATTACCGACGAGATGCTTTTGTCTTTAACAAAATAAATAACGGAAACAAAAAAGTAATCGGTAAGTCGGTCGGAAACTGTGCTACCGACAACAAGCAGTCGGTAGCTGTTGTTACCGACGAAAATCATCCGACGATTCCGTTTTCGTCGGTACGCCATCAATAGCAGAATTATACTGACAGTATTAGCCGTCGGTAATTAATTCTATTTTTATAATGTATACATAAAAAATTGAAAATAAAAAAGTAATCGTTTTTATTTTGAATGAATACTTAACTTGTAAATATACTTTAAATTTCCATAACCTTATATTTATTAGTTTTTAGAGTTTTTTAGTTTTTAATGTAATCTTTTCTTAATTCTTGAAAGTAACAACCAAGGACATGTTTTGACTATAAGTCATTTTCCTTCGAGTAAACGGAGTTATAACTTATATTCTATAAATAGTTGTACAAAATCCTTCTATATATAGATTTGATATATTGTTCGTATTATTCAGGAAAAAAAATAATTTTTGTATTTTATTACCCTCCAAAACTAGATGCTACAACTTGATATGACAAAATTGTTTATATTAAATTCCAACTCGCCAAATGACCAAGATTTGTAATTTGGGGTCAAATTTGTAGCAATCTTTCGGGTTTATTGTGATAATTTTAAGAATCATTTTAAGAATCAGTTTAGTCCGTATCATATAATAGACTTTTTAATAAATTTAAAATTTAAAATTATTATTAAAAAAATTTATTAAACAATTTTGAATAGAATCTGTTGTCACATTCCCTTTTGCAGTAGCATTACAACTATGAAACACACCAATCTTGACATGTTTTTCTACTCATTTTTTCAGTAGTTTATGTCATCCATATACCTGAATATCTTTTTTCGGGATTATTCTACCTCTTGATGGAACTATAGGATACTCAACACATGATTGATTTCTTACAATTTCGGAGTAAACAGTAAATATAGAAGGATGTTTTTTATGAACTTTTTCACATATGTATACCATCAATTCATTTTAGTTTTTGGTGGGCAAATCTTTAATTTGAAATCATCATAATTGCTATCTTATCTCAAAAATGCAGTGACCCGTGAGTGCATTTTGATTATTAGATGAAGAGCTTTCCGCGAAAAAAAAAAATTCATTGTCAATAAATTATTTGTAACAAAAAAGTGAACATTGTTAATGTAAATATTGAAAACAATATTTAAGATAGAAATATTGATTTTTACCATCTTTTTGTCAATGTAATTATTTACAACGTAATTATTTCTAACGAAAGCGCATCACATAAGATCTTGTGCAATTGAATAAGATCATTGTAAATACAATTTTAACACATCATAAAAGCTCTTTTAAACATTACAAATAGTATCAACAAGTAATAGTACGTTGTCTAAAAATATCACTTGCACACGAAAAAGAAAAGAGAGAACCGCCTATTTTGTTTTATCCAATTCTCACCCAACTATATATAACATGATAAAATAACACAATAAGTCCATAAGTCTCTCTCTCTATATATATATGCTAAATCATAAGTCTATGAATATATATATATGTACTAAGAGGTATACAAATATTGAACCATATAAACTCTGAACCACTACATGTTTAAAGTATGGTAACAAATGTTATTGAGTGTTGGACAGTTTGAAGGGAGCCTAATAGCGAGAAATTTCGCCTTTGGATAACAAGTATGGTACCAAATGCCAATTTGAAAGAAAAACTTTAGGAGGTCAAAATGGAGATGAATGGTTGTGTTTCCTTTTCAAGAGTTAAAAAGTAGAATATTGTGGATTTATTATTGCAAAGATATTTTCGCTAATGGAACTGGAAGTAGAATGTCTGAAAAACCATACTAGAAGAGTTTCAGAAATAACAATAGCAATAAATGTGCCAAATATATTTTCTGCTCATCGATCTATACCTTAAGAATTAAACCTTACAACCTAATTAGAATCAGAAAGCAATTCCACCATTCCATTTATAGATTTAACCAGAATCTGGACAATCAGCTGACTTCCAGCCATCTACGTACTACCACTATTTATTCACAGAATCAGTAATCTTATTATGCATGTTTTATTGAGGGACTTAGATAAAGAAAAGAAATTTTTTAAAAAAAATAAATAAATTAAAATTCACACTATTAGTTAGTTAAGAAAAATATTAACAATATAAAAATTAGTTCTAAGAAATAATTTTCCTTATTTGTGCTGTAGATTTTATGATGAAAATAGAAACAAAAATTATGTATAAATAACTATAAACTATTTTAACTTTTCTATAGATTAGAGGTGGAATGTGGATGGTGGTACATGATTAATTAGTGCCTAGGCTTTGATCACTCAAGACCTTGGTGAAAGAAAAGGAAAAGTTTTTTTTTTCTTTTTTAATTAGTAAGAAAAGAACATATTATTAGTTGAGAAAATCAAGTTGGGTGACTTTTTTGGGTGTGTTGCAGAAGGAGTTGGGCTGAGTGGAGTTGAGGCTTATCAATAGAAATCGTAGTATCTCAGCTCACTTGTTAGCTCAAATTGCCTTAGAGTTAACTGATTTTTTAGTTCAGTTTGGATTGGAGAAGTTTCAGACTTTGTACACTCAGCCCTCTTGCCTGATTTTTTTTCTAGTTAATGAAAGTTACACACAAATTCTTTTAAAAAACATATGAACTACTATTATAATTTTTTTTAGTGCAAAGAGATGCTTTTTGATTGAAAGTCCTCATCGCTAAAAGCCTTATGAGTGACCACCATTATAGTTACCAATATATAGTTAGAAAAAGCCTTTGATTTTTATCATATAATATTAATTGGCAATTAGTTCATCTTAACATTTATGATTTGGACAGTAATGTTATTTTAAGACATATAAACTTTTATCCACGTGTAATAAAAATTAGTTTAAATACAAAAAATTAAAAAGAAACAATGGCAATCTTGCCAAAGGGAATTAATAATATATATATATATATATAAATGAAGACTAAAGAATATAAACTAGGAAATATCGATAATTAGATCGATCATCTTAAAACCCTAATTATAATATAATAGGGGTGCTTCTAACTCTGCTCTTTTTCTTCTTGTGCAGGCAATGTTGTTGTTGTTGTTGGTGTTGGTGTTGCACCCAGCTTGACTTCGTTTTCCTGATTTAATTTCGCCAAACAGTTATCTTTCTCACTCAAAATCTTTTCAAACACGCGTCTTATTCCTTCCTCGTTCTCTAACAGCTAAAAACCATCAACAAAACAAAACAAAACAAATAAATTAGGTCATAAACCATAATCTTCTTCCAAATAAATAATCTTTTTTTTAATTTTTGTTGAATATTAAATAATCTTATTCATTAGGCTATTATTTTCTTGATAATTAAGAGACATATATAAGTAATTTTCAAAAATCATAGTTTAACTAGTTTACTTGTTAATTTAATCCTAAATTATATGTTTCAATAATTTTAATTTTATATTTTTGTTATATTTTAGTGATTATAATCTCCATAAGATATCATATATACAACTCTTACTACTTTTTTGTTTTTTAATCAAGGATATCCTGATAACTAAAATAGTAAAATAACATCAATGTAACACTTAAATTATTGAATCAAAAAATTTAAAATTAAATTACAAAAAAAAAAAAAATCTCTAGTTAATATATAACTCTTTTGAAGAT
This sequence comes from Catharanthus roseus, assembly GCA_028651295.1. Classification (NCBI taxonomy): domain Eukaryota; kingdom Viridiplantae; phylum Streptophyta; class Magnoliopsida; order Gentianales; family Apocynaceae; genus Catharanthus; species Catharanthus roseus. Next base: position 3,697,755 of record JAPQWS010000048.1, on the reverse strand, counting down.
TACTCTAATCACTAGTCAACTAATGATACTTCATTGAGTCAATCGCATATGAGATGGTTCTCAATTAGTGAAACTGTTTATAAGAACATGAGTAATAAAAATAATTTGCAATTAATTCTAAAAAATAATTGTAACTTAAAAAAGAATTATTAGAACAATTAATTTATTCAACTCGTAAGTAACAAAAAACCAGGAATAAAACCATACCTGGGTAGCAACAGTACTAACTAAGACGAGAACAGCAGGATAAAGAGCCCAAACAGCAGCTTTCCAGTAACCGCTAAAAATTAACGAATATCCAGAAACAATTGAAGCAGCCATAAACCAACAACTCAAATTTAACGAATCTTCAGTAGAGGCGAACAATTTAACACAAGATAATACCACAGATAATACTGCCGTAAGTCCCATAACTGCCATAAAATTCTCTTTCATAATGTTATAAGCATAAACATAAATCAACGAAAACAAAACCATGATTCCGACGCCGTAATCGTACTTCCGGTACGAATCGGACTTAGGTTTTCTCAGATCTGGAAATCTAGTTTTGAAAAAGACGAAATAGACGAACGGAATTAGAGTATGAATCAATAATCGGATGTAGACTGGATCATTGAAGGATTCATGGAATCCATTATTATTGTTCGATTGAGGAATACCGAAGAGGAAAGCGAAGACGGTCGGAAAAGTTACGGTCAGAAACACCGCGACGCCGTGGCTGAATGCGGCTGAAAAGAGTAATTTGTCGCAGAATTTTGGATAATCAAAATCATCAACCGCCGTTTGCTTTGTCGACATTGTAAAGGCTGAAGAGTAAGAATAGCTATTCTAAATTTTGGCTCGTAGATTGAAATTATGGATTAATAATTTAATATTGCCAGAATATAGATTTAAGTCGTATATTTATACTTATATGAATTTCTGAATTTGATTTGGCTTTTAACTCTTCGCATTAATCCTGATTTGAACAGATATCAGTGTCTTGGTTTTCTTCACCAATTTGGAGATGCCTTTATATTGAGGAATTTAATTTCTAATGTGTGGCCTAAGGGTCTATTTGGACTCAATTTAGATTTTTTTTTTTTCACTTTTTTCATTCTAAATCCTGCTTTTTCTTTCACAAAATTCAACTATATACCTTACAAAATAATTTACTTTTTCTCGGTTTAGTTACAATTTAAATTAGCTTAGATTTATTAATAAAAGAAGAAAAAAATTAGATTAAATTTTTTAATTTCATACTTCCGCATTACATTCAATAATTTTCTTTAGGGTTCTAGATATTGTTAAATTTATTTAAGTTAAATTAATTTTATCCCTATTAATCTAGCTTTATAGAACAGGATTACTTATACTGAATTGTAGTTACACATTTACACCCTTGCATGAGTGCAAAAGTAGCTGCAAGCCCCACAAATTTTTTATAAATTTTTCTTTTAAAATATAAATTTTTTAATATATTACTATATAAAAATATATTTATTGTGTAATATTTATAATATTTTTATGGAAGATTGGGAAAATAAATTCTAAAACTACTCAATTTGTCTTAATTTAGTCTCAAAATTATTTTCCTTAAAAAATATTAGTCCTTTACACTACAAGAAAAATGCAAATTTGTGACTGCTTATTCTGCTCCAAAATCTGTCCCAAATTTGGTTTGCAATGAAATTTGGGATGGAAACTAATTCCGTGCCTATAGGATGTGAGCCAAACTTTTGTAACGAAATATTTTCCGTCTCAAACTCTTTGGGACGGTTTTTTTTCGATTCCTATTTTGGAGAAATGTGCTCGTCCAACCGAACCAATATTCCCCTCAAGTTGGCGCCAAGTCAAATTTGTCCTAATTATTTGAGACCGATTCTGGGACAGTTTTTTCTCTTCATCTAAAATTATTGGAACTGATGTTGGGACGATTTTTGTTTTCTTTGCCTGCGATTTGGAATTGATTTTGGAACTACTTTTCTCTGTTTTTAAAATTCAAGGACTAATTTTGGGACATCTTTTTACAATTATTTGTGTCCTGATTTATGGATACTTTCTTCTTGTGGATCAACTTTGAAATTATGTTAGAAAGAAAAGTATATTCTATTCAAAATATTTTTATCCGAAATAAGATATTGGGCAATAGTTTAATAAAAATAAATATCCAATTCAACCTACAAACATAATTCAACTTTTTAATCACCATAAACATGCACAAAACATCATTGAGCCAAATGCTTACAAAAAAAAAAGTACTTAAAAAGACTGGCATCTTTATTTCCTTGAACAAAACCTAACTATTGTTCAATAGGAGATTCATTTGTTCCAACTTGTGACCCATAGTACCACGTGAGTTATGATTTTCTTGAGTTACGGTTGGTAATTTAATTCCTTGTTGAGTCAATGCCAATGTGACCAATTCAAACTGTGAATTCGTCTTCTCCAACTAGGACTCCAATCTCTTGATAGTTTGATCTTGTTCAGTAATTATTTTCTGTTGATAAGAAATTGTCTTTAATTGTAAGGAGTTTTGCAATAAGAAATTTGATCCCAAAAGAAAAGGAAAGAGATTAGCTAGAAGGTATCTGTCCTACTTCTTTAAAGAAAAATCACCAAGTAAAACAGGATATTTACATCTAAAAGAGATCTACTATGAACTATTATCCCAGAGATTCATAAGTAAAGACAAATAAACTCAAAACTAGGCAACTTTTTTTTTCTCTAACCAAAGAGGGTGGTGTTCTAACATGTTCTAACAAGCAAAAACCTCCTCCTTATCATGAATTGAACAAAAATCATAAGAACAATAACCTTGTCACAAGATCATATCGAGATTGTGGCTACATTACTAAACCATCATTCACAAAATAAGCTTTCTAGAAGCAAAATTCGAAATTAAAAATAAAATAGAAGAAGAATATTATAAATCAAGTCATAATAGCATGAAATAAATGCATCGCACAGAGAAATCAAAACATGGATGAAACTTTCGAGCAGAAAAAATATAGAGATAAGAAAATTTAAGGAAAATAATAATGTAGAGGCATAGTTATAGAGTTGAATAACCATCAAGAGTGATGAACAAGTGGCTCCAAATTTACTCCTAAGTGGTTTGATAAAGTCGAGGTCATGAGATCAAATCGAATCTTGATTGTTGCTGTCGGCTTCTGAAATTATACTTGTCTCTTGATGGTACTATTATTCTAACGGAATCACTGCTTATGCTAGTTGTCTGGTTGATCTTATATGTTCGCTACAGACGAAAAATGGATAGTAATAGATTTGATCTTCAAGTGCAATTCTATGAGGATCAAGTAATTGTTCTAGGATTTGTATTCTCCTTTCCCTCCTTATAAATTTCAAATGGTGTAGGAAGCCATACAAGAAATTAATTTTTTTTTTAGGGGATACAAGAAATTACTAAATGGGTTTTCTTTTTATTTTAAATTGTTTTAATATTTTAGATACTTTAATATTTTTTTTCTCAAGGTTATTTGAGTTATTTCAAGACTTTCAACTTAATAAACTAACGAGGAGTCGAATTTATAATTTTGACTTAAGAATTTTATTTTATTTTATTTTATTTTTAATGAAAAGTACTTTTACTATTTGAGTTATTTGTCATATTTGAGTTATTTATTAAGATGTCAGCTGAACTATTACCATATCATAAATATACATTGATTCTTTTTCTTTTCTTTGTGTTAGGTACAAGGTGATGCTAAATGAAGACTTCAATTCCTAAAAAAAATAATTAAATAAATAAAAACTTTGGTATAGAAAAGGAATTGACACTCAAAAAAATAGTTAAGTCCCAAAAACTAAAGTTAAAAGTTTGGGTCAATTAGGGTCATGAATTTTTTTCAAACAAGTAACTCATAATTTTTCTACTAATAAAATTGATAAAAGTATAATACCCATTCGACAGAAAGAAAACAATCCAAAGTTGAAATTTATCATTTAAAATATAAATTGACCATTTGAATTTATATTGTTAGAGATTTTCCTTACATAAAAGAATATTTTAAAAATTACAAGTTTTTTTTTTTTTTTAATGGGAAGAACCCCTAATTTCGGGGTTTTTTTTTTTTTTTTTGACTTAAACAAAAAAGAAAAAAACATAAATTAACCTAATGAAGAATTTTTCTTGAGTAGGATAAATACGCCCCAGGAATTTACCCTACTCTCTCTACCTACTTCTTCTCTCCCGTTCTCCTGCCGCTGGAGAACATGGGGAGTACAATTCCGCGGGTCGGATTTCTTTTAGATGAAATAATCATGGATCTTCTCAGCAGACTACCAGCGGATGAAGTATTAGATTTTAAAAGGGTCTGCCGGAGATGGAAGGATTTGATTTCAACCCAGTATTTTGCAGAAAAGCATTTGAAATCCCAAACCTTTCCAGCGATTCTTATTCAGAAGGCTAGGCTAATCAAACAGAAACTTTTCAGGTAGAAGATGGGAACAATCACGAAAGAGATCAACATTAAAAAAAACAATCAAGATAACAAATGTTACTCCCAGATTCCCACCCTACAAGCTCAGATTCTCCTACCATGGCTTAATTGTCTTTAAAAGAAGGCCGGGCTTCATTATCTTCAACCCAATTGCAGGAGATGAGGTGAGTATAATTCCCGGAGATTCGAGATTAGGAGAAATTTATGGTTTATTTTTAAACCCACAAACTAAAGAATATTAATCTTGAGATGGATTTCAAATTTACCAAAATTTGAAATTCTTAATTTGAGTTCTCAACCATGATAGAGGGATCTAAATCCACCACCACATAACCCTGGATTTTTTTATCCTCCGGTGGTCATTGAGAATGACTCGGCGCCGCCACTTTTTATTGGCTAGTAAGAACTGATTCTTCTTCATATTATTGTTCGAAAGAAGAATTGATGATAATGGCTTTCGACACTAGGACAGAGCAATTCAGTATGATCCCTCCTCATCCGGGTCGCCATAGGTGGGCAGACTGGAAAATCCTCGAGATGGATGGTCGCCTATGTTTTTCTTGTAGTACCCAAAGCACAGTTAAAAACTGGGCTTTAGAAGAAAAATCTAAATTTTGGATACAGAGGCATTTGATAAAGGCCAGAGAGATAAAAACCAATTGGAAGGAGAGATGGAGAATTATTGTTAAATTGGAGAACTAAAAGATTTTTTGGTTACAATTTTGAGCTTTGCAGATTAAGAAATTTTGGGGGAATGTTTGAGAACAGAGATTATAAACATAATATAATTTGTGCTTATGTATCCAGCTTTGTATCTCAGAAGAATTGTAAGTCGAAAATTTCTTTGGAGGAAATTCTTGAAAATGAGCTGGAATTACAATTCCAAAGTATTTTTCGAGAAAATTGACTAGTTTATGTTTTGTTTTGGATTCTGTTTAGAAGTACTAGTGGGAATATGCTTTCGGATTCAACCGTTAATTTAAGAATTTTAGTAGTATTTTATTATATGACATTCAATATCTTCCTGTTTTTCAAAGGTTTGAATTCTGAGAATTTCCCGTCATGATAAATATTTAAAAAAAAAAAAAAGCCGTTATGGTAATTAAGTGCATTAAATCTTATTATAAAATATAAAGACCTAAGAAAGTACTCTATAATTATATGATTCAGTACAAGTTGAAGATTTGTATATTTGACCTAATCATCTATTTGAAAAGACTAATCATCATAAGCATCTATAATCTCTTATATAAGGCTCTAGTAGGTTTGTTCTCTTTTTTGAGGAAAGTGTATTTTTTTTTGTTTGGATTTTGTAAATGTAAAATTTGTTTGAGAGGTGAAGTGAGACTCAAATAGAAAACTTTAGGTTCCACTTGGATTGTGTCTTTTTTTTTTCAAAAAATATGAATAGGAAGTGAGTTGAATTTTATTTTTAAACTTCATTTATTTTCTTTATTGAATTCCGCGCCTCCTATCTCACTCATTCTCTCACATTAAATTTACTTTTAACAAAAATAAAATAATATCATATCTTCATTTTCATTTCTAACCAAAAGGCCTTTGATGAATTTAATCTAAATTATGATTTCACATGAATAAGAAATTATGTATCTATTTTTTCTTGAATTGTCACATCAAATTAAGCGATATTATACATTACATGTCAGATGCTTGTTTTACCTCTCAGTATAATTTATTGAGTGTATAATAATCGACTATTTAGAATTGTAATTGTTTATTATATGTTTCAATGTTATAGTAGTATACTGCAACACAAACAACACTAATAAATTCCTACAAATAAAATAAAAAAAGCAACTTAAGAAAATCTTCAAAATTACACGTAGTCGACTATTAAATTAACCAAAAAAACAGTAATTGGTAAGGTGAGGACAAGACAGTTACAGGTGAATATTTGGGCTTGCCACTGTGGGTGTTAAGATTCCGGCCCATTAATAGCTTGACGCCTTAGTTTAAAACTTGTTATCCTTGGTAAACAAGACAGGTTCAAGCAGACCATTTGCAGAAATCCCATCTGACAAGTATACAAGAGTGAGTTTATGTTCTTGGTTTTTCATTTCCTTTCTCTTATTCTCAACCCTTCTATGGTCAAATTTAGAACTTAATTTGCTAGACCGTATTTATTTGCTGGGATGAATAATACTAAAAATTTTTTAATAAAATTTCATCTATAAGATAGATACATTTGAAGCACAAAGAACACTTAAAATAATTTCAAACTTAAAAGTAAAATAACAAAAAATAGATAATCTCTCATTACTAATAAAAAGTAATCATTCATCACTCACGAGGAATAATTACCAACACTCACAAAATAAATAACATCTATCAAAGCTGAAAGTATGAATGCAAATATAATAGGAAAAAAATAGGTAATTACCCATTACCAATGTGGAGTGATCACCATCACTCACGAGAAATGATTACCCATCATTTACGGAATAAATACATCCATCAAAGAAGCAGAGGATATAAATGCAAAAGTCATTGGAATAACTTATTAGAACTCTTTTTCCACTTTTCAACATATTTTTTTATAGTAAAATTCTATATAATAATAAAATATTTTAATTAAAAATAATTCAAGAATTACACAATTAGGTAGGTCAAACAAAACTAGTAGAATGTATTCCAACTAAGATAACTTATGAAACCAAATAAGGCCCACGCCTTCATTCAAGAATAAGGAAACCAAATTATTAAACATATACATATTAATCCCCATATATTAATAAAAGTAATTGACACAAAAAGAAACACAAACATGAACATCATCATCTGTTCCTAATCCTCTCTTAACCCCGCCCCCTCTCCCCGCCTTCCCCTCCTTGAAATTCATTAAAACTTTTCATTATTAAACTCAGGACAAAAACAACAATTAATTAGTAGTGCGTCGATTTCAATATTTAGTTCATCAATTAAACCCTCTTTATTTAGTTTAAGAACACACTCAAAACAAAGCAAGAGCAAAAATTACATCGAAATCTCGATCTGTGGATGTAAAAAATTGCCAAATCGACCCGGTAAATTAAAATTAAAATCTCATTAGTTAATTTCTAAAAAAGACATAAAAATCAGGTTCTTCCAGGAAAAAATCTAGAAATTTTTTTACTAACAAAATCTAAATTTTTTCAACTTTTAGCTTAGTAAAAGGGTAGGGAATTTGAAATAGGAGGATTTGAAGATGGGTTAAGTGAATTTTGTAAAACAAAAAATATTTTTACTTAGATTAACCTTTAAAATCTAATTAAAAAACCTACCTTTTCTTCTTCTTCTTGAACAGGCACAGCTACTGCTGTTGTCGCGCCGCCATTGAAGAAGAGCTCACCGTGTGACCGGAAGGAGGCGGAGCACCACCTTTGCAGTTGCCGCAATCAGAGTCGTCTCTGAACGAAGATAGCATCGAAAGTTATAGGGGGAGGGAGGGAGAGACTGAACTCTATTTTTTTTTACTCTTCAAAATAAATTTCAATATCTTTTACTCTTCAAAATCTAAAAATCTATAGAAATAATAATGAAAAGAGAGCATGGTGCGATAGGTATTCTAGTATTTACAAGAAAAAATATTTAAAAAATTTTGTATTTTTTCAAATAGTGTGATATAATGTGATGTACGAAATTTGACAACTAATAAAAAATAGAGGGAGTATGAAGAGATGGAGTCTTATTGGTGCCTTTCAAGGTTTTGCATCAACCACAACTGACTCGAATCGTCTATACTACTTTCGTGTATCATCCTCTATAATCTTAAGGAGAAAACATAAACCTTGAGAGGAAGATATGTTATACTCCTTCCAGTTAGAAATATAAGTACTTTTAGATTTGTGCATAAATTTTAAGGATGTTAAAAAATAAGATAACTTTTGAGTCAAAGTATCATTTATGCCCAAATAAAGAGAAAGATAGATAATATAGAGTGAATAAATGAATAATGACATGGGTAAAGATGGAAAAATGTACTAAATATCCATTGAAAAGTACAAAAGGCTTATTCTTAACTATCCTCAATGACCCTAAAAATATATATTTCCGACTGGATAGTAAAAGGAAATGATATAGAAAATGATATAAGAAAGTGGTACAGACAATCTTGGGTGACCACCAAGATACATATGAAAGAATTTCTTGAGTTTTAGATATTTTATACTCCCTCAGGTAAGAAATATAAGAGACTTTAGACCCATTGAAGATGATAAAAAATATAATAATTTTTTACAACTTCTAATAAGAACTTTTTTCATCTTCACTCTATTATATATCTTTTTTTTTTCATTTATGAAGGATAGAAAAATATTATAATTAAAAAATTATTTTATTTTTAAGATTGTTAATCTTTATGTACACGTCTAAAGGACTTATATTTCCGACAGAAAGGAGTATGTTCTTATTGGACCTAAATATTTCAAAATTGATCTTCAATTGCAATTCTATGAGGATCAAGGAATTGTTCTTGGATTTGTATTCTCCTTCCTCTAAATTGGTACATTTTTTTTCATAAGAGATACTTTTATCACTTAAATTACTAAATTGGTACATTTTTTTTCATAAGAGATACTTTTATCACTTAAATTACTATCTTAAGGATGTAATTAAGCGAACTATTATTTTGTCACAAGTACAAGAGAATTCTAGACAAAGAAAAGGAATTGACCTCTAAAAGAAGAGTTGTCCAAAAAAACCCCCCATAGTTGGGCGTTTCGGTTAACTAAACCATTTTCCTAGCCCGTGGAATGTTCCATTTTTGAACTTCCCCTCGTGACGAACGAAGTGGTAGTCAACTTATATGTGCTTAGAGCGGCTGTGGAACACAGGATTGGCCGCCAAGTGTGCTAGCTCTTGCGCCTAACTGAGGCTAAGTGTTCTCCTGGTAGGGTAGTGGTTTTCGAAAGGGCTGCTTTGCTGGTTGAGTGAAGGGCTGAAAAAGCATTTTCGCACCTTTCCTTTACTATGATTTTCCCGATCTATAGTAGATCCAAATTTTTTCTTTGGTATTCCCATCATCCGGTAACCACAGGATGATCCACAAGAAAGGTGGCAGGATTCGAACCTATGGCCGGCCCTCCTCTGACCTGCTGGGTTGGCTGTTTTCTCCGGTGCCAGCTCGAAAGTATCTGTACCGGCCGCCCCTGACCTAAGAAGAACGATTACGAATGGCTTCTTCTTCTGGAAATCCTAACTATTCTTAGCATGATATTGGGAAATCTCATTGCTATTACTCAAACAAGCATGAAACATATGCTTGCATATTCGTCCATAGATCAAATCGGATATGTAATTATTGGAATAATTGTTGGAGACTCAAATGATGGATATGCAAGCAATCCATTTCCAGCCCCAAAGAAAAGAGAATCGGCCGGTCAGACAAAGAAAGATGGGTCACAGATGAAAGTCAAAGGTGAGGTAAATTTCGGCAAAGGCGCTTAAATCCTGGCTCATAGCCTTCCTCAGACCTTACTGACACGGCATGGACGAGTCGCTATGATTCATCCGGTTCAAATCGTCTATATCACTTTATGTACTATTCTGTGTACTACTTACTAATTTTAATATATTTATTAATAAAATTTATTTTTATCTTAAAGAAAAAATATATTATAAATAGAAGTGATATAGGAAGCAATAAACAAACGATTCTGGACCAATTAAATCATGAATTTCTTTTTTTGGAACAAGTTATAGCCCCCAAGCTTTTCTTATTAATAAAAATTGATGAAAATAAGTGTATAATTTATAAAATACTTTAAATGAAAAAGAAACTTAAAGTTTGAAAACTACCTAAAACTGAAATTTTATTAATTAAAATCAAAAATTGATAATTAGAACTTACATTTCTAAGTTTTTCTCTAGATTAAAATGTATTTTAGGAATTATAAGTTTATTTCTATAAATTTTTAATGGTAAGAATCCTAGCTTTGATTTTTTTTAAGTTAACTCAAAAAAAAAAAAAAAAAAAAAAAAGAAACCCTAATCAAGAATTTATCTATAGAAAAATACTTAAGCCCCAAGAGTTTATTCTAATAGCTGCTTATTCGTCCTGTCGCTGGAGACCATGGGAGTATAATTCCGCCGCAGATCGGATTTCTTCCGGATGATATAAGGATCTTCTCAGCAGACTCCCAGCAGACGAAGTATTAGAGCTTAGAAGGGTCTGCCGGAGATGGAATGATTTGATTTCAATCCAATATTTTACAGAAAAGCATTTGAAATCTTATACTTTTCCAGCGATTCTTGTTCAGAAGAATCATGAAAATTTTCAGGTTGATAATAGATGGGAACAATCACGAAAGAGATCAACCCAAAAAAAGAAATCAAGAACACAATATGTTACTTCCAGATTTTGATTTTTTGATGTAGTTAGCCCTTTTGTTAAAAAAGACCATTAAAGTGGTCACAAAAATTTTTTTATTTGTAATCTGGCCATAATGCATAACTTTTGTGCGTTATCTTTGCACATTAGTTGTGCGTTATCAGTTAATTACACTTTTATTACTTAATCGGTCCATGTGGCAATAACGCACAGAGCACATGCATTATATTCCAATAATAACGCATGATAGGTGTGCGTTATAAGCCACATCATTTTTTTTCTTTTTTTGCAAAACTGAAAATTTTCTTTTTTTTTTTTTTCTCCAAAACTTATAGTTATATGATTTTTTTAAAAAGACTGTATTGTTTTATTTAACCTATTTTGATGTGTATTTCATGATAATATTTGTAACCATTTTAAAAGAAAATATGTTTAACTTATAACTGAAAAACCTTAGGGGGGGGGGTGAATAAGGTTTTTGGCTAATTTTCGAAAAACCTTTGTTAATTAAAGGATAAACCTCCAATTTTATTTGAAAGAGAATTCTAAAACTCTTTTTAATAAAATTCCAAACCAAACAAAATCTTGTGGTTAAGACAAAAAAGTTATAAGCTTATAAAGTAAAGCACAAAGATTTATATGATTCACTCTCTCAAAGAGTTACATCCACTACCTTGAGTCAAACACCCAAGGATTTTCCAAATCCACTATAAACACAAATTTACACCAACTACAAATATGAGGATCACCCTACAAGGGTTTTGCACACAATCTCAATTGACAACACAATCTAAATCAAAGGATTACCCAAGAGGTTTTTCAACACAAACCTTTGATATCAATAAGAGAGAAAGATAGGTTTAAGAACATGTTACCAAATTGAGCTTGAGAAATAATAGGTACAACTCAATGGAATGTTTCTACAAGCTCCTCCTTTCTTCTTCTTTGATGATGATCAATAATGAAGCTCAAGAAGATTTTTGTTTGGGATTGAAAGTGTTTGCAATAAATGTACTTTAAAGCTCTTTAAAAGTTTTAAATGATCTCAATGAATATTTCACCAAACTTCTTACTTTTTGGCTGATAAAAAAAGTCTATATATATTTTCTTGAAAAAAATGATAATTTTTTACAGTAAATGTGAAAATCGGACGACCGGTTCTTTAAGCAGAAAGATTCGGACTTGTCCTGCTAGAAATCGGATTGCCAATTTTTTCTAAGTTTAGAAAAATTCGGACAACCGGTTCTAAAATCGGATGACAGAATTTTTTGTTTTTACAGCCAGTTTTATTTTTTAAGACAAAAGCTTTCCTCATTGTTTCAAAAACATGTATTCTTGATAATCATTTTAGAGATATGAAGAACCTTTCAAAAGCATCAAAACCTCAATCAAGAATACTTAGATTTCAATAAAAGTTTATATTGAGAAAATCGTAAAAGGAGCTTCATATATGATCAATAACCAAAGAGAAAGATTAGGGAGTTTTACAAAGAAATACCTTATCACACTCTAACATAGACAAGGTCTTCAATGTCTTTAATGATTTGATCTTGGAATGGCTTGGTCTTTTCTCCTTCATTTTGCCCTCATCAACAAGATCTTTTGCTTTTAGAGAATGTAGATTTGAGACTTCAAAAGTGCTTCTTTTGTTCTATGAAAGGTTAGCTAAAATACTCACACAAGCATATGTTCATCATAATCAAAATCATAAGTAAGAATGCCCTTAGGCCTAACAATAACCATTTTATTAAAAAAATATGAAGAAGTAATTTAAAGTATTGTAAATTTTACTATCAAAATTTAGAGTAATGAAGAAGTAGTTAGAAGAAATTCAAAGAAAATTTCATTAATAGAAACCATAAAATATTACAATACTTTCAAGAAAAAAATCTTATACATGGCTTGAATCGGGGTTATCACAATTTTTTCTATTATATCTCGGCATACAACATCTGCCACATCTTGGGGAAGAATCCGAATTTCGATAATCCATTTCCCCCAAAACTTTGTGCCCTATTTTCTTCCCCGTTCATTGTTCATGTTTGGAGGATGAAATGTTAAATTATAAGGAGCATCTCTCCAAAAGTTCTCATGCCCGACCAGATAAAAATTCGATTGATATATTCTTCTATACGTTTCTCGCGAATATATATTCGGCACATAAGTATCTACTCTCGTACAATTTTCTCTACAGACTGCAAGAGCATGAGAACAAGGTAATGTATATGGTTGTCATTTACCGCAACTGCATGATTTATTATTCATTCTTAAAATATAGACATTATTGCCGGTAGCATCAACGCGGAGCGGAGATCTGACCATGTAAATTCTTTCTGCAGATCGTAAGTTGAAACTTTTTGGTCTCTTGATTTTAATTCAATCGGCAGGAACTTATCAAAAACTCTGGTCGGAAATGGATGCATACAGTTTTGGGCCTCTTTACGGTGTTGGTTGAAATACCTAACAATTTTGTTGAATATTAATTCAACTAAAGCTTTTAAAGGTAAGACCCTAACTTTTTTTAACACACTGTTAAGTGCTTCCGAAATATTAGCTGTCATCATTTCATGTCTGTGCCCGCCATCATACAACAATCTCTATTTGTCCAGGTCTATCTTTGCCAAATAAACATAAGTATCAATATTTCTTTTTTGAATCTCACGCATAACACGGTCAAATTTTCAATGCTTAGATTCCGTTCTAGCCTGCCACATTAAGCTTTTTAATTCAGTGTTCTTGAAGGTCTTATTGAAATTTTGCTCGAATGTAGCGTAAACAAAACCTGTGAACTGTGAATGGAGATTGCCACAAAGCTGGATTTGGAATAGCAGATAAAATCCCTTTGTGGTAATCGGAAATAAGACATACATGCCGATCTTTCACAACATGTTCCCGTAGATGTTTGAAGAACCAGTTCTAACTTTTGGACGACTCCTTATCAACAATTGCAAATGCAAGTGGGAACAAATGATTATTGGCATCCCATGTACTTACAATTAACAGTCCGCCCTTATATGGTCCTCGTAGGTGAGTGCCATCCACAAAAATCACCGACCGACAATATTAAAAACTGTCTATACAAGGCAAAAACACCAGAAAAGAAATTTGAAACTATAGTTTGGGGGACTGCTCATTCTCTGATGCAAGAACTTGTAGACAGTCCCCGAGTTTGAATCCTACATTGCCTGTAGATATTTTGGTAGAATACTAAAATTTGACTCCCAGCTGTCGAAAACCCTCTCTATTGCAAATTTTCGAGCATACTATGCCCTGTTGTACGTACAACCTGTTTGAAATAATATTTGCGCTTCTTGGATGACGTTTGAGACAAGTATCTCTGGATCGTTGGCAACAAGCTGCCATGCACAAATGCTTATATAAAAACCCAATATACAACTACCCCAACTGTAAGTGCCGATGGCCTCAAAATCCTCTAATAAATTGAGGTAGCGAACGTGAACCAAGCTGTCTGAGAAATCATGGAGCATATGACCTCCAAGAATTAAGAAAATAAATCCACAGGCACGCAAGATTAGGTCATCATAGCTCTCTGATCTGGTAAACTCTCTCAAGATCCAGGCCTCTAGAGGTTTCTTCTTAACCTTGTATCAGGAAAAGTGAGTAAGAGATAACCGCACACCAACAAATCTCTCGATCACCTCAATCCAATACTACTTTCGGTGTACACTCAAACTAGGACCTGTAATAGGCAACCCCTCTATCAGTAAACCCCATAAGACGTGTACATCCTGTAGAGTTACAGTCACCTCACCGTAAGTCAGGTGGAATGTGTGGATCTTAGGCTCCCAACGCTTAACTAAAGCAGTAATAAGAGCGTGGTCGAGACCTATGTAACTACATCTAAAAACTCCCCATAACCCTGTCTTATCAATAATATCAATCAACCTACGAGGAGCTCCATTGTATGCCTGAAATAGATTTCTCCCGAAATGTCTACACTGAAGATCAGTAATAGACGTCTCACGATCCCCACTTCATATCAACCCAGACCTATGCCCATGTTGTCTCGTCAATACACCAGAGATTATGGGATCTGGATGCACGCGTTTCCATCTACATTATTTACAGTAAAATAAGAATATTTATAGTTTGGGGTTATACACTTTCTAAATTTATCAATAAGGGTTTAGAATTAAAATTAGAATATTTACAGTAAAGTATTATTGCACACCCTAGTCGGGTAGGGTTTAGGGTTTTTAGGGTTTCCATATTACGGTGTGAGAGTTTTAGGATTTTTAGTGATAGTACATGTCAAAATTTAAATGTTTACAGGTTTATAACTTAACGTAAAAAATTTTGAATGAAGTATAATTTCAAACTTTCTAAGGTTTATTGTTTACGGTCAATTATTTTAAGGTTTACAGTTTCATAGTTTAGGGTTTTAGAGTTTTTAGAATTCCAATGTTATAGTGAAGTATTTTTACACACTTTCTAAGATTTATGATTTAAGGTTTCAATGTTACGGTTTTAGATTTTCAATGTTACGATTTTACGATTTAGGGTTATACGCTTTCAAAGTTTAAATCTTCACGGGTTTAGAACTTCAAGTACAATATTTAGTAAATTATTATTACTCAATATTTACACAATTTAGGGTTTAGTCTAAAAAACTTTAGAGTTTTAGGGTTTAGTGTTTATCAAGTTTAGGGTTTTTATGATTTACGGTTTAGGATTTTAATATTAGGATTTTAGGGGTTTAATCATATAAATACTATATTTTATAGTTTGGGGTTTTACGATTTAGGAATTCTATATTAGGGTTTTAGGAATTCTATATTAGGGTTTTAGGGTTTAGTCTATGTTTTTCTTTTTTTTTTTTTTTAAATAAAAGTCTTCATCAACTTAAATGCTAATAACATAAAATTATATAAATGCTAAAAATATAAGATTATATAAAATTAATGGAACAATCTAAACATGCTAACAATATTTTACAAAAAATAAACAATCACAATTTATGACAAAAATAAAAATAAATTATATAACCTATATCAAATCACCCATTTCAACAAATCACATTTACAATAGAAGCAACTAGATTAATAGAATACTCAAATATACACAAATTTACTAATAGCAACTCCAACTAGAAAAATAAACTATAAAAAATTGATCAATTTCATCAAATCACATTTGCAATAGAAAACACAATTAGATTAATAAAATGATCAAACAAGCACAAATTTATCAATAACAACAACTTTAAACATAAACTCGAAACCCATATTTACAAAGATATATCACAAAAAATTGAAAAATAATCTAAATAAAATTCATAAAAATAATTTACAAACCACATAGTATACAAATAATTAAAACAATTATAGATATAAGAATTTACCAAAAATTTGAAACTAACGCACAACCGTTGAGCTTTCTCTACCATTCTCTACTCCAAAACTCTAAAAAATTTCGTACTCCAAGGGAGGTATTGCCAACCCAAACTTGAATTTCAGAAATGGAACCAAACTGTGAGAACTTTTGACTGTAAATTTCGAAATACAATGAACGAGAAGAAGAGGAAGAGAATAAAAGAAGGACAGAAGGAGGAGGAGCTTCTCCAATCGAGCAGTGGCAGAAATGGTTGTCGGAGCTTCTCCAATCGAGTAGCGGCAAAAATTGAACAAAAAAAGAAAGACAGAAAAATGGGGGTTGTAGCTAGGGTGGAGAATTTTTCTTAACATGATAACGCACAGTCATTGTGCATTTATACTTCAAAATAAGCCATCACATGTGTGTGTAATGCCTGACGATAACGCTCAATCATTGTGCATTATTGCCCATCTCAACACCAAGTACTGCCACATCCTCGCCACATTAGTAAACAAGATTATTGTGCGTATTAAGCCACTCATTAGCTATAACACACAATCATTGTACATTATCTTTAAGGTTAACACATAACTATTGTGTTATTGCCCATTTAGGGATAAAAGATATATATTAGCCACTTTAATGGCTAATTCGTAAAAACCCAGATTCCCATCCTACGAAAATAGCTTTTCCTGCAAGCTCAGATTCTCCTACCATGGCTTAATTATCTTTAAGAGGAGGTTGGATTTCATTATCTTCAACCCAATTACTGGAGATGAGGTGAGTATAATCCCTGGAGATTCGGAATGAGGAAAAATTTATGTAGAAAATTGGGCAAACAGCGGACACTTAATAACACTTAATAACGTTATATTTACTCTCAAAAATTACTTCTTTTAAGCTAAAAACTCATGCCACTCACTTGCTTTCTCTTGTGATCACTTTTGGTCACTCATTTTGATCAATCTCTTGATTCTCACTACTTGAGATCACTCACGCCAATCTACTAGCTCACACTATCACTTCCCCTATTTATACTAGTGTATGTCGGTCATCTTGAGCTCCAGAATTTTCCATTGACATTGGAGGATTCTAGAGCCTCTTGTTTTTGCCCTCATAAATTGCCACCCCGTTTTCTTTCCCAAGATGAATTCTAGAAATTTCTAGAATCTAGGGTTGATGATTTAACACTTCTCTTCAACCCTAGATTTTTATTTGTTTCACTATCTCGTTAATTTGTACATTTTGAATTTTTCTTTCAAACTCATGATAATCTCCAAAGAGGTTGTAACTCTTTCACTCTTACAGTCTCTTTCGCTCTTTTTGACTCGTCTTGAAAATTTGTCATCTCTAATTCTCCAACTTGGTGTGCGCTTCTTGATACTTCAGAATTTGATTATATATTTTCTTCATTCTCTGTCAATTGCTATCGACAAAATACAAGTGTTCTCTTGACTCTTACCATGAACCTCTTCTTTGTTTTTCTCAGTGTCTTCTATCTCTGATTTTTCCAAAGGCCACCAAGATGATGCTTCGTCCAATACTACGTTTCTCGAAACGTTAGCACCTCCCTGTCGTGGGATCACAACACCTCCACCAATTCGTTCTGCTATCATATCCCATACATATGCACCTTATGGCCTTCTTATCAAACTTCGTCCTCAAATGATCAGGGATAAATACGTAGCAAACATTACCAAATACTCAAAATAGCTCACCGTTGGTCTCACATTCCACAGCTTCTCAAACGGTGACTTGAATCTAAGCTTTGCCTGGGATAGCCTATTAATCACATGTGCAGTTATCTTTATATACTCGTCCCAATATTTTGGCGAGACATTCTTAACATATCTCAACTAGATGCTGGTTCATTTTTTTGGCTACTTCTATTTGTTGCGGAATTCCAAGGCAAGTCAGTTGCCTTCGAATCCTGTTCTCCTGGAGAAACTCATAGAATTCTCGTGACATGTATTCTCTCTCGTCATCGATACATAGACATCGAATTCTTTTTCCAAGTTCTCATTCTACTTCTTCCTTGAATGACTTAAATATTCAAAACATTTATGATTTTTCTTTCATAAAATATACCCACGCATACCTTGAATAATTGTTAATGAAGGTCACCATATACTGGGCTCCCCAAATAGATGATTTCTTAACTGGGCCAAATACATCCAAGTGAATTAGTACCAATGGTTGTCTTGCTCTGTATTTTGATTCTTGATATGGTATTTGATGGGTCTTTCCATTCTGACAACCTGCACAAATATTTTTGTCTCGAACTTTGAGATTCGGAAGCTCTTTCATCATCGACTTCGTCAGCATTACTTTTAGTCTCTTGTAACTGACATGTCCAAATCTTGCATGCCAAAGATCAGTAATTTCGTTCTACCTGGTTTTCTCGACATATGATGTCTTGCAGACATTACATAGACAGACTCTTCCATTTCTTCTTCGAGAGTCGGCATCCAAATTATCTTGATATCCCTATAGACTTTTACATTATCAGGGTCGAATTCCACGTAATTACCTGCAATAACTATGACATAGACAACAAGTTCTTTGTTATCCTTCCACATGCATGATATTATGAAATTCCACCTTATGTGGATTCCTATACGTGGCACGATCACTATATCTCTGATCCACTAGACCGGCAATCTTGTGTTGTCTGTTATAACAACCATCTATCTATCCTTATTCTCCATCTTGTTAAATAACTTTTCTACGTCACCTATCATGTGATTTGCAAGTCTGAGTCAACAATCTACTTGTGACTGATCGGTATTGTTTTTTGCCAATGTAATACATTTTGTTACGACATAGTTAACTTGAACTTCCACGTGAGGCTTTACCAATGCAAGAGTTGCTTCAAAATCCCAGTCATCATGACTATGACTTTCACGAGCTTTTGACATTTCTGCATCCACTCCTACTGGCTTATGTTTCTTGGACCAGTAATCTCGTGGATAATGTCCTTTCTTACTGTAATTGTAACACCGACCATTGTTCGAACTCTTATATTCTTCTTTACTATCTTCAGGTCCCCCTACTTGTTGACTCTTCTCCGGATGTCTAATAAATCTTCTATAGTCTTGACTTCCGCCTAGTCTGGGATTTCTTCTCGAACCTCCTCTTCCTTTAGTCGCTATACAAGGCCTTTTCTTTATCTTTTTCTTGAGCCTTCAATTTTTGTTTATTTAAGGATCTTGATCAGCCAACATATTTTCCAACTCACTGAGAATTGATTCTTTGGTACAACCCCATGTGTTGCTATTATGGGGTTGAACTCCTGACGAAGCCCTCATACTATTATCCTTCTCCTTCTTGTCTCATGAAGCGATGAACCCAATCTAATTTTGTAACTTTCTCAGATAATGATTTTACTTTATCAAAAAATTGACTTATTGTGAAATCGCTCTGAGTGAGTGTTATAAGCTTATTTTCGAACCCCTGCAACTTAGAGTCATTAGCCTTCATAAAGCACTCTCCTAATGTGTCCCATGCCTCCTTGAGAATTTTGGTATCTTTTATTTTATCCAAATATTGGTATGCTACTGTTAAGGCTAGGATTGATGGAGTCTTATCAGCGTTGGTATCCCATTTCTTATACTCCGTGATATTCTCTCTTGCAGGTGGTGTTGTCTGACTTTCGTCGATCATCTTCCACAGTCCTTGTCCCCTCAAGTAAAACTTGAGACAGACACTCCATTTACTGTAGTTATCATCATTGGGCTTCTCGATATGATTGGTTCTAACGAACTCCGCCATCGTGACTTGGTGATATCGACACTCTAACCAAGTAAGCCTGGTCCCAAACCAACCAATTTCACAATCCTGGATTGTGCACGAACAGAGTCTTCTTGTACCACAATCTCCAATCGCCGAATATTGAACATGGTACTCAACTGTTTATTTCGACAGAATCTCCTTGCTGCGTAATTCTCGATCGACGAACTTAAATACAATCCCTAACCATATTTACTATTATGTAGCGAGCTCAAAATAACTTACTCTAATACCAATTATAAAAAATTGGACAAATTGTAGAAACTTAATAACACTTGAACAAAAGAACAAATGTTATTTTTACTCTCAATTTTTTTTAGCTAAAAACTCACGCCACTCCTTTCTCTTGTGATCACTTTTGATCACTCTCTTGATGCTCAATACTTCTTGAGATCATTCACTCCACTCTACTACCTCACACTATCACTTCCCCTATTTATACCAGTTTATGTCGGTCATCTTGAGCTCGAGATTTTTCCACCGACATTGGAGGATTCTAGAGCCTCTTGTTTTCCTTCATAAATTGCCACCAAGGTTTCTTACCCAAGATGAATTCTAGAAATGGCTAGAATCTTATGTTGATAATTTAACAATTTATGATTTATTCTTAACCCAAACACTAAAGAATATTATGAAATAATCTTGAGATGGATTTCAAATTTACCCAAATTTGAAATTCTTAATTTGGATTCTCAACCATGTAGTAGGGACACAAACTCACCACCAGCACATGACCCTGGATTTTATCCTCGGTGGTAATTGAGAATGACTGGCTAGTAAGAACTGATTCTAATGAAGAATAGATGATAATGGCTTTTTATACTAGAACAGAGGAATTGAGTAATGATCCCTTATGATCATCAGGGTTCCCTACCCGTAGGCATACTCGAGAATTTTAGAGATGGATGGTCGCTTATGTTTTTCTTATAATACGGACGAAGACACTGTTGAAATCTGGGGTATAGAAGAAAATTCTTCTTGTGATAGATTTTGGATAGAGAGGCATAGTATTTTTATCGATGATGAAGGGGTCATGATGAGTTCCAGTGGATTAGAAACACTGGGAATGGGAGACGGAGAATTATTTGGGAAGGATTATGATCGTGTTTCTGAAGATTGTGTTTACGTTCCAAGCTTTGTATCTTTGAAGAATTGCAAGTCGGAAATATTTGAAAACAAGGAACTCAAATTACAATTCCGAAATATTTTTGAGAAACTGACTACCCTTGATTAGCTTGGGAAATCCTCTTTGATTATGTTTACAAGTAGGAGGAATATGCTTAATTTTATTATGAACTACACTATGGGGATTCAACCATGGAGTGAGTGAGTAATAAAGAATTTTTATTTTATATATATGACATTCTATTTCTGATTATGTGATAGGAGATATGTATATGAACTATGATGATGACCCAGCAAAGTACATAACATCCTCAAAATGAGCCGCGCATGTATCAATTCCATGGTTTACTGGGGATTCTGTGTTTTGAAAGTGCATTAATCATCATTTTTGTGTTTATCCTTGAATGCCATTTGCAAGTTTTCTGCTTGAGGTCTAAGACTCTTGGGACGTTGGTTTCCACTTCAGAAGAGAAATCCAAGCTTGTAACTTTCTAGGTTTCCCCGATGTCAAATGCAGAACTTAAGATTGTGTAGCAGATAGTTTGCAGGCTATGCCAAATGCGTTATGTTTTTGGTGGATGGTTGGAGATTTCACTACTTTAATATAAGAAGAGCTCGGCTTTTTTCAAAAAAAAAAAAAATTCTATATTTCCCTTGTTAGTAGATGGAATAATATAAGATTTATTTAGTTATACGAGTGGATTTTTAATAATATTATTTTTTTTATTCTTAAAACTAAGTTATATTTTTTTGTAAATTAAATTACCTCATAAAGTTAATTAATTAAGAGCTCATTGGATTAAGTGTATTTGATAATTGAATTGTTAAGCGCTTAATATTTAGATGTGTTTGATAACAATTTTTGCAAATCACTTAATTATTTAAAATATGTTTAACTGTAGTTGTAAATTTTAAATAAAATTTTTTTGCCTAATTTTGAAATGTGAATATGTATATTGTTTGTCAAATTATTGTACTTCTTTTCATATAGTTACCACTTATTAATTAATTCAGCATTCACATTCAAAATTCATTTTTCAAATTCAGTGTTCAAATTTAACATTATGAACTAATAATTTAAATAATTCAAACTTCTTATTTCAGTTTCAATTTTATCAAATAGTGCCTAAATATGGATCAATCAAGGTTATTATTAAGCTTATTAAGCTGAGTTCAAATTAATCAGGGCTACACATTAAGAGCATGTTTGATAAATTAAGTTGGCACTTAAAATTAATTAATTAAAAGTTTATTGAATTAAGTTATTTGATAACAAACGTTATTAGTACTTAATATTTAAATGTGTTTCATAACAATTTTTGTAAAAACTTAATTGTTTAACATGTGTTTAGTTGTAACTATAAATTTAAGTGAAAATTTTTTGTTTAACTCTAAAGACTAAAATATGAATGTACATATTATTTACAAAATCATTACACTTTTTTGCATATAATTACCACTTATGAATTAAGTTAACATTTAGATTCACACTTCAATTTTTCAGATTCAATATTTAAACTTTAGATTCAGAACGTAAACGCACTTCAGTTTCGGTTTTATCAAACTCCAGTAGTTATATCTTGCACTCGAGTGCACATTGCAAGGTACACCTAGATGAAGAAACGGCACCGTCCCACTAAAATATAAAAAAAAAAAAAAAAAAGTGAACAAATTATTCTAGTCGCAGCGAAAGAAAGCGATGCACATGCTCGTGAAATGTTACATAAGTTATGTATTAATGTTCCATTAATGATGTGTTAATCTTTCATGAAAATATACTATATGTTTCATCCGTTATATGCAAGTTTCCATAAGTTTTGTACTTAGTTTGATTTATTGTAATGATATTCTACATATTATATGTATTAAGTGGAACCAATAGCATATATAAATTTGTCACCCACATATACTGAAAATAAAATGCGCCATGACTTAATATTTTATGAATGGTTACTTATGTAATCATAGAACTACAAATATATTACTATGGAACATTAGCAATTGAAAAAATAAAAACCACAATTATTTTTTCATGGAAAATTAGCAATTGAAAATGTCCATTCACAAGAAAAATATCATTAATATAAAAACAAAACGGTTACTGCCATTATGGAACATTAACAATTAAAATATGGAATTATATATAGTTATATTCTCATATAACATTAATAATTGAAATATGAAACTTTGTAACTTCGGTGACAAAATACTGATGTTCCTTGGATTTCCATGAGTTTTGTGCTATATGTTTATTTTGTTGTAATAATGTTTCATAGATTATGTGTTAATATTCCATATGAATATAATAGATGTTCCATAAGTTCTCTAAGGGCTTCCATGAGTTTTCCACATATGACACAATATAACTTAACAACCAAAAAAACCCATCAATTTCACATAAAAAATTATTCTTCCTCATCTTCTCCAAATAACGATTTTTCCATAATTCTTCATAAACAATACACTGAATAAGATTTTAAAATGTCAAATAATATGAAAATAAAGTTGCTACTGCAATTATGAACAAACAATTGAAATATGAAACTATATATAATTATATTACAATGGAACATTAGCAATTAAAATATGGAACTCCGTAACTCTAGTGACATGTAACTTTATCACAAAAAAAAAGACATTTTACACAGGAAAAATAGTTATTCCTCTTTATCTCCTCTAAACAACAATTTTTCCTTAATTCGCTGTACACAATGCACTGAATAAATTAAACAAAACGTCAAATAATATAAAAGCAAAGCTACTACCGCCATTATGTAATATTAGCAATTGAAATGTGGAATTATAATTATATTACAATGGAACATTAGTAATTAAAATATGGAACTCTACAACTCCAGTGACATATAACTTTAACGCCCAGAAAAAATATCAGTCACACAGAAAAAAAAATTCTTTCTCCTAATTTTCTTCACTAGCGACTTCTCTGTAATTCTCCATAGATTTATGCTACACAAAATACTAAATAAGATAAAAAAAAATAATATGGAAAAAAAAACCTTTACAAAAATAATTTCTCCAAAGTCCTCCATGAAGTATGAATCAGACTGATAAAAAGAAGAAATATCGATGTCGATCTACCAATGAAAAATAAGAAAACAAAGTTGATGTTTATTTGATTAGAAATTTCTACAGAATTTTATCAGGAAGAAGATGAAGAATAACAAAAAAGAAAAGGAAGACGAAATTGAAGAAGAAGAAGATAGGCGTGTGAAAAGAAAAATTCTATAATAATGAAAAGAAAAGGAAAAAAAATGCAACTCACCTTTTGTGAAAAACGGATTCGAATCATCAAGGTGTTCAAATTTCTTAGCATATGACAAGCAACCACAATGTCTATAATATTTTCCGTAACATCTACTTTAATATTTTTTTAAATATTTTCGTTAATATTTATTTTTTATTTAGTAAAATTTTATTAATAAAATATATTAAATTAAAAATATTACAAAAAGTGTTACAATAAATATTACAAACGATCCGAACCATATGATAAGAGGTGTGTGGTTGATGGCATGACCCCTCTCACTTAGGTACCTCCGCATGACATGCCAAGCCAAGGTTTAATGTCCTATGCCAACCTTATGCTACTATTTAGGGGTTTTGTGCCCTTCGATCTCTCCTGAATTAGTTAATAACTCTCGAATATTAAATTACTAAAAATTTCGTAGTTAAGTTAAATTGTAACTTAAGTATTATTTGTAACCCATTTTTACACGTTGCAACACCCAAACCCCTCATTCTCCTCTAACCTCTTTCGCTTTCTAGCTAAGGTTTCTTTCTAAAAACTTAAATTCAAAAACAATATTGAGTTAGTTTGTTCTAATATAGATGAAGAAATGGATGTAATCGATGAACAGTGCTTGAAAGACATCGATTTTGAGTTAAAATTTAATCTAAAAAGTAAGAAATTCTAATTCAAATAGTAAGGAAGTGGTGAAACGAGTGGTTTTTTTTTTTTAAAAAAAAAAGTTAGTTTTGGTCTGAGTTGGTAACCCGGACTGATTCACTTTGGCCCTAGTGCTGTGTGCAGGAAGCAATTGAAGTGGGTTTTTTTCTTTTTCAAATTTTTTTTAGAAAATTTTTTGGATGATTCAGAACAACAAAATACAATAATAACAATTTAAATTTTCACATTCATTAAACAAATTTTAAAAACATACAAAACAATACTGGCCCTTGTGCAAAGCGCTGGTTGGTTCTAAGGGCCGACTAGCTTTAGTCCTTGCGCAGAGCAAGGGCCGGTAAAAAAATGCAGATTTTTTTTTTTTTTTTTCATGATTTTGAGTCATTTTGAAGATTTGAATCGATAAAATAAAGAAATATACTTAAAGATTGATATCTAAGTTTGTTTCGTGAAGAGTTGTAATAGATTGATTTGAATTAGAACATTAGAAGGAGATTCCTTCGAGAAAAAATTTTGGAAGAAAGATATAGAAAGAGAGAAAGAGGTTAGGGAAGAATGGGGGTTTTGAGGGTTGTAAGATGTAAAAAGATGGTTGTAAATAATAATCCCCAATTATGAAAGAAGAAAATGCAAATTAAGATTGATAAAATTAAATATATAAAAAATGAATAAAATTGTTAATAGAAGATAATATATTATCTGACAACTTCATCAGATTAATCAAAGAAGACTTACAAAATAACACACATGATATATCTCTAAAATAGGTTAATAGAAAAGCTAATCTTGTAACTCATAACTTAGCTAGATTGGGTATAAGCTATGTGAAACCCCCAAATTTGGATGGAGGATGTTCCCTAGGGATGGCAATAGGGCGAGCCCAATCGGGTACCCACCCGCCCCCAAACCATCTAAACCCGTTTGACTGGGGATCCTGTTGGGAATGGGTTTTAAATTGTACCCAAACGTAGGGATGGGCTGGGGCGGGGATTAGGTTCTCCCTATCTCTACCCGACCCCATTCCTACCTATCCCTACCAATCCCCACCCACTCATCCCTACCCATCCTTATATATATATATATATATGTGTGTGTGTGTGTGTGTGTGTGTGTGTATGTGTGTGTGTATTAAAGTGCAAAAAAAAACATCATTCCCTCATACTTTACCCTCTCAACTCCCCATTCCCCTCCCCTCTCCCCCCCTCCCCCCGCCGCATCTGCCATCCCTATTCGTTACCAAGAGGTCCGAGTCCGAGACCTTCATCAACAGACCACCTATTCAACTAGACCTTTATCAACCGACCACAGCAGCTGCTGCGGCTCTAGGAAGAAGAATCTTTCATCCCCGCACCGCTTCTTACTGTGTGAAACCTCAATTGTAATGTTCAAGACAAAAAAAAAGCTTCAGCACAACTCCCGACATTACTATTCTTCGATAGCATCTCCATCTTCCTCTTCTCTAGAGATATATAGACGTATTTATATATGATTTTCTTTATTTGGATAAGTTGGTTACTTGCCTTGGATCAGAAAAACAAAAAAGGTAGTTGTTTTTTCATTCAAGATTTATGAAATTCTTGTTTAATTGAACAGGAGATAGTTTTTGTGCTAAGTTATGATTATAGATTGAGTTTATGCATTTCTTTTTCCGGGGTTTTAATCGACGCTATCTTTTTTATCCGAATTTTGTTATGGGTTCTATTTGAATTCATTTCTTGAATTTTCTAAGTTATGGTCTATATGTTTTGACTTGTGAGATTTGGGCTTACTTTGAAAGATTCCTAATTTTCAGGCTAAATTGGTCAGTTATGTTTCACTTATGCTTCTTGATTTCTGATCAATTTGCTTTGGTTTTCCCTTTCCTTTTAATATTTTTGTGATGTTTCATTTTGGTGAAGGTTGAATGCCAAAATTTATAAAATACACAGCTGGTTGGTTGTATATCTATGTATGCAGATTTTGAGCCTTATACCAGTTCAGAGTCTATTTGAATGAATCTTGTGGTTAAAATTTGTTTCCTAAATTTTACATGGGATATTTTCTTGTGAATTGGATGTTCTACTACATTATAGGTTGATTATGAAAGCTTTCATTACCTATATTCAGTTTAGATTACAACCATTAGAGTTACTATATATTTATGGTTTTTTTATTTATATTTTAATTTTGATCAATGATGATTTCAATGAACTTGCCGCTTGTGCTTTTGAAGATTGTTCATTCTTGCTATTCCACTTTTATTACTGCACTCATATTTTTTAACCTTTTTTCGTAGTTTTTTTTATTGAACTTATGTTATTGCACGCTCATGATTGGACTTTTTATTTGAAAGAATTGTTACTTGTATTATTTTTTTGAGTTTTAATTCGTTTGATTTGTAGCATGCGTATTATGCTTTTGTGCTTAACAGGATTATTAAAAATGAAATATCTGATTCCCCACTTAGGTCCCCAATTATCTAGTGTGTTTTGCGGGAATGGTTGGGACGTATTTTAATAAGAGGAGGTTAGGTTGGGGATGGAGATAAATTTTATACCCAAGCATGGAAATAGGTTAGGAATAAAGACAAAATAGTGAGGTGGGGATGGAGCTGGGGGTAGCACTGTCAAAACGGGCTCAGGCCCGCGGGCCGGCCCGGACCGCCCGCGTTACGGGCGGTTTTGGTCTTCAAAATTTAGGCCCGTACAAAATGAGCCCGGACCGTTTTTTACGCGGGCTTTCACGGGCCGGTCCGGTCCGGTCCGTGGGCTGGCCCGTTTGTTGATCCTACTTTCACATGAATTATTTTATGACCTAATTAGAGTTATTTATTTTCTTAGGGACTTAAATGAAAATAAGGTTTTTATTTGTTTTGTTTCTAATCTAAACCTACTGCTGCTACTGCCGCCTCCCTCCCCCCTCCCTCTCTCACTCTCAGCCTCCCCTCTCTCACTCTCCTCGCCGCCGCTCTCTCACTCTCAGCCTCCCCTCTCTCACTCTCCTCGCCGCCGCTCTCAGGCAGCCTCCCGTCCCCTCTCTCACTCTCGCCGCCGCTCTCTCACTCCCTCCCAGCCTCCCGTCCCCTCTCTCACTCTCACTGCCGCTGCATTTGATGTATTTTATACTCGACTTGTTTCTTTCTTCATTTGAGCTTATTTATTTTCTTCATTTGATGTATTTGACTTGTTTCGCATTTGATGGACACGAGTGCATTTGATGTATTTTATTTTCTGCAAATTTTTATTGTTTTGGACTCTTCTAACGTTTCAGATTATCTCCATTAGAGAGTTGGAACCAACACGAATGTAGTTTTTCAGTCTTTTCTTCTCCTCAAACATCCCTAACAAACCGCCATTGTCATGTGTTGAATGAAGGTAAGAATATTTTTTTTTGAAGTATTTAAGTCGACTTTTCAATATAAAATGAAAATTAGTCTCTTTATTTTGCTTTCAATTTTTCTGTTTTGTTTCTCTTTTCTCAATTAACATGAATGAGTTTCCCATGGTCTTCTTTCCTGTCATTTGTTCAAGGGAGGTATAAATTTTTTTTTTTTGGAAGTAATTTTGGTCATCCTTTTAGATATTAACTTAATATATTTGGTTTAGTTTTCAACTTTTGATTTTAATATTCTGATTTTTTTCTTCTTTCACCATCCAAGGTTTTCTTCCGTGTCATAGGTCATGCTTTCAAATGAAAAAAATATTAGTTCAAACTTTCCATCCTTTTTGCTTTCACTAATCTATTTTTTTTTTCTTCTTTCACTGTTTTGTTTGGCTTTTTATGAGTTTATGACTTAATTGCTTGAAAATTGCTTGATTTTATGCCTGCAATTTTGTCTATTAACATTGTAAAGTCCATCTTCTTCATCCTTAAAAATAAAATAAACAAGAAGAAGAGAAAACACATAAGATGTAACTATGACGAGGTTGTAAGAATGATCTAAGAAGCATCACTATCAGTTTTAAACAAATTAGGATCAATAAAGCTTTAATTTTCTGGTATTTCTCTTGCAATTTGTCACTAACATTAATAATGGGAGATCTCAATCTTTGTAATGTTTATGTGATTGTGTTTGTGTAGTGTTCGCTATGTGAATGTGTTTGTGCATTGAAATACTGAAGAAAATGGATAAAAATGTTGGTGATGGTGAATCAATTGCTTTGAACAATCTCAATCTTCAAAAAAAGGTCCAAAAATGTAAAAGTTCGGATGTATGGACATATGCTAGGAGTATAGGTGAGAAAGATGGTAAGTCGAGGGCCGAGTGTCTTGGTTGTAAGAAAGTGTATATTGCAGGGGGGAGTACACATGGGACATCTACTCTTAAGCGTCATATAGATAAGTGTCTTCCTTTAAGGGCTAAATTTCGGGATGTGGGTGATATGCT
This sequence comes from Catharanthus roseus, assembly GCA_028651295.1. NCBI lineage: Eukaryota > Viridiplantae > Streptophyta > Magnoliopsida > Gentianales > Apocynaceae > Catharanthus > Catharanthus roseus. Next base: position 3,668,446 of record JAPQWS010000048.1, on the reverse strand, counting down.
TATAGACAATACTACTGGGAAGGCAAGAAAAAGAAAAATTTCTCAAAAGGTTCTTCGTGAAAAAATAGTTTTGGCAATCATAAAGCATGACCTTCCTTTCTCATTTGTTGAGTACGAAGGGATTAGAGATATTTTCACCTATCTCAATCTCGATGTGAAACACATCTCAAGGAATACAAACTGCATTCGATGTGTGGAAAGTTTATACAAATAAGAAAATTTGCTTGAAACAAACTTTAGCTGATGTTCCTAGTCGTATATGTCTCACTTCCGATGTTTGGACTGCTTGCACATCCGAAGGTTATATTTGTTTGACTGCTCACTTTGTTGATGCTACATGGAAAATGAATAGTTGCATACTTGCTTTTTTCGATTTTCCACCCCCACATTCAGGGGGTTGAATTGTCTAGAAAAGTTTATGATTTGTTAAAAGAGTGGGGGGATTGATAAGAAAATAATTTTCTATAACCTTGGATAATGCCTCTTCTAATGATAATATGCAAGATATTTTTGCGTGAACAACTTTGTTTGCAAAATAGTTTGTTGTGCAATGGTGAATTTTTTCCATATTCGTTGCTCAAGCACATATATTGAATTTGATTGTGCAAGAAGGTCTAAAAGTAGCTAGTGAGGCTTTGTCTAAGATTAGAGAAAGTATCAAGTATGTTAAGGGCTCGAGAGGGTAGAATGAAAGTTTTTCAAGAATGTATTACACAAGTGGGATTAGAAATGAGGGTTCATTTGAGATTGGATGTTTCTACCCGATGGAATTCTACTTTTATAATGCTTGAAGGTGCTTTAAAATATCGACTTGCATTTTCTAGTCTTGCTTTAAGTGATAGGAATTACAAGTCTTGTCCTTCACAAGAAGATTGGTCAAGGGCTCAAAAGATGTGTGATTTTCTCCGTCCTTTTCATGAAATGACTAAGTTGATCTCCGGTTCTTCTTATCCAACTTCTAACTTGTATTTTGAGCAAGTTTGGAAAATTGAAACCATGTTGGTAAAGTATATGGATCATTCTGATGATATCATAAAAGACATGGTCGTGCGGATGAAGATTAAGTTTGATAAGTATTGGAAGGACTACAGTGTCATTCTTGCAATTGGGGCAGTTTTTTATCCTAGAGTGAAATTGAGAGTGGTGGAGGCATGTTATGAAGCGCTTGATCCAAGTACTGTTTCTGAGAAGATGGATCTTCTCAAAAAACATTTTCAGATGTTGTTTTCACAATATTCAAAAACATCAAGTACTTTCTCACAATCACAAGCTCAAGCTAGCTCACAAAGAAGTGGAGATACCGATGATATTGTTGTAAGTTTCTTATTTTTTAAAACAAATGCTTTCTACTTTAAATATTATCTCCTAAACATATGCAACTTAATTTTTGACTATTTTATTTGTACTTGTTTTCTTAGGATTTTATGTCACTTTCTAGGAAAGTTGTTAAAACTAGTGGGAAATCTCAATTGGAGATTTACTTGGAGGAACCACATTATGAATGGAGCCATTTTGCAAGATTAGATGTTTTGACATTTTGGAAAGATAATGCATATAGGTTTCCTGAATTGGCTTTAATGGCTTCTGATATTTTGAGCATTCCAATTACTACCGTGGCTTCAGAGTCTGCATTCAGTATTGGTGCTCGAGTTCTTAACAAGTATAGGAGTTGTCTTCTTCCCCGACATGTACAAGGTTTAATATGTGCACGTAACTGGTTCCATGGTTTCATTCCTCCTGAGACTGAGAGTAAGTAAAAATTTTCTTCATTTATAATTAATTTATAATTATTATTTACTAATATTTTATTTACTTTGTATTCTTTACAGGTAATGATGAAGAAACAATTGAATCGATGTTAAATGAATCATTGTCCTCTAAAGTGGATTCAAATTTGTTGAATGTTTCTGAAAATGAAGATGCCGAAGATGATGTTGAAGAATAAATACTATGAAATGTTTATTCTTGTATGATTGTTGGGTAATTATTATGTACTTATTCTTGTTGGAGATTGTTTGTTGTTATCTTGTTTATTTTGGTTTTTGTTTTGGGAATTATTTGGTACAAATTATTTCGGTTTATGTGTTGGGAATTACTTGTTATCTTGTTTATTTCTAATATTATTATGTATGTTTATAAGTTTATAGTTTATTTAGGTTTGTAATATTTGAATTTTAGACCAATATTTAAGTTTTTTTTGGTATTTAGGTGTTTCAATATAAATATACTATAATTAGGGGACTAAATTTGAAGATTTTTTTTTTTTGGCCAGGCCCGCGGGCTGACCCGTTTACCCGCGGGCTTGGTGTGGACGGTTATGGGCTCTTATAATTTTGGCCCGTCAAAAACGAGCCCGGACCGGACCGGACCGTTTAGATGCGGGCTTGATACGGTCCGGTCCGGTCCGATCCGGTCCGGCCCGTTTGACAGTGCTAGCTGGGGTTAGTGTACCTAACCCAATTTACCCTCATTGCCATCCCTATTGTTCCCCCCATCAACTGTACCTCATTATACAGTCTAACTTTTATCAATGATATTAATGGTGGTTTCCTCAAAAAAAAAAAAAAAAAAAAACTAAAAATGTATTAATTGGGTTCTATTCATATAAATACTTCTTACAATAAATGATATTTTTATTTCTATTCTTTTTAATTAAGACAAATTGGTGTATTTAATCCTCAAACATTTTTTGTTTGTAAAATTGGTCTCTAATTATGTTTTTAAACTATTAGATCCTTAATCTATTTTCATGTAAATGATTTAATCCTTTTGTTAGTTTTTTATTAATCAATCATTAGTCAAGTTATTTTTTGTTATATAAATAAATAAATTGGGGGCATTTTTTGTGGCGTATAGTTTTGATAGTTTGGAATTTAAGAAAATTTGAGTAGGGAATATGTAATTCGAAAAATGCCCTTATTTATTTATTTATGGGTTACTTCCAAAATACTTCCTTGAAGTCAGGGGTTAGTACCACTTCAATTCAACAGTTAGAAAAATAAACATTTAATCCAAAGTTAAAGACAAAATACTCCTATGAAGTTAGAATACTACCACTCTGTTCCATATTGTTAAAAACTAGCCATTTTAGCCCCCAAATAATTTAAGTAAAGTTTAATAAAAAATTTTAACATTAGTCTATAATTAAATCTAATTACTATGTTACACCTAAACTTATGAATATTTTTAACCTTTTTAACTTTTGATAACAATATTATTTCTTCTAAAAACAAAAGAAAAATTAAAAACTTGGAACAAAAATCATTACATTAATTGTAAAAGTTTAAAAACTATTATCATATCATAAGAAAATAATATATTGTCTTGAGACATTCATTTACGATTGTATCAATAGTAGCTATAATCAAAGTGATAACTAACAGTAATTGTAGTGAAGATGGATGGTGGAGGCTTTGTCTGGTATGGTATAACCAGCTTTTTAAATTTTTATTATGGGGATGCTTTTTACTTTTAGAAGAAATAATATTTTTATCAAATTAAAAAATTTAAGAGATTAAATAATTCATGAGTTTAGGGGTAATATAGTAATTAAATTAAATTATAGATCAATGTCATAATCTTTTATTATACTTTATTTAAATTATTTGGGGTTAAAATGGCTATTTTTTAACATTATGGACTAAGTGGTAATATCCTAACTTAATTCATGGAGGTATTTTGTCCTTAATTTTGGACTAAATGTATATCTTTTTAACTTTTTGGACTAAAGTGGTACTAACTACTAATTTCAAGGAGGTATTTTGGAAGTAAGCCCGTTATTTATTCAACAAAAAATAGTTTGATTAACAGTTGTCTAACAAAAAAAAAAAATTAATGAAAGGACTAAATCATTTGCACAAAAATAGATTAAAAATCTAATAGTTTGAAAAAATAAATTTGGGACCAATCGTATCAAAACAAAAAATGTATAAGAACTAAATACACCAATTTGCCTTTAATTATTTAGATCAATTTTATCCTTATGACGTTACTCATAGTGAAAAACTATATATAAAGACCAAATGATGGAATATATATAACCCAAAAGAATGATTACTTGTGTGAAGAGCGTGGTATTTTTTTTTTGGTCCTAATGAATTAAAACAGGTCCAAAATACATATTATTTTGTCTATATTGTATAACTAGACAATTATAAAAAGTTAATTAATAACTTATGAAAATAAAAGTCCATCTTTGAAAAGGAATTATCTATATGTTTTCTTTTTTTTTTTTTTTTGGGGGGAGTTTTTTGGAGAAATATTAAATTGTTTAGCGAGCTTTTGGAAGAGCATGGGAAAAAAGGGCCACACGAACTAATTATTAAGCCAGCTTTTGGAAGCATGTCGTCCCAAATTATGTTTCTTTTTCCATTTTTCTGGAGTCCAAAATTAATATTTCTATCTCCTAATTATTTTCCTTTCAATTTTCTTTTGACAGATTCTCTTTTAGCTTGGGAGCAATATATATATTTGCATGGTTGGGTCTTCGTTTAAAGCATAAATATATAGAGTAGAAAGCTGTCATCTATCATCTTCTAACACATGAGGTTGGCATCCCTGTTATCACACATGTAATAGACCCACCCTTTACATAATAAATTCCACACACTTTACACAAATTTAACTTGTTTTTATTATCGTCATCAACTATATATATATATTCTATTATAAAAAAAATTATTCAGATTGAGATTGATCTATATTAAGGATTATGATGTAAATGAAATTATCATTAGGATTAGTCTTTATAAAGTCCTAGACAAAGTATACTTATGAGTTATAATTTGTTTAGGTTTCCTAGTCATATTTTATTAGGATTTGTCACAATGACAAACTATATAATGTACATTGTTTGCCATTAATGAGACAGAAAATATTGGATTGTTTTCTCTACTGGAAACTTTCAATCTAAATAGTAATTAAATGAAATAAAAATAATTTTTTTAACATAAATAAAATGTATTTTCTATCTTTTATTTGTAAAACTATATTTCAAAGTAAATAATATTATATTATTATATTTGATAAAATTAATTAGATTAATATTGATATATATAATATTACTCCTATTTAAATATATTTTATCTTCCTTTAACCAAAACTTCTTCATATAAAGAATAATGGGGAGGGGGAGGGCTCCAAATTAACCAATCAAAATTAAAGTTACTGTGTTCTTGTGGGGGCGAGAGATTTGCAAATGGACTTGTGGTTTGGCAATCATATATAATGGTACCGATCAATCAAAATATAATAACTTGTTCTTTGGCTATTTGGCACTATGGGATTATAAAGATTTTGGGTCCCCTTTTGTGATCAACTTCTAAGTGGCTCTATTTGTATTGTATTGATGTTTAATTTTAAGAAGTGGATTTCTTTTTAATAAATTTTGTAAAAATAGATGTGAGATGCAGAACTGTAGAATCATTTAATATATCTTCTAATATATTCTTTAGTGCGTGCCGTTTATAATAATTCTATTAATATAAATTTTATAAATAAAATTAAATTTTAAAAGATAAACTTTAAGAGAGAATTACTGTTAAAAGAGGTTTATTAAAGAGTATAGTAGAAGATAGAATAGACGATTTTGAATGCCAACACAAGGTACACAACACATAGTGAAGCTTTCGGTTGTTAAAGTTTTATTATGGGTTTTTTTTTTTTGAATTTTCTTTTTAAAAAATGGTTAAAAAAGCATGTTCAAATAAAATTGTTTTAAAAAATTAATATAATAATTTTATATTTAGCAATATTAATAAAAAAAATAGTTTTTGAAAGCACTTACTAAGTTTTTTTCAATGCTTATCCTATAAGGAAATGTAACAAATTGTGGGCTTATCACCTAAAATAATGTATAAATAATTTGTTTTAACATTTATAAGTACTTTTTTCCTCAAAAGAAAAAAACAAAAAAACATGTATAAAGTAAATTGGACTTTCGTTAGACTTCAATGGGATCCCGATGATTTTATTAATAAAAAAACAGAGAACATCAATTACAATACCCTAGAAATCCTCAACAGCAGAAACCCTAGTCAGACTAGCTGCCCAGGCTTGAGTAAGTTCTTTCACTCGGCTGATAATCTGGCTAACTACAACATCACTTGGCATTACATGAACTACAAAAATCAAGACATTTACCAAAGGATATTATAGACGGTTTTCTAACCGTCCGTATTACCGACGAAGTATTTATTTCGTCAGTTACTATTTAAATTTGTTTAAAATTTTGGAAGAAGATTTCGCGTTGAAAAATGACGACCGACGAAACGTTTTATGAATAAAATGTCGCTATACGTCAGTTCTTGATTTTAATACCCACAGAGATACTAACAATCTCCTCAAATCATTGGTAATAGGATAAAATATCGAAGGGATGCTGACGGTTATGTCGTGATAATTCACCAAAAATTTGGACCAAATTATTCAAAATCGGGAGAAACCATTCTCTTCCTAAACTTAAATTCCCAATTAAAAAAAAAAAACGTCCTCCCTTCAACCTTCCCGTAATTCACCGACGGCGGACGACCTCAGACGATGTTGTCGCTGCTCTGACAACGACAACCGAATCACCGGTAACGACTCTTCTCTCTCTCTGAGCTTCTTTTTCTTCTTTGCTTCTTCTTCAATATCTCTTTTTCTTGTGCAGAATCTCCGCAGCTACCACTGCTGCTCCAACGCCTATGCTGCTGCTCTGGCTGGCTATAGTAAGCTTTTTATTTTTTATCTTTTTATTTTGTTGTTGCTGCTGCTCTTAAAGAGGTTAAATTGGAAAAGACACCCACTTCATTATGATGGCATTTTTTTTCTTTTCTTTTTGCTAGGTTGATGTTATTCTTCTTTTATTGGATTAATTACTGTTTGAATATCATTTTATTTAAAAGAAGTGAGAATAAGAATTTAGACACCTATTATAAAAATTAATTAAAAAAATTAAATAATGGAGAGCTATAGCCGTAGATATTATCTTAAGAGAGAAAAAGTTTAATAGCTATATCATGTTTTGATTAGTACCCAAAACTTTTACATGTTATATTTTTTAATTAAATTAAAAAAGTTACATAATTTTATTTTGGTTAACATTTAAAACTATTACATACTATACTTTAGGAGAGAAAAAAGTTTCACAACTATACCATATTTTCACTAAAAATACTTAAAACTTTTATATATTATATTTTTTAAATTAAAAAAATTACATAATTTTATGTTGATTAATATTTAAAACGTTTACATACTATATTTTTAGAATTAGATCTCGAACAAAAGTAATCATCTCAAACTAATTCTAAAGTAAAAATTGTCCATTTCATTCATCAATCTTTGAGTTTACACCAAAGCAAAGTACTAATTTTTTATTTTACATCAAAATATTTTATATTTGCTTGCTTTAAAAACCTCTTGAAGTAATTTGAGTTAGTGTAAATATTTTATTTTTAATTTTTATTCTCATTTTTTGTAAACTATTAAAATTCAGTCACTTTGTCATTTTATTAGTTGTTTATAATTGTATAAGTGATTACTTGTCATTCATAGTTTCAAGTTTAAAAAGACTTCTCTTAATTTCGATTTTGAAAGGAATGTTTCATTATCAAAAGAAAACGGTGTCTTAATTTTAATATTATGAAAATAAAACATGTTCCATTGTGATGGTTTCTTAAAGAAAGCATTTCTTTCTCATAATGGACCATTCTCTAGTTTATAAAGTACTTTCAATTGATTGGTAATGTAAAAGGTAAAGTTGCAATTATGTTACATTATGCATTCACTCTTAATAGTAATTATTATACTTTTAAATTATAATTGTAGCTTAAGTAGTTTAAGTTTAAAATTTAATATTATTCTCTTTTGTTTCTCATAGTTTTTTTTGTGAGGATTTTGGTAACATATTATATATCACATACACATTAGAGGTATGTGTTTAATTAGTTTAAATTTGTATTTTACGGGAGAGCCTTGACTCTTTAAAGTTTTATGGAGGAGCTCTGACTCTTCAAACTATGTTTTTACGAAGGAGCCTTGACTCTTTAAAATTTTATGGAGGAGTATTGACTCTTTAGGTTGTATATATAGTTTTATGGAGAAGCGTTGACTCTTTAAGTTTGTGTAAGACTGTGTTAGTATTTGTTTGTTTGTGGCCTGTGTATCGGAAAAATGTCCATAATACAGGAAAAACTCTACCAAAATTTTTCTAACTTTATAAATAACTTATATTTTACATTAATGACTTAATAATAAATGATAAAATTATAAGACTTTCTAATCCTTGTTTCTTAAACTATAAAACTTAATAATAATAATTAACGTAATGACTTAAGTTATTATGCTTGCTTTTTAAGTTTTATAAGACTTTAAAGTACGTCAAAGTTTTTAAACTTCATAAATGTAATTTAGGAGTTATGAAACTAAAAATTCATTCTCTTAATCATTCTTAGGAGCTATAGAAAATATACCCGATTGTAATTGGATGTACACAGAAAGAGGGCTCGGGGTTAAAGGTCTTACAAGTCAATCCATTAATGGGGTAGATTGTTTCATTCGTCAGTGTCTTTAATCCAATAATGGAAGTGAAAATTCATTGAGATATCCATGTTCAAAGTGTAAAAACAAGAAGATTATACATTTCAAGGTTGTGAGGGAACATCTTCTATGGTGAGGTTTTATGCCTTGTTATCATAATTAGACAGCTTATAGTGAAAATCTCTGGCCACGTGATGAGGAATATATTCTTACGGAACGTGCTGATTCACTCTCATGTCATATTAGAGTAGAAAGTTCACGATCATTGCCGACTGAAAATAACTCACATCGCAAGATGATATTTGATGCAGTCGATCCGAGCATTTTACCTCAAAAAGAAACCAATCTTGAAGAACCACCTAACCTGAGTCGAAATTTTTTTTTGACATGTTAAAAGTGGTAGAGAAACCGTTAGTTGATGGGGTTGATAGATATTCAGTGCTATCTATGACTGCTGAGTTATTGTACATTAAGTCTGAGAACCAATGGACTCATAAGTCGTACGATATGTTTGTGCATTCATAAAGAAGCATTTGCCGCGGGGCAATAATATGTTCGAAGATTGGTACACGATGCAGAACTTGATATCCAACTTAGGATTGCCCGTGAAAAGGATTAATATTTGTTTCCAATGGTTGTATGCTTTATTGGAAGGAGGACTCCGAGGGAACAGAATGTAAGTTTTGTGGTAGTCACCAGTTCAAGATATGTAGGAAAAGAAAGAGGGAAGAAGAGGAAACTTGAGCTGAAGAGACCGGTGAGGATAATGTTTTCCTTTCCGTTAACTCCTAGATTACAAAGATTGTATGAATAAAAAAAGAATTGTCGAGTACATGAGATGGCATGCTGAAAGCTCACAGGAGCTGAATATGATGAGTCATCCTAGAGATGGTGAAGCTTAGAAGCATTTTGATAGGATTTATTCTGATTTTTTGGCAGGAATGTGAGACTTGGCCTTTATACGGATGGGTTTTCGCCTTTCGGAATGACGGGAAAAACATACTCTTCGTGGCCACTAATGGTAATATTGTATAACTTGCTCCCTTGGATGTGTATGAAAAAGGAGGTAACGTTCTTGACGAATACTTACATAATTTTTTTATAACAAAAAGTCGAATACAAAAAGTCGAATTCAACTAACATTTTATATTGTATGAGAAATTTCACGAGGTCCAGAGGAAGGTCGAGGAGGATGCTAAGGTGTCGAGTACTGCTATGCCCGATGATCTCCAGTTGATGGGCACATAACACCTTATTGCACAGTAAAACGGGGAATTATCTTTTATTTTTTTCATACAAAATGACGTGATTCAAACTCAAAACCTATCATTGCCTGTTACCTTACAAGGAATGTTCGTTTGACTTTGACATAATAAAGATTGCTTCTATTATTTAAAAGCACCATTACAATTAGGGAATTATCCTAAAATTGACATTTTTGTTTGGATTGGTTTACATTACAAAATTCAATGCACATTTTTATACTCTATATCGTTTTCTCTCAAGAACCAAGTCATTTTTTTTTCTCATTCTCAACACAAGTTTTCAAAAAAAAGAAAAACAAAAAAAAACAAATCCAAATGCACAATCCTCTTACTTTTTAATTCCGACAAAGTTGCAACTAATCAAAATACATAATTTTTCAAAAATGAAAAAAAAAATCAAGTTTCAAGAGAAAGATGCACCATTCACAATATTTTACATCATTTTCCCCAACATTCAAGCATGAAATATGTTCCACTTGATAGACAGTGGAGTAATATCAATAAAAGAATTAAAAAAATATACAAAAAAAAACAAAAAAACAAAGATAGACAGTAGAGTACAAGAAAAGAAGTGAAAAATATTTGCAGTTTCAAGACCTGAATGCTTTGCCTAGTAACTCTGAGTCCCACTTTGTGAGGAAAAATTGTAGCATTATACATAAGTTTGTATCATAGACATTGTTGTGGCCATGAATAGCACCAATTCAGTTAATCATGGGAATTCCTAGGGTTGCAAGAGCCCCCTTTTGAAGATCATTTACCATATTTACACAAGTTTCAGGGGAGGCTGTAACTTTGGCACACTTCTCCCACCACTCAATACACTTCCCGCCGTAAAAGAGGAGAACTTCTTATATTAGTACAGATAAGAAATCAGCAAAAGCCCTCTGAATCTCTATGGAATTTGGTACCAATACATTGGAGAGTTTAAGCTCGTTGGATATGACCCATTTAGGTTTCTTGAGCTTTGCATTCTCAGCTACGGAAAACAAAAGAATTGACTACCGTTTTCCTCTTCGCCATCTCCAAGAGCTAGAATCATAGAGAGTTCTCTGTTGGAAGAATTTAAGATTAGCAAGAATTGAATTTTACCATCAACTAAATTCGACGGAAGCAAAAGCTTAAAGAGAGCAAAAGGAAAAGCTTGAAGAGTAGGAAAGGAATTTGATGCTCTTTGCAAAAAGCTGCTAGAAAGCTAACGAAATAGGAAAGTTGCAATTTTAAACAACCATCTGACCTTAAACTCGAGAAAGATTGTTCTGAACACAAAATATTGAAAATAGAAAATTAAACCCACAAGTGAAGACATGCAAACATGAAATTGAACTCTAATGCGTCTCAAAATTGAAAATTTATAAACACTCATGAGGAAAACTAAGATAGAAACATACTCACCTTAGAAAAGCATAAACTTTTCTTCTTCCTATATCCTTTGTTCAGTCGAAACAGGTGGAATGAATAAAGAATAAAGATTTCTCTTTTACAAGAATAGAAGAGGAGCTATAATTCTAATTCATCACGTTAACATTTGATTTTAAAAAAACCGCATAAATTGCCTCTTACCGGAAGAAGAAGAGGAGCAAGAATTCAAATTCATCATCTTCACCATGACTAAAAAAAAAAAAAAAAACCTCAAGAAACTGCTTCTTACCAGAAAACAGAAAAAAATTTCGAATTCAGCGGAAGAGAGCTTGAAGAGAGGAAAAGGAAAAAAGTTTCAGGAAGAAAAAAAAAGAAGACTTTGCGAAAGAGGAGAAGGAAAGCCTCAAACACTAAAACCAAAATGACAATTTTATCTAGCCAACAAAATAAAATGACATTTTTATCCTCACACCAAAGCTACTGTTCACTGTTTAGAAACCTTTTATATATATATATATATTAAGCACACAATTAAAACTTTTACAAAATTCAAATAAACATTTTAAACCAAACTCTATCCAAATAACTTCTAATAAACCATACAAAATCTAAAAACCAATAAAAATTTGTTAACTGCAAAAAAAAAATCATTAATTAATAAAGTTATATTGTATCTTTTTCAGCCTTCAAAAGCACATTGAAAGGAAGAAAGTACAAGAAACAATCCGTCGATTTCTTTAATAAACAAGGTATTAAAAGTTCAAGATTTCAAATACAATATCCGAATTAAGATAATAGACATAAAAGAGACAAAATTTACCATAAACACTAAAACTACTTAATCATCATAACTAAAATCGTTTATGATTCAAATTTCAAGATCACTTTCGTTTCGCACACATTAAGCTTTAAAGCCATTTTACGTTTATAAAGAAAAGATAAAGAGGTTACGACATTTCTTTTGATATGATATGCTTGGTTGTAATTGAAACCGAAAAGAATAATTTTTTTTTTTTTGAAGTATATATTTTGACTTTTAGAAATAAAATAAGTAAAATCATGATGCGGAAAGTGAAAATTATTTTCATAAATAACAGTACACATATAGTTAATTCAAGACTTGCCATTGTATTGTTCGTAAATAACACAGTGAATTAGAACGTAATAAATTCATTTGTTGAATACATTCATATTGACTGATATTTCTTTCAAAAATTTAAAGATATAATATTACGATATATACAAGTTAAAAGAAGACCAAAAAAAGAAAAAACATATTAACTAACTATGGTCTAACTAACCAAATATGCTCTTTTCTTGTGTTTCATTACAATCTCACGGATATCATTGTCGGTAAGGATATGTATGATATCAATAAGGAGCTTGATAAACCATAATAATCACAAAACATAATTATTACAGTTCTTTCTAGCTTTTTCCTTAGAGTAGGTAAACGAAAGCAAATGAAACTTAGTATTGCAGCTATTATAACTAACATGTTTAGTTTTATAACTAATAAAAATGTATAAGCTGAAAAGTAGAAAATAAAATAAAATACCCACCTCACTATCCAGCAATCGACGGTGGCGGTGACCTTTCTGGCAATGGCAAGGCGTACAAACTCTTTGTCCGGCAGCAAGGATTGAAGGTATCAGAGAAAATAGAAGAAGAATAAAAGAAGAAGTAGAACTCCCTATTGAGTTTGAGAGAGAGAGAGAGAGAGAGAGAGAGAGAGAGAGAGAGAGAGAGAGATCTTACATGTTGGAAATGGCATCAGCGTCGGTGGAGGGAGCTGCACCAGTTGGTCATCTGTGGTGGTGTTCACCATCAGTGAAATCACAGAAGGAGCTAGAAGGAATTGAGAAGTGTTTGAATGATTTGGGGAGGAAAGGGTTTGTCTGGTTTTTTATAAATCTGTGACTTATTACCAATGGGCTACCCACGACTCTTCCATCAGTAAAAATTATTCGTACTTTACCAATGGCTGCATCACCATTACCTCTGCTAGCAAAATAATTCACATATCGATGCAAACTTACTCCTACCTAACAACTATCAGTAATTTATGTCCGACGGCAGGCACCGTCAATACAATATCGTCACTTTTTGTTGCACTCTTTCCCTACATTTTTTTTAGCTGGAATTGTAAAAATTCGATGACATACAAGGTTCCGCCAATATCCCGTAAGTGTTTAGCGAAGGTAACATGTACCGTCAGTAAACGATTATTTTTTCGTAGGGAGAGATCAACTCTGGTAAATCCAATTTTTGAATAAGTGCATAAGGGTGTGGTTCAATTTCGCTGGGAACTGACCCTTATCAAAATCATCTTGCACAAACCTCCACAGCGGTACTTGTAGTATCTCCCTGTACTTCTGGAAGAGTAATGGAATCAGTCCATCTGGTCCAGGAGCCTTATTACCGTCCATTTGAAATATATCCAGTTTCACCTCCAAAAGGGATACTAGCCTATTCAGAAGACGTTTATCTACATGGGTTAATAGGGGAAAAAAGTGAAAAAAAAGCTACCTATAATCTAATTTGGATCAACATTGTACAACTATTGATAAAATTCTCCGGCCATTCTTTTGAGTGCCTCCGGGTCTCGAATCTTCTCCCGCCATCGTCCTTTCGGCATGTGACTTTGTTGCGTGCTCTTTTTGCAAGCAAAGATGTATGAAAGAATGACGTATTTTGTTTACCTTGGAAGAACCGACTCGACCTTGCCCTCTGGAACTAGTGAACTTCCTATTGTTGTAGGATATGTTCGCAGTCTGTTGTGAGTTGATCTACTAAGTTCTTTGTGAAGTGTGTCGGACGCATCACCAATTGCTTTTGAGCATCGAGGAACTGGAAAAAATATCTTTTCGGTATTTTTACTATATTTGGCCCTTTCTTAAAAAACAACCACTAAAGTGTCTGCAATTTTTTTTAATCTCAGTGTGGCCATAACGCAAACGCTGTGTATAGTATCTTTAATGATAATACTTATAGCGTGTGTGTTATTCTTAATCAGTAGTTAAATCTCATAATTTTGTAAGATTAATGATGTGGTGTTGACGTAGCACTGCAGCTGCTGAGGTGGATGATAATGCATCTGGCATATGAGTTATCAGTAGTAATAATGCACCGGTGTATGCATTATACTTACTGATAATGCACATGCTGTGTGCATTATATGAATTCAGAATATTAAAAATTCTATACCCTCACTGTCGTCTTCTACCTCCTTCTTCCTCAAAATATTTTCGCTCCCATGTTGTATTCTTCTTCCTCCATCTCTGCCTCTTCTTTCTCTTCTTCTCTTCCTCTTCTCCTTGCTACTTTCTCTTCTTCTCTTCATCTTCTTCTCCTTCTCTTCTTCTCCTTGCTTCCTATATACTTGAAGTAGCCATAGAGTCCCAAGAACATTGAAAAGAGCACAAGAGCGGCATAGGAAGCTCCAATATTCCACCAAAGAACAACATTTGATCCCAATTTATTCCGACCTTCGACTCATACAGTAAATTTCTTATCGTCAAGTTTCACACTTTAATTGTTGATTTCTATTGTCTCTATGAAAATTATTGATTGTTGTGATTGTGAATATTCTTGATAGATTTTATCTGAGTTATTTCTCAATTTCTTGTAATTTATTTTTCTAGAGGTGGGTTTTAGGGTTATTGTCACTGCTTTGTTGTTCTTGACAGATTTCTGCATATTTGACCATTTTGTTAGACTAGTTGTGTTTTTCTATTGGAAATGTGAGTTGATGAAATGGGTTTTTAATAATTTTGCTTACAATTTTGCTATTAGGATTAAATGGGTTTTGCAATTTATTTTTTTGTTTGTCCAAAAGCCTAATTGTTTATTTTTGTAAGCATTTATACTATTATGTTAATTTAATATAAATGTATATTCCAAGAAAACTGTTTTGTTTCAATTTTTATGTTAGAAAAAAAAAAAGAATATAACCTTCTCTAAAATTATAAACCTTAAACCTAAAAATCCTAATCTCAAAAACTCTAAACCGTGAATTGATAAAATGTGTACTTAAAAAAAATTGTATTACCCAAATCAAGAGCTTATGAGATAATAATTAGTTACAAGAGACTGAAAAATTATATATACTAAATTAAATGTTCATTCTTATATTTTAATATAGAAAATGACTATTATAGCTCAAAAAGTTATAATAAAATTACTTGGGCAATGATAAAAAATATTAAGTGTGTAATTAAAATCCTAAAACCCTAAACCATAAACCTTAGAAAGTGTGTAATACTACATCTTAATCCTAAAATCTTAAATCCTAACACTGTAAACCCTAAAAGTTTATGAAATGTGTAATGATAAAAAATATTTTACTTTAAATTCTAAATCCGTAAAGATTTAAATTTAGAAAGTTTATAATACTAGACCTTAATACTAAAACTTTGTGATGCAATATAGATGGAGGAAGTCCCAACACATATGCATCCTGGTCCCATGACCCTGATGTATTGACGAGGCGGCATGAGCATAGGTCTAGCTTGATATAGAGTGAGAATCATGTGACATGTATTATTACTAATCTTTAGTGTGGACGTTTTGGTCACAATCTGTTTTAGGCTTATAGTACAATTCCGCGTAGGTTGATTGATATTATTGATAGAATGGGATTAAGAAGAGTTTTCAGATATGGTTACATAGGCCTCGTCCACGCATTTATTACTGCATTAGTTGAATGATGGAGGCTTGAGACTCACACATTCCACATAAAGTCATGTGGTGAAGTGACAATCACTTTATAGGATGTGCATGTCTTATAGGATCACGGATTGAGGGTTTGCCTATTACAGGTCCTAGTTAGAGTGTACATTATAAGTAGTATTGGATTGATATGATTGAGACGCTTATTGATATGCGGTTGTTGTTTACTCAATTTTTCGGATATAAGGTAAAGAAGGAACCTTTAGAGACTTCGGTCTTGAGAGAGTTCACCGGATTAGAGACTGATGATGACCTTATAATGCGTACCCGGGGTTTTATTTTCTTACTTCTTGGAGGTCATATGCTCCCTGATATGTCAGGATAGCTTGATTCACGTACGGTATATCAGTCTGTTAGAGGATTTTGATGCCATCCACACTTACAACTGGGGGAGTTGTGCATTAGGATTTTTGTATAGATGCTTATGCGGGGCAGTTTTAGGGAGTGCACAACAATTAGGGGGAACCCTTTGTGCTACTTTTGATTCAGCCTTAGTTACGTATCCTTATATTGCTTCCTCAGTTAGATAGGTACGTGGAACAAGATCCTCGTGCTCCACTTAGTGCTATGTGGTGCACATCATTTTATCTCAGCCAACTTTCTATGTATGTCCTTCTTACTTATAGATATCAGTTAGATTCCATGCCACCCGATTAGGTATGACTTTAAATTATATTTGTACTTTTTATTATTTTTAAATTGTGATTATTCTTTAAATATTTAAATTTGTTGCATAGCTTGTCTGCGTGCCGTATCCTGAGCATGGTTTAGTATTGCCTGACTTGTGGTGGTAGAGGTGTCATTGATATGTTACGAAATAGTAGAGTATCACTATCCAGGCCGCGTGATAAGACAGTTTGGGCGGGATCAGCATATACCTGCAGCCTATGATACTCGTCTAGATCTGCATCGTTTACAACTCAGAGGAAATGATCGCGCGTATTAGTTGATGGAGCATGCTACTCATGTGGAAGTCTGGCTTGAGTGGAGATAACACATTAGGGATAGCTTTCTTTTACCCGTGGAGTAGCTATCATCACCCTAAGATGATTACATTAGATGATATCGAGATATAACACGAGTCTACATCAGCAATCCAACACGTCGTGATACTCGGATATATAGATACCAGCCAACTCGAGTCGACAGACGAATGATGGTAATTAAATATTTATTTATATCTTTTTATATATATTATTTCTTTATAATTTTTCCAACTATTTTTTTTAGACAGCCATGCTACATTCCCTCGGACTATGTTTTCAAATTTCTTTTTTGGTGTTTCGAGCCTTGTATAAATAGATTTCAAAATCGTCGGTCGTAATTTCTGTGGATGACACTCATCTTCGGGGACCATATAAGGGCAAACTATTAATTGCAAGCATATGGGATGCAAATAACACTTTGTTCCCCTAGCATTTGCAATTGTTGATAAAGAGTCATCCAAAAGTAATTGGTTCCTCAAACTTCTACAGAAAATGTTGTCAGGGATCGGCATGTTTGTTTAATATCCGATCGCTACAAATGGATTTTATCTGCTATGCAAAATCAAGTTTTGTTGGCAACCTCTATTTGCAGAGCATAGATTTTGTCTACGCCATATTCGTGCAAATTTTACTAAGACTTTTAAGAATAGTGAATTAAAAAGTTTAATGTGGCAGGCCGGAACCAAAGTTAACTAATAGAAATTTGAATGTGTCATGAATAAAATTAAAAACATAAATGTAGAAGCTTATAATTATTTATTCAAGATACCTTTGGAGAAATGGATACTCCTGCATGATGGTGAGCACAAGCACGGATTGATGACAATCAACATTTCAACCAGTACCGTCAGAGGCCAAAAACTATGAACATCTATTTCTAACAAGAGTTTTTGACAAGTTTCTTCGGATTGAATTAAAATCAAGAGACCACACAACTAATAACCCACGAGCTGGTATTTATATGGTTAAATCTTCGATACGGCTTGATGGTCGCAGCAACAACGTTTACACTTTAAAAATGAATGAAAAATCATGCAGTTGTGGCAAATGGCAAGAATATACATTGTCTTGTTCTCATGCTCTTGCAGTATATTAAGATAATGGTATAAGACCAAATGCTTACGTGCCAGATATATATTCGCGGGAAACTTACAGACGAACATATCAATCCAATTTTTATCCAATTGTGCATGAGCACTTTTGGAGAGATGCATTTTATAATTTAACATTCTATCCTCTAAATATGAACAAACAACAAGGTCAAAAATAGGGTACAAGGTTTCGGGGAGAAATGAATTATCGAAATCCGGATTCTCCCTAAAAATGTAGCAGATGCCGAATGCCCGGGCATAATTAAAAAAATTATAATAACCCTAGTTCAAGCAATGTATAAGTTTCTTTTTTTTCAAATTGTTTTAATGTTTTAGGGTTTATATTAATGATATTTCTTCTTTGAATTTTTTCCAGGTACTTTTTTATAGATTCTTTTACTTAAATCGATTATAAATTATTATAATAAAATTTACAAAAAGTGACAAAAACATAAAATACTTTAAATTACTTCTTCGTACCTTTTTTAAATAAAATTTTTTACTTAAAACGATTATAATTGTTATCATAAAATATACATCAAATGAAATAAATAAAAGAATATTTTATCTTTTTTAAAAAAAATAAATAATTATAAGTTTTACAAAAAAAAAAATCAATTTAACCCTATAACTTGTGCAAAGATGAAATGAAAAGGACAGTAATGAAGGACTTTTTTTTTTTTGGAGCATAAGTAAATAAATGATAAATCAATAAATACATAAAACTTCTAAATTTGCTAGCGTATATATTCATTTTGTAGGTACATTTGATGGTTTTCGTGGATAGAAGGCTTCTAATTTGTATTTTCCCACCAAAACGAAAGCTGTCTGGCAACTGCCACCGCCACCGTCACCTTCGCCGGCGACAAAATTAAAATATAAAACTTCTTTTCTCTAAATGGGAACTTCTTTTTAAAAAATAAACATCATATTTCATGATAAAATAGGAATTATTAAACTAATAAAATGGCCCCTAATCCACTAATTAATAATTAGTGGCTATTTTTAATCGCAATCTTTTGATTAAAAAAGAAAACGACAAATCAGACAACTGTTTGCCAAAAAGAATTAGGCCGTTAAACCGCCATGGTCCCCAAATTAAAGGCTGTCACTTTTACAATGACAGTACCTACTCATAAATATACATGAAGGATATATGTCATACACATACATATTTAATACCAATAAAATATAATAAGAATTTCTTTAATGTGTATTTTGAATATTCATTAGTTCAGATGAAAATATATTATACGATAGTTTAAGTCTTATAAATTTATTTAGTAAAAAATTAAAATTTTAATCAATTTTAGAACTCTAATGAAAATTATTGAATTTTAATGTAAAATGTATCCCAAATTTAATTAATATTAATATGAATCATAAAATAAATTATATGAATGTGTACTTTTGCTGTACAGGTTAGAAAACTCCAGTAGTAACTTCAGTTTGATATTATTTTAAAAAATTAAAATCTCATAAGAGACTTTGTTTATTTATTTTTTTCCCTAAAAAGAAATCCCATAAGAAACTTAAATTAGAAATTTAATATATCAATTAGCCTTCTTCAAATATATAAGAGTTAGGACGCTAATTGAAAGATTGTGAATTCGACTGTAAATTTCTTAATATATCTTCTTTTTTAATGGATTATGTTCTTCTTTTTTAAGATATAGATCATGCTATTTTCACTTACAATAGAATGATAGGTGACGGAATGTTTTACTATGCAGAATCTTTCTCATCCAAAATGAAATAAAATTCTTTTTCCATTCTCATGTTCGGAAGGAAAATATAGAAGGTAATAATGATTCATTTTTTTTTGTTTAGAAAAGTTATTATTTTTTGTCAGAAGGAAATGAAACTATATAATATGATATAAATGCACTTTTAGTGTAAAATATATTTTTCATATCTTAACACATATTAAAGTTCCAAAAAAGTATTAACTATTTTACTGAAGTGTAAATATTTATATATAAGAATGAAAATAGTCATAAAATAACTCATTTTAAAGATAAAAATAAATAAAATACGATATATTAAGTATAATATATGGAATAATAGAAAATATATATATATATACTATATTAAAGTTGTAATCGTGGAACTTTTTTTTTCCGTAAAGATTTTTTCAACTTTTTACTAAATTGAAAAGCCAAACCTCCAATCTAATTCGTTGGGAGGTTTAAACTTTTGCTACTAAGACAAAACCTCACGGTTAGTCAAGTGAAAATGTATAATTTTCTTTTGAGAGGATTAAAAATGTATATTCGGAATATAAGTTAGAAAAATTTATATATAAGATTATTTTTAATGATACATTTTAGTAAATCAGGATAATTAAATTTTATTATCCTTGACGGTTAGTTAAAAGATTCCCACTGAGTCTTGACAGATCATCATCCA
Organism: Catharanthus roseus; assembly: GCA_028651295.1. NCBI lineage: Eukaryota > Viridiplantae > Streptophyta > Magnoliopsida > Gentianales > Apocynaceae > Catharanthus > Catharanthus roseus. The sequence continues at coordinate 3,648,082 of JAPQWS010000048.1, read as the reverse complement.
TGTGAAGGGATTAGTGTCTCACTGTTCTTTTTATTTCCTTTTCTTTGATGGGCTGTGAGACTGTGACTATACTTTTCCTTCTTTGAAACCATCTTTTAGGTTGTTGCCAACCACATCATTCCCCACATCATTCCCCTTTCCATTCTTGTCCACTTTCTTGATTCTTCCTTCTCCCCCAAACTTCACTGTTCTAATTCATCACTACTACTTCTACTACTAGCTAGTATAATTCCTCCCTCCAATCTTTCCACCAACATCATCATCATCATCATCATCGGCCGCCGCCATGGCTACTGAAACTGTTTCTTCTGATCATTCTACTGTTTCTGAGGTATTTTTTACTAAAACCCTTTTGCTGAATTTAATTTCTTTTTGCCTTGAATTAGTTTATTGTGTTTTAGGTGTGTGTTCATGTGGTTTTAACCGAGAACGGTTTTTGTTTTTCTTTATTATTCTTTGCTTTTCTTGTGTACATATTTTCATGTTGAACTAATTTTGAGCAAGATTCTTGTGTTAGTGGCGCGCCGGTTCTGATTTTTACTTAGTGGATTGTTTTTTACTAGTGATATGATTCGGGTTATGGATTTTTTCTTGGTTAATTTTATGCTTGGGATATATCATTATAGAACAAGCTGCAAATTGATTCTGACTGGCGTTCTTGAATCTTTCTTGATCAATGGTTTTAACTTTGAGGATGCAAGGTTTTGAAGATGTTTTTGGGCTGCCTTTGGTTCAGTTCTTGGATTTAGTTCACGAACTGAGACACAGGATCAGGAACTAGTCTGGACAAAAGTAATACTAGAAGACTTGGAAATGATTCTTATATTACTCTGTTTTACTGCTTTTGGGGGGGATTCTTCTTGGGTGTGTGGTTTCTCTTCTACAAAGTTTGAGCAAATTAATCTTTAAATTCATGGTTATGCTGTTTTAACCTGCCTTAAATAAGGGAAATTTGAAATTGCGTTAAAAGATGGTGGTCCTAGATATTTTGCTTAGACCAATGTTATCCTAGAGAAAAGCAGCTTCTGCCTTTACAAAAGCCGTATCCCTCTTTTGCTTGGATGCTTCTTGGCTGGCAGGAAACCCCCATCCCTTTTGGTCTCTGAGGGAGTGACAGGGGCAGGGAGGAGTAGTGGCTAGCCTGGACTTGTAGAGGATTTTTCAATGTTAAAGCATAATATTTATCTCTCCAAGATCCTGTCGTGTCTTTTTGTCTTCTTGCAATTCTGATTTTACCAGATACAAGATTTCCTATTGCATTCTTGAGGGATGTTTAGAGTTTCCTAGGAGTGACTGTATGAGACTGGTGGTGTGTGCTTATAATAATTCAGGCTCATTTGCTTTTCTTTTCCTTGGAAACTTGCTATTCTGGCCCTTGTTAGAGGAAATTGTTGTTTATCTTGTTCTTTGATTTCGATAAAATGATGATCACTTACTTCGGAGATGATGGATTTTCTTTTTCGTTAAATATTCTTTGTTAATGCAGCAAGTAGAAAAGGAAGTGCAGGAAGAGGTAAAGACGATGGAAGAGAGTGTTCCTAAGCCTAAGGAAAGTGAAGAAAAGCCAAAAGAAGAAGAGGTTCCTCGTGGAACTGTTCCTTTGGCTGAATCAGAGGAGAAGATTAAGGAGAAAGAAAGTGAACCAGCTGCAGTTGAAGAGGCAGTAAAGGCTGAGGTGGAAGAGAAACCAAAATCTGAGACGCCAATTGTCACAGTTGATTCAGCTGAACCAGAAAAAAAGATTGAGGATAAGAAAGCTGAACCTCTGACTGAAGAGATTAAGAAACCTGATGAGATTCCTGTTGTGGATGTTCCTCTTTCGGACAAGGCAGAAGTGTTGAAACCAGAAGAGCAGCCAGAGATGAAGGATGTGGAGAAACCTCAAGAAGAGTGCATAAAGGAAGCCACAGAGGAAAAGCTGCAGGAGCAGCCGGAGGAAACTGAAATTCCTCAATCAGCAACTGAGACTGTGGAGAAAGCAGAAGAGTTACCACAGAAAACAGAGATTCCTGAATCAGCAACTGAGGTTGTGGACCAAAAAGAGGTGAAAGCCGAAGAGTTGCCGGAGAAAACTGAAATTCCCGAACCAGCAACTGAGGTTGTAGACACAAAACAGGAGAAAGCAGAACAGTTGTCAGAGAAAACTGAAATTCCTGAATCTGCTGCTCAGACTGTGAAAACTAAAGAAGAGCAACATGCTGAATTGCCGGAGAAAGTTGAAGTCCCTGGGCCAACAACTGAAACTGCTGAAGTTCACGAAGCCAATGTTGAGGGGTTGCTAAAGGAAATTGGAATTCCTGAATCTGTAATTGAGGAAAGTAAAGAAGTCCAACCAGAAGAGCTTACTTCTAGAGAACTAGGGACTGAAGTGGTAAAAGATGTGGAAGTTTCAGAAGCAGATGACAAGAAAGGAGAACCTCCAATACCAGTTCCAAAAGTAGAGGATACACCAGAACAAATTGAAAACAAATCTGCTGTGGCTGAGGCTACAGAGAAATTGGGGGTTGACACAGGAAAAGATGAAGGAATCCCAACCGATGAGATCAAAGATACTAAGGTAGCAGAGGAAGTCCCTGTTGTGGAACCCATGATTACTGAAAGTTCAGAAAAAGTTGCTTCAACTCCGGAGGAACCTGCTGCTGTCGAAAAGGATGTAGAAGGTCCTCCCTCTATTGAAGTTGCAGAAAAGCCCAGTGTTGCTGATGAGGGGAAAGAAGTAGTTGCAAAAGCTGAAGCCGAAGAACCATTTAAAGAAGAAGAAGAAAAGATTGAAAAGCAACACCAAGAAGCCAAGGATGGGAAAATTGAAGAAAAGGGAGAGCAAACTGCTATTGTCTTGGAATCGACTCAGCCTGAAGTAAAGGGAGTTGAGGATGTTGCCAGTACCATTTCTCAAGAGCATGGGAAACCAGTAGAAGAAACCTCCAGGGAAATTGAACTTCCTGCAGAAAATGGCAGGAGCAAAAAGGATGAATCTCTAGCTTCAAATGAAACAACCAAGGATGTAGAAGTTGAGAAAAAAGTGGATGTAGAAGTACCCCCAAAGGCAGAGACAGAAACAAAAGAAGAGAAAACTACTGCAGAGGCTGTTGAACCTAAACTGGAACAACAAGAGAAAGAAGTTAAAGAATCTGCAACAACTGATGCTCCAATGGAAGAACCAACCAAGGAAGCTGATGATCTAAAGGCAGTACAAGAACCTCCTAAGAAGCATTCAAATAACCTGCTAGCAAAGGTGAAACAATCCCTGGTTAAGGCAAAGAAAGTGATAACCGGAAAATCTCAATCAAAAACACCACCTTCTGAAACAAAGGAAGAGGTTAAAGATGCTTGATTTTCAGTTAAGCTGATCAGATGAAAGTGAACACATAGCAAAAGGGGAATACTACTATAGGTGTGATAATACAGTAGTTTGTGCATTGGTTATTTGGGTTGCCTTCCATCAGTAGGTTTTGCTGAATTCTACATATTAGGGAGATTGCATTTGTTTTGTTTTTCTCTTTTTGGTTCTTTCCTTTCTTCATACCTTATTCATTCAGTTGTGTGCATTTGCTTTGTGTGTGGATATGAAGTATATTCAATTGAATTTGTTAGTTTGCTGAGGAGTGTATAGGTTTGTTAAACATTGTGAATATTATTTTTCTTCTGAATTTCAATCGAAGTTGTTTCTTGTTAGTTTCTCTTTGGTCTGGTTGGATTGCCAAGGAGGGTGGGGGGGTTAAGGAAGTAATCACTTGTTATTTTTTTTAAATTCTAATGTTCAGTTTATTATTTATGTCCTTGGAAAGGAGTTCTTAGGATTTAGGGATATAAGTGCACAATCCAGGAAACAATAATCCTTGTTTGAAGGTGATATATATTGTGATTCTTTTTCTTAAAATTTTAACAAAAAAGATAGTAGAGAAATTTATTATTTATAGTACTAATAAATAGTAAACTATTTATAGTGATGGTAAGAAATTACTTTAACTTATTTTTTTTATTGTTATAAATTTCCATTTTATATTTTTTAAGAGTAGTGATAGGCTTCTCGAATCTCTGAATGGGGTCAATTTTGTAAATTAAACAAAAGGTGGGATATAAATTTATATAATTGTTCTTGCCTGCTCTCTTTGGAATAGTCTACTGTCATGGAACAGAACTTGCCATCCTCATCCAACTCCCTACTCAACCAAGAACAAAACTTGCCCGCATCAGTTTCGAGCTCAACCTCTAGAAGGAGTAAACCGCGAATCAACTTTTCCTTTGCTCTGTTTGTGTTGTGGAATTCGGTGGGTCGAAGCGAAAGGCTGCCAAATGTGTGTGTATATTGTATTTATTGCTCGCATCCTAATGCTAAAATCCCAGTTTTTACTTTGGTTAATTTGATCAAATTGCTACCAAAAAACAATTATATTTTATTGATAGAACTTGACTTTGGCTTTCATATTCTGAGTGCATATTATTCTTGGGGAAACATCAACTGATCCATATCAGGTAACTAAAATAGAAACTGTTAAACTAGAAATTGAAGATAAAGTGAAATTCAAGAGTGGTCTCTCACCGATTAATTTTATTGAGGAACGTATTCGTCTATTGACAACCAATAAAAGTGAGTAAAGATGTAAAGAAGAGCTACTGTGTGTGTGTGTGTGATGGCGAGCTGAAGTTTTTTGGCTGCTAAAGTTTGCTTGTCAGTCAACAACTTTTGCGGTTCTGTTTTCATCCCAAGAAAATAGAAGAGATGTAAATGATAATTTTGACATAAATCTCTTTGATTTTGAGCTAGAACGTTTATGTTTTTGGAACAATTGGCAAGGCATTTTTCTCATATGATGGTTGAATCAGCCGAATAAATATGTTTATTAAGCACTTAATTAGTTCTTCAAATAAAATTTATTTTTAGTGATTATAAATATTATTATATTTTATCTCCAAATCCTCCAATTTCATTAGTTTATTTACATTAATTTTACAAAGTTTTCAAACATTAAATAATTTCTCAAAATGACCTCATAACCTATTCACTTGTTATGATTTACATTTCTTTTAATTTTTCCAATTAAAATTATTTATAATAATTATAAATATATTCATAGTTTGTCTCAAAACCTATTCATTATGTTATTTTATGTAATTTACATGAGTTTAATTAAGTTTTCATAAAATTTACTAGATTCTTAAAATGCTCCATAAATTATTATTTGTTATGATTTACATTTATTTTAGTATTTTTAAATAAACTTACTTGTAGTAATTATGAATATACTTATAATTTGTCTCTAAACCCACTAATTTCGATATTTTATGTAATTTACATTAGTTTCATTAATAGCCACATACGGTCTCCTTAATTTATGTATAATTTCATAAGGATAATTATCAATTGGATCTTATCATTTCTTCGGAATTGTCTAGGTTTACGCAATCCTGGATCACCAATAATTTTACAATCCAAAAATTCTATCCCTACTCAGAGGTTTTTTCCCACGATCTTCATTATTGACATTTCCTTTATTAGATGATGTTTCTTTAACCGGATTAGAACCCTTTTTCCACTTTTCAAGATATTTGTTCATAGTAAAATTCTATATAATAATCAAATATTTTAAATTAAATTCAACACCTTTCACTTATGACATAATAATTAATTAGAACATAAATTACATAATAATCATATTTTTACCAAAAAATTCTAAATTTTTTTACTAACAAAATCAAAATTTTATTAGTAAAAAATTTTATAAAACAATCTTTGAAATAAAAAATGTTTCTACATAGATTAATCTTTAAATCTAATTAAAAAGCTTACTTTTTTCTTCAAAGTTTGAAGAATAGCGGTAGGAAGGAGCTGGAGCAGGTGCAGCTCTGTCTCGCGTCGCCTCCGTCGCCTGTCCGTTGCCGCCGTGCGTCGCTGCCGCTGGTCAGAGGAGGGAGGGCCGAGAGAGTTGAGCGAGGGAGGAGGAAGATAGAGAGTTGAAGTCGAAGAAAGAGAGAGCCAGAGATTTTTTTTTCTGTTTCTATTTTCTGCTGCTGTTTCTGAGTTTTCATTTTTTTTTTTTTAATTGAAAGTCAGCAGTCGGGTTTAGAAAAAAATTATACGTATATTTATAATTAATATAAGTAATTTTGTTAGAAAAACTAATTTAATTTTTACTATAATAAATGAATAAGTTATGGGGTTATTTTGAAAAATAGTGAATTGTGTGAAAATTGAGAGAAACTAATGCAAATTACATAAAATAACGAAATTAGTGGATTTAGAGAGAAATTATAAGTATATTTATAATTAATATAAGTAATTTTATTTGAAAAAACTAAAATAAATGTGTATAATAATAAATTAATAATTTATTGGGTCATTTTGAGAAACTAATGAAAACTTAATAAAACTAATATAGATTATATAAAATAGCGAAATTAGTGTGTTTAGAGACAAAATTTAAGTATATTTATAATTATTATAAGTAATTTTATTTGAATATACTAATATAAATATTTTTAATAGCAAATGAACAAGTTATGAGTTCCTTTTGAGAAACTAGTGAATTTTGTGAATTACTATACGAATTCATTCTTAGTAGACATTTGGATCTTGAATAAAGATTCTTCTTCTTCTAATGTCTTGACAAAGAGGGATATTGTTAGTATTGAGAGTAATAAACTTGTCGGTAAGATTGGTAAGAAGAAGTTTCAAAAGTTTTCTAGTGACGACTTATGAAAATGGACAAGTGTTGTTTTCGATACTCAATCATCCTCCTCATGGTACTTCTAAGAAGCATAGGTATTTTGCATATAATATTGAGTTGGGCACTGTTTGGCTTATTGGGAAAACATATAAGGAGAGTTATCTTACCACTTTTGTTCCAAGTCTTGTCTCTCTCAAGAATTGCAAGTCCCAAATTCATATTTGACTTAATGGACTTGGGAGGAAGATGGCTGCAGGTTGCCAGAAAGGAATACTTTTCAAGAAAAGTGTTCAGAGTTTTGGATAGGGTTTGATTTGAGGATTTTTGTATTGAGTTTAGAAAAAATAAAATAGTTTGTGAAATAAAATCTAGATCCTAAAGCTGACATATGAAGATGCTATCTAATCTAACCTGAACATCATGGAGAACAATAAGTTTTTTACTTTCCAAGTTGTAAAGTTTCCCAATCTTACAACTTCTCTTCTTCTGATTTTTTTATTATAATAGCCTCGCATGTTATCAATAGATAACCTCTCAAATTTTAGGAACTAGAAAAATATCTAAATCTTGATTAAAGTAAGCAAACTGCTAATACCAATATAAAGTTATGTTTTTTAATTGTTGCATGTAGTGCTATATTGAAAGGGTTCTAAATTTATCCTTTATGACTAAGAGTTAGATTTTACAAATAAAATTCTAGTCAAATTCGGATTAATTTTTTTCTAAAGATATCGAATGTCAAAAAAAGAAAAAATAAAAAAGGCTACTCCCATCTTCAAAGGTGGAATTTGAATTGGATACACGATTCAAACATACAAGTAAGAGAATGAGAACTTTGAAAGCCAGCAAGAGTCTTTTCAGAGATATATATATATATATATATATCCAGCACGAGTATGATATCTTCATATCTTTCTTGGTGAAGAACAGAATAACCCAAAGATTGAACCACAAGACTTGTTGAAAGTATATTCTTCATAATCAAATCAGCCAATGAAGCCTTTGTTTGGGAGAAAGTGAAGTTGTGCTTTAGTTCTTGATGGGACGCCCAAATGCCAAGAACCCCTGTCAAAATGATTTAGTGCATCTTAAACCAAGTTAATTTTCTATTTTGTTGTCTTACTTAGTCAAATAATGCAGTTCTGTAATTTACAATTGAAATAGCCAGGTTTGAGGAAGTCTTTAGCAAAAATATCGTGACATGTTTTATTTTAGATAGTGGCAGGCTTTTAGGAGAGGTTAGTTAGTAGTTTTTGCATATAATAGTATTGTTGTAGTTTTCTTCAGTTCATAATTCAATAAAAATTAGTCATATTCTGCATATTCTTCTGTTATTCTATTTTCATTTCTACTGTTCTCTGCATCTCTTTTGTTTTATGGTATCAGAGCTTCGCTGAAGCTTCAAAATACATTTTTCTCTCTTCTTGTTTATCAAGTGGTGTTGTCTTGTTAGAGTAGATTAAAAGTTGTGAAAAGAGATGGAAATTGCAAATGGAGGTAGTTCAAACACATAATACGGTATCGATAAACTTGTAGGGATAAACTACAAGTACTGGAGAATGTGTATGGAGGCATATCTTCAAAGGCAAGACCTGTGGGATTTAGTTGTAGGAGATGATGGTGAAATTCCTGCTGACACTCCCGAAAATTCTGAACCACGTAGGAAATGGAAGATTAAATGCGGTAAAGCTCTCTTTGCTCTAAGAACTTTTATTAGCAAAGAGTTCATTGATCATGTCCGAGACATCAGCTCACCAAAAGAAGTATGGGAGACGTTGGGGAGACTATTTTCGAAAAAGAATACAGCAAGGCTGCAATTGTTGAAAAATGATTTGGCATCATCGACAAGGAGGTATGTCTATTTCTGAATATTTCCTACGAGTTAAAAGCCTTTCTGCCGAAATTTCAGAACTAGATGCGGATGAGAAAATCAGCGAATGCAGGTTACGACGATATCTCATTCGAGGTTTGGCGAAAGAGTACATTCCTTTCGTCACCTCCATTCAAGGGTGGGCGAATCAACCTTCGGTAGAAGAGTTAGAGAGTTTACTTTCTAATCAAGAGGCCTTAGCAAAACAAATGGCTAAGAATCATAATACAGATTCTGCTCTGTTCTCAAAAGGGAGCAATACAAGAAAAACACATCAGCATGGAATAAAAATAATGAGAAGAAGTCAAACACAGGAAAGCTACAAACTATGACTCAGAAAATGACAACTCTTTTAAGTGTTATAGGTGTGGTAAACTGGGCATATGAAGAAGAATTGTAGAGTAAAGCTAACAAAAGCAAATGTTGCCAGCGAAAAACAAGATCAACTTAAATGGGAGCAATGTTTTACTGTAGAAGTTGATGAAAGTAGCGGCACAAAATCACCACTAGATCAAGCTCTCTTAAGTCATGGAAAATGTAAGGGGGATTGGATCATTGATTCAAGCTGCTCTCATCATATAACAGGAAATGATGAGCTACTCTCGGAGCTGCGTCAACACAAAGGAGAGCGAGTTATCTTTACAACAGATAGTTTAGCCTATCCAGTAGCAAAAGAAGGGGTTGTGAAGATTGAAACGGATGACAAGAGCATAGTCAAGTTAAATGATTTTTTCCATGTTCCAGGTTTGAAGAGAAATTTAATTTATGTTTCTCAAATTACTGATTCTGGGAAATATGTTTTACTTGGGCCTAAAGGTGTTAAAGTTCTTCATAACGTGAAAAACATATCTGCTGATGTTATTACCTCTGTCAGAAGAAAGGTTCTTTATTTGTCATGACAGCAGGAAAAGCTTATGTGAAGAGGACAAGCCAAACTGAAAGTGTAGCAATTTGGCACGCTCGATTGGGTCACATAGGCTATCAACTGTTGCAGAAAATTTTCTCAAAGAAGTTGGTGAATGGCATGCCGTTGCTGCGAAATGTTCATAAAGATGTAATTTGTCAAGGGTGCCAATTTGGAAAGTCACATCGCCTTCCCTTCACAAACTCGTCAAATCGTAAATCTTCCATGCTTGAATTGGTGCATTCAAATCTGATGGGACCAACAAAAACACCAAGTTACAGTGGTTGTCGCTACGTCATGGTGTTTGTCGATGATTTTTCAAGGTACACCTGGGTGAAATTCATGAAAGAGAATGATAAAGCCTTAACAAAGTTTGCTGAATTCGGAGATGCAGTAGAAAAAGAATTTGGGAAGAAGATTAAACGCCTTCGAAGTGACAACGGCGGAGAGTATATGTCTGATGACTTCTTTACATATTGCAATGATAATGGAATTATGCAGCAGATGACATGTCCAAATACGCCTCAACAAAATGGCGTTTCAGAAAGGAAGCTGGCTCATCTTGTTTCTACGAGTCTCTCATGGTTGTATGATAAAAGTCTCCCTTGAGAGCTGTGGGCTGAAGCTATACAGTGCGCTTGCCATGTAATCAATCGCTTACCTCCGTGGCCAGGTAAAGAGAAGTCTCTTTTTGAAACTCTATATAGTGTCAAGCCAACTGTTAATTACTTTCGGGTGTTTGGTTCAATTCGCTATGTCCATATTCCAAAATCTAACAGAACCAAGCTAGACCCGAAAGCAAAAAAGTGTATCTTTGTTGGCTATGACTCCTGCAGGAAAGGATGGAGATGTATGGATGCAGAAACAAAGAAATTTATCACTTCTAGAGATGTTGTTTTCGATGAAGTGTCATCCTATTATCAAGAAGTTGTGCATGATAATGCAGAGAGAAGCTCACAGCTACTGCCGGAGAACAATACGGACGCTGTGTGTAATGGTGATGATGAACTTCTTGTGTTTGATAGCTCAGATGTAGAAGGAGATAAGCAATAAACTCGAAGGATGTCTGCAAGAGAAAAGAGACAGCCACAATACCTCAAAGATTATGAGGTAGAAATCAACAATTGTTCTACTACTTCATGCTTCTTTATTGAAGCAATGGATGATAAAGAACCAACTAGTTATGAGGAAGCTAAAGATAAACCAGAATGGCAGGCAGCTATGATGGAAGAAATTGATGCTTTGGACAAAAATCAGACTTTGGAGTTGGTGCCAAAACCAGATAAGTGTAATCCCATCACCTGCAAGTGGGTATATCGCTTAAAGAGAAAACCAAATAGGACTGTTGATAAATGCAAAGCTCGGCTTGTTGCACATATATTTTCACAAAGCTATGGGTTGGATTATGAGGAAACATTCAACCCGGTAGCAAAAATGATAACGCTGAGAACATTTTTTTCTCTAGCAACCTTAAAGAAGTGGAAGTTATGGCAGCTTGATGTAAAGAATACATTTCTTTACGGAGATCTGGATCGTGAAGTGTTTATGGAACAACCTCAGGGATATGTTTCTAAACAGCATCCTCACCATGTTTGCAGGTTCAAAAAAGCATTATATGGGCTTAAGCCAGCACCACGTGCTTGGTAAGGTAAAGTGGCTCAATACTTTATCTTCTGTGGATTTAAAGTTTGTGATGTAGATTCTAGTTTGTTTGTTAAATTAGAATCAAATGTGCACTTGTTGGTGTTGTTGTATGTGGACGATATGATTATTACAGGAAATAATGAAGCTAAAATCTCAAAGCTGAAAAGTGATTTATCGGTTCGCTTTGAGATGAAAATTTTGGGACAAGTTGGCTATTTTCTTGGTTTGGAAATTGAAAAATCAGATACTGGATATTTCATCTCTCAAAAGGCTTACGCAACAAAGCTTTTGCAACGATTTGGCATGGGAGAGTCGAAGGAAAAAACAACTCCAATGGAACCACATGTCAAGTTAATGAAAGAAAAAGGAAAGTTGCTGCAAGATGTTACGAAATTTCGGCAACTTGTTGGTAGCTTAATTTATTTAACTATCACAAGACCAAAAATTGCTTATTCTGTCAGTGTGGTCTCTCAATTCATGCAGTCTCCAAGAAGTACTCATCTAGAGGCAGCAAAGAGGATTTTGCGATATATAAAAAGCTCTCTTGATTATGGGCTAATTTATGAGAATTGTGAGAGTTTTGTGCTCAAGGGGTTTACTGATACTGATTGGGTAGGAGATGCAAATGACAGACATTCTACTTTAAGCTACTGTTTTAATGTTGGATCAGTTGCCATATCCTAGTGTAGCAAGAAGCAAGAATGTGGTTGCTCTATCTAGCACTGAAGCTGAATATGTGGCAGCAACTATGGTTGCACAAGAATGCATGTGGTTGAAGAGTTTGATAAAAGATATAATGTGCGAAGTTGAGTATGCTTTACAGGTTAAGTATGATAATGAAAGTGCTATCAAACTTGCTTCCAATCCTATTTTTCATGCTCGAACAAAGCATATAGAAGTTCGCCATCACTACATTCGAGAGAAGGTGTTGAATCAAGAAATTGAGCTGTTGGGAATCTCTACAAATAACCAAGTTGCAGATATTTTTACGAAAGCATTGAGGAAGCCCAAGTTCGAAAGGTTTAGAGCTGCATTTGGTGTTACTAAATTTAAGCATGCACTAAGGGGGAGTGTCAAAATGATTTAGTGCATCTTAAACCAAGTTAATTTTCTATTTTGTTGTCTTGCTTAGTCAAATAATGCAATTCTGTAATAGTGATAGTTTTTTAGGAGAGGTTAGTAATTTTTGCATATAAATACATTCAGTATTGCTGTAATTTTCTTCAGTTCAGAATTCAATAAAAATCATTCATATTCTACATATTCTTCTGTTATTCTATTTTCCATTTCTACTGTTCTTTGCATCTCTTTTGTTTTAACCCCAACCTAGAAAAGCTCGGGGGAGATGTATAGAAGTATGTTCTTTACTATAATTTTTTTATTAAACACAATGCAGTTTTAATAGGCGTTGCAGCGTTCATCAGTTCTCAAATGCTACTTTGTTGGCGCCTGAAATGGCACAAAAGAACTGATTTATTACTCAGTTTTTTGCCACCCCATAAGGGAAAGAAAGTAAGCCAAAAAAAAAATGAAGAAAAAGAAGCAAAACGAGGACAATTCTCTTTTGATCTGCACACACATTTGTTAACCATCAATTGACAAAATTGAGATGATTTTCTAGGCATAAGTTTTCCTCCTTTTTTTTTTTTAATTTTTTATTGTCAGTTTGAGAAACTAAAGAGTACAAAAATCAGCCTGCTGCTAGATATGAAGAAATTCAAGAATATTTCTGTCAAGAATTACTTGCAGTTCAATGTAAAGAGCGCGCATCCATGTGGCTCTACTTCGATGGATAAAGTATCTTTTATGACCCCAAAGTTTCTCCCACTCCACAATTCGTTGCACGTACATGAAGCATGATGAAGAGCTCTACCGGGAAGTGACTTAGCCAAGTGAGGTATCTTTGTTGAGATTACAGTCTTCTGTGGATTCAGATTGAAGAAAGCAAGATAGATTTCTCCTGAGAATGAATCATCACAAAACAATTGTTAGATGCATATCCCACGGGCAACTTCTCCCCATCTGGGAGGTTACCAGTTGACAATCATATTAAATTTGAAGAAAAATCTGTCTTCTTTTGTTTGGTAACAAGTTACAAGTTGAGGGAATCAAACCTCTTCGTCCAGTAGCAATCCAAGAGCGAATTCCTCCTGAGACAGAATTGGCTGCAGCATTGAAAGGCGAAAAATATCAGCACCGAACATAATATTAAGCATGAGTTGGAACCAGTAGTTAGATTCAATTCCATCACCTTTGACATTGTACACAGAAGCACAAAGTCCAGAGTAACTACTTTTGAGGGTTCCATTATTATTTAACTCCCACATCTGCATCGACCAACATCCTTGATATCAGTTTCAGGTTAAGTCAAAATCAGATTCAAGTGACACCAGGTAGTTTGTGCAGAGAGAAAGAAATGTGCTTTAACGTTTATGTCCTCCCTCAATCAATCTTTTTCTTTTTGCTCAACACGATGCAAAACCTTATTCATCGCCACAAGATTTAGGCTAAAGAAAGATACCTGATTGGCTTCCAGTCTGCAAGGAGAAAATGCACCCCTTTTATATTCTTTAGACGTTAGCCTTTGATTTGAAGATGCACCAAGACAGAATTCTCTGGTCTTAGTTGCCCGTAAATGGAGTTTAGCCTCACATTCTTCCCTACATGTCATCTCCTCATCTCTGCAGTACAATCCATACCAAGTCAACTATCAAATATTTTTGTGTAAGTTGTAATTTTGATTAGTCATAATACCAGGAGACAAGAAGAAGGAAAAATTTATTACGATGCCACAAGAGGTTTTCCCTTGTATAGGCAGAAAGGTTCCCGATTTTTTCTTCTTGAGTTCTCTTTCCAGCAGACTTGTTCAAGATCATCAAGAGCTTTGGTGGACCAGCCATTTGAATTTGCATCTTGACAGCTACTTAAAGACAAAACAACGTCCTCAGGTGCTTCCTTATCTTCATACTTGTTTGTTTGGCAGGACAGAGAACTTCTTAAATGGGAACATTTTGTACCTATAATATAAGGAAACTGCAGCTCAAAAAATTAGTATATTGATTCAAGCTGGTTCTCACAGGTTCATCATAAGGAATAGGCTTGTTCACTTGCCTCCTTATTGTTCGAGCTAAAAGAGTTTATCTCTAGTAATGTAGGATTAGTGATCAAACTAAATGTAGTATCATCTAGGTTTCTCACATCTCCTCCAAACATGAGCGGAGACTTGGCCATGGACCACAAAGTCATCTGCACAAACAACACAATTATGGTGGATTTGTTGGTAAAGCTTTCAGTATAATTAGGTTCTGGAGTTGCCGTAGAGGCATACCTGAGTTCTTTGTTCATCCAGATTGAGCTTACAATTCCTGTACGGTCCTCTATCTGAGCCTACTCATAGAATAGATAATATTCAATTAATTGGAAGTTGTATTCTACTCTTAGATTAATATTAGGATCCCGCCATGCCTCCATATTTTCTTCCCGAACCCTTGAAAACAGTGTGCAAATGGTTCATGAAATAAATCTTGGTTGAGAGAGTTTTAACTGGTTCAGTAATATCTTTAACAGACAGTATTTGTAGTTTCTTAATTTAAAGAAATATAAATGTTCCATATAGTATGCTCCACTTAGAAGCTATGCGGTATCTATCATTTAATCGATCATCTGCTTGAGAAACTATCTTATATATCTTTTTCCCAACTGCATACTATCTTGTGTAATGGTAGGACATAGCAAAGAAATGGAAGATCTTTATTCTAGAGCATATATTAGTTCAACACAGTGAAAGCGTATTACTAAAAATCCCTTCATATCAACAGTACGACTGCAAAGAAAGAAGGAACGGGATTTAGCCAAAAAAGAAAGAAGGCACGGGTGCAAGTTTGTTCCTCAAAAGTAGAGTTGTGAGAATCAAACGATTGGGATAAAAACGAGTAAAAAGCTCTAACCAGTCGATACGCTCAACAGCAAATCAATCAACAACTTACTCATTCTAACAATAGATAGGCCCAGATATGTGAGTTAAGCAATAACTAATCGAAGCCAATGATATTTCACCTGGATCAGTTAGCCAACCAAGTGGTAGCATGTCCAAGTCAGGCCATGATTTCCCATTCAAACCCATTGCTCCTATCATATCAGCAGAAGCAAAGTCCCTGGCAGTATATGGAGAAAATTTAAAATAAATAAGAAGGAAACATTCACTATTGAAGCTATATAGTCCCATAATGTTAGACAAAAAGCAGAATGAAAAATAAATCAATGGAAAGTCATCAATGCAAGCCATTACTATGGTTATTGGAAGTACCGTGCAACATCAAAATGAGCTGAAACATCACCCCATGTATCCCAGTCATCCCCTGTTATCCTATACATGTTGACTAGGCCAATCACATCTTTGGCCATGTTTGGTGTCACACTAGTTCCAGGTGACAACGAGTATAGGATAGGACGGTTCAGCTTGCTCAAAACCTGCATAAAAACACCTCTTAGAGAACCATGTACAAGGAATCCTTTTAACTTGACAGCACCAAACATAAACATTTGCTTTTCCATCTTGTGAGAGATGGGAAAATGGGAAGAGAAAACATTAGCAAGATCCAAGAGCATAGAGAAAGTGACAGAGACTGTCGTGTACCTCTGAAACAAAAGTTATCTCATCCATATCCAAGTCATCTCCAAACACGCAATCATTTTTCACTGCAAGTAAAATAGAAGCAGCAGAAAATATTATTAGCAGCCAAGGTATTTCTATGAATTTGTTTTAAGTCGAATAGACTTCCAACAGCTAAGTGTTGTTTGTTAGTACATTGAGTTAGTATGATAGTCAAGTCTCACAATAAATGATTCAGGCAGCTGTATTAAGTTCTAAATTCCCAATAAGTTGGTATTGGAACTTGTAAATTCAATGTCTAGCAAAGTAATGTTAGATGCAGTTGGCCGAAAGTAGATTACCAAAATCAACACCCCAATCAGCATACTGCTGGTAGAGGGACCTCAAGAATGCTCTTCCAGCTCCCAACTTGGTATTTACACTCATGAAACCATTTCGCATCCAGGCACAAGTCCTTTCCTTGATACCAATATCCTTTGCATACCACTGTCTACCTGACTCTTCATAAGCCTTACCCTACACAGTAAAAATCAAAATCGATAAGTTAAGCAGCTCCATGAAGACTGGTGGAGTAGACTAAAGCTGAGCTAGTATACCGTGGTTATGTCAAGAATAGGGGTGTTAGCATTATAGGCCTGTGTACTTATGCCCCGCATTACATGAATCCCAAATTTCAAACCCATTGCATGAACTGTTTTGGACACTTGAGCAAATCCTTTACCTCCCTCCGATGAAGGCCATCTTTCTGGATCAGGAACCAACCTTCCCCATTCATCAATCACATCAAATCCAAGAGAATCAACATACGCACCAGGTACATGCTTTCGATACCAAAGATAATCCACCACAACATACTATGAAAACAAGAAAAAGCAATTATTTCAATTTGTTTGACAAGAACAGAACTATTCAATTATTTCTTCAAGATTTAAAGACCTCATATCCATAAGAATGTAACCGATGAGCAACGAGTTCTGCATTCTTAAGAAATTCTTCCTCAGAGACTATCCAACAGAAGGAATCATAAGAATTCCATCCTCTTGGAGGTAAGGTAGCAGCATACTTCACTGCTGCACTTTGTGATTGAAATTCTGAAATTACCCTGACAATTAACCTCATTTCAGAATCCAATCCAAGAAATGCTGTAAAACATATCTAGCTTTACTATAAGGGAAATTTAACCAAAACAATGGGCATCAAACTTCATTAGCTCGGTTATATTTAGCTCAAATTCTACATCAGCACAAAACAACTTAGCTATTCCAAACAGAAAGATCATCCGTCTCAGTAGCCGTAAAGACGTTTACAATTGGGCATCCATTAAAATTCAAGAATTTATAAAAAAGATTGCATTTTGGAACAACCCATATAATTATACGCCGATTTAAATACAACTAATTAACTTTTTACAAGAACCCAAGAATAATATCAAAAGAGTTACCTTTGAAGAGAAAGACTGAACAAGAAAAACAGAGGAAACAATATCGAAACCTCCATGATCAGCTCTGGGATTGGATATGTGAACCGAGAGTAAAGGGCCGCCGAAACTAATACTAGTATTATAATCAAATGACTAAGCAAGCATGGGGAAAGAAAAACGTTTCTTGATCATAATTAGTAAATAAACTAATGAGATAATGAAGGGAAAGGGAAAGGGACTGATGATGAGTGCACATTTAACGGATTTGATTAAGGAAAGAAAGAAGTATATATATGGGTTTCTTTACAAGAATAATTGTCGTTTCGCTCGGAATTCGGAAGTGAAAGGAAGTTTGTGCCAAAATGTGTCGATTTATGAGGAAGATGTCTTTGTCTAGTATCATTCAGTTTTATTATTCATGTTCTTGCAGCTACTGACGTGTCTCTTCATGATTGGATTCAAGAATTTGCAATTGCAGGCTCTCTTTATACTGCCGATCTGCTACCTTAATCGTATCAAGACACATAAATAATGTAATTAATATGAGAAATTTGCTCAGCATAAGAGTTTAACCGCTCATACTAAAATAGATTATAAATCCTTATATTCAAGGACAGTTTGTTAATGGTATCTTTTGAATGATATGCCATTTTTTATTAATGTATTTTAATATTATTAATTTAGATGTAATTAATATATTGACCAATTAATATATTGATTTTGTTACTATAACTAAAGATATGATTTAGAAAAAAATAACTAGATATATGATTTAGAAAAGAAATCGATGTATTAAACATATAGATTAAAATATGATACAAAAAGATTATATTTCTATTTACAGATTGAATGCATAACATTTTTTTTTAATGAATAAGATTTTAGATTAAAGTGCTAATGGATTAAAACTTAAGGATGAATTTGGACTGCTTTTCTTTTCTTTTAGAAATATTGTTTTTCTTTTAAATGAATTGATTTGTGAAGAGTAGAATATGCTGTCAAAATTCCATTACATAAAATTTAGTAGTTTTAAATTTATTTAAATTAAAAGCGATTCGCAATTTCTTATTATAAAAATTAAGAATGTATAAAATAAATGGAAGCAATAGAAAACAGCTAAACCGTATAAATATATTTTTGTACAGCTGCCCTAATATACACGTTTCTCTGATTTCTGTGAATTTTACTTTTCTATTTCTTTTTTCAGAAGAGAAGCTGTACCTTATTATGAAAAGTCAATATGTTGCACTGAACCAACAAGGCTTTAGCAAAGCAAAGAGAAGCCAGTAAGAATGCCAACAAAAGAACATACAAAGTAGGTTTCCATAAAATAAAATGCTCCTACAAAAGCAAATTCATTTAATCGAATAATAGCATACAACAGAACCACATAATGTACATCATAACGGTGTAAACAATGAACACTAGGAGTACAAAATTGTAGAGGAAGAGCACCAAACACCTGCAGCTACTACAAAACGCCTGCACCTGCATCTGTCATATCTTTCATTCTATCTCCCTACCAAACCCTGGATTTTGAAGATTTTATTCACCACGGAGACAGAAACATTGCCAGTCCTCCAAATCTTGGGCGCAGAAAGAATTTCTTGGCACGTCTTTGTACACCAATTTATGTAACAGACTCTTCCGGTGGAATCTCAAGTGTTTACCTTTTCACTATACAAGCTTTCTTTCAAGGTTAAGCTCTACACATGCATGGTGTCAGAGGGTTTTCCCATATGTCATAGTTAGGAAAGGTTTCTTCCGGCAATCCTGTTCGAGTCTGGTGGGTAACAACAACATCTTCAACAAAGGTGGCCCATCCCATATACGGGTCCCCTAAGGATTTGGACATAAGTCCCTTATCAGGCTTAATGGATTTTAGGCGATGACCCATGTAACGACGATATCCAATTATCAATTTAGCAAAATTCCCTCCATGGGTCATCACAAAAACGTCGGATTTCAAGCAAACCAAGAAGTCAAGGGCTGCCAAGCTGGTTACATGCTTTCTGAAGCCATCCAATTCCTCTTTGTTTGCCAACTCCTCTTTGGTAACCTGTAATAAATCCTTATGTAATCATATCAAGCGTTCCATAGTGTCAAATAGTACGAATGTATAATAAAGACATTTGTGTTAAGCAAATCCTTTGACATTCATGGTACTATACTGCAGAAAGCTACCTGGAAGTTTCTCCACACAAGTATATTAGGAGTATTTTCAAGAGAAATACAGCATCAAATAAACCACTTTTTCGTGGACTTCCATTATTCACAACACATTAAACTTGACACACATGTTGGAAAGAACTCAATCTATTTAGTTTCCAGAAGATTTCGGCTTCTTTTGCTCATTGTCTACTCCACATCATGAATTAGATACTTTTATTTATCTGTGGTGTTTCAGCAAAGATTCTACTGGAACCAAAGTCCATATGTGTCTTTTCAAGAATCAGTATAGATAACAAGATTCAAGTACACAGTTACCATTTCATAAAAATAAAAAAATAAAAAAAAAAGAAGTACACAGTTACCACCATTAAAAATTAGGAGAGAAGAACTAGATAAAATACACAATCAACAGAACTAAAAAAGATAAAGTCTAAGAATTAAGCATATGGCCTTACAAGATTTGGAAACATGTTCCGAAGAGGTGCCATACGGTTCTGTCCTCCATAAACCTGTCCTGAAGCAACATATATTTGGGTTTCCTTAGGATAACCCATTGCACGAAGCATTACTGCCACTTCACCAGGCTCAAGAGGGCATCGACCTTCTTTCCTTTTCTGCAAAGCCAGAGCCCACAGATGGGAACCGTCCTGCCAGAAGGAGAAGTAAAAGCATCAGAAGTTAGTGGTTGATAATGATTCTATACGTTATCAAAGACATTAAGGCTCAACTTGGATGTGAGTTTAGTTTGAGTTTTTTGAGTTATTTTTTTCTTGGAGTTTATAAATCATAAATTATTTGTAAGAGGAGGGAGATGTGGCGTCCAAAATAAAAAAGTGAAAAACAAAACTCAAATTAAGTTGCTATCCAAGTACAACCCAGAGATTTGTACCTTAAATCGTCGGGGCCATTCTTTCAGTCTGTAGAGAGCCATGAGAGCTTTTTCCACCCTCGTTCCCACAAAATCACAGAATGAAAGGCCTACCATCCCTTTCTCAAACCTCAGGTGAAGAGCCCTGTTTACAAGAGGAAACAATCAGGTTTTACAGATATGCAAAAAAGAAATAATAAAAAATATAACATGGATTATTTCCAGAATTCACGCACATAAATGGATTCGAATGGCCAGTGCGGTTTCTCATTCTTGATACCAGTTGATCGGCCATCTGTTCAATCTCAGGAAGAAACTTGAGGGCATGATAATTTACCCTGCATCTGAGCCTATTGATTTCTGGAGGAACATTATCATATCTGAAGAACAAATAAACAAGTTATTATCAAAAAGCATGCTATCAGTTAGCCAAATTACTTGAAACACAAGGGAAATTCACAACTTACCCTAGTCGATCAACAAAAGGTTTTAAAGACATGATCTTCTTCTCCTTGATCCGTGGCAGTACATTGTCAATATAGAACTGTGCTGAAGCATACTTGGGAATATTCTTGACAGTCCGTCTATCATATATCATAGAAAATCAGGCAATACTGATCCACTTAGGTTTTGACCGAATATAAAACTAAAGATTATACGAGTTTAAAAAGGTGCAGAAGCTGAGCAGATTACAATCCTTGTCTCTGATTCCTAAAGAAAGAATATTTGCACTTCTCATGAACAGGGGAAGGGGATTTACAAAGACTTCCACAGTTAATTAGAACTAACGGGCAAGCTGAAAAGGTCAGTATGCATTGGGAAATCAGAAAATAAAACTACAGAAGAGTATAAAGCTACCAAACCTTATGCTTGTGAAGAGCTCTGATTTGTCAGTGAACCACTCAGGAATGTCACGAACAATTTGGACATCATCCTTCAAGTAGTCAATAAAATGGTCAACATCGAATATATCTTCAAATTTCCTGCAGCATGTATTAAATCCAGATTTAGATAAAGCCAGCAACTAACTCCACTGCAACTACGACAAAATATCAACCACCTCAATTCATAGTAAAAAAGGAACAGATATCAACACAATGAGAGAAGTGAAACTGTAGCATTATACTTGAAATAAAAAACAGAAAGACCAACAACCCCTGACAAAAACCTACAAACAAGAGGAAATAACAAGCATGTTCAATTGAAGTTCATTTTTATAGAAACAATGACAACCTAGCATGCAAGAGATGATCTAAATGCACGTAGTCTGAAAACTACACTTCAGATCAAAGCATTGGTGACTGCTGAAATAACAAGACAGACAATATTTGGTATCATTGGCAAAAGACCTATCACTCAGGAATAAGACTAACTTCCCCACAAAGAATCAGAAACAATGGAAGCACCTTCACAGGTAATGCAGGAGATGTGGAAGGAGCACATAAATGATTCCTATTTGGCTGAGTACCTGCCCTATCTTTCATATAAAAAAATACAACCAGAGAACTTTTCTCCATGTTTTTACTCACGTTTGGTCTTTCCATATCTGATCTTGTTTCAATACCGGCAAAATAAGGGTCGCATTCATTATTTTGGCCACAGCAACAGCATTGCATATCTGCAGGAGGCACATGACTGAGTCAAAGCATAACCCTGGCTAGTAAGTAAAAAGTACTTAATAAAAAAGAAAAAAATAAACATGATCCATCAAGTGGAACTGTATAAACATTAGCTCAGGAAAAGGTTCCAATATGCACTTTTTCTTAGGTAGGTTTCAATAAGCTCTGATGTGGAAATTCAACAAAACAAAATAAAATGCGACAAAGAAAACATGATTCGAGCTTAAACAGGTTACAAAATAAAACAGCCAATAATGAAAACAGCCAAAAACTGAAATATGTGAAAAAAGGAGACGCAATGTAAAATATGGATGAACTATCACAATTGACACAAATTCACTTAAAAGTGATATGCAAGCCATTAGATGTAATTGCCTCCTACGGCCATGGAGAAAGAAAGTTCTGCCTCATCATTAGAGGAAATGTTAAAGAATACACATAGAAAGAAATATTCCATGAGTATATGTATTAAAAAATAGATAGTAAAGGAGACATACGGCAATCCTCTGTTGGTTCAGACCACCCTCAGCATGTATGAATATGTACCCACTCGTTTCATTCTCAGCTGGAAGGTCTACAAAGGGAAAAGAAGAATCCATCGTCATTAAGGCCAAATCAAAATGAAGTAATGCTTCACTAAATATCCATATGAGTACAAAAACAACTGCAGGTGTCTAACTAGTTCAAAAGCAACGCCACAAGTGAAACAAAAATATATATGATTGGTGAAGCCCCTTTTTGTTTTTCCAAAGTGACATTTCTTAGTCCATAATTTTCCTTCTGGAAACAGGGTTACTGCTAACATGCAACTCCATAAATATGTTTTTAAGATTTCCTATATACTTGCACTATAAACTAAGAACTGTCTAGTTCTTAACTTGTTTTCAATGATACAGAAGAAATCACCATTATCAGTTACTGTGCAGAGCATCCAAAGGTTTGTGCAAATTAGATCCAAATGGAGGTTTCTTTTAATATAAGATTACAGTGTCTACAGGTAACAGGAGCGGCTACACAGATATTAAAGAGAACAACAACTATAGTATTTTGTAGGTAAAGATGTGCTTACATCTATTTGATGGCCACTCTTCCAGAAACAAAACAAAAATAGGAAAGTAATAGGGAGAGAATACCTAATTTAAAAAGAAAATGAGAAAGAAATCGAAAAAAAAAAAGGGGGTAATGGGGTATATTCTGATCTTCATAACTACACTATTCAAAAACCACAACGCATGATATGTCTGCCAGCCTAAATAGCCTTCAATTTTTATCCAAGTCATCCAATCAAAGTTTACAAAAGACCAGACCAATAAGTTCAATGCTTTATTAGGAACAGTAAAATTTATCAAGAAATGCATGATTCCCATAATGTACACCAGATGCCCCATCATAATAACAATATCTCCATCCAGATCTTGTTTTCCACTCCTAAATGAACAAAAGAATAATAAGAGAATATGAAACTAAAATAGGTAAACATCCCCAATATTCCAGCCACATAAATCAGCACAGATTTCACAGTCCTGCCAAATGATATCTTTTAAGTACCTGAAATTTTTCCCACAGGTCGCTCAGCACATGGTTTCCACGAGGTAGTGGCTGAATATGGATTTTCCCACAATGAAGGTGACTCCCTTACCTAATGGAAATAAAATGAGAGGAATGTACAAAGCACTATATCATGAGCTTTCAAGAAAAAATACTTAAACAAGAGGGGAAATCAAGAAATATGATTTTCTGCCAACTTACCCGTGGGCACTGGAGAACTATGCCATCCTTTTTGCACAGGTAAGGGGCATTCTACAAGTGACAAAAGGAAAAAAAAATGAGACAATGAGAGAAACACTTGTGCTTAGGGTTTGGATGCAGAAAATGACTTAAAGAATAAACCAATTTCCAACAAGCTATTATTCATCAAGATTCTCAAAATAATCCACAGAATACGTCCAGCAAAAGTAATAAACCACGTACATCAACACAAATCAATCATCCACAAAATTTTCAAAAGAGAACAATAATAAAAATGACAACTTTAATACTGAATAAATTTATCCAATTTTCAAGAAGAATGTTTAAAGGAAGTTAATGCAATCACAATCGCTCACCAATCGATTGAATATTGAAGAAATTGCCGTAAATCCAGCGATAACAACAAAGAGCAGTACAAGAAGCGAGATCTTGGAGTTGGACCTAGAATCGTCATTAAAGAAAGGGAACAGAGGATTTAAGTGGGTAGAGAAGATGGACCGAAAACCGCGATCTCGAGAATGACGATTACGATCGTCATCGTCATCGGAGGCAGGAACATTATCGGGACATAATGGGGAAGAAGCCAAAGAATCATCTCGCTTCATCGGAGAAGCCGATGACGCTGCTGTGGCTCGGCTTCCAATTGAGGTGGAGTGGCGGAGCTCCGCCATTGCTCTCTTCGGACTGTAAGCCAGCTCGGGTGGCTTCTTCTTCTTTATTGATTAATTGAATCTTTTCGGCTTCGATTTTTTCTTCTCAGCAGATCAACAATTTCATCACTCTATCAGTTCAGTCCTCTCCTCTTCTCTGCCTGCTCTTTTTGGTCACTTGAGATCGGGTTTAAGCACAGAGCTTCTTGACTTTTTTTTTTTTTTTTTCTTTTCTTTGAAGATTTACAAATTCTTTATCCTTTTAATTAAAATATAATAACTCTCCCCAAACACATGTTTGATGGGATGATTAGAGTTCTACTTGAATACTAACTTCTCTCTTCGTATTAAATGTTGTTTTTTAAGTGTTGCTTTTGGATATAGTGCTGATGAAAATTTTTTAACAATTATATAATTTTAAAAAGATAAGACTATATAAAAATATATTATTTAATATTCTTTTAATTTATGTAAGTGATAAATATTTTAAAACGAAACGTATATGACAACCACAGTTAATATGAAACGGAAATAATAATTTTTTTTACCTAAAAAAGAAGAAGAATTATATTTTCATGCTTTTTTACCTTTGTTCCATTTTTTCATGTAAAATAATGTTTTTAATGAAATTTTTTTTTTGGAGTTTGTGTCAATTTATCTTTTGTGCAGATAAAGGTTTTTTTCTTGCTGTGGCCCAATTTCAAGAAATGGGTACTTAAATAGGCCAAAAATTTTATTTAATCTAGAAGTGGTCATAACGCACAATGGCGGTGCGTTATCCATAATGATAACGCACAACTATTGTGCGTTATCACCTAATTACGCAATTTTCACTAATCAATCGATATAGCTAATAACGCACAACCATTGTGCGTTATGATTAGGCAATAACGCATACTCGTTGTGCGTTTATCAGCCATGTACCTTTTTTAATGACTTTTTTCTTAATGAAAATTTCTTTTGGGAAAACTTCTAATTGTACAATTTTTTTAAAAAGATTGTATTTATTATACTTAACTTATTTTAGTGTATTTGTGATGATAATATTTATATGGTTTTCTTGGAAAATATATTTAACTTTTAACCATTTTATTTCAAGTTATTTGAAGAAGTAATACTAAAGATATTGTAAAAATTTAGAGCAATGATGTAGTAATTAGAAGAAATTGAAAGAAAAATTGCATTAATAAAAACCTGTTTTATTACAACAATTTCAAGAAAATGGTTAACTTATACATTGCTCGGTTCGGGGTTATTACAATTTTTTCTATTATGTCCCGGCATTCGACATTTGCCGCATCTTGGGGTAGAATCTGGATTTCTATAATCCATTTCCCCCTGAAATCGCTTGCCTTGTTTCCTACCCTATTCATTTTTCATGTTTGGAGGATAAAATGTTAAATTAAAAAGAACATCCCTCCAAAAGTTCTCACTCAAGACCGGATGAAAATTCGCTTGGTAAGTTCTTCTGTACATTTGTTGCGAATATATCTCCGGCACATAAGTATTTGGTTCTTGACCCATTTTCTCTACACACTACAAGAATATGGGAACAAGGCAATGTATATGTTTGTCATTTTCTGCAACTACATAATTTATTATTCATCCGCAATATATAGACATTGTTGCCCGTACCAGAAACCCGGATTGGAGATTTGACTATGTATATTCCCTCTCGCAGATTGTAAGTTGTAACTTTGTATTCTCTTGATTTCATTTCAATCTGCAAGAACTTGTCAAAAGTTCAGGTTGGAAATGGATGCACACAATTTTTAGCCTCTTCACGGTGTTGGTGAAAGTACTTAACTAGTTTGTTTAATATTAGTTCAACCAGGGCTTTTAAAGGTAGAACCCTAGCTTTCTTCGACACACTGTTAAGTGCTTCAAAAATGTTGGTTGTCATGATACCGTGTCTGTGACCACCATCATGCAATAGTGTCCATTTCTCTGGTCTAACTTCATCAAGTAAATGTAAGCGTCAACATTTCTTTCTTGAATTTCTTTCATTACACGACCAAATTTCCATTGTTTTGATTCTGTTCCGTCCTGCCACATCAAACTTTTTAATTCTGTGTTCTTGAAGGTCTTGTTGAAATTTGCTCGAATATGGTATAAACAAAGAATTGCAAATGGTGGTTGCCATAAAGGTTGACTTTGAATAGCAGAGAAAATACCTTTGTGGCGATCAGGAATGAGGCATACGTGACGATCTTTGACAATGTATTCTTGCAAGTTTTTAAGGAACCAATTCCAACGCTCGGAGGATTCTTTATCAACAATTGCAAAAGCAAGTGGGAACAAGTGATTATTTGCATCCCACGTACTTGCAATTAATAGCACGCCCTTGTATGGTCCCCTTAAGTGTATTCTATCCACAGAAATCACTGGCCTACAATATGGAAATCTGTCTATACATGGAGAGAAACACCAAAAAATAAATTTGAAAACATAATTAGGGGGACTGCTTGTTCTGTGATGCAAAAATTCGTATGTAGTCCCCCAGTTTAAATCTTGTACAGCTTGTAAGCATTTAGGTAAAATATTGAAGGTTGTCTCCCAGCTACCAAAAACCCTCTCGATGGCAAATTTTCGAGCCTACTATGCCCGCTTGTAAGTACAGCCCGTTTGAAACAATACCTGTACTTCTTGAATGATATTCGACATAGGTATCTCAGGATCGTTGGCAACTAGGTGTGATAGACATTGATATAAATTTTGAGGACAAGTTTCTGTATTTGTTTTGTTCAATTTGTACAATGCATGCGTGTTCTTTTACGAATCTGGTTATTTCTCGTCGACTGTATGTTGCTTTCTTTTTTATACGGATGTACCATGAATGGTAATTTCTCGTCAAAGTGATGGTAACATCTTGCGGTCCATGTATCAATCTTACTTTTCAAAACTTGGTATTCACAGCCCACACTGATAGACTACTTACGAAGCGCACTTATTGTCTGTACTTTGTCAACGAATCTCATGCCTAACTGTATGTCAGTCATGGAGTCGTTCCAATCCAGTAATTGTGCGGTACCAGATTTTACAAGGTCATCTATAGGAGAACCCGAGCCCATATCTAGGAATGCTCTAGAGTGTGTGTAGTCATACCTAACGCTGCTGAACCATTAGCTGCTCTTCTATTGTGGCACTATGTTTTCGGTTACCTGGTTTACAGGATTTACAAGGTTCAGGGGAGTTTGGAACTCTCCTTCTTTTGGGTCATTGTCATCATCCGATTCAGATTGACTAGAAACGGCATCATCTCCGTCCTATCCGTCAACCTCAATGTCATCGTTATTGACGGTACTATAAAACATAGACGGTTCATCATAAATCATCTGTGTTACCGTTGTAATATGTTCTGGCAAAGTTGTAAACAACAAATAACAAACCCAAACTCACAATAATTAAAATTAATAAATAATACAACAAATAATTTAAATAACTAAAAACTTACCGAAAATTAAAAATGCAACTTTAGTCTACCGTTTTCCACTCCAAATCTTTAACAGCCTTCGTACTCCAAAGAAAGTCACGCCGATTCAAACTTGAACTTCAAATATTACCTAAATTTTAATTGTAAATTTCGAAATAAAATACAAAAGTATTAGAAAAGGAGAAGCCAAAGTATAAGAAGAAGGAAGAAAATAGAAGGAAGAGGAAAAGAACTAACCAAGCGGCGGCAGTGACGGATGAGGCTGAAAATTTTCAGGGAGAAAATAAGAAAGAAGAAAGAAGGAAATAAAAAATAAGGAGGATGAAGAAAGAGAGAAAGAAGAAATAAGGAGGCAGAAGAAAGAGAGAAAACCGATATAATGAGGCGGAAGAAAGAGAGAAAGAAGAAATAAGGGAGAAAAAATAAGGAGGAAGAAGAAAGAGAAAGAAGAAAGGAGGCAGCTGCGGGGATTAGGGTTTATAACGTGATAACGCACAGTCATTGTGTGTTATCACTCATAATAACGCACAATGGACGTGCGTTTCATAACTGATAACGCACAATGGCTGTGCTTTATGGCCACATCAGTGCTACACCACCGCCACGTTGGTTTTTAACGTATTAAGCACAGCTTAAGTCGCGTGATTAGGGATAACGCACAACCATTGTGCGTTATCTCAGGTGATAACGCACAATGATTGTGCGTTATGGCCACTTCCGAATTTAAAAAAAATTATGGGCCTATTTAGTACCCATTTCTTGACATTGGGCCACAACAAGAAAAAAACCGCAGATAAACAATGCATTGAATATATACACAAAATTTGCATAATTTTTTGGACAATTTTTTTTTTTAAGGATTTTTTGGACAAATTTGTATACTCCTGTAATCAATCCTAAATTTGCTTTTTTTTTTTTTTAAAAAAAAAAGGATTAGGTAAGGATAACGTTTCTCCCTCTTTCTTTCATTTTCAAGGTTAGTTTGGGAGTTTAAAATAGCGAGAAAATAAGGGGTTTCGGAAGAAAGAATTTAAGATTTACAGTTTGAAAATTTTACGGTTTGAAAATTTTAGTTGAAGAGAAAATAAGAAAGAAGGAATGATCAGTTATCCCTCCAAATCCCAAAAATCAAGTTTCTCTCCAGAGAAACCAACGGGAGCGACCCCATTAAAAAATAGTTAAAATATCTACTTTATCCCTTATATAATAATAAATTACATTACTTTTACTTTTTGGTTATTTTTATTCAAGTTTCTTTTCGTTAAAAATCATCTTTATCTTCATTTCTCTCTAAACTCCCAAATAAGAAAAACTTATCTCCGTGGGTTAAGTCTAAATAAATGCCTGGACTTAAGGCCTTGTGTCAGTTAATCGCCTCAGCCGATTTGTGACAATTAGATGCCTCTCTACATATTCTATCCAAAAATTAACAGTAGAAGAAATGGAAATCCCATGTGCTAGGGAAGAATGCCAAAATACCCCTAAACCATCCAACTTGAGTTTCTCCACTCATTAAGCTTATTTAACTTAATTTTCTAATGCAACTATTTTTGTTTTATTCCTTTTAAAAGGTCATTTAAAATTCTCCAAAATTTTCTTTGTACCAAATCATTTATTAAACAATTTTTTTTTAAAAAAAACAACGGCCATTGCTCATTCATAGAATATTTATGTGTCCTTATTCATACCAAAAGGAAAAATGATTTGC
Organism: Catharanthus roseus; assembly: GCA_028651295.1. Classification (NCBI taxonomy): domain Eukaryota; kingdom Viridiplantae; phylum Streptophyta; class Magnoliopsida; order Gentianales; family Apocynaceae; genus Catharanthus; species Catharanthus roseus. The sequence continues at coordinate 3,618,765 of JAPQWS010000048.1, read as the reverse complement.
CTTATTTTGGGTTCTCTTAAATCTATGTTGCCAAAGTGAAAAAAAAATGGCATAGGTCATCTAATTTTTGACCTGTAAAGTACATGTTACCCAATTTTTCCCACAAAAAAAAGAACAAATAAATAAATGATCTTTAAACCTTTGTCCTTGTTATCTATTACCAACAAAAATATGATATATGTAGAAGTTTAAAGCCAAAAATATATGCTTAATATTACTTAAAGGATGACCCCAATGTTATCAAGTCAAATTCATAACAATTTGCAAAATAAAGACTTCTAAAGCTTCCTAAACTTCTTGCTAAATCACATTGCATTTGTTGTGTTTGGAGTGTCTTCATGCACATGAAAGCCTGTTGAAGAGGTTTTTCTTGTGAACAGTGCTTCTTTATACCTAGTATTAATGGTTTGAACCTGCAAAACGAAATAATTAATCGTTTCTATAATTTGATATGATGGCAAAAACTAACAAGATAACCAATGGATTTTTACCCATTACATGCAAATTGTTTGAATTTCCTTGCAGATTACTTGGAGGCACTCTTAATTGGTTTTCTCTTAATAGCTGCATTCAAGTTATATATATCAACATAAGATACTTATATATGCAATATCATAAAAGAAACATAAATAATTTATTTCTTAATACTTACTTTGAAATTTGTCTGATACAATCTGAAGAGTTGCTGCTAATGGAATTAGGTTCAAATTCCAGATTTGTTCTTGCTCTTTGTAACGTACTTCTGCTCCTTCCTCCAAGCTGTATTGTCCTATCACTTTTGTTTGTTTGGAAAATACTATCTGAAGTGTAAACACGAGTCATGATCAGGGACGGAACCAGAACAATATGATTGGGGGGGCTAGAAGAAAAAAAAATTTTGCCAGAATTTCGTCTATAAAATGATGCATTCCATGTACAAAAGGCACTCAAATAATTCCAAATTTACATATAATATAGCAAAAGAATAGGTAATCGCCCATTACCAATGAGGAGTGATCACCCATCACTCACGGGATAAACATTACAAATTCTAAATTTACATATAATATAACAAAAGAATATGTAATCACCCATTACCAATGAGGAGTGAGCTGCTGCTGTGCGCCGGTGCGGGAGATCGGGGAGAGAGAAGAAGAAAAATGAAATTGATTTTGTTGTTTTTGCTGGAGCAGCCGAGGGTTTTTTTTTTTTTTAAATCAGTCCCTACATTTTGTGGGGGCTAAACTGAAAAAAAAATTTTGGGGGGGCTTAAATATAAAAAATATAAAATTTTTATTAAAAAAAAAAATTCCCGGGTGGGCTCGAGCCCACCCGAGGCTGTGCGTAGTTCTGTCCCTAGTCATGATGGACAAGACTTCACCATTCCAAAGTCCAAACCCAGATGCAGGGACATTATTGTATTTCCCTCTGCCCCCTCCCTCTATTTAGACTTCTAGCATTTGTCCTCCAACCTCTGCCTCTACTTCTAGTATATAAATGGGTGATATTTCTTTACTCTTCACCAATATTCAATAGCACTCTATCATTCCCAACTAATAAGCATGATATAATTTGATAATTATAATCTTGTAAGCATATCAAGAGAGAAAAGCATACAAATCTTATAAATTTCAGCAAAAATACATGTATAAGGATACTTGCTTGTATGTTGCATTGTATTCCTGGTTCTCCCTTAAAAATTTTGATGGCTGCTTCTTAAACTTGCTTGTACTAGAGTTGTAGCACTTGAATATCCATCCTTGCAAAAATGACAGAACAAAAACAATGGTTGAATTATTAACTACAAACACAACAATTTGCTACATAATGCAAATAAGAGTTATATACATTTTTCTTTTTTCTTTGATGATTTTGCACACCAATATTTTGCAAGAATGTGATTTAGGGCCAGTTTGACCACACCTTGAGCAGTGATTGATATGTCCAACCCTTGTCAATTTTGATCCATCAAGTAAATTATCTAAAGTTCTCCTCTTTTTTCTCTTTCGCCTTCCTATTGACTTTTTTACCAGGGGAGGTCCCAACTCTTCTAATTAACTAGCAGGACATTGTGCCTGATCATGAATAGGCATTATTATAGCCCTTTTTATAAGTCTCCACATAATAGTGCTCACGTACATAGTCATCAACATTTTCATTGCCTCCTAAAATGGCAGTAGAAGCATGTACACAAGGTATTCTAGTGATATCCCATTCTCTACAAATGCATGACCTAGATTTTAAATCAACTGTTGGAATTCATAAAAAAAAAAAAACAAAAATTAGAACTACGAAAAACTACCAACAGGATCCGCACATACTAGAAAAACCGATTGGATAGAAAACTATCTCAATGTTTTCTGCCGTTAGATGTGCAGGCGCTGCTGTTTATGCTTCGCCCTCTACTGGTATCTACGTGAAGAACTTTTCTGCAACCGATCGGGATGCTAGCCCCTCTGGTGTTCTAAAAAATGTTCAAAACGAATTCTGACTATCTAGTAATACATAGAATTTTGGAGAGAGAGAGAGGCTAGATACTATTATCGACGTTCTAGAGTTAAAGCTTTTTGTTTTAATCTAATGAGGACGACTACCGAGAAAAGGTTAACATAACCTTTTATAGCTGTCAATATCAGAACCCTAATTGTCATCTAATGATAGTTTTAATCTCGTCCGTCTATTCCTATAATTATCCAACGATTGGATGATTAACATTAAGTAATTAATTTCATTTATCTAATAAATAAAATTAGTTAGTTATTAACTTGCCAGAAAATACAATATGGAATTTGATTCCCCGTTCGTATACGTTCAACGAATCTGTATACGATCTAGATTCATTGAACGTGGACATTGTGCTCACAAGATCGTCTATACGTATGACCATGTAGGTTCACTTAACGTTGGCAGTGAATGAAAAATGTCCTAGACATTTATTCACAAAACATAAGTGGCCTCTTGCAAGGCATTATGCTTACCCAAGTTAAGTAAAAGCAATGATAACCTAGCATCAGTTTTAATATTTAGTCCTTTTGTCACACGATATCCTAATTAAGTATAAGGCATGGACGGAGTCGTCCTTATTAAACTTAATTAACCATTTACTTGATCACTAGGCAGACTGTTCCGACAAATAATATTAATAACACCTTATTAATACTTATTTGAGCATGACAATTCGTATTTTCCAATCTTCCTTATCAAGGGACCCATAGATATCTCTCTCTAATAAGAGATGGACAAATCCTTTTTACTATCTCGAAGATTCAAGCCATGACAAGGAAATAGCCTAATAATCACCTAATTAAAAGTGATGTTTGATTATGTCAAAACATATTCTCTGTATCTTTAACTTCCCATACCCCGTCACCAACCAAAAAAAGACTCATAGTTCATTGCTCTCACCCTTATAGATTCATCCTTCTCATGAATTCTAGGACAGATGGATCCTTTCCACTTTAATATCCATTCTCTTTTCTTGAAATCTACACATTATTTGCTTCCTAATAAGTTCCAACATGGTGTATATTGGCTTGTCTCTTGCATCTTTCACATATTGATTAAATGATTCACAAATATTATTTGACAAAAGATTATACTTGGCAGCATGTGCAAATGGATGCCTAGCCCATTGAGTTGGTGGAATTCTTGATAACCAAAGGTAAGCTTCATTAATATGCCTTTTGATTTCATCCATATACCTGAGATATTCATCTTCCCTAAATGTCCTAGTTGTTGCCCATAATATATTCCTTAGATGCTCATCCTTAAACCTCAACTTGAAATTTGCATATAAGTGTTGACACAAACCCATTGTGCACATTCAGGTATTAAATTTCACACAAACACTGAGAAGGAAAAATGAAATTAGTTATTTGTAATAAGAAGCATTATATTAAGATAAAAAATGTATCATTTAATAAGAATATACCTTTTGTCTGTCAGAGATAAACACCCCCCTTTTTTGCTTGGATGTCCAATTTGTGAAGTAGAATATCAAGAAACCAACCCCAACTATCTTTACACTCAGATTCTACAATAGCTATGGCAATGGGAAACATTTGATTGTTCTCATTTCGAGCAGCAGCCTGCATTAGTTGTCCTCCAAATAGACCCTTCAAAAAGCATGCATCTAAGCCATAACAGTCTTGCACCCCTCTAATAACCCCATTGTTTGGATAGTATACATCACAAAATATCTTCAAAATAAAGGACCTTTGGGTAGTGGTCTATTAATATCAGCAACTGCACAAGAACAGGATTTTGCTTTGTATCACGGTAGCGTAGTCCAAAATGCTTGAATACTGCTTTGTACAATCTCCAAATATAGCTTTTAGTGCAGCTTTCTTTGCTTCGTAGACCTTTCTGCTACTGACTTGTAACTTATATTCTCTTCTGGCACTATTTATAATTCCTTTGAGGCTCCAATATGGATCATCATTCAATTGTTGCATATATTTTTTGCTTAACCATTTTGTTGAGGCTGATGAATTCTAAAACACCCTTGGATACCTATGTGGTATCCCTTTATGCTCTTAATTTGAAAGTTAGAAGTCACACCAATCTCTTATGCATGAATCCTCAAACCACATTTCTCCTACGAATGACAGTAACTCTTTTCTTATCATTGTTTTGGTATGATATCTCAATGCCATGATTAATCACATACTCTTTCAAAGTATTTCTATAGACGTTAACACTTGAAAATATCATTCCAGTTTCAAGGCATGGTCTATCCATGTCTCTACTCTCATTAAATTCTTAAAAGCTATACTCCTCATCCCTATCAGAAATCATATGGCACTTCTAAAACCTCATAATCACTCAACATATCCCTTTCTTGAAACTCATCTTTGCCTTTGGATTGTTGAATGTTGTATATTGTCTATGAATTTGAGATGTTAAATCAAATTCTTCACCTATTTCTTCTCCAAATCCCTCCCCAAATTAGATTGGGTACCACTTTCAAACACATCAAATTCTTCACCTATTTCTTCTCCAAATCCCTCTCTAATATTAGATTTGGCACCACCCTCAAACATATCAAATGGATCACATCTATCACTCAATGTATCCCCATCAAAAATAAAGAGAAATAAAATCCATTATTAGATATATCGACCTCGCTATCATTATCCACCTCATGCTCATTGTTCCTTTCATACATTATTTCGTCTTCATGTTCCACTTCTACCACTATGCTTTTGTCTGTAATATCTTAGGTAGTTCACCAACATAAATGATAATGACATTTTTATTTTTATGTTCATCAACCATTCTTACTACAATAGCATCACAATTTAATGGCTTCACCATTAGAAAAAATACACCTAGGTAGTCTATAGTGGATGCTCATGTGATCAGGAAGATTAAGTTCTCTAAGTACATGAATCAGTTCAAAATAAGACAAAAAGTCTGGATCAACATTACCAATATAATCAATCTTTCTACCAATGTAGTAAAGATAAGGACAATATGCAAACTTTCCACCATAATGTACTTCAATTGTTACTTTCTTATGGGCATCCTATCTGTTGAGGTTAATGGAACATAATTAAAAATGATTTACAAAATAAAAATGAAGTTACATTGGAATAATGAAAAAATAAAATAAAAATAAAGTGAAATTAGAACAACAAATGATTATTTTTTGGGGTTAAACTGGGAGCCAAATGTATTACATTATCAATCAAAAAGAAAATTACAAAAGTTGAGTGTTGGATAAGGAATCACGCAAAAGGGATTTTATCAGTTCACCAACGTATGGCTTATTATTCTAGCAACTATAGAAGCAGAGGAATCAACATTGAATTCCAAATCATAAACAAACTTATTCCTAATAAACCCTAAGGAATCTATTCTTTTTCAAGAAATAGGCTAAAATTTTGAACTAGGGGATCATGCAAGAAAATTTATTTTTCTGGAAACGGGACAATTCCAAAATTGAACATTACTAAAAAGAATCCATCTTTAATTTGAACATATACAATAGATACAGAATATCATGAGAAGGGTTTCGGAAATTCTATTCATGTTAGATTATGTAAAAAAGTGAAAAAATCAAATTTTTTGCACTTTATCATACCTCATGAAATTTTGATTTTGCGCAGTAATTAGATCAAAACTCCCATTTGTGGTCTTGAAATTAGGTATTTGATGCAGAAGCAAGTATCAGAAAGCTAACACAAGCCTTCAACTCTTTGGTAATGGAGGGAAGAAATTTTGTTCAGTAAGTGGTCTAAACTCTAAACTAACGAAGAAGAGGACTCTTAGTATGCTTAGAATCACAACTTTGTTGAAGGATTTTTTTTTTTTTTTTGGTGCTAAATGTTGAAGGACTTTGTTGACATTTACTATATAGGAAGTAACGTCCATTACCCTTTTTTGATCGAATAGGTATAGAGGCGCCTAATTGTCACAAATAAAAGTTCAAGCGGTTAATTGACACAAGCCCCTTGTTCAAGCATTTATTTGGGCTTAATCCTTCTTCTTTTATCCAAAACTTACAAACAACATTGGGAATAAATCAAACTAACCATCAGGACTCATTTAATTTATCCTCTTATCTTCTCTTTTTATTTAAAATTTCTCTTCTTTTCTTTTGCTCCTAAACTCTCAAACTAGCCATTAGGGCTCGTTTGGAAGTTGATAAGAGGAAAGAAAAGAAGTGACGTGGAAGAGAAGAGATTGGGTTTTATGAGTTTAAGAATTGTCAATAGAAGAGAAAAGAAAATAAATGGAATAGTAAATCATCCTTTCAAAACCCAAAATCATCTCTCAACTTATGGGAGACGAAGAGACGGATGAAGGATTGTTTAGAAATAAAAAATATATATAAAATGTCTATTTTGCCCAAATGACTATTGAAGGTTATATTATTTTTGTTTAAGATTATTCAAGTCAAAAGACATCTTTTTCGAGTTCTTATATCATCACTCGGGTGCACCACTGTATTAAAACTAGTAGTATTAATAATGAGGGAGTGGATGAGAGGAGGTTTAAATTGAATCAAATTCTAATCTCTATCAAAAGTACATAATTTTAATAAGGGTTAATTACATTAAAGTACCCTCATGTTTCATATCATTTTTACTTTCATACCCTAACGTTATGTTTGTGACATTTTAGTACCTTCTATTAGATGATGTAAAAAAAATTCTATTATGACCAAAGTGCCCCTTTGTTTTTGTTTATGAAACTAGTTTAATAAGACTTAAAAAGATATTATGTTTTTAAAAACTCTTTTTGTTATTAAAAAATTAATAATATTATGGAATAGAAAGGTATCTACTTGCATTACTTGGAGAAATTTATTTGACATAAACGTAATTATATGTATCATTATAAATTTATTTTAAGGTGAATAAATTTAACTACATCACGACATAATTAAAATTACTTTGAAATTTAAAATTATTATTTTTGTATATTTTCCATCTTCTCCACCAAAATAATTATGATGTGAAGAGAACTTGATCTTAAATGTAATTTAGTTTGGTCTGATTTTAGAATATAGAAAAAAATTCGTCAAACAGTAAAACAAAATTTCTCCAAATCGATCTAAATGTATATTGCAGTAATTTATAAATACTGATTGATACCAAAATAATACAAAAATTAACAATTAAAAAGAATTAAAAAATGTCACTTAATTAAAACTAATTAGTACTTTTAAATAGTTTTTTTAATATTTAATAGTGTTTGTTTCTTTTTTTTTTAATCAGAAAAAAACTAACTCTATTACCATTGACCATTAGTCAAAGGTACTAAAGTCTTACAAGCATAACGCTAAGATAGTAAAGTGAAATAACCTAAAATGTGGAGGTACTTTAATGTAATTAACTCTTTTAATAATGGGTGCATCATATAAAGTGCGCAAGAGTGTAGGATATAAATTGCCCTTTCTCTCGACTCTCTCCAAATCCTAAATAAAAAATCAGTGAAGATTGGCGGATGGGGTCGAGGTGATTAATTGCACTTCGACAAAAAAGTTCGATTTAAAAAGACAATCATGTCCTTCACGCAAATGGGAGGAAGCTAGCAGATTTTAGCAAGAAATCAACTCATCTTCTCTCTCTTATTTTTTTTTTTCAAATTCGTTACATCATATTAGACAATATTGATTGATAAAAATTAGCATAAGATGGAAGACAAACATAGTAGGTTTCTTTCGGTCCCAATGACCAAGACTAAGTTTTAGCATGATAACCCAAGGCATTGTCATACAATTGAAAATGAGAACACCTAAAATATTCGGAGTGGGGTGCAGCTCTTGCGAGCTTGAGTAGAAAGTGAGTTGGTGCAAGTGTGTGAGAAATAGAAATATAGTGTGTTTCTGTGCTTGAGTGTAAGTGAGTACAATAAATAAATATAGTGTGTTTCTCCCTTTGGGCTTTGGCGAGCAAATGGTTAGCGAGCTAATTTTTGGTTCTTTATATGAAATCCTTTGGGCGACCTTGGTTAAAAAAACATTGGACGAGCAGCTTTTCTTTTTTCTTTAACCAAATGTGCTGGTCTATTACATTACCCACATGATAAACGTATATTATAAAGAAATGAATAAGTTATGGGGTCATTTTGATAAAATAGTGAATTTTGTGAAAATTTAGTGAACTAATGTAAATGACATACAAAATTAGCAGTTTTAGAGACAAGTATAAGTATATAAGTAATTTATTTTTTAAAAACTAAAATAAATGTGTATCATAACAAATGAATAAGTTATTGAGTCATTTTGAGAAAATAGTCAATTTTGTAAAAACTTAGTGAAATTAATGTAAATGATATAAAATAGAGGAATTAGCGGGTTTAGAGACAAATTGGAAGTATAGTTATAATTAATATTTTTTATTTATAAAAACTAAAATAAATGTATATCATAACAAATGAATAGGTTATGAGGTCATTTTGAGAACTAGTGAATATTGTTAAAATTTAGTAAAACTAATGTAAATGACATAAAATAACGAAATTAGTGGGTTTAGAGACAAATTATAAGTATATTTATAATTAATATAAGTAAATTTATTTGGAAAAACTAAAATAAATGTATATCATAACAAATGAATAAATTATGGGTCATTTTGAGAAAATAGTGAAGTTTTGGAAAACTTAGTGAAACTAATATAAATTACATAAAATAGAGAAATTAGCGGGTATAGAGACAAATTATAAGTATATTTATAATTAATATAAGTAATTTTATTTGGAAAAACTAAAATAAATATATATCATAACAAATGAATAAGTTATGGTGTTATTTTGAGAAACTAGTGAATTTTGTGAAACTTAGTTAAATTAATATAAGTTACATAAAATATTGAAATTAGTGGGTTAAGAGACAAATTATAAGTATATTTATAATTACATTTATAATTACTATAAGTAATTTTAATTGAAAATTTAAAATAAATATTTATCATAACAAATTAATAAGTTATGAGGTCATTTTGACAACTAGTCTATTATGTTAAAATTTAGATAAACTAATGTAAATTACATAAATTTAAGAAATTAATGGGTTTACACACAAGTTATAGCCTTTTTGCCCTATTTGGCCTTTTTTTTTTTTTAAATGTCACTAAAGCGGCCGATTTTTTTTTTTTTTTTAAATAATCTTGGTGTGGCCATAACACACATGGTGTGTGCGTTATTGTTAGAGATAACGCACATACTATATGCGTTATCCTTAAACCAAAAATCAAAAGTCTAAAGTACAAAGCCACAAAAACATTCTTGCTGCAACGAAAAACATTCAACCATTTGCATGGAATCACCATAACAACATTTATAATAATTGCTTACGTGGAATTCTTGGAAAATACACAAAATATTCACACCACCAGTTGTTTCTATCTAATTAGAAACAAGCAAGTAAAAAAAACACACAAGCAAAACTTCTATAAAATTATAAGTGCTAAATTCAAAAAAACAAATCAATCAGACATGTAAAAATCAGTCCCAAAATTCAAAACAAAAATTCAACCAAAAAACACCCCTAAAATTCAGCAAATAAAAGGGGAATCACAATCCCGAAATTCAACAAAAAGTAAAAAATATCACAAGAAAAAGTACCATGTGCCGGAATTTCCACCATTAGAACTAAATGCTGCCGAAAATTTTCCAATCCTTTCACAAAAAAGCTTTCAAATTCAGTCTCCCAAAATTTTAAACTCTTTGATTTCTGCACTTTCTTCGATATTTTAAAGCCAATTTCTAGCAAACCAAACAAAGGTTTCAAGAAAAAAAAATTAAAGTCAGAAATTTAACTATGCAACACAAACTACTCAAATCAAAGTTTAAAAAACTGAAATTCAACTTAACAACACTGACCTTTCTAACAAGAAGTTGAAGATTGATGTTTGAATTTTTGAATTTCTGGTTGAAGAATAGAAATTGTAAGCAGTTGAAGAGAAGAGAAGAAATCTTTGTGAAGGAGAAGAGGAAGAGAAGATGTAAAGGAGAAAGAATAAGAAAGAAGACGCTGGAGAAAGCAGAAGAAGGAAAAAAAAGCAGATTTTTTTTTTGAAGAAGAAAGAAGACGACGGGGAGGGTTTGTTGTTTTAATGCTCTAGACTATGATAACTCATGTGGTGTATGCGTTATTGTAACAATAACGCATACAACGACTACGTTATTGTAATGATAACACATACGCAACATGCGTTATTAACCACATATGCAACGCATAACCATATATGCATCACGTTACGCCAAGTCCCCCACCTAATTGAGCCACATCATTAATTGGGATTAACCGGGATTCCTAAGTCCGAATTAGGGATAACACATACAAGATATGCATTACCATAAAAGATAAAGCATATTCAGTGTGCGTTATTTAAAAAAAAAAAAAAAAAGCCTGGACTCTTTGGTAGTTTTTTTTTTTTAAAAATAGCCCAATAGGGCAAAAACCCAAAATGATAAGTATATTTATAAATAATTTTATTTGGAAAAACTAAAACAAATGTATATCTTAACAAATAAATAAGTTATGGGGATTATGTGAAAACTTAGTGAAATGAATATCAAATACATAAAATAACAAAATTAGTAGGCTTAGAGAAAAGTTATCATTATCTTTCTAATTATTATAGGTAATTTTTATTTTAAAAAAGTAAAATAAATGTTTATCATAACAAATGAATAAGTTATGGGTCATTTTGAAAAGATAATTTTGTGATTTTGTGAAAACTTAGGGAAACTAATGTGAATTACATAAAATAGAGAAATTAGTGAGTTTAGAGAGAAATTATAAGTATATTTATAATTACTATAATAATTTTATTTGAAAAAACTAGAATAAATGTTTATCATAACAAATGAATAAATTATTGGGTCACTTTGAGAAACTAGTGAATTTTGTGAACGCTTAGGGAAACTAATGTAAATTATATAAAATAACGAAATAAGTGGGTTTAGAGACAAGTAAGTGTATTTGTAATTATTAGGAGTCATTTCTTTGAAAATACTAAAATAAGTATATGTATCTATAACAAATTAATGGGTTATGGAGTCACTTTGAGAAACTATTGAAATTTATTAAAAACTTAGTAAAACTAATATAAATTACATACAATAATGAAATTAGTAGGTTTAAAGACAATTTATAAGTATATTTATAATTACTATAAGTAATTTTATTTGAAAAAACTAAATAAATGTTTATCATAATAAATGAATAAGTTATTAGGTCATTTTGAAAAGATAGTGAATTTTGTGAAAATTTAGGAAAACTAATGCAAAACCACATAAAATAGTAAAATTAGTGTGTTAGAGACAAATTATAAGTATATTAATTACAATGGCTCTGTTCTCCATTGCTTAAAATAAGCAGATTTTAGTTTATTATAAGCTCTAAGTTGTTTTTGAACTGCTCTCAATTACTTACTGCTTTTAGATTAAAATAAGCTGAAAAAAGCAAATTTTTAGAAGTTACCTATAAGCTATAAGTGCTTTTTTAAACTGCTTTTGCTTATTGATGCTATTGAACTAAAAAAGTGTTAGAATCATGTTTTTAAAACAACTTTTTTAAAAGCTCTTTTTCCAATTGCTTAAAAAGAGCACAAGCAAGGTAGAACAAGGCCTATAACTAATTTTATTTGGAAAAACTAAAATATATGTATATCATAATAAATGAAAAAGTTATGAGGTAACATAAGACACTAGTAATTTTGTGAAAACTTAGTGAAACTAATGTACATAAGATAGCAAAATTAGCGAGTTTAAAGACAAATTATAAGTATATTTATAATTAATAAATAATTTTGTTTGAGAAAACTGAAATAAATGTTTTTAATAGAAAAATAAGTCATGGGTTATTTAGAGAAACTAGTGAATTTTGTGAACCAAGAGAAACTTTGTAAGTATATTTATAATTATTGTAGGTAATTTTATTTGGAAAAATTAAAATAAGTGTATATCATAACAAATAAATAAGTTATAGGGTCCTTTCAATAGTAAATTAATATTATCAAATAACTAGTCAAAAACCCGTGCTATGCATAGAGTTGGAATTTGCGATGAAATAATGTGCATATATAATATTCTATCTTTTAAATAAAAATATTATATAATTCAAAATACATAGACCATATTCTATTTTTTATTTGTTTTTTAAATGTGGTTTGAACCCTGAATATATATCCTAATAAAAGTTGTTTTTACCATTGAGTTTAAACCAATATAAGATGTTCAAATGATTCTTTAGGCATCCTAAAAATGGCAAAAATAATATTAAATAAAAAGAGGTAAAAGAATTAAATGAAAAATTAAATATTAAAAGAATAATTGTAGTATAAGTTAAATTTGTAATTCATATCCCTCTCAAATTAAAACTTCCTCTTCTTCTCACCTGCCTCCCTTCCCCTTTCCCCCCCTTCCCCTCTTTTCTCACACCTCGGACTCCCCCATTCTCTCCCAGAAAGAAAAAAAAAAAAAAAAAGAAAGTCTTTTCTACATATCCATGCCCTCGTCCTACATAAAAAAAAGAACCCACTTTCTTACACACCCCCGATGTCTCCCTTCCTCTTTCCCTAATAACTCGCCCACGTCCCCTTCCCCCTCCTTCCCCCCTCTCTCTCCCCCAAAGAACCCCCATTTTTCCCATACACCCTAGCCCCTTCCCCTCTCCAACTCCCCTCTCCCACCCCCCTCCCCCCTTAAAAAAACCCATCTTCCCTCCCCTCTCCCACACCCCCTAAAAGAAACTTTCTTCTATGTACCCCTAAAAAAATACGTAATGAACATATAATCCTCCTATAAATTCTTGCAAACGAATTTTGACCAAGAGGGTCACCAAAAAAAAAAAAAAAAAACCTTTCTCCCACACTATATGCGGTCTAGATAACATCACATTAGTGTATATATTGTGATGAAGCAAATTTGATATCACATAAAATATTTTAGAATCAAATTAATTAGAAAAAAACCTTAAAATTTTAAGTTAGATTCATTTGTTCTTTGAGGTTTACAATAATTAATTATCTCCAGATTTACTATATGCAATTCAACAATCAATTACTTCTCTTAGCCGCCACCCCCTCCCCCTCACCTTCTTTTCTTCCTATATGCAAAGAAAAAGAAACTAAAGTATCATTAAAAAAAATAAGACTACATATTATTCTCTGCCAAGGAAAAAACAAGAAGCTCCATTCCTCAGATTGATTCAAAGCATCATCTTCAACTTCTTCAATTTTCTTACTACAAAACCCTTTACTAAAAAAAATCATAAGTTATTATCCTCAATAAAATTATTAAATTAACCAAACAAAATAAAATTATTCTTGTTAAACCCAACCTCCTCCTACCCATTACTTTTCCTCCATTTCTCTATCCTCTCATCTCCTCCAACCATTCCCCTCCTCTGCCCCTACCAAAATTTTAAAAAAAATAAAAAATAAAGTTCTTTTCTTTATATACAAAGAAATTAATGTATCACGGAAAAATAAGAATAAACTTATACTCATTCTTGTCCCTCTAAAAAAAAAAAAAAAGATTATTCCTCCTCTACGTGTCTTGGATCTAAGACATCATCTTCAACTTCTTCAATTTTTTTATTCGGTGATTGGAGAGGAAAATACTTAGTTACATGTGTAATTTTCTTGCAAGATCTTTCTATAGGTAAATTTTATGGCTTATCTAGTGGTTGAATGGAAAAGAAGCATAAATAAATTGGTTAAAAAAAGTTACGTATCCCACTAAAATAGACAATGAGATAGATTATGAGTGATTAGTGATTGGAGGTATAGACGTTTAAAATATAAAATAAAATATAATAGAGTTTAAATAATATTTATAAAAAACTAAATTTTAGAAAATTTAGGATGTCCATTAAAAAAAGTAGAAAAATTAGTATACTCTAAACCTAATGGTTAAATTAGCCAAAAAAAAAATAAAAAATTCATTTGTACAAGAATGGATAAAAAATGGCGAAAGAAAATTAGAAGATTATAGCGAACTTAACAAATCATATATCAAAATAAAAAAAAAAAGTACTTTTTAAAAAAAATCTCAAACTTAGGCATATTATAACAATAATGACATGAGGAAAAAAAATTGAAATGATGAGACTCTTACCTGAAATTTTTACATGGATAAGAAAAACAAAGAATTAAATTATGAACAATTTTAAAGCAAGAAAATAAAATTAAAAAAGAAGAGAATTTTTTAATTAAAAGTGTACAACTCCCTTGAATCAAAGAAAGAAACAAAATTGAAACTTGGTAGGTAATGTAGATTCTTATATATGCAAGCCGCAATCTATCTAAAGTATTTAGATACTGATAGAGGATGCTATTCGAATTTTGGATACCCAACAAATTTGAATCCAGTTTGTTCAAAATCAAATTAGACTTCATCTATGGAGTTCGATTTCATCTTGAAACTTAAGAAAACCAAAACTATTACGGAAAGACACAAAGAATACTTTTAAGAATTAATTACCTTTGAATCTTGGGTCAAACATTACAGAAAATAGAATCCAAACACACAACCCTCGACAATGCAAATAAATTCCAATTCCAAATTATATTACAAACACATATGTTTAAAAGAAATTATTAAGTTATAGTAAACAAAATTAAAAGAAAGAAACTCAAGAAGGGGAGGAATTTTTTCTTCTTAAGTTGTTTTGCTTGAAATTCTATTTACCAAACCATTATTTCACTTGCGAGCCTTCACCAAATAAGAAATTAGTATCCTAGAGTTTTATCTCATAAAAATAATTAAAATGATAAAATTAACATACAGAAAATTAATACTTAATCTAGAAAATGAAATAAATTAATTATTAAAGAACTTATTCACTAATAAGAAGAGGATGAATGGTGTTTTTTCTCCAAAACTTCATGTATTAGTACACATCTTATCAAATGAGACCTCTAGCAATTCAAGATGACGGGAAAAATCGCACTAATTTTGGTAAGATAATATCTACTTATTTAAACTCAAAAACTGAAGAATCGTGATTCCTTCTGGATATAAATTAAAATATCATTTCCTCACTAGAAAGAGATGAACTGGAGAAAGATTACATTTTCCTCCTGGGGCGCCTCCTTACCTTTCTCAACTTTTTTTTACTTTCCACGGGAGAAGAAACCAATTCAAACAGGAAAAAAGTTCATACCATTAATGGATTGCATACAAGTAATAGAAAATTTGAGTCCATATGACAAAATTAAAACAAATAAAAAATTAAGTACCTATTAATAATAATCATTAACACGAAAAAAAATATGCAAGTAATAACAAAGAATTAGTTAGTAAAACTAACAATTGCACAAAGAAAATAAAGACTGAAAACAATCTCCATTATTCATAATCTAATCAAAACTTTATGGACCATTAGCAAGTTATACGAATTGATTAGTCAGAACAGAAAATATAAATATATAAAGCTAAATGAAATTCAAAAATCGGGAATTACCCTTTTAATTCTCTTTTGCGCTGCTCTTTACGGAAGCATTGGTAGGGTTCATAACTTTGCCTCCTTTTGTAGTCTTTATTATAGCCTCTCAAGTTTCTTCCTCTGTCAATGGACCAAAACAAAGTAGTTATTAAGATTATTTATTTCACAAAGAAAAGAAAGTAAATTAAAAAGGAGAAGAACAATTGAAATACAAAGAGTTCTTTAAGAGGAAGAGATAGAAAATGAGAAGAAGAAAAAGAGAATAGATTGAACAACAATAGTAAAGTTGGCTTTTGAACGTGAGTGTTTGATGGTTTTATGGAGTTGGAAGCTAATCTATTGTGATGAGTTGAGTGATTAGTTGAAAGATAATCATTTTTAGAGTTTAAATTTGAACTGAATTTTATAACTTTACATACATAATTAGCACATAGCTATAATCATGGTGATCAAATCACCACCAAATCATAGCAAAATTTAAAACATATATTTAAATTTTTATTTAATTTATTAGACTAAAACTCTCTCAACCAATCATATGAGACGGGACTAACACATTTGAGGGACTCATGTTCCAGCATCTGAACTATGCATTATTATCTGCTTTTGTGGAGAGGTGTCAGCCAGACACGAACAGTTTCCACATGCCTTGGGGATAGATGACAGTTTTCTTGCATGATGTGGAGCTGATTCTGCGCGTACCTGCTTACGGTAACGTTGTTTGGATGTTGGTCACTGCTTGAGTAATATCTTTCACTGTCTGCATTTGTTTATTTATTAGTTATTGTCCTTTATTGTTTAACATCATAAATATGATGTTTTTTTTTTAGGCATGGATATTCTTGTAGTTTCTTATGTTTGCCCCTGCGGTGAGACCGGGAGTAAAGTTGTACAAGCCATATATCCAAAGGTTTACAATGTTGGGCCACAAATCGGAGCACAAATTAGTCGACCTCCGCATTCGTTTAGACATGATGACTTCCAACGAGGTCAAGTGGACTTCGTATAGGCCTGAGGAGATAAAGGATGTTTGAGTTTCTACATGGCATAGGATACTTGCATACTTCGACTGTGTTGAGCTGTATATGCCTGACAAAGTTATCCGATAGTTTGGGTGGGTTCAATGCATTCCAGCACACCCTATTCGCCCTCAGGAGCACCGCAGGCCACAAACAATAGGAGTACCAAGTCAAGAATGTGTTTATCGAGGCATTGTGGCTGGAGGCACCTTCACATCTGCTGACGGAGACATGGACCAGTGTCCTTGCTGTACTACCCTCTCGTTATACAGACGACTACATGGCATGGTTTCTCCACCGCACTCACCCGAGGATACAGAATCCTAAAGGGCTCCCCACATGGTGTTTAATCGCCGATTGCAACTCCTATTTCCAAAGATGTTCTCCTGGACATGATTACTCGGGAGGTTGACCGAGACGATGCTGATTCAGATACGAAGATCGAAAGAATATCCAACATGCTTAGGAAGTATTACCAACCTCGCTCTTATATTGTTGTTTTTTGTATCTGCTTCACTATGTTAGTGTAGAAATTTTTGTATGAATGACAATTACGGTTTCTTCATTTACTAGTTTTTATTATTGTACAAATTGTTTAATTTGAATATATATGTGCAACTATTGTTGAAAAATGTTTCAATTTGGATAACTCTAAACCTTATAGTTGAAAAAGAGAATAGAATATCATATTAAACCTTATAACTTTACTGCACAGAAAAAATAGGACGTCCAAAATAGAAATCGGTCGACCGATTTGAAAATCAAACGACCGAATCCAAAAAGCGGATGTCCGAAAACACAAAGAAAGAATAAAAAACCGGCAGCGATTAATAAGAGTTCAAACCCAAGATAATCGGACGCTCAAACCGGTCAGCCGATTTTTAAAATCGAAAGTCCGATTTTAAGAAACGGTTGACCGAGAATACTTTGAATTAATATCATAGATTTTCCCTCAATAACCATACAAACCCGAGAAAATCAGTGGATCATACCTTTTAGAATCGGTGGACCAGTTGTTTTTAAAAAATGTTCATCACATATGGGTGCAGTAATTGCTGCTATAATTAGTAATAAAAGGTAGAAAAATTACAAATGACTAGCAAACCTCGCGTTCCAATCGGCAATCCTTTTATAATAACCCTCTACCCACGTACTGACTAGATCACCATGGTGATGAACCCATTGCACGTGTAAAAGGGGAATTGGGCATCCTTAATTCATTTGGAGCTACATAAGACAATTAAAATATGTTAATTAACCAGATCCAAAGTGAAAAATATGTTATTCCACAAAAGCAATTACTACCTTATATCAATTTACACTTACTTGAATAAAGTGTTATTGTTCTGTCAAGAGACCAATAACTAATGTACCTTCTGGATGATCCAAATACAATTCCAATTCAAAAACCATTCGTCTACGTACCTCTGACCATTGATGTTAATCACCAAACACAAAATCTGCCACAACTCGATAACCACAATTTCCATCACCGATCACGTTCTTCCAATTCTCAATGAAAGGATAAATGAGAGTAGGGAAAGAATCTGTATAAGGGAATGTGGAACATAGAGATTGATCTATAATAGAAGATAAACTACTTTGTCCACGGCTACGCCCTCTACCCCTACCCCTAGGAGCTCGTGGCGGTCTTCTTCTTCCATGGGAATTCGAACCAAAACCCGAACCTAACCTAAATCCAGAGCCAGAACCTGTACTGAAAACCACTTGACTTTTGTATCTTTCTATGAGCAATTGACACGTGCTCCCAATACGACTTGTCTTTTTTTGCCCTTTCGTGACTGCAACCTCAGGAGGGGATGTCAATGTCATACACGGATCTTCGGGCAAAACTGGACTTAATACCCCTTTCACAAGAGGACGCATCTCTCTAACTTTGGATATGGGTCCTGTACTTATCTGATGCAAGACGTCGGTTAGAGAATGCATTTCAGAATCCATATCCATGTCCTTCTCCTACGTTGAAGGATGAAAACCGCCAATTTCTAGTGTCCTCTAAAAAGCCTCAATATCAACCAACTAGACAGGGAACATGTGGTCGAACTGTGTAATCAATTCGCAAGAACAGGGGAGGCCGTGTGATGTCCTCATATAGTGGCCACACTTATTTTTGGGATCATCAATTATCTTTGCAGCTCTCTTTATCTCAACCCATATCTTCTTCAAGGCCAAGTGACTTGATTTTATTACTTATATTCCTCAATATCGAATTACTCTTCGCATTAAACTTTTCTTTAGTCCGAGAATTCTCCAATGAGCTCTTAATGTCAGCTATTTGACTTTGAATGAGTGAGTCAATATTCAGGAACACAGTGTCCAAATCACCATGGCATGCTGAAAGCCATAGTTTCAAGACTGAATGTTCACTTTCAGCATGGTTAGTGGTGTCCACCCCAAAATGCATTACCCGACCTGTCCAAACTCTCACGAATTTATGAGCAAGAGGATTCAACCAAGTAGTGAACAAATAATGTAAGAAGTCCGACCTTTTTCGCCACTTCATCTACAGAACGTCCAATTTCCTTAGGTATTCCTGCTCATCCATTTCATTCAACAATTTACACCATGAGCCATTTATAAACCGTGATGTCACTTCTTCATCTTTTATCAACTTGGTTAATTTGGTCAATACGTTCTGATCGATGTGCCTTCTGCATAGTATATAGTATGATGTACTAAACACCTTGTCGATCACAGGTATTAAACCGCTTTCGCTGTCTGTAATAATTACATTTGGTTCATAAGCATTAAGATCTTGTTGACTCTCTGTTGTCATTGCACATGAAAAGTATAGATGTTTAATCTGTTGAAGGACCCATCTATAAGTCGTAGCCTGCTCATTCCGCATGAAAGCAGTGGTCAAAGTGAAATTCTTACCAGTCGGAGTCATCCCTACGACTCCTAACAGTGGCATATTGTACCTCTATTAAAAACATAGAGTAAATATAACATATTTAGAAAGGGAACTATACATACAACCCACTAAACCCTAAACCAAGTAAATATATCCTATTTGATTCAAATACTCATTAAATATTAATAAGAAAACAAAGTTAAACACTAGCGTACAGTATAAAACCCTAAACAGTAAACACTAAGAATTTAAACCCTAAACCCTAATCCTATTAATAATATAACATAAATAATCAATTTGCAAATTACAATGAAATCTACACTTAATATAAAAAATAGAGATAACTTACTTGTTTGTTTTATATTCGTATCCATTAAAAGTATATATGGCCATGTTCTTATCATTTGAATTGATGTGGGGTGAGCAACAACAATGTTACTAAGTACGTTGCTATCGTCACAGTGTCTATAGAAGACCGTGTAACCCCGTTGAGCACTTATGCAAAGAATTTCTTCAACCGTGTTTCGCCCCTGCATTCTATTCCTCTTAATCTTGGCAATGATGTTGTACATTTTTTGGGCACTACATAAATCATGAAAATCATATTATTAGACAAACTCACATTTATAATATAAACAGGAGACATTAAAAGTAATGCGACATACCTTACGGCACAACCCACATTTTGTTCTCAGAAAAATCGTAAGATATTACGTAGAGGTACGTGACTCTTCCTAAATTGATCAGTCTGTATCAGCTACTCCTCCGTTAGTTTTGCAGCCTGAACGTGACCGTGATTATACACACTTAATACATGGTTGTGCCTCCCATCATGTACGAACAACTGCCAATTTTCAGACATGGCCAGTTGCTCGTCTTTTAATTTGAAGGGACAATCACACATTTTAGTCCCGTAAGGACCCCGCCTTTTTACTTGAACTTGTTCTTCTTCATCGTCAACTCTAGGCTTCATTCTCAGTTTATTTGTACCTACAAGCTCGCAATCCAATGTAATGTACGGAACAATTAAAATATGAACACATTTCATATTAAAAATAAAATTATAAAATAATGTGATGAACAAAAATTTAATATACTAATTCAAAAAAAGAAATAAAAAGAAAACCCTTTACCAAATTTCGCCCAGAAAGGTGAAATGCAGCCAAGAGTTTCGCCCATCTGGGCGAAAGATCCTGAAAGCTTTCGCTTGAATGAGCGAAACTCTTGCTTGCATTTCGCCGTTCTGGGCGAATGTATACTAAGTGCCGAAAAAATTCTACTTTTCTTACTTCAAAATCAAAATTTTCTTACACGAAATCTTCAAAATGATCCATATCTACCTCCAATCCAAGTTCAATGTTACAGATTTCAGTTTTAAAGTAGAGAGAAATTGTGTAGAGAGAGAAAGAGGAGGGAAAATAATGAATTTTTTCACAATATAGATATAGATTCCCGAGTTGGGTTTATCAACCCCCAATCTTAATTCCTTTGAAGCCTTTTGTATGGCAAACTTAATTTTTTTTTTCTTTTTTTGGTTTTTTTTATGTTATATTTGTGTTAAATATTTTTAGAAAATGTGTTTTGATAATTTAACTCCTCTTATAATTTCTATAAGCAATGTACCTATTTTTATATCTAGGAGTGTCTATTTTCTTAACTAGATGTGCCTATTTATATAACTAAAGGTGTCTCTCCCTGTTTTATGTTTTTCAGGTAATATTTTTTTGTATATGTAGATGATTTTTCTAAGTTAAATTATTTTATTTTAGTGGCTCTTTTTGTATTTTTACATTTAATGGATATTGTAATATGGTGGGAATATGTTTCGTGATACTTTAACACAACATCAAGCTTCTATAATTAGGGGTGCCTTATTTCATGCCGGTGAGTGCTTATTTTATGAACTGAGAGTGCCTTCATTATTCTATATTGTTCAATATGTGGAATTTTTCTATATTTTTGGTGATTTTTGTGTTTTCCAATATCGTCATATTTGTGTAACGAAGGATTCCTATTTTTTATGAACTGAGAGTGCCTAGTTTTATAGATAAGAGTGCCTGTAATATATATATATATATAACATGCAAGATCAATCAATTTAAGCAGAGTGCCTAGTTTTATAAGTGGGAGTGTCCAGTCTTATAGCTAAGAGTGCGTACTTTTATAACTATGTGTGCCTACTCTTTTAGAACGTGCAAGATCAGTCACCTTTTAAGTAGTGAAAAGTATTTTTATCTGTGAGTGCCTAGTTTTATGAATTGAGAATGCCTATTTAATGAACTGAGAGTGTCTAATTTTATAGTTAAGAGTGCCTATAACATATATATATATATATATAACATGCAAGATCAATCAATTTAAGCAAAGTGCCTAATTTTATAATTGGGAGTGCCTAGTTTTTTATAGCTAAGAGTGCCTACTTTTATAACTGTGCTTGCCTACTCTTTTAGAACATGTAACATCAGTCACCAGTTGGGTTTGTTAATTTATATTATTACATTTTATGGTCATTTTTGTGTTTTTGGAGGAGATATGTATTGCAATATAGTTGATAGCGTTTCATGATGCTTTAACTCGTCTTGCAAAGTCTGTTACCACGGGTGCCTATTTTTGTAACTGTGAGTGTCTATTTTTTTACTGCGAGTGCAAAATTTTATAACTGTGTATGCCTTCATATTCTGTGCTTTGGAAGATAAAACATAAGTACAAGAATGATTAAGAAGTAAGATTGGAGAATGTAATTTTCATTTCATTTCCAAATATTATATAGATAATACAAGAACAAGAAATTAGACTTTGTTTTCCTTGTAAAATTTTGATGCTGAAAGTTCTACAGGTTCTCTTTGGGTATTGATCTCAGACACAATAATTGTGTATATGTACTTGGCCCTAAGTCTTGTAACTATACTTGGGTCTTTCTTTGTTCCCATCAACAGCGCATTCCAGGTACGATTATGTTGTCCCTTGTACATTTCCGTGTGCCCTATACAAAAGACTCCACAATCTACGTAGTTTTTTACTTTCTTGCCATGGCATCTTGTTGACTTGCACCATGTACTTTATCACATCAGTGTGTTTGTGAACATTCCAACATTCTTTTCTTTATAGTATGCGAGTGCTTTTTCTGTCAATCACAAGAAAACATGTATGTTAGATTTTTTTAACAAGATATTCATATATAATTCATTGAAATGCATGATAAAGTTACAAAGAATGTTGGGATGTCTGCGTATTTCATCTGTTGAGTCACAATTTTTGTCACTAGCCTGTTGTCAATTATTTGTACTTGGCTTCTAATTGAATTCATGACAACGAGGTAGTATAAGTGCTCTGATGCCACCATAGGGAAGATGAACTATATTTTGAATAAAAATTAGAACAGTACAACAATACTAATATACAAAGGAAGATTCATAGTGTAATTATTGAGATTGCTTACAAGTTTAGCATCTTGGCTATAAACATTGCTGATATTGCAAGTGTCAAGCTCACTGTTGAGTCTATCTGCGAAGTTTGTGAAGCGCACTTCATAGTCCAGCGGTTTACTGTAAGCTCCCAACAAAGGCAACGTTAGCACATGTTGGAAAAAGAATTGGTGAGGGTTAAGTAGTGTTGCATATTGTTGTGCTGTAAATAGATTAGAGAAAAGATGATCGAAGCAAGGAAAGTTACAAAGACGTTTTGGGAGGAGGGGGAATATGATTTTTCTGGGCTTATTATCATTCATTTATTTGATTGAGTGATTCAGATTATATGCCCAAACTTCAAAGTATTGTGTTCAACTTGCTGATCTTTCGTCATTAATCTTGCATCAGCCCTTGAAATATTGCATGTTTCGTTCAGGTAGAACATGTTGTCACTGAAAAAAGAATAAAATTAAAAATCATAAGGTGCAATGTTTTATATAAGAGTGCCTACTTTTATTACTGTCTGTGCCTAATTTTATAACTAAGAGTGCCTACTTTTATAACTAAGAGTGCTAGTTTTATAACTAGAAATGCCTACTTTTATAACTGAAAGTGCCTACTTCTGTAACTGATAGTGCCTATTTCTGTAACGGTATATGCCTACTTTTATACCTGAAAGTATCTACTTTTAAAACTAAGGGTGCCTAATATTTATTACTAAGAGTGGTAATTTCATAACTGGAAGTGCCTACTTTTATAACTGAAAGTGCCTATTCTTACAATTGAGAGAGCTTACTTTTAAAACTAAGAGTATCTACTTTTATGATTAGGAATGCCTACCTTTATAAATAAGTATGCTTCGTTTTATAATTATGGGTACCTAATTTTATAATTAAAAGGGTCTATTTTATATAATATGCAAGATGGAATTACAAAACAGTGTATGA
The DNA here is from genome assembly GCA_028651295.1 of Catharanthus roseus. NCBI lineage: Eukaryota > Viridiplantae > Streptophyta > Magnoliopsida > Gentianales > Apocynaceae > Catharanthus > Catharanthus roseus. Next base: position 3,594,631 of record JAPQWS010000048.1, on the reverse strand, counting down.
ATCAAAAGATATAAGATAATAGTTACATGCTTGAAATTTGTCGTTCAGGCATGTCATCAAGAAATGAATAGTCAGTTAAGAGCATTTCTTTTGTGGACAGCTGGATTTGATCCTTATTTTGCTCTGTCCAGAAGGGTGATCTCAAATTACTCGGGACTTTTCGTTTTCTATGTAAAGGGCTGGGCCTAACAGTAGTCTCCTTAGTGAAGTCCCCATCATCTTCTACAAGGGCACTGTGGTGGGAAGGAGAGGGTGAAAATGTTATAGTTTTTTTATTACTATTTATTAATTGAGGACATTTACCTGTCAATATCATCATCTTCAGTTCGATCTAGTTTTTCTCTTTTTCTTCTACTTGTTGTTATAGTTCTTGTTGTTATTGCTCCTGTTGTTGTTGTCCTTGTTGTTCAACTTGTGCAATATTTTTCAAAATGTTCATTACGTTTGCAACAAGTTCTTCAGTTTCCAAGTCTGCATACAAACTGTCTTTGCTTGGTACCTCCTGTGTTAGTGTGTCATCGTCCAATCTAAGATCAAAACTTGGCATTGTTTTGTCTTTTTAGTCCCTTTGCCTTGATCATGTCGTTCTTAAATTCTTCATATGCATTTAACGAATTAGCACTCTCGAAGAATTTGTCTTCTTGGCATTCAGTTTGTGGATTGGACGATGAAACAGCAGTATTCTCTTGGTCATTGCGCTTTTGTTTTTTTGTTTGGATGACTGAGAGCAGCCCAGTTCATATCTTTTTGAAGAGTCTAGTGATTTCAATGTTTTGTCTTTTTAGCTTTTCAATCATTTCAAAAAAGGTTAGTGCGTTTTTACCCAAACCTATCATTCTCAACGCCTTTTCAAAAATCTCCTACAGAGTCAGTAATTTTGCAATTATGAGTACCAGGTTTTATTTCTAGGACTGCCTATGATATATAACATGCAACATCAGTCATTCTAATCAGAGTGTCTACTTTTATAACTGTGTATGCCCACTCTTTTAGAACATGCAACATCAGTCATTCTAATCAGAGTGCCTAGTTTTATAATTGGGAGTGCCTAGTTTTATAGCTAAGAGTGCCTAATTTTATAATGGTGTGTACCTACTCTTTTATGAACATGCAAGATCAGTCCCCTTAAGCAGTGAAAAGTTTTTTTATATGTGAGTGCCTAGTTTTATGACCTGCGAGTGTCTATTTTATGAACTGAGCATGCCTACTTTTATAACTGTATGTGCTTATAATATATCACATGCAACATCAGTCATTCTAATTAGAATGCCTAGTTTTATAACTTGAAGAACCTAGTTTTATAGCTAAGAGTGCCTACTTTTATAATGGTGTGTACCTACTCTTTTATGAACATGCAAGATCAGTCACCTAAAGCAGTGAAAAGTTTTTTTTTATATGTGAGTGCCTAGTTTTATGAACTGAGAGTGTCTATTTTATGAACTGAGCGTGCCTATTTTTATAACAGTATGTGCTTATAATTTATCATATGCAATATCAGTCATTCTAATCAGAATGCCTAGTTTATAACTTGAAGTACCTAGTTTTATAGCTAAGGGTGCCTACTTTTATAAGTGTGTGTGTTTTTTTATGAACATGCAAGATCAGTCACCTTAAGTAGTGGAAGTCTTTTTATATATGAGTGCTTAGTTTTATGAATTGAAGTGCCTATTTTATGAATTGAGAGTGCCTATTTTTATAACTATGTGTGCGTATAATATATCACATGCAACATCAGTCATTCTAATCAGAATGCCTAGTTTTATAACTTGGAGTGCCTAGGTTTATATCTAAGAGTGCCAACTTTTATAACTATGTATGCCTACTTCTTTTATGAACATATAAGATCAATCACCTTAAGTAGTGAAAAGTTTTTTTATATGTGAGTGCCTAGTTTTATGAACTGAGAAATACCTATTTTATGAAATAAGAGTGCCTATTTTTATAACTGTGTGTGCCTATAATATATCACATGCAACTTCCGTCATTTTAATCAGAGTGCCTAGTTTTATAACTTGGAGCGACTAGTTTTATAGCTAAGAGTGCTTACTTTTATATCTGTGTTTTTCTACTCTTTTATTAACACACAAGATCAGTCACCATAAGCAGTGGGAAGTTTTTTTTTATACGTGAGTGTCTAGTTTAATGAATTCAGAGTACCTATTTTATGAACTGAGAGTGCCTACTTTTATTATTGTGTGTGCCTATAATATATCACATGCAACATCATTCATTTTTTAATCAACGTGCCAAGTTTTATAACATGGAGTGTCTAGTTTTATAGCTAAGAGTGCCTACTTTTATAATTGTGTGCGCCTACTCATTTATGAACAAAGAAGAGATCAAGCAGATTATATACTTTTGTATTATTATTATTATGGATATTTGGTGGTAGCAACAGAGCTAAGGCAAGTGGGTTTAATGGACATTCTTCATAAGCTTTTTGTTCCTTAACCACCTTCAAGCGCTCAAGGACCCTTCCTAGTCCAAAACCTCCTACTGTAATCTCATTTGTCTGCCTTTGCAAAATAGCAGCATTATCCCACCAACTTACTACTGGGATTGTTCGATTTCCTTCCAACTTAAACTTTACCCTATCTAGTTAGGAGAGCTGCATTATGTAAATTTACAGTGAGTTAGTAATGATATAATATTAAATCAACAATGGCTAATATATCATAATAAGACTTACCATTAAGAAAGTGATAGGTCCGATAAAGTATGTCTTGTTTGAGGATTCTTTTGAAATGTTTGACACTTGTCTATCAATCTCTCAAGTGTGTATCTGTTCCAGTTGTAGTTTCGAATGTCATTGCTCTCAGTTAGTGTCTTGAGCAAGTTGTGACGTATTTTTTTTTTATGTAGTGTGATGGATAAGACTCGTGATGGAAAATAGGAGGAATCCTCTTTTGAAGTAGTTTCCCGCGTCTTGACTATCAATTAGTCTCTTCTGCACATATATCATAAATGGGACTTGCATATTTATCATTCATCTCCTTTATGATTGCGATGTGTTTTGTTGTTTCCACAGCCTGCTTATTGTTCCCATCCACTACTTTCGTTCCGTGTGGAATTATACTTATAATCTGAATGCTGAAACTTTTCAGAAGATGCATTGCAAGTCTTTTTAGCACTCTGGTGCAATTCAAGGATAGCAAAGGATCCCAATCCTATATCTCTTACAGCTGTTTTTTACTCTTCAATAAGGCTTTAAAAACAACATGTACTGCGGATGGTGCATATTTGTTTTAAGCAATGGGAATTTCTTCTCAAATACATTGTCTTCTTCTTCATTATCTGATTCTTCTTCAAGACGATTTCTTTTCCCACTGGTTTTTTGTTCTTTTGTTGTCTTGGCTTTTTTGTTGCTTGTTCTTTTTCTCTTTTTCTTTCGCCCTTGGTCGTTTAAGCTTGTTCAATATGCCTACATGCTCATTCTTTTGTGATGATATCTTATTCTTTGATTCTAATTTCTTCTTTGGGGTTAACCTGTGTTACAAAATAATGTTAAAAATCTTATATATACAAGAGTTGATGTGAATGTACTGTTTTGTGCATATATTACCTCTTAACTGCATCTACGAATGTCTCATTGTCAGCTGACACAAGATGTCTTTATTTTGTTCTCAATTCTGAATTCTGTTCATTGTTAGAAGACACTTTCAAAAGTTAGTATCCATAGAGATGCATACATTTATATGTGAGAGTGCCTACTTTTATAAGTGGAGGTGTCAAGTTGTACAACTGAGGGTGCCTATTTTTATAACTGAAAGTTCCTACTTATATCACTATGTGTGCATGCTTTTATAACTGGGAGTGCCTACTTTTAAAACTGAAAGTGCCTACTTTTATAATTAAGAGTGCCTACTCCTAAAACTGTGTGCCTACTTTTATAATTGAAAGTACCTAATTACATAACTATATGTGCCTAGTTTTATAACTGAGAGTGATTAGCTTATAACTCAAAGTGCCTACTTTTATAACTGAAATTGCCTGTTTTATAGATGAAATATCTACTTTGTAACTGAAAGTGCCTACTTTAATAGTTGAGAGTGTCTAGTTTATAACTGAAAGTGTCTACTTTTATAGCTGAAAGTGCCTATTCCTATAACCATACAAGTGCCTACTCCTATAACTGAAAGTGCTTACTTTTATAAATGAAAGTGCCTACTTTTATACTTTAGAGTGCCTACTTTCATAATTAAAAGTGTCTACTCTAATAACTGAAAGTGCCTATTCCTATAACCATGTGTTTTAAAACTGAAACTATCTAATTATATAACCATGTGTTCCTTCTTTTATAATTGAGAGTACCTAGTGTTTATACTAGCAGTGCTTAATATACTATCTGGAAGTACATATTCTAATAACTGAAAGTGCCTACTTATAGAACTAAGACTGCCTACACCTAAAACTAAAAATGTCTAGTTATACAACTATGTGTGCCTTCTTTTATAACTGACAGTGCCTAGTTTTTATATCTAGAAATGCCTACTCTTAAAACTTCTATTATAAACTAAAAGTGTTTTTGTATTAGCAGGAAAACATTTGAAATTCACAAGTGAAAGTGCTATAACTAGCAGTGCCTAGTATACTAACTGGAAGTGCCGGTTCATACAGGGAGGAACGGTTATTTTGAAAGAGTGTTAAAATTTCACAAATACAAACATGCTACATTGAATTAATAATAATATTACAAACAAATCGATAGACCATAAAACACAAAAAATATGTATTTCGAAGTTCATAACACGAAAATAAAGTACAAAAAACACAGAATAATGATTTCAAACAAAAATATATGAATAAAAATGGTGTAAACTACTTTGTTGTAGTATTATTATTAAAAACTATAGTTTCCAAGTTGATTTGAATAGTTTGTAAAATTAAATTTTACCTGCTCTCACTATTGTTGTTTGAAGAAGTTATTTTTTATGATTATTTTTCATGAAGATGTACGAAATAACCTAGAATCGTAGCGAAAGAAAGAAAATCGACGAAATTGGATTTAAATTTTGATGAAAAATGGATTGAAAATCACGGTAAAAATTGCCTAGAGAGTGAAAGTACATGAAGATCTTTTATAAGGAAGGAAAGGTTTGGTGAAGATGATGTGTGTATTCTAGGCGCAGCGATGAGAATAAAATTTGTTTATTGACCAATTTCTAGTACTAATTAAACTACGTAAGTTTAAAACTATAACAACTCATTACTATATAACAATTCATTATTATTATTATTATTATTTAGTTATGCCAAAAGTCTTTAAAATGATAATATTTTTTTATTATAGTAAAAGTTAATAATTCATTTAACCTAAGGCCTTCTTAGGTAATTCAAAAAAGTAAAAAACTAAAAAGTAAATCATTCATGATCTCTTTCACACTCTTATAATAGGGTAGAGATAGAGATTGGGTAGAAGTATAAGAAGAGTTTTCTAACAACTTTTGTTCCAAGTTTTGTCTCCTAAGGTATTATTGCAAGTTTGTAATTGATATTTGACATCATATGTCAACTTTCCCAGAAAAACTAGTTAGGTGACTGCATGGTCAAACTTGTAAGATACTAATCGCACCTTCTCTTAAATGCGACAAATAATATTATGAAATAAAAAGATAAAAAAAGAAACCACTGAAATTAGCATTCAAAACTACTACTATAAGATCTCACCGAACAACATTTCCAAGAATTTTGTAAACAATAAACTTCCCAGAACAAGCAAAAAGGTTCAAGAATTTCTGAAAGAGAGTAATCTCAAGATGGACATTTACAGACTGAAAACATAATTTTTTTTCATTGATTTGAAAGAATGTTAACATTTCCGATACAGGCGCGAACGAAATTTTCAAGTTCAAACCTGCTAGCTCCTAACACGAAGGTTATTATAACAAGACTATCATATCAAGGGAAAAAGATTGCATTTCTTTAAAGTGAAAACCTGTGCAGTTTGTCATTGTACAATACTGAAATTAGAACGTAGTTACGGGCAAAAATTTTCCTCATTTTACAACACCACACAAAACTCTCACCTTAATAACCATGTTCAAAGTTTGCAAATACGGGTGAGAGCATTTTGTTTACAGCCAAATGTTCAGCGTGACCACTCGCATTTGATATTAGTCGCTACCTGCAGATATTATGCAAGCTTTTAGTACATATGTCTATGACTGAGTGTGCAACAATGCCAGAGTGGAGTTATATGCCGAGAATTTTAAGCATATGAACAAGCTATATTACATAAATAAGCACCTTCTTCTCTAGATACATCATCTGTATTGGTCAAGTTAGCAGTTGCGTTGCCACAAGCATCTTGAACTGTTACATCTTTTGATAATGAAGCAGGCGGAACATCAACATCCTTTGTTGTTGGCAGCTGATGTCATGAGAAAAAATAGCTCAAAAAATTGGAACATTAAGAAAATGGAAGTTCAATGGGAGAAAAACCAATGGCGCAATTAGAAGTTCTGAAAGCAAAAAGCACAAATTTCAACATAGGAAGCTAAAAACAAGAAATTAAAGGGAGGGAGGGTGGGGGGGAGAGAGAGAAGGGAAAGAACACAAGAACATATTCATTTTGGAAGGAGAAATTCTCATTTAAATTAGAAATATGAATAAGTGCTGTCCAAAAAAATTATCAAAATAGCACATAAGTGAGAATCGGGACATCTGAAAAATTCCGTTAGATATTATTATTGGTAATGTCAAGAATAGGGGCAAGACAAACCTCAGCAGATGTCTGGCTCAATGAGTTGCTTGCAATGGCATTCTGACCTATATTTGAATTCTTATCCTGCGGCCGGATATCATGGATGAACACTGGAGATGTTCTTCTTAAAGGTTCTGCATGAGTTCCCATTCTTGATGCATTCAAATTCAGAGTTGAACTTAGAGGAGCTTGTCTCATCAAAGGAACCAAGGGAGTTCTCGGGACAGACATTGGAAATCCCTGACTAGGATGCCCAAAAACCGGAAGGTTTGATCCAGCCATTCCTTGGAAATTACTGGACCCAGAAATAGGAGAAGGAAACTGTGATCCTTGCATTGGGGGTACTGGGAAAATAGGATATCGCGGGGATCCTGAATTCATGTCCAACATTCCCATCCCGAAACCCATTCCCATTCCACTACTCATGGGTGCAAAATGTGGCATATGAGCACCATGCATGTGTTGCAATCCTGTCGGGAACATCATTGGTGGCATACACAAGCCAGCCCCCATAGACATAATCTGAAGAGACGAGATACACTGTTATTTTAATTGTTCGATGATAATATGTATCCCTGAAAACAGAAGTGCAAAATCAAAACAAAAGATTATCTTTCCAAAGAACTTCTCTAATAGTAAAAGAACCAGATATCATGTTAGGGCAAAAGACCATTTACTATGCATTAGTTTGCCATGCCATTTCTACGGGAAGAAACAAAATGATATTTTTCATAGAGGAATCAATGTACTCTAACACGTAGTAAGTGTAGGAGCATATATAACCCTCCAAGTACCTCAGAGGGCTCAACTTAGGTTTTGGCTATTTATGAAAGGACAGATATGCCGAGTGGTGATTTCTAACAATCCTTCTTAAGCAGCCTGTCCTCATGATGTCAAAACTATCAAAAAGAAAGTTAAACTATGTCCATTGCTATAATTAACAAATTTACCAAAATCAATTTCTACTTACCTGAACTTGAAGTTGAAGTGTCTTCAAATACTCAATGGCTTCATCAAGCATCGAAGCCTTGTCTGCCTGGTAATCAAGATGCACAAGTCACAAATCAGAAATGAGAAACGAAGAGGGGAAGTTCAGAAGCCAAACAATTCACTATGGAAGAGAACCAGAAGCTTGGTTTCACCAAACACCACACACAACTAACATCTGTAAGTTACATAATTTCCTCTTCACATTAAAGTCTTCAAGTTACTTATATGATATCCATATCCCACGGTGATTAGACAAGATAAGGAAAGTCATATATTTGCATAATTATTTTTCAAGAAACAAGGTATTTTTGTACTTAGGCTAAATTCAAGTTCTTAGTAGATTCTTTTCTTTCACACAACTAGGAACTTAACCTGGGTGGAAAAGCATACAAATTAGTAAGATATAAAGAATTAGAACACACTATTACCTTATTGCAATTGGGTATAAGCTCTTGTAATGCACGCATCTTTTCGTTGATCCGATCCCGTCGTCTCTGTTTGCAAACATCTCTTATGAGAATAAAAAGTAGGAAAATTAATGATACTTTAGATGGCTTTACTCACCCTCTCAGAAAGATTGTGCACTTCTGCAGCTCGACTTCTCTTTGAACCAGAACCACCTCTAGCAGGAGTTGGTTTTTTAATACCCACAGATTCTTCCTCAATGTCCTACATTTAAGGTAATTGAATCTGATTAAACAATCAAGAGAAAATGAGGAAATAATCACTAAGAGATTAGTCATTAGACGTTACTTCACTTCGGGATTCAGACTCCTCATTATCACGATGTTTCCTCTTTGAGTTATGTGTCTGATCCTGTGAATTTCTCTCAGCGCTGTTGCCAGAACATACGGAAGAAGCAGCAACAACTGGCTCAACAGATTTCTCACCATCAGTCAAACCCTTACTTGTGCTAGAACCAAATACTTGGCATGGGTAATTATCATTCTTGATTGAATCCTCCCGGCAGAGAGCATCATATTGTTCAGCAGGACATGCCTCCTCTAGTGGCTTAACACTTGACGGTCTTGAATCAATCTTAGAATTGGCCAAATGAGGCTGATTATGGAATTCATTTTCTTTTCTTGAATTACTTGATGGTTCAATCAGAGCAGATTTCATTGGAATTCTGCTACTTGTAGCAGGGACCTTCTCCTCTTTTACCATCTTTTCTATGCCTGCTGAACATGAAGCAGTCAACCCATCAGTCTTCTGAAGATTACCTCTGAATAAAGCGGCAGGTCTTGAAAAGTGGGAGAAGTTCAACAAATGGGATCCATTATTAGATGACCCTTCATTTTTCTTCCCCGCCTTCATGCTCACAAAACCGCCTGCTGACAGTTGACCTTGAACTGAATCCCCAAATGATATCTCTTGATTATGGCTGGCCGAGTTCATAGCGGCATTTGAAATTGATCCTAAAGACGGAACAGATATTTGTCCTTGCTGTGACAAATATGGATTTAATAAGCCAGTTCTAGAAGAACAAATCTTTGATGCATTCCTTATATCTGTACTCACACCATGATGCCGAGGAGCATTGTGGGGATGCCCAACCAATTGGCTTTTATCCATTGATCCAAAACTGTTACGTGTTGATGGCTCATTTCCCGTCACACCAGAGATTTCAGGTAAGAGCTCAGAGCAGAGATCTTCTCTAAAACCATCATCCACAGGATAATTTAACCATGGCACCATATCATCATCTTGATTCAAACGGATCTCTCCTGATGGCACAGATGGTACAGCATCTTCCAAGACAGTCTCAACAGACCCAAACTTTCCAAACTTAGAGCTGCTAACATTTCCTATGTACTTATCTCGAACTGCCGGCATCTGCGACAGAATACTATTAAAACTAGGGCTCTTCTTAGCCCTGTTGGACTGACCTTGCATCATAACCTGACCATTTTCCCATACTAGCTCAACAAGATCGTTATCGGGGCTGCATATACATCCGCCAAACTATTATTTCATAAAGGAAAATGCAAGGAAAATGAAAAACACAAAAACCTAGAGAAATAACCTCTAATACTTCAATCACAAATCTTGACTGTCTAATTGCTTTAGCTCAATGCAGAAAAGCATGCTACAATTTCCCTTTCTCAAAAAGTTACTCAATCATAGAATACATAAAAGATGCAAAATCGGAACAAAAAACAGAAATCCCTCATGAATGATGTTGAAATAGGACTAAAATTTACTCACACAGAAGATAGATCAGTAGGAGATGCTGTTTTCTGTTGGGAAGCTTCAAGCTTTCCTCTAGCCATTCTCAAGAACTCAGAAAGGGGCATGGTGGACTTTTGCAGCAAACTTTTGCAATGGAGAATGCTGAATGCCCTTCAAACACTCAATCTTGTGCTTTATTGAGAAAACTTTAGGAAACACAATATCTGAATCCAATTTACATTGGAAGAGCCCAAACCGACCTTAATACTTATCACCTAAAAAACAAACTAGAGGACATCAAGGAGTGAAATGACATCACTGCCGCAAGAAAATTTTCCAGATGAATACAAAAATATAAAAGTATTTACATTTTTTGCTTACATACATGTGTTTAATAGTGATGTCTCCAGAAACAGCAAATAAAAATATAATTAATCAGTCAAAGGAATTCTTTAATAGAAAGATAACCTACCAAATAAACCAACAAATTGAACTTCTTTATATTAAAAATTCTATCTTTTTTATCAAATTCAATCATTAGAAGATAAACCACCTGAGATTTCCGAAACTAATCAGCAACCTACCAATCTTTAAGGCTTGAAAGAAAGAGATAAAAACCTCAACAAAAGAAAACCCACCTCTTGAAAACCAATTAAAGCTCCCACAAACCATGCTTCAGTACCACAACTCTTCACAAGCCAAATAACTAGTCCTGTGAAAATGATTCAAAAGATTGTCATAATCTCAACGGGATGTCTCAATCTTGAAAGATTTCCTTTTCAACTGTGGGTTAGGGCCAAAAGTTCTTGAACCCACCAATATTTTGTAATTCACATGCTCTTACATAGCTTCCCAAAAAGTACAATCTTTACAACCCACTTGGTTTTGAGCTCCAAGAAAAAAAGAAATGTACTTCTTGAATACTTAAAACGTAAATATCAAATAATATATGAGTGGATATAGAGAGAGAGAGAGAGAGAGAGAGAGAGAGAGAGAGAGAGAGAGAAGGAGAAGATTTATAAGCTCGTAGAAGACGGCGAAAGGCTTGGGAATCTTGAAGGTGGCCGAGGGAAGAAATACAAAAACAGAGTGAAGAGCAGCAAAGAAAGGAGAGTATAGTTGGCAACAATTCGTAGAAATTGAAAAGGAAAAAGCTTTTGTATACAAATACAAACATTGGCATTTTAACCATAGTTAGGAAAAAAGTACATTTAAACCATAGTTGAATTTGTCCTTTTAACAAACATTGAAATTTGTAGTAGTGGCAACTAATGGTTTGATTGTTTCCACTTATTTTGGATTGTATTCTCTGTATTCTAACGTGATGTTTCAATTTTTCTTTTTTCTTTTTAATGAGAAAAAATGATGTTTCTTTCAATAGATTTTTATATATTATTTCAATGTAGGACTTACCTTTATATGTCTATATTAGACTTTGATAAAAATCCAAAACGTTGATTGACTTAACATTTAGTGAAAATTTTGCATCGAATTTTGAAATAAAATTCAATCCAAATTAATCTTTCAATTTTTATATTTTGGTGTGTTTGTCAAATACATCTTTCAATATACTCTTTAATATATTTTTTTAAAATTTAAAATTTATCTTTTATTTTATAGATTTATTTATAAACTACTATAAGAAGAGTGTAGAATATATTAGAAGATGTACTAGACAATCTTGAGTACTTATTCCTTATTTGAATAGAAAAGACACTTCCAATTAAAAGTTGAGAACTCTTATATAATACAATATATTATTCTCTCTTTTAAACAGGGTTACTTATCTCCCTTTAATTTATTTTGATTGTGCTTAAATTGATTATTATAAAATACTATTTCTTATATGTAACTTCCACAAATTGTGAGGAAATTCTATTATATATGACCTCATTCCATAATAGAATTTTCTTAAATTTTGTGCCTTTTGTATTAAAAAATAATAATAATAACATTAACTTTGAATATTTTAAGTCAAATTTCTACTTTGATATTTTTCTATTTGAATCTTTACTTTGATTTAAGCATATTTGTTTTTTCTTAAAAAAAAAAAAGAAAGAATTGAGACTACCTCTCCACCCATCTTTTGATTGAGTATCTGATATGATATTCTAGTTTATATTATCTCATTATAACTTTTGTTATAAGATTTAAGAATCAACCACATGCAAATGCATCAAATTGAGCAAGGAAATGAGCCAATTATTTGTGCTTGTCTTGGAAAATGTAGACAAAAGAAGAGTGAATGTTCTCAAGGGAAATAAAGATAGGAAACAACAAAGCTCCTCAAAAGCAGCCCAAATAGCCAAAATAATCTTCTTCTTAATTTAATTCATTTTAAGCATCATATCCCAGTTTCTTGGAGAGCTAATTTCCACCCATAATATTTCCTTTTGTGTCAAATTAAAATTCTCCAAAAATCAAAATTCCTTTTTTTTTTTTTTTGAAACATATATATGAAATACACATGCAGTACATGAAATTTGATTTAATTTGTTAAGGCTAACAAAACCTTAGCAATTATATTAATACCTAATATATATATATATATATATAGTTGGTGCGGATGTTGATGCAAAGGAGTTTGTGGTTTACCAGAAAATGTGAAATGTTTCAAAGTCTTTTTTTTTGAAAGGGTTTCAAAGTCTTTTGTTCAGCCAATTTGAAAGATAAGATACATTGGACCATGTCTGTGTTCTATGTATTTGAAATTTTTATGTCATCATTATTTTTCTTTCTTTATCTTTCTCTTATTTATGAATATTATTATGTGGTTTTTAATATATTATCCTCTTTGATTTGATCACCAGTAACGAATGCAACCTTCCATCAAAGAAAATAAAATATATGATATACATATACGTACAATTAATAATGTGTTTCCAAAAAATATACATATATTTATCTAATAATATTGTGTGTCTACATCATTTTATGTGGGAGTGTGATGTTTTCCTTTTCTCTCCCTTTTGTTCTTCAATTATTTTAGGATTTGAAAATTAGGTTTGATTGATTAATTTATGTATAGTCATTGACTTGTTCATCATAGCTTTAGATAATTCTGCTTTTTCCTCATTGCTGGAAAGACTTTTTCAACCTTTATTCAATAAGATGTAAAACATTGTAGAGAAACAGTTTTTGTGTTCTTTTCCTTTTTTAATTCTTCTTATACTCTGGAGATTAAATTCTCATTTTTTTTAATATCCAGGCAAAAATCAAATATATATATTAAACTATTAATAATTCATAAAAAAAATTAAACTATTAATATTATATATGAATAGAAAATTTCCCCAAAACGATACATTATCGATCAATTTTATATATAGCTCGTAATTAAGAAGACATTATATTTCATAAGCCACATTTTGTCCAATTTTTAGAGTTGAAAACAAGCAAAAATATTAAAACAAAAATAGACTTATTAATATTTGATGATTTTCATAACTTATGTACATTTCACACATTCCACGTACCATAAATGAAGATATATATATATATATATATTGTGTATAACACGTTGGAGAATAAGTTAAACATGAAGATGGAAAGTGTAAATAGTTTTTTTTAGGAGTGTAATTAAATAGTTGATAATGTTTGAAAATCAATAAATAAATTTTTTTGAGGAAGAAAATTAATAAATAAAATTACTAATTCTAATTAATTAATTAATAGTAGTTTGAGACAATTAAAAGCTCATATAGGTAACAAATTGTATATAACTAAGTAGCTATTACTAAAAGTGTATTGATTTTGATGAGTTTTATATTCCAACTTTTATATATTTTACTGTTTAGGAAGTATAATTAAAGCTGCAATCATTTTCTTCAAAGTGAGTTCATCATAATTAAGAAATAAATAAACAAATACACTTATATAAAAGCTGATTAAACGGTCATAACTACCCTTTTATTAAATATAAAATAGTATTAAGCTAAGCACACTTAACTAGTCAGCACTAGCTTTCTGCAAACACAATAATTTAATTAGAATAGATTATGGACAAACCATATCTATGCTTTTGCTTTCTAATATACTTGTTGCCTCTAAAGTAATTATTTATATGATTACTTACTTAAGAATGGATAATTATATTTAATTAGCAAACTAATGTCTTCAAAGTTTTGTAACTTTTGCAATATCCTTACACAGGTTTTTTCTTTATCCAACCAATTTTTAAAAAATGGGTATTAAATCGCTCCAGATTTTTTTTTAATCCAGAAGTGGTCCTAACGCATAATCATTGTGCATTATCACTTGAGATAACGCACAATGGTTGTGCCTTATCCGTAATAACCGGCTTATGCCGCATTAAGAAGCATGTTTAACGACGTGTCGATAATGTGGCGATGATGTGGCGCTGAGTTGTTGATAACGCACAGTCATTGTGCGTTATCAGTCATAATAACGCATGTCCATTGTGCATTATAATTAGTGATAACGCACAATGACCGTGCGTTATCACATTATAAACCCTAAACCCAACTGGAGCTGCCTCCTTTCTGCTTTTGCTTTCTTCTTCCTCCTTATTTCTTCTTTCTTCTTTCTTATTTCCTCCCCGAAAAATTTTCCTCCGCCTCCGCTGCTTGGTAAGTTCTTTTCCTCTTCCTTTTATTTTCTTTCTTCTTCGTATACTTTGTCTTCTCTCCTTCTAATACTTTTGTATTTTATTTCGAAATTTACAGTTAAAATTTAGTTAATTTTTGAAATTCAAGTTTGAATCGGTGAGACTTTCCTTGGAGTACGAAGGTTGTTAGAGATTTAGAGGGGAAAATGATAGACTAGAGCTTATCGGTACAACGGTACATTTTTAATTTTCGGTAAGTTTTTAGTTATTTAAATTATTTGGTGTATTATTTATTAATTTTAATTATTGTTTGTTTGGGTTTTTTAATTGTTGTTTGTGAATCATTTTTATGAATTTTATTCGTTAATTTGAATTAATTTATTTTTGTGAAAGTGGGGTTTGAGTTTATGTTTAAATTTATTGTTATTAATAAATTTGTGCAAATTTGATAATTTTATGTATATAATTGTTTTTTGTATTGCAAAAATGATCTTAGGGTGATGAATTTATTTGGATAATTAGAGTTTTTTTTTCCTTTACTTTATGATTATTTGAATTTTTTTATTTATTTAGATAATTATTTTGCATCTTTCTTATAATTTTTTTAGTAGAAAAGATGGGAACTTGGAATTTGGGTTTTTTTCTCTTCTCTCTCTCTTTTTTTTTTTTTTTTTTGGGTAATTAATAGAACCAAAACTTTGAAATTTAGGGTTTAGTAATTAATACTTTTATTTAAACTCTAAAACCCTAATATTGAATTTACCAAGTAGTAAAATACTTAGTTATAAAATATAGCATAAATAACCCTAAAAACTCTAAAATCTTAATATTTTAAACATTAAACCTTAAAACTCTAAATTTTGTAACAGTAAACCCTAAAAACCCTAAAATCTTAATATTTTAAACATTAAACCGTAAAACTCTAAATTTTGTAACAGTAAACCCTAAAATCTTAATATTTTAAACATTAAACCGTAAAACTCTAAACTCCAAAACAGTAAATCCTAAAAATGATATTTTAAACATTAAACCGTAAAACTCTAAAATTTTTAACAGTAAACCCTAAAATCTCTAAAATCTTAACAATTTAAACATTAAAAAATAAAACTCTAAACTTTGTAACAGTAAAACCTAATAACCCTAAAATTGATATTTTAAACATTAAACCGTAAAACTCTAAACTTCAAAACAGTAAACCCTAAAAACCCTAAAATGATATTTTAAACATTAAACCATAAAACTCTACATTTTATAACAGTAAACCCTAAAAACTCTAAAATCTTAACAATTTAAACATTAAACCGTAAAACTCTAAACTTGGTAACTGTAAACCATAATAATACAAAAATCTTAATATTATTGATAATTAACCGTAAATTATAAAAACCCTAAAAACACTAAACTTGATATGTTAAAAATCATACAAACCTTAAAACCCTAAAATAATTGTACCATAAACAACACACCTTAAAGAGTTTGGAATTATAATTTATTTAAAAATTTTTAACTTTAATTTATAGATATTGATCGTACTCAAACTATAAATAATGTAGAGGGAAGAAGTCCCAGCACGTGCATCCGGGTCCCATAATCCCTGATGTTTTGACAAGACAACACGAGCACCAGTCTGGGTTGATATGGAGTGGGAACCACGAGACGTGTTTCACTGATCTTCAGTGTAGGTGTTTCGAGCGCAATCTATTCCAGTGTAACAGTACAGCTCCCCGTAGGTTGGTAGAGCTTATTGACAGAACTGATTTGAGGGGAGTGTTCAGATGTGGCTACATTGGGCTGGACCATGCTCTTATTACCGCATTAGTTGAGTGGTGGAGACCGGAGACTCACACATTTCACTTGACTTGTGGTGAAGTCACAACAACCCTCCAAGATGTGCAGAAATTATGGGGTTTAGGGATAGAGGGTTTGGCCGTGACCGGTACCAGTTGGAGTGTACACCAGAAACAGTATTGAATTTAGCTGATTGAGAGACTTCTTGGTGTACGGTTGTCTCTTAGCCACTTTTTTTGTTACAAGGTGAAGAAGAAACCTTTGGAAGCTTGGATTCTGAGAGCGTTTACCAGTTCAGAGACCGATGATGATCTTATCTTGCGCGTTTATTTTTTTACTCCTTGGCGGACGTATGCTTCCCGACTTCTCAGGAAATTTGGTTCATGTGCGCTACCTCAGTTTATTAGAGGATATTGATGCTATCAGGACATATAACTGGGGTAGTTGCGTACTTGGATTTTTTTATAGGCAGTTGTACACGGCAGCTTTGGGAAGTGCACAATAGATAGGGGGAGCCTTAGTCTTAGTACAGATTTTAGCGTGGTCACGTATACCTATATTGCGTCTCAGCTGATGATGGATGTTCAAGCCGACCCTCTTGCTCCTCTTGGTGCTATATGGTGCACATCTTTTGACTGCAGCCAACTGCCTACGCATACCCTCTTTACATACAGGGACCAGTTATATTTCATGCCATTTGATTAGGTTCGCTTTAAAATATTTTGTATTATTTGTAAATAAAGAAAAAAATTTTTAAGCACTTAGATTTTTATTGATTTTGAATTTTGACTTCACAGTTTGTATGGCTCCCTTATCATGACCGTGGTCTGGTTCCATCTGACCTGTGGCGGATAGAGGTCCCACTCATCTGTCATGAGATAGTGGAGTATCACTATCCCGGGAGTGTGATTCGTTAATTTGCACGGGCTCAACATATACCAGATGCATGTGATACACGTATTGACCTACATCGGATCTAGCTTAGAAGGAATTACCACACTTACTGGGGGACACAACATGCTAGCCATCTAGAGGTCTGGTATCAGTGGCGACTGCACGTTAGGGATGGCCCTGCCTTGGCTGTTGAGGTCTTATCATACCCCAGTGACGAGTACATAAGATGGTATCGGGAATCACAGAAATCTAGCTAATCGTGATACCCGTTCATTGGATACTAGCCTGCTGGGATTGATAGACGGATGATGGTACATTCTATAAATCAATTTTTCATTTTTTTTTTTTAAATATTCTTATGCATTTCATTTATTTATGTTGACTTCTAACGGTTTAATTTTTTTATTTATTTATTTTTGTTTAGACTTCCATGTTGTAGAAGGTGGATAATATGGCTTCAGTAGTGATACAGGAACCACCTTCATCTCCTTCGTAGATGGTTGTTTTTGCGAAGAAAGTGCAGACGATCATTCGGAGGTGCATGGTATCTATTGGCGGCACTTTGGGCTACACTCCATCACATCACGATATCCAACAGACATTCCTAGTACAGCCGTCGCATCGCCATCCCCGGAAGCACGTACCGGACCGGGGTGCTCATGGAGTTAAAAGGGGCGCTCGTAGACAGCCTGGTCGTGGAGCAAGAGGTGGACGCCCTCCTGTCCCTTTTTTTCTCGACAGACCCGAACAGGTGGATCCCGGACACGTCGAGATGGAGAGAAGGTGAGAGATCTGGACAAGTGGAGAGAGGTGACAGATCTGGTGGTGGATACCCTCCTATTGACTCATTTGACAGCCCAAACTTAGATATACCATCTTTTAATTTGGGGTTGACGCAACCTTTCCAGTCACTTCCAGGTGGATCAAGGACATTCCGGAAACCTCCCCCTCCCGGTTTAGGGTTTGCCCCATTTCAGTCACCAGCCGGTACATCTTTAGGGTTTTCATTGTTTCGTGCACCTCCTCCTCCGGGCACAGCCGGTTCATCTACACCGCATCAGCCTATATCGCAAGCATCTTCATCTAATGACGAAGAGCGGGCGGATGACACGGATAATGTATAACGTCTTGGATTCGGACATCGTGTTGGGAAAAGGACAATGAGGTTCAAGCCGTTCGACCGACCGACCATAGTTGTATTTAGTATTTTGTAGTTTTCATTTTCTATTATATGTAAATTAAATTTCAATATAGAGAGTATACAGTTTTATGTATATTATTCATTATTTTGTTTTATGTATATTATTGATTATTTTGTTTCAAGTATATTATTGATTATTTTGTTCAAGTATATTATTGATTATTTTGTTTTATTATATTATTTAATAATATGATATTTTTTGTAATAAAAGTATTCTTACTACTTATGCTTAAAATAAGTTAAATATTATATATACAGTCTTTTTAAAAAAATTATATAATTATAAGTTTTGAAAAAAATGTAAAAAAATTTTCATTTAAAAAAAAATAAAAAACTGACGTGGCAGATAATGCACGACCAGTGTGCATTATTGCTTTGTCATAACGCACACTCGTCGCGCATTATCCGCCACATCAGCGGATTACGGGGTGGGAGCTAATTAGATGATAAAACACAAATGATAACGCACAACCATTGTGCGTTATGGCCACTTCAGAATTAAAAAAAAAAACTTGGGCCGATTTAGTACCCATTTTTTAAAAATGGGCTGGATAAAGAAAAAAACCCCTTACACATTATGGCTCTGACAAAAGAGTAAGTTCATCTATTAACAAGTGATACATGTATAACATAACTTCTGCACTCAGGATCGTATATAACATTTTCTATAATATCTCCTATAACATTTCTTTTTATAATATGTTTTTTCTTTTAAGATTTACCTTTTTCCTTTAGAGTTTATCTTTTATTTTGGTATATTTTATTAATAAAATATATCAAATTAGGAATGTTACAAAGAGTGTTACAATAAATATTATAGACGATCCAAACTGTAATTTCTGAGTATGTTTTTACATTTCTCTCCATTCATATTTTTAAAAAAAAAAGTTATATATTATTTATATTAAGAGAAATAGTATGAGTTATATCGGCAGAATATTGTTTTATTTATTTATTTATTTATTTTTTCTGAAGGAAAGAAGAATATTGTTATATAACATCATAATGTAATGTAATACTAATTGATGGGCTAAATATATAGTTGTCCGACCATTTTTCAGAATAATATTGATCTTATCTCAATATAGGGCACACCAAGCTTGACTTTAAAAGATCATGTACTTCTTTTAATCCTTCAAACAACTTAATTGCACTTTAAAAGACAAAAATGGTTTACCCCCTATAGCTACAAAATTAATACTCAAACTCTACCACTATATTAATATGTACTAGTACTACTAAGTCTTAACTTGAATTGATTTTTAATTTAAGAAGAATGTGTATTTTGTATTTGGAATTGGCAAAAAATAAATTGATTGTCAGAAGATACATATGGTTTCTAAAGTAAGAAAATGAAAGAATTTTTATTTTGAAATCAATCTGAGTTGAATCTAATAAATCAAAATATTTAATATTTTCTCCCCCTACTCTCAGTCAGATAGTTTGTAACATCTTCTGTAATACTTTCTGTCAAATTTTTAACGTGGAGTATTATTTTATTTTAAGACCTACGAAACAAAAAAAAAAAACCCTAAACAAAAAGTTTACTCTTAAAGGAAAAAAATATTATAAAAGGAATATTACATGAAATGTTATAGAGA
Source organism: Catharanthus roseus (assembly GCA_028651295.1). Classification (NCBI taxonomy): domain Eukaryota; kingdom Viridiplantae; phylum Streptophyta; class Magnoliopsida; order Gentianales; family Apocynaceae; genus Catharanthus; species Catharanthus roseus. The sequence continues at coordinate 3,574,715 of JAPQWS010000048.1, read as the reverse complement.
ATGTTATAAAATATCCTAAGTGCCCTTCTCCTCCTTCCCACCTCCAAAATATTTCCTTTTATAATATATCTTTCCTTTAGGGTTTATACTTTCTTTTTAAGTTTATTTTTTATTTGATAGGTTTTATTTATAAAAGATATCAAATTATGAATATTACCCAGAGTATTCTTGTAAAAAAAATTAGAATAGTCTTTTTTCGATCGTCTTTAACTTCTTAATAGTGTTATAAGAGAAGTTAAAGATGATGGGAAAAAAGAGCATTTTAATTTTTTTTTGCGGAACACTTTCTATAACATTTCTAATTTGGTATATTTTATTAATAACACATATCAAATAAAAACAAATCCTAAGGAGAAAATATAAACCCTAAAAAAATATTGTAAAAGGAAATGTTTTGAGAGTGGGAGGAGTAGGGAGGGAAGGTGAGGAAAGAAAGAATATTAAAGATTTTGATTTATACAATTAAGGTAAATAGATATAAATAATTATTGATTAATACATAATTTTTATAGGTAATTTAATGAGATTTTTATTATATTTAAATTATCAAATAAAGTATAAATGTATCTGTATTAATGTGTACCATAAGAATAACAAAACCCAAATATATGTAAATATATATATATATATATTTGAATGTGGAATTATTTTGCTCAACAGCAAGATAAGGAAAACGGAGAGCTGGCTAGATTTGCACGACTAATTGAAAAGCAAATGTAATAGGACCTACTATAAAACATATAATTGCGATGATTAGTTCTTTTAATTTAATAAAAAATTTTGATTTCGAGTTTTAAAAATGCAATTATATTTGGGAAAGAACCTTATCATTTTGGAGTCTTACTTGGTACCCAAAAAAAAAAAAAAAGAAAAAAGAAATCTCTCGTTCATAGGGCTTTCACTAGACTGTCCGATGCCCATGTGAAGGATGTAAATCGTAGTGATTCATCGGTTCTACAGATTAGAGGCCAGAAACTATTGCGTACAAAAACCACCTCCTCCATTGGAGATGTTGAAATTCCGACACTGCCGCTGTCAGAATTCCCACATTGGAGTCTTACTTAACTGAAATAAGATTAATTTAAGTAGAATACTTTTTCTTTTTCTTTTTTTTACTTGTCATATTGTGTTAATTTTGTATTTTCTTTTACTCGTCACATTGTGGTTCTAAAATAATATTTAATAAATTTTTTCATATTATAAAAATTTCAAACTCTTTTTATTCTTCTAATATGAAAACTGGTATAAATAATAATGAGAGGAAAAAATTTGAAGAATATTCTAGTCCACATAAAAAAAAATATAAAATTATGTATTTTCTTAAATAGTGAGATGTTTAATGTAATAAGTAAAAAACTAAGGGATTATAATTTAAAAATGCTTTCATACATACAAATTCATTAAGATATCTAACGGTTTGGAAAAAAATCACTTATTTAGTCCCTAAAGTTTAGTCGTTGACACGTTATAGTTTCAAAAGTTTTTTTTTTCCAGTGTCATCTCTAAACTATTTACAGTCAGCCATTAAAGTACTTTTGCCGTCACATGACATCTAACGTCCGTTAAAAAGGTAACGAGCTCCTATTTAATCGTTAAAGCTTAGGTCCTATTTAATCCTTAAAGTTTAGGTCTCAACATAATATGATCCTAAAAGTTTAATTTCCATCATTATGGTCCTTAAACAATTTACAAAAATTAATAAAATCCTTTTGCCGTCAAACACTTGACTTCTATTAAAAAAAAAAAAGAACAATGCAACATGCAAGGTAACATGAAGGGTAAACTGAGCATTATAAGTCATTCCTTCCAAACAAAACACATCTAACACTTGGTTTCGGAGAAATAAAAGCTTCTCCCTCTCCAAAAACTGCCCCTCATGTGTGTTTCTTTTAAACAAAATGACTTATAAAATGTATTTTATCCTTTAGATTACCTTGTATTAGTAACCAGTGTGATTTTTTTTACGGAAGTGAAGTGTTTGACAATAAACATATTTTATTGAATTTGTTGTAAATTATTTAGGGATCATATTATGTCAAACTCTAAATTTTAGAGACTAAATAAAAGTTTGTGTCATTTTTTCAACGGAGTTAGATGTGTGACAGTAAAAAAAATTTTAATGCCTGACTGAAAATAATTTAAAGATGATATTGATGAAGACGATAACGTCCAGATTTTAAATACTATATTAAAGAATGCTATTTTTTTAATAATTTGAAAAGAAAAGGAAAAGGGAGGAAAGTACTAGGGACGAGTACATCTAATGGAGGGATTTGGTGTACACTTGGACCCTCTATGGAGCAAGAAAGTGATATGATACATGCCGTAATATCCACCACACAAACAAGAGAATCCAGACATTTTGGAGTTCATGATCACCGTCCGTCCGTCCGTTAATCGTCCTCTCCTCACCATCAATCAACATTACATAGATACATATGATATGGATGGGAATTGTGGTGATGTGTGTCAGTCAGGTGGTGTGGGAGTTCACGTGCTATGATATATGCATTCCTCGTGACATGTTTGTTTCTCTGTCCTTACCGCGGAACTTGAGTCTCCACTTCACCTCCTCTCCTCTCCTCTCTTCACATGAATGAATGATCTTCATCCCTCCCACCCCCACCGCCTCTTCAACTGGATTGGTCACCTTTCGTTCTCAATTTCCTTTTTCATTTCATATTACATAATTGATTATCAAACATAACATAATAAATCAAAATTTTCTAAAAAATATCCAACTTATCATATATTAAAATAATAATATCATTCATTACAAAAATTAAACTAATTAAAAATTTTTATCAAGGATATTATTGTCTTTATATATAATAATAAACAAGAAATAAACTTGCAAAAATTATATTGTACGAAGATTTTAAAATTTTTACTGCATAATTATTATTTTTTGATATTTTTTTATTGAAATTAGTAGTATTGATTAATAAGTTATAAACAAATAAACAATGAGGATGTATTTGTAATTTATATAAAATAGATAGATGAAATTGTAATTTGGACAAACCTCAAAAAGGAAAATATAATTAACCCCCTCCCCCTCCCTACCCCTCACCTTTTTATTTTTAACGTGGTTAGACTTTATTTTGAAATGTTATTACTTGTATTATTTTTTAAAGTTTTAATTCGTTTGATTTGTAGCGTGTATATTATTGTTTTGTGTTTAATAAGCTTGTTGAAAATATATACCTAATTTCCCGCTTAAGTCCCTAATTCTTCGATAGGGATGGAGTTAGATTCCATCCCCCAATTACGAGGATGAGTTGGGGGTGATGATTAATTAGTGGAGGTTAGTTAGGAATATAAATGATTTTCATACACAAGTACGAATATGAGTTGTGGATAGGAACTAGGCAAGGGAGGTGGAGATACCCAATCCCCAGTCATTTCCATTGTTATCCTTACTCAGGATAGAATGCGACTTAAGTAAATAATGGAGGGGTAGTTTAGGAAAATTAAAAGTCATCCAAATTATATTATGTGCAAGACACGTGTGATCTTTTGGATGATTTGTAGCATTTTATGGTGGCAGGACACTTTTTAAAACAAGATTTTATTTCATCGATTAAAAAATTAATAATAAAATGCGACTTAAGTTAATAATATAGAGACATTTTTAAGGAATTTTCCTTTTAATAACCTAATTTGAAAGTTTGTATCATGTGTAATTCATGTGATAAAATATACGAATTATATCGTAAAATTATTAAATTGTTATACATGCGATGGCGAGAATAAGTTAAACATATAAAAAGATAAAATAAAAGTTTGTAATTATAAAAAAATAAAAATAATGTAGTTATATATAGTCAATTTTTCTATTTTTAAATTACGATTCAAATATACCTAAGGGTTCGTTCCAAAAAATAAATATCCTTGTACTTTTAATCAGTTTGTGTACATAAAATTTCAATTTTTATAATTAACTACTTAAATAAGAGTTCCGTCAATAAAATAAATTTTTAATTTTGACAATTAAGTGCTTATATTTTATTTTGAAATTTTGTGTAAATGTCTCATCTTCATAGTGATTTTTGAGCAGTAAAATAATAATTCAAGTGATATAAGCACTTTTTATGAAGGCAAAAATTCTAAATTCGAATCACAGCCTCTCTTAAATGTATTAAAAAAAAAAAAAAATTGTGGTCCTTGGTCAGTTGGTGTTCACTTCAGTCCTCCCCCATCGGCCCCTTTTATTTGTCGGCCAAAACCTGACCACTTCTTTTGTTCTTGTGTACGAGGATATAATATATAGAAGAATCAACATCACCTTACCTCACCTCCCCTCCCCTCTCCTCCTAAATGTCCAAACATCAGATTCTCACCGTTTCTTGATCAAGGATACCAATGCCATGCCAGTACCTTTAATAAAACAAAAATTTATTTTTAAAAATCTATTTTCATTTATATATATATGAGTAATTATTGATCAAGATCGTTTATCAGATATTATCTTTTAGTATAATTTTTAATACATATTTTTTAAAAATAATTATGTTAATATAAATCCTGTACAATAAAGAATAAATTATAATCTTTAAAAAAATTATTTTGTAAAGAAAGTTAAAGAAAATATATTTAAAGTGTATAAAAGAAAATGTAGGAGAGATCCACAGTGAATTGCTAAGCTTTGTATTATGTTATCGCAGCTGATGCAGTATGAAGGTGGCACCACATACTAATTCATTAGAATTTAAACCCTGCAATTAGAAGTGACCTTCAATATTACTTACTCCACCTCTCAAAATCAATGGGAAAATCGTCCTTGCAAATACTATGTCATATAGATATTGAATTGGCTATTTTTTCCACTTTTTTTAATTTTCAAATTATCCGTAATATTTTTTTATAAAAAGTCTGTAACATTTTTAATATATTATTTTATTAATAAAATATATCAAATAAAAATAAAATTTTATATTATAACGAAATGTGATGGGTGAGGATAATATTACAATAGAGAGAATAGGCTATACATTTTTCCCCAAAAATAAAGAAAGATGTGTGCTTAAGCTCTAAACTCTTTTTTTCTATTTTTTTTTTTTTTCCTGGAACGTGAAATCCCTAAAATCATACAAAGGTTTAAAAAGCAAAATCATACTGCAGAAAAAGATGGGGAGTCATAGGTTTCAGAAAACAGAACATTGACACCTAGTAAGAGTGTCCATTTTGCTGAGGTCTGAGGACAGTACACACATGAGCTGGTTCAAAAGTCATTCAGAGAGAGAGAGAGAGAGAGAGAGAGAGAGAGAGAGAGAGAGTAAAAGCATAAGAACAACCTGAAAACATGGAGAAGAGTGACACATATCATTAGTATACTTCAGAAAAGAGAAACTATAACAGATGATGAACAGACAAAACCATGGTTTTCATAGTAGTTATATGGGAAAACAAGGCGGTATTCATCACGAGATACCATTCAAAGAACATAAACAAAGAATTGCTAATGCTGATGCTGATGCGGCTGCAGAGGAGATATGGGAGTTGACAGAGGATATTGTAGATTATTCAGGTGAGCCCCCAACAGCTCCAATGGACCTGTGCCCACTGTCTGTCATCCCTTTAAATTTATTTTTCTTAACATAAGGAAACTCACAACAACTATCGAAGGTGCTCACCGGATTAATCTGGTCCGCGGTAAGTCACATCTGCCAAATTCACTGTGACAAGCTCATTCCCTCCGTGTAATAATAGCTCGCACAAGTCACACTAAACAAACTCTATACGACCAACTTATGTGGATGTAGACACAGATGTTTCAACTCTCATAATACATCTTGCTGTCTATAATAATCGAAAATCATACGAGAAGCTAAGTCACACAAAATAACTTTTGTACGATAAATTCATCCCGTGTAATAATCTACAAATTACATAAAAAAGTTAAAGTCACACTAGACAAATTTCGTGCCTACAAAGCCGACTCTTCCATACTGTTCCTTAAATTATTTCTTTCTTGGCTTCAGAGCCTAAGTTAATTGCATCAGCAGTACCAGCATTTGCATCCCATTGTCTCTGACGTCCCTGCAATCTGCACATGACCACTAGAGCAAACCATGCAACTTGATCAAATATTTCTGTAAACCATTTGTATCCAACAGTTTGTCATAAAAGCAACAAGTATAGGCAGCCATAAAAGAAAAACCAACCTGAGAACTACTCAACTTATAATGATCATTTTGGTTCTACATATAATATTACATGATTATGAATTATGGTACCAAATAAGTACGGGAACAAGAAATAATAGGACATGATAATATTAAATTATGTTGACGACAGTCCATGATTTTGCATGTCTTAAACAAAGCATCAATCATAGAAGGGGTGCCCAAAAAAAAAAAAAAAGACTGGAAAGAGAAATAGGTAGGCTGATCATTCAAATGGAACAAGGAAACACATATATTTTGTGCATTTTGCAGGTCCCCACCTGATTCAATTGCATTAAGGATTCTGAATCATAGGATAACAAAATTTGCTCCTCTGGTGTATAGCAGACCTGCAGATGACAACTGTCCGGATACCGATATATTCATAGAAGGAAGCTATGGCATGCTGGACTTTTGCATCAACATGGGTTTTGTACAAACTATGAGTGTTTAGTGTTTCCTAAGGTTAATGAGATTTTTAACGCAGCAGCATGAAACTACTAATGTCATATGACGATTTTTGCATATGGCGTCACGTTGAACAGGATATTAAACTAAACTATCAAAAGGATCATCCAGTGCAATTATGCCAATAAGATTTGAGGCCGTTTGCTCCATCCAGTTAGTAGGGGACCCAACGGGGTATCATGCACCTATTTCCATTAATCTTCTATATCTGAAGATTTAAGGCAATCCTGTCAAGTACTGACCGACAAATTGACTCTAAATATTGGAAATGTCTTATCAGAGGACTTTCTCAAATCTTGTTTTTAGCTTAAGCACATAAGAGGAGCTGAGAAAATTCAATGTTTCATATCTTTTTACCAATGCAGAATTAACTGTTTTGAAATCCTGGTGAGGTACAGATTCCAATGAAAAAGATCACATAAGGATACAAATATATCATCTTATAGAATCCTTTTCCTATTCTACAAGACTTAAAGAATAACTCTACAAAAGTAGTTAATGCCAAGATGGTCATTTCAAATCACATCCCATTCTATCCATGCTAATGCAATAGATTCCTCATGTCCAGGTTCAGGGAATTCTAGGAACCATGTGACACTAACAGAATACCTGTGATGGTCTTTAATTCAAGTTTCCTCCACCATCTCCAGTTATCCTAACAACTTGACTGATTTTGTAAGAAGCATACAGATTCAAGGACACAGAATAAATTCTCCTTCTCCCAATTCTGTTGTCATTGATGAAGCATTTTTCCAATAAACAAATTAGAAGTATGTAAATAAGGAAAGAGTTTGAGATAACCCCTTTTTCCGTAAAGCGTAAAATCCTTCATTGAGGCTTCAACACTGTCCAATGGATTTCGGAAGCATCTCCTCCTGCTGTGCTTCAGCAAAATAAGGAATATAGTATCAGTAAATTAATATACCTCAGGTTCTGTTTTCACAAGCTCACAACACATAGAAAACCTTTCTCACCTAATCATCTCCGGCTGAGTGACATGGAACAGGATATGCTGAGATGACATCTCTAAAGTGATTCATGTTTAATGCATTTCTCTATTGTTTTTAGTTATTTATTGCAATCAAGGGTATCTTCTTTCCACAACTTACCACCTCTGAGAAGCATTAAGAAAGTGGACAAGCAGCAGTTGAACAGGGGAAATGAACGGAAAGGAATAACAATACCAAAAAGCTGATATAGAATTAAGGTTGCTTCATCTAATGGAAGGACATACTAAACCAATTTCAAATGCAAAGCACTATTAAAATTTGACACATTCATTAGAAACAATTACTTCCACTATTTTAACATTATTTTAAAATCCACATCATTATGGTGTTGAAACAATTTTATCAACAGATCTAAAGAACCAGTTATCTGTTAAAATAATACAGAAGGATAAATTACATTAACAAACAAAAACAAAAAGGAACTGAGGCTAAACTATGTGCATTTCCATCACCAGTAGTCACCGCAGGAACACAAACCATTGGTGAATGTGTGAAATCGGTTAATGTCCCTCATAATTATTTCTCTTTTGAAAATCTCTGAAGCGAACTTCATAACTGTGTGACAATCATTACAGGTCCTTAGGTTCTTCTTTATTCTAATGGGAGCTCCAACAGGAAGGCTTAGTAGACCAAATGCAAGGGCAATTCGTTCACTGTGATACCATAAGCTCTTATTCCTGTTCAAATCATTTGGTGCAGTTGAATTTTCACCTGCATATCCTTTCTGTTTCACCAATTCTGCCAACTTCTCCAATATCTCATAAATCTCAACGGTCCTGTAGTGTGATCTATCATGAACCTTGAAAACATAGGTGGTGTTCTTTACATCAATCCAGCTACACCCTGGTTCCTTTCTGACCCTATTAACACCCATCATTCTCCTCACTTCATCAGCTTCTTCGAGTTTTCCTCTATCTAAATACATGTCAGAAAGAAGTACATAATTTCCTGGATTATGAGGCTCAATCTTGAAAAGCTTCTCAGCAACTTCCCTACCCATATCAAGATTTCCATAACTCCTACAAGCACCAAGCAAAGCTCCCAAGACAGATGCATCTGGTTTAATTGGCATTGTTTCCACAAATTTCTTAGCTTCTTCTAGTCGACCAGCACGACCAAGCATGTCAACCATGCAAGCATAGTGTTCAGGCCCAGGATTCATACTGTACCTCTGAGTCATTGAATTGAAGTAAGCAAACCCTTCATCAACACGTCCAGTATGACTACAAGCCGATAACACACATACAAAGGTTATATAATCAGGTCTAATACCTTTCTGGAGCATATCCTCGAATAAATTTATTACTTCACTTGTGCGGCCATATTGTTGGCAGGCTGCTATCATGGCTGTCCAAGATACAACATTGCGGTCATCACACTCATCAAACATCTGCTGAGCATCAGTAAAGCTTCCACATTTTGCATACATAGTAATCAAAGAGCTCGTAACACATTTATTTTTCTCAAAACCAGTTTTTATTATCTGATCATGTATCAATCTACCCTGATCCAATGCTGCAAGGCAAGCAGCAGCATGAAGTGCCGTGGAAAGAGATGCCTCATCAGGTAAAACTCCTTTACGCCTCATCAGCCAAAAGTAATTGCAAGCTTCCTCATGATTGTCACTTTGAACACATCCCATTACCATGACGTTCCATGCAACTACATCTCTATTATCCACAGAATTAAACAACTTTTCACCATCATAAAAAAATCCACATTTAAAGTACATGTCCATTAACGAGTTCCTGACATAAGGTACAGCAACTAATCCCTGTTTTACAATAACTCCATGAATTTGTTTCCCACTAACTTCACCACCCCCCATATTAGCACAAGCACTTAAAGCACTAGAAAAGGTTACTTGATCAGGACTTGTGGGCACCTCCTGAATAACTCTTGCAAAGAACCTAACAGCATCCTCATAGAGCCCATTTTGCAAGAACCCCACGATAACAGCATTCCAAGAAACAAGATTTCTTTCTGGCATTTCATCAAACAGGATTATTGCGGACCTCATATCACCACATTTAGCATACATATCCACCAATGCACTGCCAACAAAAAGGTCAAGCTCAAATCCATGTTTACAAATTAACCCATGAACCTGCTGACCGTGAAACAGTATCATACTATCCGCACAAGCCGGTAAAACAGCAGAAAAAGTAAAGTGATTAGGGTAAATACCGTTCCTCCTCATTTCACCAAATAAATTAAGAGCTTCAAAGGGCTGGCCGTGGTGGGACAATTGCGTGATGAGAGAGGTCCAAGTAACAATATTTTTGTGATCAAGATCGTGGGTTTTTGTTGCTCTTGCAATTGGAGCTGAAAAAAGCTTGAGGGCCTGAGTAAGGTAGCCAGATTTGGCATACGAGTTGAGCAAATTGTTGAAGAGGAAAGGAAAGGAGATGTAGCCATTTATGAGAAGCTGAGTATGAATTTGTAGAGCATTTTTTATGCGTTTGAATTCAGTTGCTCGATTAAGGAGAGTGTTGATATAGGTCGGAGACAAATTTGGCAGCCATGTACCTGAAGAATTTTGGATGTGGAAACAACGGAAGATTTTGAACCAATAAAGGAATGATTTTGCTTCAGTCTTACCATATTTTAGAGGCAATTGTACTCTCATAACAAGCGATCACACTTCTGAAGCTGAGAATCCTTCAGGTAAAGAGAGCATTGGGAAATTAGAGGGAAGCAATCTTTTTTTTTGGAATGGTTTGGGCTGAAGAGAGAGAGAGAGAGAGAGAGAGAGAGAGAGAGAGGAGAGAGATAGAGAGAGAGAGGGAGATTGACGAGGGTTTTTTGACCTGTTTGGTTTTATTTATTTTATACGAAGGAATGCCTTTGACGCATGAATTATTTTCAGTGGAAACAAGTCGAAATGCGTTCATATTATTAACTAAAATTGCTTGTCCACCCTAGAGAGAGTGAATGTTCATTATTGGGCTTATCAAATGGGCCTACTTACTCCAAGTGGTATATTGTGGGCTGAGTTGGTGAAAATTTATCACATATCTAACGGCCCATGAAAAAGGAGAACATGGATTCAATCTAACTGTAAGGGTATTTTTGAACCAAGGTATTTTTTTTGGGTTTAATTACATTTTTCTTCTTGAGGTTTGTCTAAATTATAATTTTATCCCTCTATTTTGTATAAATTATAAATATATTCTTATCGATTATATTTTATAATTTATTAGTCCTTACTACTAATTTAAATGAAGAACTTTTATTATAAAGCAATGCTTATGTGGTAAAAAGTTTAAAAAATCTTATTAAAAGATTAGTTTGCAAGTTTACTTCTTATCTATTATTATATATTAAGAAACTAATATCCTTTATCCCGGAAATTAGACTAATTAAAAAATTTTTAGCAAAGGTATTATTGTCTTTTATATATGATAATAAACAAAAAGTAAATTCGCAAAATGATATTATATGAAAATTTTAAACCTTTTACCGCATAATCATTATTTTTTGATAAAAATTTTTTCATTGAAACTAGTAGTAGGGATTAATAAGTTATAATAATACAAACGATAAGAATGTGTTTGTAATTTATACAAACTAAAGGGATTGAATTATAGTTTGGACAAACTTCAATGGGGAAATGTAATTAACCCTATTTTCTTTTCTCTTTCAAAATTCTTGTTATGGGAAAAAAATATTAAATTTTAGTGTAAAAGGAGGATTTTTTTTTTTTTTGAATGTGTATAAGGAGGAGGTTTTTTTTTTTTAAATGATTTTTTTAATGTAAAAGGAGGAGTTTGAAGTAATGAAAAGATGTAAAATGAGGTGAAGTTCGATTTATAAATTAAAAAAGTTTTAAACATGAGCTAACTTTACATTTATATTAATATTGTACAAACAAATTTTACATGACAAATTGTTATGGACTTGATTCGTAAACTTTGTCACATCACTTGTATGATTAATATCTTGATCTCTTGCAATTCAAAAGACAATATAACTTAAAATAGTTCAAGAAATGCATATCTTTAATATGAATCGGATAATAAATATAGTAATAGCAATTAATTAGTATTAAAAACTCGTGAAGTTTTTGTATTCTCCTAGCTATAAATGCAGGTCTTCCACAAAAGAATAATAATAGTAATAATAATAATAAAAAGTAGGTCGTTATCTGATTTTTTACTATATTTAGTTCTTTTTTAAAAAACAGCCACAAAAGTGGCTGCATTTTTTTCTTTTAATCTCAGTGTGGCCATAACGCACATGTTGTGTGCTATCTTTAATGCTACCGCATATAACGTTTGTGTTATTATTAATTAGTAATTAAATATCGTAATTATACAATATTAATGATATAGTTGTTGACGTGGCAGCGCGATTGCTGAGGTAGATGATCATGCATCCAACGTATGCGTTATAAGTAAGAACAACGCACACGACGTATGAATTATACTTATTGATAACGCACATGCTGTGTGCGCTCTCTGAATCCAGAATATCAAAACTCTAAACCCTCCTGTCTTCTTCCTCCTTCTTTCAAAAAATTTCCGCCGTTGCACTCTTCTTCCTCCTCTGCTGCAGCCTCTTGATTCCTTTGCTTCTTCTCTTTCTCTTCTCCTTCCTTCATTCTCTACTTCTCTTTCTCTTCTTCTCATTCTCTTTTTCTCCTTGCGGTGTTGATTTCTTGAAGTAGTATATACTTGAAGTAGCTGTGGAGTACAAAGATAACGGAAAGGAGCACAAGAAAGGCAGAGGAAGCTCTAATATTCCACCAAAGAACAACATTTGCTTCCAATTTATTTCAACCTTCGGTAAATTTCTTATTGTCAAGTTTTACTCTTTAATTATTTTTAATCTTTTTGCACTCTGTGTTGATTTCTATTTTCTATATGAAAATTATTGTTTATTGTGATTGTGAATATTCTTTGATGAATTTTATCTGGGTTATTTCTCAATTTCTTGTAATTTATTTTTCTAGAGGTGGACTTTATGGTTATTTTTACTTACTAAAACTATGAACCTTAAACCCTAAAATGCTAAACCCTACCCTAAAGTATGTGACTAAAACTATAAACCTTAAATCCTAAAACCATAAACCCTAACTTTGAAACCCTAAACCCTAAAACCATAAACCTTAGAAAGTGTGTAATACTATATCTTAATCCTAAAACCTTAAACCCTAATATCCTAAACCTTAAATTTATGAACTGTGTAATGATAAAAAATACTTTACAATTCTAAACTCGTAAAGATTTAAATTTAAAAAGTGTATCATAGTAGACCTTAATCCTAAAAACTTGTGATGCAATGTGATGGAAGAAGTCCCAGTATATGTGTATTCGGGTCCTATAAACCCTGATATATTAACGAGGCAGCATGAGCATAGGTCTGGGTTGATATGGAGGTGGGATCATGAGATATGTACTACTGATCTTCAGTGTCGACATTTCGGTTGTAATATGTTTCAGGTTTACAATACGGCTCCCCGTAAATTGATTGATATTATTGATAGGACGGGGTTAGGGGAGCTTTTAGATGCAGTTACATAGGTCTCGACCATGCACTTATTACTGCTTTAGTTGAGGGATGGAGGCTTGAGACTCACACATTCCACATGACTTGCAGTGATGTGACAAGTCACTTTAGAGAATGTGCATGTTTATGGATTATGGATAGAGGAGTTGCCTGTTATAGGTCCTAGTTGGATTATACATCATAAGCAGTATCAGATTGATATGATTGAGAGGCTTATTGGTATTCAGTTATCTCTTACTCACTTTTCCGGATATAAGGTAAAGAAGGAACCTTTAGAGGCTTAGGTCTTGAAAGAGTTTACCAGATCAGAGACTCCGACTTGATATAGTAGTGTCATGAAGAAAGTCCAGACCATAATTCGTCAGTGAATAGTTTCTATTGGTGGTATGTTGGGTTGCATCCCATCTCAGGATGATGTTTAGCAGACATTTGCAGTACAACCATCAAGTTGTCGTCTTCGGGGGCCTGTACCTAAGTGTGTTACTCATGGATTGAAGAGTTGCGCCCGTAGATTACCCCTTGGCTGGGCCATGGAGGATGTGCTCCCGTCCCTGCACATTCGGGCGTCAGATTTGGTCATAGAGGAGAGAGAGGAGGAGGATTTGGCAGGCGAAGACAGGCAGATCCTAGCTCATATGCTCCACATGACCCATTAGATAATCCAGGTGGAAATGCTCCGAAATTTACTTTGGGTTTGACGCCAGATGTTTCGTCACATCTGAGTGGAGCAGGCACATCATATGTCCCACATGACCCATTCGACAGTCCAAACGATTCATACATTCTGCCACCTCCGAGTGTAGGAGGTACTTCATACATACCTCCATTTCCGAGTGTCATAGGGTTGTCATTTGATGCACCTCCACCTCCAAGTTAGCAGGTTCATTTGTGCCTCATATGCCTATATCCAGGGCATTTTCTTCCAATCCAAAGGAGCATAGTGATGAGCCAGCAGACGGTACACCAGCACAACGACTTGGCTTTGGATATCGTGTTAGGAGTAAGACAACTAGATTTACTCTATCTGATCATCATTAGGGTTTAGGTTTAGAATATTATTTATGATGCTTTGTTATATTTTTTATATTATTTCTTTATATTATTTTTTTGTATTATTTTTTACAATCTCATGTGACGCATTTAATCACTTTATTTGACAACTCGAAATAATGGATGAAGCATTCAAATTTGACAACCCCATGTGACATATTTAATCACTTTATTTGATAACTTGAAATAATGGATGGAAAGCATTCAAATTCGACAACCCTATATGACGTATTTAATCACTTTATTTGATAACTCGAAATAATGGACTGAATTGAATGCTTTTTTGAAATTCAAATCTGACAACCCATGTGAAGCTTTTAATTCAGATAAGCTCAAATTAAAAAGTGCCAAAACTGTATGTGTATATATATGGATTGAAAATCACCTAATTTCTCATCACACAACTTTGAAGTATTTTCCTTCTATTATATTTCTGAAACTTTTAATATCTTTCCTTCATTCATTACAAACAATGGACATAGATGCCACTCACCCTGTTAGAGTTGTATTATTTTGGGATTCAAAGCATGCAAGAAATGTGTTTGGTCCTTATTTCACCGAAGCGGCAAAAAAGCATGGACTTTTACCCGAATAGTGACACATGATCAACTTTTTAGAAAAATTTTTACACATCAAGGAATGGATCCAAATCAGTGTCATGTTCAAATGAAAATGAAGGTGCCTTCATTTTATGAAGAGTATCAAATGTTTAATTATACTTTGTATAGCATAAACAATGATGATGAGATACATTACATTTGGACTACTAGACCTGATATATCTAAAGAAGGCATTCATATGCTAGTTGAATTTGAACCAATCCAGTCACAGATATTTTTCAAATGTTCAGCACACTCATGTATCGATGCATGAGAATCATTCAAATGTTCGTCAATATGTCACGGTAATAACACAAATCGTTTCCGATGAACCGTCAATGTTGTACCCAGATGTAGAGGAAGATTATGAGGATGATGACGACGCTGATGCAGATTATGATGTATCAAGTGCATTTGACGATGAAAATGATGAGTAAGATGACATTAGCACTCCCCTAAACCCTCTATCTTCAACTGCAGTAAATCAATGACAAACTCGTCAATGGTTTAGTAATGTGCCATATGATTATACATCATCTGGAGCCTTTCTAGGTATGGGCTCGGGAGAGCAGATAGATGATCTCATAATCCGGCACTATCATGTTATTGGATTGGACAATGTAGTGACTGATCTTCAATTAGGTATGAGGTTCCTTGACAAAATCCAAGCAATTAGTGTAGCTAAAAAATGGTCAATTCGGATAGGATGAGAGTTTAGAGTTGTTAAATGTAAGAGCGATCAATGGACGACAAAATGTTATCTTTACAGTGACTCTAATTTTTATATATGGTATATCCAAATAAAGAATAAAGCAACCCATAGTCATTGGGAGATACCCAAATTCACCAAAGAACACACATGCCCTATTCAGGTTATTCAAAACAAGCATTGAAGTATGACTTCAAAGTTTATTTCAAAACTAACATTGCATCTTGTTGCCTACGATCCCGAGATCCTTGTCTCAAACGTGGTTCAAGAAGTCCAAGTATTACTTCAAACGTGTTATACGTACAAGAGGGCATGGTACGCTCAGAAATTTGCAGTAGAAAGGGAGTTTAGTAGTTGGGAGACAACTTTTTAATTCTACACAAATATATCCAAGCAATGAAAGATTCTAACCTAGAAGCTTTATACGAGTGGTTGCATCATAGAACAAGTATTCCCTCGGACTATATTTTCAAATTTCATTTTTGGTATTTTAAGCCTTGTATAAATGGATTTCAAAATTGACGGCAGGTGATTTTTGTGGATGGGACTCATCTTCGGGGACCATATAAGGGCGTACTATTAATTACAAGCACATGTGATACGAATAATCATTTGTTCCCCCTAGCATTTGCAATTGTTGATAAAGAGTCATCCGAAATTTGGAATTGGTTCCTCAAACTTCTACGAGAAAATGTTGTCAAGGATTGGCATGTTTGTTTAATATCCGATAGCCACAAAGGGATTTTATCTGCTACGCAAAATCAAGTTTTGTTGTAACCTCTATTTGACGAGCATAGGTTTTATCTACGCCACATTCAGGCAAATTTCACCAAGACCTTTAAGAATAGTGAACTAAAAAGTTTAATGTGGCAGGCCACAACCGAAGTTAACCGATGGAAATTTGAACGTGCCATGAATGAAAATTAAAAGTAGAAATGTAGAAGCTTATAATTATTTAGTCAAGATATCCTTTGAAAAATGGACACTTCTACATGATAGTGGGCATAGGCACGGAGTGAAGACAACCAACATTTCAGAAGAACTTAACAGTATCTTGAAAAAGTTAGGGTCTTACCTTTAAAAACCCTAGTTGAATTAATATTCAACAAACTTGTTAAGTACTTCAACCAGTACCTTCAGGAGGCCCAAAACTGTGTGCATCCATTTTTAGCGAGAGTTTTTGACAAGTTTCTTCAGATTGAACTAAAATCAAGAGACCACACAGTTACGCCGTATAACCCATGAGCTAGTATTTATATGGTTAAATCTTCGATACGGCTTGATGGCTGAGGCAACAACGTTTACACTTTAAAAATGAATGAAAAATCATGCAGTTGTGGCAAATGGCAAGAATATGCATTGCCTTGTTCTCGTACTCTTGCAGTTTGTAAAAATAATGATATAAGATTAGATGCTTACGTGCCGAACATATATTCATGGGAAACTTACAGACGAACATACCAATCCAGTTTTTATCCGATTGTACATGGGGACTTTTGGAGAGATGCCCCTTACAATTTAACATTCTATCCTCCAATATGAACAATCAACAGAGTCAAAAACAGGGTACAAGGTTTCGAGGGGAAATGGATTATCGAAACCCAGATTCTCCCCCAAGTTGTAGCAGATGTCGAATGCTTGGACATAATAGAAAAAATTGTAATAACCCCAATTCAAGCAATGTATAAGTTTTTTTTTTCAAAGTGCTGTAATATTTTAAGGTTTCTATTAATGATGTTTCTTCTTTTAATTTATTCTAGGTATTTTTTTATAAATTCTTTTACTTAAATCAATTATAAATTATTATAGTAACATTTACAACAAGTGATAAAAACATAAAAAACTTTAAATTAGTTCTTAGTACTTTTTTATAAAATTTTCCTTCTTAAAACGGTAATAATTATCATCATAAAATATACATCAAATGATATAAATAAAAGAATACTTTGTCTTTTTTTTTAAAAAGTAATTATTATCAATTTTGCAAAAAAAAAAAAAAAATTTAAATATAAGTTTTGAGAAAAAAGTGATGTAGTAGATAACGCATACAAGAGATATATTAGCATTAAAGATAACATATTTTCTGTGTGTGTTATTTGCCACATCGGTAGTTAGGGGTGGCAGTTCATGTTTAGTAATAACGCACATGGCTTATACGTTATCTTTAATGGTAACACACACGCTATGTGCGTTATAGCCACCAGGCAGGGAACTACGCTTGTGGTAGGGGGGTCAGTTGCCCTCTCTACCCCCCACCCATTCACCCAAAAACACCGTTAAATTCATGGTACTGTGGTTGTCAGAATCATTTGTAGAGAGGCGGCAGTGGCAGAGGGGAGATCGAAGAAAATGAAGAGATTGAAGAATGAAGAGGGTTTTTGGATTTTTTTATTCATTATATCAAAACGACGTCATTCTAATTAATAAATGTTTTTAAAAATATCCTTACCAGTTTTTTTAAACCCTATGACATTCTCTTTTCAAAGTTAAGGGACTAAATTAGAAACAAACAAAATTTTTTTCTTAAAAAGATATTCCCTAACCCCTAGACAATCTCTCTTTGCCCCTTCATCTCCCCAATCCCTTCTCTTCTTCTCCCTCTCTCGGACCACACCAGCTCTCCATCACCACTAGCAACAACCCAGCTCCCTCCAACCCAGGCGGCGTCCCCACTGTCCACCCATGTCCAGCCGCCCGCGTATGCTGTCCACCGACTTCCGCTTCTTGTCGTTCGGCCGACAGTAATCTCTTTTTTTTTTTTTTAAATTATAATTTTTATCTTGAAATTTGATCTATGATTAGATATTCCCCATTTATGATAGACATTAGTTATAATTAATATTGTACATTTATTTGAAGTAATCTAGGATTAAAAAAGTAAATGAATATTTTTTTCTGATGTTTGATATTTGAGAAGGTTTAAAATTTTTTTATAATTTGATTTGAGGTGCTTGCAAGAAATCAATAGGAATTTTCTATTGAGAATTGAGGTGTTGTGAACTTGTGATTTGTATAATATATTGTGACTTAAACATGTTTTTCTTTGATGTTTGATATTTCAGAAGGTTTAAACTTCTTTTATAATTTGATTTGAGGTGTTCGAATGAAATCAATAGGTTTTTTTTTATTTTTTTATTGAGAATTAAGGTGTTGTGAACTTTTGATTTGTATAATTTGTTGCGATTTGAATTTGTTTTTCTTTGATGTTTGATATTTGAGAAGGTTTAAATTTTTTTTTTATAATTTGATTTTATGTGCTTGAACGAAATCAAAAGGCCTTTTCTATTGCAAATTGAGGTGTATTGTGATTTGAATATGTCTTTCCTTGATGTTTGTTGTTTGATAAATAGTTTTATAATTTGTTATGATTTGAATTTAGGTATTTCATAATGTCTAAGAGGCCTATAGATAAATATGTTATTAAATTAAACAAACCGAGTCCATCTACGTCAAATAACGTTGTTCATAATATTAGAGAAGATGTCACTAGTAAAAGACCCCGAATAGAAAAAGAACTATTAGATGATGACATTATGGTGATTCGGGATTGCTTAAACCAATTAATAGTTTTTCTGCGGATATTAGAGATGAAATGAGAATATGGTACTTGGCCAAAGGTCCCTGTCAACCACGTAACCATAAATTCCCGCAAACTATGTTTAGTGGATCAGATATGAGAAAGTTTAATGAGTAATGGTTTGAGAATTATGAATGGCTAGAATATGTGTGAAAAAAGATACTGAATTTTGTTTGTTGTGTTACCTTTTTAATAGTGGTAAGAAATCCAGCGGAGATAATGCTTTCATCACATTTGGTTTTAAAAATTAGAAAAAGGCACTGTAAGACTTAACAAACATCAAGGAGAATTAACTGGTGTACACCATTATTCTACAATTCAAGTTTCAGCATATAGAAATAAAAGACAAAATGTGGATTATGTGTTATAAAAAAAAGTGAGGCAGTGGAGATGGATTACCGCATTCGATTAACAGCGGTTGTGGATGTGGTTCGACATCTTTTGGAGCAGGGTATGATCTTTCGTGGAGATGATGAATTAGGGGAGTCAGTGCACTGAGGTAATTTTCTTGCATTGATCAATTGGTATTGTAATCGTTGTGAAGAAATAAATAAGATAATGAACTCAAATACTTCCGGAAACAACCAATTGACTTCTCCTAAAATTCAAAATGAAATTGTTAATGCTTATGCAATAGAGATGAGAAATGTATTATCAATAAGATTAGAGATAAGCTCTTTTCTCTTTTAGTTGATGAGACTCGAGATCGTTGAATAAAAAAATAAATGTTTGTGGTTTTGAGATTTGTGAACGATCATGGAGAATTGATCGAGCGGTTTCTTGGAGTAGTCCATGTTATTGACACTTCTGCAAAGTCTTTGAGAATGCTATTAATAATTTCTTTGCAAAACATGGATTATCACTTTCTAGGCTTAGAGGCCCAGGTTATGACGGGACTTCTAATCCGCGTGGCGAGTTTAATGGTCTTAAAACACCCATTTTAAATGAAAATAAGCACACATATTATATTCATTGTTTCGTTCACCGTTGTCAATTATTGGTTGTTGCTTCTTCAAAGTAGAATCGATTGGTATTTGACTTTTTTGATAAGCTTATAATGATTGTGAATATTGTTGGAGTTTCATGTAAAAGAAAGGATACCATTCGGTAAAAACACCATGATGATCTTATAATATGTATAGATAGTGGTGAAATTGTTACAAAAAAAGGCAAGAATCAAGAAATAAGTTTGAATCGGCCAGGCGATACTCGTTGGGGTTCTCACTATAAGACAATAACATGTATTTTAGATATATGGGATGCAGTAATGGATGTTCTTGAATCTATAAATGAGGATGCACTGAATTAAGAAGTCAAAATACTGCTTCGAGCTTGATTGATAAAATGCTTAGTTTTGAGTTTGTGTCCATTGCTCATTTGATGGTGAGATTATTAAAAAAAAAACAAGTGCATTGTCAGCGGCGTTGCAACAAAAGAATCAAAACATTGCCAATGCTATAGTGTTGACTACAAAAGTGAAAGATGACTTGAAGAAATTCAGGGATGATGATGGTTGGGAGGATTTATTTGGAGTCGTAACCACTTTTTGTTCAAAAAAAACATTTATATGCTCAATATAGAAGATGCTATGCCAGGTCGAGTTAGAGTTCAAAGACAAGTTGATGGCCAAAAAAAGACTTATTTTCACCATTTTCAACGAGATATTTTTTTAGGTACTTGTCTAACTTGATTCCATATTAACAAATATTAAATCCTTTACCAATATTATGTTCATTAGTTTTTTCCTTATTATGCCAGGTTATTGATCATATCATACAAGAAATCGATAATCGTTTTGCTCAGTCAAATTCGAAGCTTCTAAAGTGTATGGCATGCCTTGATCCTAGAGATTCATTTACTAGTTTTGATATTCAACGGTTATTCTGTCTTGCTGAGTTTTATCCAGATGATTTTCATCATCAGCTTAAATTAACTGAAGAACTTAACTAGTATATTTCAGTAGTCAAAACAAGCAAACGTGATTTTTTCTCCGGCCTTCAGAGTATTGGAGATCTTGCAAAGAGGATGACTGAGAGGAAATGGCACACTACTGTGAAGTTAGTATATCAACTCATCGAGTTGGCATTAATTTTGCTCGTTATGACAGCTACAGTTGAAAGATCCTTCTCCGCGATGGTTTTCGCAACAAAGTTGGAGATGATTTTCTCATAGATACCTTGGTTTGTTATATTGAGATAGAGATTTTTCAAAAAAGATTGAAAATGAAGCTATTTTGCAGCGATTTCAGAATATGAACAGTTGAAGATTA
Organism: Catharanthus roseus; assembly: GCA_028651295.1. Classification (NCBI taxonomy): domain Eukaryota; kingdom Viridiplantae; phylum Streptophyta; class Magnoliopsida; order Gentianales; family Apocynaceae; genus Catharanthus; species Catharanthus roseus. The sequence goes on along the minus strand of JAPQWS010000048.1, from coordinate 3,553,355 downwards.
CAGTTTCCATCTATCAACCATACTCATTGAATGTATAATTTTAAAAAAAATAAAAATATTTTGATATCGCTTGCATTATATAAAGTCGTTTCTTTTTTATTATTTACAAATTTCAAAAACATTTTTTTAATTCTTTAAGTATATGTATCAATGTTATTTGTTTTTATGTTATTCTTCTGATCGTTATAACTTAATCAAGCATATTTAATTTTCAAGCTGTAGCTCATATTTGAGATCGCCTTTTGATCTTGTTCGGTTACATCAATGGTTTTTGCATTGGTAACGTCGACTTTCATTGAGATAATTATCCTGTGAGTGATAGGTAATCATTTTTCGTGACAGATGGATGATCACTCCTTTTTGGGAATGGGTGATTACCTATTGTTTTGCTATTTGTTTAGAAATATTTATGATTAGTTAGAACATGGAGAAAAATGATTCATATATACTATTTCTTTTTGTTAAATTTAAAATTGTTTGAGCAGTCTTTATACTTAAAAAGTATCTATTATATAAACTAAATTATGACAAAATTTTTAGCGTAATTTTGCCCCCTCCCCCAATCTTACAAATCTTCCTTCTGTCCCTAATGACTGTACTCAAATAAAAAAAAATTGTGATCACTTTAATAACTTTTTTTTCTATAGAAGATCAAATATAATAAAAGACATTAAGATTTCAACAAAATGAACTAACATGCAACAAAAGCAATAGCTCACTCTTCGCCATCTACCCTTAAAGAGTTTTAAATTTAGACCACATGCGAAAGTAGTAGCCAACGTGAAAACCTTTGGTTCGACTTTTTACATGTTTGTTGGCAAGAAAAGCGACTGCTCATGTTTAGGTATATTTACCTTAAATTCGCCCCCACCTAATACTAGTTTAAACAAATTTTCTTTATATAAATTTAATTTTGTTTTTCAAAATTATTAGTCTAATTTATACAATAAATAATCATAAGCCATTAGAAAATGGACTAGCTATAACAAGACAGTAGTTTAATGATAGAAGCGACTTTTTACCAAGCTAGAGATTTTGATTTCGAATTATATTTTCCTCCCTCAAAATGTATCCAAAAAATAAAAAAGGGAAATTGACTAATGCTCTTGTAGCACATGTTAATATAAATAAAATTTACTATTCATAAATAAATCACATTGTATATGTGTTAAAAAAATTTAATGGAAATTTTTTAATCTTAAAAAATTTATATATAAATTAATGCAAATTAACATGCGTGCGAACTCATAAGATGAACCCTTTTTATTTTTTACTTTGTAATTATAAATTTTATTTTATTATATTTTTGATAAATGTCAATGCTCTGCGAACTGCACGCCTGTTGCGTCTACCATGAAAAGCTCAATTTGCGCAATACTGCAGACAAATAAGCTCCTTAATCGTGAAAAAGAAAAGAAGAATAGGCCAATATGGGAGGATTTTTTTTTTAGGGGATAATATGGAAGGAAACTAAAAAAAAAAAAAACGAGAGAGAGAGAGAGAGAGATAGAGAGAGAGAGAGAGAGAGAGAGAGAGAGAGAGAAATTAAGACCTGTCGGTGAGTGTCGGCATAGTTTGGCACGTGCTGGAAAGCCCATGAGCCAACCACCACCGGCCGCCTTTAAGCACCCGCCGGCTGTTCAGGGAAGCGGGCCGCTGCCACCGGGGATGGGGACACTCGGATTTTGGATAACATGCATTAAATTAAATTATAAACAAAACTCCGACGTCAATCCTTTCCTGAACCAGGCCCCTTATAAGCTCCATACTGTTTTCTTTAAAGCTAAGCCAGTGGTGTTGCTTTTCAGTAATTTGCCACGCCGTCGCCGGCGGAAAATTTCTTGTTCCATCACGCAGAAACCAAAAAGCATGTTATTATGTGTCCCATGCAAAACTTAATTAATACCTCCACCTCTGTTTCATATCTATCACTTTAATATCTGTCACTTTCGTGTAAAAAAATTAAGAAAATTATACTAATATCTAGATTAAAAAGAAAATACATTAAATCACTCTTTAGATAATAAATATATAAGTTTTAAAATTTATAATTAGATTTTTATATAAATTTACCTTAATTTTTAAAAATTTTTTACAGTTAAATGCATTTTACCCACAAACTTAATAAATAGGCATCTTATCCCCAAAATCAATCAAGTTATTTAAAATGTCTAAAATACTTTAATGTAAGTTTCAAAACAATCCCTAAAGTTAAATAAATTATTTTAATCCAAAACATAACTTATAGTTTATTACGAATTATTTCTCTTATACTGTGTAACAATATATTTCAGTCTATATTATTAAAGGATTGATTAGATAACTCAAAAAAATATATTTTATCTTTAAAATAACAAAATTGTTAGAATTTTTCATTAATTTATTGTAATACATAACTACTAAAAATTAATAGTATTTTCTTTAAGTAAAAAATTTAAATTTTCGTCTATTATTTTAGTGCTTTACTTAAAACTATTATTTAATCCTTGTTACAAGAAATTACTCCAAATCCTAACATGTTAATTTTTTTTAATTAAAAATTTCAAGATAAAGATTTGAAGTTGAAAAATATCCTCTTTACAGACTAATATTTTATTTTACATTAAATTTAGAATATACATAATATTTTTCTTTAAATAATCAAGTTTTTAAAGTTAAATAATCAATTTTGAAAGAATATAGACTACACAGTATTGTTACAATCTTATGGAAATATTTTGTAATAGTTTAGTCTATATTATTTAAAATTATTATTTAAAAAAGATAAATATGTTATTTTTTAAAAATAAATAAACTATAAGAATTTGTCAACTATTTTTTTATGAACAAAATTGTCACTAATTTATTGTAATAAATTAATAATATGTACTATAAAGAAAGAAAATATGTTTTCATATATTATTGTAGTACTTTACTTAAAGTTTTTATTTAATCATTGTTACAAGAAACTACTACAAATTCTAACAAGTTAAAATTTTTATAAATTCTAGAAAGATATTTGAAGTTAACAAAATCTTATATTCTAGTTACAACTAAATATTTTATCTTTTCTTTAAATTAAATATAAAATTACTGTGCTCTTTTCCTTAAATAATAAAATTTTAAAAAGTTAAATACTCAATCTTTAAAGTATATAAACTAAAAAGATATTATTACAAAGTATAAGGAAGTATTTTTTAATAAATCATAAATATAAATTAAATTTTGGATTAAAATAATTTTATATTAAACTTTAGGGGCTATTTTGTCATAAACCATAACTTACATTAAGAGTATTTTAGACATTTTAAATAAAATAATTGATTTTGGGAATAAACTGTCTATTTATTGAGTTTGGGAGATAAAGTGCACTTAACCCCACTTCAAGTAGGTATTTTGCAATAACCCATTTTTTTATATTTCCTAATTTATTTCACGCTCTAACTTTTTCATTATATTTTACATCAACTCAGCCCATATATTTTTAAATCATTTCATTTCTATGGCACACTATTTAATATTTTGTCTCAATAACCACTCTTAACTCTTTATTTATTTATTTTCGTAAAAACACTACCTATTTATTTTTTTACATTTATTTTCATTTTTTGCTGTCACTGTTTATTGATATTTTTCTCAATTTGCCGATATTTCTTCTTTTTTCTTTTGCACTTTGTTCCTTGTTATGCTCAAATTGTAATAATAAGAAGAGAGGATGTACAATAGAAAGGGGAGAGAAGATCAAAATTTGAGCGAATAGTACATACACGACAAAAATGAGATAAGGCATGCATCTACGATGAACAATGATCGAGAAGGCAGTTCGATCACAATTTTTTTCTACAACTCTAGTATATTTCATAGAAATTAAATGATATAAAAATATATGTGTTGAGTTAGTGTGAAATATAATGAAGAAAGATGAAAAAGTTGAAAGGTGAAATAAATTAGGAAATTTAAAAAGATTTAGAAAAATTATGGGTGACTGATATGAAAATTAAATCATGAGTTTAAAAATTATAAATTTGCCTTAAATTATCCTTCAATTGATAATTAGAAAATAACGGTCCCTAATTAACAGTTCCTCAAATTTAAAGGTACTTATTTGTCATTAGCCCAATTATTTAAACATATAAACTCTGATAAGAAAGATTACGCTATTAAAAAGAAGAATAAATATATCAAGTGTATATATGAGGTAAATCCTCCTGGAAGCCCTAAGGGCACTTTTATAATGTTTTGATTATTGATTAACTTATGCTTTATGTTAAGTAGATATAGTTTTATATAGAAGAACAAAAGTTGCACAAGAGAAATCTTAAGGGTAATCTACATAGAAGAAAAAGATCACTCAAGACAACAAGAGTCAATGAAGATAAAGTGATCAAGTTGAACACCTTGAAGATAAGAAAATTAGTTAGGGTGTCCTTAAGGTAACTTTGTAAAAACTCCCTAACTCATCTCTTTGATTTTTGATCACGTATGGTAACTCCTTGGAAGAAATAGTTTTTACAAATTATACTTGAAAAACTAAGTATTCTTAGTAAAGTTTTTGATATTTTGGAATGTTTACTTATTTTAAAGAGTATCATGAGTACATGTTTCGAAATGCGAAGGAAAGTCCACATGTTGTTTTGAAAGGAAAACCGGTTGTTAAAATTTTTCTATCATATTAAAAAAATGGTCATTCGATTTTAAAATCGGTCATCCGATTTTTCCAAAGGAAAAGAAAACACGGTCGTTCTATTTTAAAACCACTTGTCCGATTTTTCTATTGAAAAATCGACCGTCTGTTTTTAAAAAGGGTATCCAATTTTTCTGTTAAAACAAAAATCGGTCTTCTTATTTTAAAAAGGCTCATCTAATTTTCCTTTTACAAGAAAATCAGACGTCCGTCTTTAGAAACCGGTCGTCCAGTTTTTTATTTTTACTGTTAAAAAATTTAACCATTATAGACAGTAACAGCTAGTTTTTTCCTTCACTTATAAATAGAGATTTTTTATCAACATTAAATACTAAGAAGTTGAAAATATATTTGAGATCATTTAAGAACATTTAAAGAGCATTAAAGTACATTCTTCAAAACATCTTTATCTCACAAAAAGGAAAAATCTTCTTGGAACTTCATTATTGATCATCCATCAAGCTCGTTTGGTAACTTTGTTCCTTACTCTTCTATTTTCTTTTGTGATAAAGGTTTTGTGAAAAACCCTTTGGGATGATTCTTTGATAATTTGTTGTATTTGTGTGTTGTGTAATCTTTGAGGTTTTAGTGTAAAACCTTTGAAGGGTGATCCTCATTGTGGCTTTTGTAAATTATTTAATTTAGTGGATTTGTAAAATCCTTGAGTTGAGTCTCAAGGTAGTGGATGTAACTCTTTAAGAAAGTGAATCACTATAAATATCTTGTCTCTCTTCTTTGTGATTTATATTACTTTTGTATACTTACTATATAATCCTTGTTTTTTAAAGTGATTTTGTTTGGCTAGGAATTTTATTAAAAAGAGTTATTAAATTCTTTTTCAAACAAAATCGTAGGTTTTTTTATTTCTAGAAATTGTTCAAAAAGTGTTTTATTAGCAAAAAATCTTATTCACTCCCTCCCCTAAGATTTTTCACCTCCAACTTTTCAATTAGGGACTCAATTCTTATCAACTTAGATGAACTTGATCGTCGACAAAGTTTTAATTTTTCTTTATACATCAGTTTGTATATAGCAAGCGAGTGATGTAATTCAAATTAAAATTTTCTTTTCAACGAAAGATGCAAAAATTAATTTTTTTAGTACAAAAAATATTATGAATATTTCTTAAGTATAATATATTCTGCAATTATACATAAGTTGAAATTCATAATCTTTAGTTTTAATATAAGTTTTTGTTATAATTAATTAAAAAATTCCTTGATACAAATTATGTGTGCTTAATAATTAAACTATAAACAAAAAAAACTATGTTTGGAACCTGAGAAGACCTTTGCAAATAAAAAAAAAATGAGATGAATGAATTTTAAAGATGTTCAGGGTTTTAATTTGGCTTTCTCGCCAAATAGTGTTGGCGCATTATTAATACTCCATATTTTATTGTGGTTGAATGCTTTCGGGGCCAAATATTACTCCTCAGGATAATTTTTGAATGCTTCCTTAGGGCACATACCTTCTTTTCTTTGATGAAGCCTCCTTAAATGGAGAAATCTTCTCTCTTTAGGGCTACATTGTCGCATTGTCAATGGTCTCTCCACTCATATCTTGGATAAGTTGGTCCCTTATCTGAATGGGTTTAGTCAATCCTCTTTTTTCCTCATTTGTGCTAATGAAAGAAAGGTGGCTGACCTTATTGATTTTAGTCAGGTTTGTTGGTGTGAGGATAGGGTTAGACATTTCTTCCTCCCCTATGAGGCTGAAGCAGTCATGCAAATTCCACTCAATCCCGCTTGGCATGATTACAAGCTTATTTGGAATCTTTCCCCGAATGGTATCAACACAGTAAAATTAGTAAAATCAGGCTATAAGCCGGGCATGATCTATATGAACTCAAATGAAAGAATTGATAGGCCATCAACTGTTGAAGAAGATTCTAAGACTTTGAATTCTATCCACACACTCTCGGTTCAACCAAATATCAGATTGTTCCTTTGGAGGGCTGCTCAAAACGTACTCCTAACACGTAGTAATCTTTTGAGTGGAGTATGACTAAAAGCTTAGTTGTGTTCATTGTGGGTATCAAGTGGAAGATGATAGACATGCCTTATTTGTGTGTTCTTGCAAAAAAGGTTTGAAATTATTTTCCTTTGGGGGATAAGTGGGGCCGCATTTCTGTTCACAGTTTCCTAACTTAGTGCATTCTATTTTGTTACAATATGATCTTGAGAGGTTGTTGCTCTTTTTGCTACATGAACATGGCTAATTTTTTTCCCGAAATAAGTTTAGCTATGAAGGAGCATGTTCAAACAAAAGCTTGATTGCTAATCAGGCTTTGCAATATTTTGAGGAATACTTGAGACTCCATCAGCACGTTTCCTCTTTATCTGGAAAAATATTCTTTAGCCAACATTGGCGACTTTGGTGACCACCTGATTTGGGTTTTCAAAAAGTCAATACTGATGTTACTTTTTCAGAAGATAGGATTGGCATTGATATTTTGGTTCGTAATTATTTAACTATTCCTTTGTTTGCAAAGGCCCTACAATGTACAGACAATTTCTCTGAATTTTGGTGAACTTTTGGATATTATTGAAAAATATGTGGTTGGTTCCTCTCTATCAGTATTGTTGAACGTTGAAAGTGATTCTCTACCAGCCGTAAGTTGTCTCTCTCTTGATGGAGGTGACATTTCGGAGCTTGGAGACTTAGCTTTCCATTTCCTTGATAGTATGGATTCTTCTGAAATTATTTTTTTCACATGTTCACCGGGATGAAAATTTATGAATTCGTATGCCATTTTGATGAATATTAATAAAATATAACTTTCTTTTGTTTAAAAATAATAATTAAAATTTTTTAAAAATGGATAATTGTAATGGCCATGAATTATAATATTAAAAAGATAAAGGACGAAAAATCAAAGGTGCATGAATTGGTTGAGACAAGATTGGAGGGGATTTCGGGTAATAATATTTAATAAGGAAATAATATGGTAATAATATTTAATAAGGAAATAATATAAGGTTTGTTGTCGTTATGATTGATTTGTTTTGATACGTAGGACCATGCCATGCATGGGGAGATAATAATCGAAGAGTTCTAGGTTAATCTATTTTTTCTTTTAATTATTAGTATTAACGTACGTACTCTTCAAACAGCTAGTCAAACCTCCTTCCACAAACTTCCAATGTGGTTTTAGCAGAGTCAGCGAAAATTAGGGCTTATCTGTCAAACGTATGATATTTCTCCTTTTAATAAAATTTATATTCTCTATTTGTAGGGTTCGCTTGGTATTGGATTTAAAAATAAAAAAAAAAATAGTAATTTTTTATTCTAAATACATAAAAATTAAATATTTTGTGAGAGAAAAGATGGAGTTCAAAGTAAAAAAATAAAAAAATTAAAAATTTTAAACTCAATATACTAAATTAATATCTAGTAATATTGTAACACTATTCAAATTGTTTAGTACAAATTTAATATATTATCTAATATATTTTTATTTATTTGTATTGTTCCTTTAAGATTAATCTTTTAAAGTTAAAATTTATCTTTTTATTTTATAAAAATGTATTAATACAAATAATAAAATGAATGTTATTGAGAAAATATATTATAGCATGTTTGGTACAAATATCTGAAATCATATGTAATGAAATCTTTTACTATCCGAAATCTTTCATATTCGAAATGAAACAAAATCCTATTTGTTTAAAAGGGAAAGATAGAATTTAATAATGATTCCTTTTATTTGTTTAAAAAATTATTATTTTATAATAAAATTTGTAATGAAAAGAAAAGTTTGAAAATACATTTCATTTTACCTAATTTTTGCATACCAAACAGGGCATTAGTGGGCCCACATTAGCAATGTTGTATTTTAGAGAACTTCTTTTTTTATTTTTGAGTAAAAGTCCACTTAATTTATTGGTAATTCGATTTTGGACACCTAAAAAGGACTATTATCTGGCACACATATCCGAGCTTACTTGTAAATAACAGATTCTTCTCCCTCCCAAAAAGATTCGGACACACGTGAGAGGACGGCTGCAGTTGCTTGTGGACCTCTTATTCAAATCAAAGGCTAGGATTTGATTTGGGAGTTTGTTAGAAAAAACAATTAGCGATGGTGTCATAATCAAATTCATACCAATCAAGTTATTAAGATTAAATCGGTTGAATCGATATAAAAAATCGGATGATATTTTCATAATATTATAAATATATTCACAATTTTTAAAAAATACATAAGAAGAAATAAACATTTATATAGATATCACATATTATGTAATACTTAAAAACATAATTAAAAGTTATAATTCAAGAAAATTAAATATTTTAAATTCAAATAAAAATATCTAAAATTTGTATATTATATTTTATATATTTTTACTAATTTTGAAAAATAATTTTTTTCCTTCAAAATACCTTTCATTCACGTAAAAAATAAAAAAAATAATTTTTTGGCTAAGTATAATTAATTCTTGCGTATTTGATCAAATATTCTTTTGATTAAAAGAAAAATCAAACTCCCTTGTAGGAGAAAAATGAATCCCTATTTAAGGGCTCATTTTGTCTTTTCCCTTGCTGATGTCAGAGAAAGAGAAACTTCCTTTTCTTCCCCAGTTATCAAACTTTCTCATTACAATCGGCAGGAATTGTTTACCAGATCATTTAATATATTTTTTATAAAAATTTTATTAATGTAAATTTTATAAAATAAAATATAAATTCTATACTCTAAAAAATATACATTAAGGAAAAGTTATTATTAAAAATAGTGTACTACACAATACATTAGACGATCCAGAATGTTACATTTCCCTTTTTCTAACCTACTTCTCCTTACCACTCCTCTTCTCCTCTCCTTTGTGTTTCTTCTTCCTTCTCAATTAGCACAGCCAAACCGATCCGAAGCTCATGGTCTAGATCGCACCGCATCGTATTTATGCAGTTATGGACTTTTAAAAATGAGACCTTTTAAATGCGGTTTTTATTTTTATCAAACCATTTAGACCGCGTTTTTTGCGGTCCGGATGCAGTTAGATCACAATCCGAACCGCTTATTATTTTTAAAAAAATTATATATAATATAAAATAATGTAAAAATATATTTTATATCATATATATTTATATGTGTTAAATATGGTATAAGTATATAACATTTTTGTAAAGTAATATGAGTATATCTTATATATCAATTACTATAACTGTTAAAGAATAACTGTTAGAGCAGCATCTGCACTCTCTTGACTTTTGTTTTACTTTGATTAAACTTTTATTTGTCTAATTAAATGAACTTCGAATTTTTTACTTGATGGAAATAATTTGAAGTTGATTGAATGATAAAGTATTACTAGATAAAAAAAAAGAAAGGGGAGGACTGCGGACCGGGGGCTTTTATGAGGTGCGTTTACGGTCTGCTCAATTTTGGACCGTGAAAATACGATCTGTTTCGGACTACACTGTTTAACATGTGGTCCAATGCAGTGCAGTGCGGTCCGATGCGGCCTGAATCGTTTGACAATGCTATCCTCAATCTCTTTCAAACCATCTCTTTTTGTCTTTCTTCTCCTTTTTCATAGCTCGACTGCCTAATGCCTGGTGTCACCACCGTTGACACTCTACCCACCTCGACACCACAGTTTCCTTCTCTATTTCTATTATCAGATTTTCATATAGTGGTGTTTTTCTTTTTTCTTTTTTTTTTTGGAATCAGTAGTGAATTTAAACTTAAGAGTTGTAAAACATCCTTAAAAAAATCAGGTTCAGTGGTTGACTCCGATTTTCGGTTAACTGCTGGTTTAGACCAATTCTTTCATTTTTGGTTTTTGGAGATGAACAGACTGCCTAAGCCTTCGGTTCGCCGTTTGGCCCGATTCTGACAACATTAATAATTAGTCCCGCTCTTTTTTAGATGTGATCCATAGATTTGAGATGATGCAGAAGCTCAAAACCCATTTGATTTTGTCAATCTATGCCACGTTGTTTCGAATAAAATAGACTGAAAATTCTTATATAGATCAGATCCATATATAGAGACCTGAACTATGTGACTCCTTCGATTTTCTATTCATTAAGTCCAACCTTTCTTCTAACTTAACTATGGCAACTTGAATTTCTTAACAAATTTCAATTTAGAACCTCAGGCTAAAGACCCAGTTGCACAAAAACACTTCACAATTGTTCTCAAAAATAAAAATCTTAATATAAAAATGGGGTCAATTACTGACGACAGAAACCATTGGCTCACCGTGGGTATGGGCCTATTACCGATGGGACACTGACGAGATAAAGTTCGTCGCCCATTTTTCGTTGGTCACAACAACTACTGATGGAACGTTGCCGGTAAGTTTGGTTTCCGACCGACTTACCGACAGCCTTTTTTTTTCTTCTGGTTTTAATTTTGTTACCTGCCAACGGACATCGTCGGTAACACACCGACGAATTTACCAATGAGTATAACGTCGTCGGTAATAAACATCGATGATTTATCAACAACAGTACGGTACCTACCACCAACGATAATGAAAAAAAAATTTGAAAATATTTTGTGGTCGTTCCATGAATATGCCGTCAGTAATACATTTTCTTATATTGTTTAAAAAGGAACTGAAACTCCCTGAAATGTAGAACATTCATATCTAGGATGACTTATGATATCTAGCTCCTGATCACCATGCCATCTAATGTGCTCAACAGTTCTTTTTTATGCATACAATCTTTGTAATCTAAGAATTAACAGAAAATAAAACATCGTCTTCATCGATCTCTTCGGCTCCAGTTTTCTCCTCTTCCCTCTTTTTTTCTTACATATCTTGTACCGATGACTACCACAAAACTTATATTCTGTTATCTCGGAGTCCTCCTTCTAATGAAGCATACAACTATTGGAACAAACATCAATCCTTTATACGGGCAATCCTAATCCAGATATCAGTTTTTGCGTCGCGAACCAATCTTCGACCATATGATTGTCTGGCGGCAAATGCTTCTTTATAAATGCACAAATATGATCGTATGACTTTTGGGTCTATTGGTTCTCAGGCTTTATATACAACAACTCAGCAATCGCAAATAACACAGAATGTCTATCATCCTATCAACCAACGGTGTCTCAACCGCTTTTAACATGCCAAAAAAATTTTTCGCCTCAGGATTAGATAGTTCTTCAGCCCAGTCATCTTCCTGAGGTAAAATGCTTGGACCAACTGCATCAAATACATCTCAAGATATTAGTTCTTTTCAGTTGGCAATGACTGTGAGCTTTCTATCCCAATACCAGACCGGAGTGAAGCAACACTTTTCTTAAGAATACTTTCCTCATCATGTGGCTAGAGGTTTTCACCATGAGTTGTCTAAGTATAATAACAAGGCACAAAACCTCACTGCAGAAGATGTTTCTTCACAACCTTAGAATGTTTAATCATCTTGTTTTTACACTTTGAACACAGACGTCTCAATGAATTTTCACTTCTATTATTGGATTCAAGACACTGATGAATAAAACAATCTAACCTGTTAATGAATAAACTTGTAAGACCTTTAACCCTGGGCCCTTTTTCTTTATATATCCAACTACGATCTGATATATTTTTTATAGCTCCTAAAAATAATTAGGAGAATGAATTGTTAGTTCCATAACTTCTAAGTTAAGATTATTAAGTTTAAAAATTTAGACATACTTTAAAAGTCTTATAAAACTTAAGAAGCAAGCATAATAACTTAAGTCATTACGTTAATTTATTACTTAAGTTTTATAATTTAAGAAACAAGGATTAAAAAATCTTATAATTCATCATTTATTATTAAGTTGTTAATAAAAATATAAGTTATTTATAAGATTATAAAAATTTTGGCAGAGTTTTCCCTGTATTATAGACAGTTTCTAGGCACACAAGCCACACAAATAAATACCACCACAGTTTCACACAAATTTAAAGAGTTAGGGCTCCCCGTAACACATACTTTAAAGAGTTAGGGCTCCACCGTAAAATGAAAAATTAAACTAATTAGACACATACATCTATCGTGTATATGATGCATAATATGTCATTAAAATCCTCATGAAAGAACTATAAGAAATAAAAGAAAATAATATTAATTTTTAAACTTAATAACTAGTAATAGAGAACCGTTCTTTTGCAAAATTAGGAGTACAACAAAATTCAATTATTAAAAACAAAAAGGAAATGATCAGTAGAATAACATCATCAAGATGGAAACAATAACCTAAGTTTTGTGTATACATCATATACCTTACATCCGAGATTCACAACAATTTGAAGGACAAAAATACATATATTGGAGTGCAAAGAATGACTTTTCTTTCAAAGCTCTTCACTATCAAACAAAACCATATTTTAAAAATTACTTCATTAAAAATAAAAAAATATCAATAAAATAACATAAAATTTTTCCATTGAGGTTTTAAAATAAAATAAAATAAAATTATCAATAAAAATTTAAACTTTTCTTCTAGTGACAAGCATGCATATGTTAGTTTAAACATTTAGTTTAATCATTACGATCATCACCTTAATAGCTTAATCCATGAAAATGACTCAAAACAAAACTTGAAACTTAAAGAAAAAAATTAAGAAATTACTCAATATTGTTGTATAGAAAAAGAAACAATCAAATATTAAAAAGAATAAATTATTTTAAATTAGTAAATCTTATTTTAAATTACTTAAAATAAGCCACTGAACTTCTTATTATGAAACAATTTAACAAAAACATGACAAGAGCTTCCTTAGTCCATTTACCAATGACTACCAGAAACTGTATATACATACAAAAAAAATTCATAAATTTTAATGGCTTCAATAGTTTTATATATATTTTTGGAACAATACTTCATTAATAAATTGAATCATACATATCATTAACTTTCCAAAAAGCATTGAAGGAATTTAGTACTAGTATTCATTTGGAGACATTTCCGTTTTTTTATTTTTTGAGGAAAGACATTTCCAAATTATGATAACTCCATTAAAAATATTTGGAAACTTTTTATTTTTGTATCAATACAATTAATCCCCAAAATCATACATTTACAACATAATTATGAGTTATCCCAAGAAAAAAAATTATAATTAGGGAGAACAAAAAAGAAAAGAAAAGGAAAGAAAAGAAAACTTGGGTACAAGAGAGAATCAGTAGAAGAGAGCAATTAAATCAAAATTTCCTAACTAGAAATTGATTTTTAGAAGAGAGAATCAATAGGGTTTTTCTTCACTTTCAATTTAATTTCTTGATTCATACTAATTAATTCAAAATTTAAGCACCAAAATCCTCAAAAGAAACCATTAACAACAATTCATTTACATTACAACTTGCATTTGGGAAGATTTAAAAAGGCAAAGAACTCTCACAATTTAGAAAAAAATTAAATTTTAAAATAAAAAATTATATACATGAATCGACCGGCGAGTAGAGCGATAGTGTCTAGTCAGTAGTGGATGCATCTGGTGAACAGCGGCGTCATCCGACGTGAGCAGAGATTGTGGACGTATAGCAGCTCACTTGAAGAAGAAGAACAAATTAGAGGAGAGAGAGAGAGAGAGAGAGAGAGAGAGAGAGAGAGAGAGAGAGAGAGAGAGAGGAAACCAGCACTCTTACCTCTGGCAACAGCAGTAGCAACAACGATGGACGTGGCGACAATGAGGACTCCTGTTGGTGGTCTTCGTCGTCAAGGGGTAAACGGGGATAGGTTTCGCGGGGGTGGGTTTCTGAAAGTGAGAGGTTTTGGAGGTAAATGGAGGGTTTTCTCCATTTTGTAATTCTAGTCTTCAGTAACCGATGACACATTGATGACTTATTAAATTTATTAATTGTTTTCGGTTGTGTGATCGGTATATTAAATAACTTACCAATGGTTGTCAATCGTCGGTGATCGTCATCGGTAAATATGCAATTTCTTTTTACTGTCAATGCCTTTCGTCAATACCTTGTCGTCAATTTTTGGCACGGGTTTTCCCTCTAATTTTTGGGCTAGAAATGTGAATTGTTCGATAATAAGGACCTCTCCGTCGGTACTTCCTCAGTAAATGCCGTCGGCTTTAATTCCGTCGATAAATACCGTCAGTAAATCGTTTTTTTTTATAAGTGTCTAGTATCTCTCCAAATTAAATTCTACCTCTCAATCATCTCTCCAAAAACAAAGATCTTTTTCCCCTCTATTGGTAAAGATCTTCACCCCTCTATTAGCTTGAATCAAAATGGCGAGCGGGAAGATTTCTTTTCTTAGAAGAGAATTAGAAATTGGGATGTACAAGACTTACTAGGTTAGTTTAAGACTTGAATAATTTTGGTAAGATCAATAAATTTACAGTATGAGAGATCAATGAAGTTATGACATGGGAGATGGAAAATTCAACAAGGTGAAATTTTTATTGATTAAAAAATAACGAAGGCTTGCAGAGTTCTCGAACATATGGCTTGAGCCCCTTCCGTCCTCCATTGCTAAACTTTAAGCTCATATTTCCTTTTACATTTTAATCAGTTTGTCCAAGACTAATCAACAATTAAAGAGCCAAAGATTTCAGAAAAATACATTTTCCCTACACATCAATTTCTAAATCGAAAAACTTAACATAATTAAGATATCAATTTAGCGTCAAATTCCCATTCTCCAACTTCAAAACACACAGAGGGTCAATAAATGCAACTTAGAAATCTATAAGGATAACTCGAAAATAATTCATTTTAAACATTTCACTTTCTCTCTCTACAAATTTTCTCTCTAACCTCTCTCTAAAAAAAACACAATCTTTGAACATTAAACCTAAATTAGAAGAACATATGGATCCCTTCGAAGATTGTTTGCAAGAAAATATTGGTTTTGATGTAAGAAAATCGATTAAATTTTATTTTTCAGTTTCAAGGGCACTTTCGCCCAGATGGGCGAAAAAAAAAAGCAAATTTCGTCCATCTCAGCGAAACTTCAGTAATATTTTCGCCCAGACTGTCGAAAGTTTCTTTGTTTTTTTGCCCATATGGGCGAAAGTGCTCCAGATTTTTTAAAAGTTTTTCTTGATTTCTGATCACCAATCGGCATCAGAAATCAAGAACATCTGACCGTTGACCGTATATTACATTGGCTTGCGAGCGCGGAGGTGCGGTTAGAAAAAATATGAAACCAATAGTTGACAATGAAGAAGAAGAAGTTACAATCAAAAGGCAGGGACCTTACGAGACAAAAAAATGTGGGTGTCCATTTAAATTAAAGGAAGAGCAAATGGCAACAAGTGAAAATTGACAATTTTTCGTACACAACGGGAGGCACAACCATAAAATAGCTGTTTACAATTACTATCATGCTTAGGCTACAAGACTTAGGGAGGAGCAGTTGCAACAGACTGAGCAGTTCAGGAAAAGTCATGTGTCGCCTCGTAATATCCTACGATTTTTCCGAGAACAAAGACGTTGGTTGTGCAGTAAGGTATGTTAGAAGGGAATTATTTTTAATAGTTTATTAAAATATTTTAGACTTGTTTTTCTTCCATTAATAAAACGAATTTTATGATGTATGTAGTGCATAGAAAATATATAATGTTGTTGCGAAGATTATGAAGAACAGGATGCACGGACGAAACACGTTAGAGGAAGTTCTTTGCTTAAGTGCACAACAGGGTTACACGGTCTTCTATAGAAACTGTGAGGAGAGCAACGTACTTAGTGATATTGTCATTGCACATCCAACATCAATTGCAATGATTAGAACGTCGTCATATGTACTGATAACGGATACCACGTATAAAACGAATAGGTAAGTTCTCTAGTGGATCATTGTATTATTAAATCTCTTTATTAATTTTAATGTATATTTCTTTTTAATCATTTTTTTTTAAAAATAGTTAAAAATATTTTGAAGTTCGTTTAAAACAGTTGCCATGGTAATCATAAATTTTCCCCTTTATTTTTTAATTAAGGTAAATATGCCATTATTGGAAGCTCTAGGGATGATCCTACCGGAAAGAACTTCACAGTGGCAACTGCTTTTATGTGCAATGAGCATGCTACGACATACAGATGGGCTCTTCAACAAATCAAGCACCTATATGTTTCATCTGCTATGTCAACCGGGAACGTTTCAATTCTTAATGATGGTGAGCCAATCGTGATTATTACTGATGAAGAAAGCGGACTTATGCCTATGATTAATGATGTATTAAAAAATTCATAACATATGTTATGTAGAAGGCACATCAATCAGAATGTGTTGGCAAAGTTAACAGAAATGGTTAAAGACGAAGTGGTCGCACAACGGTTCGTGAATGGCTCCTTGCACAAATTAATAAATAAAATTGATGAGGCGTAATACTATAGAAAATTGGAAGTGTTGAAGACGAGGTGGTAAACAAGGCCAGACTTCTTACATTACCTGTTTAACACATGGCTGAATCCATTGGTGCATAAATTTTGCAGGGTTTGGACATCTAAAGTGTTGCATTTTGGGGTTGAGATAACGAACCGTGTGCTGAGAGCGAACATTCAGTATTGAAGCCGTGGCTGTCAACCTGTCATGGAGATTTGGACACCATTTTTCTTAATATTAACTCTCTCATCGAGAGTCAAATAGCTGAGATAAAAAGCTCATTGGAGATTTCTAAACTGAAAGAAAAGTATGAGGTGAAGAGTAATCCGATATTGAAGAATGTAAGTAATTACATCAATCATATGGCTTTGAAGAAGATATGGCTTGAGATAAAGAAAGCTGGCGAGCTAAGTGATGATGCACAGAGTAAGTACGGACATTACTTAAGAAAATCTCACGGATTACCTTGTGCATGTGAGCTATTTGCACGGTACCAACATGTGCTTCAGCTGCATCTGAAAGATGTTTATATCTTTTGGAGAAAACTGGAAATAAGGGTTTACATTCCATCTGTTAAATAACATTTGAAGTAACATTTATTATTAGTTTATTATTTATTCTTAACTAGATTTATTATCTCATATCCGTTATTTTTAAACCCTTTCTCACTATTAATAATTTAATTAATAGTTATTAATTTATTATTAATTCTTATTAAAACCCTAAACCATATCAAAATGATGCATGAAGATTAAGGTTCACTAAAACCTAATTCATAATCATATTAATAACAAATATTATAATATAAAATATTTTAAACAACTACTAACATTTATTCTACATATAGAAAATGAAATAACAACTCAAATAAACATAAAATTAAATTCAAGAAACACTTCTTAAATAATTATGAACAAAAAGTAAAATAAATAAACAAATATTAAAGAAAAAATTTAAATTGTAGGTCACTTTTGCCCAGGCTAGCAGAAAGTACCCTGCATTTTTGCCCAGCCTGGCGAAAGTTCACGTGGAGGACCACTCCGACTGGTGAAAATATCCATTGACTTCGCTAGGACTTTCGCTAGTCTGGCGAAATTGATCATTTTCGGCCAAAAAAAGTTCAATCTAAAATTGCGATTTTTTTTTCGAATTCAAGGCATATTTTCATTATCTAAACCGATAAAATTGTAAATAAATGAGTATAGATCGAAAAACTAACCTTTTTTTGAATTTGGACGGTCGGATCTTCCAAGATCTGAGATTGAAGTGAAGAGTAATAGATAGAGTTCAGAGAATTTTTTTTAGAGAGAAAATTTTCAAGAAAAAATGAAAATTTTTTAATTTTTTCGAGTTATCCTTATAGATTTCTGAGTTACATTTATTGACCTCCACACCTGGCTCAATCTCCCAAATAATCTTAGGTTGGCTTAATGGCTATATTATCCAAATTTTAGTGGTGAACAAAAATCAATAAATTGCTAATGAGACTATCTGTCGTGCAAAAGAAAAGATTGTTCGATAGTAAACTTTGTCAAGCTAATAGTGATTGTCATATGTCAAAGCTAATAGTTACCTATTGAACTAATCAACAATCACAAAGCTAATAAGTTTTGAATTTATCCAAGGCGGGAAACATTTGATGTGATTTTCAAAGTCTTCTCTTGATTGCAGGGCCCAATTTGAGGATGACCTGAGGTGACACAGATTGACACTTAGAGCACTCCTCATATGCCATTTGAGTAGTTCACCAAAAAGGAAAAATCTACTTTTTATACGAAGTATGAAAGCTTAAGTTGACATTACACTTAATACTCAAATTGTCTTCTCACTTAGTAATTAAATTTTTATATAATCTCCCTTTGCTCCAAGATATTCTTGGGAGAACAATTAGTAATAAAACAGGAAGAGAATTATGGAGAAGATTAACTTGATTCTTTTCTAACTTCATGACAAAAGTTAGTTTCGTGATTCTCTTCCAAGCTAACATGTGTTAGACTGTCTAGAAAAATTTTTAATTAATAATTTTACCAAAGTGTTCTAATTCACGACTTACTATACCGAAAAGATTTACAGACCAATTGCCAAACTTTTTATTCTTCTCATGAAATTCTTCAAGACTTCTATTAGAAGTTTTTTACCCTCATGAATTCTTGGATTGCTGGCAAAATCAAAGTCTCTTCCGCCCTCGAAAAGTGGAATTTAAACTCCATAATACCAATTAAAAGATGTTTGGTTTGAGTGGGAGCAGGGGATACCGGGCAGCAAGAGATTATGGTGGTTAGAGAAATAGAAGCTTGGCGAAGGGCTATGGTGGCGAGAAAAAAGGCACCATGTTTTGCTAGGGATTTGTTAAAAGTGAATATTTTTTAAGATCAGATAACTATGGTTAAAGAGGAGAAGATAAGTTGAAATTTAACGAAAAATTAAAGAAGTGACATGGCCTCTTTTTAGCCACATGGTCTAGGTTCCTACACATGGACATAATGCATAACAGAATTTTACAAAATAGATTGGGTGCATTTTTTTATTTTTTAAAAAGTTATTTTCAATTTTGTCCCTAAAAATACTACCTTTTCTTAAAGAATGATATAAACTTCAGTCTTTGCATAAAGAATTCTTGAGAAATTTTTTTTTTTTTTTTTTAATTTTGAGACACATATATTCTCCTAAACAATCTATGTCTCTTACTCAAACTCAAATAGAAAATTAACACCTAATTTTCTTAAACTTTCATTTGGATTAGATTTTAAACATAAAATTCGTTTACTTTTTTACGCCTTTTTACTTTTGACTCTCTTCACAAATAATTTACTTTTTATACATTTCAAGTAAAAGCTTTTTACTTTTTTTCATTTTAATTTCTAATCCAAATGGATTCTAAACTCCCAAACGAATTGAGCCGCCCCGTTTCAAATGAGAGGCTATGTCGTAGACCCTTCTAAGATTAATGGTTGATCGGTCTTGTGATATAAGTTGGATCAAAATGAGAATCCGATAAGTTAGGGGCTAAAGAGTACTCTAACCTTACCCCTTCTTCTTTGCTTCCTTATGTTCTTCTATTCATGTGATTAATATGTATTTAATAAAAAATTAATCAATAATTTCCGTATATATAGATAATTTTTTAAAAGTTTTTTAGTATAAATTAATTTCTTTCAAAAAAAAACAAAAAAAGTATAAATTAATAAAAAATGACAATTTTCAGGAAAAATAAAAAATAACCAGAGTTTATGTGTGTAAATGATAAATTTTTATTAAATATATGAAATTCTAATTCTATTTATTTTATTACAGAAAGACGAAATTTTTCGTTTTCAAAGACTCATCAAATTTCACGACGTCCAAATAGTTCTATTTACTTTCTTTTTATATGTGTTTTTATATGACCTTTCTTCTCTCCTTTTATTTTTCTTTTGTTGCCCTTTTTTTTATAACTCGGTATCTTAAAGTTATTGACTACTTTGGAAGAAATCATAGGGCATATTACGGCTCCTAAATAGTACTACTAGGCTGACATAAAATATTAATATTAGATCTTTGGACTTAGTCCATGTGTACACGTATTTATATAGCATTTGGACATGTAGACATACATGTATTGCTTAATTTAATTTATGTGTTTGTTATTATATATATATATATATATTTTGAGACCCAATTAAGGTAATCTATATTTATATAGGTGGGTCTGTCATCTTGATAAAAGTGTGGGGTCTCTTTATAAATGTGTAGAAACCTGGGGATTGTATTGCAAAACTATGATCGGCTGTTTAGCAAATACATCTATATATTAGGGTTATGGTCCTTGATTGCACGTATGCTTAGATTATTAGCCACCTCTTAAAAGTCCCCATCTTTTTGAGAAAGTCAGACTACATACGTAATAATCATAAGATTCAAACCCGATCTTCAAATCACTCAATTGCCATGGATCAAGGTACACATTTCGATTCTTTATTCTAAATAATCTATTGAGTAAGGTTAATTCTTGGGTTTTATTTATTTAGTTCCATCAATGGTATTAGAGCCTCATTACATCAAAGATTATTTAGATTCTTGATTTAGTTGATTTTTTGAGAATCGGTTTCAAGAAAAATTTCCTTTCGATCTGGCTTCTTAATATTAATTTGATAAAAAAAAAAACGATTTGTGCGTTGCAGCCGCTTTGTTCTCTATTCTTCAGATCAAGCGTTTTTTTTTTTCTTTTTTCGCTTGTGTTTCTGCGCGGTTCGGTCTTTAGTAGAAGATTCAATTTTTCATTGGGCTTGTTTTTTCCTCTTTTTTTTGTACGCTCATATTTTTGGAAGCCATTAATGTTTAAGATATTGTTTTTTTTTTTT
The DNA here is from genome assembly GCA_028651295.1 of Catharanthus roseus. Classification (NCBI taxonomy): domain Eukaryota; kingdom Viridiplantae; phylum Streptophyta; class Magnoliopsida; order Gentianales; family Apocynaceae; genus Catharanthus; species Catharanthus roseus. The sequence goes on along the minus strand of JAPQWS010000048.1, from coordinate 3,532,072 downwards.
TAATCACAGAAGATTGGTCATTGCTTTTCGTGTCTGCATGTTTGTCCATATCGAAGGGTTATAATATCGATTGTTTTTTGGTTTCGGCTTGGCAATATGCAGGCCTGACTTTCATGTCTCTGGTTTTTGTGCGCATAAAAAAAAATATTTAAGCTTGTAGGCATTTTTGGCCTTTGGTTTTTGTGCAAGCATAGAATCAATTCTATATTATATTGTCATATTATTTTTTATATGCTTTTATATGTATCATTATTTATATATCGATATATATGGTTATTTATATATCATATGTGATTTCGTATGTGTCATAATTTATTTGTTAATCCTAAATTCTGATACATACATAATATGAAAAAATATGTAATTGAAGTTTTTCTTATATTCATAACAACTTAAGTTGCTTTAACAAGCATGTCTAGTAGCTTTATATTGATTGGTGAAAGTGGCATCCTACCAAAGTAGGCTCTCCCATGAAAATCTTTTGATGATGAGCTACTTAGATGTCGTATTTTGTATTTCTTATGTGGGTGACAATCGGCCGAAAGGAAGATTGTTATTGTCAGGCTGAGAGTTACAAACACATGTGGTAATGAACATGTAATAGTTATTAAGTATCCATAGTAAGTTTTAAGTCGGCCCAAAAGAAGGCTTGATTCTTGATTGGATTTTACTATTAGTGCTCGATTACTATATCAAGAAAATTACTTGCAAGCTAACCTCTTTGTCCAAAGACTAGACTTGGTGTTGCACTGATATTCTTGTGATTGGATTTGTTATGAATATAGCCCATAAATTGTTAAAGTTTTATATAAATGAGTGAGCTTTATTATTTTTGTTATATTATGTTTTCTATTACAGTTACTAGTATCTCTGTTGCTTAATTATCTGCTAATTTGAGTAATATTCCGCCATTAAATGGTACCAACTTTAAAGCTTGGAAAGATAAGGTTGCAATTCATTTGGGTTGTCTGGATCTGGACTTGGCCATTAGGGAGCCAAGACCAGCTGAGCTGATGAATACTAGTACCTCTGGACAACGGAGGAAAATGGCTCAGTGGGAACAGTCAAATAGGTTAAGTCTAATGATCATGAAGAGTACAATTCTAGAGAATTTTCTTGCTAACGTGACATATGAGAATAATGCAGTTAAGTTTCTCGAACAATTGGAACAACACTTTATAGAAAGCAAAAAGGCAGAGATTATTATGCAATTGCGCAAACTCACTGCCATGAAGTATAATGGTTCGGGAAACATTAAGGAATACATTCTCGAGATGTCTCATATTATATCAAAACTTAAGACACTGAAGTTGAATCTTCTTGATGATCTACTGGTGTACCTTATTTTGATGTCTCTTCCTCTTCAATTTGGCCAGTTTGAGATGAGTTACAACTGTCAAAATGATAAATGGACAGTCAATGAACTCCTCTCATATTTAGTGCAAGAGGAAGAGAGAATGAGGCAACATAAAGTGTTTTTTCTGCAAAGATCCCTCTCCTGTTAAGAAGGAGTGTCCAAGTATCACGCATGGCGCGTAAAGAAAGATATGCCTCTAACTTTTGTTTGTTTAGAGGTTAATTTAGTTTTGGTGCCAAGATTTACTTAGTGGTTAGATTCGACTGTGACTACTCACATAAGTATATTTATGCAGGGTTGCCAGAGTTACCACCAACCAAGGGATGATCAAATATTCATCTATAAGGGACATGACAGTACGATAGAAGTTCAAGCTATAGGCACTTTTAAATTATCATTAAAGACTGGTTTATTTTTAGAATTAAAAGAGACATTCGTTGTACCGTTATTTAGACGGAATTTAGGTTCTATTCCTGTTTTGGACAAAGAAGGTTTTTTCTATTAATTTGGTAATAGACAGTGTCTTCTCTATTTTGATTCTAAATTGTTGGGAACTAGTGTTTTATATCATCATGATAATTTATATGAGCTTGAGACTACTTCTTCTAATGAATACTTGCATGTAAGTACACGTGATACCAAATGAAAATTAACTAATAAGAACTCCTATTCATTATGGCACAAAAGATTAGGTCATATCTCTAGAAGGAGAATTGACAGACTTGTGTCTGAAGGAATTCTTGAAACGCGTGACACTTCGGATAATACAATATGAGTCAAGTGTATTAAAGGTAAATTAACAGACAAGAAAAGAGTAGGTACCGAGAGAGCTAAAGACGTTTTAGAATTAGTACATACGGATATATGTGGACCATTCTCTATGCCTTCTTGGAATGGTCAATAGTACTTTATAATGTGCATAGACGATTACTCTTGTTATGGTTACCTATATTTGATACATGAGAAATCAGGGGCCTTGAATAAGTTCAAAGCATTTAAAACTAAAGTTGAAATTCAACTAGGCAAAAGGATTAAATGCATCAGATCTGACCGTGGGGGTAAATATTACGGCAGAAATGATGGTTCAGGTGAACAACGTCCAGGGCCATTCGCTAAATTCTTAGAAGAGTGTGGGATTGTCCCTCAATATACTATTCCAGGGTCACCTAGCATGAATGGAATTGCTGAGAGACGAAATAGAACCCTTAAGGATATGGTAAGAAGTATGATTTTTCATACTAATTTACCAGAATCACTATGGGGGGATGCACTTAAAACTGCAGTCTATATACTTAATAGAGTTCCAACTAAAGCAACAATAAAAACCCCATATGAGTTGTGTACAGGTAAGAAACCTGTCTTAAGACATTTAAGGGTATGCAGATATCCAGCTGAGACAAGGCTTTATAGGCCTAATAAGAAGAAATTGGATGAAAGAACAGTTAGTTGCTATTTTGTTAGATACTCTGAACGGTCATGGGGTTACAAGTTTTATAATTCCCAAAACAAAACATTTTTTAGACTGGAAATGCCCGATTCCTTTGAGGATATTCAGTTTCGGAGGGAAGATAAGACAAGAAACTTTGTCTTTGATGAGAACTCATTTCTCTTTCCTAGTGTTGTTCTTAAACATATGCAGGTTCTTGTACCTAATCTTGTTCAAGAACAAAATTCAGTACAAGACAATGTTGTGCTTACTTATAATATAGATCAACAAGCTTTGCCTGAAATTGATCATCCGGTCGCTCCTCAACCTTTTGATCCTATGGAGTAACCTCAACAACCTCAAGAACCAGTGCCCTTAAGAAGATCCATTCGAAAAAGAAGAAGCGCAATTTCAGATAATTATGTTGTGTATCTTAATGAGCATATAGAAAAACATTGACTTGGTAGAAGATGATCCAATCACCTTTTGTCAAGCCATTGAAAGCTAAAATGCTCGTAAATGGATAGATGCCATGGGTGAAGAAATTCAATCCATGAAAGAAAATAATGTGTGGGATCTCGTTCCTTTGACGGAAGGTGTGAAACCAATTGGTTGTAAATGGGTTTTTAAAACCAAAATGGATTCACAAGGCAATGTGGAGAGATATAAAGCACGTCTAGTCGCTAAGGGATTCACTCAAAAGGAAGGCATTGACTACAAAGAGACTTTCTCTCCTTATCCTGTTTCCTCCAAAGATTTTTTTAGAATAATTATGGCACTAGTGGCACATTTTGATATTGAGTTACATCAAATGAGAGTCAAGACAGCTTTTCTCAATGGGAACATTGATGAGACAACTTATATGGTACAACCTGAAGGTTTAGAATCCAAAAATTTTGAACAATTGGTTTGTAAACTTAAGAAATCAATCTATGGGCTCAAACAAACCTCTCGTCAGTGGTACTATAAATTTCACAATGTGATATTATCTTTTGATTTTGATGTAAATATTGTGGATGATTGTGTGTATCACAAGTTCTGTAAAAATAAGTACATTTTTCTAGTACTTTATGTGGATGACATCCTGCTTGCTAGTAACGATGTAGGTTTAATGCATGAAACTAAGAAATTTCTCTCGAAGCAATTTGAGATGAAAGATCTTGGTGAAGCATCTTTTGTATTAGGAATCCAAATTCATCGAGATCGTTCTCGAGGAATTCTTGGATTATACAAAAGGAATCCATCGAGAAGGTATTACAGCAATTTGGAATGCAAGGTTGTAAACTGCTTGATACTCTGGTGGCCAAAGGAGATAAGTTTAATCTCAAACAGTGTCTTAAAAATGACTTTGAATCTAAACAAATGGAAGATATTCCTTATGCTTCAGTATTTGGAAGCCTTATGTATACACAAGTCTGCACTCATCCAGACCTTGCATTCATAATTGGTATGCTGGGCAGATATTTGAGTAATCCGAATCCTGCACATTGGATAGCAGCTAAGCGGGACATGAGGTATTTGCAAAAAGCAAAACATTATATACTTACTTATAGAAAGTCGGATAAATTTGAGATCGTTGGGTATTCAAATTCCGACTTAGGTGGATGTCAAGATGGCATGAGATCTACATCAGGATATATTTTTATGCTATCTGAAGGGGCGGTATCATGGAAAAGTATCAAACAGACACTCATTGCCTCTTCAATTATTGAGGCAAAATTTGTAGCATGTTTTGAGGCATCAAATCAAGCTATTTGGCTGGGTAATTTCATTACAGGACTGCGTTGGTTGACAATATTGAGAGACCACTTAAATTATTTTGTGATAACAAAGCTGTAATCTACTTTTCTAACAATAATAGGAGCTCAACAAAATCTAAGTATATAGACCTCAAGTTTCTAGTTGTAAAAGAGCGAGTTCTGAATGGTATAATTAGTATTGAGCTTATTGGGTCATGTTCCATGCTTGCAGATCTGCTAACTAAAGCATTTACACCGAAGATCTTTATAGAACATACTACCCATATGGTGTTGTATCTTTAGATGGTGTTTAAATTCAGTGGGAGTCTGTATATATATTTATGCTCATACTTTATTTATTTATTATTGTTAATGTGTCAATAATTTTCTACCATTCGCTCATTAAGACTATGCTGTTGAGTTGTTCATTTCATATTCATATGTTAAAATAATCTCAATTTTGTTGGACCAGTTGGAAATAGGCATGCATAGATTACATTCATATGTAATTTTCATGCTACACATCCACACTCAACTCACATCATTTAGTTGAATTAATGCATGTGACCAATGATGGGTTTAACTATTCTTTTAATGCAGTTAAAGTCCCTTTGGTGCGTGTATTAATGAAATTAATGGACAGAGTTGGTTTAAGATGACAAATTAAAATGTGCTAGTTACTACAGTGACAATCACATAATTGTTTGTACAAATGTATACATAAATATTAGTCCAAGTGGGAGATTGTTAGATCTTTGAACTTAATTAATGTGCACACGTATTTATATCGCATTTGGACATGTAGACGTACATGTATTGCTTAATTTAATTATGTGTTTATTATTATATATATATATATATATTTTGAGACCCAATTAAGGTAATCTATATTTATATAGGTGGGTCTGTCATCTTAATAAAAGTGTGGAGTCTCTTTATAAATGTGTAGAAACCTAGGGGTTGTATTGTAAAACTATGGTGGGAATACATCTATATATTAAGGTTATGGTCACTGATTGCACGTATGCTTAGATTATTAGCCACCTCTAAAAGTTCCTATTTCTTTGAGAAAGTCAGGCTGTATATGTAACAATTAGAAGATTCAAACCCGATCTTCAAATTACTCAATTACAATAGATCAAAGTACACGTTTCGATTATTTATTCGAAATATCTATTAGGTAAAGTTAATTTTTGAATTTTATTTACTTAGTTCCATCAATTAAATCGTTTTTTTTATAACTCTAATTTAAAATCTCTCTTTTAATATACCTAATATAAGATCATAAATTAAAAAAAAAAGTCACGTCATCGGTGACTACACACCTGACCTGATCACACTTGAGGCCTCTTGTCCTCTTTTTTGGCCTTTGGGATTGATATTCCGGAAGATCATTTTTATTCTTTATTCTTCATTCTTCTAGATGGGTTGGCCATGTGTTTGGGGGAACTTTTTCATTCCACCGTCGCCTTACCTTACGCAAGAATGCCCAAAAGTAACTTCGTGATCAAATCACGAATAGATCATAAAATTACTAGTTTAATACTCACCAGTTCCACCTCCTTATATTTACTTTAATTTTTCTATGCTCTGTTATCAAGAATTTGTCTAAATTCTCTTTGTTTAAAAAAGGAAAAAGATTACATCAATAGAGTAATTTAATGTTAGAAAAGCTTATATGTTCTTTGTCGTCAAGCTAGCATTGGGTAATGTTTTCTTTTTATAAAGTACACTTAAGTAAACATTATAAATAAATGAGTCACATTAAAACCTATCATTATAATATCAACTCTAAATTAATTTGAGTTGAAAGAATTCATGCAATGTTAAAATAAAATTTTTTACTCTTGAGATCGGCCCGCTTAATATCGATCTTTTTAATAGACATATTGATTCCTTATATTCAAAATCACGACCCAAATCAATCTAAGATCAGTAAATCAACGGGTTAATAGATCAGCTCGGTATTGAACCTGAAACTCAGACTAATTCGAATCAGTCCGTTTATCATGCCTAAACCCAAGAGTTTACAGTATCATTGAATATTACAATTACAAATTTATTGTAAAGAAGAACAAGATGTTATAGAAAGTAGAAAATTAACGAGGCAGACTAAGAAAATCAGCAAGGGATTTCACTATTTTGATTAAAAAAAACCAGCATGCCAAATCGACGCCAAAGATTGGTTGGTACATGGTATACGGCAGCGTGTGGAATGTATGGAAAGACTAGCTTTGCTGGACTGACAAGGAGCGGAGGTGTGAAAGTCAATTTCCACACTACGTAAAGTAGGGTCATTAATCCATCTTATGAAGCCATCACGTGCCACGTGGTTTCCTTTAATGAGGGTGAGCTGTACATTATTATTATTATTATATTATTATTATTATTATGCCAATTTCAAATAAGGAGCATGAACAAATTCCCTTAATTAAAAAAATATAAGGAACTTGATGAACCAATAAAAACGTTTACAAAAAAAAAAGAATTTCAAGGCATTTTTGCGCTCTATATTTTAATATGATTGATTTTTGTGTAACTTATGAGATCATTATAAATTACTCATCATTAATTAAGATAAAATTACTAGATGAGCTTGATTTTAAAATATATATTTTTAAACATTTTCTAAAAGTTTGTGAGAATATAAAGAAAATTTGAAGTAAAAATTTTGTATTGACAGCAAATATAAATAATTTTCATATGAGATTCTTTGTTTTCTGACCCACGAGATTAATTAAACAAAGTTAGTTACATGTTCGGTCACCAATCTTGACTCGTGTATAATAGGGGGCTTAATTAACAATTTCTGATTTTTTTTTTCCGATAGATTATGTTCCAAGTGGAATTGGACTTGATGAGTTTTTTTATACTCCGCCCGTTTTAAAATAATGTCTCTTTCAAAAAAATATTTTATTTCATAATAAATGTTTTTGTACAATTTTAAAAGAGCATTTATTATACTTTTTTCAATTTTATCCTTCTGTATCTCCTTATTTATTTCTCTTATCCCTCTTTCATTATATTTCTCTTTCTATATTTATAAAGGAATATAAGTAAAATATCACATTGATTTCAAAACCCTTAATATTTGTGCCACCAAGTGAAAATCGTATTTATTTTGCAACAGAGGGAGTATTGGTTAGCAAGTAACGTACATTTATCACATAAGTTAGGCACTAACTAATAATAAAAACTTTAGGGGGGAGGGGGAGGGGATGAATAAGGTTTTTGGCTAATAAAACACTTTGTTAATCAATTTTAGAATTAAAACCACTTTCAAGAACAAGGATTATGTAGTAAGCATACAAAAAGAATATAAAATACAAGGAAGAGAGACAAGGTATTTGTAGTGGTTCACTTCCTCAAAAAGTTACATCGACTAACTTGACACTTAACTCAAAGATTTCACAAATTCACTATTTTCAAAGTTGGTTATACAAAGCCACAATGAGGATCACCCTTCAAGGATTTTACATAAAATCCTCAAAGTTTACACACACAACAATACAATAAATTATTAAATGATCACCCAAAGGGTTTTCCATAAACCTTTGATCACAATAGACGAATGAGAAGAGTAAGGAACATGTTACCAAATGAGCTTGAGAAGGGAAAGATACAACTCAACAGTTGTTTCAACAAGCTCCTCTTTTCTTCTTGCTTGATGAATGATCAATAATGAAGCTTCAAAAAGATTTTTCTTTTAGTTTTTTTTGCAAGATAAAGATGTTTGAAGAATGAACCTTAAAGCTCTTTAAAAGTTCTTTAATGATCTCAATTTTGGTTTCAGCAATTTCATTTTTACTTCAGACAAATCCTTTATTTATAGAGGAAAGGAAAAATTGACCATTACTCCGTCTGTAATGGTAACATTTTAACAGTAAAAAACTGAAAAACCGGACGACCGGTTTCCAAAAACAGACGTTCGATTTTCTTGTTAAAGGAAAATTGGATGAACCCTCTTTAAAATAGGAAGACCGGTTTTGTTTTACAGAAAGAATCGGATAATCCTTTTTAAAAATCGGACGTCCGATTTTTCTTTTCCCTTGGAAAAATCGGATGACCGATTTTAAAATCGGATGACCCTTTTTGAGAAAGATATGACAACCAATTTTTCTTAACAAAAAGAGCTTTTCTTTACATTTCAAAAACATGTATTCTTGATACTCTTTAAAGATAAGAAATCATTCAAAAGTATCAAAAGAACTCCATCAAGAATACTTAGGTTTTTCAAGAAAAGTTTGTGAAATATTTCATTCAAGGAGCTGCCATACTTAATCAAAAATCAAAGATAAAAGTTAGGGAGTTTTACAAAGTACCTTAGCATATCCCTAACTAAGACATAAGTCTTCAAGGTCTTCAATGGCTTGATCTTTTCTTCTTCATTATGCCTTGATCACCAAGAACTTTTGCTTCTATGTAGTGTAGCCTTGAGACTCCAAAGATGCTTCTTTTGTTCTATAGAAACTAAGCTTAATAATCATCACACAAATATATGTTAATCATAATCAAAATCATATGCAATGATGCCCTTAGGGCTAACAATCTCTCCCCTTTTTATTATGACAAATACATATGCAAGAGGACAGCCAAGAGAGCAAAAGAGCAAGTATAAAAACATGGTGATACTTTAAAGAAACCATTAATAAGAGCAAAGCATATCAAACACCATAAAGGAGAGATAACTCCCTCTATAAATTTGACAACATACCAAGGGTTTGAAAGATAGTTTAGAAAGATAAGCTCCCCTAAAAATATGCTTCATAACAAATATGACATAAAAAATTGTCAAGGCAACTCCAAGCCATATAGTACATAAGATATGATGCATAAAACCTTATAAAACAACATCAAACATTCTAAAACATATAAGGGACCATAGCACCATATCAACTCATCTAAAGCATATCATATCTATTAATCACATAATCTTGTCATAATCATATAAAGCAACAAAATATAACCACATATCTTGCACCTTAACAACGTTTTCTCCCCTTACTTCTTGCACATATTTCTCTCCCTTTTATCATAAATAAAAAAGACACTTAGAAGAGTTTTTAAGGGATCATAGATACAAAGATAAAGGAAACTCTCATCATTAAGATTTCATCACAAAGTTTCAAACTAAGCAAGAAGAGATATACACAAAAGTAGTTCATAAGCACCAAAATAGTTTAAAGAAAAGCTTCATAGACACCAAAGTCAGAAAACAGCAAGAAAAATGTAGTTAACAAAAGACATAATAGAAGTTTAAGGTTGGAAACTAAACAAAGGAACAAGAGCCAAGAACTATCAAGTCACTCCCTTTTTTTTTTCAATGATCTTGAACTCTATCTCTTTCCTCCAATCTCATAACCTTTTCTTGAATGTCGGAGATCTTGCCATCTAGATTATCAAACCGACTATTCATGGATGCTTGTGGGGAAGCTATCATTTCCATTAGTTAAGTCATGCTACCCAAAGATGAACCTTCCTCCTTTCTTTCTTGTCTTTTTTTTTTATCTTATTTCCTGTCTATGAGTTTCTTCCTCCGGCTTTGTGTCGCTTTCTTCTTCATCCACATTCATTCCCTCTTGTTCCTCATTTTCTTCATCATCGTCATCATCTTTATCACTGTCATCTTGACCACCTCTTACAAATAGCCCTTCCTCATTTCTTTCAAAACCTATTCTTTTGAATGTATGCTGGTTATAGATCTTTTTAGGTCCAATGTGATCACCAATTCCAACCAAGTTGAGCACAATATGTTGAAAGATCTTCGTAAGGAAGGAACCTATGGCAAACACTTGGTGGATGAGGATTGTATAGTTAACATATCCTCTATGGTCATAAAACCAAAGTTCATTCTCTTATGCTCGTGAGTGCTAGCATGACAAAAGAGTGCATATTCGTGATGGATGACTTATGTCAACATTTGGAATGATGATGCTTGAAATCATGTGATAAAGTAATCTACCATAGGCATTAAGTTTGTTAACATTCCTATCATCATGCCTTTTGAGAACCTCTCATTTTGTAAATATCTCCTCAAAACGTTGTTCACTATAGAGGTTAGCATCAAAACACTTCTTATTCTTATTGTAAAATCTTATACCATCTTGAGGAGTTTCTAGTATGGTGTTTAACGACCTGTCATCAAAGGCAATATCCCTTCCTCCAATTCTAGACAACACCTATTGGTGAGGTATGTTTTCCACTCTTGCAATTCTACCCTTATGAAGATTTGCATAAAATTCATAGATCATTTCAGGATAATATAATTCATTGACAGTAAGCAAATGTACCCAACCTATCATATTAAAGAGATTTGGAATAGCTTCCAGACCTTGCATATCACTCAAGTCTACTCTGCGACCAGGAGTAATTTTTCTTTTGTTCCTTGTCCATCCCTCAAAATTAGCAGCCTCCTTCAAAGAGATGAATTTGTCTGGAGCCCTAACTCCAGCTGATACCCATTTTCCTTTTCCTCTTCCTCTACTACTTTCTCCTTCTTCAACATTTACCTCTCTTCCAATGTTTACATTCTTTATTTTCACCATTTTGGAGGATTTTCAACTTAGAGTTTGAAGGAAGAAATTGAGGGTTTCAGATAGAGAAGATTATAGAGAGAAACATAAAGATGACCGGCTTTCTTGCCTGTGGAGGAGAGAAACTTGAAAGATTTTAGAAGAAGATTGAGAATCGGATTTTGAAATCGGTCGGGCTTTGTTAGAGAGAGGTTTCGGACGAGAGAGTGAGAGAGAGTTGTGAGAAAGAACTGAAAAACTGAGAAAATTCTGGTTTTAAAAACCGTAGGTCCCGACATTTTAAAAGGAATCAGTCGACTGATTTTTGAAAGCGGTCGTCTGGTTTTTATGAAAACAAGAAATCAGACGTCAGATTTTTATAGAGGTCGTCCGCATGTCTCGGTAATTTTTGTGAAAAAAAACTTTGAGTCTATTTTTGGAACCGGCCGTCCGGTTTTTGAAAGGAGTGTCCGATTTTTTTGAAAATTTTTTTTTTTTTTTGTAAGAATAAAGAATAAGAAGAAATCTAAAAACTCAATCAACACACATTAGTATGGAATTTACCAATACCGAGCAATTTTCTCAAGTAACAAAAACGTTTTTCAGAAAGGGGTTTTGTAAAAATATCAGCAATTTGATCCTCTGTGCAAATATACTCTAAAAATACATCACCTTTAGCAACATGATCTCTAATAAAGTGATGTATAATTTCAATATTTTTTTTTTGAATGTTGCATAGTGTTTACGGAAAGATTTATAGCACTAGTATTAGCCCACATAATAGGTATGTTTTTAAAAGAAAAACCAACATCAATCAAAATGTGTTTCATCCAAAGTACCTATGCACAACAACAATAGGCTACAATATATTCCACTTTGGCGGTTGATAAAGATACGCATGATTATTTCTTGCTGTACCAAGATACTAAGCATCCTCCTAAGAATTGACAATTTCTATTTGTACTCTTCCTTTCTGCCTTACATCCAACATAATCCGCATCGGTGTAGGCAATAAGATCAAAACAAGATTGCTTAGAGTACCATAAGCCATAATCATAAGATGAAATCAAATATCTCAAAATACGTTTAATAGCAATTAAATGGGATTCTTTCGGGCATGCTTGGAATCTAGCACACAAATATACTGCAAACATAATATCCGGTCTACTAGTCGTTAAGTAAAGTAAGCTACCAATCATATCTCTATACTTTTTTTCATCAACCTTTTTACCTTTGTCATCTTTGTCAAGCTTTAATGATGAGCTCATTGGAGTGACAATACTTTTGCATCGCTCATTCCGAATCTCTTGAGAAGTTCCTTAGTGTACTTCTCTTAATTGATGAAGATGACTTCTTTGGTTTACTTGATTTGTAGTCTAAGAAAGTATGTCAATTCTCCCATCATGCTCATTTCAAACTCTTTGCATAAGACAGGGAAATTCTTCACATAAAGAAACACTAGTAGCACAAAAAATAACATCATCAACATAAATTTGGACAAGAAGAAGATCGTTGTTACAAGATGTTTTTTGTAAAAAGAGTAGCGTCTACCACACCTCTTGAAAAATTGTTTGAAAGAAAAAGACCATTTAAAATTTCTCATACCAAGCTCTTGGAGCTTGTTTTAAACCGTAGAGTGCTTTTGAAAGTTTGTAAACATAGTTTGGAAATTATTCATGCACAAAACCAGGAGGTTGTTTAACATAAACTTCCTCCTCAATATCACCATTTAGAAAAGCACTCTTAATATACATTTGAAAAAGCTTGAATCCTTTAAAGCAAGCAAAAGCTAAAAGCATCCTAATGGATTCAAGGCTAGCAATCGGAGCAAAAGTTTCATCGCAATCTATGCCTTCTTCTTGATTGAATCCTTGGGCAACAAGTCTTGCTTTGTTTCTAATAACTTCTCCGGATTTATTTAGTTTATTTCGAAAAACCCATTTTGTACCAATGGTGGGGTGCTTGCGAGGTCTTGAGACTAAAGTCCAAACTTTGTTTCTTTCAAATTAATTTAATTCCTCTTGTATAGCAAAAATCTAAAACTCATCACACAAGGCATCATGAATAAACTTAGGCTCAATTTGAGATAATAGGGCAAAGTTATCAATAAACTACCTTCTTGTTCTTACCCCTTGTGATACATCACCAATGATTTCATCCTTGGAATGTCCCTTTGGATATATCACATCTTGAGGAAGACTTTGAGCTTCTTGATCATTTTCTTGTTTTTCCTCAATCTCTTCTTCCTCCATAGCATGTTCTTCCATTGTTTGAGTGTACAATGGTTGGTAGCTTAAAGAGTTATCTATATCATCATCATCTTCCATGTAAAAAATGTTAATTTCTTCAAAATTTACATGAATAGGTTCTTCAACACACAATATTCTTTTGTTATAAATTCTATAGGCCTTTTTGTTTGAAGAGTAACCAAGAAAAATTCCCTCATTGGATTTTCTGTCAAACTTCCCAAGATTGTCCTTGGTGTTTAAATTAAAGCATTTGCATCCAAAAACTTTGAAATAGCCAAATGAGGGGGTTTTGTTAAAAATGAGTTCAAAAGGAGTTTTCTTTAAAAACGGTCTCAAGAGAATACGATTCATAATATAGCATGCGGTGTTAATGGGCTCGGCCCAAAAATATTCAGGAAGGGAGTTTTCACAAAGCATTGATCTTGTCATTTCTTGTAATGTATGGTTTTTCCTTTCCACAACACCATTTTGTTGTGGGGTTTTAGGATTATGTCAAAATCATCACAAAGCTTTTAGTAAAATCTTGGTTGTTAAATTCTCTCCCATTATCACTTCTCATAGAGATTAATTTGCAATCAAGGGAGGTTTGTACTTTTTTAAAAGGTTTGACAAATTCTTAAAATGCATAATCCTTTTGGCTAAAAAACAAAGTCCAAGTAAATCCTGAGAAGTCACCCACCATGACAAAAGCATACATCTTACCACCAAGACTAGTGGTCCTCATTGGTCCAAATAAATTCATGTAAATGAGTTCTAAAGGTTTTGAAGTTGAAATCAATTTTTTTTTTTTTGTTTAAAAGAGGTCTTAATTTGTTTTCGAAATTGGCAAGCATCACAAAGTTTAGTTTTCTCAAAATGAAGTTTTGGTAAGTCTCTAACAAGTTCTTTTGAAGAAAGTTAGTTCAATAAATCCATACTAACATGACCAAGCCTTCTATGCCACAAAAATACATCATCATCGTGAATTGAGAAACACTTTAAGTTTTGCGAAATAAGATTTTCAAGATGAAAGACATAGACATTTCCAACTCTTTTAGCGACAAAAAATAGTTTTGTTTCCATACTTATTAATGATAGAAGAAGAATCACTTTAAAAAACAACCTTTTTCCATTATCACATAATTGACTAATACTCAGCAAATTGAATTTTAAACCATCAATTAAAAGAACATCCGTAATAAAAGAAGAAGAATCGTTACCAATGTTACCTCTAGCAATGATTCTTCCCTTCTTCGTATCTCCAAAGGTGACGAAGCCACTTTCGGTTTCTTTAAGCTCACTAATAAGAGATGCGTTTCCGGTCATATACGTTGAGCAACCCTATCCAAATACCACTTAGATGATCTTGATTTGTGTTCCTACAAAAGAAGTAGAAATAACTTTTGGTACCCATATCTTTTTGGGTCCATTAATGTTAGTTGAATTTTCTTTTATTTTTCAAATGGTTTTTACTCCCCTTTCAAAGGTGTGAGAGGGATGAGGAAGTTTCTTTAAAACGTGTTTGTTTAGAAGAAGTATTGGTATGAGAACCAAGAAGCTTTAAAAATTTTATTTTCCTTTTGTAAACTTTTCAATACGTAGGGTGAGATCACTCACCTTTTTCTTCAAATTACAAAAAGAGTTTTGTTTTCACAAAGTTTTGAATTTTCATTTGATAGGTTATCAATCTTATTCTTTAACTTCTTGTTCTTTTTAGTGATCTTTTCCAATTCATGATACATTTCAATGAGCAAATAATTAAGATCATCATCATCATCAACAAGATTAGATAAATTAGAGGGTGAAATTTGTACCTTATTTTCTAATGCCATGAAGCTTAGGCTGGCCTTTTCTTCTCCTTCATTTTCGCTTGAGTCTTGATCCCAAACTCCTATTAGGCCCTTGTCTTTCTTCTTTTTGTTTAATACCTCAAGCTTTGCTTCTAAAGCTCATTTCTTCTTTTTCTTTAATGCCTCAAGCTTTGCTTTGAAAGTTCCTTTTCCTTTTTCAATGGCTTTTGGATAATCGGCTACAAGATGGTCGGTGCTATTACATTCAAAGCACCTAGCCCTGAAGAGTGATGAACTTTGTCCTCCTTTCTTGAATGGAGGTTTTTTTCCTCGATTGTTGAAGTCTTTCTTATAGAATCTTTTAAATTTCCTCATTATCAAGGCCATGTCCTCATCATCATCAATCTCATCTTCATTGTTTGATGTGCGTGTTTGATCATCCTTATTCACTTTAAGTGCTATGCTTTTTCTTCCTTTGTCTTCATCTTCCATTTTATTTAATCTTTTTATTTTCATCTCATAGGTGAGGAGAGATCTTATGAGTTCTTCAACAGGAAGTAGGATCAAATCTTTTGATTCCTCAATGGCAAGAGTTTTTGGTTGTCATGCCTTTGGGAGTGCATCAAGAATCTTTCTATTTACCTCTCCCCTTGTGTACACTTTCCCATGTACCTTTAAGCCATTAGTGATGTTGGTGAACCTTGTCAACATGTCACTAATGCTTTAATTTTGTTTCATCACGAATAGCTCATAATCTCTCGTACTTCGATAATCAATTTTGGAATTAAAACTATTTTCAAGAACAAGGGTTATATAGTAAGCATACAAAATATATATATATATATAAAACACAAGGAAGAGAGACAAGATATTTATAGTGGTGCACTCTCTCAAAAGCATTACATCCACTACCTTGAAACTCAACTCAAGGATTTCACAAATCCACTATTTACAAAGTTGGTTACACAAAAACACAATGAGGATCACCCTTCAAGGGTTTTGCACAAAATCTCAAAGTTTACACGACACAATAATACAATAAATTATCAATGGATCACCTAAAAAGTTTTCCACAAATCTTTTATCACAATAGAAGAATGAGAAGAGTAACAATGTTATCGAATGAACTTGAGAAGGGAAAGATACAACTCAACGATTGTTTCAACAAGCTCCTATTTTCTTCTTGATTGATGAATGATCAATAATGAAGCTCCAAGAAGAGTTTTCTTTTAGTTTCTTTTTTGCAAGATAAAGATGTTTGAATAATGAACCTTAAAGCTCTTTAAAAGTTCTTAAATAATCTCAATTTTAGTTTCAACAATTTCATTTTTACTTCAGACAAATCCTCTATTTATAGAGGAAAGGAAAAATTGACTGTTATTCTGTCTTTAACGGTAACATTTTAACAGTAAAAAACTGAAAAACCGGACGACCGATTTCTAAATACGGACGTCCGATTTGCTTGTAAAAAGAAAATCGGATGAGCCCTTTTTAAAATAGAAAAACCGGTTTTATTTTATAGAAAGAATCGGATGATCCCTTTTAGAAATCGGACGACCGATTTTTCTAAAGCTAGAAAAATTAGACGATTGATTTCAAAATAGGACGTCCGATTTTTCTTTTCCGTTAGAAAAATCGGATGACCCTCTTTTGAAAAAGATATGACAACCAATTTTCCTTAACAAAAAGAGCTTTCCTTCATATTTCAAAAACATGTATTCTTGTTAATCTTTAAAGATAAGAAAGCATTCAAAAGCATCAAAAGAACTCCATCAAGAATACTTAGGTTTTTAAAGAATAGGTTGTGAAATATTTCATTCAAGGACATGCCGTACTTGATCAAAAATCAAAGATAAAAGTTAGGGAGTTTTACAAAGTACCTTAGCATATCCATAACTAAGACATGAATCTTTAAGGTCTTCAATGACTTGATCTTTTCTTCTGCATTATGCCTTGATCACCAAGATCTTTTGCTTATGTGTAATGTAGCCTTGAGACTCCAAAGATGCTTCTTTTGTTCTATAGAAACTAAACTTAATAATCATCATACAAACATATGTTAATCATAATCAAAATCATATGCAATAATGCCCCTAGTACTAACAAATAATATTAAGTCATATGAAAATATATATAATGTTCCAAATGTATATATATATATGTAGGTCCTATTGTTTAATTGAATTTTTTTAATAATGTATACTTTCATGTGTTTTAATATAATTGGTCGATGTATAACTTATATAATGAATATGAATTACTAGTTAAACAAAATAAAACTATTCCTACCTGATAGAGTTTTGTCTTAAAATATTTAGATTTTTTTTAAGGGAAATTTTGTATTGAATGCAAGTATGATATGAAATTCAATACATTAATTCCCTAAAAAAAATCAAATACATTAATTTTTTTATACAGTAATTTAAAGGTGGATTCACATAATTGAATGGTTTAGTCCCATTTCTAATCCACACGCTTAGATTACGAGGCTAAGGAACCAAACCACCCAATCCTAGGCCCACACGTGCATTATCTTGGAGCCTATATAAACAGGCCCCCCTCC
Organism: Catharanthus roseus; assembly: GCA_028651295.1. Classification (NCBI taxonomy): domain Eukaryota; kingdom Viridiplantae; phylum Streptophyta; class Magnoliopsida; order Gentianales; family Apocynaceae; genus Catharanthus; species Catharanthus roseus. Next base: position 3,514,457 of record JAPQWS010000048.1, on the reverse strand, counting down.
ATTTCAGTTTCTACCGGTTTCTGCTTTCTTGCATTCTTCTTCTTCTTCATCTGCTTTACGAGTGATCCCAAAAAAAAAAAAAAAGAAGAGAAAAATCTTTATTGGAATTTTTTAGAAAGAAAAAATGTCAGACGGTACAGCAACCTGCTTAGACATTCTCTTGGCCATCATCTTGCCTCCCCTTGGTGTCTTCCTTAAGTATGGCTGCCAGGTAATTTTCTTTAATTTAATTACCCTTTTTTTTTTCCTCATGTTGTTTGGATTTTCTTGATAGTGATTTTTGCTTAATTTTCTTTTTGGATTTTTTTGGAGGGGTATCTGTATTTTCTTTGGAAATTTTTGTTTTTACCTTTTTCTTGTTGTTGGAAATTTTGAGTTCCAAAGTTTGATTTTAAGAAGAAAAAAAAAAAAGTTAGCTGGTATGAAGAAGGATTGGTATAGTTTTCAGCTTTATTTGGATTGAATTTTTTGTTTTTTTTGGGGTTTATAGACCTTAAATTGTTTTTGTAAAAAAAAAAAAATATATGTAGACAAGGGTGAAATAAGTTTAAGAAAATGAGTTAAATACTAATCCAAATAGAGCTTTTAATTAATTGAAAATTGTTTAGTGATTTGTTGAATATGTGTTTTGGCAGATGGAGTTCTGGATCTGCTTGTTGCTGACAATTTTAGGATATATTCCTGGAATTATCTATGCTGTTTATGCCATCACCAAGTAAATCATCTGGTAAATTTCTCTCTCTCTCTCTCTCTCTCTCTCTCTCTCTCTCTCTCTCTCTCTCATCTAATTCAATTTCTTACCTAATTATTCACTTCAAGATTTTTTTAATTCATTCGGGAACTTACGCCGTACTTGAATTAGATTTTAGTTTAAAAAATAAATAAAATTGTTCTTTTTTTTTTTTTTTAATTTTAATCACAATCCAAATGCACCCACCACCCTACCCAGAAAAAAAAATAAAAATAAAAAACCTCCAAAATATTTACAAGTTATGGAATTCAAAGAGACATGAGTAGATCAAACCCTTTTTTTGGTAGATTTTGTACAACAACAAAATAGATATCAATTAAATTATTATTTTTTTCCATTAATAAAAAGAATTATGAGGTTAGCTTGGACATTAAGAATCCGCTTGAATTAGATTCTAATTTGTAACAAAGGAAAAAAAATTGTTTATGAAAGAATATATGAAAGGCTTGAACTAAATAAATAATTTTTTAATTCTGAAATCTAATTTAAATAATGTTCAATTATTTTTAGAAGATGTGAGATGAAAATCTAAAAATTTACATTAAATTTCTAGACAACTTTACAAATACATTAAGTTTTTTAGTAAGAAAATAGCTCTGTTGGTCAATAACACCCATTTTTGTATAGTAAATTTTGAATTTAATTTACATTTGAATAAAGAATAAAGTTTGAATTTAGATTGACATCTTGATTATACATGTAAAAAAAGAAAAAAAACCACCTTAGGATTCGTTTGCTCTGCATGGTGGGACAAAATATAGCAATTGGGGTTTGGGGGTGGGGTGTTTCTTTTCTTTCTTGTTAGTGATAACGGTTGGTAAGAGTGAGCCCCACTTTGAAAGCAAAGCAATTAGTGAGTCATTCATCCACTTTTATTAGTTACCTCTTTCTTTACTAGGATTTTTTTTTCTTTTGTTTTGGGAATAAAAGGTCTTTTTCAATGTTTGATTTTCTCTCTCTTTTGCTTTGGACAGGTGGAGATATGTTAAAATGGTCATAACAACTTTTCATTTCTGGTGTTTGAAGAAGATTATGAATATTATTGGATTTTAGTAGTTTCGTGAGACAGTGCTTTGTTGATATTTATATTTGTGGTTCTTGAATGAATTTCCCATTTTTATTTTGTTGTCAGTTACTCAAAATTGTTCGTCATTTTCTGGTGCCTTTGTAGTTCTATTTGGATTTGTTGATTTAGGATTGGATGAGTGTTTGAATTTGTCACCACTTATCATCTTTTCCTCATCATCACTCGTATTAATTGATTTCTTTGTCTCTTCACAAATCATCTTTTCTTTTTGTCTTTTTTCTTTTAATTTGAGGACTCTAAAGTTTTTTTTTTTTTTTCTAAATTCTTTTGAGCACTAGGATTGTTACACTATTAATAAACATAACATAAATAACAATCAATTCGAGAAGATTTAGGTCGGTTTAGATATGGGTCCCTTTTTCAATTTTCATCTATTTCTTAGACAATTTTCAAGAAAACTAATACGATTAGAGTCTGTTGGAGTCTGTTGGACGATTGGTTCTTATGGAATGGATGTATATTAAGTTCTTCATGCAAATTATGCAAAAGTTAGTTGGGAAGATGAAAGAAACTTGTTATTTATTTTCTGTTTTTATTCCTTATGTTGTACTCAAGTTTTCTAAAGGTTGGATCGTTATTTGTGTAATTTTGTTTTTCTATAGATTAATATAATTACTCATTTTGAAAAAAGAAACTAATGAAATTAAATATAATTACCATATAATAAATGAAGAGAATAATAACATCCTGGGTAAAGTTGGAATTTTAACAGTTGATTGGGATTGGGAGGTGTAAAGGAGAATGAGTTGAAGTTTTTATCTATTGAAATCCATCCATGGGTTTCCATTCCAGAAGTCTCCTTCAGTAGAATGAAAATGCTTATCCAAACTTGTCCCTCCTTCCCTCATCACACATGATCACATTCATTAATCTTTCAAGGCATGATAAATGAGCACACATACAAACAACCATAAGAGCCCACGCCCACCCCCACCCCCACCCCCTGTAACACGTTTTTACAATATCTATTTCAATTTCCTCTATAAATTTTTTACAACATATTCAGTTTCTATTTTAAAATAAATTTCTCGTTTTTGTTTTCTAAGAAAAGGTTATTTCTGGAAAAAAAATAATAATGTCGAAACTGTAAATTTCATAATAAGTTGAGTACTGAAATATAATTTAGATATTGAATTCAAATTTAAAGTGTAAGACACGTAGGCTTCTCTCAACTTAAATAATATACTTGTTCAGATCATCTGCTTCTGTAACATTATAAATTGATGTGTTTTTAAAAAAATTTATCAAATAAAATATAAATTTTAGAAAAAATAAATTTTTAAAAGAAAATATATATATATTATAGAATGATATATTATATGAAATGTTATTTACAATTCTGGGTGAGATACATTTTACTAAACTACTACATGTTAAGACTAAGATAATTATAAAATTAAGGTTTTTTTTTTAATCTCTGTTTTCCTTTTCAATCCTAGTATGTATAGGTATGTTTTTGGATTGTTTGGGTCAATTTTCCAGACCAGGAGCTGTGCCTCCATTAATTAAAAAAAAAAAAAAAATCTTAAATTTCATCACATTCTATCTGGGATATTATTGAAGAGTCAGATAATTGAAATTGAGATTTTTTTCTCGGTATACTTCATTTTAAAAAAAGGATATTAAATTGGTCTAATTTTTTTTTTAATTTTGCAATAGCCATAACGCAAGTCATTGTGCGTTATCACTTGAGATAACGCACAATGGTTGTGTGTTATCACTAATAAGTGGATTACCCTGCATTAAAAATCATGTTTAACAACGTGAGGTAACCGTTTGGTGATATGGCGCCGAGTTGTTGATAACGCACATCGATTGTGCGTTATCAGTAAGTATAACGTACTACCATTATGCGTTATTACAAGTGATAACGCATAATGACCATGTGTTATTACGTTATAAACCCTACTACCCACCGCCCCGCCGCCTTCTTTCTTCTTTCTCATTTCTTCCCCGAATCCCTCCTTTCTTCTTTCTTCCCCGAAAATATACTTCATTCCTCCCCGAAAATTTTCTTTTCTTCTTTCTTTGTGCCGCCGCCACCCGCCGCCGCTGCTTGGTAAGTCCTTTTCCTCTTCCTTTTGTTTCTTCATTCTTCTTATACTTGTATCTTCTCTTCTTCTTATAATATTTGTATTTTATTTCAAAATTTACGGTAAAAATTTAGTTCAATTTTTTAAATTCAAACTTGAATTTGTGAGACTTTCCTTGGAGTACGAAAGTTGTTAGAGTTTTGAAGTGGAAAATGGTAGACAGAGCTTATCGGTACGAAGGTGCATTTTTAATTTTCGATAAGTTTTTATTTATTTAAATTATTTAGTGTATTATGTATTAATTTTAATTATTGTTTATTTGGGCTTGTAAATTGTTGTTTGTGAATAATTTTTATGAATTTTATTTTGATTATTTGTTAATTTGAATTAATTTATTTTTGTGCAAGTGAGGTTTGGGCTTATATTTAAATTTGTGTTATTGATAAATTTGATCATTTTATGTATATAATTGTGTTTTGTACTACAAAAGTGATTTTAGGGTGATGAATTATTTTGATGAATTTATTAGGATAATTAGGTAATTTTTTTTACTTTACTTTATGATTATTTGAATTATTTTATTTATTTAGATAATTATTTTGTATCTTTCTTAAAAGTTTTTTAATAAAAAAGATGGGGATTTGGAATGTGGGTTTTTTTTTTATCTTCACTTGTTTTTTTTTTTTTTAATTAGTAGAAATGAAACTTGAAAATTTAGGGTTTAGTAATTAATTGTATGTCATTATCAATATGAAGACTTTTATTTAAAAATATATATATATATATGGACTAAACCCTAATATTGAATTTATCAAGTAGTAAAATATTTAACTATAAAATATATCATCAATAACCCTAAAAAACTTAAAAATCTATTATTAAAATCCTAAATTTTACATCAAACATTAAACCGTAAAACTCTAAACTTTTTAACAGTAAACCCTAAAAATCCAAAATCATAATATTAAAATCTCGTAGCGTAAATTATAAAAATCTTAAAAATCCTAAAAACCCTAAAATTGATATTTTAAACATTAAACCGTAAAACTCTAAATTTTTTAATAGTAAATTATAAAAATCTTAAAAATCCTAAAATTGATATTTTAAACATTAAACTGTAAAACTCTAAACTTTTTAACAGTAAACCCTAAAAACCCAAAATTATAATATTAAAATCTTATATCGTAAATTATAAAAATCTTAAAACCCTAAAATTGATATTTTAAACATTAAGCTATATAACTCTAAACCTTTTAACAGTAAACCCTAAAAACCCAAAATCTTAATATTAAAATCCTATACCGTAAATTATAAAAATGTAAAAACCCTAAAAACACTAAACTTGATTGGTAAAAAATCATACAAACCTTAAAAATACTAAACTTGATATGTTAAAAATCATACAAACCCTAAAATAATTGTACCATAAATAACACACCTTAAAAAGTTTGGAATTATAATTTATTTAAAAGTTTTTACTTTAATTTATAGATATTTACCATAATTCAAACTGTAAATAATGTAGATGGAAGAAGTCCCAGCCCACGTGCATCCGGAACAGAATCAAAACAATGGAAATTTGACCGTATAATGAAAGAGATTCAAGAAAAAAATGTGGATGCTTACATTTAATTGATGAAGTTGGACCCAGAGAAATGGACATTGTTGCATGATGGTGGACACAGACACGGTATCATGACAACCAATATTTCTGAAGCACTTAACAATATGTTGAAGAAAGCTAGGGTCGTACCTTTAAAAGCCCTGGTTGAACTAATATTCAACAAACTAGTTAAGTACTTTCACAAACACCGTGAAAATGCTGAAAATTGTGTGCATCAATTTCCAACTCGAATTTTTGACAAGTTCTTGCGGATTGAAATGAAATCAAGAGAACCCAAAGTTACAACTTACAATCCATGAGAAGGAATATACATGGCCAAATCTCCGATCCGGGTTTCTGGTACGGGCAACAACGTCTATACATTGCGAATAAATAATAAATCATGTAGTTGCAGAAAATGGCAAACATATACATTGCCTTGTTCTCATGTTCTTGCAGTGTGTAGAGAAAATAGGTCAAGAGCAGATACTTATGTGCCGGAGATATATTCGTAACAAGCGTACAGAAGAACTTACCAAGCGAATTTTCATCCGGTCTTGAGTGAGAACTTTTGGAGGGATGTTCCTTTTTTAATTTAACATTCTATCCTTCAAACATGAAAAAGGAACGGGGTAGGAAACAGGGCAAACGATTTGGGGGGAAATGGATTATAAAAATTCGGATTCTCCCCCAAGACATGACAGATGTCGCATACCGGGACATAATAGAAAAAATTGTAATAACCCCAGACTAAGCAATGTATAAGTTTGTTTTCTTGAAATTATTGTAATAAAACAGGTTTCTATTAATGAAATTTTCTTTTCAATTTCTTCTAATTACTACATCATTACTCTAAATTTTTACAATATCTTTAGTAGTACTTCTTCAAATAACTTGAAATGAAATGGTTAAAAATTAAATATATTTTCCAAAAAAACGATATAAATATTATCATAACAAATACGCTTAAAATAAGTTAAATATTATATATACAGTCTTTTTTAATAAATTATACAATTATAAGTTTTGACAAAAATGTAAACAATTTTAATTTTTTAAAAAAATTTAAAAAAATTAAAAAAAATAAATAAATAACTTACGTGGCGGATAACACACAACCACTGTGCGTTATTGTTAGGTCATAACGCACAATGGTTGTGCGTTATCCGCCACATTGGTGGATTACCGGGCCGAATTATAATTAGGTTATAACGCACAATTGTTGTGCGTTATCAATAATGATAACACACAACTATTGTGCGTTATGGCCAAAATAAGCATAAAAAAAAAGTGTGGTACTTTGGTAGCCAAATTTTAAGAATGGTACAAATAAAGAAAAAAACCATTGAGTCTAGTTTTCTTTCATTATTTGTTCCGTAAGTTTGGATCTCCCATACCTTACAGAATTGTCATGGATATAGGCCCTATTCTCTATGCTTTAAAATAAGTGACTTTTAGTTTTAACCTACAAGTTACATTGGTCTCGATTACTTATTATACTATAAGAGTACTTTTTGAAACTGCTTCTTTTTTATTGATTCTATTAAAATTAAAAATATTGAATCATTTTTTGAGAAATTGGCCAACATATCCCTATATAATTTATATGTTGTTATTTAAGGACATTATTTATTTCATTAGTCATTTATGCCCAATAAATTTTTGCAAAGATAAAAAAATATCCTTATACAATGGCGATGGATGGTTTCCCGTCAATTTGTGTCACTTGTACACTCATATGTTATCTTTAGAGAGGGTAAAATTATCCAGCCACTAATCTAAACGCCAACCTACGACTGGATGAGTAAAAATGATCTGACAATAGTTCGACATGTTCCGCTCGTTGCAGGTTGGCATTTAGATTAATGGTTGGACAATTTTACCCTTACAAAGAATGACTGTGAGTGTCCGAGACTTAAATTTGCCAAAAACCACCCATCGCTCACTTATAAAACATTTTCAACTCTTGTAAAAAGTTATTAAGTAAAAGGGGCTAATGAAATAATTAATATTTTCAAAGCAAAATGTAAATTATTCAGGGACATTTTTAGCTAATTTCTCTAATTTTTAAAAAAAAAATTTTTAAAGTATTTTTTTCAATTGCTTGAACAAGGTAGAAGCAATAGAGAACATATCATAGTTTCCCCGATGGGGGTTCTTTTCACCCTTCCCTCACGGTACTACTTCGCTATCGGTCACGCAGGAGTATTTAGTCTTGCAAGGTGGTCCTTGCTGATTCACACGGGATTCCACGTGCCCCATGCTACTCGGGTCATAATTTAAACTATGATAGAAACAATATTCTTTTGATTTGTGTTTAACCATTTTCTTTTTTGTATTTAAAACATTTAACACGTAATATATTTGGTTTTAGTCTAAATCAAGAAACATAGAAGAATATCTTATACATACATGTATTGAATGCTTTTGAAACATATAACAAAGCAATTTTAATGAGAATCATAAGACATTGCATTTTCTTTCCCCTAAGGCCTATGTAACATCTTCAATTTCCAATTTTTAGTCACATGAAAGGCATGCATTTGTAATAATATCCTTTATTTTCCTGAAAATGAAAAAAAAATAAAACAAAATCTTTTGGAATTTATGTGACTTAAAGAAGAAAAAAGAAAAAAAAAAATCAATGTTCAAGCAATGAATTAATTTACAAAGGAGTTACGATTTTATTTTAAGATCTTATAATTACTAAAAAATCAAACATTTACGCAATTATAAAATACTTTTTGTTGGAATTTGTAATATCATAAAATGTTTATACCTTAAGCTGTCAATTTTAGAAGTAAATATACGACAAAAGTAAATCTATATTACCATTACAATATACATGATAGCATTGTCTGGAAATTAATGTCGGCATCAGATATTATCAAAGAGAATCAAATTTAAAATTTCAAATATCGGCAATGAAACACCAAAAAAATCATCATCAGTTTCTTCTACACAAATACAAATATCATGTAAAATCCTCTTATCATTAATGTTGGCATCTTGGAAAACTTGTATATATAGCAACCAAACATTTGGAACTAGAAAAAACAACAGTTTGTTTACAAAGAAATTTTGAATATATTTTTATTGTTAAGTTAAAGTCATGACAAGAAAGAAAGTGAAGCTGGCTTTTATCACGAACGATTCAGCAAGAAAAGCAACATACAAGAAAAGAAAGAAGGGTCTGATGAAGAAGGTAAGCGAACTCAGCACACTTTGTGGTATTGATGCTTGTGCTATTATTTATAGTCCATACGATTCTCAACCCGAAGTATGGCCCAATACCTCTGGAGTTCAACGTGTTATAGCCCAATACAAAAGAATGCCGGAGATGGAACAGAGCAAAAAAATGGTGAATCAAGAGACTTTTATTAAACAAAGAATTGCCAAAGCCAATGAACAACTCAAGAAACAACACAAGGATAATCGTGAAAAGGAAATTACTGAAATAATGTACCAAAGTTTAACAGGAAAAGGGCTACAAAATTTGACATTATCAGATTTGACTGATTTAGGCTGGATGATTGATCAAAAGCTCAAGGAAATATACAAAAGGATAGAGTCTATCAAGAAAAATGTGTCACATCCTCAACAAGTAGCACCGGCGGTGGCTGTGGTGGAGCCGCTTCGGCAACCACCAGCATCGGCGGTGGTTGCTAGAGGAAATCAAGGGCAGGAGCAGAAAACGGTGCCACATTGGTTTGGTGATTGGATGAATAGTTCTAATGAGAATATTGGATTTGGGCATGGAGAAGAGATGATGATGCCTTTTAATGATAATAGTCAGACCACTATGTGGACTAGTGCTTTTTTTCAAAATTGAATTTTCCACTTGTTTTAAATTTTTAGTTTCATATAAATTATGGTTTTTAGTTTTTGTTTTTTGTCAAAAAAAAAAATGTAATAATGGTCTCTAGAGACTTGATGTATTGTTTAATTTTGCTTTGTGACTTCTTGCTGTATTATAAAATAATTATTTCTTTGATTTTGATGGCTTCCTCTCTTCCTTTGCGAGGAGTGCATGCTATTAGTAGTTTTCAAATAGCTGCATCCTCTTTGATGCAAATAGTTTTTTCATTTGAGTATATGTCTGATGTATTTCCACAACCTTTAGTACAGATTTAATTACTTCTTATTACACGTTCTTATTTTTCCTTAAAAATAAAAACCCTTTGATCTTTTTCTTTTATTGTTATATTTCAATTAATAATTGTTTTCTTTTGATTTTTTTAAATCTAGAAATTAACAATATATAGAAAATATCAAGGCTAATAGATTTAATTACTTATTTGCATAGAGATTGAACATTCCTGCAGAACATGTTCATAGACTTAATAAATGGTTTTATAAAACCATAAGTGCCTTGAAATTGATTTATGTATATTTTGTAGTAGTACTTATACGTATTTTGCCAAAATATTATTTTTGTTCTCCTCATTGTATTTGGTTCATCGAGAGAACCCAAATATTTTGTCATCTTAGCATTAAATATGCACTATAGAAATATACTATTCCACCACAATGTATTTAAGGAGGTATTCAAAAGAGGAGAGAATTACATAGTCTGATAAAGACTAAGTTATGTGTCTCATTTTGATTCTCATATAAAGATAATTTGAACTAGGAATTCAAAGGATTAATAACCAGGAATATTTATTGATAAAAGAAAATCATACATAGAATGCTTCAATTATTTAATGTCCCCAAAGGACAGTCTAAAACTACTTATAATTTTGAAAAACATACAAAATGTGGTAGAATAAATTGATTCTAATAAAATCCCCGCATATGTATATGAGCAATAATTTATGATGGTCGTATGTGATTAAGAGGAGATGAAAATTCTAGCAGAATTTTCCATAACATGACCTTACTATTATTTCCAGAAGAAATTTATGTACCTAAAGTTAAAATAATTATGAGATCTCATTGTATCATGTCATGATATAAATATATGGAACCATAAAATAGCATAAACATTGATGATATGTATGTGCATGTGATATATTAGAATGAGGATCTTGAATCCAAGTATGTAGACTCGAAATTATAATATATTAGAGATATTTGGGTAGAGATATTTGGCCAAAATATAATATAAAAGTTCACATGGAAATTATTAAAAGTCTGGACAATTATTAAGTACACTTGAAGTGTACATGTATTCCTTGAAGAAATTATATACTTGAAGTGTAATCTAAGAAGGATCAGAATTAAAAAATAAAGTGTAAACTTGTACAATTTATACTATAAGATTTTTTTGTAAAATTTTTGGCAATATTGATACGAAGAATAAAATTTATGGTGGTGGATTGAGTTTAGAAAATAAGGAACTAAACTCTAAGAATTTATTTCAAATCCTTGAAGAACTCGATAAGCATGTCTGAAGCATTTAAGTGTATTGTTCCTCAAGAACATAACATTCTTGTCTTAGTAATTTTTACTTAAATAAATATATGAAATTAAGATCGAAGATATATCCATGAAAGTTCTCTTAAAATTTTCTATACTTAATTCTTTATCTATTTTTAATGTTCTCCACATTAGAGGGAGAAAATTAGAATCAATAAATGTCATGTCAATCTTGAAGGATCTTGATTTATATACAAATATTGGTGAACTAGAAGTCTATAGATTATTTATTGCTAAAGTTGCAAATTTATTTGATATTTTGTTAAGACTAGAAGAGTTATAAAATTGAATTTGTGGATGCTTCTTTAGATTTCCCATTCGGACATAAATCTTATAATTAACTATGTTAAATCATATCTGAGGCACGGTTGACCTTTTGTTTATAAATGTTCTTAAAAGATATAATTAAAATTGAGATATTCCTCCTGAAGAGTTTATAATAGTATGCAAATACTAGAAGTATTGAAATCAAATATTTCAAGTTTTTTTTTTTTATTTACAAATCACACATCCTGAAGATGAATTTATTTATCAATTTATAAAATGTTTTGCATTGATGTATTATTGCACATTATTATCCAATAATCATTTTATTATAAGGTGTTGGTAAATGCCACATGTTTGTATATGAGAAGATAATGAATATCTTTTAGTCCTGAGGTATTATAGCTATGTACAATTAGTGCACTAATTACTCTCTACATAACTTTTGGAATAATATTATTATTGTTCTACAATATTTTTCAAAGATAATTACTCTCAGATTGTACAGAAAATTCAACTACTGTAGAAATTTGATAAGCACCAAATTGCTTGTATATATGATACACAGAATCATATTCTAAAACCATGAAGTTATGTATATGTGATGATAGCAACCACTCATTCAACTATGTTGAAGTTTTAAATTGTTATGTGGCTTACTGAGAATGTGTGTGATTATTATTGATAAATAATCATTAGATATTTAAATGATATCCTTTAAGGATAAAATTACAAGCATATTGTTGGGTTGTGAAATTTGAGGACATATTTAGAGAGATATGACAAAATAAATTTCACAAAATTTCTTAAGAAATGTGAAATTAATGCGCGATAATTTCGATCCAATGTGATACATAATCCTGAAGATTTATTCACTAAAACATATCAATGTATTGATTTAATGATGTTTTAAACATGAGAAGTATATAAAAAACATAAATGAAAAGTGTACTCTTTTTCCTTCACTAACGTTTTTCTCCCACAGAGTTTTTGTTCTCTAGAATAGTTTTAGCGAGACATATTTTTTATGTTATGGACATCCAAGGAAGAATATTATAAAATTAATGTGTACATGGTGGATGTCCAAATACATTCCTAGAAGAGAACTATAACTCTCAAAGCACAATTCTAATTGGGCTCTGACTCCTAATGATAAAGCCCATTTCTTATAAGGTTTTACTACCTCTTGTACTTGGTGCCTATAAATAAGACTTTATGGAATATACGAATAAGATTATTGATTTTTGAATATCTATGTCTACTTTTTATCTCTCTTATTCTCTTTGTTCTTTTACTTTTATTTTTTATTTGTATTATTATTTCAAGCAAATCCTATGTCGCGATCATCAAATTTATAACATTTATTGGTTATTATTTAGTAGTATATCTTTCTAACCTGTCTTCTAGGTTGCATTATTTGTGTCAATTAGAGTTTTTTTTTACAAAAAAAAATCTATTATTTACATTTATTTTTTAAGATTAGTAAAATTTTATATGTATATGTATATATTTTAATACTAGCAAACAACATTAATATGTAGAAGAAAATTATCATTATGTATATATATCTTATGTAGACAATCACTATTCAAACTAATATAACATAGTGATTTATATAGAAACCCAAAAGTCAAGGGTTTAAATTACATTAATACTTGAAAATGACCTTTATAAATTAATGTAAATTAATTAAATATATATAAATATATCTATATACATAATTATATAAGGTAAATAAATCTAAAATATACTACTGTGTACATTTGTAAAAATTTTGAGCTTTTGCTATAATTGTTTGAAGAAAAATAATATAGCCAATAAAACCATAGATAACCAAAGAGGATTATGAAACTGATTACGATTCAAATATAATTTTCATCAATTATGAGAAAAAATGTATATATGATCAATTAAAAAAAAAACCATAATGAAAATTTTGTTATTGTCAAAGTATTTCATAATCACAAACTAACTAAATCTTTTAGACACTAGTTTTTGTCACCATAAGTACAAATTTGTGACAAAGAAATTTTATCACAATATGTACAAATATCTGTAATAAAAGTATATTTTGTCACAAATGAGTTATTAGTGACAAAACTTCAATGACAAAATAAATTGTGTCATTGTTAATGTATTATTAGTGACAACTTAATTATGAAAAATATAAAATCGTCACAAATACTATCATATTAGTGAGAAACAAGTAGGTTGTCACAACTAATATGTATAATAGTGTCACTCTTATTTTTGTCACAATAAAACTCTTATTTGTGACAAAATGATATAGCGTCACAGAAAAGTTATCACTAAAACCCTTAAATCTTGTAGTGTTTCTGCAAATGTTTCTTCCTTTAATCTTTCTGTTATGAAAAAAGATAACCTTTTCCATCTGAGATTTCTTTACTTCCTTTGTTGGGTATTCCCTTGTCATCGTGTTGCGTACTCCAGTTTATCTATGGGGTTTTTAGGTGTTTGTGTAAATTGGGTTTTGTTCACTTCCATTGATTATTGAACTTTTTTGCTTTTGAAATTTCATGACAAGTTTAATTTTGTTACCAGAAAGTGTTGTGTGTATGAGTTTGTTTCACTTTAAATTAATTGATATTGAAGAAGAAAAGGTGACCTAACTTTTGAACATGGCTAAAATTCGTTTCCCTTTTCCTTGTTTAATTCGGAACTTATGGGTTAGGTTTGAGACCAAGCTATCATCTAGCTTTTTTGACACTACAAAAATCGATCTAATCACCGACGAAAGATCCTGTCGGCCAACCGTCCGTGTTCATATGTCACTGACAGTATATCGATGCCAACGACTTCGTCGGCTGAATTTCATCGGTAACAAGAATTACCAACTACCATTGGTTGCTAATAAAATTTACCGACCGATTTACCGACGGGAGTTGAGGCCAGACTTTTTATTTGTTTCAGATGAAAGGTTATCGTCAGTAAAATGTACCAACGCGCGGATAGTTTTCAATAACTATTACCGACGAAACACCGATACGTCAACAAGTCGTCGGTAACATTTACCGACGATAATTTTTTTTTACCGATGACACCTTTGTTGCTAACAAAATTTTTTTAAAAATAAATTTTAAAATTTTTTTCGTAAGTCTGTCGGTGTGCCGTCGATAACGTTTTTTTTAATTATTTGGAAATAGGGCCGAAACTCCCTGAAATACAAAAAACCTAACAAGCACCATATACAAAAAATTCATGAAAGCTAAAAAGATCCATAAACTATACATATAATCCATAAACCAATCAAAACATCCATGAAACATTAAAAACATAAATATTCATCAAACGTAAAAAAACATAAACAATCCATCAAATATAAAAAGACATAAACATACATCATAGTATACCCTATGTTAGCATCTCCAGAGGATGGGGAAGCACCATCTATGGGGTGAGTAAATGAGAAGTGGGTCGAGGAGCATGAATAGAGGAGAGGAGTACTAGAATCTTGTGTCGGCACCACGGAGGTCCCCATAGCTACTACAGTTAATGTAGATATAGAAGTATCAGCACTCATCGCAGCTCGGACGAGGGGCATCATTGGAGGGAATGGAATGTACACCAGCTGATTATGCTCGAATAGCCGCCGCATGTGCTCGTTGAAGGCAGCAGATACTCTCAAAATAGCATCGTCAACCCTCGGCATAAACTGCTACTCATGCTCCAAGCAACACGGCACCAATAAAGCTGCGGCTCGGCTGTTCTCGGTTATGAAGTAAGCTGCCTCCGAACCAGCTCCGTGCAAATGGCTGCGGCTCACCCTACCAGCTACAATGGCCATCTGCTAGAGATCATCGGGCATAGCAATATCTAAAACCTCAGCATCCTCATCGGCCTTCCTCCAAACCTCATGAAATATCTCCTCCAATATAAAATATTAGTTGAATTCGATTTTTTGTTATTAAAAATTTTATAAGCTTAAAGGTTATAAGTTTTGAAACATTATATAAACTTAAGTTATAGTTGACATTGAACTTACCCAGAACCATGTTGAGCGGAAATCTACGTACTTCCACTTCTTCTCTTCTTCTGATGCTTGTGGAGCTCCTCTAAGTACTTGCTCCGGGTGATCCTCTTAGTCAAATCCTTTTCCTGCAACACACAAACAAAAGGATTAAAATTTTTTCTAAGTTAGTTTAATTTATAAGAGGAATTTAATATTTAAATAAACTTTTTACCCATTGCACAATCGTTTGTGTGAATGAGATGTAATCACCCATGTGCTTCTTGACTCCCCGTCCTCCCTGTCCCTCACTCCGATTCCTCTTATTCCATTTAGACTGGGCTTTATACGCAGGAGTATTCCAATAATTCTATATCTCAGCCCAATATCTCTCATCAATCCATGGTGGCCTCTTGTTCTTTCCCCCAGCATCGCCCAATAAATCTCTTAATCTATCTTTCGCCTTTGAGTCCCATGCCATCTTTATCCTGGTCATGGAGTAGGTCGGATCCCATACACAGCATTTCTGAAAATTTAAAAGATTAGAATAGAATATATAACTTTAGAAAGACATGATTATATATAAAGCATGTCATAGATATTTTAAAATGAACTTAAAGGTCAGTTCCTACCGTAAACCAAAAAAAGAATAAGAAGGCTTTTATTATATTTCGTCTAAAATTGAACATTCGTTTATTATTCTTTTGTTTTAGGGTTAAAAATATTTGGTTTAATAAAAAGGCTTTATTATTTGTTTTATTATATTTATTTAAAACTCTCCCCACCACATATCTTGGATCGGCTACGGGATCCCAGATCAAGTGTGGTAAGGCCCGTTGAACCACTCCTGCAAGACAGTTGTGATATGGATGGCGGCTCTCAAAGAGGACTGTAGTCTGTTACACAAATTTCATTACTACATATTTATATTACAATATAAATATTATTGTATGTATATATATATAAATACTTACTAGTTTACATGCAAATATAATAACTCCAGAGAATCTTCGGTAGGAGGCCTCCAAGCCGAAGGAACAATATCTGTAACCGACTGTGTCGACTATGAAGCAGATGACTGAGAGGTAGTGGGTAGGTCCTGCGTCATCAGTGGTGCCAGTGATGGAGTCGGCTGAGTGGGGGACAATAGAGGAAGAGGACCTCTCGTGCTAGCGGATGTCGATAGGTCCTGCATCATTGGTGGTGTCAGTGATGAAGTCGGCTGACTGATGGACGGCAGAGGAAGAGGACCTCCCGTTGCTAGTAGGTTTTGGTCGGGCCTGCACCATTAATGGAGCAAGAAATCAATTTCTGTGTCGTATATTAATCTTCGACCATATGATCGCTAGGCAACAAATGCTTCTTTATGAATGCACAATCTTCATCATACTACTTTTGAGTCTATTGGTTTTCGGACTTAATATACAACAACTCAGCAATCTCAGATAATACTGAATGTCTGTCATCCCCATCAAGCAACGGTGTCTCCACCGCTTTTAACATATCAAAAAAGTTTTTCGCCTTGGGATTAGGTGGTTTATCCTGAGGTAAAATGTTCGGACTAGTTGCATCAAATATCATCACACGTGGACTCACTGGGCATTCGCACTCACGTTTTTCCATATCATGTTTTCTTCTCAGATTAGCTCGGAACGGTTAGTGGCCCAGCAAGCCACTGAAGTTTTAGGTCAGGAGTTTTTGGATCAACTCTCCCCAGAAGGGCATATATTTAACTTATAATCGTTAGGATTTAGGGTTTTGGTTTTAGGTTGTAGGGTTTAGGGTTTAGGGTGTAACGCCCTATTCCGTAAGTACCAAGCATGACTTTAAAATTACGGACGTAATAAAAATAGAGTTTTGATCTATATTGGTGGGATATAGTGTTTTTGGCACTTAGTGGTATTTTGGGGATATTTAGGAATAGAAATAAAATTTTATTATATTGAGCTTTTATTATTAAGGTTTATAAGTGCCTTTAAGTGTATTCTATTTTTAATACCTAGTGTATTTATTTTAGAAATTTAAATACTTGACATTTTCATATAAGGTTTCTTAAAAAAATAAAAAATAAAATTAAAAAGCTTCACGATTAAGAAATTATGCCACCTACTGCATCCACCTGCCACCATCACAAAATTGCTTCCTTTTCTTTTTTTTTTTTTCCAGCCATCAACCGCCATAACATTTACTATATATATGCCATGTAAACTTTTTTTTTTTCTTTCTCATCCTTAGCCGCCTATAACATATCTATATATATGCATGCATATGTATCGTTTTCTTTCTTTGAATAAAAAAGGGCATCCATAATACTAATCTCAAGAAGGTGAGTTTGCATGACTTTTTTTTTTCCTTTCTTTCTTTTCTTTAGTTAGTTAAGTGTTATATATATTTATATATATATATATATATAGAGTATAGGCTTAATTCTTTTCTTTTTTTTAGGATTTCAATACTTTAAATGGATTTTTAGTATATAGTATATAATTAATTATGGTTTCTTGGGAGAGTATATATATATATATTTTTTAAGAGTATAGGATTTTCGATCTTTTAAAGAATTATTATAAGTATATTATACAGGTATCCTTATATAGGTGTATATATATACATCCTAAAGTTCATTTCGTAGGATTTCGATATTATTTAGGGAATAGGATTATTTGATCGATACCCAGGTATTAAGTACTTTCGCATTATTATTTTGTAGGATCTTAGCACCGGATCTACATCCAGGTGAGTCCACAAACTCCGTTTTAATTCAAATATTACAAGACATATAAATATGTTTTTTTGAACCTTTACAAAATATTGCTATTTTTTGGAACGATATCTTTCAGCGTGTTTTTGTAGATGTTCTCCACAATGTGTTACGTGTTTCCTAGAAAAATGCACAGGAGCGGTGCTCCATATAGGTGTTTCTTTTAAAACAGACTATTACGGTGGTGCATAAGAAGTTTGTTGTACGCAGGTTTTTGGAAAATATTTATATATTGGAAAATGTTCTAGCTTGAAAAGTTATGTATTTTGACATGCATGAATATAGATCTAGCAATAGCATAGTTGTGAAATTTGCATAAGCATGTGATGACTGGCGGATGAGGATTTTTTATGCTCTGAAATGTTTATGACTTGAATCTGTTATTATGGCCGGGCAAATGGCCCTTTGATTTGTAAATACATATGAAAACCTCATTCCGACCAGGGTTAAAGTTTGTTGAAAATCAAGTGAATGGACGCGTTAGTGGATTGCACTGTACGTGGCTAGTCCCCCATACTAGGGCCTCTTCCGATAACGTGGATGGGTTTTTGACTCTAAGGGTGGATCCACTTGAGAGGGGCGTAGTACCAGAGGGCGTGGCCCAACCGGTATTTACGTGGACATCGCATCATGCTCTGCGGTGGGACGGTCGCCTAGTGGAGAGTCAGGAGGGGTTCGAAATTGAAGTTGGCCCCAGGGCAGACCTGGTATGTGCCTCAGGAGTCTGTAGCCTGTTTTGACCAGTGATATGGGAGTGCGGTTGTTTGTAATCGAGCGCTCGTATGTTGTTTGGCTGGTATTTGACTACGAGATGCCAGAACTTGGTTCCAATGGCCTCGTTTTGGGGATCCGAACTTTGTCCGTAGAGCCCCACTGTTGCATTACATGTTCTTTTAAACTTGGGGCGTAGAAGCTGCGCTGATATGTCTTGATTCGCTCAGACTTCCCAGCTAAGCTCGAAACCCTCATGTAGGTTCAAGCATCAGTTTTGTTAAAATAGTAAAAGAAATACTTTTCTTATAACATTGCATGAACTGTTTTGTGAAACAGCATCGTCATTGTTTTAAAGAAATCACTACCGTACACACACACGTGGACTCACTGGGCGTTCGCACTCACGTTTTTCCATATCATGTTTTCTTCTCAGATTAGCTCGGAACGGTCAGGGGCCCAGCAAGCCACTTAAGTTTTAGGCCAGGAGTTTTTGGATCTACTCTCCCCAGAAGGGCATATGTTTATGTTTTATCTTTTTAGACTCGAACCGTCTGTAGAGTTTCTTTTTATATTGTTATGTAAGTTGTGAATGTAAGATACTTTTGTGTTTATAATAAAATGAAAAGAAGAAGTTTTTTTTTTAAGATCCTGTGTTTTGAACGCACTAGTAGTATCTGGTTTACTTAAGTTTTCCGCGTACTTTATGTGTATACCTATTAGTGTTGTTCTAGGGCTATGTTTCATTGTGGAGCTTATAATTTGCCGAGAGGCACGCAAATGCCCTACTCAGCTGCAGTTGACCTAGTGGTAGGGTTAGGGGCATCACATAGGGTCTATAATCGTAAAAAAGTTTCCCTTAAAAGATTTGAAAGGTATCAACTTCTCGTTTAGGGTTTAGAGTTTTAGTGTTTATAATATTAACAATGTTTCCCTTAAAATATTTTAAAAGTTTCAACTTCTCGTTTCATTTCAAATTCAACGCTAAGTCATTACTAAAATTCAAAGTTTTTTAAGTTTAGAAAAATTTTGGCAGAGTTTCCTCTATATTATAGACATTTCCATGCACGCAAGCCACTCAAACAAGTAACAATACACATCAAACAAATAATTAAGAGTTAGGACTTCCTCGTAAAGCTTTAACAAGTCGGAGCTCCCTCGTAAAGCTTTAAAGATCAGGCCTCTCCCGTAAAACTTTTAAGAGTCAGAGCTCCCTACAAAGCTTTAAAGGAGTCAGGCCTCCCCTGTAAAACGTTTAGGAGTTAGGGCTCCCCCGTAAAACAAAGTTTAAACCAATTAAACACATACCTCTAATATGTTACCGAAATCCTCACGAAAATAATATTAAACACTAAAATTACTTAATCATCATAAGTAAACACTATTTTAGACAATAATTCAAAAAGTAAGAAAACAAAATTTAAATCATCATGAAGCCACCAATGACAATATGCTAAGAGAGTTCAAATTTCCTATTATTCAAACTCACTCAAATCCATGAGAACAAACAAAAAAAAAAAAAACATGGTAAAACTACAAGTGATTAATATTGAAATAAAGAGAACTATAAAAAAAAAATAATAATAATAATAATAATAATAATAATAATAATAATAATAATAATAATAATAATAATAATAAACTTTGACATTCAAATTTTCACAAAGTAAAATAGATGTCAAGCTTAGATGGAGGGAGTACTAAATGTTAGCTTATTCTTTTGAAAAGAACTTTCCTTTTTCAATAATTTAAATAAAAAAGAAAGGAATAGTTTTCAACAAAACCTAAGATATTTGAGTTATAATATAGAACATCTCTTCTTTGATTTTTTGTGTATTCATATGTGCTTACTAATAAAGATTCGAACCTTCAACTTTTTATGAGTCAAAAAAAAATATATATAATTTTGTAATGCGATTAAATACTGCCCCAAACCATCTATTTCTAATTTGTGCAATTAGAATAACTAGCAAATCTAACGGATAACACACTGTGAATGTCATGAGAAGTTCAAAGTTAAGGGTCCAAATTAATTAGAGGCGTATACTTCTAAATACCGACACTTTCACAAATTCAAAAAAGAATAACTAGCACTTTATTTGGAACCCACTTTCCCAAATTTTGAAAAATATTGCTAGATTAAGCACTTTATTGAAACGTTCAGACTTATATGTTAGTAATCTAGGTACTTAAATTAATCTAATTGGGACCTTATGTTGAGGTTGAGTCCATCTTGCCCATGTGCCTTCATTTGTCCCTCACTTAAATTTACCTTTCTTGCTTTTCAATTTTCATTCATCTTTCATTTCATCTCTCTCTCTCTCTCTCTCTCTCTCTCTCTCTCTCTCTCTCTATATATATATATATATATATATACAGATATATCTTTGCTTTATTTTCTTATATCAATAGTGGCTTTGTGCTTTCCAATTAAGTTAGATAATAGGGTTCTGTTAGACATGATAATTAAGCTAGTATGTTAAGATGTGAAATTGTTTTTCTCTTACTTATATAATATCATCGGCTCTTAAAATTTTAAAAGAAATGAGATCAAAAGGACTATAAGACGTATTATAATGTCACTTGCTTAAAATTTATTTTAAGCCACTAATACATTCATACATATATAAATGAGTTTAGTAAAATATTATATGCGTACATATACATAATAGTGTAAATATATGCCTATACATACATAATAGTATAAAAATATATGCTTTAATTGAGGAGGTCATGATATTCTTCAGTTACTACTTTGAAGAAAGCATATCTACATTCCATAAAAGAGATGGACAAAATGATTATGTCAGTAATCCTCTTCATGTGGGTGAGATTCTATCAATATGCAATCAACAAGGAAGAAAGTTAGATCAAATAAAAAAAAATTACTTGGAGAAACGAGAATCCAAAGCAGTGCAGAACTATATCCTCCTTAATTGCGAGGAACTGGAACCTTACCTTCAGTATGTAAACTGACGTTCTTCACTTAATATTTGTTTAATATAAATGTACACACACACATATATATATTTAATAAGCTTTATAATTAACAAAATGCAGAAAATACGGATTCGAATTGCAAAATATCCAATTCGAATATAAGAGAAAATAAGCAAGGGATTCGAAAAGTGGTTTAGAAATTAAGTAAGTTATCTCTATGAAATTATTCAAATTAAAATTGCAACTTTATTAACAAATTTAATTAACAAAGGTATTTTTGATATATACAGATCCATGATCCCACCAAACAGTGTAGTGAACTCCTAAGGAATCTATCTTGGAGTCCTAATAAATAAGTGAAGACAAACACCGGTTACATTGTCATTGGGTTTCGGTTTCACACAATAGATAGGAGTGAGGAAGGAGAAACTTGTAATGACGGTGTTTGTGTGAAAGCAAATTATTACGATGTTTTGAAAGAAATAATTAGAAGGAGAAACGTGTAATGAACGTGTTTGTGTGAAAGCGAATTATTACGATGTTTTGAAAGAAATAATTAAGGTTGAGCTGACTGGAACACCAATCCAAAAGGTCATCTTGTTTCATTGTGATTCGTTTGATTCTTCATATCGAGGAATGAGGATTCATCCTCAATATAAAATTGTTGATTTGCACAAAGACCAGAGATATGGAGGGTACGATCATTTTTTATTAGCTCATCAAGTAGAACAAGTTTCATTTCTTCCATATCTTGGCTCTAAAAGAACGAGGACAGATTGGCTTAGTGTAATAAAATCTCAACCAGGAGTAATAGATGTTTTGATTCAAGATGATACGTTCCAAAAGAACATGGACATTGACCCCTAGTCCATGATTCTCATTCGTCGGAAGAGTTATCAACATTGAAACATATTTTGAGGAATTACAAAATGATAAAACAGAGGTCGAATGGAATTCCGATGAAGATTCCAACGACGATGCCGATGATGATCCTGATGAAGATTCCGAAGAAGATGCTAACGATAATCCCCATGATGATTCTATCGACGAAAACAGTGAGGATTGCAACACATAGAACATCATATGCTTTACTTTGATTATAACATGTGATTACACTTATATATGTTTATTACACTTACATGATCATATATGTTTATATATACTTATATGTTTATTACACTTATATGTTTATTACACTCATATGATTATACTTATTTGTTTATAATACTTTTAAGTAATTCATTCACGTTCCTTCTATTGCAGTTACAATGGCTCGAGGACGGAAGAAACAGTTGGTTGAGGATGCTAGCCTGTCGACATATACGCAGTCGACGAGGATACCTGCTCCAATGATGATTCATTTCAACCGACACCTGCTAGCACGATAGCTCTTCTTCTTCGACGAGCACATGAGGCAGTTATTCAAGTATAACCACATGGCTTACATTCCATTTTTGCTGATGATGCCCCTCATCATAACTTCAATAAGTGCTAATCCTTCTATATCTTCATCGACTACAGCAGCTGCTGGGACCTCCGAGGTGCCGACCTGAGATTCTAGTACTCCCCCTTCTATTCATGCTCCCGAATCCATATCTCCTTTACCCGAACCTATAGATGGTGCTCCCCCATCCTCTAGAGATGCTATATATGCCTCCCGATTATATAGATACTTTGATGGATGTTTATGTTTTTAACATTTCCTGGATGTTTGTGATTGGTTTATGGATTTTTCATCTTTGATGGATGTTTTACATTTAGTTTATGAATGGTTTATATTGTTGTTGTTGGGTTTTCTGCATTTTAGAGAGTTTCGATTCCGTTTTTAAACAGTATAAAAAAAATGTATTACCGACGAAACGACCACAAAATAGTTTTTTAATTTTCTTTTCCATTTACTATTGACTGACGCCTCATCAGTAAGTTCCATCGGTGGCGGGTTCTGACGGGACCTACTATCATCGGTAAGCCTGTCGGTGCTTGTTACTGATGACGTTATAATCATTGGTAAATTTGTCGGTGTGTGTTACTGACGAAATATGTTAGTCGTTAACAAAATTAAAGCAGGAAGCAAAAAAGCTGTTAGTAAGTCCGTCACAAATCTGACTTATCGAGATTTTTCATCGGTAGTTGTGGTTACCGAGAAAAAACGGCCAATAAACTTTTCTTCATTGGTGTTCCGTCAGTAACAAGCCCATACCGACTATTCGTCGATGGTTTTTAAAGTCAGTAATTGACTCCATTTTTGTAGTGATTAAAGAGGCGTTCCTTCTCTTCTATTGGTACTGGAAAACTATTATCTGAATTAAGGAGGAACGAAATCCACTCCTTAATATTCATTGTTGCAAAGGTTGATATCCTTAGTTGCCATGGCAAATTAAACCAGAGAGCTATAACAAGAGGGCATTTCAAGACTAAATATTTT
This sequence comes from Catharanthus roseus, assembly GCA_028651295.1. NCBI lineage: Eukaryota > Viridiplantae > Streptophyta > Magnoliopsida > Gentianales > Apocynaceae > Catharanthus > Catharanthus roseus. The sequence continues at coordinate 3,490,494 of JAPQWS010000048.1, read as the reverse complement.
GCTGTCTTATCAGATTACCCACAAATCGTACACAGTTGATTGGCAGATTATAGGATGTGGCCTAACCAAGTCTTTGTTTTGGAAGGATATTCAAGATAATCCTCCAAAGTAGTAACATGTGCCTGTTATGTAGCTACGATCCCCATAGTTTCTTCCAGAACTCTTGATCCGTGAACCAGCTTTCAAATTTACCCTCGGATAATACTCGGTAGGCTGATTTAACCTAGAATTTCCCTGACGTAGAGAGAGACCAAATCTATGAGGGGGTTCCTCTGATTGAGAAATTTTCAGTTTTAAAATAGCTCGAGCTATTTCTGGCAGAAACCAACGATTGACTACATCGCTATTCCACACAGGGAGTTTCTGTAGCATAAGATCTCTGAGAAAGGGAGGGGCATTATCTGTCTTTGGTAAATCCAAGATTAGGTAGAAGTTTGGGAGCCCAGGGGGGTATGGTTCAGCCCAAATTTTAATATTAGAGTTTTGGGCCTATTTTCCTACATATGCCCATTCGTAAGAGATCCCTAATAGCCCATACACTGATCCAGATCTAAGAAAAGGCTTGTAGGCACTTTTCCAAATCCAAGAGTCTTAAGTACTGGGCCCGTATTAATTTAACCCAAGATCTATGTGGCTCATTATATATTTGCCAGCCTAACTTTGCCACAAAGGCTTGGTTATTTGCTTCAATCAACCGAAAGCCCAATCCTCCATCGACTTGAGGACTATATATTCTTTCCCACGACCACTGTCAGACTTAAATCCCCAGAAGAAGTCATGTACTACTGCATCAATTTTGAGACAAATACATTTGGGGAGCAAGAAACACTACATGATGAGTTGTGGAAGTGATTGAGCCACTGATTTAATAAGAATCATTCTCCTGCCTGACATAAGGACCTTTGTTTTCAACCAGACAATTTTCCCTATCCTTTACTGAATGCCTGTTTCTTCGATCTCCTTTTGCAAAAAGGCATGCCCAGGTATGTACTCTTATGATTTCCTTTCCCTATGGCAAGAATGCCATTCAATTTTTCCTTAGTTTTCCTATCAACATTCTGGCTATAGTGGATACTGGATTTTTCCTGATTGATACTCTGTCTAGACAACTTGCAAAAGAGATCCAGCACTTTCTTAACTTCCAGTGCATCTCTTTCGTTTGCCTTACAAAAAATGATTAAGTTGTCCGCGAACATTATATGAGTGATCAGTGGACTACCTCTACTAATTTTAATCCCATGAATGTTATCCATCTCTGCTCTTGTAATCATCCTGGATAAGAGATAAAAATAAAGCGTAAAAAGAGCTGAAAATATCGGATCACCTTGTCTCAAGCCTCGAGAGGGAGAAGAAAACCATAAGGAGATCCATTAATGAGAATAGAGAAAGAGGATGAGGACAAGCATTCATGGATCATATTCACAAATTTATCATCAAAGCCATGAGACTAAGAATATTGGATAGGATCGACCACTCGACTTTATCATAGGCTTTCGCCATATCAATTTTAAGTGTCATATAGCCAGTCGTCCCTCTCCTACAGTTCATGGAATGCATTATCTCATGAGAGATGATGACATTATCTGTCATACCTCTTCCAGAAAAAATGCATTTTGAGAAGGTAAGATAATGCGATCAAGGATGGATTTTAAATAGGAGGCCAAGATTTTGGTGATTATTTTATAGCACATATTACACAGAAAAATTGGACACGAATGTGTTCCACTTTGTTTGCTTTTCCTATTTTTGGGATCAGTGTGATGAAGGTATGGATAGCTAAGAGATTTTAGGAGATGGCCAGTAGAAAAGAAGTGTTGCACAACTTGGATCACCTTAGGAGCTACAATGTGCCAGTAAGTTTTAAAAGAACAGGGCGACATCCCATCCGGGCCGTGACTTTTATTAGGCTTCATGCTAAAAACAGTAGACTTGATCACTTCTACAGAAGGGATCGAACACAATAGGGAGTTATCATCAAAACAAATAGCAGGTTGGAAGAGGCCATTAAGATTTTTAGGAAAGTGAGGGAAGACAGAAGTAAATAAACTCTTATAAAAACAATCAAAAGCATGACTAACGGACTCCCAACTAGATATTCTTGAATTGTTATTAATCAAAAGATGGTCATTGTTATCGTGCCTTCTATAGATGATGGTAGATAAGTAGAAAAGTGAGTGTTGAATCACCTTCTTCCAGCCAAACGGCTTTAGCTTTATTTTTATAGATTATCTGCTCCTGCTCCAAGAGTTCATCAAGGTTTTTCTGGAGGTTTTCCTCCTTCAAGATATTTTCTTGGGATTGTGAGGAAGATTCGAGTTGTTCAATAGAATCATGGAGGTTTTTAATCTTTTCTTGGACATTCCCAATGTGTTCTATTCTATTTTTTTAGAGCAAGTTTGATGCTTTTAAATTTCCTAGCCAATTGGAAGGTAGGGGAACCCCCGGTATCATATTCCCAAACTTCATTTATCACATCAAAGGAAGGGTTGTCCCTAGTCCATATGGACTCGAAACAGAAAGGTTTAGGCTGTGATTGAGCAGAGGGGGAAGATTTAAGAAGAAGGGGTCGATGGTCTGAGGAGAGAGCAGTGAGATGGGTAATGATAGCATTAGGAACTAGCATTCTGCATTCGGAATTCACAATTCCCCTGTCAAGCCTAATTTAAATATTGTGCTTTCTGTTACGTTTATTATTCCCACGTATAAGGACTCCAGAGAACCCAAGGTCAATAAGACTAGTTGTATCCATAAATCTCTGTAAACCACCACTGCTGGTAGAGCAGAAATGTCATCCACCATTTTTCTCTTGTTGGTCTAGAAAGCCTTTAAATTCCTGTTGTATGGATCTGAAGATCCACAAACCCTATTTACTATTACAACTTTCCTATTTACTATTACAGATTCAGAAAAAAAAATAATAGAATAATAAACTAGTCTATTACAGAAAAGTTTTTTCTTCTTTCTTGTCCAAGATCTTCTTCCTCTTCTCCGGCTGAACGTGCCGAAAACTTCACATGCAATTGCAGCATAAAATGTTGAAGAAAAGAGAAGAACGAAATAGCTCTAATGAGCTTACCTGAAGCCGCGGGAAGACAATCCAGGGGGCGACGAGTGAGCAGCGAACGGAGGAGTAACAGTCGTCGAGCAGCAGCGGCGATGGCGGCAACAACCTCCACGTCTGGCGGAACACAAAGAAGCTGCAACCAATAGCACCAAAGGCAACAACAGAAGTCCGAGCGGCGGTCCCTCAGCTCGAACAGCCTCACACAAGCAAGAAGATTCTCTCTCTCTCTCTCTCTCTCTCTCTCTCTCTATCTCTCTCTCTCTCACTTTCAGCTCTCTCTCTCTCTCTCTCTCCTCAATACAAACGTGCTAGACAATCAGTCAAAAAGGGTAGACTAACAATGCCAGGAAGACTGTTGCAATGGCAGCTAGGGAGGTCCTTGAGAGTAGAGAACGCCGAGGTATTTCGGCAGTGAAGAAGAAGGGAGAAAATAATGGAGAGAAAAAGGAAAGTGGAGGCTGTCCTAAAATTAGGGCAGCCCAAAAAGGAAAGAGACATTATATAGACCAGTCACCTTAGGCGGGTCGGGTTAGCCCTGCCCAGCCTGGCATCTTGGTCCAAGAAATTTAAACCCAGTCTTCTTTTAAGTGAGGCCCAGTCCATAATACATCATAGGGAACAATAGGGCTAGGAGAATAAAAATGAAAAAGTGTGAAAAAAGGACCAAAAATGGCCTACAAACTTCACCTTTAACACATTTTCATAACTTCCCAGCCAGGACAGACTCAAATGAGTCAACCTTCATCTATATGAAGGAGATCCCTGCACAAAGCAAATTTGTCAGTTGTCATAATTTTAGTACCAAAATTAGCATGATTATTATTAGTACTAATTTTCTCTACATTAACTAAACCACTTAAAACCTTTCCCTAATGAAATGACACTTCACATCTATAGGCTTAATTCTTTCATAGTAAACAGGGTTTTTGTACAAGTGAAGACAACTCTGACTATCAGTAAAAATAATTGCTTTGGAATGTAAAACATGCAATTCAGTTAAAAGCTCTTGAAGCCAAATAGCTTCCTTAACTGCCTCTGTAGCAACAATGTATTCAGCCTCCGTAGTCAAAAGAGCGCCTACAAGCTACAGCTGCGATTTCCAAGAAATGCAATTACCTGCTAGGGTAAAGAAGTAAGATGTAGTAGATTTTCTACCATCTTTGTCACCTTTAAAGTCAGAGTCAGTATAACCAACCAGTTCAAACTTATCAGACTAGTTGTGATAAAGCAAGCCCTTATCTATTGTCCCATTAATGTACTGCAATAATCACTTGAGAGCTGCCCAATGGTCCCTACCCATTTAGACATGAATCGGCTTAGAAGGCATATGGAATAAGCAATGTTAGGTCGGGTGGATATCATGGAATATATGACAGAACCTATGGCCATCCTATAGGGTATGTTTGCCATGTCTTTTTTTTCATTTTCAATTTTGGGACAGGATTTTTCGGAAAGCTGAAAATGGCTAGCAAGAGGGTTACAAACTGGCTTGCACAAATGCATCGAAAATTTAGAAACAATTTTCTGCAGAAAGGATTTCTGGGATACAAATAAGGAGCGGTCAGCCCTATCTCTATCTATTTTCATCCCGAGGATTCTAGAAGCGGATCCTAAATCCTTCATATCAAACTCTGACTTTAACAAAGATTTCAAATGCACAATCTTATTCTTATGTTTACATGCAATCAGCATATCATCAACATAAAGCAATAAATACACAGCATTATCAACATCATCACCACAAAATACAGGCAACTATCATAATTGCTATTAACAAAACCAGATTTAATCATAAACGAATCAAATCTCTTATACCATTGTCGTGGTAACTGCTTAAGTCCATACAAGGACTTTTTCAGGAGACATGCTCTATGTTCCTAACTTTTTACCTCAAAACCCGGTGGTTGATGTATATAAATGATTTCCTTAAGTTCACCATGCAAAATGGCAGTTCTAACATCTAATTGTTCAAGCTCAAGATCATAAAAGGCAACAATAGAAAGCATTATCCTAATTGTTTTGTATTTAACGATAGGAGAAAATATTTTATTAAAATCGATGCCCTCAACTTGAGGAAAACCTTTTGCAACCAGCCTGGCCTTGAACCGTGAAGGTTCATTAGCTGACTCAGGCTCTTTAATTTTGAAAATCCATTTGCAATCAATCAATTTTTGTTTTGAGGGTTTTGGAACAAGAGTCCAAGTTTTGTTTTTGTGTAAAGAGGATATCTCCTCATCCATAGCAGGGAACCAAAAAGGGCGATTAGGACTCTTTAACACATCAAAAAACACAACGATTCTTTCTCTTCAACATAGATGCAGCAACAAAAGCATATGAAACAATGTATGAATAGCCGTATCTCACGGGTTCTCTAGACACTCTTCTAGCCCTATCCCTAGACAGCTTGTAACCTCTAAAGGCTTGTGTTTGTGCCTCTGGAAGATCCTCATCATTATCAAAATTTTCTAATTCAGGCACACCAGTTTCGGGCAGACTAGCCGGGACATCCGACTCTTCATTGGTTTCGGGTTCATGTGTGTGCTCTTGTGAGGGTCCGGAGGTTTCCTCCACCTCCACAAGAATATTACCAACCATGGGAACATCGGTAGAATTTTCAGGAACGGTTTTAGCCTTAAGGCAAGGCATATTGAGTTCGTTGAAGAACACATCTCTACTCACAATAACCCTCACTCCCAGCTCACCTTTGAGCCAAACTTTATAACCCTTTACCCCACTAGGGTAACCTATGAACACTCTCTTTTTAGAACTAGGGTCTAACTTACTTTCCTTTTGATGTACAAATACAGCACATCCAAATACTCTTAGGTTAGACAGTTTTGGTGGTTCTCCAAACCACAACTCTAAAGGAGTTTTGAAGGTTATGGCTATAGAAAGAGACCTATTGATGACGTAAACTGTTGTACTTACAGCTTCTTCCCAAAAGGGTTTTGGAACACCGGATAACAACATAAGACACCTAACCTTATCCATAATGGTTCTATTCATCCTCTCAGCAATACCATTTTGCTTAGGATTATGCCTAAAAGTCCTATGATGCAAAATGTCATGCATAGCACACAAATCAGCAAACTTTTTATTGCAAACCTCCAAAACGTTATCTGTCCTAATAGTCTTTAGTTTATTTCCAATTTAATTTTCGGCAAAGCGTTTCCGCTTATAAAACTTTCAAAAGTTTGATCTTTGGTTTTCAAAAGATAAACCAAAACATGCCTAGAAAAATCATCAACAAAAGATAGGAAATAAACATTACCACCAAAAGTGGGTACCTTTTCAAGACCCCATAAATCACAGTGAACATAATCAAGGACAGAAGTGGACTTGTGTGTGCCAGTAGAAAAACTAAGTTTATGCTGTTTGCCCAAAACACAATGATCACAAAAATCTAATGAATCAATTTTGTCACCATTTAGAAGATTTTGTTTATGCAAACAATGCAATCCCTTTTCACTAATATGGCCAATCCGATAATGCCACAACATAGTTCTTTTAGGAATAGTTTTTGAAATCAATGCAGATGATTCGCAAATAGTTTTTCCAAGCAAAGTGTATAAGCCGTCTCTTTTAAAACCTTTAAACATGACTAGTGCTCCTTTGCAAACTCTTAAAACCCCATTTTCAGAATATAGGAATAAACATTTGTATCAAAAATACCAAGGGAGATTAGATTCCAATGAAGGTTGGGCACATATCTCACCTCGGTTAATTTTCTAGTCACGCCATCATGCATTTTAATGAAAACTTTTCCAATGCCCTTGATGTTACAAACTTCATTGTTTCCCATAAAAACCTTTCCATGATCAAGGGTTTTAAAATCTAAAAACCAATGCTTGTTTGAAGTCATGTGAAAAGTGCAACAAGAATCAAGAATCCAATCATCAGAAACTTTAGAGGAAGATGGGGAAGGGGACACACACAAAATCTTAGAATACATGGAATTACCATCTGATTCAAAATCTTGGGTTTTTCCAGTTTTATCACTCCCATTACCTCGTTTACATTGTTTTTCTTCTCTGATCCTTTTAAAACACTTGTTTTTCATGACTTTCTTTGCCGTAGTACAAACATTTCACTTTGTTCTTATCTCGAGATTTGGACCTACCGTTACTTTTAGAACGGTGACTAAAATATTCTTTCCAGTCAACCCTCCCTCGCACGTAAAGGTTCTCTCCGTTTGTTTTGTTTTCTTTTCGCAAATCCAAATATTTAGATTTCAAAGTGTTTTCACATCAGAAAGAGTCAAATCATCTATGCCATACTTGATAGCAGATTTAATATCATTAAAAGAATCAGGTAAAGAATTTAACAAAATAACAGCAATACTTTCATCAAAAATCTTCTCACCAACATTTTGAAGTTCTAAAACGATTTTGTTTACATCATCAATGTTTTCTAAAATAGACTTTGACCTACTCATTTGAAAACCAAAAAGTTGTTCTTTCAAATAAATTTTATTTTACAAGGACTTTCCCAAATAAAGTTTTTCGAGTCTTGTCCAAATTTCAAAAGCGTTGTCCTTCTTATCTATTTCTCTTAAAATATTATCGGTTAAATGCAAAGTAAGACAGCTATGTGCATCACCAAGTTTTTCAGCGAGTATTTCACCCTTCTAAGATTCCGGATACTTTTCAGGGCTACAAATGGCGGGTGTAATTTTATTTTAGACTAAAACAGCTTTCATTTTTCTACGCCACATTACAAAATCAGATTTGCCATGAAACTTGTCCATTTCAATTTTTAGAACAGACATGACTAAATGGCAAACAATAGTAATCTAAGGCTAGAAAAATGAAAGATAAAAAGTTTGTCACACAAAAACAGCCCAGATATTTTTCAAAAATAATACAGCCAAAAACAGGTAATATGCAGATAGAAAATAAATCTCACAGCAGATCAACAAATAGCACAGGCTGAGCAACAGCTACAAATAGATAACCAATAGAGAAATAAATAAACAAAGGCTAAGCAATAGCCCCCAAACAAACAAAGGCAGATCCAACAGTCACAGACAACAAAAAAAATATTTTTGCAATCAACAAGAAAACACCAAGACACAGATACTTGGAATCTCAATAGGACTCAAGCCGGGCTTGGGTTTTGGCTTTTTTCAAGAAAAACATAAATCACAAAAAAAATTTGGATCCGTGACTAAAGATACAACAACAACATAATAATGATAATGTGTATATCTAGACAAAGATAAAAACTTTAAAACATACAGAAAGCCAAAGAAAGCAATAGAAGACTTCCCTGAGCCAGATCCACGGACTCCGTGAATCTAGAATGCTGAACCCGAGAGCTCCTACAGCCATCGCCGACTAGATCACCGGAAAGTTGAAGTCTTTTCTGGCTCTGATACCACTGTTGTACGAATCTGAAGATCCGTAAGCCCTATTTACTATTACAACTTTCCTATTTACTATTACAGATCCAGAAAAATAAATAGCAGAAGAATAAACTAGTCCATTACATAAAAGATTTTTCTTCTTTCTTGTCCGAGATCTTCTTCCTCTCTCCGGTTGAACCAACCAGAAACTTCACCTACATCTACAACAAAAAATGGTGAAGAAAAGAGAAGAAGGAAACAGCTCTAACGAGCTTACCTGAAGTCGCGAGAAGAAGATCCAGCCGACGACGAGCGAGCAGCGGACGGAGGAGTAACAGTCATTGAGCAACATAGAGCAACGGCGAACTGTGGTGATGGCGGCAACGACCTCTACATTTGGCAGAACACAAAGAAGCTGCAACCAGCAGCACTGGAGACAGTAGCAGAAGTCCAAGCGGCAGTCCCTCAGCTCAGACGGCCTCACACAAGCAAGAAAATAGTCTCTCTCTCTCTCTCTCTCTCTCTCTCTCTCTCCTTCAGCTCTCTTTCTCTCTCTCCTCAACAAAAATGTGTCGGTCAAACAGTCAAAAGAGGGTAGACTAACGACACTAGCAAGACCGCTGCAACAACAGCTAGGGAGGTCCTTGAGAGGAGAGAAGGCCCAGGTATTTCGACAGTGAAGAAGAAGAGAAAAAAGGATGGAGAGAAAAAAGAAAGTGGAGGTTGTCCAAAAATTAGGGCAGCCCGAAGAGGAAAGAGACATTATATAGATCAGTCACTTTGAGCCCGGCCCGACCCAGCATTTTGGCCCAAGAAATTTAAACTCAATCTTCTTTTAAGTGAGGCCCAGTCCATAATATATCATTGAGAACTATTGTGCTGGAAAAATAAAAATGGAAAAGTGTGAAAAATGGCCTACAAGACCCCTATGACTAGCCAGGGGCCTTGGAAAGCTTCACCAATACGGATCAAGTTCTCACAGAACATATGTTTTGTGGAATTCTGCACCGGCCCATATACTTCAGTGAATTGCTAGGGTTGGTGTGGTGGATCAGAAAAAATCATGGCATTGATCAAGTGGTCATTTGAGATAATAACTTATAATTCAACATGGTCCTTCCAACAAAAGCTATGCTACAGGACAAACCAATAATAAGAACAGAGTGAGAATTTCAAAAATCAAGAGAGAGAAGAGAACCAGAGATTCTAGAAAAAGAGGAGATTTTTAGTTCAGATACAAAGATGATTGAAGGCTTGAAGTGTTGGATTGCCAATTTCAGTGCTCTTAATGCTAAGGACTTGGCGATCCCTGAACAATTCCATGCTAAAGCGATCATTGATAAAGTTGGGGGCAAGTATAGTCTGCCTCCTCGATAAGTGGGTTCAAATTAGAGTTAGCAGTTTTGGGGATGTTTTAAGGACCTCCTCAATGTGGACAGAGTTAGAAGAATGAGACATAGCTGACTGCTCAAGCGTTTAGGAGCTGTTATTATATCGAGCTCTGGCTTGACATTTTACATAGATAAAACACCTTCTAACAACTATGACACGTTCTTCTTCAATCATAGGTACATCAGGTATCTGTGAGTTTTGGGTGTGGGATAGTGGTGGCTCTGGCTTAGGGAGGGACTGGAAATTTGTAGTTAGGAGAAAACTGAATCAATAGGGGTAAGGTAGAGTAAAAGGTGGCGGGATTGCTTCAGTCCATTTAAAGAAAAGGCCATCTAAATAAAAATTTAGTTCTTTTAAAGTCACTTAGGCCAACTGGGAGGGCTGGTTTAAGAGAGAGGTTGGGTGTTATAAAAATAGGGGGTTGGGTAGTCTTCTGATAGTTAATTGGATTTGTATATTTTGGTTGGAATGGGTCAAGTTCCACATAAATTGGTGTGGTGGTAGGGGTTTAGGTCAGAATGGGCAAATTGGGCTGGTGAAAAGAGTTAGAGGGCCCAACATGAAAGGTTGGGGGACAGCTTGTAGGGTTGATGAAGGAATATCGAAGATTGATATAGTATGGGGTTTTCTGCAATGGGATGTTTCAACATCTTTCATCCCTTAGAGTTAGAATGACATGGGCACCTTTCACCATCCGGGAGCCGGTTTCCGTAACTTTTTCTTTAAGCTCCTTGGGGTTGCAAATAAATAGAGAAAAGTATTGGGTTCTAGTTTTTTTACTTGTCCACTATTTTCCCTCTTCCAAGCAAAGACAAGAGTTAGTATCACTACTTTAATATTATTCACAACGTTGTCAAATTAAGTAACTTGGCAATGATTGAGGTCTTTGATTGTTGGAGTTCTTTATTAGGTGTAGAAGAGGGAGTTAATAATATATCATCAATAGGACATGAATGAGAGAGAGAGAGAGAGAGAGAGAGAGAGAGAGAGAGAGAGAGAGGGGACAGTGGGACATTAATGACTATAAAAAAAATGTTAGAAATTAAGGTTGTCAAACAACAATTCAACTCTCTTGGAAGAATTAATTTCCTTAGCAAGTGAGGTAATTTTACAGAAGCTAGAAGGGAGACAAGGAATATTAAACTCCAGATCAAATAGGAACTTGTTCCTCCAATGCCAGGCCATATAGCATATCAAACTTGGGCAAATCACACACACATCCACCTCACCTATTTTTGAGGTTTTAATTCACTCAAATCAGCACATCTGTCACTCCAAAAAAGTGCTATAAAATTTCTCAAAACATGTAAAGGAGACTCTCAAACATACCCACAAAACTTGCAGCTCCATCCAAATGACTCATTCCCCTTTCAAACAGAAAGGTACTCATTATTTACAAAAGAAAAATGATTACAAGTAATTAAATTTTAACGAGAATGGTCACAAGATAGTAACTTCTAGGTAGAAGCAATAATTACTAACTAAATCAAAGCCTTCCTCCAATCATTCTAAAAAAAATTCTAACAAGAATGTCTTTGGGATAAACCCTCAAAATATAGACTTTTCTCAATCAAGGACCTTAGTTTAAAAACTTCTCAATTTTGTCCCTCAAAAATGTTAAATCTATCAATCAAATCCTTTAACTTGACTTCTATCAAACTTTTGACAGTCAAACACCACTAGGTGAATCATTTAGGGCCTAAAAAATGATAAAAAAATTTTAGGGCTCAACTAAGTAAGAGAAAATTATAAAAAACATAATTTGTCTTCTTCATCTATTCACTCACCACAGTGCATCCGCACTACACTTCCTTTCCCCCTATCCTTGCAAAACTCTTCTTTCCCTCTAATAATGATCTTTTCCTCAAATAATGCAAGAATAACACCAACACATGTAAAATTATTCACAAAATTTATATACCATTATAAGCTCAGCAAGATAATAAAATCAAACAATACATTAGGAAATCCAAGAAAAAAAAGAACACGCTAGGAAAGAATTCAATATACTGCCTATTTTCCATCTCAAAATCACACTAATTATCTCAACAGTAAACCACTTCTCATCCAAACCAAAAAAAACTTGGCTCATGATTGGGTGAAATCATATCAAAAACATAATTTTCAGCCAATAGAGAGAAACACAATAACAATTTAACCTAATTAAAGCAATTGAATATTAAATCCAATTCAATAGAAATTCGTTATTGGGATCCGTTGTACATAAAGAGTGGGGATTACTGGTGGTCATCTTAGTGGGTTTACTTCATTTATATCAAAGGAAATTCACAAAATTAAATATCCATTTTGGGTGCCTAGTGGAGACAGAGTCGTTGGAGCGGTGCAAAGAAATATAGACGTTTTGAGGAGAAGAAAACAAAGAGGGAGGAACGAAGTTATAGATTGTACAATAAATAGGATGATAGAATTTGTGCTTGAGCCTAACTCATCCCAAAAGGTACCTCAAGAGGGGAGGAATGTCCAAACATTTATAAGGAGTAATTATTTTTTAAATACTAGCCATGTTGGATTCTCAACACATCTCCTCACACCCAGGACTGGACATCTGGAGCGTGAAGTTTTTGTAGGACTGGACTGCGAGGGTGGCCCAACACGGATAGCCCAACAACTGGCTCTGATACTATGAAAGTTACCAATGGGGAAAAACAATCCAAGTTTTCTTGTCATTATCTTGAAAAAGATTACATTATATAGTTGCTTACAAATCCTAAATAAATTATAATTACGAAACAATTTAGGAAAGCAATATCCTACAAGGTTTATAACTAAACCTTCTAAATAGAAATATAGAAAACTCTTTAACTAAGGAAACTTCTAAATATTAACCTCAATACTTCCCCCTCAAGTTGGAGCATGCAAGTCGGCAATGCCTAACTTGCAAGCTAAATGATGAAACTGAGTAGGATGAAGAGCCTTAGTGAGAATATCAGCAGGCTGGTACTCACTTCGGATATAGGAGCGAGAGATGAAATTAGCTTGGAACACAATTCGGATAAAATGGCAATCAATTTCAATATGCTTAGTTCGTTCATGAAATATAGGATTGGCAGCGATGTGAAGGGTAGCCTGATTATCACAATGGAGCAGAATAGGGTGAGTGATAGGAACGTGAAGCTTCCGAAGTAAGCGAGATAACCATTTTAACTCACACAAAGTCATAGCTATAGAGCGATATTCAGCCTCAGCAGAAGAACGAGAAACAGTATGTTGTTTCTTTATTTTCCAAGAAATAGGAGATCCCCCGAGAGAAATAAAATATCCTGTGATAGAGCAGCGAGTAATGGGACAAATAGCCCAATCTGAGTCACAGTAGGCAGTCAATAACAGAGGTGAATTGGACTGAAGAAGAATGCCATGACCAGTACTTCTTTTAAGGTATCGAACAACACAGATAGCAGCATCCCAATGAGCAGAGCGACGGGCATGCATAAACTGAGCGATTGTATGAACTGCGTAGGCGAGCTCCGGTCGAGTAAGAGTAAGATAGACCAACTTGTTGATGAGTCTGCGATAGCGATCAGGCCTATTAAAATAGGGGCCAGAAGCCTTAGCCAACTGATGATTCGATTCAATAGGAGTAGAGGCATGTTTAGCCCCTGACAAACCGATCTCAGAGAGAATTTCTAAAGTGTACTTGCGTTGGCACAAAAATAAACCTGAAGGATTTCGTGCAATTTTGATGCCAAAAAAATATTTGAGGAGACCCAGGTCCTTGGAAACAAATACTCAAAGAGGCTTTGAACTTAGTGATAGATGTAAGAGAATTTCCAGTGATTAATAAATCGTCCACATATATGAGAACACAAAAAAAAACATTATTTCGGGAGTAAGTGAAGAGAGAATAATCGGCATAGGACTGAGAAAAACTACAGTTACGGAGAGCGGTGTGAGCTTTGAGATCCAACACCTGGGAGCTTGACGAAGGTCGTACAAAGACTTCTTAAGTTTGCATACCTGGCCGGGGAGAGAAGGACGAAATCAGGTGGGGGGCGCATATAGACCTCCTCCTTTAAATCTCCATGGAGAAAGGCATTATGGACATTAATATGATGTACAGGCCAATTATGAACGGCAGCAATAGAGGGTAGAATACAAATAGTAACCATCTTGGCAACAGGGGCAAAAGTGTCTGTAAAATCAATGCCTTCTGTCTATGTGTTCTCCAAATTACCAAACGGGCCTTATACCTTTCAATCGTACCGTCTACTTTATATTTGATGCGAAATACCCATTTACTCCCAAGGGCACGTTTATCAGGAGGTAAGTTTGTCAAAGACCACGTACCATTTTGTACCAGGGCATTAATTTCTTGTTACATGGCGGCACGCCATTGAGGATTTGAAAGAGCTTCAGAGTATTTGGTGAGTTCCGTTTCCATAGTAACGGATGCTAAAAAATGCCGATGAGTGGTAGAAAATTTTTCATAATTCATAAAGTGTGATAATAAGATAATGGGACTTACCTGAGAGGGTCGTGGAGGAAGATGGAGCAGAAGAAGGGGATATAGAGGACTTCCAGATTGCATTCCAGTTAAAATCTTAAAGTCGTGCCGGAATAGTTTTAAGACGGGTACTTTTCCTAGTACCAAGTGTGGTAGGAGGCATGATGGGCTGGAATGGATAGGTGTCTCAGGTGGGCCAAGGGCATCCTCTGGGCTAAAAAGAGATGCTAGGCCGACTGCAGGCATGTGGCCACCTGGAGGAGAGTCTAGATGGGCTGATGTAGAGATGGTGGATACTGGGGTGGCTGCGGGCAGAGACGGAACTACACACGGTCTCGGGTGGGCGGGAAATTTTTTTTTTAAAAAAATTTTATATTGTTTTATATTTAAGCCCCCCAAAAAATTTTTTTTCAGTTTAGCCCCCACAAAATGTAGGGACATCATTTTATAGACGAAATCCTGACAAAATTTTTTTTTCCTCCAGCCCCCCCAATCATATTGTTCTGGTTCCGTCCCTGGCTGCGGGAGTGAGATCGGCTGAGGGGAATGTGGTTGGGCCGCACGATATGAGATCTGTAGAAGGGGGCCCGTGTTGAACTGGATCAATGGTAGACACTAACTGGAGTCGATTGGGCTATTGAGGGGTGGTGTGATGGGGCTGGGTTGGAACGCTGGAGTGGTGTGCTGAGTTGGTGTGCTGGGGCTGGTCTGGGAGTGATGTAGCTAAGTGGGCCTAGCTGTGGGGGATTCTTGGAAGGGGTTTGCATGGGCTGGCCCAGGCAGATGTGAACCCTTTTTAAGTGTATCTTGGTGTAAATAACCTAATATTTGTTCCCCAAAATTATAGGAATGAGAAAAATCTGGAGTAGTTGCTGCAGTATCTGAATGGTCTTTATAAGGGAACTTGGTCTCATCAAAAATCACATCTCTAGATAGAATAAATTTCTTGTTTTTTGAATCATAAAATTGCCAACATTTCTTGTTAAACGGATAGCCGAGAAACACACAAACTTGGCTACGGGCACGAAATTTATCTTTGGGTAAATCATGATCATGGATATAAGCTAGACACCCGAAACTTTTAATGTGAGAATAAGATGTCTTCTTGTTGTATAATAATTCATAAGGCGTTTTTCCTTGTAATAAAGAAGAGGGGTGCAATTGATAAGATATCCTGCTGTTAAGACGCATTTCCCCTCCAAAACTTTATGGGCAAGTTAGCTTGAAAATGTAAAGCCCCAGCAACATTGAGAATGTGGCGATGCTTGCATTCTACTCGACCATTTTGTTGAGGTGTGCCAGCAATGGTGGTTTGGTGTATCATGCCATGTGTAGAAAAATATGATTTTAAGCAAAGAAATTCTATGTCGTTATCACTACGAACTACTTTGACGGTTTTGTAAAGCTAAGTTTTAACCATGGCAAAGTAATCTTTTAAAACAGAAGCCACATTGCTTTCCTCAACAATCAAAGAAATCCAAACAGCTCTAGAATAGTCATTGAGTATAGTAAAAAAGTATGAAGTACCAACAGTGGATGTAGTTTTGTAAGGTCCCCATAGGTCACATCAGTATGTGATTCTCCTAAATTATCTTGGATTTTATAAGAGATTATTTTAGATCAGATATGTTATTAATTAGTACCATTATAGTAACATTATAGTAGTATTCCTTATTCGTGATTTGTTAGAATCCTATATTGATTAGAATTATTATACTTTGTATTATAGTACTATTATAGCAGTATTTCTTATTAGTGGTTAGTTAGAATTCTATATTGATTAGAATTATGATACTTTATAGCCTATAAATAATATATCATAATGAATAAGAAATACATGCATTGAAGCATTCTATATTTTATTTTTTTGTATCCTAAATTTCTTAACATAGGAAGACAGTGATTGGGAGAGAGAGGCAGAAGAAGCGGCAGCTGCCAGTTCAGGCTCAAGAGAGAGAAGAAGAAGAAGAAGAAATTGAAAAAAAAAAAAAAATCAAAACCAATTTTATGAAATGTACTATTAATCCTAAAAATATTCTGGATGTTTGATTTTAAGTCCAAAATAGTTAACTAATTTGAATGGATTGTTAAACAATAATGAGAAAAGTGCATATTTTAAGACCAGATTGACTAAAGTTTTGGGGTTGGGGTTGGACTTGGACCACCAATTTATTACTTGGCTTTTGTACAGGTCCAACACAAAATCTCTAACATAATTCAAGATGCTACATTTTGGAAGACCTCTTTCGGCAATCGGGTTGATATTTGGGCCACTATTTTCAGTCCCTCTCCTTCCTTATAAGAATTATACAACCAACTGGAGCCACAAATATTCAAGATTACCTATAACATTTTTTTAATATAATATAATAATTCTTTTTGTAATATTAACGTCAAGGATGGGATTCAACTCTTTTAGGAATTATTTGGCATTTTGTTTTTAGTTTTACTTGCTATTGAATTTGGAGATAACGTAAACATATATTTTTTTGTTGAACAACATAAGGAGTTAGTCCTTCATACTAAGTTAGATTTTCTTATAACATATGACTCATGTTCTTCATTGCTTCTATTTTTTTTAGCACTTGAAAAAAAGTGCTTTTAGAAAAACTGTTATAAAAAAATTATTTTAATATTTTTAATTTTAATAGCATCAATAAGTACAACCTAAAGTAACTTTTCAAAAATGAATTTTTTATTTATTTTAAATGAAAAGCATATTTAATAAACAATCAAAAACAGCTCAAAAACAATTTATAACTTAAAATATTTTAACCAGTGAAGAATAGGATCATATTGTTAGTGCGCTTTCACCAAAAGTCCTTATGGTTTAGTTTCTAAATACCTTTTGTAACTCTTGATTGATGATATAAAGATCTCACTTTCATCGAAAATATTTCTTTTTGTAATATTTTCCTCCCTTAAAATTTATTTTTTTTTCTATTAGAAATATATTCTATCATGTTAGAAATATTACTACATGTTGTTACAAATAAATTCTCTGTACTACGAGTGGTCATAAAGCACAGAATTCTCTGTACTACTTTGTATTCTTGTCTATATACCATTTTTCTTTTATAATATGTTTTTCTTTTAGGGTTTATTTTTCTCCTTTAAAATTTATCTTTTATTTATTAAATTTTATTAATAAAATATACTAGATTAAAAAGTAATACAGAAAGTGATACAAAATGATGGTACAAGATATGTGATCCCGTCATTTGAATTGTAGAGAAATAGTCATAGAGTCCAACATTTGACTGGATACATATAGAATTTATTTAGGAAAAAAAACAAGGATATATATAGAATTTACTAAGGTAGGAGGAACAAAGATTCTAGTCCTATCCTAGTAGATCAAAATTTCTTTTCTCGGAGAGGAGGACAATTTTACAAAAGCTTTCTTGAGTGGCCTTAGTGAATTCTAAGGTCAATTATCATTTGAACCATTGATTAGAGAGAGAGAGGGAGAGAGAGAGAGAGAACAGTTGGTTCAGTAATTAGCCATAGACAAAAAGAGGAGGTAGAATTTAATCACATTATGCATATATGTTGTGTGACTCGTGAATCACATTTAAAATTAGTGAACAACTTGGCATGAAAAAGAATGACAAGACAAGTTAAGTGAACAATTTGGTTGATTTTGAGTGATCTCAAAATCTACATTAACAAAATCTTCTTGTATTACTGATCCACTTATATTTTTTTTCCTTTCAACTTTAATTTAGGTGTCCCACTTTGATCTCTTTTCATCATGTTAAACAAATTTCATCAGTTGATCTCCTAATTTTTTCACAATTATTATAGTCTCTATAATATATACATATATATATATATTATAATATAACTACAGAAATGAGAGAAAAATTCTCCTTCTTTCTAAACTCTCCTTTCTTGATTTCTATGTTTTCTAAGTTTTTTCTTATTTTCTTAATTGAAATCTCATCCATTATCATGTGAAACTAACTTCCCTTCCTCTCTTCCTAATCACCCACGATCAATTTAAATATATTCTTCTACCTTACTTAGAGTTATTTTAACTCTTAGATACTTCATGTAATTTCTCTCTTCTATCTTCACATAAATTTTGATAACAATTTTTATTCAATGTCTTTTTTTATGTAGGTTTAATCGGTGATTAGTCCAAAATCAATTCTTCTTTTTCTTCATCGTTTTACAGATGTCTTGCACCAATTCCTCCAAAGAACCTACAACAAATATGTAGCCAAAGATCAATTTTTCACCCGTTCTGGATATCAGGTAAATTAAAGCAATTATTAACTTGCACCATGAATTTTGCGTACCCAATTAAGGAATACAGTGCAAACACTTCAGAAGAGGATCAACTCTTCTAAGAAGATAATCAAAGGCCATAGCAATAAAAAAGAAAAAAAATTTGAGGATAACTACAAAGGCCAAGTTGAAATCCTAATTTTTTGGGAGAGATATAATTAATATATGATACAAATTGAAGAATTATTTTTTTTTTCAAAAAAGAATTGAAGAATTATTTGTTTGAAAGCTTTAGGAGAGATTATGTGGTATTCACACTTTAATTTTTTTAGATAAATAATAAGAGTGTATTTAGTTTTGAATTTTTTTTTATCAATCTCATATTTAGATATATGTGCATTAATAATTTCTTTTGTAATGTTAATGGACATGTGATACGTCAAAGAGCTTCGAATACGTAAAGGGTAAAGCGTAGAGGATCTATTTTCTTTTTGGGTCAAAGGAGCAATTTCATTATGTTATGAAAATAATTATTCATGATTTTTCTTTTTCAAAGAATGTGTATAAGTTTAGTCTTATTATTTTTTCATAGTACATTGATTTCTTTGATTATTTCTGTCATGAAAATTTTTCTTTGAATATGAAAAATTGTAAAAGAACTTGTTAGAGATATCACATCAGTATGCGATTTTCCTAGATTATCTCTTATTCTATAAGAGATTACTTTGTTAGAATCCTATATTGATTATAATTAGAATACTTTGTATTATAATATTATTATAGCAGTATTCCATATTAGTAGTTGGTTAGAATCCTATATTGATTAGAATTAGGATACTTTGTAATCTATAAATAGTAGTTCATAATGAATAAGAAGACAATCAATTGAAACATTTAATATTATTCTTCGTTGTGCCCTAAATTTCTTAACATGGTATCAGAGCCAGAGCCAGGTTTGAAAAAAAAGAAGAAAAAGAAAAAAAAAATCTTTCACATCTATGATTTTATTCTCTTTTCATTCAGCTTGAACAATTCTTTTCGTTCAGTTTGGACACGTTTTTTTTAGGTTTCTAATATTTCTTCTAATTTGCTTCAATAAAAATTTAGGAGATTATATATATTTTTTATAAATCATATTCAAGTCAGGTAGCTTCATCGACAAATATTTGAAGCACCTAAATTTAGAAATTGAAATTGGAAATTGATGGTTGCTTTATCGAAAAAACTCTAAAGCGACATCAAAGGAATTTTCGATGATGGATTACAGAAGTCACTGCGACTGATGGAAGAAAACCACAACGACTGCGACTAATGGAAGAAGATCACAACGACTGCGACTGATGAAAGAAGATCACAACGACTGCGACTAATGGAAGAACCACAGCGACAGCGATTGATGACAAAAAAACCACAGCGACAGCGATTGATGACAAAAACCATAGGGACAGCAAGTGATGGTAAAGACCACAGCGACAGATGGTGGAAGACTACCAGATGTGCAATTTGCACGTTACGAAAAAAATTAAAAATTATGGCAAGTTGGATATGCAATTTTGTACGTTCCAACTTGAGGGAGGGTGTTAGAGATATCACATCAGTATGCGATTCTCCTAGATTATCTCTTATTCTATAAGAGATTACTTGGTTAGAATCCTATATTGATTATAATTAGAATACTTTGTATGATAATATTATTATAGCAGTATTCCATATTAGTAGTTGGTTAGAATCCTATATTGATTAGAATTAGGATACTTTGTAACCTATAAATAGTAGTTCATAATGAATAAGAAGACAATCAATTGAAGCATTCAATATTATTCTTCTTTGTGCCTTAAATTTCTTAATAGAACTTAAACTTTTTTTTAAAAAGGATAGAGTTTTAGTCATATTTTATTCCATGATATATTAAGTTCTTTGGATATAAAGAAGAAACCTGTTTTTTGTTTTTAATTTTAAGAATAGAGATTTATCTTATTTATTCCATGGTACAATTAAAAAAGTGGTTTAGTCTAGGAGTGTATTATCTCTTAACATGAAAAAAGTCTTCTTAGGTCAAATTAGCCTTTTTTAAGATAATAATAGATTTTTTTAATAAAATATTTATGTAAAATTTTTTTTAAACTTATTAAGAGATTTTAAGTTTTTTCCATTTTATTTTTGGAGAGAAAGGTATCGGGAGAAGGGATGGGGCAGGGTTGGAGAGGGGGGAGGAACAAAGAGAAAGCCAGAGATGTGAACAAGTTAGGAGTGTATCATTTCTTATATGAAACAAGTATTTTGTGTTAATTTAATAATTTTTTTTAAAGGTAATAACATGATTTTTTTTAGTAAGAAATTTATATATTTACTTTAATTCTTTTCCATGAAAATATTGTTTTGAAACAAAAAAGGAATTTTAAGACTTTTCCTTTTCTTTTAGAAGGGGAGGGTATGGGGAGGAGAGGGAGGGAATGGGAGTGGGGGAAAGGGTTGGGAAAGAAAGGAGTAGAAGAGTTGGGTGTTCTTACTCCTTAATATGGAACTATGTTTTTTAGAGGTTCAACATAGCAATTTTAGTACGCTAAAAGATTTGGTCTAAGTTTGTAAAAACTTCATCGGTTTTAAGGATAGATGATATTTTAATTCATCACGATAAAATACTAAAGTAAATTAATTGTGAATAGAATAGAAAAGTTTTTCTAATATGAGATGTTGTACTAATTCCTCACTAACTTATCCTCAAACTATTCTTACTACTAATCTATCATAACTCTACAATCTCCTTTTAATAAAAATGGAGGTGTTGATAGTAGGAAATATCTACTGACTAATTCATTTTATTCCCTTTAAAAATAAAATGAATTAGTCACTAAAGAAGAGTTTTTTTTTTTATAAGGTGAGATACGAATAGAAGGGATATTAGTTACAAATTTTTATGGCAATAAGCCGAAAGTATTATGAATCTTTATACATTTTCAATTCCGTTATTTTCTTATCTTTTTGTGAAAATTTTCATAAATGGGAAAAATGTGTGTGTATTATCAAATAAATATTTATCATTTTAATAAATAATATTTTCCTTTTTACCAAAGCAAGACGTTTAGTCTAGATTTTTTCTATATTAATTTATATTAATTTTTAAGTTAGTAAAATTTTTAGATTATTACATGTGCATTCTTTAAAAATATAACTATTTTTTTATTTTTTAATAAAATTTTCTTCGTACATTTTACGGGTCTTTAAGCTAATTTATATATATATATATATATATATTATAATTCCTTCTTTTCATATACTCGCTGACTATGTGTTCCTTATCAATATCATATCATATGTTGTGTTTTTTCACCTCTTCATTCCATCTAGAATTATTTGTAATATGTTGTATGATATTTTTGGTAACATATCCTCTCTTGCCCCTCATATATGCTTGAATAATGCTGTTATTTACTTTTATGTTATTTTCTAATATATCTTACACACTTTCTTCCTGCGAATAGAACTTTGGTTTATATTCTCACTGTCGCGTTTGGCTTTTTCATTTTGCAATTCCAAATTTGATAAAATCCCATGTGTATTATAAGTCTATGGTTTTATATTCTATGATATGACAAATTATATATATATATATATATATGTTGCATTCTGCATTTGTAGATGATGTCTTTTATTTCTTCTATTCCACGTTAAAATAAAAAAGAAAAGAAGGAAACTCTCCACTTATACATTTTTCAACTCAAATTGTCTATATCACTTGGTGTACGTGTACCACTTTCTAGTTTGGTACAGTTTATACATAAATATACTAAATAAAATATAAATTCTAAAGAAAAAAATCAATTTTAAGAAAAAAATTATGAAAGGAAGTGATATAAAATAATACAAAAAAGTGATACAAACAATTTTAGACTCACACTTTTGACTTCCATTATCTAATTTAGAGTTTCTGAAATCGTAATTTTTGAATTTCCCCGAAAAATAAAAATATTTAGAAAAGGATCGATATTTCTTAAAAACATAAAAAATAATTGAACTAATTGGATATATCGCCTTATCCACTTGGTCCCCAACGAATTATAAAAAGGAGAAAAGTAACTCACTGAATAATATATACATATATATGATTAAAGTAAAAATGGCAAGAGAGAAAATTAAAAAATGAGCCTCCTTCCCCACTACAAATTAAAACTTGGGAGAGAAGCCTTGATCGAGAAAAGAAAAAGTTTAAGAGGAGCATCTTGTAAGGATTTTGGTGTGGTATCCATATCAAGTACAATCATACACTCTAATCCCTAGCTAATTCATGTACCAAATCAAATAAAAGCCAAAGGCAGATCATAAAAGCACAAATAAAAATAATAGTAATAATAATAATAAAAAGATTTTGATGGCTATCTACTATTGAATTGTTTTTATTGGATAATTAATTGGTGGAAAAGTTTTTTCTAGTTTAATTAGGGACTTTTGAAGATCATATCCAATTCTCTTTCATTAAGAGATATGACTTTTCCATAATCGCCCCACACTAGCAATGAGTTTAACCACTGTGAGCAACTTTATAAGTTTAACTTCTTTTCTTGATAATTTGTTGCTCTAGGTTTGAAAGACACGATGAACCACTTGATAACTGTCATTATATTATATAAGGATACAATATATTTTACGAGGACATTGAATTACCATCTAACTAATCATTATGCTTATTTGAATTATTATTTCATATGGAATGGAGTATTACAATGCCAATGAGATTTGATTCTAATTAGTATGTATGACACTATAAACTTATAAGATTATTGATGACTAAATTTATTACTATCCCTATTTTAGTTTATATTTATATGGGTTTGGATATATTTTTCATTTCAAGATATTTGTCCATTTTAGTTAAAAAAAAAAAAAGAATATTAAATAAAATTTTTTTACATATACTACTCTTTACTGTTATTGGGGCGCATATGGGATATATACAATCTCATATATGCTTACATAATTCCATTGCCTACACTCATATGATCAATTAAGGACAAATTTAGCCTACTTCACTTTCATTAAAATAACCTAATCAAAATAAATTAAAAGGATAGATAAATAGACACGCATAAATAGTTGTATATCATGTTTTGACGTGATAAATAAATTGAAAAGAAGAGAGCACTTTCAATAAATTTAGGCGAAAATCTTAATCACATTCAATTATATATATCCCTATAATTTTCCTCAAAAAAGTTATATCCCTTTATTTAAATGGATAATTGATAAAAATATACCACTTATAATTTTATTTCTTGGAAACGTACCACTTTTGCCTTAGTTTGATTAGAATTAAATCAAGGAAGAGAGTATGAGGGGATGTAAATCATGTGTAATATTTACGTTGTTTAGTTGCGACGTAAAAATAGAGGGAATGTAAATAAGGAAGAGAAGCTCCCCCTCTCCCTCACATCGGCAAATTAGCCCCTCCTAAAACGGGGACAGATTGAGATGTAAATGATGTTAAAAGTCAATTTTATCCTCTTACAAATTAGTTTATTACAAATTTGTTCTAAACTAAACTCCTATCCATATATATAACATTTCTAACTTTATACAATAGATATAAGAGTAAATTATATATAATAAAACTATTTATTTTCAACTTTTACTCCAACCAAATGGAAGGAAATAAAAGTGTTTACTTCCCTTCCACTCTAACCAAATAATTTTGAAGTAAACGAATATATTTCTCCTAGTAGAAGTAAATAATGTTATTTTCTCTCCCCTTTCCCCCTTCACGAACCAAACTAGGGATTAATTAGAAGCTATAAAAAGAAAGCAGTAAACCTTGAATTATATGAAAAACCAACATTTTTTTATTTCTAATTTCTGCTAACATATAAAAGTTGAGGTATTGTTGGCTATATCCCTATTTTATTAGAGAATCAATCTTATGGTAAGATTTTTGGAATTTTTTTCCAGAGAATCCTGAAAACTTGTAGTTTTATTAGTCTATTACATGTATATAATTTCTCATTTGTTCTTTTTTTTTCCTTCCTGATTGAAGTTCGAAGCACTCATTTTGTATATGTATTTTCTATTTTTCTTTCCCTTTGCATGAACATGATGAATAGTAACTTACTATCAAGAAAGGTAGAAAAGAGAGGAAGTTGATATATAGTGCACTGGACCATATAATATAATTAATGGTTGCAGTGAAAGCTAGTGAATCATACAAAAGTGGTAACTGCTGAAACAATCCACCTTGATATATACTTTTTGGCTACATGAGTTAGCTAATTGAACCCCACTTTTTATTCCTCTTCTAAAATTAAATAACTTTTAAAAAGGGCCATGTACTATCTATTTTGTATTTTTGTAGGTTTTAGGAAGTACGGTTGGTAAAAAACGACTCATATAAAGTGTACTTCAAGCAAGTAAAATTTAGTTTTTGTCGCGCATAATAGATGTTACTAAAAACTATTTAAGCACCACAAAAGCTTATTTATAGTATTTATGCGGTATTTCACAAAAATATTATTGAAAGTAGTGTCAATTTTTTGGCACTTCAAAAATGATACAGACATATTGACGGCACAACTTGTGCACTTATGTCACAAATATATTGCAAATATGACACTTTTGTAGTACTTTTGATAATGCCACAAAAAGTATTTTAATTAAATGAAATGAAATTTATTTTATTTAAAAATTAAAATTCCAATCAAAATTAAATACATGATCATATCTCGAACACAAATATTACATACTATTTATTATTTATGGTATGTAAAATTTGAACACATAACCTCTCTTCCCACCATTACTTCAACCAGTGCACCAGATACACTTATTATAATCTCTTAATAAATTTTATTTATATTGTATAACAATAAACTAAAACGTAATTAATTTTATTATCTATAGCGCATTTATTTAAGAACTTGTTTTCACTAAATAATAAAAAATAAAAATTTCCACATTAACACTAAATTTCTTACATTTTAAAATTTTTTCTAAAATATATGCAACTTTCTATCTGTAGAATAATTTATGAGTTGACCATTTTTCTCTATTTCGATTATATAATAAGATTATAGATTTCATAAATGTAAAAAATATTTCACAAAAACATACCATATGCAACTGATCACTATATTCTCTTCCTATTTTATATCTAAAATATTTTTTTCTTAAATTTAAAATAAAATTATGAGCTTTAGTATAATTTTTTTTGGGTAAAAAAGAGTTGATATTTGATTTAAAACATTAGTATTTATAAAACAATACTTTGAGTTCGTCTAAGTGTTTTCCTTCCTAATAAATATTATAACATAAATTTCTAAAGTATATATTATGAAGCTGTAACTTTAACGTAAAAATATTTAGTTTTATATATATGTGTGTGTTTTTTTTAATTAGTGGCCTTTGAAAAATTGTGTAATATTTTTGTAGCATTATTTGTAACATTTAAGTTTGTGCCATATTTTAATGGTATTTTCTATAGCATTTGAGTTTGTGTGACATTTAAATGGCATTATTTGTGGAATTTGAGTTTGTGCCATATTTTCATAGTATTTTTATGGCATTTTCTTATATTACCATAATTTTGTGGCATTTTTATGTGACACTTTAAAACGTGCCATAAAATTTGTGACACTTATCATAAAGTGTCATTAAAATATAACATTTTACAATAAGTACCACAAATTAGTAGCATATATAATAAGTACCGTAAGTTAAATGGATATAGCTCTAACTTCGAAACCTTTTGCTTAATAACTAAAGATTGCTTCCATCATTGTGCCACTATTTTACCATCTAAAAAAATTGTTTTTTTTTTTTTTTTTTGAAACAAATTGTTAAACCTAAGAAGTTTTTTTTAGAGATAAACGTAAAGAAGTTAGAATCTTGTAAATTTGAAACTTAATTTATATTAATGCGTGCTTCAAGGAGAGTATAAAAAATACTTTAGTGAATTATTCTACAAATTTATACTGGTATAGCATAGATAATAATAGGTCTACTTATTCTCTTTCAACTAAGAACAAACCCAAAAACATGATTCCAGGAATGGTTGTCCCAAAAGACTCCTGTCCATTCACCACAAACTTCAAAGGTGAATCTTTGTATTTGTGTCTGCTTGATAAAAAGCAAAAAGCCAAATGAAAACAATGATTACATATATAGAATTCTTGACCAATAAAATGAGTAAATATAGAATTATTAAACAGTATTCAATGGTAGTAGTAATTCTTATTTCATCTTATATCATTAATAACAACAACCTTTTAGTTATTTCGTATTTTTACATAATTTATTGATTTTTGATTCCGCACTATGCCATGTGCCGGGGAGAGAGCTACTCTGTTATGCGAAACTAGGCATTTAGTTTCTTTATAGCAGAACCATAATAAAAAGATAATATAAAGCGCTTAAAAAAAAGCGAGAGAGTGACCTTAACGGCCTTAGTCTATATGTTGCTCGTGAGCTGTCAAGCACAGTCTCACAACACTGTGACAAGTGATATCAGAGCCAAAGATTGGGCTAAGCCATGACTAGTAAGAAGAACGTGTAGGCTAGTGCCGTCGAAGAGGATCGACGAGAGCAGATTCATGATCATGTGGATCTCTTATTACACAACTAAAGCGAGAGATTTAATTTAGTGTCCAGTGGAAAAATCGTTATTAGAGGAGATGATGAGGGACGAACTTTACGATTGATAGGGTTTCTGCTTGTTAAGTTATATATGAAAACTCATGGAAATTGGTAGAGAACTAATGGAACATGCATTATATTCCTATGTAACATAACAGATAATCCACGGAATATCATTTCAACAAAGTAAACCTAGCACAAACTCATGTAAACTTGCAAAAAACTCATGGAACATGTATTATATTCTCATTCAACATAAATACAAAATTTATGAAACATCATTAAAACAAAGGAAACATGCTACAAAATTCATGAAAACCCATTAAAAAAAAAAAATAAAACTCATAGAACATATGTCCTATATTCCTATGGAACATTAACACATAACTCATGGAACATCAATAATATTTTTATAAAACACACTGATACAAAACTTATAGAACATGCATTATATTCCTATGTAGCACTGACACATAACCTATGGAACATCAGTACTATTTTCATATAACCTAAGTGTGCATGGAACCCTAACATGAGATCCTTAAGACAAAACTTATGGAACCTCATTGTAAAAGTAACTAGGAATGGCAGCGGTACAGTAACCGACCAATTAGTCGTTTTCGTTACCGTTACCGTTTATTCAATCGATTACTGATTCCGTATAGTTTATTAACCGGTAACTTTTCTTGTTACCAATACCGAAACCATTCGGTAATCGATAACCAAGTAACGAATTGATTACCAATTAAAAAATTAAAATTTTTTATTTTTTTATTTTTAAAACGAAAATTAAATTCTAAAAATATCATAAAAAGTCTTAAAAAGTCACAAATGACATCTAATTGTTTAAATAATAAAATCTAAATAAAAGTATACAAATAAATACCAAAACAATCAAAAATTCAAATGAATGTACATGAATTCCAAAACATATTAAACATAAAAATTGATTACAATACAAAGATAATGAAATATAACATTCAGTATCAGTATCGATTTTTTCTGTCGATGAAACTCTTTTACCAAAATCTGTTGGTTTAGGTATCGGTCGACCTTAGTAAATACCAAACTCTAACGAAATTACCGTCGGTTACATAATCGACCATATAATCGGACAATTACCTTTCGAAATCGAAAAAAACCGTACCGGTGCCATCCCTAAAAGTAATCCTAACATATCATATAGAATAGATGGAAGATGTATCGTATTTTACGAAACATTAACACAGATAATTCATGGAACATCACTATTATTTTCCTAAAATATTAATACAAAACTCATGAAATACTAGTACTATCTCCATAGAACTCTAAGCACACATGGAACCTAAAATACAGCTTTGCACGCGCATGGGTGAATATGTGCGTATGTATGAGAATGTAGGGTATACATTGCATAGTGCACCAGGGTGCAACATATAACTACCGATCCTAGATGTCTTTAATATAGTGTAAGGAGTCGACTCTACTTTGGACAGTTATATTTGTGAGTTTTTACTCAATTTTTTACTCGGAGTCTCACCTTTTATCTCACAAAAAAATATATTTTATTATTTAAAAAAATATAACTATCAACTTAAGAATTTCGAGTCTATAATAAAATTTTCCGTCAAAATTATTAGTATATCTTTTAATGTACTCTCTAATACATATTTATAAAATTTAAAAAAAAATTTACTACTAAAAATAGAATAATGAAGAGTATACTAGAGAATGCGATAGGGAGCCTAAAATTTTATGTGGAATAGCTAGGAAGGTTGGATGGGCTTGTAAGAAAACTCATTAAAGACAGCACACATGAAGGAAGGAACCGTAGAAAAGAAAACCCATTGGTAGAAAGGTATCTGCAGAAGAAATAAAGGAAAAGAACCAACCAAGGTTTTTTCGATGGCCATCCTTCAATGGGGAGGTTTACAGCTGTACAACAAAAAGGCAATGCACAAGTATCTTTCAGCCTGGCCTTGTTTAGTTTAACAACAACTAATTCTCATCTTTTCCGCTATATGTATGTGTTTATATATATATATATATATATATATATATATATAACTCTAATCTACATGACAAAGTTCCTCATGCAATATAAGTACACTTGGAGGTAAAAAAGTAGAGCAGAAAAAGGAAAGTGGAATCACAGCAAATTGTATTCACTTTCATTAATCATTATTAATTTGTGCCTCTCTCTACCTTTTCTTTTTATTTAATTACTGTGTGCTTTGCGGATCTTTGTGGAATTTTCATGAAACTTCACTTGCAAAACCATTACCCCTATATATATGTGTTGTATATTAGAACACTAGCATACTATTAATACTAATATAAAATCATAAATTTAATTTG
Source organism: Catharanthus roseus (assembly GCA_028651295.1). Lineage (NCBI taxonomy): Eukaryota > Viridiplantae > Streptophyta > Magnoliopsida > Gentianales > Apocynaceae > Catharanthus > Catharanthus roseus. The sequence goes on along the minus strand of JAPQWS010000048.1, from coordinate 3,461,043 downwards.
TGTAAGTACTGCCACGTTTAAAAAATATTGAGTTAAGCCTCCCTTGAAGGTGCAAACTCTGATAATTAAATCAAAACTATCTGACTGTAGAGTTGGTAATAAGGAGTACAATTTAAATCTTGGCAGTAGTAGTGTAGAAATTTCAACCTCTCTAATGTAGAATGTGATTTTTTGTGCACATCAAGATCTGGTCTCCAATCTGTTGGAGATTTTGAGGGCGAAGAATTTTACTTTTTAATAACAAGAGTACCGTGTATTTTAAAAATAAATAAAACACAATTAACCTACCCACCACACGATTCGCCACATATGTCGATTTGGCAAGAACGAAATCAAAGGAGTGAGAGATGACTATCACCCTTAGCGTTTGTAAAAATACTTTAGAATTTTCATGTTTTTTAGATTTGTAGTTCTTTTAACTATATTTTAAATATTTTAAAATTTTTCTTTATATATAGATTACTGTCACTGTAAAGTGATATGATTTTGTTGTCTATTTGATTGGATGCTACTCGAGTGAACTTTTCTTTATATATTGAAAGTGGAGAAAGAAAATATTATTCGAACTCAAGTTTCTAATAAACAAATTTTGGATAATATATATATATATATATATATATATGAAAAGGAATATATATGAGTTAGGCTAAAGGGCAGGCAGAAAAAAAAAAAACAAAAAGAGATGAGACACCATTTTTCCAAGATGCATCTTTTACTGCAACCAATGTATTGGCTTCATCTATCCGATCAACAATAAAGGAGAAAAAACATAAACAATGATTAACCAAAACCTTAGGACAAATAAATATCAAAGGGACAAAGATATTTAGAAAGATTCTGAGAATGCCCCCACTTAATTAACTAGTGTTGGACACTTTCCCAGGAACAGTATATGGCAATTGCATGTTCTCTGTTGCAATTTGATGTAACTCTTCTTCAACAAATTCATCTACTACCAACCAACCATTTCAACTCCTTTATTTAATTAGTGTTCCATACTGTTTCTTGGGATTCATTTCTTGAAATTATTGATGCAAAACACAAATTTCCGTAGCTTAGCAAGCATTTTCTAGTAGTGATTCCTGCCGAGGCAGAACCCAAATCAGCTCTGATATCATTTGTGGTAATGAAATCTGCTCTAATGCTATTTGTTGAGGATCCTATTTATAAGATGTTCCTCCTTTACAATGAGAGACTCCTAATCTTAAAAGGATATTAAAAAGATCCTACTCCTAATAAAAATATTGAGAAATACAAAATAGTCTTTTGTTTGTTTGACATATTTTTTCACAAGTAATTTCATTCAGACAAAATTAAACTTTATTATAGTAAAGAGTAAGAATCAGAGAGGAAGAAGACAGAAGAAAGAAGATGTTAGAATAAAGGGAAGAAACACCCTGAATGAACCTCAGGTTAGGACTGCTCCAAAAGCAATATCCACCATTCTTATTGGGATTGAAATGAGGATTCAAACATCAAATTCTTCAAGTATCCTTTTGATCATATGCCCTTTGCAGAATTCGTACCATTTCCTTTTTTTCAACCTATCATTAGTCCTTTCCACATGCACACAAGAAATTATTATCGCCCTTACTTACCAAGTTACTACTTATCATGGAACAGTTCATCGGTACCTAGGCCTTCACTTTCATTTAAGTTTAATCCCATTAGAATTCCATAATGCTTGTTGGCCAAAAACCTAGTCCGACTTTCCAAATTTACTTATGATGATGAGAATTCACTTTCATTTACGTTTAATTCCATTAGAATTCCATAATGCTTGTTGGCCAAAAACCTAGTCCGACTTTCCAAATTTACTTTCATTTGCCCTTAATCCTGACTTGCTCCCAATCAAATGGACCTTGGCATTCATTTGGATTTAAACCCATTATAGGAATTTGTCCTTACCAAAAACTCTATTAATTAACCCACCAAAACTGAAAAAGTACTTCATGATCAATCAAGTAAATTCTATAAATCTCACATCAGAATGGTGAGTATTAAGATTTTTTCTACTTAAAATTTTATTCCGAGAATTTGACTTCTTATTACAGATTCTATGTCTTGCGTGTTATGATTCAGAGATGAATTATCATGTACCATCAACTTGCAATTGCATAAGACAAAAGAAATGAAAACAAATCTTCACATTATTATTTGCAATCACTAATTTGAAGTTACAAACTTGAGAGAGAAGGGGAATAGTACTAAAACTACAAGTACACTAAAATGGAACAAATAATAAAGCAACATCATCATCAACTTAATTTGTGGCACCTTTTGATGATTATCAATCATCATGATGATCATGAACCACAATGAATGTTAGTAATCACATAGCAAGCAAGAGGGATGAATTCTTTTTTTACTTAGTTGGCAACTTCAACACTTTTCCAATACTTTTCAGTAATGGTAGTAATATAGGCAGAAGCTTTTTTATCAATACCAGGCTCAGCTACCCATCTTCCTCTATCTTCATCACTTGGCCATACTTTATATGCCTTCATGAAATCATCCTTTGTTTCATATTCAACTCTTCTATTCCTCGACGACGAATTCTTTGATTTAAACATTCCAAAGAAAGAAAAAGATGAACCTGATGATGACTTCTTCTGCTTGTTTCCTGCCATCAAATACTACTCTGTTTTGATCTTTGTTGATCAAGTGAAGAAGTTGTTTGTTGGTTGTTGTTGTTGTCAATAGGAGTGAAGGGGTAGGGAGGGTATTTATAGGGGTGAGTTGGTCATCCAAGGCTGGAGAAGAATCTTTTATTATAGAGATGGATCTGATTGATGGTTAAGATGAATTGAAATGAAATGAAGGAAATTATACTGCTGGTAAAAACAGGGCTACAAGAATATAAATTGTGCACCATTGGTTTCAAAGTTGACCAAACCAAACATGCCCTTAGATAGAAGAAGAGAGGGTAATTATTCATTAATCAATTGGCCTTTTTTTTTTTTTTTTCCTTTGCTTTAGGGACCTAAACAACTTTAACTAGTTAGATCTTTCTTTGCACTTTCTTCTCTCATTGGGGAAGAAAGCCATTCAATTCAAATCATTGACGGCCTTTCCTTTCGAATTTTCTCTATATTTTCTCATGGGATGGATGATTCCTTATGTAGGGTATCAACCCAATAATTACGGTAGCAATTTTCTTTATATATATATATATATATATATAGATAAACTCAAATTCAAAATCTTATTCAATAGATATTAATGGTATGTTTGGTATACGGAAATGAGATGGAAAGAAACGGCTTTTCCAACTTCTCTTTCCATTCTAGTGTTTTATATTCAAGTTAGAGATAGAAATAACCTTTTCACGGCAAACTCATTCTAAGAAGAAGTTGAAAAGATTTTTTCACATAAAAACCTATTGAAAGACCTTTCTAGGAGAAGCGGGAATTTTTTTAAAAAATATTGGACTTTTTACCTTTATGCTATGTTTGGTATGTGAGAATATGATGGAATGTAATGACTTTTCCAACTTTTATTCTCATTTCCAGGTTTGGTATTCAAATTCGAAGTGGGAACTACCTTCCTACAGGCAAGTCTATTTCAAAAAGAAGGTGGAAAGGTATTCCCACACTAAAATCTATGGAAAGGCTTTTTTAGAAGAAATTGGAATAGTTTTAAAAAATATTATACCAATTTACCCTCAATATAGCACATATTTTATGCTCAAACTAAACCCCGTCATAATTAAGAGCCTATCTCTTGAAAATAAATCAAAAGAAGAGGCTATCCTATTATCAATAGGAGATTTACTTTTGATCAAGGTAAATTTTTTTCTTTTTAATTAATTAACTTTTACTTTTTTTGTGCTTTGTTATGATTAATGAATGATTAATTTAGTTGATAGAATTTATTCGAATAAATGAAGAGATTTTCCTCAATTATTGAGAACTACCAAAGGTTTTTCTACGGCAATTCTATTTTCAAAATAGCCTTCCCTTTATCCATGAAAAAAATGTTCATCTTTGTTCAAAACATTTGCAGACATAAACAATTTTCTTTTTTCACCATAAAATTCTCATAGTTATATTTTATCTCTTGAAGTTGGAAGTAATTAGAAGAGACATAATCATTATCAGATAAAAGTTAATAAAATCAAAGTTATGAATATTTATACTTAATGAAATATTTAATGTTTTTTTAATTTTAATGTGTGTCAGATATGAAAAACATATTTTATACTAGAAGGACATTTAGATCACATCATATATAATTTCATTCTATTCGGACCTAAAATAATAATTTTATCAATCAAAGAAAATGAATTATTAATTTCATCCTACCTTTTCCTTTCAGAAACACTGGAATAGAAAGAGAATTTCATCTCATTCCATATGGAAAAGGATTTCAAATGGTAAAGGATTCTATTCCATAGTATTCTAACATACCAAACGTGTCCAAATGTGTTTTTAATATATTATGCTCAAATAATTTTATATATGTACTTCCTTTTATTAATATATTATGTGTGTTTAAAACAAAAGGTAAATACCAAAAGACATATATAGGTAAGATAGCATTTCTAATTTAAGGATAGCTGTTAAGTTCAAATTATAGAAATACAATTTTCGTGTAAGAAGAGTTTAATCATTCTCCTAGTTTTACTTGACTCAAAATAAGATGAGAATTAATATGAGCGTAAATAGGACTTAAAAATACCTCACATATATGCACTAGCCATATTAACAAAATAATATTAACATATTTTGTGGCTTATAACAAAACAAAAACAAAAATATTATTTAACCAATATACAATGAAATTGCCAAGATATAGTTAAAATGATTAGTGAACATAGATAGAATCCTTCTGGAATTACATGCAAATTCCTTGCGTTTTCAAGTAGCTAAAAAGAAATTTATTTTACTTTCAACTTTTGACTAACTATTGATGAAGTGGACAGAATAATGTAGTTGAAAAATTAATTTCAGGAACTCAAAAGGCCTGAAGTTCAGAAATAAAATAATTTAATTATAAGCAGGTATAATTAAGGATAATTTCTCTTTTTTATGAAATCCTAGCTGGCTTTTGTTAGGTAATTAACATATTAGATAAATACAAATCAGTTTCATCTAGTAGAGACACTTGGAAATCAAGTTAGTTCTAGAGAATGATTTGCATGTTTCCTGAATTTTCTAAACCTGATTGATCATGGGAAAAGCTAGCTTAAGAAACTACATAACTCATGTTTAAAGTGCTAATCAAACAAATCCACATTTCCTATCTCAACTTAAGAAATCTACAACAAAATATTCAAAATAACCTAAGATTATATGTACAACCTTTTTTTTCAAAATTGTGTTTTGTTCTGAAAATTTATATTATGTAACTTATATTAAGCTATACATCACGTCTCTTGTTAATATCTTTGAAGCTCTTGTCTCCATAAAAAGAGACATGATAAACAAAATGGATGATGTGATATAACAAAAACTTTCCGTTCAATTTTCATAGACTTCTTAATTTTAGCAGTGTCATCCTTAAGAAATTCTAAAAAGAAGAAATGGCTGGAAATGCTCTTCATTTATATTTCTAAATTGCTTATTAGTTTCACGTTAATCAAAAATTTGTATTGCGACCAATTATGATGATCTCAAACTATTTTTGCATAGTTAAAATTGTCGAAAACACAATGAAATATGGTAATTCGAAGCCACAGAATGATACAAATGTCCAAACATGTGCATCATGTCCAGACCAAAAACCACTAGAGGTTACACTGTATCCAAGTAATTTCAACTATGAAAATATAGTTTGAGGTCATAATTAATAAAAAATTTTATTTTAGTTTAACAATATGAAAATAGATTAAGGAAAAGACATTTTAGTTATTTTCTTTTTTGAAAAAAAAAGTTTAAAGCAAAGAAATGACAGAATAATAATTAGGTTTTAAATTTGTAAATCTTATAAAGAAAGTTTTATCAATTGAATTACTATTGTAACTCTGAGAATAATTATATAAAAGTAATGAGAAAACCAACCTATAGTGTAATATTATATGGCAACTACCAGCTAATTAATATACACTACCCCACCTATTAACCTACATCAAAAACAACCTCAAGAAGTTGTTGGGATCATATTCTTGAATGAGGGTGATTCTCATGTAGAAAAGAAAAGGGAAAGGAAACTAACAAGGGTGATTATAAAACCAAAAACAAAACAAAATAATATTAACCACAGAGACAATTATGATCATCAAGAGAAAGAAACCAAAATAAGAGTCAAAAGAATCCCTTATAAAGTTCTCTTTTTGTTGAATGCCTTGGTGATGAACAGTTCATGCATTGGCTTCTTACATGCTATAATAAGGAAAGAGCTAATGAGTACATAATTTGGCTTTTTGGACACCACTTTTTACTAAAAGAAAACTCATACAAAAATATCACAATTAGATATTTATATAGTTGAAATGATTAAGATCTCTCCTCATTTAATTGAATTTCGAGAGTGCAAACCGTCTATCTTTATGTCCTACATACCTAACTCGAATAAAAACTAATTTGAGGGTGATATAACTTAAAAATATTTTCTTTATACGTAAAAGTTTGTTCAGAATATTACCTACCCGATGACACTCCCAAAAAGATAAAATAAATAAATACAAAAATGAGCAAAATTTCCCCTTACCAACATTGCTTGCAAGCTGTCTAGCTTTAAGGATTCTTCAAAAACCCTAACCACAGCCACAGCCCTTTTTTGAGGAAAAAATTAAAGAAAACTACTTTGTACTTCAATCTACGGAAAGGCCCTTAATTATTATTCCATCTCTCTTTTGCTTTTTGTTTTTTTTTTTTTAAACTATAGTTTAAGTTTTGAGTGTTATTTCTGGCTGTCTTCACAATAAGCTGTTAAAGGTTTCTAATTAATCACTTTATGCAACAATGTTTGGCTGTTTTTAGTTCAAGATTTTCAAAGTTAAGTTGGCTTGGGAATTACAAGAATTAATTATTTATTAATGAAGCTGATTTATGAGTTAGACACGTATCTTAATTAGGTCTTAATTTGGTATTAGGAAATTATTATACGTAAAAGTTTTGCTTTTGTTTGAAAATAGTAGTACAATTCACCTTTAAAATAATAATAATAATGAGAAGGGTATCAAATTAGGGGGCATGTATTTTCTTTATATGTGCTGTTAATTTTGAATGGGAGACTCTATTTTGTTCATATATTCTCTGTTGATTTGGTATTATATATATAGTTTCGGTTGCTTCTTGAAAGATGGCTCTTTGATAGTCAATGCCAAAATTTGAACTGTTTTGCTTATGGCTAATAATCTTTTCAAATAATTGCAAATTAAAACCTATAGGAATAAAATCAAATCCCTTTGAACCTAATATTTTATTCTACAAGATTTTGAATTCCAAATATTCTGTCTATTTTAGATGACTATATTAGAATGGCATTTGGTTAGTAAAATTAATTCTAACCATCACCATTTTTAAAAGATTAATTAGCGACAAATAAAGGGAAAGAATAACAAGAAAGAAATTAAGAACTAACAGCACCTAGGCTGCTACATTAATGTATGAAATTTCTTTTTACATATAATCTCTTTCTATTTAAAATGGGTTCAGAATCATTTCTTCATTTTTTTACATGAACAAAAATGTCAAAATTGAATAATGATTCATTTTTCTATCTTTATAAAAATATTGCTCAATATCAAAATGAAATTCAATTCCTCGATACTATAATTCTAAATATTTTAAAAAATATGTTCATTACATTTTATTCTTCAAGGTTTATAAAAATTATGATTTCATCCTTTTATTTTGTATAAATTATAGATACATTCGTATCGTTTATATATTCATAACTAATCAATTCTCAATACTAATTTTAGTACCAAAAGCTTTGTTAAAAAAAATGTTTCTGTATTAAAAAGTTTAAAATCTTTTAAAATATCATCTTGTGTACCAAATTCTTAATCATTTAATAATGTATGTATATTAAGACCATAACACCCTTCTTAAAGTATTTCTTATAGATCTAATTTTCGTAATGAAGGGCATTTTCATTCTAATATATGATACTAAAAACAATTAAATGGGTAAAATGATATTTTAGGAAAATTATAAACTTTTTATAGTAGAATCATTATTTTCTAATAAATAATTTCTGTTGAAATTAACATTAGATTTAGAAAATAAATTAATTAATAGAGTTATGAATAAACGAGAGGGATATATTTATAATTCATTCAAAATAGAAAGATGCAATTGTAAATTGTACAAATCTCTATGAAAAAATATAATTATCCCTAAAATATAGATAGTTAAACTACAAATATTCGATCAATCAAGGTTTAACTGCTATAATAAAATGAGAAATTGATTACATATAGCATTAAACTATTTTTACTTTTTAGTTTGTAGTCATGAACTTTTATTTTAGTTGTTTATAGCCAAGAAACTTTTATTTTATCTTTTTATAGCCATAAACTACTTTTAACATTACAAGTTTGTAATAATTTAATGATTGCATATTAACAATCGATGCATTTTTTCACATATTTATAACCCAACCTAAAAAATTAGTTTTCTTTTTTACCATTCAATTGGATCTATGTGTCAAAATGCATCGAATTCCATCATAAAATCTTTAAATTTAAATAGTTCATGTCTACAAAAAGATAAAATAAAAATTGATGGATATAAATAGAAAAGTAAAAAATAGTTTTTTAACTGAATAAGTAGTTGTATTAAATAATATAAAAAAATTACACAAATGGATAAGAGACAAACCCTTAATATTCATGGTGATAGCGACAACCCCAACTTTATAAATGAGTGGGCACAAAATATAAAATAAAAAATAAATAAACACATATCCAATCTTTTTTCGGCATCTTCAAAACTAACTCTTCGTACTACGAGCATGTCAAAAACAGTCTCCACCCCACCCGTAGACAAAAATCTAAAAGACTCTAAGCATATCAGTTTTTAAGGATCCCCTAAGATAGAGGTGAAAAACTGATAAATAGCCTAAAATCTTATCTGGGTATCAAGAAACCTTGATCAAGAAGAAAAGAAGAACAAAGATCTGAAAAGATCCAAGGAAAACATACATGTATATCGTAGATCTAGCCCAAAGATTTCGAAAGCAAGAAGAAATATGATTTGTGGACAAAGAAAAATAAGAAAGTAGAAAAAAATAACTGTAAAAACTATTCCAAGATTAAAACTTCATCCAAAGCCAGAGTCCAGCCTTGGCCGGAGAAAACAGAAGGAGGAAGTAGTAGAGACTGCATTAGAAGGGAAAAGGGAGACTGAGAAGGTGAGAGGAAGGACACTCTCCTAAAATTAAAAATAGTTTAAGGCTATATACGTATATATATATATATATATATGTGTGTGTGTTTATGTATATATAGCTAATTTTTCTAATAAAATGTATAAAACAATAACAAATTTTGTAAATGAGTACTCTGAGACTCTTATCCTACGGATGAAATTTACAATTAATTTTCAATTATTTTTACATTATGAGGGTATAATACGCAAAAAAATTATTTTAATATTCAACTTAGGGGGTCAATAAATCTAACTCGGGAATGTGAATGTATAGCACGAAAAAAAATCATTTTTTCCCTCTTCTTCCCTACTCTTCTCTCTCTACATAATTTCTTTCTAACTTCTCTCTACTCCTTCTCCACTCTAAAACTAAAATTTTAACATTGAACTTGTATTGGAGGTAGATATGGATCATTATGGAGAATTTGTAGAAGAAAATATTGATTTAGATGTAAGAAAAGTTGAAGTTATTTTTTTTTTTAAAACTGGGGCTCGGATCGCCCGGACGGACGACCCAGACATGAGCGGATCGCGCAGATGGGCGACCAGCACATGTCCGGGTCGCCAGTCCGAGTGACCCGAGCATTTTTTTTTTTTTTAGGAATAAAGAATTTTTGTAAGTATTTGGAAAATTTGAAACATGAATAACTCTGCGATCAGAGGTCCGTTTCACGCGTATGACCATTCGTTTTGATGGTTCTCGTAAAGATATACGCAACGGCATCGTTGAAAAGTGATCTGGACGCGTTTCGGGGCAAAAAAATTGCATGCAAAAAGAATTTCAATATTTACCAACTTCAATCATTTGAATTTTTAATTAGAGCAAAAAGAAGACTACTCCTCCGTTTAATTTTCAAATTTGTGCCGTAACTTTTTAGTTAATAAGAGAGAAAGTATTAGAAAATTACAAAAACGTAAATTAAAACGAAAACAGGACGTTTTTGTAGAAACGGCCGATGGAAACTGCCTTAGGGTAATTTCTATCACGTAGATCTCGAAAAAAATACGCGAAATGCCCACAAGAATCTCCTCAATCAGACGTCCGAGCGCAAAGTTATACCCCGTCAAAGTTTTTGACTATACGAGACAATTTTTTTGACCCAAAACGCATCCGGATCACTTTTTCGATGATGTCGTTGCATTTATCTTTATGAAAACTATCAAAACGAGTGGTCATACGCGTGAAACGGACCTCCGATCGCAGAGTTATTCATGTTTCAAATTTTCCAAATATCTACAAAAATTATTTCTTCCCAAAAAAAAAAAAAAAAAAAGAGGCTCGGGTCGCCCGGACCTAAGCGGGTACCCCTAACCGACGATCCGGACATGTGCTGGTCGCCCATATGGGCGATCCGCTCATGTCCGGGTCGCCCGTCCGGACGATCCGAGCCCCAGTTTTGAAAAAAACTACTTTCCTTACATCTAAATCGATATTTTTTTCTACAAATTCTTCATAATGATCCATATCTACCTCCAATACAAGTTCCATGTTAAAGATTTTAGTTTTAGAGTGGAGAAGGAGTAGAGATAAGTTAGAGAGAAATTGTGTAGAGAGAATAGGGAAGAGGAGGGAAAATAATGATTCTTCGCTCTATACATTCACATTCCCGAGTTAGATTTAACAACCCCCTTCAACTTATTTCTAAAAAAAAGATTTCTTTTAAGTTTTGCAGTAAAAAAGTCTTTTTCACATCTTGGGGTGGGACTTTCCTATGCTTTTCCAACAGGCTTTTATTATTATTTTTTTTTTATAAGAAGGCAAACCATTGATTAAAATGAGCCGAAGCCAATACAATCAAAATGATTCTCAATTTTTTTTCTCTATCCTAATGAAAGAGAAAATTGACAAATCGGAACAACCCATTAAGACAACTACATAAAGTAATATAAATAAAACCACACGTAGATGGGGACAAAATAAACTAAAACTAGTAATAAAAATGGACACACAACCATCTTCATCGCAGAGTTCTCATTACAATGTTCGAACCACAACGGCGAGAATATATCACAATCTTCATCTCCCTTAAAAGCCAACAATTTACTAAACCATGGGCGAGTCAACGGTTTTGAAAATTAACTCTAAAAAAGATTGTAGAAAATTGAGAAGGGACCTAGATTGACTCTAGGTTGAAAAGTTACTCCGAAGAGTATAACAAGCACATGATTTGAACAGATCAAAGAAAGATCTTGTCTTTACATCTTGAATGTTGAAGAAGACTTTTTTGAAGAAAACATTTTGTGATCCTTAGGGAAAAAAAACATTAAAATAGAGCATTATAAAGAGAGAGGGTAAAGAAAAGAAGAAAATCCGGCCAAGATTCAACCTCTGACAAAAATCATTAAATGGATCCTGCCAGAGGAAAAGGTATATAGAAGTAGAGTTTGTAGGTGAAGCCGCATTCAGAGATAGAAAGAAAGGAGAAAGGCTTTTCCAACGGGCTCAATTGGGATAGGATTAAATTTGAGAAATTTTTCATTTTTTTAATTTTGAAACTCATATTACTTTTAAAAACAATTTATCTTTTAGAAATGGTAAGATAAAAAATAAAAATAAAAATAAAAAAATAAACTTGTGTCATGAGTAGTTAGGGCCTATGTGTCACTTTATTAAACATGGGAACGGAAAGAATTTGGAAGAATTATTTTATTCCACTTCATTTCAATTCAATGTATCAAATATATGGTGAGTAGTTAGTTAGGCACTATTAACCTTTTCCATATGTGAAAATTAACATTGTGAAATCACTTTTTAACCATTATTCTACCAAACAGTATAGCATCTTACATTTTTTTTTTTTTTTTTTTTGAGACCATAGTCCATACATTTTCTTTTTCAATTTCAGTGAATTTTATATATTATGTCTTTCATTTGCAAATGCTAAAAAACTTAGAAAAAGATGCACATATTTTCAATTTTGTGAAAGCGATTTATCAAAAAGCTAATCGTTTCTAAGCATATTCATAAATTGATAGCAAATATAAAGCCCAGATGTTAAAAGGAGTTGGTACAAACTTAATGGATATACGAAATATTAACTAGGGATATATAATACAAACATTTTTAACTTTTTTACTTGCCAAAACAGAACAATTTATTTTACTCTCATATAAAAATTTTATTATCCACCTGATTTATAAGTAGAGAGAGATATAATTGAATCATATTAAATCACATCAACAATTTAATTAATGCCTTAATGTTTTTGTTTTGATAAGTAGAAAAATGATTCATACAAAAAATTAAAGTATTAATTATATTAGTAATATAATATAATATAATTAAAATTATTCATACCCGACTAGTATAAATCTATCGTAATTATTCATACCCCAATTACAACTTATTCTAATGATATAAAATGAGCCCCTTTATCCTTTTCACATTCTATATATATATAGTTTTGTGATATTGTATTGCAAATTGAGCAACTAATCCATGGTTTAGGCAAACAAAGAAATCCCCTCTAAATAAAGAAATGAAAAGCCCTTTTCTTTAAAGATCAATAAAGGTGCTCTAAGTAAGTAATAAACTAGATAGGGACCATTCAAGAAGCATTGGAGAATTAGAGCATAAAGCTCAAGGTTAAACATTATGTATGCATGTATTGGGTATATTTCTAATTTATATTATTCCCCTAAAGAATGAATTTTATAACAACCCTAATGTTTATCAATGGTAATAAGCATGTTTCGCATGATTTACGTGTGGGCATCCTACCAAATTAATTTAATTAGCTTATTAATTTAAGCTAATTAAAAAAAATTCCCTAAAAAGAGTTAATTATAAAAAATAAAAAACCCAATCTCTATCAACCAACCTTTATTGGATTCTTTGATCGGATTTTCTTCTTTTACAAGGTTAGGTTTAGAGTATAATTAGTTGGAACCGCATTTACTTATAAATTAAAATTTTATAAATTAAAAAGTTGTTTATCTTTAAAATATGCCTCTAGAAACTGCAATGATATTAAACAAAAATCAGAACATTACATCACGATTTAGTTAACAGATGCATAAGCATTGCCACAAAAGCATATCTTTTATCGTGGATAGCTCAAAAATATCTCAATTTCTTTTAATAAACAACGAAGGAGTATAAGATTATCATTTAAATTAATTAATACATATTACATCAAACTCGAAAGAAAATAAATATATTTCTTCTACTTGCACGACATGGAAGAATAAAATTGTTTGACTAGATACCCTCCACATTTTTTACCAAACAAATAGGATATAAAATTATAGTAAATTAAAAACACTGATATTATTGTGTGATTACGGGCATAAAATTAAAAAAAAAAAAAAATTTAAAAAGAAGAGTTTGAGAAACTGGGCCCGGGTTTAGGGCAGCTCCGATTGAAGAATGGCCCAACCCAGAGTTAACCAATAGGCCCAGTATAAGAATATTGTAGACCCAATAACGTTTCGCACGTGGCTCAGTATGAAGAGCCGGTGACCTAAGAAGATCGGTTGCGAGTGAGATTAGCTTAACCCTAAATTCTCGGCCTTTTTTCTCTCGATCATCGAACGAAATCTCCGAGCTTAGAAAGGGATTCAAAGTTCGTCGACCTGCAAATTTCTTCTTCTTCAATCAGGTAATGATTTTTCTGCACATACAATTAATAATTTCTATATAATCGAAGGATATGTGAACGCGTAGATCTATATAGCTCAAGCTTTAGATTGGTAGGGAGCTGAGATTTTTTTTTATTAATTAATTTGTCGCTTGAAGGTCTTTGTCCGAAATATCTTGTAAATTTTATGCATTTCTGAGTAAAATTTGTCTGGAAAAGAAAAAATCTGGATTTCTATTTTTTTTTTTTTTTGTTTTTTAGGTTATTCTAATTCCAAGTGAAGAGCAGAAATGATTTGGTTGTGGCCTAAAGTTATTGGTGCTAGACTTTAACTTTTGATAAATCTTCTGTTTTGTGCCATGGTTGGATTCACATTAACTGAATCAACTATAGCTTCCTATTACTTGTTGGAATTAATTGGTGAATAAGTTAGGTCTGATCTTGTTGTTTACTTTGGCAACTTTTTCCATCCAATCGTTGATATGGTTTATGGAGAATAGAATAGTTGTTGAAGATGACGGAGTAATGATTGTGTTGAAATAGAAAACCAAGATAAACAAAAAATAATAATAATAATAAAAAAAAAAAATTTAAAAAAAAAAAACTTGGATGAAACTCATCAAAATAATAAAAGAAACCAATAAGGAGCAAAGTAGGAGGACAGCGCCTATCTTGCTGATGCTTTTAACATATAATGACTTGGTTTTCAATTGCATATATGTTCCTATTCCTCAAATTCTCTAGAGAGTTGATCTGGAAGGTTTGAGTTTAGACGCTACTTTTACAGTTTTAGAGGTGCCATTCATGTTTGCTCAGTAGTTTCTATACTTATCTGCTACATTTTCTGAGGAACATATTTGTTATCTATGGATTGAGTGGCCTGGCAGCCTCCTTTGGTGTCTAGATGATTCCTGAGCACTTAGATATGAAGACAAGTAATAGTGACTACTAGGATGTATAATGACGAATGGGAATCAGTACAATGACTGTTGAAGGAGGATTTAAAGTTCCAAAGTTAGCATTTTACTTGTTCAGATGTCATCTAGTATAATTTCCATGGAACAGATTCAATAGGGAAAAAGAAAAAGAATTCATGTGTATCAAGGCCTGTAATCTCCCACAAGATTCAGGAAGATCGCAATTTTTCAGTGAAAGGGAAATTGTTTTTAGAGAATGCATGTTTTACCCATGTAGTTGGTGTTTTAATTATTTGAATGACGCAGAACTTGGAAAATTGTACCTTCTATCTGCTCGGTACTATCTACATTACCATTCGTCATCACAAAATATTATAAATAATAAAAAGAAAAACTTCAAGCACATACGTTTGGCACTAAATTCGAGTGATTTTGATGTTCAAGAGAGCAAGGGACTAATTTTTTAGATTGGCAGAGTTTCATCCCCTATTCACCAGAGGATAAAATTAATAGCAAGAAAAAGAAAATTTTGATCAAAGATTCTCAGGATTCACAACAAACACGGACATGAAGTTTTACTTTTAAGGAGGGGATGATATTGTGAAAAGATACATATACCAAGCACCAGAAGCTTAAAATATATAATAATGAAAAAAGTAGAAAGGAATCCTAAAGTGCTTCTTTTGATGTTGAAAAAGTAATTGAGGTAGTGGTTGCATAATTTGGCTTTCTGGTTAGACCTTTTCAATTCAAGAAAATCATGTTCCAGAAGCAAACCTCCCCTACCAAAACTGTTCTCGAGCTGTTTAACTTTAAAGTTTTCTCCAGAAACTCCATTCAAAGTCAGTAGTCGGTAATGCTTTTTGAAACTAAGCTCCCCTGAAATACTTCATTTGCTTTTTAGAATGCCGTGGGTGTTCGATCTGGCTGACCCCATCGCTTCCCAACTGCCCCCTTCCATTTTTCCTTTTTTCTATTTTTTGTGGATGGAGTTATATGTCTTTATTTTCTTGATCTTGATTTTACGTAACAGTTTTACTTTTAAAGGATTTTCAACAAAAGAATTGTGAGGATAGAGTTTATTATTATTGCATGTGAGTTTTTCCTATTAAAAGATAAAGTTTGTGAGGGACTCTGCATCTTTTAATCTTTGTGTATGATGCAGGACAAGTTTTAGAGAAAAATCTGCCTGAAGAAATCTGAATACTATATGGAGAAACGACAATGTATTATTGCTGGAATTTTCAGAAAAGTGTAGAAAGAATAGAGAAATAAATCCTTAAGAATGAAACCCTAGGCATCAAAGCAGTGAAGATAAAACTAGGCATCACATATAGGCTATAAGGCATCACACATATAACTCTACAACTCTTTTACGAAAGACTATCTGATTGGAACAAAATTCCTAAAACACTTGAAGACTTTTACTCCTTTTCTGTTCAACACCAGAGAATCCTGTGTTCTTAATGTATGTGAATTGCTAAGTATTGATTGTTGCGTTGATAGTTGGGATAGTTGGTTTATCTTCTTGATATGTGCTTTTAGGAAGCTAATGGACAATCGATGGCATAATGGTAGAACAGAGGTGCATGCCAGAGATAAGCAAGAGCAGGAGGTAAGCCCTGCATAAGAGAATTTCCATGTTATGGAACAGAAACTAGTTATTTTGGTTTTCGTAAATCCATCTTTTATCATTTGCTCTTGGTTTGAACATCTGGACTGCAGCATTGATCCAGAATGATTTTTCACGTTTTTTGTCGTTTGCACTATCTCTTCTTCTACTTCCTCATATCAGGCTTTCTTGTTCAAGATTAATTCACTACATTTATTTGAATGTAGACATTTTAAAGAATATTTCCGGGTGCCATTTTGGGCCGTTGCCATTAGCTACAATGCACAGTGAACTCTTCCAGTTTTAAATCAGTTTTTAATCTGTCAAGTAGATTACCAAATTGATTTACTTCTCTGTAGTCGTGTTTGTTATTTGTAATTTGTTTGTTTTCTGATACACCACTTATGCAATTTAGTATTGATCCTTTAGCTGCTTTTTCCTTCATATATTACCTTCCACTTTCTTATTTACTTTAGAAATTGTTGTGTGTAGAACTCAAGTTGAACTCTTTGTTGCTTGTTATCTCTCAGGCCCACGAGGCTTCTGTTCTTGAAGAACTTGCAGATGATTTTCGTCTCCCGATTAATCATAGACCAACAGAAAATGTAGACCTTGAAAATGTAGAGCAAGCATCCTTTGATTCTCAATTGACATCATCAAATATTGGATTCAGGCTTCTACAAAAGATGGGATGGAAAGGAAAGGGCCTTGGAAAAGATGAACAAGGTATGGTGATCAGTGAAATGGCTATATCAACCATATGACTTGACATCTTAAATGTTTCCTTTCTGGTTATCTGGCTATCAACTTCAATTAAAAGTTTCAGAATTTTCTAAATTTGGGTTGCCTGTAGAATTTTATAAGGTAGAAACTTTGGGATCTGACTGTAGCACCTGACCAAACTATTGAATCCTGCTTCAGATCTTCTCTATCAACTTCTCATTGTTCTGTGGAATTCCAAATTTCATGTTTTAATTATATCTTCTCATGTATGTCCCTCAAGGAATTGTCGAGCCCATAAAATCGGGAATAAGAAACCCTAAATTAGGGATTGGGAAACAAGAAGAAGATGATTACTTTACAGCAGAAGAAAATATCCAGCGGAGGAAGTTGGATATTGAGGTTGAGGAGACTGAGGAACTTGCTAAGAAGCGGGAGGTACGTCTTTAATTTTTCTAGTAGTTGTAAGCACTTTGTACTAGATAATTTGAAGTTGATGCTTTACTTTCTCTGAAACATACATCTAATAACAGAAGGCAGCATATAGCATATATGCGTGTCTTTTGACGGGAATGGTATATCATAAGGGAACATCAACTTTGGAAGATCTAGAGAATTTCGTGCAGTTTTTATTACCTGGTGGCTTCTACTGCCTGCTTCCTGCACATTATGAAAATCCAGGTTTTAGCAGAGCGTGAGCAGAAAATTCAGACTGAAGTCAAGGAAATTCGAAAGGTGTTCTTTTGTGAGCTCTGCAACAAGCAATATAGGCTGGCGATTGAGTTTGAAGCTCACCTAAGCTCTTATGATCACAATCACAGAAAGGTTGTAGTTTCTCAAGTTGATGCTTTCCATGTGGATTTGAGTTATTGTTCTTGTTGTTCTTCCTTTCTCATCCATTTTCTAAAAAATTGATCTTACTTTACGAGGATTCCAGAGGTTCAAGGAAATGAGGGAAATGCATGGAAGTAGCAGCCGTGATGACAGACAAAAAAGAGAACAACAACGTCAAGAGAGGGAGATGGCAAAGTTTGCTCAAATGTATATCTTTATCTACAGTTTCCCAATAATTTTGTTTTCGTAACTGCACAATGATGTTTCAAGTGTCGGGTCTTTTTCGTTTATCCTATATTCTGTTTTCTCCTGGGAAAACAGAGGCACACTTATTGGAGGTCCAACGATTCTGTAAGTGATGATTTAATTTTTTACTCATGCCAGGGCTGATGCACAGAAGCAACAGCAGCAGCAGCAGCAGCAGCAGCAAAAACAAGAGGAATCTGGAGGTGTTCCAGTCTCCATGCCGAGTGCCACTGCACTTGCCGTTCAGGATCAGCGCAAGGCTCTGAAATTCGGATTTTCTGCAAAAGGTGGCACATCTAAGGTATATGGGCTTCTAATTCAAATTCGACTTGCACTAATTGAGAAGAGTTTTTCATCGATGAGCTATTGGTATTCTTGTATTAAAATGTACTTGATTATGTGCTGGTTGCAAGTATTAGTAAACTAGAATAATTGGGAGTTATTAGCTATTTTCTCATTTTTAACTTGATTGGATCCTGGCATCTTTGGGTTTTCAATGGACTAGGAAACAAGCATTAAAAAGATGAAGGAGAAGAAGAAGAAGAGACTACTGCTACTTTAATTTCTTTTGCTGTATTTGTGACTTTAATATATGTGCACCTTGTGTAGAGAGATCAATTATGACCGTCTTTAATGATTTCCCACTGATTGGTTGGTTAATTTTTTAGTTTTAGATGAGAACTCCCTGTCTGTTCTGGCATGTGAAAATGCAACTTGATTTGGTTATGCTTTACTGATGACTAATCCTCAACAGAACTCGGTGGGGAATGCAGCAAAGAAGCCAAAAGTAGCAGCCGTTGCTTCAGTTTTTGGCAATGATAGTGACGAAGAGTAGGGGAGCTATGCTACTGCTGGTTACCATACTAGTCGCTGATAACATACCTTTTCTTGATCATGGTGTTTGATGTATGTCTTGCAAAGAAACAAAGTCATGTAGAATTCTTCTTCAAGTGTGTTTAGTAGAGGTGGATTTGGAGCTAAAAAATCTACCATTGAATATAACTCTTGTTGAACTGTGGTGATGAGATGATTTCGTTAATTAAAGTTTATTTGGTTGTGTTTAGTTTTAGTTTAATTGGGTTGAAAACAAGGAGCAAGAGAGCGGGACCTAAATCAGGTCCTATTTAGTGTCTTCTCCTTATTTGTTTTGATGTTATTTCAAGTCATTTTTTGTTTACAAATTATTTTAGCTTTCTCTAAATCTTTCTTTTTATCCAGTTTACAATCTATGTGCATGGTAGGTAACTATTTCAGTTTTCTTTAGAACTTACAATCCATATTTGTAGAAAAAAGAATTAAGTTAAAAATTTTGTATGTTCTTTTTTTTTTTTTAAATTTGGTAAATAGAATAAAGCAGAACAGTTTGAATCTTGATGACTAATAGCTTGGGTAGCACAAAGGATAAATTATATGGTATGTAATAGCATTTATGATTTATTAACAATATCGACGGATGCCTCTAAAAAGAACATAAGAGACATGGCAGCATACATCATTTTATATATACAACGCAAGAGTAGCCTTCTTTTTTCATAACCATACCAAATTCTAGCAAAGTAACAACTCAAAGCAGCATCAAACCCAGCTAAAATTATAAATGCTAATAAGATTGGATTAAACAGCTTTCGCAAAACCCAGTTGAAGATTACCAAAATCAAACACAGTGTGATACACTCCCATGAACACGTCTCCAAGAATCCTGCAATCCATATATCTCATGTCAAGCAAGCAGTGGAATTATAGGAAGCGCGATAAATTATGCACATGCACTACTAATATAATATAATGATATATTTAAATTCTGTTATATATGTAATGTAATGTAATAGCCTCTTTTGATTTTCACTTTGCCTTTTGGCTTCTGATGAAACAATATGTGAAATGGACAAATGACAAAGTGGGTGGTAGTAAACAAACATACCACAGAGGACCACGAGGTGGGGGAAGATCCAAAGCAATGAATCCACTGAGACAAATTGTAGCAACGCCTTCCCCAGTTTTCAGAATGTACTGCCAGCACAGCACGAAGCCAAGTTTTGAGGGTCACAACAAATGATCTCTAGACACCAAAATGTGCATACGGAAACATATTGCATGATAATGATGAGAACGAAGAATAAAAGCATTTTTTCTTGATTCAGTTCAAAATGATTCACAAACATTAACTAAATATGCGTTCATGTTACTATTCACGGATCATCATACAAACACTACTACTACTCCTGAAAGATTTCAGTAGTTTCACGGAAAAAGCAGTCATGAAGGAGATTCTGCATTTCTTTCTCACCGAGGAAAGAAAACTAGTGATGGAATCTTATATGTTTTTAGGGGCTAATAACAGGCATCTCAAGTTCCTGTTATGTACAAACCAGGAAGTTTCTGATTGTTAAGTTACAATGTACGCAACAAAAAGTAGGTACGTATATATCACTCTGCCTGTATCTGCACAAATACAGAAGTAGATAGACGCAAACCTGTTCAGGGGTGAGCTCAAAGCTTTTATTTCCAATGGTGAATGAAATATTTGGCATGCTTGATATGGTATTGCAGTCAATTGCAGATTCTCCCATGGGGCTTGGTAGGCTGTTACATAGCTGTAAAACAAAATTCGGGATCATAACAACAAATAAAAGCGATCCTTTGCATTTTAGAAACAAGTAAAACGTTTTCAAAATTTACCTGATTGATATATTTTAGCACTTGCTCCTTTGTTTCTTCATTTCTAAGTTCGCTTTGCATCCAAGAAACAGCCAACTCACATGCAGTGCACATCGCATCATCACCAACCGAAGTCTGCTCATTCTCCTTATCAACAACTGACTTGATATAGGATCTGGAATATTAGGCAGAGAATCAGTAAAATTAACCAAAATTTCCAAATCTCAAGAGCCTTCTGTAAATTCTGCACATTGTGAAGCCTTATACATTCAATTTCATTTTCCTCCCATACTTACGTGGGTGCAATCTTTGAATCAACGAATGAATGAAAAAAAATATTAAGAAACCGTTGAAAATTTTAGAAACATTTGAGACTTTCTAACCTCTTGTGCTGAGCTCCACCAAAGTTGCATAAACCAATTTGTGAACAAATTTTGCTAGGTTGCAACTGCAGACCATCACAACAAATATTATGTTACTTTTCTGAAGCCTTTGCGGTGCAGAAGATATTGGATGTTAAAGTAGAAAAAGGAAATAAGGAACAGACCCCTGTTACTAGGAGATCCCATATCATATCTCCATAGTCGGTAACAATTTGTTTACATTCCATGCTGACTACTCCTTCTGCTCCAATGGCATGATTAATTTGAGTCACAACACTCTGAAACAAAAGATTAGAAATCTTAGCTGTGTCTTGGATGAAAGCTTCTGCAACCCAAAAGAAGAGAGAAGAAAGAACGACAAAAAGGACGTTTATGCAAATCAATGCAGAACATACGGTTGGACCAGCAAGCAAAGATGTTCCAGAATCCACAATAGCAGAACAACCTCCTAAGCAAAAGCCTGGTAGGCAAACAACAACAAATTCTAACTCAAACTTAAGAGTTAACAAACAAAGATTCAAGCAAACTTATTTAATATCTGCTCCTAGAACTGGATAGAACAAAAGATTGTGCAAACTCACCTGTGGAATGGTTTCCGATGAGGAAATCTCCCATTTCAAACTGATTAAGAAGAAGAGAAATCTTTTAAGAACAACAGAAAATAGATAGTTGTTCTAAACCTACCCCTGAAAAGAAGAGAACGTGAGCGAAGTGAAATATCTTTCTTACCTGCCAGTATCCCTTTTGTGTTATGGGAACATAAGTATGCTTCCCGATGAAGTGATTTGGATCTACACCACCAAATACAATCTCACCTCCCTCATTAGCATTCTGGTCACGGTTAAGCCAGAAAGAGAAAACCTGCTCCTTAACAAGACCTTGGTCCACCATATTATACCTGCAGTTCCATTTGTAATCAGTATGATGCAAAAAGTAAAGAACTATGGGTGATAGTGATAATATATAAGTGAATACAATAACAAATTAACTGAGTCAATACCAGACTGGCACAGCATCTCCAACAGAGATTTCCTGGAAACCAAGGCCAAGTATCCCATCGAACTTGGCAATCAGAAACGTGAGACTTCCTTCTCTTGTAGCTTCAATAAAAACCTGAAGAAACACATTCAATAACGGGTGCCATAATGGAACAGAAGAAGCTGGTGTGGATAACAACTGATTGTGGAAAAGAGCTCACTTGATCTTTGACAACAAGATCGCCAACTTCAACACTATCTTGACTGAAGAAGCCAGAAATTGATCCAGATCCATAATGAATTGAACATGACTTTCCTATACAATACAAAAACAAATTATGATTAAGTGATAAATACCAAAACAAGCTTATTCATTGTCCAGCCTTCCACCAAGGAAAGTAGGGAAGACAAGTACAGCCTTACAGGAGATTGCAGAAGTTAAAATTCCTGGTTTCCTTACAACAACAACAGAAAGACAACAACCACAACAAAAATTCTGGGAGCTTTTATATCAATAAAACTAAAAGGTTTCTACTGCTCAAGTCTCCTGATGCAAAAGGTACAAAAAACTAGTAACGCCACAAGTTACTCAGCTTTTCTCTACTAGTATAAAAGAGAAAGCAATAGTCAATTGACAACTGAACAATATACTCAAAAATAATGTTATTGAGAAATATCTCAATGGTCTACAATGCCAGCAAAAAGATCATTACCTATCTCGGCATAGGTACTTGACTTGCTTGCCCTATACTTGGAGTGAATCCAGCAAGGAATCTGGAGAGAAGACTCTTTTGTTCACTAAAAATGGACTGCTAAAAATAAAAATAGAATCAAGCAAAATGTTTTATCAAAACTCACAGAGAAGTAACATTTTGAGGATGGAACCCATAGATTGGAGCTGCCAGTGTCAAATATGACTTTAAACATTTGAGGAGGTGTACCAATTCCAATCTCTCCATAGTACTGGGCATCCAGATAATTCTTTAGAGATACTATATCTGGTTCTGAGTCCCCCAACTTGATTCCCTTTCCATACTTTCTTTCCAGTCTGGCAATTTTGTTAGCTTCTCTTATGCTATCAAGATTAAGGGGTCGCTTCTTCAACCCAATTCTCACCAAGTCCTCAGAATAGGCAGGAAATATAGAGCACGCGATGAACCACAGGACAGAAGTTGCCAATATATACCTGCTCTCCATGTTTGGAGATGCCTGTTTTAAGAAAATTGAAAGCTAAGCTCAGAAGTTAATCAAGTCAATATTGTACTCATGAAAGACAGGGCGAAGCAGCTTTAGAAAGTGAGAGTATCAGAAACAGCTGCTAGACAAAAGATAACAAAATGGAAAATATTTCATTTACACTTGTTTGAAAAAGTTGAGAAATGATTTCAAATTATCACACATAATAAGGAAAACTAGGAATAATAGTATTATTGTGAATTCTATGGTGTAAAGAGAACAAAAGTGAACACAAAAGAGAATAGCAAAATAATTAGATGACAAATTAACAAAATTTCTTGGAATCATTCTCTCGTTACTACTTGTGGCTTTTCTTGAGCAACTTGAGCAAGGTTGAACAAAGCCCCTTTTGAGCATGAAAAGAAGTCATACCACTGGTCAATTTCTTCTTGCCATGATGATTCTCATAAAGTTCAATATCTTCTTTTTTTTTTTTATAGTTAAAATTTCTTAGCTTCTAATTGATCATATCATTACAACCTCATCATCTAGCCACCTGTAAAGCTCAAAAAAAATTATAAAAGGAAAAAAAAAATGCATGGACAGCATAGACTGCCAAAATCATTAAACCAACAACAATATCTAAAGATTAGGAAAAAATCAAAGAGAACAGAAAACAAAAACAAGCACTAAAAACCCATATTAAAAAAGCCCATCACCACAACATTAAACTAAAAAATCTTTAAAACAGAAAGCACAAATAATAATAATAATAATAATAATAATAATAATAATATATGAAGTGACTGATCAATTAAAAACGGAACAGTAGAGCAAAAGATTGAAGGTCAAACCTTGAGAGTTCTAAGAGCAAAGGCAAAGAAAATATTGCGAGAAATCTTGAAATACTCCTACTGGGTTTGGTTGTTGTTGTAGAGTAGAAATTTGTTCAATCAATCCACACAAATAGAGGAAAGAATGGCCTAGATATTTCAGCAACAACAAAGCTTTGGTACTGTCTTCTACTGGAGTACTAGTAAATGCTTTATTTTATCACTTTGTCAAAGTTTTTTTCTTTCTTCAAAGTGGTCCAAATTGCCGTAATCCAAGCGTACCCTTTATCAAGTGACGATGAGATGAATGCCACGTGTTCCCCCACGGAACCAAATAACACAACCCCCGTTTTTTTTTTTTTTTTTTTTAATTCGCATTGAATTTTAATACATTATTTGCAACAAATTAAAAGTAAATTGTCATTTTTGTTTGTTTTAGTTACAATCCAAATGACTTTAAAATCAAAATTCTCATCTCAAACATAATTAAATTGCAGTAGTAGATTTTGAGAATTTTTAAAGAGAAGTTTGAAATATGTACTTGGGAATTTGAGAATTCATTTGGTTATTAAAATCCATTCCCTTGGTTTTGGAACTTTTGGAGAGATATATTCTTATGTTCGTTTACTTGTCACATTCTATTCATTTTTGTATTTTTTTTTTTAACAGTCACATTGTAATTTTATGACAATATTTAATAAAATTATTTTTTATATCATCTTATTAATAACAAATTCCAATCACTTCTTATTATTCTAACATGAAAAATAATAGAAAAAATAATAAAAAGAGAGAAAAGTTTGAAGCGCATCGTAGTTTATACAACAAAAAATATACTAAAATTTCTTTTTTTTAAAAAATATTGTGATGTCTAAAATGCGACAAATAAAAAAACAAAAGGAATACGAAGCATTCCTCACTTAGGGCAAAGCTTTATTTTAAAACTTAGTTCAATTTGTTGAAATGGGGTCCGATAAACCCAACTTGTGAATCTATATGTATACCGCGAAAAAATTCATTATTTTCTCTCCTCTTTCTTTCTCTACACACTTTCTCTCTTACTTCTCTCTACTCTAAAACTGGAATCTTTATGAACTTGTATTGAAGGTAGATATAGATCATTCTGAAGATTTTGTAGAAGAAAATATCGTATTTGAGGTAAGAAAAGTTGAAATTATTTTTTCTCAGGATCCGAAGTGAAGCGGGTCGCTCATTCAGGCGACCCTTTCTCAGGATCTTTCGCCCAGATGGGTGGCCCGTTTCGATTCAGATCACCAATCTAGGCGAATTTAGGTGATTTTTTTTTTGTATTAGTATATGAAAT
Source organism: Catharanthus roseus (assembly GCA_028651295.1). Taxonomy (NCBI): domain Eukaryota; kingdom Viridiplantae; phylum Streptophyta; class Magnoliopsida; order Gentianales; family Apocynaceae; genus Catharanthus; species Catharanthus roseus. The sequence continues at coordinate 3,435,463 of JAPQWS010000048.1, read as the reverse complement.
TTTTATTTATTACACTGTTTTTACAATTTTATTTTTAATATGAAATATGTTTATATTTTAATTGTTTCTTACTATATTGTAATAGAACGACGTAGATCCAAATACATTTGAATAATTTTTTGAACCGGAAGAATACGTGGATCACGAATATTTATTTGCAACTGATCGAATTTTAATTCGAAAGTGGAGTTGGTGAACTGGGCAAAAGAAACAGCTATGAAAGTGAACACGTATTTGATTGTCACTCATTATTTGAGTTCAAAAACATCCAACCAATGTACGTTACATTGTGTTACGAACGTGGAGGTGCAAATAAAGCGAGAACGAAGCCCAGAGTTGACGATGAAGAAGAAGCTCAAGTAAAAAGGTGGGGTCCTTATGGGACTAAAAAGTGTGGTTGTCCTTTCAAATTAAAAGGCGAGCAAATGGCCATGTGTAAAAATTGGCAATTATTCGTACATGATAGGAGGCACAATCATGCAATAGGTATATATAATCACGGTCACGCTCAAGCTGCAAAACTAACGGAGGAGCAGCTGATACAAACTGAGCAATTTAGGAAGAGTCATGTGCCACCTTGTAATATCTTACGATTTTTCTGAAAACAAAATGTGGGTTGCACCGCCAGGTATGTCATATTACTTTTAATGCCTCCTGGTTATAATTTAAATTTGAATTTGGCGGTTTAATAATGTGATTTTCATGATTTTTGTAGTGCCAAAAAAATATACAACGTCGATGCAAAGATTAAGAAAGATAGGATGCAGGGGCGAAATACAGTTAAAAAAGTTCTTTGCCTAAGTGATCAACGGGGTTACACGGTCTTCTATAGGAACTGCGAGGACAACAACGTACTTAGTGACATTGTTGTTGCTCACCCGACATCAATTCAAATGATGAGAACGTGGTCATATGTACTTATAATGGATACAACATATAAAATAAACAAGTAAGTTGTCTCTATTTTTCATATTGAGTTTAGATTTGAGTGTTATTTGCAAATTGATTGTTTAAGTGATATTAATGTTATTAATAGGATTAGGTATTGATTGTCTAAATATGTTATATGTCCTCTATGTGTTTTAAAAAGGTACAATATGCCACCGGTTTGGATGTCCAAATATCTCGGTTTTGATTCCCACAGCATTTCTCATGTATTTTCTTGTCACAAGTAAAACCGTCGTCCGAATCTAAAAATTGGTCATCCGTTTTCAGAACCGGTCGATCGATTTTAAAACCGAACGATCTGAATTTTTTTTTTTGTTCCCAGATTTTTCCTTAGTAACTGGTTTGTTGCCAGATTTTTCCTTAGCAGATGCATTATATTCTCTCCATAACAATTGCAAATATACTAAAAATCCTACAGAACATCAATCAACCCAATAAAATGTTAAACTACAAACAAATATAAGTACAAGTAGTCAAGTGCCAAAATACAACAATTCAACGACGATGCTGATTATACTTCTTCAGCATGTCAGATATCCGTCCAATCTTCGTATCTGAATCAACGATGTCAGCATACACCTCACGAGATATTATATCCATGAGAACCTGTAAGGAAACAAGAGTTGCAGTCGGCACTGCGCAGGAACCTTTAAGGATTTTGTATCCTTGGATGAGTGCGAAGGAGAAACCAAGGCATATATTCGTCTGTGCACCGAGAGGGTAGTACAGCAGGGACACTGGTCCATGTCTCCTTCAGTAGATGAGAAGGTGCTTCCAGCCACAAGCCTCGATAAACGCATTCTTGACCATGTACTGCCTGTTATTTGCTGGCTTGCAGTGTTCTCAGAGGGTGAATAGTATAGGCTGGAATACATTGAACCTACCTAAACTGTCTGACAATCCTATTGAGCATATACGACTCAACACAGTCAAAGTATGCAAGCATCTCATGCCATGTAGAAACTCAAACATCAGTTATCTCCTCTGGCCTGTTCGGAGGCCACCTGACCTGGTCGGCGGTCATCAAGTCTAAACGATTGCAAATGTCGATTAATTTCTGCTCCGTTTTGCTCCCAACATCGCAAACTTCTGGATATATGGCTTGCACAACTTCGCTCTCTATCTCACCGTTGGGGAAAATATAGGAAAATACAAGTATATCCAAGGCTAAAAAAAATATTTAAAAAAAAAAAAACTTCAAGAACATTCATATGATTTTTACTAAAATAAACGTTCGTAATTGTAAACACTAAATAAACAAATGTAGATTATAGTGATATTACCTCAAGTAGTGATCACCGACCAGATAAATCCTTCGCATCAACCCGCGAGGCCTATCCTAAGTTCTGGTACTAGTACGCTAATGTCGCAGCACCTCATGCAAATCCACCAACATAACCAACACCCTTCACGAGTGGCCACAGCTTCCCAGGGACATTATTACCACTCTTGTTGGTGAAGAGTGAACTGTCAAATAAATACTGGATGTAACAGGCGGCCCTAAACTCCGTAAAAAGTCGACTACCAGGGGATTCTATAACTTGTGCCAAGTCCTGATCATTTATACCAACACTGGAGTCGTTCATTCGCAAGTCGCTCTAAATAACTGCAATCAACTACTCCCAAGAATAATGATGATCAACAACGTTATCGTAAGCAGGTACGCCCATAATCAACTCTACATGGTAACTGTCATCTTCCCTCAGGGCATGTGGAAACTATTGTTGTCTGGCTGCCACCTCTCCACAAAAAAGCAGATAATAATAATGAGTTCGGATGCTAGAACATGCAAGATCTCAAATGTGATAATCTCATCTCCCGGGCCAACTCTGCAACTGCAGGATCACTAAGAGTCCAACCGGTTAGAGGCAAGAAGCGGGACCGCGTCTTCAATATGCTCCTCTCCTGCATTAAAAAAATAAACAAATAAACATCAAACAGATCCATGAATACTGAAAATAGTTCCTCAGAAATAAAAAATTAAAGAAATATTCAAATTATTTGTCCACGCCATATACTACTGGCAATATGCCTACTTTACGAACTAGATCCAATAGACCTAGATCCAATGGACCTCCATTAGCTGGACCTGTCTATTCCCAGTCGTCATTCTTTGCTTTCTTCCTCTATATAGGATTTGTAGGAGGACGCAACTTCTCGGGTCTTTTTATCGAGACCCAGCAATCTTACTCGTAACTGACATGAAACTGCCAGTCAACCCTTTTCCCTTCCCTGGAGCAAGCTTACTACCAGACGATGATGCATGGGCCACAAGAACAGGCTCGTCCTCATCACCGTGACCGTCGCCATCCTCATCATCATCTCCACCATCATCCTCGAGTTGATCCTCATCGTCCTCACTGCTATGAATGCAGAGGAAACCAACCATGTTAGGCTCCTTAGACCGGGTCCTGTCACCATCTCCTGATGTACCAAAATCCCTACCCAATCCAGCATCATATGAGGGATTGCCACAATTAGTGGCTCCATAGTCAGCATTGTTGTAGGATGAGTCCACCAGAACTCCTGAAACAAACTGCTCAAAGTACTGGGCACATAATTGCAACCCTAGATCACTGATCTCATTTAATGGCACCTGAGTTTTAGAAAGATACAGTAGCCGATCCTAACCGGGCATCTAAAGAGGCAGAGAAGGAGCATGTGTATATGCATCATATGATGTATGTGGTGATTGAGAAGATCCATAAGGATCATAGGGTATAAGCGTGTACGGACGGTATGATGGGGTAGGAGGACGGATCCTAAACGATATAAGGAGTGGCTGGGTGGAAGATTCCAGTACACCAGGGTCATAATATATGCCCGGTCCAAATGGCGCAGGAGTCGACGGTATGTCTGAAGTACTCAGGCGTCCCCTTACACCACGGGATTATGCAGTGACTACACGACCTTCAATCCAACTGGTCCTGTCTGTCACAGAACCTAAATCATCATCACCCCTACACAGGGACGGAATCAGAACAATATGATTGGGGGGGCTAGAGGAAAAAAAAATTTTGCCAGAATTTCGTCTATAAAATGATGCATTCCATGTACAAAAGACACTCAAATAATTCCAAATTTACATATAATATAGCAAAAGAATAGGTAATCGCCCATTACCAATGAGGAGTGATCACCCATCACTCACGGGATAAACATTACACATTCTAAATTTACATATAATATAACAAAAGAATAGGTAATCGCCCATTACCAATGAGGAGTGAGTTGCTGCTGTACGCCGGTGCGGGAGATCGTGGAGAGAGAAGAAGAAAAATGAAATTGATTTTGTTGTTTTTGCTGGAGCAGCCGAGGGTTTGTTTTTTTTATTTTTTAGAAATCAGTCCCTACATTTTGTGGGGGCTAAACTGAAAAAAAAAAATTTTGGGGGGCTTAAATATAAAAAATATAAAAATTTTATTTTAAAAAAAAATTCCCGGGTGGGCTCGAGCCCACCCGAGGCTGTGCGTAGTTCCGTCCCTGCCCCTACATGCTCCGGACCGAACCATCTATACAAATTACCAAACATTTTCATCAATTACATTACTTCATATTTGTCTAATTCATGTCTTATATTATTTAAATCTTTTTACACGGCACAAGTAATGCATTTGTCTTTATCTTTTTATTATTTAGTTAAAGCCAGCATTAAGCTTACTATCGTAGAGTTTTATTTATTATCCCCTATAAGCACTTCTTACTTTTCTACTAACTAATATCAACACTAAACATATAAAATCATTCAAAATATAACATGAAAATACTAAATTACCCATTTAAAGTCATATTATTCATATAGCATGTACATAAACTCTAAATAAACAAAATTAAACAGCATGTCAAATAAACATGTACCCTAAGTTATGTAAACTCTAAATTAAATAACATAATATAAATAAATAAACATAAACGTAATCATAATTTTAAAAATAATAACGTAATCATTAATTATAATAACATAATCATAAATAAATTTAAAATAAATAAATAAATAAACCACTCCATCGCCCAACAATGAGCGGTCAACAACGACACCAGTCGCCGGACCGAGCGGTCGAACAACAAACCAACATCTCCGGACCAAGCATTAGAGCTTTGAAATGCATCGTTGGACCGAGCGATTCGGACATGGCCTAATCGCTGGTTCGGGCGATTCGAGCCATGTCTGGCAGTTTTTCAAGTATAAAAAGACATTCATTTTTTGGTTTAATTCAACAGATATTTTCAAATTTTAAACTAGTAAAAATGTAAATAAATGAGTATAGATCGAAGTACTAACTTTTTTTTCAAATTACAACGGTCGGATCTTCCTAAATTAGAAGTTGAAAGTTGAGGTTTTAGAAAGAGAGGATTTGTTGAAGTTGGAAAAATGTTATATTCAAAAATAAAATTTTTTGAATTTTTTCGCACTATACATATAAATTCCCGAGTTGAGTTTATTACCCCTTATGCATCTCACTCCTTAAATAATTTACTTTTTATTAAAATAAAAATCAAATAGAATTGTATATTTGTAATATTTGGATTGGATGCAAATTTTTTCACTTAATGTCTGAAAACTCTGTCCAATTCATTTTTTTTTATATTTATTTTTCAAACAATGCTGCAGATTTTTTTTTGTTGTTGTCATTTTGTATTCTTTGAACCAAATGTCAAAACCATCAATGTCGAGGTGAAAGCACAAGTGTGAATTTCTGTGCGAAGAAAAATTTATGGAGTATAAAATTAAAATTATATTTCTAAAATAACTCGAATTTAATACATCTAATTTAATAAGTCAAATAAGAATAGTTAATGGATGAATGTTTTGACATCAAACTTCCCTTTATTGTCACAAATGTGAAGTTCATAAATTTAAACAAAAGATTGGAATTAATTTAAAACTCAAAAACAATAATTGATTAAGTAAACTATTTTCAATTGAATACATTTTAATTTGATCCTTTAAAATATACACTTAACTCAACTAAGGACCTTAATTTACAAAGTTATAAAGAACGGTCGGTAAGGGATCCCTCAAAATGTTTTAATTGTGCTAACTAATCAATCAATGACCTTCGCTAACTTCCTCCATTTTAGACGGTACACGACGAAAGAAAACTAATTTGGGGCTTAAACCAATAAATTATATATTTGGGGTACTAACTAAACAATCAAACCCCTTCTCCTCCTATTTTTTTTCTTGAATTAACACCAAAAAATTCTTGTACTTTTAATTAATTATTAATTAAGTATATAATTTAATAATTAAATACTTAAATTAGGATTCCGCTAATAAAATAATTTTTTTTATTTTGACAATCAAGTACTCAAATTAGAGTTCAACAGTTTGTTGGCAAAACCCTAATTTAGGTATTTAGTTATCAAAATTAAACATATAAGTACTCAATTGATAATTGACTAAAAGTATAGCGGTGTTTTTGGAATTAACTTTGTTTTTTTTCCTTATTTTTCCACGGCAGCAGCCACTTCTCTGAACCGGACCTCCTCCTCCTCTTTCTTCTTTTGCAGCCGCGCCAGAGGCCCTTTGCCCTTCTCCTCCTCCTCCCCCCACCCCCTCCCCGTCTTCTTCTTATTCTTCTTCTTTTTCTTCTTCCGTAGCGGCCGCCTTCCCCCTTCACCGGACTTCCTTCTTCTTCTGTCTTCATTGATCTGGACCTCCAAAAATACAGACAATCTTGAATCCACCTCCCAAAAGACAAGCAGAAAGAAATTTGGTTTTTTTTAAGCTTAATTTGATAAGTTTTGCAGGTGGGCTATTCAACTCCTACTCTGTCTACTATAATGAAAGATTTGAATCATCACTAGATATGTAATTTCTTGGTCAATTTTCTATTTTTGTTCGGGGGTTTTATTTACCTGGGTTCAACTCAGTTAATTTGCTAATTTGATATTGGGTCTATAATCACCACTGGTGCAATTATCAAAGCAATCACAATATGGAAAAATTGACTTCATTTGGCCATAAACGGATGTGAAAATTCTCAGAGTTAAGCATAGTTTCTTCTGTTTCAAACTTGAATTTGTTTTTTCTGGTGTTGCTTACATAATTAACGAAAGTTATGAATTGGCAATGCCGGGAAGAGCCAGGAAGAACTTTTCGTTCTGGTGTGTTTAAACTTGCTTACCATTACTTCAATATAGGTCTGGAATGAAGTCACTCCTTCTCAATTGGAAATAAAAGTTCAGATTTTTCTTATGTTCTTTTTGTGTGCATTTGTTTCGGGAAAGGGGGATGAGGGATTTCAGTTTTCAGAAAGTTTGCTTTCTTGGTGTTCGACAAAATGTCGCAGTTGAGAGTAGTACTCTAAAGTTTTATTCGAGATTGAAACTCTATGCTGAAATGGGTTTTGGGTTTCTTTTGTAATCTTTGAAATAATGGAACTCTGTTATATTGTATGTTGCCAGCGCATAACATTACTCTTTGAAACTGAAATCTAATTTGTCCGGTTCAAAGTTCTTCAAAAGCAATTTTTTTTTTTTTTTTATGTTCAGATATCATCATGAAATACATTTTCCTTTTTGAAAGATGTTTTTAAGTCATTTCCCTCCTAGCTTATTACCACCTTTCACTGATAATATCTCTTAAGTTTCTATGAGAAAAATGATATTCGGATCTTTTTGTATCATCATTATGTGAATGTGGTTACACGATTGAGTGGTAATTTGCTACAGCTTCTGTTCCATTTAGAAAACCTTTTTACTTTTGTTATCATAAAATTATGCTTTTCTAATATATTAGATTGCAAATACTGACGAGTACTACTTAGATGCAACAGTAGTGTACTCCGGGGAATCATAGCATGACATGCTACTTCTTGTTAGGATTAAGGCTAAGGGAGTTGGGGTTTAATATGTTGTTCCTTTTTCCTTTTGCTTTTCAGTATAATTTCCTTTTTGTCAGTTTAATTGCTCACTTCATTTGAAGTTGTTCATTTCTTATTTCATTTGCATTTGCCAGGGAGAAATAGCATTCTCACTATTGTGCACGCTTTTTCAACTCTCTCGAATTTAGTGGTTGATGGGAAGCTGAGGATCAGAGTCGATAGTAACTTAAAACATAAAACTCATTCTATAGTTATGGCATTGAGGAGGCTTCTTGGGTTTTCAGATGGAGAGTTAATGAGGTCAGATGCAAAACCCTGTTCCAGATTAATGAGACAAACTGCTGGAATTTTTTCAGTAGGCGGAGCATTAGGGTTTTGGGTTCTCTGTCGCTTGCACTATGGTATGTTTTGTGTCTTCTGCTGGTTTTTACTTGACGGAAGTTGCCATTTTAACTTGCTTTTGTTAGAGGATTTCATATGCTTGAATCTGGAGTACTCTTAACTAAATTAGAATTTCACCTAGTAATAACAAAATGTCACTTCATCCTTTTCTTACTGAAGCCCAGAAGATACTGGAGATAGTTAAATAGCTTCTGGACACTTAATCCAGACCCATTTGCATGCATACTCATAAGAACAAGATATAGAAAGAATTAGAATTCAGAAGTTTCTAAAGGAAAATACCTCCATCTGTGAAGAAAAGTACTTGTTTTCTCCTCTTTCATCATTCTTCCTCTGTCCTGTTTTACACTAGTTAAGTTCCAGTATCGAGCTGTCACACATTCTCCTTTTGTTTGGAGTTTTCATTCATGATCATTATGTATTTTACTTGCTTGATTCATTAACAAACTTCGGCTGAAAGGAATGAGCGGAATACAATATGGGCTAGCCTGACCGTGTCTTTGTAACTTGCAAGTTAGGTGAGAATTTTGATGTTACTGACCTAGGACAAATATCAACTTAATTTGTAGACTGATTGTGAAGATGCGAGATTATCTCTATGGAGCTAATAAATAACTGCATAGAGCTATATTTTTTATTTAGGCTGGTAAGTAGTAGGATATGAACTGTAGCCCGTCATGTTAGGAAACCGCTCCTATTCACAAATTAGATCAATGATGCAGATTGAGTGTACTAATTTTCCAATCTCTTCTCTCTTAAGAAAAAAGGAATTGAATTCATGGGCACCATAAGCTTCCCCTTAAATATTTTATATGACTGAACATTTTGTAATAATCGTGTCTTCCAATTTTATGGTTGTGGTGATTCAGGCCCTAGAATCACAGTTCCTCGAAGTTTAAGATGGGCGGCTTGTGGAGCAGTCACTACATCATCAGGAACAGCTCTGCTTGTACGCCTATTCAGTCCAGAATGTGAACCACAAAACATAGCTGCTTTTGACACAAAAAAGTGAAGAAAAAGCTTCCAATATCTCGTCTGTAAAATGAATCCTGGTGAACATGGACATGATCAGTTCATTGGTGTATTATTCTAGACAGAGGATACTCATAATTATCTATGATCAGTGTACTAAATAGTTTATGATTCAGGAAAATGGCATCCTTGGTTGGTTCTTAAAAGTCATTTCTGATATATACTGGTCAAGAAATTTTCTTGCACTTTGTTGATATTTGTTGTAAGTAGTTCTGAAACATTAGTAGTTGTTTTTTCTTTTGGCTGTCCTGTGCTGTGCTGTGCTGTGGATGATGCTGCATCTTTTCTCATGTTTCTTTCGCCTGAACATTACAGAAGACAAGCGTGGTCGGCAGTGTACTGATTGATTCTTATTGAATTCTTTAAAGAAAGATGAGCATCCATCCCATCCCATCCCATCCCATCCCATCCCTTGTACAAGTGAAGTGACCATTCAGAAATCTTACACTAGTGTGTTTTTTAAGGATGTTTTTGTTCATAGACGCCTTGTTCAATGATTTAGATTAGATATATTACTCTAATAATGGTGGATTTTTACTTGGGAAATACAGAAACTCACTTCGGTTTCCCCTACTTTAGTTTTCCCAACAAATTTTGGTCAGAAGCTGCAATTATTCTTTTGCTTCTTAGAAATTATTCTTTGTTCAGCGGATTGTTTTGTCTATATCGATATTATTTAAAAAAATGATTGTAAAATTATAATTGATAGACTTTTATCATTATAATAATTCATAGCCAAGCATACTTGGTGTTTTAAAAATATTGTTACACATTCACTCTTTTAACTAAAAGTATAATACTAACATTTGGATGAAGATAATTTTTTCGTAATTTCTTCTACTATTATTTCAAATTTTTTTTCTAAACAGAAAAAAAAAAAAAACTAATAAAAAGAGGAGAACGCATCTCAACATGTCAAGTTTCTTGATTATATTCTTATCTATCCTTTAATCCAATCTCAAATTTGAAACTTATTGTTTATTCTCCAATTGTTGTTTCCATGTCACAACTTGTCATCAATCATCAATTAGAATATTATAATATTAATATTACACACACTTGTCTCTCTCTCTGTCCGAAGTCTAAACCCAAAACCATAACATATGGTGACAACATTTCCATCTTCTTCTTCTTGATCCTCCTAGGTAGTCTTGTCACCCCAAAAATGGCCTTCAACAAAGGCCACAATTTTCCTAACGGTAGCAACCCCGCGCCGCCACCAGACCTCCTCGCCGAATTCTCTCACCACGACCCGGTCATAGCCCGCATCAACAACGGCAGCTTTGGGTCCTGTCCGGCCTCAATTCTCTCTGCCCAGCGAGACTGGCAACTCAAATTTCTTGAACAACCCGACGATTTCTACTTCAACATTCTCAAGCCGGCCATCCTCAAAACCCGTTCACTTATTAAAAATCTAATCAACGCTGATCATGTCGATGAAATCTCTATTGTTGACAATGCCACAACTGCCGCTGCTATATTTTTCCGTCACATTTCTTGGTCGTTCTTTAATTCCCTTTTCTCCCCCGGTGATTCCGCTATAATCCTTCACTATGCTTACGGTGCTGTCAAGAAATCCCTTCAGGCCTATGTAGCCCGAGCTGGGGCCCACGTAATTGAGGTAAAGTTGCCCTTTCCTGTAAGTTCTGATCAAGAAATTATATCAGAATTCAAGAAAGCTCTTGATTTGGGAAAACATAATGGTAAAAAAATTAGACTTGCTGTGATTGATCATATTACTTCCATGCCTAGTGTTGTTATTCCTGTTAAAGAATTGGTTAAGATGTGTAGAGATGAAGGTGTGGATCATATATTTGTTGATGGGGCACATGCTATTGGGTGTGTGGACATTGATGTGAAGGATATCGGGGCAGATTATTACACTAGCAATTTGCATAAATGGTTCTTCTGCCCACCATCAGTGGCGTTTTTGTATTGTAAAAAGTCCAATAATGTGAAAGATTTGCATCATCTTGTGGTGTCACATGAATATGGAAATGGATTGCCAATTGAGAGTTCTTGGATTGGGACTAGGGATTACAGTGCTCAATTGGTGGTTCCTGAAGTGATGGAGTTTGTTAATAGGTTTGAGGGCGGGATTGATGGGATTAAGAGGAGGAATCATGAAAAAGTTGTGGAGATGGGGATGATGTTGGTCACAGCGTGGGGGACGCATATGGGGACACCGCCTGAGATGTGTTCAAGTATGGCTATGGTGGGATTGCCTGTTGCTTTGGCCATTTCAAGGGATTCAGATGCTCTGAAGCTGAGGGCACATTTGAGGGAGTCTTTTAAAGTTGAAGTGCCAATATATTACAGAGAACCCATTGAAGGGGAAGTTAATCCAATTACAGGTTATGCTAGGATTTCTCATCAAGTTTATAACATAGTTGAGGATTACTATAGGTTAAGGGATGCTGTTAACAAGCTCGTTAACAATGGGTTTACTTGTGCACTTCTCTCGAATTGAGAAGGTAATTCATAGGAACTATAGGTTTTCATTTGGCAATAAACTGATAGATTTCGTATCCTGTTTTTGGATACCTTTTGCTGCATCTTGTTTCCCTTTCTCGTTTTGGCTGTAGCATCTTTGAAAATTTTTTAATGATAAATTTATAAATAACCATAGTTCATTTATAACTGCTTTGTTCATAAATAAATAGGAATATTGTTCGCGGCTTGATTTGGTATTGTTGACTTTTATGTAGTGTTTCATACGAGATGCTAATCATTGAAAGTGTTTAGTGGGTAGCAGGCCTTGAATATCCATGTTTAGGCATGCTGGAAAGTAGTTCACTTTCTCTCATAGCCAGATTTTCATTTACTTTTTGTGAGTTGGTGCATGACCAGTTAACATTAGGATTGGATAGATAGTGCTTGGTTTCCAACATTGTTGTTCTAGTGCATTAACGTTACTTGTTGAATTCCTGATGATCTGAACTCTTCAATACTTGAGCTGCATTGTGAGTTTATCATGTGATCTGATATGACACAGTTAACCTATTTAGTGAAGGATGCAATGCATAATTCAAACACAAAACCACTTCCATTGGTTGGCTATTTAGGTTATTGCAGTATGCATTAAGTTAAGTTTTTCTCAACTTTACTTCAAGGTCCACGAATGAACCAAGTGAAATTACTTCAAAGCGAGAGGGGGGTAAAGTGCCCTGCTACTGAGCTCTTAAGTCTTGCAGCTTTGCTGAGTTGATTAGTGAACTAAAGTGAAGCGAACCTGATTATGAACTGAATCAGTTATCCCTGGCGCCACTGTGACATAAAACTCTTATTTCAATCTATAAAAAGAGGGTGAGGAATGAACTAGGGAGCTTATGTATGGTCAAAACAATATGATCTCCTCCTTCCTAAGAAAATTTTCTCGCTATTTAAAGCTGTCTCATTTCCTATTCAGGGAAGTCATTTTCTGCCCGAGTTATTTACTTGGTATGATATGCATTTGTATAATCTAATTATGTTTGATAATATTTATGCCTTTGAATCTTGGATGGGAAGATATGCTAATATCATCACATAGAATACATTATTATATCCTTTTCGTGTGTTGGTTTGAATTGAGCTATACATGCATACCTGGAGACAAGTCCAGCAGCAGTAGCAGGTGGCTTCTTGGATTTGGAACGGGATCTGCTTTTGTAAGGATATCCTTTCAGATTTGGCTTGCTGGAATGTTGGTTCCAACTCTGAACTTAGAATGGGGGGAAGACCCGTGGATCCCTGGGTCGACGGAGGCTCCAATTCTTGTCCGGGAGCTTATTGATTCAGATTTGGGCTGTTGGGATTCAGATATTCTTCTCCAACACTTTTTCCTTTGAATTAATGTTTTGAGAAATATTCTCAAGATTAAAAATTCCACTAGCGAGCATGATCTGCTGATGTGTATATGATCGGTTCCTCAGTTAATATCAGGGACGACAAAGAGGAAATTTTAGAAGCTTGGGTCGACTCCAATGTGGTAAAGGATGCTTTCATGGCTGAAGCATCTGACTCAGTCCCCAAGCAGGCAGGCGGCTTGCATGTGGATTCAGATATTGAAATGTCAAGCCTTACGTCTGCAAATGCGACCTAAAGGACTTACAGTCTTTATTATGCTAACTTAGATATCTCATGGATATAGATTAATTCTCATATGAAACACTAACATTTTTCAAACATATCCATGTGAGAATAGGGTATGTTATGAAATATGCTTTCAATATTATGTATATTTCATTTCTTTTGAAAAGTAATTATTTAATTTGGACAAAAGTGAGCCTTGATTTGTTTTGGTTTTTTCACCTCAAGTAGCAAGAGAAAATGAAAATACCTCCAACAATGACTTCTTTAATCCTTTTTTGTTTAAGGGATGGCAATGGGTCCTGGCTCCATTCTTACCTTTCTACTTTGTCACCATCTTCAACTTATCTCTGTTTTTAAGTATGAATTTATCCTAATTTCCAACTCAACTTCCTAAATTTAAGCCCCATTCTCATTTCTTCCCTAATAAATCCATTGGAGAATTAGAGACTAATAAATCCATTGGAGAATTAGAGACCCAAGTGAGAATTATATGCATGCTACAAAATCAAACTTTAAAAAAAAGTCTAAAAATATCGAAACGAGACTTGAGTAGTAAAGAAAGATTGATTGAATATCATATGAATAATTAGTTTAGTATTTTTGCCTAATAAAAAAATATTAATTTAGTATTTTTTTTATTTTTTCCATTTTTTCTTTACTATTTAAATTAATATTTTACTAAATATATATATATATATATTACTATCTATATTAGAATACCTATTTTCTTCTCTCTCCTCTCTTAAATCTTCCAACCCCCACACTCAATTTGTAAGATTTTTTATTTTTTTTATTAATTACAAATTTTTTTTTATAACTTATAAATTTATTTATTGGTTAAGCATTATCTTACAATCAAATAACTATCTTTAAAACTTCCTATTTTATAGCCACTATTCCAAGTCTTATATCACTTAAAACTAATCCTAAATAGCTGTCTATTATTGATTTATCCATACTCATTTTTAATACTCCAATTCATACTTATTTATAGTTTTATCGATTTAAAAATTGAAAATATCCGTTGAATTGAAAAAAAATTACTACTTTATTTTTCTTGAAACTGTGCTAGAATCTCCCAAACCAGCGATTCAGGAGTGCTCCAATCGCTCGGTCCGGAGATCCACCCACTGTGGCTTTGCATGGTCAGGAGATCCAGGCCGTGGTGGCACGCCGGTTCTGGCGGTTGGACTGAGGTTTGACCATCCGATTCTGGGCAAATAATTTTTTTAATATACTAATTCAAATAAAAAAAACAAAAAAAATTAAAAATACATGCAATGCCCCAGTTGGGCAAACTGGTCACCTCCCAATCGCCCATCTGGGCGACCACACCTGTCATGGATCGCTTGAATGGGAGATTATGAGGTCTTCCATTCGCCCTGTTGGGAGATTGCATGTACAGTAACGAAAAAAAATTACTTTTCTTATCTCAAAATCGATATTTTCTTACACAAAATCTTCATAATGATTCATATCTACTTCCAATACAAGTTCTATGCTAAATATTATAATTTTATATTAGAGAGAAATTGATAAGAGAGAGAAAGAGTAAAGCTAAAAATAAATTTTTTTGCGCTATACATATAAATTTTTGAGTTGAGTTTATTGACCTCCTTATTAAAAGACATTTAATCTTTTTCAATGCAGGATGCTTTTTTTTCTTTTTAAGAACGTTCCTCAAGAATGGATAAACATGAATCAGGTTAATCAAGTTAGTTTTTAAGTTTTTTTCCTTCTCAAAGTTAGGTTACTAGAGACCAGAGGAGCGGTGCTTGATGCTTCAGAAATTGAAGCTCAATATATTAATGGAGCTATGAACCTGAAAATTTTGATAATTTAACCAGGTTAACATTTCTTTTATTTTTTTTTAAATATTCATAATTCTTGCGATCTGCTTGGTAAGTAGAAGGCCCATACTTTCGATTGGGTTATAATAGTTAATAGTTTGTGGGCATTTGCGACGATCAACTACCTTCATTTTCAGGTTTTTTCATTTACAATTTTTCTTTATCATGATTTTAACATTTAATGTTAATTTTTTTTTTTTTTTATTGAATGTGATTCTATGATTTAATTGAATTGCTTGCAGGCCTATTATCTAGTTGGCCCATTTTTAATTGAATTATTCCGTCAGAGTCCAATTTTTTAAGAGGGAACTACTCTAGATCAATTTCACTATTACGAGGATAATTATTCAAATTTTTTTTGTATTTTAGTCTTATTTTTTTCATGATACACTTTCACTGAAAAATAAAACTTTTGTTTTCTTTTATTTGTTTGGAGGGGGACAAGGGAAGGGAAAAAAGCATGGAGTAGGATAAGGAGAATATTTTCTTATTAATATGCATGTAGCAATTTTTGTTTTTTCTCCATGTAGCATTTTTATTATTAGAACAATAATAGGAAGGGGGAGGGTTGAGATACTTACTTTTTAATATGAACAAATTCTTTTCATTCCCCAACAGATTTGTATGACGTTTTAATTTTTTATTTCATGATAATTTTATTTTTGTAATAGATAATTAAATTTTCTTTAAAGGTAAAAAAAATTTTATGGATTGAATTTTTAGGATAGATTATGTTTTCTAATCAAATGCTATTAGAGACTAACCCAAATGAAATAGGTGCAAGTTCAGAAGCTATTATGTGAAAAGCAGGAGTCTATATCTAGAAGAATATCACAATAGTAATAGTCCTCAATTATTTTATTTTAAAATTTAAATAATTGACTCTCTCTCTCTCTCTCTCTCTCTCTCTCTCTCTCTCTCTCTCTCTCTCTCTCTCTCTCTCTCTCTCTCTCTCTCTCTCTCTCTCTTCAATTTTTTTTTATGTTAAACTACTTCATTATCTTTTTAATCCCAACATTATGATGTCTCCCAGACATTAGACAGAATTTTAGATTTGAGTTTAGGGTCTTCTCTTTTGTCCCTTTTATAAGACATCAGATAATTTTCTCTTATTTTCTTTTAGTTAGTATTGTAATTTTATAATAGTAGTGACATTTTTGTATATAAAGTTGTTCTCTTTCTTGGGGGTAGTAGGAATAAATTGGAGCAAATTCAGCCTAAGTTTTTTCTATTTTATTTTTTTTAAGGGGAGATGGAGAAAAGGAAGATACAAGGAAAAGCTAAGTCTAAGGTGTTTTTTTTTTTTTTTTTTTAATTTTTTATTTATGTGTAGAACGGGGAGAAGAGAGGAATTAAAATATTGAAAGGGAGGTAAGCAAAGGTGAGAATGTACTCTATTTTTAATTTTTTTTCAATTCTTAAATTTTTTAATGTTATAATTTTTTCACCTATCTCCGTGTGCAGATGCATGGGTCTTTATGCTAATATTTACATATTTAAAAGGCTTACAAAACAAAAGAATGTTACATGTAATTGATGCTATTACTTTTCTAACATATGCAAATATATTTATATTCCTAGAAATTTAGATAATTATCTTTACGTAATGAATTTAGGTTTAAAATTTTATGTTATATTTCATAAGTATTTAATTGTTTTTACCTTTTTATTAACTTTTATTATTTTAAATATTTATTTCAATTTACTTATTCAATATTGGCTCAACGTGCATAGCACGAATTGTTTTGTTAGTGTGTGCATGAGTGTATGTGTGTATATATATATATATATATATACACACATATATTGGGATGGGTGGGGATGGGTGAGTGGAGATGGGTGGAGTGGGTGGGGATTGGGAGAACCTAATTCCTGCCTCTAACACATTCTCAAACTTGGGTATAAAATTCATCCTCATCCCTACTCGAGACTTCAGTCAAGCAGGAATCAAACGGGTATAAATGGGTTGAGAGTGAATGGATACTCGATTAGACCCGTCCGATTTCCATCCCTTATCCTTTCAAAAAAAAAAATAAATAAAAATTCTTTCATGGGGTATCTCATGAAAGTGTATTTTTTTCTCTTGAAAAGTTAGATTTTTTGTGAAGGCAGAAGTAGAACCCAAAGTGAAAAAGTGAGTAAAAATTTTAAAAACAGCAACAACAATCAAAGTAGAACCTTAACTTTTTACTTATTTATTTTTTCTTTCATTTTTTTTGAGAATTTTATTTTTCCTTTTACAAAAAGAGAAATTGACTATTTATAAGCATAAACTATTTTTAGTTTTTTCTTCGTAGTCACAAATTTTAATTTTATCTTTTTTTAATTTTATTTTTATAGCCACAAATTTTGATTTTATATTTTTCTAACTATGAAATTTTTTTTTTTGAAAGACCATGAACTTTACCTTGCAGATATAGTCATGAACTATTTTTAATAAATTGTTATATTTGAAAAGTCAAAAATAGTTCATGGCTATTTCCAAGAAAAAATAATTCTAGCTAGAAAAAAAATAAAATTAAAGTTTGTGATTATAAAGAAAAAAGAAAAAATAACTCATGGCTAGAAAAATATAAAATCAAAGTTTATGATTATAAAGAGAAAAAATACTACTCTGTTTCATAATACTATAAGGTTAAGTCACTTTTCCACATAAATTAAGAAAACATGAAATCAATGAGTTTTTTATAATAAAGTGCATACAATACCTCTTTATGTTATGAATTTGATAATTGGGACATGACGAATTACTCGAAATAACAACATAATATAAACAAGAAGAATATAGAGAACGAAAAGTACAGGAGAGAAAAAGTAGAATTTAAGAATCAAGTCTAAATCATTTTATTAATGTTTTCCTATATGACCTATTTATAGGTTCGAGATAAAAGAGATTACAAAATCCTAAAAAGAAAATTCTTAGAGAGAAAAAGAGTACATTATTTATTTATGTTTTATATACTCCCCATTTTAAAACATTATTAAACCAATACATTGGTTTGTCTTAGTAAATAAATCTTCAATATTATGTATCATATTTGATCAAAATTATTGTACATTAATTTCACATTTCTTATAAAGAAATTTTGTGAAATTTATTTTGTTTCATGTGTTTCTCAACATGTAAATCTCATAACCCATATAAAATACAAATAAAAAGTAATTTATTCCCTCCAATTATTTCAAGGAATTTACTACATTAACTAACAAGTCTATATATCAATAGACATGATTAAATATTTGAGATCAATAATAGCATAACAGTTGGGAGTAAAAAAAAAAAAAAAAACTCCAATATATTATCTTGACGTACTATAGGTACGCTACTGTTTCTTTGGAATTATAAATTTCCTATTCTTTTCTCATTATTAATTCATCGCTTCTAGTGATAATCTAAATATTAGGTTCAATGAGTTATCAGAATATTAACATGATTATTATAAGAAATTATAATCACGAGTATACCATATAAATAAAATATAATTTTAATTACATTCACTGTATGGAATGAATTGGCAGTAATTTCACAATCCTTTTTTTAATGACTCATTCTTTGATGAAAGTGAAAAGGTAATCAATATAATTTTAAATTCTTTTCTCTTAATATTGCTACTGCGGAATATAATTGAGTTATGATTTTTCTCAATATTGCTACTGCGATAGCATAATTGAGTTATGAGAAAGGGAATATATTTTCTACATTATTTTAATTGAGAAATAATCTAGATCAAATATAATATTGCATATATATTGATTAATATATTGTAGCCACATATAACTCAATGATGATATTGGCATAATGACCATTTTCTATGGTTGTGCTTTTTTTTTTTAGATTTTGTCAAAATTTTTCTTAATAAATTATTTAGCTTTTAGGGAATCATAAATTAATAAAGAAAGAAATCTTTATAATCGTGATTTCTGTTCTAGAGGTGTCTTGAGGACCCATTATATAAAGATGAAATTTTACCAGAATTCATAATGAAAGATATAAATACATAAATAAGAGAATATTCAATTTATTTCTTATATCAATAAACTTTTTGAGAAAATTATTTTTAATGATTGTCTTCCTTATGATGAGAGAGTCCAATTCCTGTCTCTGTAGTCGAGAGTACCAATCTCAGCAGTCGAACTAATCTCACTAGTCGAAACTAATATGCAACCTGTCTTGACCATATGAAATATCTTGTGACTCCAAGTATACCATAACTCCAAGAAGCCATGGCAAAATAGCACAATCGGATATCTCAGTTACATGAAATCTCAAACTATTATTATTTTTTCTCATAAGCCTCAAATTGTCATTAACATGCCCAATTGGTCCATATTTCAAAGAAAACCAAGAACGGTTGGTATCTATATGATATGACTATAGTATACCATATAATAAATTGAACACGCGCTAGTGGTAACGATCATTAACAAAACATTAAGTTTGAATGGATTGATACACTGCATTGATGCTTCAAGCAATAGCGTTTATTTAAACAATTGTATTGATAATGTGTTATGAATTTTATGATCACGATACGATAAATTGTTCGAAATAATAATATATAATATAAAAAATGAGAATATAGAGAAAGAAAAGTACAAGAGATAAAATATTGAATTCAAAAATCAAAGTCTAAATCATCTTATTAATGTATTCCATAATGTCTATTTATAGACTCAAGATAGATTATAGAATCCTAAAAGGATCAATGGGGATACATTAATTTTATAACACTTTATTAATTTCAGTAAACTCCATAGTTCAAGATGTTATGTTTTAAAAATTACTAGGTAGTGATGTATTAATTTGGTACGAGTATTATTGGGAAAAATGTTTGTAAAGAAAATTTAATCTTATAAAACCTCAAATATGACAACTTTAACATTATATTCTAAAACAAATGTAGTACTATTTTCGATCAAGAAGGTAAGTTCTTTTAAACTTTGCACAAGAATTAAGAGATAAAGAAACAATACGATTTTTAAAATAAGATTTATATTTTACCATCAATAAATAAAGAGAGAGAAAAAAAAGGAAGTAATAAATGAATTAAATATGATAAAATTAGAAAATAAATAATAAAATACATACAAAAATATATAAAAGTACTAATAATTTTAACAATTCAATTTTAACTAAAATAATTTATATTTCCAATTGGTTATAAATACTAACTTCTCTTCACAAAAATTAGAACCCAACTCCATTAAATTAAGGCAAAAAAACTTCAAAGTTCTTAATTTTTTGGAAGAAAAAAACCAAGTTTCAATCAAACCTTTGTGAGCAACTGCCATCGTACTGGCCAATGATTGGCAAATCCATTGGTCAATCGGATATATACACAAAAATCAGCAAACCAAACAATTCTCAGAAAAAGGGCACTTTCAAGTTTCAATTCAACGTAGGGTTAATTCCGAAAACACCCTTATACTTTTAATTTTTTATTAATTGAATACCGACATTTTTTATTTGATAACGAAGTGTTCAAGTTAAGATTCTATTAAAAATTTGACAAATAATAAACTCTTTATTATGACAATCAAGTATTTAAATTACAATTATGTAAGAAATAATGTTTAATCTAGTTAAAAGTTTTTTAACCATTATCTTTTGAGTTAAATCCAAAAAACGCCTTAATATACAGGGTTGTGTCGTTTAGACGCTTAAATTTTTAATTGTAACAATTAAAGGATTTTCTAATTTTTAATTATGTCCATTGAGAATTTGTTACTATTAAAAAAATCACTAAATTTTGAAACAATTGTCAATTAAATAAATAAATTTTATATTTATATAATTATTTACTTGATTTATTTATGGTTTGGTTCAACTTTTTTAACAATTGTATAAATTATTTTAATATCTCTTCGATTCTTATGACATAATGATTATTTTTTAAAAAAATATTAAAATTTATTTTTACTGTGACATCTCTTATATTAAAAATTAAAAGATAAAATCTAGAAAAAATATTACAAAAAATAAATTGTTTCAACTACAATCAAATTTTAAAAATCCTAAAATATTACAATGAGAAATATTATTATTTCTCTCTCTCTCTCTCTCTCTCTCTCTCTCTCTCTCTCTCTCAAACCATAGGTAGATATTTGTAAAGAAAGTTTCGATGAATCATTAATGATAATTAAATTTTTTTAGACCAATTTAACCAATAACATTTGTATATGATAAGTGAAAATATTTAAATATAAATTTAAATAATTTATTTAAAAATAATTTTATGTCATAACAATAGAAAGAGTGTCACGAATCATTTATATAACTATTTAAAAGAATTAAACCAAGCCATAAATGAAATATTCAATTATTAAAATGTAAATTTAGTTATTCAATGGATAATAGTTTTGAATAATAGTTTCAGAAATTATGAGCGTTTTTAAAATTAACAAATTTATAAGAGTCATAATTAAAAATTAAGAAACGTCTAATTATCATAATTGAAAGTCAGGCATTTAATAAGTCCTTGAGTTCAGGTTCTTTTTTGAACTTTACTCTTATCTTTTCGTAATAATTTAGATATTTATTTGTTAATTTAAAGTTTAAGTGCTCAATAGAGAATCTACTAAAACCACAGGGTTTTTTTTTTTAAATTTAACCCTTCAACATAAGCTGTCTCCGAAAAGAAAAAAGAAAAAAAAAAAAAAATCAACATTCGCAGTGGTATATATAAACTCTCGGCTCGGGGGCGGAGCTTGGAGGCAGGAGCCTGTATTGTACAATTAGAAGCTGTCTCATAATCTTATTTCCAAAAGATTTGCTACATTTCCGTGTTTCTCTTTCGCCCAAATCTCTCCCACCTTATTGTCTTTCTCTGTATTCGTATATATATAGTTTTGGAGCAAATCTATTGCCTTCTCTATGCAGATTGCAGACTCTGACGCCATTTACTCTGACTGTTCTATTCACTCTTTTACAGATTAAGGTTCATTCTTTAACGGGCCTTCCCCAGTTTTGTTATTTGAGGTGTAAAGGTACGGTCTTTATGGGTTTTTTTCTTTCTTTTGCATTGATTAACTAGAGGGTTTCTAGGGTTTTTCTTGTTTTGTTTCCAATGGGCTCAGTTGACAACTCAGGTTTTTATGTCAATTGTTTCGGATTCTTGATGGAAATCGGTAAAATTTTTCTGCCTTTAAGGTTTTCTGTACTTGAATCTACGTTTATTGTTTGTGCTCCTGGGCTTTTCTTGCAGTTTTCATGATTAATTTTTTTTTTTGAATTCTTGTTCGATTTTTACAGTTTGAGAATCAAAATTATGACGTGACGTTTGATAGATTGTTTAGAGTTCATCTTTTGCTGAGAATTTGTATTTACTTATGGCCATCATTGAGAGTGTAAAGTAGGTGAACTTTGAGCATTGTGCATTGGATGGTGTTACTGCTGTTGTACTCTTCTGGAGATTCTTTAAGTTGGGAACATTTTATTGGGAGATTACTTGGATATAGGCTTTCTAATGTGATGACCTGGGTTATTGATTAGGGGTATTTGGGGAACAAAGTCTTGCTTTCTGATATTTCAACTAAAATGTATTTTGTTAGATACATTGCCTGACTGTTTTGATTATTCTCATATGATTCAGATCATGGTGGCAAAGAAAATTATAGCTATTTGTCAGTCAGGAGGTGAATTTGAAACCGATGAAGATGGTTTTCTCTCTTACAAGGGCGGAGATGCTCATGCTATGGAAATTGATGATAAGATGAAGTATAGGAATTTCAAGAAGGAGGTAGCTGAGATGTTTAATTTTAATGTTGGTACCATGTGTATCAAATACTTTCTCCCAAGCAACAAAAAGACTCTTATTACCATCTCCAATGAGAAGGACCTTAAGAACATGATTAAATTTCATGGGGACTCTGACACTGCTGAGATTTTTGTTATGACGGAAGAAGTTGCTCCTGATGTATCCAATATGCCTGGCAGTAGGTAGTGCTCTTGTTCTCTAAGAGTTTGCATTTGTCATTTTTCTTTCTAACAGATGAAATATGTATTAACCTTTTATCTTGCAGGTCAAGCAGAACAACCTTGTCAGAAGCAGGAGTTCCAGTTGATGCTCCTTCAAATGTTGTCAATGATGCTCCTCCAGATGTTGTCAATGATGCTTCACCAGATGTCGTCAATGATGCTTCGCCGGATGTTATCAGTGACACAAACCAGCCTGGTCTTCTAATCGATGCCAATTTTGATATTGTAGCTGATACCAATCAGGTTGGCACTGACATTGATTTAGCAGCTGAAATGGTCACCCCTATTTCGGTTGCTCATTCCTTTTACGAAAAGCAAGCTAAAGCTGCACACCAGTGGCAAAATACGATTACTAATGTGGGTCAAAGGTTCAATGGTGTACATGAATTTCGCGAGGCACTGCGGAAGTATGCAATTGCACATCAGTTTTCTTTTAGGTATAAGAAGAATGACAGTCATCGTGTGACAGTTAAATGCAAAGTAGAGGGTTGCCCTTGGAGAATTCATGCGTCAAGGCTGTCAACTACTCAATTGATTTGCATTAAGAAAATGAATCCGACACATACTTGCGAAGGTTCTGTCATAAAAAATGGATATCAGGCAACAAGAAGTTGGATTGCAAGTATTATAAAGGAGAAGTTGAAGGTTTTCCCAAATTATAAGCCAAAGGACATTGTCCATGACATCAAAGAGGAATATGGGATTCAGTTGAATTACTTTCAGGCTTGGCGTGGGAAAGAGATTGCGAAGGAGCAAATTCAAGGGTCCTATAAAGAGGCATATAGTATGTTACCTGTCTTCTGTGAAAAGATAATGGAAACAAATCCTGGTAGTCTTGCCACTTTCACGACCAAAGATGATTCAAGCTTCCATCGCCTTTTCATATCATTCCATGCATCACTATATGGCTTTGAACATGGATGTCGTCCTTTACTTTTCCTTGATAGTACAATTGTAAGGTCAAAATATCAAGGTACACTATTGGCTGCTACAGCTGCTGATGGTGATGACGGTGTTTTCCCAGTTGCTTTTGCTGTAGTGGATACAGAATCTGATGAAAACTGGCGGTGGTTTTTAGTACAATTTAGGAATGCACTAACAACATGCCGTGCTGTGACTTCTGTTAGTGATGGAGAATCGATTCCCAAAGATTCACTGTCAACTGGTCGCTGCATCACAATCGTGGCAGATAGAGAGAAGGGATTGAGAGAGTCAATTGCTGAAATATTTCCGAATGGTGAGGCCTACCATGTCTATTGTCTGCGTTATCTTTCAGAGCAACTTATAAGAGATCTGAAGGGGCCGTCCTCTCATGAAGTAAAACGTCTTTTGGTCGAAGACTTGTATTCCACAGCTTATGCACCTAGGCCAGATGGCTTCCACAGGTGTATTGAGAATATAAAAAATATTTCAACAGAAGCCTATAACTGGATCATGCAAAGTGAACCAGAGCACTGGGCAAACGCATACCTCCCAGCAGCTAGGTATAACCATATGACATCAAATTTTGGTGAGTTGTTTTATAGTTGGGTGTCAGATGCCCATGAATTGCCAATTACCCAGATGGTTGATGCAATAAGAGGCAAGATAATGGAGTTGATTCATACAAGGAGAAACGAATCCAACCAATGGCATAAAAGGTTAACACCGTCTATGGAAGAAAAATTTGAGCAGGAAAGCAACAAAGTTCGTCCTCTTCAAGTACTATTATCGCCTGGCAATAAATTTGAAGTATGTGGGGACTCCATTGAAATCGTCGATGTTGATCAGAATGATTGTAGCTGTAAAGGATGGCAGATTACTGGATTGCCTTGTTGTCATGCCATTGCAGTCATTACTTGTGTCCACCGCAGTCCTTATGACTATTGCTCAAGATACTTTACTGCTGATCTTTACCGATTAACATATTCGCAGTCTATAAATCCTGTTCCGAATGTAGATTGGCCTGGGAAGAAAAATATTTCTCGGGATGCTGTGACTGTAACCCCTCCTCCAACTCGCCGTCCACCAGGCCGACCTAGTACTAAGAAGAATGGATTACAAGATTCTTCAAAACGTCAACTACAATGCAGTAGATGCAAGGGTACTGGTCACAACAAGTCAACATGCAAAGACCTAATGTTAGAGAACTAGACCATGTGAGTTGCAAAATCGCGACCTCTTTTATAGTTCTTATGTTTGATATTCTATCCACATTGCATGATTTCAGTGATTGTTCCAATTCTTTATGTATATATTCAGGAAATACTGAGAAAAAGATAAGCCTCTTGTGCTTATATCATTCTCTCGTGTTTATTGATTACTATATGCTGGGTTTTGCTTTCTTTCTGATGAAAAAGTTTGGATGATGTTTCAGTATATTTATCTGTTTCAAAAACATTTAGTACTGATCAAAGAGGGGTCGGTAGTTAACATCTCTTATCCCTTAGATGCCTGGTTTTGCATGGTCATAGTACTGCAACCCTAGGTTGTGGCCTCTAAACACGCTGATCGCCAGCTGGTAATAATTAGAAATAAATACTACCCTCAATTGCTTATATTTTGGGTTCTATGTCTTCTTTGTCCTATTCTTTTCTGCCACAAAAAATATGGTATATAGCAGCTTTGTTTTTAGCAGGTATATGTATGATTTGCGTGTGGAGAGTTTTTTATCCTAAGAGATTGGATAAGAAATTTAAACTGAAAATTCCTGGATTTTAATGAATTTCATGAGGAAACTGGGAAGAGCATGCCGATAATTTCCAGATGTGACCATGACTTAATGGTCTCATTATGTCTTTTAGGACTGGAACTTCTTTTATCTCAAGCAATGATAATTTAGTGCAGATATCCAAGAAGGCTAACGTTCACTCTTTTGTTGCTTCACTTGCACAATCCGGTTATTTGATGCAGGGGTTTAGCTTTTTATATACAGTGTAAAAATTGTACTCATTCCGTGTAGAAGTTTGTATATTTTGTATTGTCCAACCCAACTCCCAAACCACCCCCCCCCCCCCGAATGAAAAAAAAAAAATCAAACATCTACAAGAGAAACCAGCAAGATTCCTTAGAAAATAAATGACATGTGAGCACCTTGTCGATAGCCTAACCTAGCACAGTTGCAGGACTTAATTAAAATAGCGAGATTTCATATTCACTGCAGTCTTTATCCAGCTGATGATACTATTCTAGATGGCTAACCCTTGATGCAGCAGTTTTACACCTATGTAAATCTGTTTCCTTTTTGTTGCAGGGATGTTTTCTATGGACCAAGTAGAAAACAGTCTCACAGAAGCGATATCTGCTATGGTTCTGGATGTGTTCCTTCAAGTATCTTTTGTTCATCGTCTATAAATTCTTTTCAGCTTCCTAGCTTGATTGTTTTTTTTGTCTTAAAATTTGTTTTTAGACCTTAAGAAGTTAGAAGAAAGAGATGTTTTTAGGTTTACTTTTCCTGTTTATTTATCTGGGTTAGCCTCATATTTACTGTTGTAAATATCAAGTTCCTGCTTTGGCTTTTTGCTTTGTATAATCAACCCCTACTCCCAACCCAATTTAGGTTATCTCATAATAAAGATACTTAGTTTCCCACTGTCAAATTTCTTCTATTATGAGTCAAATCTTTGTGGATCTGGAAACTTTAAGATGTACTATGTGTATTGAAAGTTGTACCTTTTAGTAACAGGTGATTAACTTAACCATTTTGGAAGTACTTTTAAGGTTGCAATGTGAAGGAAGCAGGCGTTATCTTGGTAGTACATGTTTAGCACTCAAAGAAGTAGTTAGTACAGTACAACATAGGAATTGCAAGTACAAGAAGAAGCATTTGCACTTATTGATGCTGTACTGCAAATATAATATTTAGGACAACTACAGTTGCCTTTTTGCATTAGCCTTTGCCTTTTTAAGGAGCCCTTGACCTAAAATAGGCTGCAGAGCCCCATTCTATTCTTCCAAGATTTCCAACTCCAACAATTCCATTGTCTTGTTGTTTTGAATGTGATTCTTCTCTCTTTCTGATGTGTCCTGTGATTATGAAGAAAATGACATTCTAAGGCCGATCAACTAAGATTGGATATAATTTCAAATCTTAGTTTTTATACCTATAGAGTCTCATTTCAAAATCAAACAAACCCTTTCCAAGAAGATGATGATGTCTTGAAGAATTTTAAGGTAAGGAAGAAACATAGTATGTTGGTAAGGACAGACGGGGACGAGACAGAGCATGAAATGGAGCATTCTAGCATTTTCTTTCATTCTATGATGTCTGTTTGTGGCCTTTCCATTCCATGCACTGCCTCTTCCCTGGCTGCCCTTTCCTATCCTCTCTCTCTCGCTCTCTCTTTTTGCTGCATTTACATTTGAACAAATTTCGAATTTTAAAACAAACAATCTTATGTGTTGTTGTAGTCATGGGAATCTTTTTTCACCTCAAAAAAATTCTGTTTTGAAAAATTTCGTATTTTTTCAATGTTAATCTTCGGGATGTTCAATCATCATTTTATTAAAAAAAAAAAAAAAAATCAAATCAATACTGTCCCAAGGTCACAATTCAATGTATAAAAAAGTAGAAAAAGGTGAAATGGATTGGTTTTCTTTTTAAATTTCTTCTTTTGAAAATAAGAAAAAATAAAAAAACATAACGTGCATTCTTTTTTTTTCCATAACTTCCATTCCAGATCCACAATCCAGACTCCCCATCAGTTCACCAACATCCCCCCTCCCTTCTTTTTTTCACATAATACAAGATAGATATATTTTGTATAGACAAGGAAACATACTCTCTAACATCTATCTATATTAATCTTTCTTTTGTTACCAATTTTATTAATGATAATATACAGCTTAATGCAAACTGAAATATGAACTAAACAAAGCCAATACGATTCATATATTCGCTCCGATTTATTTTTTACTTCTCATATTTTGAATATTATACTATTTTAAAACATACGCGATTTTATTTTTGTATACGTTAAAATAACATTCAAACTTCTCTCTTCCCTCATTATTATTATTTTTAGCTTCTACATTAGGAGAATAAAAAATGTTATAATTTGTTATTAATGGGAAGGTATAATAAAAAAAAAAATTTATTAAGTCTTAGTTTGATTGGGTAAAATCAAGGAGGGGATCTAAATATCTTATTTACGTCGTTTTGTTATAATGTAAAAGTATAAGAGATGTAAACGAGGAAGAAGAGCTCTTCTCCTCTACCCTTTATGTCTCTTTGCCCTTTCCCAAAAAAGTTTAGTTGTCTAGTCTGAGTATTATCTATCTCCGAAAGTTATTTCTTTTTTTTGGGTAGTAGGCAGGTTAAGCTAGCAGGACTTGTTCACGAATGCGCTGTTAGAAAGGTGGACAAAAAAAGGAGACAAAGATCAACGGGAAGGGAGCAATCCTACATTTGGCTCAAGAGAAACATTCTTCGCTCGAGCGTCATTTTTTTACTTGTCAGATTTTATTAATTCCTGTAATTTTTTTTTACTTTTCATATTTTTTTTATTTGTTATATTACGATTCCAAGATAATATTGAAAATCTTTTTCCTATTAACCCTCCCATTATTCTTCTAATATAAAAAGTACGTAAAAATAATAATATGAGAGAGAAAAATTTGAAAAATATTTAATTTACACAAAAAAATATAAAATATCGTATCTTCAATTTAAGCATCTACTTAGGTTTCATGAAACTTAAATTATTTACAAGCACACAATTGAAATTTAAGATTGTTATATTCAATCCCACCCTAATAAATTACTAAATTTAAATAATCACAGTTAAAATATACTTTTATGGGGCTTATTTTTCCCACCCCACAAAGTAAAAATATACGAGGTTAATCTGAACAAATGACGTGACAATTTTATAGTATATGGTATTTTTTATCATGTACACATTAGACAAATTTATTAAATAATTATTTCATAACACTTTTTTTATTAAATCCAAATTATAAAAAAAAAAAAAAAAAAAAAAAAGGAAATTTGAAGAAGAAGAATTCCTATTGCCTACAACGACGTAGCTTGACATATCATCAAAAGTCAGAACTATCCCCTTACCTCCTTCTTCTTCTTCTTCTTCCCAAAATCTTCTTGAGTGCGAAAACCCTACTTCCCAAACCCTTACCTTCTCCGATACGGAGACCTCAGAAAATTTTGCCGACTCTTTCCTCTCCAATTCCATTCTTTTTCTGAAACCCCCCAAAACATACACATTCCCAAAATCATTGCTTTTTTATCTGTTGAATTTCCCCCTTCAAGAGTTTTGTTGATCTTTTGATTAACCACCAACGCCATGAATATTAAACCCTCCTCCGCCGCTGCCGCCGCCTCCGGCTCCACATCGACCCCTCCAACCTCCTGCGGAAATTGCGGGTTGGAAGAGAAGCGGCTGCTCCACCATGTTCGCTACCGCGGGATTTTCCGCCGTCTCTGTACCACCTGCGTTCTCCGTCTCAACCCGCAATCCTTTTGCCCTACCTGTTTTGCTGTATACCACCCTTTGCCGCCGCCTTCCGGTCCAAACCAGTCGGTGACTTGCTTTAAATGTTACTCCTCTTCTCACCCTTCTTGTGTTGGGCCTAACGTCCCGAGCCCTTACGTTTGTCCTCTATGCATCAACCCTAATTCCCAAGTTTTCGTTTTGAAGAAAGTCAAAGAAACGAGACTCGAGAATGGCAAGGAAGTAAGTAATGAGGAGTATAGGATTATTGATAAGAAGGCTGCAAAGATTTTGTTGGCTGCGGCGAAGATTGCTTCAATTTCCATGAATAAGGCTGCGATTGCTGCTAGGGAAGAAGCCGTAAGGAGGGCCAAAGAGGCTGCCATTGCAAGGAAACGAGCCAAAGAGGCTTTGGAGCATGTGGCGTATCTGGAAGCTAAGGAGAAGGCCAGAAAGAAAGACTTTGCTGCGGCTGCTCAATTGTCGAGACCTGGTGGTTCTGCTGCTGGTGGCAGCATGGGCGTTGTACTGGAGAGGAGGGATAATCTAAATCATATGGGTAGTCACATAAGTGGCAGGGGTGGGAACCTGAATGGAAGTGTGAGGGGGGTTGGATGGGCCGGTGAGGAAAGACAGAGGCTTGCTAACTTGGGGAGAGTTGGAATGACCAGTGAGGAAAGGCACAGGCTTGCTAATTTGGGGAGAGGGGATAGCTCAAATGAGGTTTTGGCAGCACTAAATGCAGTGGAATTAAGAGAGGGAAACAAAAGGGCAGAGGCGAAGGTGGAAAAACCAGTGCTAGCATCAGGGAAACCTTCAAATGATGCTGTTCCTATGGATGTGGAAGCCAATCCTGGTCTAGTGGATGGGGAAGCCATTCTTGATGACCATAGCGGAGGACGACATGAGAGGTCTGCCATTTTGGATCGTATGCAGAGTCATGTTGGGCAAGGGCAGAATCTCAGTAATAGATCAGTTATGACTCCACCAGGTGAGGTTCCGGTGAAGAACAGGGACAGTAATCAAACAGGCAAGCAGATAGATAATGGATCAGGACAAGGACAAGGAACATCCTGAGGTGAGAGTTTCAGAAACAATAGTGTTTTATTGAAGCTTTGGTTCTCTTATCCCTTTGTCCTTGTAGTACGATCAATTTTAAGGTTTTCTGGATGTTCAGAGGCTAGGGTTTTCATGGGATCTTGATCCAAGGAGTTATACTGGTTAGGCATAGTGAAGTCTTCTTGGAGATGATCTCTAGATGTAGTCTTAGATTTTTGCTAATTTAGATGGAGACTAGATTTGCATAGAAGATTTGAGAAGTTGGAATGTGGCTATTGTACCTAAACTTGATTGTCTTTTGGGTCCTCTTTCATATTCATAAATCCAGGAATGCACCCTTGTAAAGTCTCCTTTCTCTTGTTGAACAAAGATAACTTCATTTTGGTATCTCTCCTTGCCCTTATATTTTTGCTTCATTTGTGTAAATTGGATAAAATGAGTTAATTGGGTTTGTTCAAGATATCATCGGCAATGATCGAGGATTGCATTTTTACCAGGTTGTGATGTGAGAGAGGTTGATTCTTTAGTTTGCTAAAGTCAGCACAGAAGTTTTGAACTACATTTCTGTTAATAGACAGCTAACTTAAAGCATCAGTTCCCATAAACAATTTTGTTGTGGGCTCTACTGTGGCACAATTTCTCTTTCAATTCTTGCTAGTAGGACCATTACAGAAAAATGGCTTCTATTTCCTATTTTTCTTTCCCTTCTGGTGGCAAGATAGAATCGTTGTGGCATTTCTTCTCTAATGCCTCGTCTATATCAAGAGATAAGATGACCTGCAGTTTGCATGTTACTGCAAATCTTTAAGTTATGCAACTATATTAGGATCTACCTTGTACCAATCCTTTACCTGGTAGATAGAGCTTTATAATTGCTTGTTGAGGTCCTTTTGTTATACTCTTTAAGTCATGCAATAGCTTTAGCTAAGCCAATTCCCCTGCATCATGGCAAGATTGTCATATCTGCTGCTACACTTTCTCATTGCATGTATGTATAATATTGAAGAATTAAGATGCAAACTCTGGTCTTGGATTGAAGAAATTTTGATTTGGTTCCTTCTCCTCTGGAACTTAGGTTATCATTTGAGGGGAGGGAACCGCCAAGCTAGTCATAACCAGAGGCTGCAGAGGAAGTACCTGTTTTTCATCCATGGCTTTTCTTTCTCTCTCCTCAGGCCCGGCAATCTCATACTGTGGCAGTAAAAAAGGCGCCTGTGGGAAAGGCCGCTAAGGAAAGGAAAGAGGACAGCTCAGAGCTTTTGGTTGACAGATTGAGGTACCATTTGGTTCCCTTTCCGCACTAAGAATTTGAAAATTCTGGCTGTCCCACCAGGAAAGCTGGGCGTTTTTGGGCGGCAGCTCTACCAGAGCTTCCTTCGGGATCAACCAAGAGTGTAGTGGCTTTTTGCGATGATACGTACTCTAAGTCAGTTGGTGAATGGCCCTTGACTTACCGGAGAGGAGCCTATTTCTTCCATAGCTAGACGGGTCTTTTAGTACTAGAGTCCAAAAGTGGACAACCTGCTATCAAACCCGTCATGAATTTACCATTTATCGTCAACCCTTTACTTCTTTGTCCTATCTTCTTGATATGAGAAATAGTAGGAGACAGTCCTATTCGCTCTTTGGAGTGGGCTTTTCGTACTCAAATCTGTACGGGAAAGGACAATTATTCAACCTCGGGGGGGGGGGGGGGGGTGTTCCCCTGTCGAGGGTCTTGCTGCCAGCCTTTGGTGGGAAGGGAAGGTGTTAGGCCCATTTCCTAGCCTAGTTTTAAGCTCCCCATTCAGCAAGTGCCTAGTAGAGTCCTCAAGGCGAATGGAAAGTCCTCCATGAAACCAAGAAAACAAAGGATAGTCTTCAGTCTTGGCAGGTGGACTGTTTCCCTGGCTTTGAGCTGATGTTTGATGATACTTGTAGAAGATTAGAGAGGTCCCCGCTCTTATTGCTCAACCTAGAGAAATTGCTAAATTGAAGAATCTTTTTATGCTGCTGAGACATTTGATTTATTGCAGAAGGGGCTGGCATAAGAAAATAATAAACATATATATTGAAATCCCTGCAGCTTGAATTAGCAGTATCTGAAATTTCCTTGCTTGCAACTACTCCAAGGAATAATTATATGTTAATCAAGAATCTTCTTCTCTTAACAATGTAAATGCACAAAAAATACATGTAGTATATAGTATACCTGCCCTTGCAGATGTTGATTTAGCATGACTCGACTTTGCTTCTTCAAGAAAATGAACTCGATTTACCATGTAATAGATGGCTGCCTCCATGACCATGAGTAATCTTCTGGGCTGGGCACAAGGATTTCAGATAAAGACCTCCAAGTTAGAGTGAACAATCATCTACCTGCTCAAACGTACAAATCCAAGAAAATTGGTTTGGCTTTCTCACAAATCCCATCTCTCCATGCTATAGAAAGCTCACTAATCTTACATGTAATTGATCATGGAAAAATGAGACATGCCCATACAGTAATCTAGGTTAGAACTGGTGGATACAAAAACAGAAAATTTCTCTTGAATAGCTTGAATCCCACCCAACTTCACAAAGCCCCCCCCATCTAAAAAAGAAATCAAAACAAAAATGAGAGTTCCATGGCAGCCAGAAATTGCAGTAGCATATGGGTTGAAACAAGCATAAAAACTGAAGAGATTCATGCAAAAGATGTACCTAATCAGCAAAGCCACTACTTCTGCAAAAGCTAGCATCACTTGTGTTCCCATTTTGGGGAAACTGCAGCGTGTTCCTGTTGAGACAAGAGGCAGAAGACGCATTCTGACATCCAAATATCAAATATGTATAAGCAGATACAAAATCAAAACTTGCTCAGACATTCAGATTTATCCTATTGTACAGTTATATCATTATTTTTATAGCATTCTTTAACATCTAAAGAGCCTTGTGAAATGACATCAAGAAGTAAACTTCCAAACTTTAGACATAAACTGAAATACATATACCGAAGAAGA
Source organism: Catharanthus roseus (assembly GCA_028651295.1). NCBI lineage: Eukaryota > Viridiplantae > Streptophyta > Magnoliopsida > Gentianales > Apocynaceae > Catharanthus > Catharanthus roseus. The sequence goes on along the minus strand of JAPQWS010000048.1, from coordinate 3,401,884 downwards.
AGAAACTTTTGGGAAAAGGATATAATAATCAATTCAATTTCATTCACTCCCAATCAGTTTGCGTAACACAACTAATCTGTGGATAGAACCATCTTTAGTCGATAAAAAAAAGTGTAAACAAGCACATACATAACATAATCATCTCTGAAGAAGGGCTAACCTTCCAAGGATGCTGCAGTATCAACTTTTGATGATTTGAAAATTTTGTGGGCGACAGAAAGTCAGCAAGAGATAAGCGATGAACCAATCTATGATACACAGTTACTTGTCACCCTACTAGCTCTTTTAAACTTATACAGCATTATGCAACCAGGTTCACAAACATATTATATCCTTTTTGGCAGCATAAACTGGATAAAACAATGCAGTCAGACATTCCGGGCCTATTGTTAGCTCCATGGAAACGAAGATCATATATCAGGGAATGCATCTTCTAGTATCATACTAACTTCATCCTGACTGCGGAATTGTTCCTTGCCACATTTTCCCAAGTCATATACCTCTTTTACAACATAACCCATTACCATTCTGTGTGTTGTAGTATCTGGAACCCAACCTCTCTCCAACATTATATCCAAAAAGCGGCCAGCTTCACTTTTATATCCTTCTTTCCAAAGGCCAGTAATGAGCGCGTTGAGTTTTGATGAATCAAGAGTATCAGAACTTAACATAAGTTTATCCAATGCATACAAAATCTTGTGCAGCTGAGAGTGTGAGGCCAAACAAGATAGCAGACTGGCTATTGTTTCTGAATCTGGTAAGAGACCCTGATTAAGCATCACATGCAAAAAACAAGCACAATGTGATGTTTGATTTGCCCTACTCATGCTTTGTATGAGAGTACAATATGTTTCTTCGCAAGGAGAACAGCCATCAACAATCATTTGTGAAAGCATTACAAGGAGACTATCTGCACTCTCGTACTTGGATAAACCTCCCATGACAGTATTGTAAGTTGCAGAAGAATAGAATGTACCAGAAGCACGTGCCAGAAAAAGAAGCTGGATAGCATAACTAATCTTTCCTCTTTCACAAACTCCCTTAATCAACATATTGAAAGATGTCGACTGCAGTGATAAATTCTTGCCGGACATGTAGCAAAATATTGCAGCAGCCTCTTGAACTTTTCCCTTTTGACAGAGACATTCAACAAGTTCCACATAAGAAGGAGAATCTAGAACCAAGCAATTTTTTTGAACCTGATTAAATAATAGTAAAGCCTCCTCCAACTTATCCAGTTTACAGTTGCCAATGATAAGAGCCGAGTATGTATCAGAATTCGGAACAGATGAACAAACAATCATTCTACAAATAACTTCCATAGCTTTCTTGATCTGTCTTTTTCCACATAAACAAAAAATAAGCATATTCCAAGAGAGGATATCAGTTCTATTATTCTCAAACATCTCATAAAACAGATCTATAGCCGCAACAAGGTCACCAGATTTGCAATACACTCCAAGAAGTGCATTATAAGGAAAAACTTCATAGACATCATAGTCGTCCAAAAACTTCTTAGCTTCACCAAATTTATATGATTTACAAAATCCACTCACTATTTCTGTGTACACATTATCAGGCGGTGTTAGTCCACTATCCATCATCTCTTTATAAAGGCTTATTGCATCATCCAAACAAAGATTCTGACAAAAAACATGTATCATAACCCCATATGTCCTTGAATCGAGAGTAACATTTGAAGCTCTCATCCTTCTAACCAATCTCATCCCTGCCTCATATTGATTAACACTACAAAGTTGAGGTATTATATGACTGTAGAAACTCAAATCCAGATCACAACCAAGATCAAATAATTCATTTAAAATAACTAATGATTCATCCACTAGGTTTCTAGAAATAAGACCACCAATGAGTACCTCAAATGTCTGACTATTAGGAATACACCCTTTCTTATTCATCCTTCTGTACTGATTTAAAGCCACATCAACTCGGTCAGCCTCAAACAAGGTCTCCAACAAATAATTTAACGTCTCGACATTGGGAATAACTCCTGCCTTTACCATTTCCTTGTACACAAACAACACATCTCTAAAACCTTTTTTTGCTTTCACTAGTGCACCCATTAGTGCATTGAACACATTTAGTGATGGCTTAGAATGACTATAACAAATACAAGAAAGCAACCGTAAAGCCTCATCAAGTTTGTGATGTTTTACAAAAGAATATATCAGTGACAAAAGAGCTTCATCAAAATGGGGAAATTTCTCTTTCACCATCTCTTTACAGAAACCCTCCATTTCCTCAATATTTCCATTCATACCCAACTTCAAAATTATTCTGTGATATGTTTCTGCATTATGTTTAAACTTCTTTTGAAGGGAAGCCCATTTAAATAATTTCAGTGAAGAATTCACATCCTTCGTAGAATCCAAAACATGGATTAAGCTTTCCGGATGAAGCTTATTCATAAGAAATTGAACTTTTGACTCAAATTCGCATGAATTTAGCAGATTACCATCACTTTCATTGTTGATTTCAACAAGATTTGCACAGGAAAGTGAAGAAAGTGATGCATTTAACTTGACCCATCGGGGAATTCTCTTGGAAAATGTTAAAGATGACAGCTTTACAGCCATTGAAGTTGCACATGAACAGTCATATCAAAGACACGCCAAGTATGTAAAAGATCAAATTGAGCATAAGAAGAGCAACAAGAAAAGCATCAAATTGTAAAGAAGGAAATCTTCTATATTCAATTTTCATATTGTCTGATCTCCAACGTTGAGCACGAAGTACAAACCTCTAAAGGAACCTAACTGAAAAGGATTAGGGTTTAGGTTTCCGCGTCGAATTGGGGGCGTACCTTGGTGATTAATGCCTTTGTTTACAGCCAGTAGGGTGTCCTTTCATGTTCATCAGGCTCTGTAGGCTCATAAAATGGGATTTGTGTGCGAATTTTACACGCATAAGGTGCAAGTCTTTGGAGCATAAAATATTAGGGATATTCCTTTTTTTTATTTATTTTAATTTATAAATATTATTAGAGATACTGTTGGTATGTGAAAGAATGGTTGAAGATGTATTAGAAATCGTGAGTAATTTTAAAACACTCATTATCGTTGTAATAGTTTCTGAATAGAGAAGATCTAGCAATTACTTCATTCATTATTCTTTGGAAATTTAAAATGAAAAATTACAAAAAGTGGATAAATTTTACCGTAGTGACGACATAATTTCTTTTACATAACGATAACTTATATAGATTGCATATGTAGATAGAGTAATTTTGTTAATCTAGTTTCAACCGATTTCTGAGAAATTAGATATGTGAAAATTTGTAGTAAATAGTGATATGTTTAGAAGTGACAATTAAAAAAACGAAGAAAGTAATATTTTATAGTAATTGAGTTATATATTGTATTCAATTTATATTTTTTAATACATTAAAAAGTATTTTATATACTTATTGTGGTGTCCCAATCTTACATGAGAGGGTGAATATCAAAACTTATAGATATTTGATAGATAAAGTAAACAAGAAGTTGTCTGGCTAGAAGAGGAGGAATGTCCTATAAAAAATAGACAGATTACACTTGATTAATACTAGTGTTACTGTTACTTCAGCTTACGTTATGCAATCCACTATTATTCCCCAACTCGTTGTGACTGCATTGGAGTGCCTAAATTGCAAATTTTTCTGGGGAGAATCAGAACAAACAAGGAAATTACACTTTGTGGCATAGGATCATATTTGTCGTCCTCGTGAAGAAGGGGGTTCCCAATTAAATATCACGTATATAGCTAAACTTGGATGGAGGCTTATTCAGCAACAAGTTCTTTGGAACATGGTGATCAAGGGGAAGTATGGGACTCTACGGGATACGTTACTCCATTCTACGAAACTGGGCTCGTCCTATACTTGGCGGAAGGGGTTTCCTGTTCTGATGCGTGGGCTTCAATAGAATAGAAATGAGCTTCCATTGGAATTTTGATGGGACAGAGAAGTTTTCTCTTAAGTTGGCATATGATATGTGTTGCCATTGGGATCTCTCATCATCGATGGCAAAGAATTGGCTGACAGTTTGAAACTTTCCTTTCGGTAGTCCTTACTCGTGTGGTTTGTGTGCTGAGATTGCTTGATTATGAATTCTTGTTGTATTGTAGAGGAATTCGATTGGATCATAGGTGGGATATTTGTCAATGTCCATTCGTGATTGTATTTGGGCGAAAGAGATATGATAGCAGTTTCTTGATGTAACTTCTGCTATGGATTTCTTTGGGCCTGGGAAATGTTCATATTAGGTGGGTGTGAATTTACATCATAAGTTGGGTTATCGACGGTCAAAGTGGGATTGGAAATTTATTTTCTGTGTAGGAGTACATACTATTTGGAGTGTTCATAATAAAATGCTCCATGAGTTATGCTATCAGTTGAAATCTTCTAGGGTGATCATAGATGGGATTTTTAAGATTGTAGATGAGTTGCAACAACCCTGGATTCCTGATGGCCTTCCAAGGTGCTCTCCATCTTTGTAATGATTATGTTTTCTTCTTTGGTTTTCTAGTTATATAAAACAGGGTCCATTTTCTCTAAAAGAATCTTATATTCCTTCCACCTTAAACTGAATATTAACTCTTCTTAAACAAATTGGGTGAATGGCAAAACTCTTTTCTCCTTGGAAAACAAAAAAGAACAAGAAGAAGATGAATTAGTCATATCTAGGAAAGGAATTAGAATTTGTATTTTACATTTCTTTTGATACATTGAGAAGAGGAGAGTGCGAATCAAATCCAATGATCTATTGTACGCTAAGAAATACTTTTAACCAATTGAATTATTACTTTGCCACGATTTATATTTAATATTGAAAATTCGATTTCAAGAAACAATATCCGGTTTGATGTTAAAATATTAAGCAACCCCTTTCTTTTACCATTATGCAAAAAGATTTCTTGAATTCAACATCCCAAGTATGAAGCCTACAAATAGTATATCCAACAAGTGATTTGGTAGATAAAACTGTGATATTTAGAATTGTCGATAATATTCTACGTAATATATCATGGATTAAAAATGTTATAATGTTACAAAAGAGAGTGTTACATAAGATGTTAAAAAATTTTGAACCATAAACATTCACATATTCTAGCGATTATGAGGAAATGATGAAAAAGAAATAATCACTTGTGATGAAATTATTCAAATATATATATATATGATGAGGAAATTGGAGTAGGTGGAATCTAAATTGACTTTTAATTTTTTTGATAAACAAGTACATTTCATTAAAGAAATCGGACAAATTATTGAAATAGGCATAGTGGATTCACTCATGGTAACAGAAATACAATTTTACTTTAGAAATATTAAGTAGTAGATATAAAAAGATAAAACAAACGCATAAAAATTCTATTCTCAAAGTCCTCGAACCATTTTCTAAAATCTTGCAGCATGGAAAATTTAGTTTTATCTCGATTGATGGAATGTGCTTACCCATCTCTATAAGAAGACCAAATGGTTCAATATAGAATCTTACATGAAAAGTCTACGACTCTTTTGAGAATTTGCTCTTCTATAAATAAGTATTATTCTTTACTCATTAGAGGAGATTTTTGAGTATTACAAGCTTTATACAATAATTTTATAACATTATCACTTATGATAATGTGTAACCTGGCTTTATTTCCTTTCTTGTACATGACTTAAATATCGAAACAAGAACAAGAATTTAACTGTTTGTGTTTATATCTCAGATTCAAGACCATGATTATAAAGTCTCATCATATAAGACTCATCCATTTTAATCACTCACGACCACACCCAAACCTCGATTTATCTTCTCTAGTTTCATCGGAACTTGAAGAATTTGGAGAAGAAGAATTGCAACATTTATTTGTTTCCACCATTCCCACTATTGGGGAATGAGCTTTACCTTTAAGGGAACAAAGTGACTGCTAGATGTCTCTGCTTCAAGTTTGCTTTGTGCTCCCAAATTAGAGCCCAGTCACTTTCATACACTATTATTATTATTATTTATCCCATCTCCTTTTAGCCTAGGAATTAATTAATTCATGCTTTTAATTTCTTTGTTGATTTTTTCATCTTTGTACAACAGATTGAAGACCCGGTATCTGAATCTGATGCTAGTCAACCCTAAACTATTACAGAAAATAGTCTTCTCTCTTTCTCCTTAGCTGTCGGTCCAAGTCGGAACGAAAAAACCGAAAAGCTGCACAAAATTATTAACAAAACGGTAAAGGAAATAATGGAAAGAAAAACCGAAACCTTACCTGCCGCCACGGAGTCCGATCCGATGGCAAATCCAGCAGTACCGAGCCAGTGAAGGCGACAAACAGCGACGAGTGTCCACAAGCCGCGCCGGTGATTAAAACGGTACAATGGTCAAAGGGTCCCTCAGTCTCATGGCCTCAACAATCACAGAAGATAGATCGTCTCACTCCCTCCTTTCGGCCCTCTCTCTCTCTCTCTCTCTCTCTCTCTCTCTCTCTCTCTCTCTCTCTTACCAGAAGCAGCGACAATCGACCGAGAGGCTGCAGCGAGGTGCCGATCACAACAGTGGTGACGTCGGCACAAAACCAAAAGAAAAAGAGAAGGAGAGCAATAGTCGCAGAGAAAGAAAGAGTAGACAAAAAGTCGGATGAAGAAAAGAAGAAGAGAAACGGCCGAGAGTGTTGGATTCCTGATGAGGCGAGAATGAGAGACATAAATAGTGGTCTCGAGTCACATGGGCTGGCCGGGTTAGCCCGGCCCGGCCCGGCATCTCTTTGACCAGTTCAACCTTCTAATCTTCTTATGAGGCCCATTAGTATATCATTGCGAGTTAAAGTGGGCTGAAAAGTGGAAAAATAATGTGAAGAAATAATAATAGGCCCAAAAGCCTACAATCTCCACCTCGAACATATTTTTCCAACCTCCAATGACTCAATAAGAGTCCACCTGCGTCCAAGTGAAGGAAGTCCCTGCAAAACATAAACTTGTCAGAGCTCGCAATTTTAGTACCAAAGTCGGCAAGATTATCATTAGTACTAATCTTATCTATGTCAACTAAACCACTAGAAACTTTTTCCCTAATGAAATGGCATTTGACATCTATATGCTTTGTTCTTTCGTGATAAACTAGATTTGATAAACTAGATTTTTGCATAAATGTAAACAACTCTGACTATCTGTGTAAATAATAGTTTTTGAATGTAAAACATGCAATTCATTTAAAAGCCCTTGAAGCCAAATGGCTTCTTTGATTACCTCCATGGCCGCGATGTACTCAGCCTCAGTATTTGACAAAGCAACTACCAGCTGTAACTGAGACTTCCATGAAACACAATTACCCTCTAGGGTAAAGAAATAGGATGAGGTAGATTTTCTACCATCCTTGTCACCGGCAAAGTCAGAATCGACATAACCAATTAGTTCAAAAACATCAGACCAATTGTGATAGTGCAAGTCCCTATCTATAGTCACATTAAGGTAACGTAACAACCACTTGAGAACTGCCCAGTGATCCCTCCCTAGGTTAGACATGAATCTGCTGAGAAGGCTTATAGAAAAAGCAATGTCAGTTCGGGTGGATATCATGGAGTACATAATATAACCTATGGCCATTCTATAGGGAATATTTGCCATGTCTCTTTTCTCACTTTCATTTTTGGGACACGTTTTATCGGAAAGTTTGAAATGTCTCACAAGTGGGGTAATAACGGGCTTGCATAAATGCATCGAAAACTTAGAAACAATTTTCTGGAGAAAGGGTTTCTGAGATATAAATAAGGAGTGGTCAGCCCTATCTCTAATTATGTTCATCCTAAGAATCCTAGATGCAGACCCTAAATCCATCATGTCAAATTCAGATTTTAGCAAGGATTTCAAACTATCAATATTAGCTTTATGTTTACATGCAATGAACATATCATCTACATAAAGTAACAGGTAACATAAAAGAATCAAATCTCTTGTACCATTATCTAGGTGACTATTTAAGTTCGTATAAGGACTTTTTCAGAAGATATGTCATGTATTCCTTACCTTTAACCTCAAAACCTAATGGTTGATGCATATAGATGCAAGAAAGCAGTTTTCACATCAAGTTGTTCAAGATTAAGATCATAAAAGGCAACACGAACAAGAATTATCCTGATTGTTTTGTATTTAACGAGGGGAGAAAAAATTTCATTAAAATCAATGCCCTCAACTTGTGAAAAACCTTTCGCAACCAGCCTTGCCTTAAACCTTGGGGGTTCATTAGCAGACTCAGGCTCTTTGATTTTAAAAATCCATTTGCAATCAATTAATTTTTGTTTTGAGGGTCCAGGTTTTGTTTTTATCTAAAGAGGACATTTCCTCATCCATAGCACGTAACCATAAAGAGCAATTAGGACGTTTCAAAACATAAAAAAAAATAATGGTTCTTTCTCTTCCACATAAGATGCAACAACAAATGCATATGAAACTATATAAGAATAACCATGTCTAGTGGGTTCCTTATGCGCTCTTCTAACTCTATCTCTAGACAACTGGTAACCTCTAAGGGCATGAGCATGAGCCTCAGGGTGATCCTCCTCATCACCAGATCCTTCTAACTCAGGAATATGGGTTTCGGGTGCACTAGTCGTATCGGGTACACTACTAGACGGTGTATCTAACTCCTCATTGGTTTCAGGATCCTATGTGTGCTTTTGTGAGGGTTCAGAGGTGACCTCCACCTCCACAAGAATACTACCTATTGTGGGGACACTAGATGGACTATCGGAAATAGGTTTGTCCTTAAGACATGGCATATCTAACTCGTTGAAGATGTGTTAGCCCTGAGGGCATTATTACTTGTGTTTTGATTATGATTAACATGTTCTTGTGTGAGTATGTTAGCTAACCCTTCATAGAACAAAAGAAGAACATATGAAGTCTCAAAGTCTCAAGCAAAAGATCTTGTTGATGAGGGCAAAACAGAGAAGAAGAGATCAAGCCATACCAAGATCAAATTAATTGAAGACATTGAAGACATTGTATTTGTGAACTAGGTACTATCTTGTAAAACTCTCTAGTCTTAGCCTTTGATTCATTGATCATACATAAAGCTCTTCTCATGATTTTCTAAAATATAATCCTTTGATAAAATCCAAGTATTCTTGACTAAAGACGTTTTGGATAGTTTTTCTTCTCTTTAAAAATTGTCAAGAATGCCTTTGAAACTTGGAAGAAAGTTTTGTTCATAAAAAAACTTGGCTGAGGAAAAACATAAATTCGGCAGTTCGGTTTTAGAACCGGTCGTCCGTTTTTCCAATGTATAAAATTCGGCAGTCCGTTTTTCAGAAAAATCAAGTCCGAATCTTTCTGTTCAGAAATTCGGCAGTCCGATTTTTTAACCGGTCGTCCGAATTTTTCTATATCAAATTCGGTAGTCCGTTTTTAGAAAACTCAAGTCCGAATCTTTCTGTTTCAAAGAACCGGAAGTCTATTTTCTGGAACCAGTCGTCCGGTTTTAGCTGTCAGTGTAAAAAATATTACCGTTGCACAGAAGCAACGGTCATTTCTGAAAAGTTTCAGCCTATTTTTCTTAGGCAACGGTCTTATGCTTTATAATCCTATATATACACTCAATTATCAGCCATAAAAGCAAGGAGTTTGGGAATTATTCATAGAGAACATTTAATACATTTCAAGAGCTTCAAAAATACATTTCATTACAAATCATTTTTTAATCCCAAACAAAATCTTCTTGAGCTTCATTATTGATCATCCATCAAAGAAGAAGATAAGAGGTGCTTGTAGAAGTATTCCATTGAGTTGTAATCTTCCTCTTCTCAAGCCAATTTGGTAACATTGTTCCTTACTCTACTTATTCTTTTATTGTAATCAAAGGTTTGTGGAAAACCCTTTGGGTGATCCGTTGATAAACTTGTTGTGTTGTTGTGATTGAGGTTATAGTGTAAAACCCTTGAAGGGTGAACCTTATTGTGTAGTTGTGTAACCATCTTTAAAGTTAGTGGATTTGTGAAATCCTTGGGTTGAGGCTCAAGGTAGTGGATGTAGCTCTTGGAGAGAGTGAACCACTATAAATTGTTGTGCATGCTCTTTAATTCTTTGCTCATTTCTTAATTGCCAATTCTATAAGATTATGCTTTGTGTGGATTCTTATTAAAAAGAGTTTTAGAAATCTTTCACAAACAAATTGGAGGTTTATCTTTCTAATCAAACAAAAGATTTTTTAAATTAGCCAAAAACCTTATTCACCCCCCCCCCCCCCTCTAAGGTTTTTCAGACGTCCCTATTGATAACTACCCTCACTCCCGGCTCACCTTTGAGCCACACTCTATAACCTTTCACCCTGCTAGGATATCCTATGAACACTCCCTTTCTAGACCTAGGATCTAGCTTACCCTAAACTCTAAGGTTTGGCATGTTAGGGGGTTTACCACACCAAAGTTCTATAGGAGTCCTAAAGTTTATGGCCGTAGAAGGGGTGTACTTACAGCTTCTCCCCAAAAAGGTTTTGGGACACCTGACGATACCATAAGACATCTAACCTTATCCATGATGGTACAGTTCATCCTCTCAGCTACTCCGTCCTGTTGGGGGTTATGCCTTACTGTCCTATGACTTAAAATGCCATGCAATGCACACAAATCAGCAAGCTTCCGGTTGCAAAACTCAAGACCGCTATCTGTCCTAATTATTTTTAGTTTATTTCTAGATTGATTTTCGGCAAGGCATTTCTATTCACAAAACTTTTCAAAAGTTTGATATTTTGTTTTTAAAAGAAAAACCCAAATATGCCTCGAAAAATCATCAACAACAGATAAGAAATAAACATTACCATCATAAGTTGGGACCTTTTCATGTCTCTACAGATCACAGTGCACATAGTCAATTACTACAGTGGACTTGTGCGTGCTGGTTGAAAAACTGATTTGTGCTGTTTTCCCATAACACAATGGTAAAAAAAATCCAAAGAATCAATTTTGTCACCACATAAAAGATTTTGTTTTTGTAAATAATACAGTCCATTCTCACTAATGTGGCCAATTTGACGATGCCACATCATAGTCTTTTCGGGGACAGTTTTCAAAATTAAAGCAGTTGAATCACAAACTGTTTTTTCAATGAGAATGTATAAACTTTCTCCTTTAAAACCTTTAAGCATGACTATGTTTCCTTTGCAAACTCTTAAAATACCATTTTTAGATTTGTAAGAAAGACTAAGTGAATCCAAATAATCAAGGAAGATTATATTCTGACGAAGGTCGGACACATATCTCACTTCAATTAGTTTCCTAGTCACGCCATCATGCATTTTAACGAAAATATTCCCAATGCCCTTAATATCACAAACTTGATGGTTTCCAATATAAACCTTTCTATAATCTAAGGGTTTAAAATCTGAAAACCAGTGTTTGTTGGGTGTTATGTGAATGTACATCCAGAATCAAGAATCCAATGATCAATAACTTTAGAACAAGAAGGGGAAGGGGACTCACACAAAACCTCAAAATATATAGAATTACCATTAGAATCAAAATCATGGGTTTTGTCAAATTTATCACTCTTTTCCATGTTTACGTTGTTTTTTATTTTTGATCCTTTTTAAACACTTATTTTTCATATGACCCTCCTTGCTACAATAAAAACATTTCATTTTGTTCTTGTCTCGAAATCTGGACCTCTCTTTACTTTTAGGCCTATGACTAATAGGTTCCCTCTGGTCAACTCTCCCTCATACGTAAAAGGTTCCCTCCGTTTAATTTATTTTCTTTTCTTAAATCCAAATTGTGATACCCCGTACCCTACCGCTAGGTCAACTACGGTTGAGTAAGGTACCTGCGTGCCTCTCGACACTAGATTTACAAAGATACAAGACTAAGATACAACCGTGAGGAGCTAAAATATGTATTTCTACATTAAATAATGTGAGAAGGAAGAAAGGTTTGAATATAACTTTATAACAAAAGCTTCTGAACCTATATATACGTTTAAGGCCGCTAATGTCGTAGTCTACATAATCAAAATCTTTCCAGAGGTGAAAAACTTCAATGATGCCGATTCTAATGGCTTACCACGGCTCCACTAACCAGATCTAGTTACCAAGTCATCTAAAAGAGGGAAGAAAAACATTTGGAAAACATGAGCGATTGACGCCCAGTGAGTTCACGTGCACGTGTGCTATTCGAGAATTTTCCGTGCGGGCAAAATAAATATATATATTTCTATTTGTTTATAAAATGGATTGTCATCCCAAAAAATAAGTGCCTTCAGAACAAATCTTTTTATGCAAAATATAAATTTTTCTGAAAGGTTCGGGCGCAACCAGAAAGTCTGAGGGAATCAAAACACATCAGTGCTGCCACGACACCTGAACTTTTAAGAAAAACATGCATGCACCATGATAAGCTCAACGGACAGAGTTTGGAACCTTAAACGGGGTCATCGGACAAATTTCGGCATCCGGTAATCAATACCAGCCTGAACTCCAAAGCACACTGTACGAACGTTCGATTTTTCAACCTCACACAACATATACAGAAACAGGTAACAAGCCCTGGCATACCTACCAGGCCGCCATGTGCTACCCTAGCCGGCGAGCCCCTCCTGGCCCAACTTTCTAGGAAATAACCACTACCGCAGAGTATGATACGGAGTCAAATGCAGCACCACCTTGGGCCTAACCCTCCAACGGTACTGAGCCCTCTATCAACTGGATCCAGATCAAGAGTAACACTACCAAGCATGCCGTTAGGAAGAGGCCCTCGCACGGGGGACTAGCCACGCACAGTGCAAGTCCTTTCGACATGTTGATAAAAAATGTATACCAAGCCCCTTTTTGCCGGATTAGGGTTTTAATTTACTTTATAAAATTATAGGCCATCTATCGGCTACATAAAACTCTTTAGATAACGAAAAATCCCTATCCGCTGGGCCAAACTCATAGCCATGTAAATGTGATGTAGGAATGTAATTTGAATCACATTACTGGGTATAAAATGGTTATGCCAATATGCGTATAAAAAATTATGATAAATATTTCTCGAAAGGAAATTATTAATATTTCCAAGATTTAAAGTAAGAATAAAACCGTAGAGAAATATTCTTTAAAAATAACTAGTAAACATTTTTCGAAATCATACTTTAAGAATATTTAAAGTAAAAGTATTATGAAAATATTATCTTAACTCAGGAAAACTTTTTTAAGAATATTTAGAAAATATGTAAAGTTATTATTTTCAAAAGAAATAATAAATACCTTAAATGAATTTTTAAATCTCGAAACCTTATAAGAATATTTAAAATATTTTTTCCAAAGGAAATAATAAATATATTATAGATATTTTTTTTCCAAATGAATAATATTTCTGGAAACCCTCTTAAGAAAACTTAAGGTATTTATATAAAAAAAAAAAATTATTCCCAAGAAGAAATAATAAATATTTTTTTAAAAATAATCTCCCAAAATAATTTTAAGACTCAAAACCTTTTTTTTTAAATATAAAATATGTAAAAATATTAATTCTAAAAAGAAATAATAAATATTTTAAAAATAATTTCCCAAGATAATCTTGAAACTAAAAAACTTTAAAAGAACTAAAAATATTATTTCTTAAAAAAATAATAAATATTTTGAAAATAATTTCTCCAAGTTATATTAAAACTCAAAACCTTAAGAGAATTTAAAGTATTTAAAGATATTACTTCCAAAAATAAATAACACATATATTAAAAAAAATAGTTTCTTCAAAATAATTTTAAAACTCAAAATCCAAAAAAAAAAAAAAAAAGGATTGTAGAAAGAAATATTTCTAGTACAAGCATCAAGAAAATATGACACTAACCTAAAACATATTTTGGTGCCATAAAAGAATTATTTAAAACGTAATAACTTTAATTCACTTATCACATTTTTAGCATAACCCGTAATATAGCATCAATAATTATTTTGCACCTTTTGTTAAGAATCAACAACAAAGAAATATACTTTACAAGAATAATATTTAAATTTCTTTTAACAGAAAAGAGGTTGGTGAAATACGAATTAAACCTACAAATAACAATTCCAAACTTAATCAAATTGTACTACATATATGTAAAATGTACCCTGACCCCAAGATGACCCTAAGGTTCACCTAAAATTTATTCCAAAAGAAATTCTAGAAAAATAACTCCAAGAAAATAAATCCATAATAATTCCTACATTTTTCTATTATCTGGAAAGAATTTATTTTTATGAAATAATAATAATACTAATAATAATAACAGAAAAAACAAAACAAAAGGAGCACTTACTTGGAGAAGAGGAAGCTGAGAGACCAAAAAGGAAAAAAAAAAAAAAAAAGGAACTGGAGAGTATGGAGAGAGAGAGAGAGAGAGAGAGAGAGAGAGAGAGAGAGAGAGAGAGGGGGAGGGGGGGCTGGTGTTGACCGAGAGGGAGAGGGGAGAGAGAAAAGCAAGAGAGAGAATGAATGGAGAAAAAGAAAAGGCTAACATTTTGTTTTTCAGCCAAAAATGCCCTATTTATAACTATCAATGCATGGCTTCTTGTGTGCATGCATGAGACACATGACAATGGCCAGCCATGTGTCATTCACCCCCTAACCCACTTGTCATCCCCTTCTATGTGGCTTTCAAATACCCTTCCACATGACTTACTCAGCCATGTCATTACTACTTCTCTAAGTAAGTAGTCTCTCAACTTTCTAAAACTTCTACGTTGGCCTAAAATCTTAAAAATGACTAAAAATCTATTTTAAACTTAAGATTTCCATTTCTACTTTAAAGCGTTAAACCCATGTAATTCTAAAATATGTCCGAAAAGTTTTCCACCGGAAAATTCTCCCCTGAATTTTCTAATAATTACCAAATGACCCCAATACACTATTCTTTATAAACTAACCCCAAAACTTTTGTTTGATCTTACCGTGACCTAAGCTAACTTTGAGGTGCTTATTCGGGATGTTACATTCTACCCTCCTTAGAAATATTTCATCCTTGAAATTTTAAGGTTCACGTACCTAGCATCTTCGATGTTTTTTACGTAGAAACTCTTCGGTTTCCCATGTTGCTTCCTCGATGCCGTCGTGCTTCTATAATACTTTGCACATCGAAATTTTCTTTCACGTAACTCCTTTATGCTTCGTTCTACAATCCCACTAGGTTTTTCCTTGTATGATAGGTTAGTTTGTAATTCCAACGAATCATCATTCGAATATGCTCGAGCAACGGTTGATATTTCTTTAATTGGGAGACGTGGAAGACGTCATGGATGCCTGAGAGTTCTTCTGGTAATATCAGCTGGTAAGCTACCTTACCAATTCTGTCGCTTATCTCAAACGGTCCAATTTATTGGGGGCTTAATTTTCCTTTTGTTGGGTGTCTGGGATTTCCTCGGGTGTGGTGTGAGTTTTAGAAAAACTCGATCCCTCACTTCAAATTCCAAGTCTCGTCGTCGATTGTCAGTGTAGCTCTTTTGTCAGCTTTTAGCAGCTTGGAGCCGTTCTTGAATTATTTTTACCTGTTTCTGTGCCTCTTCCAACTCTAGCATCCAACTATTCTGCTTCCAAAGGGAGCAAATTCCAGTGTGATCCCAATATAAAGGCGTTCTACATTTCTTCCCACATAGAGCTTCAAACGATGCCATTTTGATTGAGGTATGATGGCTATTGTTGTAGGCGAACTCCGCCCAGACCAGGTTATCAATCCACTTGTTTCCAAATTCTAAAGCACATGCTCGCAACATATCTTCCAGAGTTTGAATTGTTCTTTCTGATTGTCCATCAGTCTGGGTGTGTGCAGCGGTGCTATAACTTAAATTAGTTCCCAATGCGATTTGGAACTTAGGCCGAAATCTCGAAGTAAATCTCGGATCTCGATCTGACACAATGTTTACCGGTACCCCTTGAAGTCTTACAATCTCTTCCACATATAGTTGAGCTAGCTTTTCCAAAGAGCACGTCATATTGATGGCAATAAAGTGCCCACCTTCGTTAATCGATCAACTATGATCCAAATGGCGTCCTTGTAACCTTTTGTTCGTGGCAACCCCATAACAAAGTCCATTGTGACACAATTCCATTTCCATTTGGGGACAGGTAATGACTGTAAAAGTCTTGCGGACTTCTTGTGCTCTGCTTTCACCCTTTGGCAAGTAAGATAAGCAGCCACATATTATGCCACATCTCTCTTCATTCAGTTCCACCAAATCCTTCTCTTGAGGTCCTGATACATCTTGTTCTCACCATGCTATATGGAATACTTGCTTTTATGCGCTTCCTCCAATATCCTCCGTTTAATCTCTGTCTCATTCGGTACACATAACCTATTTCGAAAATACAAGCTTCCCTCAGTACCCAAGATCTGAAAATTGTCTAATTTTTTTGCCTCTACTTGAGTTTTAAACCTTTGAAATTCCTTATTACGTCTTTGCGCTTCCTTAATCTCTAGTTGCAAGGTTGAAGTTAAAGTGAGGCTTGTTAACTTGGCAATTCTACTCTGAGCATCAGCTACCACCTTTGCTTTCCCGGGATGATAGTTGATTGGACACCGATATTCCTCAAGCAGTTCCATCCACCTTTGTTGTCTCATGTTTAGATCTTTTTGGGAGAACATATGCTTTAAACTCTTGTGGTCGGTAAAGATCTCATACTTGTCCCCATAGAGGTAATGTCGCCACTTCTTGAGTACAAACACTATGGCTGCTAAGTCCAAGTCATGCGTTGGGTAGTTCTTCTCGTGATTCTTCAACTTTCGGGAGATATAGGCAACCACTTTCCTGTCTTGCATCAGCACCGCCTCTAATCCTTCTCCAGATGCATCGGTATACAAGGTAAACTCCTTCTGTGGATCAGCCAAAGTTAGCACTGGTGCCGACGTTAATAAATGCTTCAACTTCTAAAAACTCTTCTCACATTTGAACTCAACAGCCTTTCAAGTTAACTGTGTTAGAGGTTCGGCAATTTTAGTAAAATCCTTAATAAACCATTGATAATATCCAGCTAGCCCCAAAAAATAATGAAGAAATAATAATAGCCCCAAAAGCCTATAATCATCATACTAGATAGAATGAACAACAAGTCTTATTTGGTGGTACCTGTCCTCTAGCAAAGTTGCTGAATCAGGACCTTATATTCGTTCCCTTGACAAGTGTAATTAATAGTTGCTCCTAATCCTTTCTCGACTTTTTTGATATATCTAGGTTGCTCATCGAAACTACCTTCAAATCGGCGGGATAATTTCTAATCCCTTTTATTATCTATCTCGTATTCGGATCATCTAATCTTGATCATTTCTCAAGTCAGGATCCTTTTATTGGGTCTTTTCTTTATATCAACAAGAGTTTGAGCCCGACTCACATCACATGTACCAATACCAAGCCTCTCTCACGCTCTCAAATCCATAGGTTTTATTCAAAGTATTTTTGTCTTAGGACACAAAAACTATCTATAAATATTTACATCTTACTAATATATAACGGATTGCTTGAGAGTGAGTGATAAGGTATCATAATCAAAGACAAGATAATCTATCTCTCTTTAAGTAGCTCAAATAAGGAAAGTAGATTTATTAATTTAACTCTCCTAATTACTTTATGCTTTACATTATTTTTATACTCTAAGTTTTGAAGTACTGATATGTGATTAATATCTTATTAAAATTTCCCTTTTAGGCAAGCGTATATATTGGTGTACTTACTATGTCTCTACTGTTTACTTAAAATAAAACGGTTTGAAAAGAATTTTTTTTAGAAAATAAAGAAACAAATAAAATCAATTCAACTAAGAAAGCAATAAAAATGTTTTAAAACAAAGTTTGGAAAAAACCGAGCTTAAATGGTAGATTCCCCTAAAGCTTTATGTTAATTTTAATTAGAAAATCGTTATAAATAACTATTAAAACTCGTTGGTGGTATCTCACTCCCAACTCGGATAAACCTTATGTCTAGGCGAATATCCTCCGATTCAACTTAACTCTTTGGAGAAAAATATTTTCTAACCCAACCTGATTATGAACAAATTATAAATTATAGTGATTAATTAATTATTTAACAATTGTAATTAGTATTCCTACTCAATTTTTTATTCTTATTATTTAATTAAGCCTTAGGTTAACCTTCCTCTATTAAATTCCAATTAACCTTGTGAATTTACCAATCTCGCAAAACCAGTAAGCAAACACAATAATTGAATAACAACCAAACAAGAATTAAATAATTAAAACAAGAAATTCGTAAAACATCAACCAAGAATTCTAAGGTTTATCCCCATTTAAACACAAATAAAATTAGCCTCTAAACATTATTCTAACATATAAACTCATAGACAAATTCATATAAAAGAATAAGTTTATGGAGCTTAGGAGAAAAGATTGAAGATCCACGATCTCGACAATTACTCAAGCTCGTCTTCCAATTTACTTAAATAATCTCTCAAATTGGGTCTTCTTACACAAATATAAAATTGAAACTAAGACCTAACCTCACTAATAATCTAGTTCTTGAAGAGTTTAATAGAGAATTTTACTGCAAATTTTGCCTAATTCTTTCCGGAAAAGGTTTGGAATTAAATTACAAAAGGATAGGAATTAGGAGCCTAAAAGGAAAAGTTTAGAAAAGTGAAAATGTGCCCTTCTCATGACCTTTCGAATCAGGAAAGCCACCTTTACGTTCTGCGCTAAAATTTATTGCTTTTGTTCTGTTTTTCAGATTTGATAAGTATGTTACGTTTTTTGAGTCTTTTTGAACCCTTTAATGAGGGATTCAAGTCTTGGAGTCTCATATAATTTATAAATAAATATCTCATCTTTTTTAAATATCTTGAATCATGTCGATTGGAGTTTTATATCTTGAGTTATGATTGTTTTACCTAAAAGTGTCAAACTATAGTCATATGAGAAAGCAAATTTTTGCACTATACTTTAGATGACTAAATGAACTTCGATTGAGACAAACTTTAGCTTTATGGAAACCTTATGAAGTCCTCTAAAATCTTCAAGTAGGACACGTCTTCAATTAAGGTCATTAAAAAGGTAAAAATCCACCAGAAGCTGCATTGCTTGGCAATAGATATTGTTTTGGACAGCTTGTTATTTCTCCTTTTCTGCTTCGTTTTTGCTTGAAATGCCTTTGTTTTGACTTGCTTTCAACATATCTTTATTCCGAAGGTACTTATAACAATAAGAGAAGAAATGGGGTTCAGTTAGTCTATTTTATAAGCAATTAAATTCAAAAACCAATGAAAACAATAACGCTCAAAGAGGGTAAAAATAGACATATCAAGTACATTTAAGGAAAATGACTTCCTTTCGGAACACCCTTAGCTCTTGGGAATAACCTGTGTCTTTCCGGGAATAACCCATGCCTTCTTGGAACAACTCGTATCTTTATGGGAACCACCCACATCATTACTTAATGAGACTCTAGCCCATACCAAAACTTGCGTTTCATTACTTTAGAGATTCACACTTAACTAAAATCTCTCATTTTGTGTCAAAATTCAATATTTTGACCATTGAGTTACATTTTAATGCATGATTGTTCTTGGAAGGGACTTGCAGCAAATTGACATAATTCCATATAATCTTTTCGAAGAGCATACGATGGGAATGTGCTTACCCATCTTATACGAATCGGTCTCAAAAGAGGTGATTCATACTTAAGTCCCAAGAATATATTCTTCTTGGATTTGTTATGCACAATTGAAACCAAAACCCAATTTCAATAAGTGAAAAGGAACCGTAGCTATAATTGTGACTCAACAAAATTATCTAAGGAGCATGAATCTTAAGTGAAAGACTTAAGACCCGATGAACTACAAAAAGAACTGTAGAACCAGCAATATAGATGCCACAACCAAGAAGAAACTAACTCTTGATTGATAAGTCAAAAAGGAGTTACAAAGATAATTTTTGCAACACCTCAACTAGTTCAAATAAAGAACTCACAAGTGAAGGAAAAACCTTTCAAAGTATATAATGATCAAAGTTCATACTTTCAACAAACTTTCCCCCTATTTATTAGGAGAATTCAGCCATACAAGCTCATAAATAATTAAGGAAATAAATTAGAGTAAATCAATCATAATGATTCTTGCCCTTACATAAGATATTTTTTTCTTAAAAGGACTAAATACAAGGAACTAATGACTTGCCCTGTCTTCAAGGATATTTAAGACAAATATTAACTTGGGCTTGTTATATTCAACCTTGACTTCTTTGGCCCAAGTGTCTTTAATAAATGTGTTAAGGGCCTCTTGCATCATTTTAGTCTTTGCCTTTGTATAGCACAATTATGTCTTGTAAATGAGATCCCTTTCAAAAAGATTGTGGGCTTGAGAAATTGGACATGGACTTGAACTTGGATCCTTTGTGGGGTCAATTTGGACTTTTTGGACTTGTGCTCTTGGATTCTCATCACCATCTCCATAAGAAGGCCAAATGGTTCAATGTAGAATCCTACATGGAAAGTCTACAATTCTCTTTGGGACTTGCTCTCCTATAACAGGTGCCATCTTTTACTTATTATAGGAGGCTTTTAGGTATCACACACTATATGATGTCTCTATGACATTATCATTTATGATGATATGTAACCTTGCTTTATTTCCTTTCCTGCTTAATATAATTTAAGTCTTGTATTGATTTAAGTATTGGAGCAGAAACGGAGGTTTAGCCCCCACCCCTCCTGACCGCTTATATTTATGTCTCAAGTTCAAGACCCCGATTACAAAGTCTTATCATCGATTTTCAAAGAACAACCATCTACAAGCCTCTAGACGTACCAGTGATGGAGATCTGAAGATTCTTAGATTTGGTTGAAAAACTCTAAAAAGAAGAACTTTCATAGTTTGTAGCCAAGAAGAGGTATTGAAAAGCAAAAGGAACAAAAGAAGGAGAGATTCCAACCAAGATGGAAGTTTGGTCGGGGACTGGAGCTCCATTTTGGCCGGAGAAGAGAGCTTGGAGATAGGTGTAGGCAAGGAAGAATCTAGAGAGAAAGTTTTATTTGCATTGATAATTTAACTTATAATTCACTTTACTTTTTTTATGCAGGATTCCACATCTTCTCTTACAAACATTTTAAATTTCACGAAATCCAATAATAATAAAACTCACTCTTTTCAAACTAATATCCATTCCAAACAAAGACTAAATATGAGAGAAGATGGGGACCGTGATAATCAAGATAGGAAGAATGAAATATCACCATTTTACTAATTGTTTGTTTAGTAATTTACACGTTCAATTGTTTAGTAAAAGAAATTCTTGTTAAAAAAACTGAAGTCTTCACAAGCCCTTCTGGCTTCCCTTTTATGACGTTTTTTCATCCAGGCAATTCTTAGGGTACAATTGTCAATCTTATCAGTACATGAATAACCATGTTAATTTTTTTTTTTTTGGGAGGAAAAATAGGCTTATAAATTATTAAGATCAAAGAGGATGGCATTAGATACATGAGAAAGGACATATCTAACCATTCCAGATGCCCTTTAGAATCTAAAGCTATTCTAGCCAAAAGATGGGCAGATACATTACTGTTTTGTTTTACATGAGAGAAATGAGAGAATGAGGTGGAAACCCTATCTATCCCGTTTAAGAAATCTATAGCTAAAGTCCTAATTTAGAAATGTCAACCGATTGGCTAGTAAGACTTTTAATAGTTAGGAGGGAATCACTCTCTAAAAGTACACTTTCTGTGAAAGTAGAACCGAAATGTAGCCTTCAATGGTACCTAGGAGCTCATCAAAATCCACAAAAAAACTTCCTTGTTGCGGAACAGCTTTGGCCAAAAGAGCGATACCCAATGGTTCTAAAAAAAAAAATACCTATACCAATCTTATCCTCAGAGAAAGCAACATCAGTATTAATCTTTAAAATATCATAATCCAGAGGAGCCCATTTCTTTACCATAAGAGTCAATATTGAGTGGCTGAGTTGTTCTCGTGCATGTTGAGCTAGAATGAAGTATTCTTCTGTCATATTGAGGGCTTGCATAACAATAGCTACTTTGGAGGAGGTTATTCCTTCATGCTTATGTTTATTCCTAGCATACTAGATAAGCCAGACTGTAATGGAAAAAAGCGCGACATCTTCCTTGCTATGCTCAATTGCAATAGAATAAATAAGATCCTTAAAACTCAAAGATTATATCTGCCTCCATTTCAGTCATTTAGGTAAATGACGCCAAACTTCTTTGGAAAATCTGCAATCAAACAATGCATGTCTGTCATCTTCCACCGCATATTCACAATGGACACATGGAGTGGATTCATAGAGTCCTTGCCTATTGAGATTACGCCCAGTGGAGAGAATATTTGAAGCTGTGCTCCAAAAGAATTATTCTGATCTTATGTTGTACTGAAAAAGTGTGGATCATGGTCAATTTTTTGTCTCAGCTGTTGTACTTGACGTAACTTGGGCCGTAGCAAGGTTGCGCATAAATTCTATCCCCATTTTATATCCAGATTTCATCGTATAGTTTCCAGTAAGAGTAAAGTACCATATCAGAAGGTCTTCAGGCCATGATAGATTTAGAGGAATTCTGAGAATGACCGCACCTCATGATGCAAGAAAATATTCCTTATTCTGTCTTCTCTCCAACAACATTGGTTAAAATCAATAAGTTCTGATACCTTTCTTCCTTCCTC
The DNA here is from genome assembly GCA_028651295.1 of Catharanthus roseus. Taxonomy (NCBI): domain Eukaryota; kingdom Viridiplantae; phylum Streptophyta; class Magnoliopsida; order Gentianales; family Apocynaceae; genus Catharanthus; species Catharanthus roseus. The sequence continues at coordinate 3,379,282 of JAPQWS010000048.1, read as the reverse complement.
TTAGAGATTTGGAAAGATGAAGGGAGTGAGCTCTTTGAGAGTTTGGATCTACTTATCATAAGAAATGTTAGTGGAACCCATTATGGATGCAGTCCGAAGACCTAAGGAAAGAAGATTTCTTCCTTCTAAAAGATTGCGCCATAAAGGATGGCCTACAGCCTAACAAGGAAGACAGGGAGTTTCATATAGGGTAGTATTTCTCTTGTAAACAAGTAGCCATGAAAGATGATAAAGATTTGATAATTCGCCAACATTGCTTGGCGGGAAGTGCAAAATTAAAACCCTCAAAGTCCCTGAAGCTTTGGCTTACAAATACCACTCTAGGTTTTCCAACACATCTTTTTATTTCCCTCTTATTACCCCACCAAAAAAAAAATTTTAAAAAAAAAAAACTGGCGGACCATGGAATTGAGAGAATAATGATATTTGATGGTAAAAGAAAATAGTATATGACATATGCTGATATGACTTGAACGACATTTTTAACGAGAATCTCCTTTTCTTCTTGAGATAAAGACTTTTTCTTTCTAGTCATCGAGTCTTTTCCACACTCTATCTTTCACAAAATTTAAAATGACTTCTTTAGATTTATCTTAAAATAGGTAAGGCAATCACAGATAAGTACTTTAGCCCCCTTTATTATGGACCTCCAAAATAGATGTAATAGATATCTTTGGCCCCCTTTATTATGGACCTCCAAAATAGATGTAATAGAGTCTCAAATATGAAGAGGAACCCCTTTGTAAAAAAAGAGAAGATTTGTAATAATTTACCGCTTGACAAGAGAGAGGCAGTTTAGTCTTGCAGCACTGTTTCGATAGCTTCAGCACCCACGTTAAAAACTTATATATACTTCCTGCCACAAGTAAAATGCTTTTGTGTCTTGGTCTATTCAATAACTATTGTTAATCTAGGGGATGATCTTCATGCAAGTAATGAAACTAAGCAGTTCACCGTCTTCAGATATTTGGATTAAATTTAGTTTTAAAGTTTTTGTCTTAAATTTTCTTAAAAGTGAATCGTTTGAAAGAATTAAATTTCCATTGAAAGAAAAGATATACATCTCAAAATTGGTTTTGAAATTTAAGATGCCTCAAATCTTAACTGGAATTATATTTGTACTGGATTCCAACTCCAAATAACTCAGGCTCAACTTGGTTTGCTTTTTTTGTTTTTTTTTTCTTTTCAATTTTTCATTCTGTGCCCCACTTCTCCTCTTACAAAAAATTTAACTTTAGCAAACTACAATATAAAACAATACACTACACTAACAAACACAACAATCCAATTACAGCCTAAAGTTTTACAAAACTCAAAACGAAAACCTAAAAAACAAAATTCAATCAACCATGAAAAGACAGATTACCTACTGAAACAACCAATCCCATAGACTTGGCATTGGTCAACAGCAACAATTTATGTTCCTTACAAAAGACATTCAATGCATACAGCCAACAAGGCCACCTTCTTAGCATTTGCAAACAGCTGACATCACTAAACTAAAACACAAGATTGCATAATATAATATTTGTACTCAACAGATCCTCTATATCAAGTATAATATATCCACAAGGAATCAGTCAGACATCAAGAGAAACACAAAGGAAAAATACACAAGAATGAATCCAAGCCCACATCCATCTTGAGCTTCTTTCTGCAAAGGAAATAGCTGTAAAAGGATAGTGCTTTGCTGACCAAAAGGTAAGTAAAGAGGCATCTCAAGCAATGAACACCAGAAAAGCAATGTTTATTATAACCAATATTACAGAATCTACATAAATATATATATATATATATATATAAAGGCATGTTTCTAGCAGTGCTCTCTGAAGGAGCATAGTTTCTTCCCACAGGCTGGGTACAAAGTTCATCTGAAGGGTGATTCAAATACGATCGAAGCATCTGTTTAAGCTAGGATAGAAGGAAACGTAACATCAAAACAAATTATACCTTTCGTTTTCCTTAAGTCGGCATGTATTAGAAAGCTTTGATGATGATCCAAATGATCAACTAGCAAATCTACAACATTCCGTAGTTTGTAATTTGCCTGAAAACAGGCTATCATACGATCTCTTGTTTCTCTTGTGCCACCAAAATTTCAGGCCATATTTCCAGATTTGGCACTAAATTTCGGATTCTATAAACTAAGGTGATACAGGAAATTACTGGTGTCACTCACCATGTTCTCTCTTCTCCTTAGTTGATGATTCTATTTCTTTGCCAAGTACAGTAACATCTTGGCCCCATCATTCAGAAGTAATTCTGCCTTACCTAAAGACTAATCCATATCCATGCGGTAGAAAACAAATGTAACCCACTTAATTGCGAGCTTCAAGTAACTTTCAACTCAACTAGAGCCAAAAAGAACAACTTTCTTAATAAAATTCTGCAAGAATTTTATATCTTCTGCAATAATGACCTTTACGTGTGCCACAAAGTTATTTCATACTTCCAAGATATAGATGATACTTCAGCCAAAGACATCTCGCCAAGAAGCTCCCACAACTACCGCAGCTAGAAAAGTTCCATCTAGGTCTGAACGCAACAGGAATCCACCAAAAACATCTTAAAACAGGCAAATACAGATAGAAGAACTATGGATTCCACAGCTTCGTCAAGTATTAACATCTTACACTAACTTCAGCCAACTTATGCTTCTGCCAACACAAGAAGCTGCCACAACTTCCGCAGCTAGAAAAGTTCCATCTAGTTCTCAACGCAACAGGAATCCATCAGAAGCATCCTAAAACAGGCAACCATACAGAAAGAACTGTGGATTTCTTAGTTTCGTCAAGTATTAACATCTTACACTACTTCAGGCAAGTTCTGCTACTGACAACACAAGGACTACAGCATCCATAAATTTTCTTATACAGAAAACCAACCAAGCAAAGCTCCCCGTGATCAAGAAATCTTTATCGATTCCAAAAGCATACACTCCATTGACGTCAATTGCACTATCATCTAAACCTAAATAAAGCTACTCATTCTATTTTTTGGTATTAAATGGAGAGAGTGGGCCACTTAACCAGTTCTTAACCCAAGCAAGCAGATTGAAAGGCATCAGTTTCTAGCTACTAACTGCCCCTCGCCCCTCCATAGCTAGTTTGTAGTTGAAAGTTATGAAGCAGCAGCCACCCCTGAATCAGGGTTGGCCTCTACAAGAGTAATCTTAACTGGTTGCCATCCCGACTGATGTTGTATAATCCACTTTTTCATATTGATTACCATGTGCAAAATCTGCAATATTTCTCCTAAAGAGCGACCTTTTAGGCATGTTCTCTTTATAACAGTAGCTGCTTCATACCTATCAAATGGAATCCATAATTCAAGGAAGAAAAGAAATGTGAGTAATGTTGCTTACTCCAAAAAATAAACAAAAGAAACTAAAAGAACAAAAGGTCTCAGAGTAGATAAGATTACTTAATTAACTAAAATAAACTATAGGATTCATCATAAACCTGCAATGAGTAGCAAGAATGGCAGCTCGTCCCGTAGGTGATGATAGAAATTTCTGGATTTCATCCCATGTTGTTTTTGGATACTGCTTCGAATTTCCACCAATAAGATTTACACACCTCCATAGTTTCTCATTCTTACCAACATACAATTGCAAGGCACCTAAATTCTGCCTTACTACCAGCTGTTGCTCAACTGCACTCTCCAGTGCCTTTTTAACATCAGTGTTGCAGTGTTTGGTATCTCCATATCTTATGCAATCAGAGATGTTCTCTTCAGTTGGCATAATTTTCTCGTTCTTAAGTGTGTTCAGTGCAAGAAGAACTACCCCAATGAGGCCTTGAATATAATCAGAAGGTACTGGACGTCCTGGAGTCCCCCACACAGCACTTCCGGGTAGATTAGTGCTACATATTTCTGAGGCAGGTGGCGGCGGCGGTGGTGGTGTAATCTGTTGACTAGTCCGTGAATACCCATTAGCCTGTGCGTCATGATAAAATGGTGGTCTCTTTGGCACATTATGTCCTTTCTGAGGCCCATATGAGTTCAACATATTTTTGGACTCTGTTAAAGAAGTTTGTCTATGTTCCCCCTTCCATGCAGGCGGCCTCTGACCATTGCTGGGATGTTCAGAAATATTTATCTTACTGATATCAGGAACATGTGTAACTGGACCTGATGTAAAGCTAGAGGTATCAGTTCGAGGAGGTAATGAAGGTGGAGGATGATGAATGGAATGCGGTAAAATGTTTGCCGGAGGAGGGTACGCAGGTTGTACATGAAGGTTATTTGGCCTTGCTGCTACAGGAGCAAGATTTTGGTAAGATGTCTGATGGTTACTCAAATTCATTGGAAACGGGTCTGGATTACCACTAATCATACTAGGAGAGGATCCACTTGACGGAATTTTAGGATTCTGAGTACCAGAAAAATCCTGAGAATCATTAAACTGTTTTGGAAGCCCATATCCTAATTCCTGAGCATTTCCATTGTTATAATCTGCTTGAGCCCCTACAAATGCATTTGAAGGTTTTGGCGGTGGTTGAGTCAAGTTTCTCCGGAGCGGTCTTGCTTTGAATTTCATATCTGATCCCCTTCCCCCATTTGAGAACCTCTGGTTTCCCAAATGAGGACCATCATAAAAAGATTCCTCAGGTTGATTTGTCTGAAAGGAATCAGTCACTGGTACACTTGCTGTGGTAGAATTGGAAGAAAATCCAGAACTACTATTCACAAATTGTGAAGCTTCATTGTTGGTAAGTGGCGGTCCTCCAGTAACAAGACTTGTCCAGAGCCATACACTTTTTGCTGCAGCAATTAGAGGAACAGATGCCCTTTGGGGTTGTGCCAAAAGTATATTATATCTCCGCATACGTAATTGGTGGAGAGCATTTGAAAAATCTCGATCACCAGAAATCAACAAGTAGTTGGCCGGTGCAGGATTGTCAACCGCCCAGAATAACATGTCAACCAAAATCTTCTTATCACTTGCATCTTTAACTCCTACAAATAAAACCCATACATAAGATCCATTTCAATTATTCATAGACTAAATGGAATAAGAAGATATATTTGCCACTTGAAAAAGGAAATTTAACAGGTGAATGAGGACATTGCTCAAACATAATAATTTTTTTGATGCCCAGAGACTTTCTTCCTTCCATATTTTTGTCTAATTTTATCTTTACCACATTCAGAGCATCAGAAAAAATCATAGTACTTACGCTCTTAACAAAGAGCTAAGTGCTAAACAAAGTAGCCATTCTTGCTGACATTTCCTGCAACTGCTATTAAATTTAAGTGAGGACAGGATCACTACGCACCAAGCCATACAATTAAACACTGATAAACAAGTCAGAAACAAATAACATCTTAACCTAGTTTATCTTTCAATCTTAAGTCACTCAAAAAAACAAGGGTAACAACCATGATTCTAAAGAAAAACTGGCTCTTAAATACTCATAAAAAATTTCAAAACATCCATGTTGCACCGCACCTTGATGATCCGATCCCACAGATCGAGAAACTAAAGCTTCACAACTTACATAAAGAACAAACAGAAGATACACTCAAACAGCCAGTTTGAGGAAATTTGACAAATCATAATCTTGCCATTTACCAGAAGTTTAGTGAACAAAACCAGAAAAGAAAAGAAAACCCCCAAAATATTCATGACCATTAACAAGCACATGCCCAGAAGATAGATCGGAATAACAGATTAATTTATTAATATATAAAATGTTACTGAAGACTGATTCTTTAAGCAACCCTACATATTCTCAACTCCCTTTTCGACCATCCACAGTCTCAGATCTCAAAATTGACTTAAAAATCAAACTTCCGGAAGAACAAAGCATCAATGGTTACAAATCGTTACCTGCAGGGACATGATTAAGTGCGATCCCGGTACTATTTAAGGCCTGTTGAATAGATGGACTAATCCTAGTTGTATCACCATAGGCAGAGATAGATACAGGTCCACAGTAGTTAATTTTGACTAAAGCTGAACTTATATTCTGCGCGATCATATGGGGTTCACATCCCTTAGGTACCTGACAGTTTTCTATATCCCACCATACCGAAATCTTCGCCTTCGCATACTGGGCTTCCGCCGTTCCTGACCGCTCTTCTCCTCCTCCTCCGTTATTCCCTCCGGCACCGCCCATAATTACAACCCGTCAAACAAGAAAAACTTAAAAAAGAATAAAATCCAAATCAAAAGAAAAAAAATCCGGCGTAAAGGTCAGTTATTTGCAAGCCCCAAGTGCTAATTTACAGAATTTCTAAAGCAAGCCGGAAAATTTTAAAGAAAGAAGATGGGATTTGGTACAAGTAAAACAGCTTTATTTGTAGGTTGGGTTTTGGATCATAGTGTGATGCAATAGAGTTGGGGAGTGATGACGAGAGGAGTCATTGAGATTGACGTACGAAGACTGGGATAACTGCTTGTATGCGTACTACTACGATGATTACAACTACGGCGACTCTTCCGTTGAATACATCACTGCTTTTAAAGATTGTGGTTTGTGGTGGAGAAAACGTATGTAATGTATAAGGGATTTATTTTATGGATAGAAACAATTCTCACTATTTTCTTTTGTGGGTTAATTAATATCAAATGAGTGTCTTTTAAGTTTGAGAGATTCTCTACTTCTTCCTTAATTGTTAATTTAAGGTATAATTTTTAAATGAAAGTTTCGAATGGGAAAACAATCTTATGTTTTCTGTGTGATCAATCCTAAACCAACTATAATTAGGAAATCCTAAATCAACTATAATTAGGAAACTAATAAACTAAATAAACCAACTATAATTAGGAATTCCTAAATCAACTATAATTAGGAAACTAATAAACTAAATATAAATGGATTAGGAGATATAAATCCTAACAATAACAATAATCTTAATCATAGTAATATGATCGATGAAGATAAATGTTAAAGTAAGAATATAATTACATAAAATCTAAATCTAAGGAAATAAATTTATATAATATTTTTTATTTTATTTGGAATGTACACAAGATTGTTAAACTAATAAGAGTGTTTTTCAAATATTTAGTTTGATAAAATGACACTAGGTAAGGAATATATGTTTATATCGATTTGGCTAAAATGACTACCATGCATTTATCTAAACTAGAATTTAATATTACTATTTTAAAAACTACACATAAAACTATTATCTTTAATTCATAAATATTCTTTTAGTAGATAAATCTAACTCGGAAATATATATAGCGCGACATAAATCAAAATAATTCATTTTTAATTAGAAACTTTCTCTTTCTTCAGCAAATCCTCTCACTTCTCTCTAAAATTTCAAATTTCAACTTCATATTTAGGGAGATCCTACCGTTGTAACTCGAAAAAAAAGTTAGTACTTCGATCTATACTCATTTATTTACATTTTTATCGTTTCAAAATTTGAAAATAACCGTTGGATTGAAAAAAAAATTACATTTTTTGAACACTGAAATTTTGGCTTCAGTCGCCGGATCGCGGGTAACGGCGACGGAAACACGCCGGATCGCCTGGACCGGCGATCGGAACAGTGCCTGGTCGCCCAGTTCAGCGACCGCGGCTGACTGTGACCTCTGAACCGGGCAATCGCTGTGCAGTACCGGTCATCCAGTCCAGCGATCCCGTTCAACTAGCTGCCCGGTTTTTTATTTTTTTAATTTTTTATTTTTTTAAATTTTTTAATTTTTTTAATTTTTTAAAATTTTTTTATTTTTTAATTTTTTTAAATTTTAAATTCTTTTATTAATGTTTTATTTTTTAAATTTTTTACTTTTAAATTTTTTATTACTTTATTATTTTTTATTTTTTAATTATTTTATTATTTTTTAATTTTTTATGTTTTATTATTTTTATTATTTTTTATTTTTTTATGTTTTATTATTTTTTAAGCTTTTGTACTTTTTATTTTGTTTTTTATTTTTGTATTATTTTTTTTAGTTTTTATATATTCACTTTTTTTAATTTTTTTTATTTTCATTTGTCTATGCTTATGTTATTTTTTTAAAGTTATGATTTCGTTTGTCTATTTGTTTAATTTAGAGTTTATATTATGTTATTTAATTTGTTAATTTTGTAATTTTTTTATTACATTTGTTTATGCTTACGTTGTTATAATTAATGATGATATTATTTTTTTAAAAAAATATGATTACATTTATGTTTATTTGTTCAATTTGTAGTTTATAATATGTTATTTAATTTATTTTTAGGATTTGTTTATGATTATGTTAAATTAATGATTATGTGATTTTTTAAAAATAATTATTACGTTTATGTTTATTTGTTTAATTTATAGGTTATATTATGTTCAGCATAATTTATTTATGTTTATTAGGGTGCTTGTGGACTTGACTGATTGTATAATTTTGTTTATTTAGAATTTATGGTGTAGGGTTTATACGAATAATATGGCTTTATAAACAAATGTCCTAAACAAATTGCATAAATAAGCGTTTATAAAAATTTGGATTTAGGTTTGTTATATTGAAAGATTTTGTGTTTAGGGTTAAGACAATGTAATTAAAAAGTGTGAAGTGTTGAAATGGGGTAATAAATATAACTATAATTAATTTAGCTTAATGTACGATTTTAACTTAATCATATAAAGATGAAGAAAAATGCATTACTTGTATTGTATAAAAATATGATGAATTAGACAGATATTATGTAATGTCATTGAGGAAAATGTTTGCTAATTTGTTTAGATAGTTCGACCCGGAGTATGTAGGAGTGATGATGATTTAGGTGCTGGGACAGACAGGACCGGTCGGGTTGAAGGTCGTGCAGTAACTGCGTCATCCCGTGGTGTAGGGGACACCACAGTACATCAGACATACCGTCCACTTCTGCACCTATTGCACCGGGTATGTATTATGACCCTGGTGCACTGGGGTCTTCCACCCTGCCCCCTATACCGTTTACGACCCATCCTCCTACCACATCATACCATCCATACACCCCCGTACCCGATGACCCTTACAGATATTCTCAGCCACCACAAACATCATATGATCCATATGCACATTCTCCTTCTCTACCTATTCGTATGCCTGGCTTGGATCCGACACATCATTTCTCTAGAACTCAGATTCCATTAAATGATGTTAGTGGTCTAGGGTTGCAGTTAGGTGCACAGTTCTTCGAGCAGCTTGCTGGGTCCGTCCCAGTGGACTCATCTTACAGCGGTGCTGAGTATGGAGCCACTGCTTGTGGCAATTCCTCATCTGATGTTGGGTTGGGTAGGGGTTCTGGTACATCCCGATCTGAGGAGGCTGTCAAAGTTGGTTCCCTCCACATTCATAGCAGTGAGGGCAATGAGGATGAGCGTGAGGATGATGGTGGACATGATGATGATGATAATGATAGTGACGATGACGGTGATGATCACAAACCTATTCCTGTGGTTGAGGCCTCATCTTCTGGCCATAGACCTGCTCCAGGTAAGGGGAAAGGATTGATTAGCAGTTTCATGTCAGTGATGAGTAAGATTACTGGTCGCGACAAAAAAGACCCGAGAAGTCGCGTCCTCCTACCAACCCTACGCAAAGGAAGAAATCAAAGAATGACAGTTGGGAGCGGACAAGTCCAGCTGATGGCGATCCACAGGATCTAGTTATTGTCCCTTCGTATAACAGTCATGTCGCTGGTTGTATATGGCATGGTCAGGTAATTTGAATATTTTGTATATTGTTTATTTATGATTATAGATTTTAATATTTTGTTTATTTTTTATTATGGTGTTTACATTATTTTTGCAGGATAGAGGCAGTCTGAAGTCGAGGTCCCGCTACGTGTCCTTGACCGGTTGGACCCCTAGTGATCCTGCAGTGGTACAGTTGGCAAAGGAGACAAGACTTTTGCGGAGAGGTGGCAGCCACACACCAATAGTTTTCACATGCCTTGAGGAGAGATGACTGTTACATTGCATGATGTTGAGTTGATTCCAGGCGTACCTTCTTACGGTAACGTAGTCGACCATTATTATTCACGGGAGCAGATAATTGCAGTCATCCAGAGCGATCTTGATATCTCCGACTCCAGCATAGGCATAAATACTCAAGACTTGGAGGGAGTTGCTGACTCACCTCGCAGTGGACTGTCTATGGAGCAGAGGGCAGCCTGTTACGTCTTGTATTTACTTGATAGTTCGCACTTCACTGACAAGAGTGGAAATAATGTCCTTGGGAAGCTGTCCTGTTGTCGAGCTGAAGGATGAGGACTGCCAATTTCTAGTGTCTTCCAAAAGGCATTAATATCATGTAACTGTATAGGAAGAACGTGATCGAACCGTGTAATCAGCTCGCAAGCACAAGGGAGGCCGTGTGACGTCCTCAAATAGTGCTCTATTTATTTTTTGGATCATCATATATCCCGGCAGCTCTCGTTATCTCCAACCATATCTTTTTGAATGCCAAGTGACTGATTTTATTACTTACAATATAAAATATGTGATTACTCTTCGCATTATGCTTCTCTTTAGTCTCGGAAAACTCTAATGATGCCTTAATGTCTGCTGTTTGACCTTCAATAAGCGAGTCAATATTAAGGAACACAGTATCCAAATCACCATGGCATGTTGAAAGCCATAGCTTCAGCATTGAGTGTTCACTCTCAGCCCAATTGGTGGTCTCTACCCCAAAATGCACATGACTCTTAGTCCAACATCTCACGAATTTATGAGCAAAGAGATTCAACCAATTGTTGAACAAATAGTGTAAGAAGTCCGGTCTGCTCTTCCACTTTGTCTTCAGAGCATCCAATTTCCTTAAGTATTCCTGCTCATCGATTTCGTCCAACAATTTCTTCCATGACCCATTTACAAACCGTGATGCAACCTCTTCATTTTTTGTCAACTCGGTTAATTTGGCCAACACGTTCTGATTGATGTGCCTTCTACATAGCATAGGTACGATGTACTAAACAATTCGCCGATCACGGGCATTAAATCGCATTCTCTGTCTGTAATAATTACCTTCGGCATAGTCTCACAAACGTCTTCTTGATTCTCTGTTGACATTGTATTTGAAAAGTATAGATGCTTAGTCTGTTGAAGAACCCATCTATAAGTCGTAGCCTCCTCATTTCGCATAAAAGCACTGGCCACAGTGAAATTCTTACCAGTCAGGGTCATCCCTACCACTTCCAACAGTAGCATGTTGTACCTATTTTAAAAAAACACATAAAGCAGATAACCTTGTTTAGAAAATAAACATAAAACCCAATAAACTTAACACAAAACTGATTAAATATGACATATTTCATTCTACTATTCATTCAAGGGTTACTCCTAAACAGTCAATTTGCAAATAATACGTAAATGTACAATTAATATAACAAATTTAATACAACTTACTTGTTTGTTTTATATGTCGTATCCATTATAAATATGTATGGCCGCGTTCTCAACATTTCAATTGATATCGGATGTGCAACGACAATGTTACTGAGCATGTTGCTGTCCTCACGGTTTTTATAGAAGACCGTGTAATCTCGTATAGCACTTAGGCAGATAACTACTTCAACCGTATTTCGCCCCTGCATCCTATTCTTTTTAATCTTCGCAACGACGTTATATATTTTCTGGACACTACAAAAAGTCATGCAAATCATATTATTAGAACCTCAAATTAAACCCTAAACATAAAACTAATATGCATTAGAGTTGATGCAACATACCTGACAACACAACCCATATTTTGTTCCCGGAAAAATCGTAAAATATTACGGGGTGGCACATGACTTTTCCTGAATTGCTCAATTTGTATCAGTTGTTCCTCCGGCAGTTTTGCTGCCTGAGCGTGACCGTGAGTATATACACCTATTGCATGGTTATGCCTCCCATCGTGTATGAATACTTGCCAATTTTCACACATTGCCATTTGTTCGCCTTTTAATTTGAAGGACAACCACACTTTTTAGTCCCATAAGGACCCTGCCTTTTTACTTGAACTTCTTCTTCTTCATCGTCGACTACGGGCTTCTTTTTCGGTTTATTTGCACCTCCATGCTCGCAACTTAGTGTAACATACGGTCGGCGGTCGGATGTTCTAGACCTTAAATACCGAGTGACAATCAAATACGTGTTCACTTTTATAGCTATTTCTTTTGCCCAGTTAACCAACTCGGGTTTCGAATTAAAGATTCGATCAGTTGCAAATAAATGTCCATGATCCACGTATCCTTCCGGTACCAAAAATTCTTCAAATGTACTTGGATCCACTCCGTTCTTTTACGATATAGTACGAAAAAATTAAAATATGAACATATTATATATTAAAAATAAAATTATAAAAACATTCTAATGAACAAAAATTTCATACAATAACATTTACAAAAAAACAAAAAAAAAATTTTATTTCATATATTAACATTTAAGGAAAAAAACACAAAGTTCATATAGTAACATTCCCAAAAAAAAAAAAAAAAATTCTAAAGAAAACAAAAAATTAACATTCTAAAAAAAACACTAAAAAAATTGGTAACATTCTACAAAAAAATAGTAAATTCTAAAATTAAAAAAAAAAGTAACATATAAAATAAAAAAACAAAATAAAAAAAATAAAAACATTCTAAAAAAATTTAGTAACATTCTAAAATTACAAAAAATAGTAACATTCTTAAATTTAAAAAAAAAATTAATAACATTCTATAAAAAAATTTTAGTAACATTCTAAAATTTAAAAAAAAATAGTAACATTCTTAAATTTAAAAAAAAAAAAACAAAAGTAACATTCTAACAAAATAAAAAAACAAAAAAAATTAATAACATTCTAAAAAAAAAAAATTAGTAACATTCTAAAAGTTAAAAAAAAATAGTAACATTCTTAAATTTAAAAAAAAAAAAATTCTAACAAAAATAAAAAAATAAAAAAAAATTAATAACATTCTAAAAAAAATTTAATAACATTCTAAAATTAAAAAGTGACATTCTTAAATTTAAAAAAAAATAACAAAAGTAACATTCTAACAAAAATAAAAAAACAAAAAAAGTTAATAACATTCTAAAAAAAAATTTAGTAACATTCTAAAATTTAAAAAAAAATAGTAACATTCTTCAATTTTTTTTTTTAAAAAAAGTAACATTATAACAAAAATAAAAGAACAAAAAAATTAATAACATTCTAAAAAAAAATTTAGTAACATTCTAAAATTAAAAAAGTAACATTCTTAAATTTAAAAAAAACAAAAGTAACATTCTAACAAAAAAAAAAATTAGTAACATTCTAAAATTTTTTAAAAAAAACATAACATCTAAAATTAAAAAAATAATAAATTTTAAATAAAAAACGAATATCCTAAAAAAAATAGTAATATTAAAAAAATGAACATTCTAAAAACAACAATAGTAATATTATAAAAAAAAATTCTAAAAAAAAAAAGAATAGTAATATTCTAAAACAAAAGAAAAAAAGAACATTCTAAAAAAATACTCTAAAAAAAACCAGTAGTAATATTTAAAAAATTAAAAAAAATTAATATTGAAAAAAATAAAAAAAAAAAAAAAACAAAACCCTACTTGGGTCGCCCAGGCCGGCAGTTTGGACGTGTCTGGGTCGCGCCGCTGGGCGATCCCCTTCACATTGGGTCGCTCAATTGGGCGATCAGATCGCATCCGGGTAGCCACTCCCGGCGATCCGACCCCAAATTGCGAAAAAAAAAAATTTTAATTTTCTTACCTCTAAACCGATATTTTCTTCTGCAAATTCTTCATAATGATCCATATCTACCTTCAATACAAGTTCAATGTTAAAGTTTATAGTTTTAGAGTAAAGAGAGAGTAAATAAAAGTAATAGAGAAATTTTTTACAGAGAGAAAAAGTAGGGAAGAGGAGGGGAAATAAGATTTATTTCGCGCTATACATTTATATTCCCGAGTTAGATTTATCGGCCCCCATATTCTTTAATATACAATTATTCGTTTCATGGGTTATATAATTTAAACGTATTATTTTTCAAGAAAAATTAAGATAAAACTATCAATTTCATAATTAAAACGCTTTAATTCATAATGAAAAAACTTGAATTTCATTTTTAGACATTTTTTTAGGACAATTCCATACATTATTCATATGAAATACCTTACAAAAATTTATGTATGTGATTTGTGGAGAGAGAGAGAGAGAGAGAGAGAGAGAGAGAGAGAGAGAGAATCCCCTATGTAAATTAATTTTGAGAAGATTTAATATTTTATGTAATAGTATAATAGCATAAAGTTGAGAAAATCTTCTTGAATATTATACGATAAGATAGAAGTGAGTAATAGAATGAAGAAAATGATAGATAAATTATGTAAAAAAAAAGAAAAAAAAAAGTCTTGCATATCTTTATTATTCATTTTATGACTTTTTTTTTTTATTTATTAGAATCCTTTAGAAAAGAATCACAATACCACGTTTATGTAAGGATTATTTTCATAAGATTCTCCAATTATTTTTCCATTTCTTAGGAATATGATTTCTTTTCTAAAATGTAAATAATAAACCAAACATTAAGATTTAAAATTTGGTAAGTTTGGCCTCGTATGATAAAATTGAAGTCTGAGGTTTGAATTGCTTAATTTCTAAATTCTCAATCTTAACTCTGAATACTAAATCTGAAAATTGAAGTTTAAATTCGAATGCTGAATTGATTAATAAGTGATAATTATTAGGTATGTAAAAGAGTATTATAATTTTGCAAACATTATATATTTTCAAATTTCAAAGTTCAGAGTTAAACAGAAAAAGTTCACTTAAATTTATAACTATAATTAAACACATCTTAAACAATTAAGTGACTCGCAAAAATTATTATCAAACACACTAAAGATATTAAGCTCTTAAAAATTATTTGTTATCAAACACACTAAATGTAATAAGTTCTTAACTAATTCATTTTAAGAGGTAAATTAATTTATTAAACAAGGCCTTAGTCAATCAAATAGGGCCTAATTTATTTTACATTTCAACTTTTTGATCTTTCCTCATTATACTCCTTCCATTTTTTACTTGTCACATTGTGAGAATTTTCGTATTTTTTTAATTATAATATTGTAGTTCCAATGCAATATTTAACAATTTTTTTCCTATCATACCCTCTAATTAATAACAAATTCCAACATAGAAACTAGGAGAAAAGATAATTAGTATGGAGAAAGGTTTGAAGGGCGTTCTAGTCTACACAAGAAAAAAACAGCTTACATCTTATATTCTTTTACATGGTGTGATATCCAAAATATGATAATTAAAAAAAAAATGAGGAGGGAGTATTTCGCACCAATCAACCTATATATTTTTATATCATTTTATTTCTATGGTACACTATTTAATGTTTTTGCTCAACAAGCACTCTTTAATTCTTTATTTATTTTTTATTTAAAAAAACTCTTTACTTTTTTTACATTTATTTTTATTTTTTTTGTTGTCACTACCTATTAATCATTTTGGTTTTTAGTATATGAAACCCATTTTTACACATGTAATCCCAAAATAATCTATTTTCCCTACCCACTTTCTCTCTGTATAATTTTTTTTTCTAAAAATTTTCTCTCTAAAATCTTAAATTTCAAACTAAATATTTGAAAATAGTTTGATCAAATATGGATGAAAAAGATGGATGTAACATATGAGTAATGCTTGGAAAACAACAATTTTGATGTAAATTTAATATAAAAATAAAGTTATTTTTTAAAAAAATCATCGTGGCCTGGGATGGTTACCCAATCCAATTAAAGAATGGCCCGGACAATTTGTCTGAGAAGATAGACAAATGCCCCAGATTAGTTACCTGGGCACATGAAGAACCCGAATTCCAAAGCTTTTTACAAAGAGCTGAAAAAGAATTTGGGTTTGATCATGATATGGGCTTAAACATTCCTTGTGAAGAAGTTGCCGTCCAATCTTTAACATCAACTCTTCATAATAAAGATCAACCAAATTCACTTAGGGAAGATCAAGGCCGTATTTTATTTTATTTTTTTTATACCTCATGAGTATCGGTTTGGCTCGGGTAGAGAACGCTATCGACTCAGGTAACCAATCAAGGCCGTTTCAAAGACGGCCCTAGTTGGTTACTCAGGTCGATGGGTTTTCTCCTGGGTAAATTGCCCGGCCGAATTCAAGGAATAGCAGTTTTTTTGGGGATGATTTTAGCTCTTTTTTGATGATTTAAATCGATAAATTGACGAATACACTTATAGATTGATATATTAACCTTTTTTCATGAAGATGTTGTTCATTTTGAATTTGAAGACTAGAAGGAGGTTTTTTTTAGAGATAAAATTTTAGAAGAAAATTGTAAAGAGAGAAAGAGAGTAGGGAAATTGGATTATTTGGGGGTTACGCCTTATAAAATGGATTTAAAATAACATAACTAATTCTTGAATTTACCACTATTTCTTCTCTCTCCTTTCACACTCCAGTTTTCTTTTTACTCAAATTGAAATGACAAGAAGAGAGGACGTATTATGGAAGGGAGAGAGAATATCAAGATTTGAGAAAATAGTAAAGAGACAACAAAAAGGAGAGGAGGCAACCGCGATGAACAATGATGGAGATGAGACAATTTGATCATAATTTTTTTCACAAGTTTAATATATCACAGAAATATAAAGATATAAAAGTATGTGGGTTGAGTTGGTGTGAAATATAATGAAGAAAGATGAAAAAGTTCAAGGGTGAAATAGATTAGGAAATATAAAAAGATTTAGAAAAATTCAAGGTAAACTTGATATGAAATTAAATCATGAGTTTTAAAAAGTATACATTTATCCCAAAATTGACACTCAATTGAAAAGTAGAAAAAATCTATCCCTTAATTGACAATTTCTCAAACTTAAGGTTACTTATTTAGTATTAACCCTTATTTTGTACCTAACCCAACTCCACCCAATTAGTTTTTTTATTCTTTTTTAAGAACAAATCACTATAAATACCCACTAATAATTTAGTAGTTGTTATAAATTTAGGGCAAAGCTTGGGCACAATATAGTAAGAATAAGAAGAAATATAAAAAATAATAATAGAGAGGAAAGAAGAGACAGAGAGGAGACTCGGAAATTTAGAAAATATTGTATTATTAATTTCTTTCATAAAGTCCTATTTATAGGCACCAAGTACAAGGGTTAAGAGAAACCCTAGAATAAATGGACTTGCCATTAGGAAGTTAGAGTCCATTAAGGATTTGGCCTTGGGAGTTCTAGTTCTCTTCAGGAATGTATTTGGACATCCACTACGTACACATTAATTTTATAACAATACCCCTTGGATGTCCATAACATAAAGTATGTCTCTTTAAAACCTTACTAGAGAAAAAAAAAAATCCAGTGGAAAAAACGACTAGTGAAGGAAAAAGAGTGCACTATTCTTTTATGTATAAAATCTACTTCCCCTGTTAAGAAGACATCTTTAGATCTTTTAGTCGACGCATGCCAATTTTATAGATTAATTCCTTAAATGTTGCAGTCGACAATGCGTTAGTGAATAAATTAGCTAAATTGTCACATGACCAAATTTGTCGCATATCAAATTTCACCATTCTTTTAAAGTTCATGAATAAATAAAAATTTTAGTGAAATATATTTTTTCCTATCTTCTTTAATATGTCCCCCTTTAATTGTGCTATGCAAGCGGCATTATCCTTATATAGGATTGTCAGAATTTTTTTCTTAAAGGATAAATTACAATTAACTTAGGTATAATGGACCAATAATCTTAACCACACACATCCTTATGCTTGTCTCATGGATAGCTATTACCTCAGCATGATTAGAAGATGTAGAAGCAAGAGATTATTTTATGAAATGCCAAGATATGGCAGTATCACCATATGTAAACAAATATCCAGTTTGAGAATGAGGTTTGTATGGATCAAATAGATAGCCAGTATCTGCATATGCAACTAATTTTGGACTGTATTTATTTGAATAAAAAAATCTAAGATTAATCGTCCTTCAAAGATATCGTTGAACATGTTTTATTCCATTCCAATGTCATTGAGTTGGAGAAGAACTATATCTTGCTAACAGATTTACAGAAAATGTAATATCCGGTCGTGTATTATTTGCAAGATACATTAGTGCTCCTATTGCATGAAGATATGATACTTCATGATCAAGAAGTTCTTCATTCTTCTCTTGTGGTCTAAAAAGATCTTTCTTAGTATCTAAAAATCGAACGACCATTGGATTAGTCAAAGGATGTGCTTTGTCCATGTAAAATCTCTTTTTAAGATTTTCTCAATATATGTAGATTGATGAAGAATCATTCCATCTTCTAGATGTTGAATTTATAAACAAAGGCAAAACCTGGTTTTTTTCAAAATCCTTAATTTCAAACTCTTACTTTAAGCAATCTCTTGCGTCTAGAAGCTCTTCAGGAGTTCCAATAAGGTTAATATCATATGCATATATAGGAATGATAATAAAGCCTTTTTCAGTTTTCTTAATGAAAATACATGGAAAAATGGAATCATTTTTATATCTCTTTTTCAATAAATACTCACTAAGGCGATTGTACCACATATGACCAGATTGTTTCAATCCATACAAAGACTTGTGCAATTTGATGGAATAATTTTCTTGAGTACTTGACTTATATGCTTCATGCATGTTGAATCCTTCAGAGACTTTCATATAAATTTTATTGTCAAATTCTCCATAAAAATAAGCATTTACTACGTCGAGTAGACATATATCTACTTTCTCATGAACTAAACCTACAAGATAACAAAATATAATTGCAGCGATCATAGGAGAATATGTTTCTTCATAATCGATTCCTAGTCTCTGCGAAAACTCTTGTGCTATAAGTCGTGTTTTATATCTAATTATCTTATTATTTTCATTGCGCTTTCGCACATATACCCATTTAAAACCAATGGGTTTCACTCCTAGAGTCTATACTACATGTCAAAAAACTTCACGACTTTTAAGGAAGTTCAATACCAATTGAATTGCATCTTTTTATTTTTGCCAATCCTTTTGATTCCGACATTCTTCAACTGATTTTAATTCAAGATCCTCATTATTATTTAGAACATCAATTGCTACACTATATGCAAAAGCATTGTCAAGATTTGTTTCTTTACGATTCCAATATATTCCGGTAGCAATAAAGTTGATTGAGTTCTCTAAGTTTTCACTATTTTCAATGGTATGATCTTCTTTCTTAGTTCTCTTGGTCCATTTTATCCAATCCTTCAAGATGATCACTTTGATTATTTAATCCTCTTTTCTTGCAAGGACTTTTATCTTTAGATCCAAGAGGTTGGCCATGCTTCTGGCGTGCATTGGGCTCACTTGCTATAGGATTTTCATTTTGCCCTACAAGAACTTCAACTCAAATAGGAGCATCTTTAGCAGGAATATATGATTTTGTTACTCTTGTAGAGTCAGCAAAAACACTGGGCAATTGATTCGCAATTTTATGCAAATGAATAATTTTGAACTTCAAGTTCACTTGCGCTTGTGCATGGATCAAAATGATTTAGTGAATATGTTGCCCATGTAATTTCTTGCCTTTCCTGTTTATTTTCTCTCCCTAATTTGGGGAAATTTGTCTCATCAAATTGACAATCTGAAAATCTTGCAGTAAATAAATATCCCATTAAAGGTTCAAAGTACCTTATAATTGAGGGAGACTCATAACCAACATAAATCCCTAATCTTATTTGAGGACCCATTCTAGTGCGTTGATTTGGCACTATTGGAACATAAACAATACATCCAAAAATTCTCAAATGGGAGATGTTGGGTTTAGACCCAAACACTAATTGCAATGCAGAGTACTTATGATAGTGAGTTGGTCTAATTCGTACGAGTGTCGCAGCATGCAAAATTGCATGTCCCCAAACAGATGTATGGAGTGTAGTTCTTATCAATAAAGGTCTAGCAATTAATTAGAGTCTTTCAATGAATGACTTAACTAGTCCATTTTGTGTATGAACATGAGTTACAAGATGTTCAATAGTAATGCCTATAGACATACAATAGGCATCAAAATCATGCGAAAAGTATTCTTCAGTAATATTAAGACGAATTTTTTTAATTGGATAATCAGGAAATTGCCCCTGCAAGCGAATTATTTGGGTAAGTAATTTTGCAACTACCAGATTGCGAGATGATAATAAACATACATGCGACCATCTAGTCGATACATCGATCAATACATAAAGTATTTAAATTGTCCACTTTGTAGATGAATAGATCCACATATATCACTATGAATTCTTTCTAAAAATATTGGAGATTCAACTCCTACTTTTGTTGATGAGGGTCTAATAATTAATTTTCCTTGAGAACATGCAACACATGAGAATTCATTTAAATTCAAAACCTTCTCATTTTCAGTGAATGCCCATACATATTTTTATAATTTTTTGCATTATTATAGACCCAGGATGGCTTGATCGATCATGCCAAATAATAAAGTTATTTGGGTTAGTAAACTTTTGGTTTACTAAATGATGCAGTTCTGTTGCATTAGTTTTGGCATAATATAAGCCTGAAGAAAGTGATGAAAAATTTTCTAATATTTGTTTATTTCCGAAAACATTTGTAGTGATACTTAGGTATTCACTATCACTTTCTTCCATAGTCTCGATATAATGTCCATTTAAACGAATATCTTTAAAACTTAATAAACTCCTTTGAGACTTTGATGAAAATAATGCATTTTTTATGGTTAATATTGTACCTCTAGATAAAAGGAGATTAACTCTTTCGGAGCCTTCAATTAACTTTGCACTATCACTTATGGTATGTACATTTGTTTCTTCTAAATTTAATTGAGAAAAATATTTCTCATGTTTTAATATTGTGTGTGTAGTTCCACTATCAATACTACATATATCCTCAAAGTTTTTCCATTTAGAAAATGGGATAGTAGCCATATCTAAACAAAAATAAAAATATTAATAGAAGAACTTTTACGTCAGAAATAAACTTAAATAAAAATTACATCTCCAAAAAACTTAATAAAATTACAATCCCAAAAACAAATAAATAAATAACATAATTAAAATTAAATAAATAAATTACTCTTTCCTAACATGTCCATCACCAATCAGGTAATCAATCATCCCTTCAGGATGTTCAAGAAGATCTCTAACATCCAAGTGCGTCACATCCACTTGAACATCATCAAGATAATCACCACCATTTTCATCAGGACGAGAAGAGAAATTGGCCCTAACATTTTTTCTTTATTTTTAATTGATGCTTTTAGAGCTCAACATTTGGACGTGTGATAAGTATGTGACCAATGTCCTTCCATACCCCATCTATAGCATATTTCTTCATGCTTTGCTGAAGTCATATCTTTACCCTTTTAATTATTTTTCTTATTTTTTTTGTGGTTTCCATAAGGAGTAATACCTACCATGACCATGTCCATGACCACGACAACATCCGTGGCCTCTTCCATGGTTATTATTATTAATTCTAGTCGCATTCGCTTCAGGGATCAGAACAGAACCAGTTGGTCGGTCTCATGATTTTTCATGAGCACTTCATTATTCTGCTCAGCAACCAAAAGGCATGAAATTAACTCTGAATATCTTTTAAAATCTTTCCCTCGATATTGATACTGCAGAAGCATATTCGAGGCATGGAAGGTAGTGAACGGTATCTCTAACATATCTTCCTCAGTTATTTTTCTTCACATAATTTCATTTGTGAAGAAATTATGAACATAGCAGAGTTGTACTCGTTTATTATTTTATAGTCTTGCAACCTCATTTGCAACCACTCATAACGAGCTTTAGGTAGATCAACCATCTTAGGTGATCGAAGCTTTCTTTTAAACTATTTCATAAAATTAGTAGATCTTTTACAATAAGGTATTTAGCCTTCAAGGCTTCATGAAGATGATGACGAAGGAAAATCATTGCTTTGACACAATTTTGATTCGATTCTTTATTATTATTCTTAATGGTGTCTTCCAAACCCATTGATTCAAGATGGATTTCAGCATCAAGAATCCATGACATATAATTTTTTCCGTGATATCCAAAGTCAAAAACTAAAGCTTAGTAAGATTTGACATAATTAAAATAAAAATCAAAACCATTACCTTAAACCCTTCAAAGAATTTTTCTTTAGAAATTTCTTCAAAAATTACGCCTCAGATGAATTTTGGTTAGTACTGATCTAAGCTATCTTGCTGATAACATGTTATAAATTTAAGTAAAGCTTGGTCACAATATAGTAAGAATAAGAACCTCACAATATAGTAAGAATAAGAAGAAATATAAAGAACAACAATAGAGAGGAGAGAAGAGACAAAGAGGAGACTCTGATTGTATTATTAATATCTTCCATAAAGTCCTATTTATAGGTACGAAGGACAAGAGTTAAGAGAAATCCTAGAATGAATTGGCTTTCCATTAGGGAGTTAGAGTCCATTAAGGATTGAGTCTTGGGAGTTCTAGTTCTCTTCAGTAACGTACTTGGACATCCACTACGTACACATTAAATTAAGAGTTTTAAAAATTATACATTTACCCCAAATTTGACATTCAATTGACAATTAGAAAAAAAAAATCCCTTAATTGACAATTATTCAAATTTAAGGTAATTATTTGGTATTAACCCTTATTTTGTACCTCACCAGACTCGTCCCAATTAGTTTTCGATTTATTTTAAGAACAAATCACTATAAATACCCACTAATAATTTGTAGTATATATATATTTTTTGTTAATTTCTACCCATGAATAATTCTTGACCTAATAATTTTAACAAATTATATCAATTGTGACAGAATGTGACAGAAAATTCCACACCCAAACCCACATGATTACGAGCACAAAGGTAGTTTTTATCTTTTAATTTTATAGCGCAAAATTTAAACGAAATATGACCTTCAGAAATGCCGCATATACCGTAGATTTTCTGTAACCTTCTCTTTATTGCGAAATAACATCTTTAAAAAATATTATTCTTGTGCCAATAATTACGTGAGCAGGACGTGGCACTTTTTTGTCAAATCCCAGCACTATTGACATAATTCGTGGTAAGTCGAAAATTATTTATGAGTAGAAGGAAATAAATGTTTATTATTATTTTGAAAAAAGTATAAATTATTGGTGAGTCTTTTTGGTGATTTGCTTCATTCTTTTAATAGAAAACCATGTTACATTTTATAGAGATTACACTATCACCCCTAACTTGTTAGTTGGTGGCTCAATTCTTGTCAATTCATACAAAACCTCATTAGCAGCTTTGGATTGGATTATAACAAGCTCATCTTTATTAATATTTCTCTTGTTAAGGTCCAAACTAAGACTATGATGATAGATAAAAATAATTCAAAAAACAAGCGATCGATAAGCATATATTATTTTTTTATTATTAAATCTAACACTATAAATTATTAACCTTATATTACACAGTTTGACAAAAAAAAACATTATATCATATATCTTTATTTCAACTCTTGTCCATTTTCTAGATATCTTTTTTAGACTATTCGATATTCTCACCAATTAATAGTATTGAACTGGAGCTCGAGTTGTACTCACAATTTCAAATTTTGAGTGATGAAAAGCTTATTTCAAAACTTTTTTAACGTAAGTAGCATATGCAAAATAAGATTCCCTGGCCTTGTATTAGCATTGATTGTCTGCATATTTCCTAGTCCAGGTCCTATGGGCAATATTTCTCTTTAGGAGATTCTGCAAAGACCGAATTGGTAAGTCACTTTCCTATGTTCCGTAGAGTATCTTAATTGCATAGAGCTATCTTATGTAAAGGGTGCAATAGAGATTTGGTAATGACTGATTTATTAAATTCTTGAGGAGATAACGATTGCAAAGACCTTAACCTTTTTAGTTGTTTATGTCACCCAACCTTTTTGTTTTTGATAGAATCCGTACTGTGTCAAAACTAATTAATTTTTTCAAAGGATGCTGGAAAGAGGACCTCATCATACAATTTTTTAATCCTTATGAAAGTGAGGAAATTCTCAAAGTTCCACTATGCGATAAATGACCAAAAGATGAGATTGTCTAGAATTAGGAATGCATCTTCACTATTCGATTCTCGTATAATTTGGTGATGTAATCAAAAGAACAAGTTCATGATGAGAATCCTAGCTCTTCCTCAAAAGCTACAACTAGTAAATTCTAGGAAGGTGATTGAAGCCTTAAAACTCCTCAAAAGATTTAGCTTTCTATATATAGAGAGCCTACAATGCCCGGTTCCTACAAATAAAAATTTAAATAGTCATACATCTTCTATTTCAAAAGTCTATCTATTTTGCAGCGACGATACTTAGAATGCACAACATGATTTATTTGGTAGCTCTTTTGCATCGGCAATTTAACAGTTCTCTTCTTGCTCTCACTTACCATGATTTCTTCAACCCTAGCATGCTTATATCCTAGAGCAACAGGCCCTTTCAACCTACCTCTTTGGCGTATAGATGGTTATGATTTCTGATATAATTTCAACTATCGTTCAGACAATATAAAAATGCAATATACAGGAAGTCCATGGTGTTTCAAAGTGAAAAACACTTATTTTCGAGTTGAAAAGTGAGTGATCTATCCAAAATTGAAGCCATCAGATGCAAAATATTGCAAACCTCAACAGAATTATAAATATTGTCTCAATCATTAAATAAGTACCACAATATCTCATATTGTAGTAACAAAGAGGTAGCACAGTTAATTAATAGCATTCTTTATCAGACATTAGGTTCTGGATTTGATTCACATTTTCGCACCCATATATTAAAAGAAAAATCAGATTACCTCCTCAGAAAAACTGGAAAAGGATTTATACACTAAGAATGTAGGGAAAAAAAAAAGGAAAATCACTTATAACTTGATAATTAAATCAACTTCTACTTGCTAATTTTCGAGTAATAGACTTTGTTTCTCTACTAGTCGAAAAATTGAAGTATTATAACATCAATTAATGTTACTTGTTCTATAAATATGATAAAAAAAATATTTTATTCATGATTTATCATTTATAATGTACGTATTTTTAGAAAATACATTAATATACAATAACACTTATACTATTTTTTTTTTGGCTGAATAACACTTATACTATATTATTAGAAAAGCAAGTCAACTCGACCCTCCCCCTCCAAAAAAAAAAAAAAAAAAGAAAGTCAGTAATTGTTGAACTGAAGTGATAGAGGAAGGAAGAATGGTTTCTAAAGTACAAACAATCCTCCTCATTTAATCAATCAATTGCACAACTACTTTAAAACTATTTTTTTCTAAAGGTTTGAAACTTTAAAAACAAATTTCCCTAGAGAATCCCTATGACTCTTAAAATTGTAGAGAAAAATCACTATAATTGGCATGAATTTCTCAATTTGGTCAAATTTTAACGAGCCAACCTATTTAAAAGACTTATTACCCTATTAAAAGACTCACTTATATGTTAAATTGGAAAATTAATCTGATTAACATAGGCCTTAGGGACATATGTTAGGTAAGCCTTACTTTATATTATAATCTTTCCAATACAACTTTAATGTCTCAAGAAATTCTCACAACTTTATATTAAAGACTTTATTAAAAAAAAAAGAAATATCCTCTACAAATTTTTCCAAAAGACTCATGTTTTCATTTACAAAGTAGAAGTACATAATATTATAACTTAGAATATATATTATTTTCAATATACATAATTATTTTTTAAATAAATATATATTTTTATTATTACAAAATATTTTGCAATCTTATGAGTTATGAGAAGTCCGTGTAATATTGTTTTTTTAAAAAAAAAAAAGAAGTCAAGCAGAATGGAATATTTATAAATTCAACTTCTTGTTTTACACATTGAATTATGTATTAAAAAAGAGAATATTTATCTTATTAAAATTTATTTTAGTTGCTAAATATGCGAATCTTGAAATTTAATAGTCATAACAGTTCTGTACTAAAGCATAGGGTCCAACACTGTCAGAGAGTTTTCAAAAATGAGTTTCAGGCGGTTACTTGGCGCCATTTTACGTTCATATACCATCTTCATCATCATCCGATCTTCAGAAACTTGCCCAGAAAATCCCTAATTCATCAAAACCTGCTGGAAAAAAATCCACTAGAAAATCACAGAAAAGTCGAGAACCTGTTACAGACTCGGATATTGTGAAATGCAACATTTCCATCAACAATTACATGCCAACGGCCAATGCGAATCCGTATTGAGTTTGTTTAATTCGATGCGTCGCAAGACCTCTGTTTTCTGGAACAGTATGATATCTGGGTTCTTATCTAATGGCCGTTTTGAACTTGCCCATAAGATGTTTGATCAGATGCCTTGGGATCTTGTCACTTGGAATATTATGTGTAACACAGAATAAAAATCTTGGGGCTGCAAAGATTTTATTTGATCAAATGCCTGAAAGAGATGTTGTCTCATAGAATGCATTGTTATAGAGGTATGCTTAATGGTTATGTAGATGAGGCAAAGAGGACTTTTGATGAGATACCAGTAAAGAATGAGATCTCGTGGAATAGGATTTTAGCTGCTTACGTTCAGAATGGGAGGATTGAAGAGGCAAGAAGACTGTTCAATTCGAAAGAGAGCTGGGCTGTGGTTTCTTGGAACTGTTTGATGGGTGGGTATTTGAAAAAGAGGATGTTGTTGGAGGCAAGACAGATTTGTGATAGAATGCCAATGATGGATGAAGTATTATTGAATACCATGATTTCTTGAATGCCCAGGACGGGCAATGGTGGAGGCAAAGAAACTGTTTGATGAGTCCCTAGTTTGTGATGTGTTTACATGGACAACAATTGTTTCAGGATATGTGCAAAATGAAATTTTAGATGAAGCTAGGTGCGTGTTTGATGAGATGCCAGAGAAGAATGTTGTTTCGTGGAAAGTAATGGCCGCAGGATATGTCTAATGTAAGAAGTTGGACTTGGCAAGAGACTTATTTTAGCAACGCTTTTGCCCAAACATTAGTTCATGGAATACTATGATACAAGTTATGCTCAAAATGGGGACATTGTAGAAGCTAGGAGTTTGTTTGGCAGGATGTCTTGCCGAGATTGCATCTCCTGGGCGGCAATTATTTCAGGTTATGCTTAGTGTGGCCACGGTGAGGAAGCATTACATATGTTTGTGGAAATGAAAAGAGATGGGAAGATGTTGAATAGGTCTGCATTCACTTGTGTCTTAAGCATATGCGCTGAAATTGCTTCTCTAGAGTTTGGATACATGGTCGCCTTGTCAAGGCCGGACTTGAGATGGGATGCTATGTAGAAAATGCACTTCTTGCCATGTATTGTAAGTGTGGATGTATTGAAGAGGCGTATGATGTGTTTGGAGGAATCTTAGATAAAGACACAGTCTCATGGAACATGATGATTATTGGTTATGCAAAGCATGGATTTGGAAAGGAAGCTCTTAAACTTTTTAAGAGTGGAGAGAGCTGGTAAGGGATCTGATAAATGTCACCATGGTAAATTTGATTCCTCTTGGTAATATTTTCCAGCTAGTTTCTAAATTCTTAGATGCTAAAGGCAATTGTTTACTTGCTAATGAACTTATTACTGCTCTTCACAACTTAAATTAATTCAAACCTACTATAACTTGGCATTCATTGAATTGCTTTAAAATTAACTCATTGTTCTTATATTTATGTAGGTTGGTGTTTTGTTAGCATATAGTCATACTGGCTTTACTGATATATTGGCTCAAATTATTTCTATTATGTGGATCGAGATTATGGCATAACTGCTTGCATGATTGATCTTCCAGGTTGAGTTGGACCTGTGGATGATGCTCAAAACTTAATGAGGAACATGCCTGTCGAACTAGATGTTGCCACGTGGGTGCTCTCCTCGGGGCAAGTAGAATTCATGAAAATGCTGAATTGGGAGAAAAAGGATGGTAAGATGATTTTTACATTAAAACCTTGGAATCCAGGAATGTATGTTCTACTTTCAAGTTTATATGCATCTTCTCGGAGGTGGCATGAAGTTGGTGAGATGAGATTAAAAATGAGGGGTATTGGTGTAAGGAAAGTTCCAAGGTATAGTTGGGTTGAAGTACAAAACAAAATTCATACATTTTCAGTTGGTGACACCACCCATCCACAGAGTCACCAAATATATGGTTTCTTAGAAGAGTTAAGATTTATGGATGAACCGAGAGGGTTACTTCCCTGCTATAAATTTGTTTTGCATGATGTAGAAGAAGAGGAAAAGGCACACATCATCAAGTATCATAGTGAAAAATCAGCTGCTGCATTTGCAATTTTGAATGTACTAGTTGGGAGGCCAATTCGAGTGATTATAAACCTGCATGTTTGTGAAGATTGCCCCAATACTTTCGAGTATATATCCAAAATTTTCGCGCAGGTTGATAATTTTATAAAATTCTAATCACTTCCATTACTTCTATGGTGGTGTTTGCCATTGTGGTGGAGACTATTGGTAGGGTAGGGACACAGGTTATCATAAAGAAAAAAGTTCCAACTTTTCTTCGGAACAAAGCCATCTTCTTCTCAGATTGGCAGTCAAGATATCCGGTATGATTTCCATTCTCTTGACTTTTTAGGAGAAAGTGAAAAAGGGAACTTTTCATGATATTGTGACACTGAATACATAATAGCAAGCTTGCTTCAATGCAGATTCAGATGAAGATGGAGAATGAGAGTCCTGATTTTTATGCGGATTATTTGATTCAAGATTGAGGAGGAATGGAATCTGTCTAAATATGAGATGATCAGCACACATATCTGATGGTTGGGAAGAAGTCCTCTTAAAATGTCAGTTGATCAAGTTGTATAGTTGTTGATGCTGCTTGGAAGGGATTTACTTGGACCATGCTCAATAGCAATTACAGTCTTAAACCAAACAAGGAATACCATATGAAGGACTTCTGCTAGGATTCCTGGACATTCAGGTACTTTGTCTCATTTTCAGCTATTCAACAAGTAGTAGACTTCATGGGCTGCAATGCAATGGAAGAATATATTAATAATGTTAGAAAGACAAGCATTGGGAACACCATCTCTGGAAACAAGGACCAGGGCCAACTTCAAAGGGAAATTTGTAGAAAAGAAAGAAAAAACATTGTCCAAGTCATTCATATTGAAAATACTTCATTCAGGGAACAAACTGTGGAATTCCATCAATGCTTAGAGAAAAACATGGTGAATATACAAGATAAATGAGATATATAACCAGAAATTTAAGCGCTCATGATCTAGGCCTTTTTAAACTTTTGATTTGTATTAAAGGAAACACTTAAATTTAATTGTAAACAAAGTATAAACTTGAATGTTCATGTATTTTTGTCAACTGAAAGAATTAACATTACATCATCATTAGAATTTTATACACAGATTGAATGGTTTTTAGGTTTCCTTATATTCTTCGCTAGCCTTGTAAAATGGAAGAATCATTCATAATGATTATAATTGATCGCATTAGAGTAAGATCATAATTAATTAATAAGGGAAGATGCATTTTGTTATAAATCATAATCAGATATTTCAGATAATTATTAAGGGGTTCTCTCCATCATCCTACTTCTTTATCCCGAGGTTAAAAAAGGAAGGTGGTCGATCTAGTTGATTTCAATCAATACTGCTGGAGACAAGATATGAGGCAATATCATTCTTCAAATTCCGCTCAACCCATCTGGTCAAAGGATAAGATTATTTGGAATTTTAATTCAAACGGAATATATATGCTTAAATCAGGGTATCACAATGGCATGGATATCATCAAGTTTACCCCTTCCTCAACAAGTCCTTCGAAACCTCATCATGATACTTGGCTTTGGAATTATATATACCAGATCCCAATGCAATCAAAGATTAAAATGTTTCTATTACGGGCTACGCAAAATATTCTGCCTACAGGGAAAAATCTTATGCGACGAGGTTTGTATGACAGTATTGATTGTATACATTGTGGACTTCAGTTTGAGGACAATAGACATGCTTTCTTTGACTATGCCTTTGCGAAAAGCGTTTGGGAACATTTACCACTTGGCTAGAAATGGTCTCCTCACTTTGCTTTAATTTTTAAAGATCTTATGCAATTTTATCGTTTCAATTTGATAAAAAAGAAGTTCCTATTTTTGCTACTTCCCTGGATGATCTAGTTTGCCAAAAACAAACTCCGGCATGAAGGCACAACTATGACTAGTAGTAAGGTTGCACTCCAGGCTTTGCATCTCTCAAAGGAATTCCTACATATTTCTCAAAATTCTGTTTCTTCAAGTATGTTATCTCTCTTTTTTTTGTTCCCCTAGTATTTGGAAGCCCTGATTATCCTTAAGGTAAATACAGACATGGCTTCCTCTGAAGGTAAGATTAGCATCAAAATTTTAATTAGGAACCATTTTGGGGTTCCTCTCATTGCTAAAATGTATCCTCCATACAAACCTCTTTTTAGTAGAGTATAGTGAATTATTGGGTATTATTGAAGGATACGTTGCTGACTCCTTGTTTTTGGGGCGGATTATTTGAGAGTGATTCTCTCTGAGCCATTAAACGTCTCTCCTTGCATGCTGAAGACTTTTCGGAACTCGGTTGTTTAGCATCAAATTTTGTTAGTAGTGTCGATGTATCTTTAATTTCTTTTTTGCATGTGTACAGAACGGGCAACTATCTCACCCATCTCTAAGCTAAAGATGCTCTAGCCTGTGATTCAGAACAAGAATGGTCTAGAAACATTCCTTCACAGGTAGTTCATTCTATCTCTTTGGATTTTAATGCATAATTTCCTTTCATTCAAAAAATAAAAAAGAGTTAGATATTAAAATCTTTCATGATATTGCACCCAAAATGTATAAAAAGGAAAAATTCGAATAAACACCGATACAATGTTGATTTTGTTTGTTTCTTATCAATGCAATATATTAAAGCTTCAAGCAATTGCCTGTTTCCATTCTTATTCTCAACACTTTATTACTTATTATAGAGTTAGGGAATGTTAAGTTTGATTCATTAGGAAGCGTAATTTTGATAATCAAAAAGAAAGAAAAAATAACTACTAAAAAGAGGTCATTAAATGGACAAGCGCCAGGGGAAAAAGTTGTTCTCAGTCTAATTTTTTTCCTTTTGGGTTAATTACATTAAAGTACCCTTATGCTAAATACTTTTTCCTCTTTTAATACCTTAACATTATTTTTGTAACAGTTTAGTACCATTGACTAAAGATCAACTATAATGATGTTAACTTTTTTATGCAAAAAGTCATTTTTTCCTATCAATAATTAAATATTCAAGAACAATTAAAATAATAAATACTTATTAAGTTTCATTAAAGTACTTTAATGTGTGGTACTATTTTTATTTTAATACTTTTAATATTGTTTACTATTAATTGATGCTTTCTATATATATAGGGAAAATAGCCTTGTTAGTACTTCAACTATTTACGTTTTTCATTAAAAATCCCTAAACTTTATTTCCATCTATTGGCACCGGTAATTATGTCATCATTAGGCATAATTGAGAATATTTTATTGACTATTATATCATTGATATTATGCCTCAATTGTTATAATAGTTTAGGTATTTTCCTACTCTTTGTTTAGCAAGTTTCTTCTATAGTGTATTTACCATATTAATTAGGCATAGAATGAGGATGTAAAGTGTATATATGTTTGATATTTTACTGAATACAGACTAGGAATATACATTAAGTTTTTCCATTGAAAGCTTACATGGTATCAGAACCTCTGTCTTATCCTTACAATGAGTAAGGACAAGGAAGAAAGTAATACTTCTACCAAAATGGATAAAGAAATCCATATTCAATTTAAGGCTGTCAAGAATGATGCATATTATGTTAAATCATCTTATGGGTATGGACTAATTATTATCCAGTTTCAACTCAAAGAGAACCTCAAGATAATAACTGTGCAGAATGGGCTAAGGCCATACGTCTGACTTTGCAGTCAAAAAAAAAAAAAATGGGTTTCATTGATGACTTGATTCCAACCGGAAGATGACCCTGGCAAAATTGGAAGAATTGGCAGATTTAAAAGAACGTTTTTTGGTGGCAATGGCCCACGAAAATATGAACTAAAGGCAGCGTTGGCTAAATGTAAAAAGGCAGAGACACTGTAATGTGTACTATTCTCGATTGAAAAAATTATAGGATGAACTCGACAATTATACACATTTACCATCTTCCACGATCAATTCAGAGATTTTGACTATTTTTACAAAGATAGGGTAGAAGAAAAAATATATTAGTTTCTCATGAGATTACATGATGATGTTTTTGGGACTGTTCGGCCGAGTATGACACTAGAAGAGCCATTACCGAAATAAAAACAAATTCTTGCACAAATTTGTAAAGAAGAGCATCATCGGAGCATGATTTGCACTGTGGCAATGGAGGAGAAAAGCGAGACAACCATGGCCTTTGCAGCAATCAACAAATGTAGACCTACATCAATGGTAAAACCCACTTGTTCCCACTACCAGAAGTCCGACCATAACATTTCCTCTTGCTTTCAATTGTATGGATACCCGGAGTGTTGGGCCAAGAGAAAAAAGTAATGACCACCAGCAACAGTTCTGGGGCAAGCTTGGCAAACGTTTTGGTTCTATTGCTCGGAAGTAGTCACAATCGAGGACGAACTGGAGCTGGTCGAGGACCCATTCTAGCACCAGTCACTTCTCTGCACAGCCGTTCAACGGCAGTGGCTTGGGCTAGTGTCGTCCACGATGTTGGCACCATACTGGCAGCAGATACTTCCAGTGGTATGGGAGTGTACTGATAGGGGGTTTTCCAAGTCTCTCCTCAGGGCAATTGACCTCCTTGTTGAATATTCTCAATACCCAATCTAATACCGATAAATTTTCTGGTAAGCTGTATAGTAATTGGATTTTAGACTCCGGTTTCTCCCATCATATGATGGGAAGAAGAAACTTGCTTAAAAACATAATGAATACTGCTTCTTACTTTATTGGTTTACCCAATGGAACAAATGTTATGACTCACAACAAGGGAGTGTGATTTTGAGTCCAAATTTTATTATTCATGATGTCTTATTTATTCCGAAATTAAAACACAACTTGATTTCTTTTGTTCAATTGATGAAAACTAAAGAGTTAATAATTAAAAATAGGGACCTAATTGAATTTTATTAAATTTTAAAGGATTAAAAGAAAATTTTTATATGTGAAGTTCTAATTATATCATTTGACTTATTTGACTTTTAATGAATTAACGGTCAAATTTGACGGAAGGGTTAGTTTTAGTACGTTTTTCTAGTTCAAGGTCCAAAAATTTTCATTTTGAAATTAGGGTCCAAAACTAAAATCCGGAAAAGTTTAGGAGGCACCTGTGCTTTTTTTACACAAGAAAAATGCATTTCTTGATTCTATGACATTGTTCTTGTGTATATCTGAAAATTTTGAATTATGCACAAGGAATCGATATCCAATACTACTATGTGCATAACCTATAAAGATACAATCCATCTTTTAAGGATTTATCTTTATTGCATTTGGTGCAGGTACTATCACGTTGCAAGACACCCCCACACTCGCAAGTGTTTATAAGATGGTCTCTTACCACTCCACATGGAGTTTTATCTTGTTTCTGATGGGCTACCCTATTTAAAAGGTAATCACTTAGCAAGATAACTTCACCCCACATGTCGATGGTAAACATGAACTTATCAACATTGCATTTATCATTTCTTTCAAAGTGTGATCTTTATATTCAACAACTCCATTATTTGATGAGAATATCGGGCAGTCACTTCATGGATAATCCTATGTTGTGCATAGAAGTCACCATTTGACGCCTCGTTCTCGCCACCTCTATAACTTCTCAATCTTTTAATCTTGTTGCCAAGTTGATTCTCAACTTCAGTTTTATAAAAAACCTCATATTTACTTTTAGAAAATACACAAAGTAAATAAAATATTTATTACACAAAACAACATGAATAAAAATTTATTACTTTCTTGTGTTTGAACAGATTTCAAATCACAACTATCATTATGAATCCATTCAAAATGAATTTGGGCTCCTTTCAATTTTTATGAAAAGATATTCTTGTCAAATTTGCTTTGATGCAAACTTCACACCTATGCTTTAAATTGACGAAGAATATTGGAATGTGGTTCAAATTAATTATTCAACATATCGAACCATAATTAAAATGACCTAGTCTATCATGCTACAAATATGAAGACTCAAACAAGTAATAAGTAAAGAAAAATAATGCATTTACAAATGACAGAGCAGATTTATACCAACATAGGCACAAAATAAAGTAAAACATTGCTAACTATTACAATAAAATTACTAAACGAGAAATGGGATATAGGTTGTGCCGCCATAGGCACTTTAGCAATAACCATAATCATGCCCATCTCCACATCCATCACTTGTCATCATCCAACGCCACGAGAGGGACTGTCCACAAGAAACCAATCACGTTTAATGCATGTCCTTCTCCAAGACATTCTAGTTGCTCGTGTGGCTCTTCGCAGAGAAAAAGCCAATGTTGTTTTACCTTACCAGGCATTTTGCCTTTCTGTCTGCTATGCTGGTCGAAGTACTAGCTTGTGAACCACATTGCTTCTTGAAAAGTTCATCACCACTGGCATCTACCTTTTGGTTTCTTTTCCTTTTCAATGAATCAACATTCTTAACAAGAAAGATCATAGACTTCCTCACCATACTCATTTTGTCCATCAAAGCAATAGATATACCTTTGAGGACTCCAACATCAGTAACCAAAATGACTAGGTCTAATTCTGATATCGAAGCCTTCATCTTGGCTTCAAGTTGCTCGATTCTTTCCATCAGAGAATCAACAACTAAATGAGAATCAAACAAAGAAGGATGTAATGCTACCTGGTCATGTCTGTCCATGGAATGGAAGATTGTCACCAAGCCTTCTTCAAAAGTAACAATCCTTCTACTGGCATTTGCATTGCCTGCCATCTTTTGCCTTTTTTACAAAATTTAAACCATATAATACAAAGAAATATAATGCCTTTAAGCCTTAGATCCAACTCTACGAAAGCTCAAAGTTTACTATAACATCCAGTTGTTCCTTGTTTCATGAAAACCAAAAGGAAAATAATAAAATTTCTATAATCTGTTTTAAGATTGTTGCGCAATACCATTAGAATAGTCGTTTAACTAATTTCAAAGTACTATAACACAATACTATTAGAACAGTTTTCCATCCAATTTCAAAGTTTTGTAACACAATATTGTTAGAACACTTGATTATACAAATTCAAAGGCTTATAACATAATATTGTCAACAATATCAAATTATAAACGTGATAAAACCAATAGTAATATAAATAAAAGAAAGGGAATAGAAATTGAACATAAGTCTTGAATTACTTTAATTTCCTTAAAACAGATTTGTCCCCTCACGGTATAGTGCTAGAGGTTTTATTGAACATCTATCTCTCCTAGGATAAAACGAGGAAGTGAAATTTGCATTCCACCTAAGCAATTTCACCGATGAACTTTGGACAAGAGAAATCAGCTGAACACTATGAATACTATGTTGGAAGAGAGAAATGTAAAAGAAGAATTTTGGGGGAGAAGGAATTCTTGGTGTGTCAAAGGCTGCTAGAATATCTAGCATTTATAGGCTGCCAAGAACATCTTATATTCAAGAAATGAAACTGAAATTCCAATATTAAAATGAACTTAAAAGGGTTGTTACAAACATTTTAATTTTGTCTACAAATGCATTAAAATGAATTTCAAAGGATGTTACAAAGCCTTTATAAATTCATTATAAATGTGACAGTTTTTCAAAATTACTGAATTCTGGATTCAGTGATTACAGAATTTAAACATAGTTTAAATTCAAAATTAGCAAAACGTGGGTATGACTAGGCCTCCATTTTCGATTCGGCATTCGTGTCCGCAAGTCGTGCCCATACACAAGCCAGACTTTCCAGGTCTGTGGTGTGCACCCCTGGGTGCGTGCACACGAGGCAATGGCTTGTCATAGCATTTACCCTTTAAGGAGCACCCTACATATAAAGTGCTTCCCTTTTTTATGCCTCTCTTATGTGGGATTCAAATCACTTCCTTTTAAAGATGCCAACCTTGAGAAATTTTTCATTCGTACCACTTCAGTTCCGTTAATTATTTCCAACACCTCTTGTCGGTGCTTCTTGTCAAGTTGGCTGTGTGCTTAACTGATCATGAATGAAGATTTTGAGATAGAGAGAATTTCTTGGAGAGTCTTTTGTTGTGTGAGGTTTCTATCCATCTGAAGGTACTACTTCCCGATTTCAGATATTTTACTTCCATAATCTTTCTTTTGGGTTATTAAAGGAACTTGTAATAGATAGGTTAATCCTTATCTTGTTATATTCGATTTGGTTGTAAATTTTATATATGTATTTGTAGGTTGTGAATTATAACATGATTAATATATCTTTCCTAGTACATGCCATTAATTTCTAATGGAACTAGGTGAAATGGGTTGCTCTTGAAATCAAAACTCCCTTGCCCCTCCCTCCCCCTCCCCCAATCCCAATTTCATTGAGTCACATTTTCTTTGTTTCTACATAAAAACGGTGTTAACAAGAAAGGTAAGCTGCTCCATGGATATTCTCTGCTCGACAATCCTTTAACTCATTAGAAATTAACTTGAAATGTAGGCTCGTTCAAGACTGAAATTTTACCATCATTTGTAAAGCTTGGATTGACTTAAAGATACTACAATGTGCATTAGAGAATTAAGATAAAAGACAAAGAAAAGAATGTTTTTATTCATGATCAAATTCTACATACTTTTTTAGAATGAGGTGATGGAAAAACAATATTATTCATATACAAAAAAAAAGACCAGTTGTTTTATTCATGAATTCATAATCTCAAAAATAAGGACAAAATTAAATTAGTTCTAAATAATTAAAGGCTTATCTAGGTACTCAAATAGACCAAAAAAGTGTTTTTAAAAAAATTATTTTGTTGACTAAATTCCTAAAATTTTAAAAAGTTAGAGCACTTAAAGCCCTAAAGGAAGCCCAATGAATTAGAATTGGAAATGTAGTTCTGCAATCAGTTACCAGTGTTGGCCATAGCTGGGCAGTACAAGCAAAAGATGAGGACGAAGCCAGTGAATAAATGGCTAAGCAAGGTCAAGTTAGGTCGCAGTAGATTATCTTTACAGATATGACAAAGATGCAAGCTTCAACCACCCTTAACCAATCTCTAATTCCACATCATATTTTCCTTGTAGTTACATGTGAGATTTTACCGGAGAACCATGTCATTCAATTACATGAGGAAAAGAAAAAGAATTACCCTATGGTTGATGGAAAATTCAAGAACAAAAAACTATGAAACACTTCAGTTCACTCCTCCTAATCCCTTGAATTTCTTCTACATTTTTCATTGCAACTGATGATTGTTCACATACTTCAATTTGCATTTCATTACCACTTCTCATAACTACCCCTATCTCCCCTTCATTTCCTATTTTTCAATTCCTTTATATCATTTGATATCTTTTTACATTTGATTTTTTGTTTCCACATTTTATCCTCATTTTCTTCTACTCAATGATGGAAAGAAAATTTCGATTCTATTTTAAGTGGAAAGAGATTCTATTTTTTTCCATCTTTGTGTATATATATATATATTAAACGTGACGCTAAGTACAATACATATATATATATTCAATGTCAGAAAATGATGTTATGATCTCAATCCATGAGTCAGGACATGAACTTCTTCGTGCATATGAAGTCGTTTCATTTTATGTGATTAATAACTTGATTTTTTTTATGTGAATCATATCTCTATTTATAGAATCAAGGATCCATTGTATATTAATTACTTAGGTGGTCTTTTTTACCCTCTCAATTTTTACTTGTCACATTCTACTAATTCTCGTATTTTTTGACTTGCCTTATTGTGGTTCCAATGCAATATTTAATGAACTTTTTCCTATTACACCCTCCCATTAATAATAAATTCCAACCTTTTTTCATTCTTCTAATATGGAAACTAGTAGAAATCATAATAAGAAGAGAGAAAAAAGTTTGAAGGGCATTCTAGTCTACACAAAGAAAAAACATCTAAAATTCCTTGTTCTCTTAAATAGTGTGATGTCCAAAATATGACAAGTGAAAACAACAAGAGTGATAGAAAAATTTTGTTATGAATCTGATCCATGTGCTCATGAACCTTGTGGCTTGTATTAAACCACATCACTCTACTTATTATTTTTGTCTCTGTAATTGTAGAGATAATCAATGACAGAAGTGATGTGCCCTAACAGGCCTTATGATCTATGAGTGGAGACATGAAGTGAGTCTATAATAGGATTTTTCCAATTTAATATGAACCAAGAGAAAGGTTTACATGTTCACACCTTTAAATCGAGTTCATAAACGAATTTTACTATTCATATGAGTGTGGGGGGTATTTGGAGTATAACAAACTTGAGAAAAATAAGTTAATTTGTGGGTTCTATATTTGACTTTTATAAGAGAAAAAGTGGGACCCATTGTAGAAAAAGTGAAAATTTGTTTGGATTTATATTTTCCATTACTTTGGTAAATTATTGTTGAACTAATTAAGGTAATTTTTGGGGATTTTGGTCTGTTCTAACTAGAAGGCTACTAGCATAGTATACACAATTACTAGTACTATAAAGATATCTCAAAATATAGCAGCAATGACATTTCCTTGCCACCGGATTATCAATTTAGACGAGATTTGAGGTCTTTCAAGAGAGGTAGAGGCAAAGACTGGTCGTCGCTGCTACCGCGACTTTCAAGAGAATGGATGTGGAAAAGGGTCCGGCACTTTCAAAAAATAATTGAAATAGGAAATGAATTGGGGCAAGGAAGATAGTAGGGTGAAGGATCAATACTAGACAAGAAGGAGTATATTTTGGAATCATTCTTATTGGCGTACCTTTTTAGTCCGTCATAACATTAACGTCATGCACAATGAGAAGAATGTGTTTGATAATGTCAACACTGTAATGGGTGTGAAAGGGAAGTCAAAAGGTAATATCAAAGCCAGAGAAGACCTACGTTTGTATTGCAACTACCAGATGGATATGCATCTAACTTGGCCAGATGTACTGATTATAAAGACATAAAGATGACCAGCATGAAAATCCTTGATTGTCCATGTTAATGGAATGACTATGTCCATCGCCTTTAGAGAGCTCCTTTTAGCGAAGGTGTGGAGCTACATGGCCCAAGTTAAGTCTCTTTTACCAAGACTTGTGCATATCAAAGGTAAGTAAGTCTCATATGCATGAATTAGAGGTAAACATTCCCATTTTTTAGGAATTACAAAATAGTGAAACTGAGATAGAATAGGATTTTGATTGAAATTCCGATGAAGATGTCGATGATGATTCCAACGAGGATCCCGATGAAGATCCCAACACATACGACAAGGTATGATTAACTTTGTATTATACTTATATTTATTATTATATGATTGTACTTATGTTTATCATACTTATATGACAATATTTATGTTTATTACACTTATATGATTTAACTAATTCATTCATGTTCCTTATGTAGCAGTTGTGATGGCCTGGGGATATAAGAGACATTAGGCTCAGTATGCTAGCATGTTGGGAGACCCAACGAGGATAGAGCCTATGCAGCTATCTCAATCACCCACTCTTCCCCTAACATAGAAGACGGGTCATTCTGAGGCTCCCACTATATCTACCCCTCTTACTACACAGTCAAAACCTCCTTCTGCAAATCCCGAGATCGGTCCTCTGGCTTGGAAGCTGCTTGTCGATGATACTAGAGAGCCACCTCCACCATCTCAGCTATCATCCAGGAGCAGTTTATGGGGCCTTACCCTAGTTGGACAAGGTCCCGCCGGAGGTTCGAGACATGTGGTGGGGAGATTTTCAGGTAAATGAATCTAATATATGATCCTTTTACATATGTTTAGTTTTTTTTTACATGTCCTTATACTTATGTTTATTATACTTATTTGAATTAACGTCATATTCTATTATAATCTTTTGAATTTTCATTGAATGTAGAAAAGATATGTATTGGACCCGGTATTTTCCATTGCCAAGATGAAGCAGACATGGGAGTCCAAGGTTAGTACCCGGTTGAGGGATCTATTGGGCGATGCTCGGGGCCAAAAAAAGAGGCCCCTATGGATTCAGAAGAGATTCTGGGCTGACTTAGTGAAGTATTGGGATAGCCCTAAGTACAGAGTCCGCAGAATAAGAAGAACAAGATTGAGGGACGGAGGCAACGAGAAGCACATGGATGGTTCTATCTCCTTTACTGAGACGATAACGAAGAGGGTAAGAATTTTGTTTAATATTACTTCATTCAATTAATTAAATATAACCAAAATAATGTTATTTGTATTGTTGTTTTGAAGGAAAAGGATTTATTATAGAGGTTTTCAAAGAGCAAGCAGTTGGAGAAGCTCCATAAGAATCAGAAGGGGGAGACGAATGAGCAGTGTGCGGATTTTAGCTCCGCAGAGTTCTGA
The DNA here is from genome assembly GCA_028651295.1 of Catharanthus roseus. NCBI lineage: Eukaryota > Viridiplantae > Streptophyta > Magnoliopsida > Gentianales > Apocynaceae > Catharanthus > Catharanthus roseus. The sequence continues at coordinate 3,338,867 of JAPQWS010000048.1, read as the reverse complement.
ATAAGTTTAGTGAACTTATAAGAATTAAGTTTATAGTATTATATAATGTTTTAAAACTTGTAAGTTTTAAAATTTATATAATATTTTTTAAAGTTTATATAACTTAGTTTATATTGTAGGAGAGATTTCATGAGATATGAAAGAAGGCCGAGAAGGAAACTAAGGCCACGGGCACAACTATGCCCAATGATCTTCACCTGATGGCCACTTCAGTTGATGGTATGAGCCGAGGCCATTTATATAATGCTGGTTAGATAGCAGCTCGTCTCCGAGCCAAGAACAGTCGGGCAGTAGCTCTTAGAGGATTGGCGCTATATTGTGTTGATGCCAATGAGAGGATGATGCAGAGGGTAGAGGTTACTGTTTCTAGCGTCTTTGATGCCTTCGATGAGTACATGAGACGATTTTTCGATTAGAATTATTTGGTAGACTCCTCTTATACCAATGATAGACCTCGTCAAAGTTGCTATGGTTATTGCCGTTCCCTTGACATCTTCATCAACTACATCAGCTACAGAGTCGGAGGTCCGTGACCCAAGGTGCCGGTTCCATCTTCCTGTAGTCCCCCTCTATTGATGGCCCTGGCCCTACTCATGATGCCCCCATCCTCTAGTAATGTTAGACGGTCCGAAGATGTTTGATATTTTTGAGGATGTTATATTATGTTTATGTTTTATATATTTGATATTTTATGTATGCGTTTTAATTTATCGATGTTTTAATATCGAATGTTTTAGATTGTGTATGAATATTAGTATGTTGTTATTGGGTTTCTTGCATTTAGAGGAGTTTTGGATCTGTTTTATCAATTATATTTAAAAAAAATCACTGACGATAGGGTACTGAAGGACTAACCATCGGTACGAATTTTTTATTTTTTTGATAATTTACCATCGGTTATGTCGTTGGTACAAAACGTCGACAACTAAATACTTGATGCTAAGTCTATCAGTACTACTTACCGATGAGGAAACATCGTCGGTAATTGGCGATGACATTGGACTCGACGGATCAAAAAGTTTTGGTTGGTTAGAATGTCTGTAATAACTGTTACTGACGGATAAGTCGTCTGTAACTCTTGTTACTGACGACAATTAGCTGAGGGTCGTTTGGTCATCTCTACATCTCATTCAAAAGAGTGCGGCACGAAGCAGTAGTCCATCGATAACAGTTTAATACTGACGGGGCACTGATGGGACATTTTGTCGGTAGGAAGGTATTTTTTGTAGTGATATGTCGCCACCTATGGTCGGTTCGTAACATAACTTTCCTATTCATGTGGGAGCGGGGGTGGGGTGTTAACTTTATTTGGATTGTAGCTAAATTGACAAAATGAGTTAATTTGCAGGATATATATTTGACTTTTATGAGAGAAAAAGTGGGACCATAGTGAGAAAAGTGAAAAAAAATTTGGATTGATTATTTTCCGTTACTTTAATAATAATTATTGGATCACGTAAGACAATTTTGGAGATTTTTACTCTATTCTTATTAAATGGAAGATCCACCAGTATGGTCTAAGAAATTGCTAGTACTATAAATATAGCCTTTGATATATGGTAGCAATGACATTTTCCCAATAAGATAGATTTTTATATTGTGACAGAACGTCTCTTTATTTTGCTTCTATTATTCTCTTACTTGCTTAAGATACTTCAATTTTGGTTTTATTAGAAACATATGATTCATACATACTAATGGTCTCCTGATAACATTCAAAATCTTCATATTCATGTTTTTTTTAGAGATGATGATTTAAGATGTCACAATCTTAAGGTAAATGAAAGTTTTTATTGGCAATTCAAAATGAATTATTTAGAAATACTAAATTTTACGACCACTTTTGATGGGATGACAAGGAAAGAATTTTTGCAGTATTTTATAGGCATTTAGCCCTAATGTGTGGTCATATATATGAATACTTATTATTGAATAGTAAAAGAAGATGGCTCCTATAGTGACAATGAATTCTTGACCTGATGATGTTGTAAAAATAAATTGGTGGGTAAATAAGACCACCATATGATGTTCTTCTTTTAATAAATCATGTTCATCTTTGTAATAATTACAAGAAAGGTATTTAGTATATTTTGAAATTCTTGCATTTCAAGGACAACCAACTTATGAAATAGTTTCTATCATAATCCAAACACAAGATCAATCCAAATAACATATATCAAAACTTGCTTAAACATTGATGTTTACACTGCTTTTGATTAAAAGAGGAAAAATTTTATTTATTTATTTATTCAAGTTCTATCAATAAATAATTGATTAAAATATTTTTTCAAAAAGAAATACAAATTCTCAATATTAAGCTGTAAAGTCTCTAGCAACAATCCTGATATGATAATTTGAAATTGGTGTTATTTAGACATAATATATGATAGAGAAGAGGTGGCAAGGTAGTAGCTCACGTGATAAAAGTACTTCTTATCAGGTTAAAAGTCCTGGGTTCAAACTACATTTTCGCCCCTAACCAAAAAAATAAAAAAAGAGTAAACAATGTGTTGAGAGAGTTTGAAAACAAATTCTTCATGGAAAAGGAAGATCTTTTTGTTCATTTTCCAATAATATTATGACATTAAGTTTCTTTTGGGGCAAGTTTTTTTATTTTTGTATAAATGAAAATAGCTCATTCCATTTTATATTCTACTTCAGAATAGATTAATCAGACACCGATGTTTTTAAGAGGACAAAATCAGTATGAGTTATCTTAAAATACGTGAAATGTTAGTGGTCTACACAAGAATTTTTTATAATCTACTCTAGAATAGGCTAGTCAAAGATACCAATGTTTTGAAGAAAAATATTTTTGAGACTAAAATTATAAAATTATATGTATATATATACACACACACACATATATTTGTATGTATATGTGTGTATGTGTATGTATATATGTATGTCTATATATGTATATATGTGTATATATGTATGTGTATATATATATGTATGTATATATATTATATATATTATAGATGTATATATACATATATATGTATATATATAGATACATATGTATACATATGTATGTATATATATGTGTATATATATACACATATATATGTATATATATACATATTATATATATGTCAGCTCGCAAAGTTTGCCATGGATTTGAATGACGGCTGCTCCTAAATCTACCTTGAGACACAATCAGAATACACCTTATTCCAAGTGTTTCTAATCATATAGGGGCTTAGCGTATACCCTTGCCCTAGGAGGATCTAGATCATCTGTAACATCTCCTATAACACTTTTTGTGCTATATTTTATTATTAAAACTTACTAAATAAAAGATAAATCATATAGGAAAATAATCTTATGCAAGAAAATGTTACAGGCAATCTTAAGTTGGCTTAACATGGTTTCCCCACTGTCTGAAACTACTAGTTTTGATAAAGTTGGGTAGTTAGTAGAACTCATATAATTAAGGTAACATAAAGTAAAATAGATTAATTAACATGATATGGATTTATAGTTAATTTTCTATCATTTCGATATAAAAAGATTTTTTTGTCGTTAAACTTTTAATTTTCATAAAAAAATCATGATAACTACTTACGTGAGATAACTTTAATGGTAAATAAACATTATACGTCATTTTTCCCAAACGAAAAGCCTGGAGCTTCGTTTTGGGAAAACAAAAATTGCTCCCCTTCTAAAATTGCAAATCACATAAAGTCTATGAAAAAAAAATTAAAACTTCTACCACCTTGTCGGGTTAAGGGATGGGGCCTAAAGGTGAAGGATTTCGTATTTTTGTTCAAAGAATAAAGAAAAGTACTCCATCCGTTTCAAAATAAGTATATTTTTAGAAGTTTTATTTTGTTTCATAATAAGTATCGTTTTACAATTTTCAAAAATTATTTATTATACTTTTTCTAATTTTATCCTGGTCTCCGTTCTTATTTATTTCTCTCAAATCTCTATCTTTAAATTTCTTTCTCTATATTTATGAGGACATATATATATATATTTTTTCAAAACCTTTAATATGTATGTTACAAGTTAGAAAAAATATTTATGGGTTAATTACATTGAGGTACTCTTAATTTAGTATTTTTTCGTATTAGTACCCTAACGTATCTTTTTAACAAGTTTAGTATCCTTGATAAGGTTAACTGTAATGGTGTTACCTTTTATGAAAAAAATCATTTTTGTCCCCATATATAATTAAATATTCAAGAACCATTTAAAATAATGAGTTTGTTTAATTAAAGTATTATAATATTTGTGACTATTTTTATTTCAATAGTTTAATATATTATTTTGATATTAATTGATTCTTTTTTATATGTGTATGTATGTGCATTATTAATTTTTACTTTTTTTCAAATAAAATTGAACCAACTTAATCCAAGATTGAGTTTTCTTTCTTTATAGTTTGTTTTGAAAAAGCTCACTATAAACAAAAAAAAAAGAAAATTAAGATTTTTCAATTTCAAAATGATTCTAGTTATCCCAACTTAGATTTAATAACTTTTAGATAAAGTTTATGAAAAAGTATATAATCAAGTATTTAAATTTTAAAATAGCCTTAACTTACAATTAATTATTATTCTCAAATATTTTTTAGATTAGAAAAACTTAAACCCAAAATTAAAGTGAAGTTTCATTTGAAAAAAAAAATTCATATTTCTCAAATTGAAAATTTTAAAAAATGTACTTGTAATTTTAGTTAAATTTTTGTTCGATTTGATGTTTCAAATTTTTTTAGAATTAATAGATACACATAATATTTTTAGTAAAAGTTTCTTTTATAAGCATAATGAGCATAATTTTTATTAAAAATATTAGTTTATTCATTTTAATAATCTAACTTTAAATAGATAAAAAGTGTATTTTAACCACAAAAATAAATTTTTGTAGTATAATATATTAGAAGATATTAAATTATTAAAAAAATAACATTGATATTAAAGCGAAAAAGACAATCAAACAATGAGAGCCATTTTAATATAATTAATCTCACGTTTATTTTAAGAGTACAAAAGCAAATCATGATTTGGCATCCACGACATCAGCAAGCCATACACGTGGCCAGATCTACTCAGCACGATGAAAATTTGAGATTTGCCGCGCTGAGTGCAATCCCTCTTCCCCACCTCCGGGTTCGGAATTTGTCATTCCCACACAACCCCAGGCTCGAAATCTTCGAACCTAATCCCAAACCAGATAATCCTCAAATCCGAACCCGGTGACAAAGCTATTAACCCCACTAATCCTCATTTCCTGCCGTAAGATCATTTGACCACAGACAAAATCAACGGTTCATAATCCGCCAAATCCGCCTACGTTATATTTTTATATTTGGTAGTATACAAATATTATTGTGTTTATGCGTTTTTTTGTCCCGTCTGATCATCTTCTCCGCGAGTTCACTTCCTATAATTTCACTTCTCTCTCTAAAATCCTTCTCTTTCTCTCTCTAGATTGTTTCTCTGCATCTCTCATGCAGAGCTCAGTTTCTGCTCTAGTTAAAGATCCATGGTTTTTCAGTGTATGTTTCATTCCGAGTTTGATTTATTTCTTATTTCGATGTTCACTTTAAACAATTTCTGCATGTAAATACATGATTTGATTTGATTTTTAGGTGTTAAAGGAACAGAGGATCACGTTTTTTTTGTGTTTTGCGTGGTTTTTTTTTTAAAGAGAGTTGTGTGTGAAGAAGGGGAAATTAACTTGTGTAGCTTAGAATTTGTTCCAAGGGTTAATTTTGACTGTCAATTTAAAATTTGTCTTTCTCTCTGTAGCTTGAATTGCAGATGAAGTCATGGAATTTTACTCACCATTTGGGGGAAAATACCCTTTTTCGTGTATGTTAATTTTCTACTTCAAAATTCAAAATAGTTTGAATTTTGAAAATAATATATGATTAATTATTTTTATTGACTTTTTTTAAAAAAGGAATTCTTAAGAGGGTCAGAGAAATGAATGCCTAGAAATGTGTCCACATGCAGAGTCATGAGATTAGTATGGTGGCTTCAAATTGATTGCTTTAAAGTTTAAAGGGCTATTGCATTTATTGCTGATGCAGTGTAGCTGAGTAGGAGGGCTAATAAGTCTTAGAGCGTTATCACAGCTCCAGATTTACCTGGTTGAGGAGTTTTAGTCAGTGATGTCATCATCGGTGACGGAGAGGCCGTCGTCATCTTCTTCGTCGTCGGCGTCGTTGGTTGTGAAAGAGAAGGAGATAGATCCTCTGTTGAAGGATCTGAGCGAGAAAAAGCAGAGCTTCCGCCGGAACGTGGTGTCGCTGGCGGCAGAGCTTAAGGAGGTCCGCAGCCGTCTCTCTTCTCAAGAACAGTCATATGCTCGCGAAACCCTAACCCGACAGGTATATGTTTGTAGGGAAATGACTAATGAAGAAGGAAATGATGGCAAACTTTTTGGTTTTGGTGCCTGTTTGGCTGTGGGGTCAAAGAACTCGTAATTTCTATGATTGTGCTAAAAGTTTTGATTTTTAAATTGGGATTTGTTTATTTAGGAAGCTGAGGCCAAAGCTAAGAAAATGGAAGAAGAAATAAATAAGTTGCAGAGGAACTTGGAGGAGAGAAACAGTCAGTTTCAGGCTACGGTATCTTCTAGCCACAAGGTACCCTTCATCCCAGTTTTCAATTTCAGTAACTCTGCATCAAATGTTGCATTTGGGAGGTTTACACGCTTGGATATGTTGGATGTGTATGTTCTCCAAATGGATTCAGCTTTATGTTCTCGTAAATCTCTTCTTTAGTTTTGTTTGTCTTATTGCAAATAAAATTTGGTTGTTTCTGTTGAAATTGGGCCCGGTTGAATTTGGTTTCTGAATGATTGAACTGAGTTTGATCTGATGGTATTGTTGTTCTTCATTATATTCTGTTTTTTTTTGGGTGTGGGTTTGGTCTTTGAATAGGTAGATCAATTCGCAAGACACTTGATACTCATCTCTTGGAGCTACCTTTTGGCCTCTTTTGTTTGTTTCTTTTTGGAAGTAGGAATAGCATCTTTAGTATCAACTATTAATAGTTCCTTATGTGGTCCTGCTTGTTCTTTGGTTGAATGGTTCAGATCTTCTTTTTGGTCGCTCTTGTTTATTTGAATTGAATAGGAAAAAACACCATCTTTTGTATTAATTCTAAGATGGAACCATATGCAGATAGGTGACCAGTAGATATGTTGCATTATGTATCCTCTGTACCTGCTCTTTCACTTTGAAGGGTATCGTGCTATATCTCTGTTTCTACTTGTTCTCGTTCAGTTGTGAGAACTAGACATTTCTGAAGCAGGATGCTCTTACTTTTACTTTCTGTTAATTGGAGCACATAATTTATTAAACAACCCTGTTAGGCAAAAGAAACTGCGGTCCAGTAAACAGGTGGGGTTTGACTTATCTAGGAACATGCATTAGTTTAACAACGTTGGTGGCATCCTCAATTCAACGGCATAAGTGACAATAAAGAATTGAATGAACAAGGGAAACAAGAAATCCTTGAGAAATTCATGTACAATTCAGGTGCAAACTCAAATGGCAAGAACATAGTTGGTTCCCGTTTAGGTTGTAGTCATCATTCACATGCGACACTGGGAAAGAGGGAGAAATTTTTTCAGGTTGACGGAAGTGAGTAGGATTTGTATAAATGCAAAGACAACCTCTTCCTTTTGCGTATGAGGAAATATGCCATTTACCCAAAAATAAAAAGTACGAGGAAATATACAGTGAAGGACCATGGACTAGACTAATACTCTTTAGTTTCCTGTATCCGACATCTGGTGCCAATTGCATGTATCGATTTCAATCTCTTGAGTATATAGATTCTCAACAGATCAGGAGTCTTCCTGTCGTTGACAAACAATATAACTTTATTTGCAGATTTTTACTCTTAAGACTGAACTTATTGCCTTCTTTTCTTTCTTGTTTTGTTTTGATTACCATTTTGTAATCTTTGTTTATAAGAACTTTCTAAGAGGGTGCTTCCCATTTAACTCAAATGACAAGTATATAATTATTTTGCGGTTCTTTAAGAAAGTGTACCTGTTGAGGCCTTTACATTATTTTCGGTATTCTATTCAGTAATCTATAATATGTACTCGTTATCTTTTGAATGCAACAGTACATTAAAGAATTGGATGATCTTAGATCACAGCTTTCAGCCACGCAAGCAACTGCAGATGCGAGTGCTGCTTCTGCTCAGTCTGCACAACTTCAGTGTTTGGCACTCCTGAAGGAATTAGATGAGAAGAATAGTTCTTTAAAGGAGCATGAAACTCGTGTAAATAAGCTCGGGGAGCAATTAGACCTCCTTCAGAAGGATCTCCAAGCGAGGGAATTTTCTCAAAAGCAACTGAAAGATGAAGTGTCAAGGGTAGAGCATGACATTATGCAAGCATTAGCCAAAGCTGGAACAGACAAAGACTGTGAACTTAGGAAGATTTTAGATGAGATCTCCCCAAAAAATTTTGAAAAGATGAATACGCTTTTGACTGCTAAGGATGAAGAAATAGCCAAACTAAGAGATGAAATCAGTATCATGTCTGCTCACTGGAAGCTGAAGACTAAAGAGTTGGAATCCCAGGTTTGTTTGTCCCGGAGTTTTGTGTTATGATAACTCAAATATAATTTTCTTGTTTTACAGTGATCCTTAAACATTGTGTTCTGTTCCATTGCCAGTTAGAGAAGCATCGTAGAGCTGACCAGGAGCTCAAGAAAAGGGTTTTAAAATTAGAGTTCTGTCTCCAAGAAGCGCGTGCTCAGACTCGCAAGCTTCAAAGGGTAATATAGCTCATCCTCGAGTAGCTTATTTCTAATGCTTTTAGTTCTGGATATCACGCCACTATGCATGCTGCAGTTATCTCCCTGATACTCCTCTGAACTCCTGCCTTGCCCCGAGAAACAAATTGAAATAATAAGTAAAGATAAAAGGAAAATGAGCATTAGTAATATTAATTTAACAAACAGATGGAAGTAAATATTTTTGGATTAGTGAATAGTTGTTGGTTCTGAATGAATAAGGTATAGTGTTCAAACATTCATTAATTGATAAAATCTGATTTTAGAATTGTGAATAAAGTTATGTATTGTTTGCCTTATAGATGGGAGAGCGTCGGGATAAAGCTCTGAAAGAACTGAGGGATCAGTTAGCAACAAAGCAAAGTGTAGCAGCAAATACTGAGAAGCAGAATTTCTGGGAAACATCAGGATTCAAGATTGTGGTTTCAATGTCCATGTTAGTATTAGTATTGTTTTCGAAACGTTAGGTTCATAGTTAATATATTGTATAAAAGCATGGCAGGCAGGATTCGGATTCCTCCTGGAATCCAAGTAGAAGAAGATATTTGTAGCTTAAGGCTGTAGAAAAGGGAACCTCCCCTTTTTTTTTTTTAAAGGAGTTTAGAGAATATGTTCTTCCTTCATCCTAGAAGTATCACTTTCTTCAGCCTTTTGTAGTCAAAGAGCACAAAAAATTATTGTAATGAAATGAAGAATTAGCTTAGCTGTGTAGTTGCAATGCATATTCATAAATTCTTATATATTTTCTCTGCTGCTAAATTGTTAGCTGTAATGCATGAATGATTAAGACCCTTGTTTATCTTATCCTGTATGATTTATTGTATTTCTTTCTTGTGTGGTTGACATAATTTTTAGTTTGGCAGGATTCTTAGGTCTTTTTTACAAGGTGAAGGTAATGGTTTTCTTCTATGAAATTTTTGTAGAAGAAAAAGAATAAATTTGCCATATTCTAGAAATTAATGGAAGATGCCAATGGATGCATGTGGATCACGGCTTTACTCAAATTTTACTTGTTTCCTCTAAATCTACTATTTTTATTCATTTTAATTGTTATTTTAACTTCTTGCACAAAATTAAGTTTATTATAAAAATTGATTATTATTTTAATTTATCTTTACTTTGAGAATATAAAATCATGGAACATGGAATAGAAAAAATATGTTGAAGTGAAAGATATTTTAAAACAGTAAAAATATATCAAAGCAAAGCGACATAAAAATTGAAACAAAACGAGTACTTGTTTTAAAAAGCGTGTTTGAATATGAATATATGATGGATGATTGCAAACAAAATTGATTTGATTAGAGGGGACAGATAATGAAGTTGGTAGAATTGAAGGGGTCAAATTGCATCAACTATAATAGACAAAGTCTACATGAATACTATATGCCACTACAATAATAAGTACACATTTAGTTTTCAATTTTGATAAACAAACACACACTTTAGTTTATGCCATTTCAAGTATAGGTCCATTCATACTAACTAATATAGTTTCTTCCACTTATTGAAATTGCTTGTTTCACTTTCAAAATCAAAAACCATTCCTTGTTTTTATATGCCATAAAGGGAGCAAGTAAATTTGAAAAATGTCCAAAGACTTTGGCAAATAATATTAATTCAAATCATCATCATCATCATCATCTAAAATTTCCTTCTATTTCTAGATATTACATATAAGAACTTCATATACCAAAAACATAGATACTACTACTTACTATATCCTAAAACACTTTTTTTGTTTTTTGTTTATGATCTACTGGTGACCATATTGTTCCAAACATGTGGGAGATTCACATAGAAATATCACCTAATTTTAAGACCCAAATTCAAATTTTACGTGTCAAGAAAAACTCATCTCAAGTCAATGGATTCTGAAATCTTTTTCAAGTACTCTTTAAAACTCCTGCTTTCTCATCAATGGGACTCACTGTACAAAGTCTGGATTCTGCTAGATTCTGATAATATATATATATATATATTACCTGACCTAACTGATCCCTCCTTTCTTCATGTAAGCTATTTTGGGGCTTTCCTTTCCTTTCCTGATCCTCTTTCTGTTTGCTATTGAGAAGAAAATCTGCTTCTTCTTTTGTTTAAAACAATGTAATGATCATCATCCCTGTGAGGATAGATGTCACCATGCTGATGCATCCAACATATTGGGATTTGTTTGACATTGATATTGTTGTTGTTGGAGGGCTGTCCCCAAAACCCCCTGTTGTGCTGCTGCCGCCTCCCGGAACAGGATTGCTTGCATTTAGAACAGCTGGAGGAGTACCAGCACCGGCATCAGTACCCCCAGTACTAGTGCTGCACAAGAAAAAAAAATTGAGAATGAATCAATTTGGAAAGTGGAGACAGGGGATGGTGTTTATTCATTGATTACTTACCTAGGATTAGCTGCTCCCGTTGAAGAAGCGGTTGTAGGAGTTGGAGTTATTGCTGCTGGTGTTGAAGTAGAAGTAGAAGGAGAAGAAGATGAAGATGAAGATGATAAAGGGTAATTGCAAGAACCACTGCCTGAAAATCAACCAAAAAAAAATTGTTAAAAGAAAACAGATAAAGATCTTGTTTTCTTGAGTATATAATCAAGATAGAAATTGTGGGCATACTTGGATTTGCAGTGGTAATCATGGCAGTTCCCCCAAAATCGCAGCTAGTTTGGGTTGGATTCTTTTGATAATAGCTATTGAAGGCATATGAAGCATGATTCTGTAGTGAATTAGGATTATAACAAATCCCACCTTGCTGAATAGCTGAACAATCTGCACCACCAATTCCACAAGCATAATCAAGTGCTGATTGAAGTGAAGTTTCCTGAGTGCCACTTTTAGCAACACACCAACTCTGCCCTGGAATAGCCGCGGCGGGTGCATTCGTCGTAGTAGCTGGAGGTTGATTAGTAACAGGAATGCCTCCTGATGGTGTTGGAGTAGTAACAGGGTTGGTAACTGGATTGGTAATCGGAACTGCTGGAGTGACTGGATTGGTGTTCGGCACTGGGATAGGTGTAGCAGGGGGAAGGGGAACTGTTGCAGCTGGAGTAGCAACAGGTATTGGTGTGGTTGGAACTGGATTTGTAGCAGGAATGGTAACTATGGTTGGTGCTGAATTATCTGGAGGAACAATGCTTGGTGTTGTAACAGGATTTGTTACTTGATTTGTTGTTGTTGTTGTTGGATAGTTTATGGATAAAGGATCTACTAACTCGTGTTCATTTGCTTCGTAGGGCAAATTGTCGAGTAATTCTCTCCTAGATGATTGGAAAACTTGGACTTTTGAAGATACCCCTGAAAAAGAACCCCATTCTCTTGCCAGTTAGAATATCATTTCCCTCGAAATCAAGGAAACAAAAAAAGCCCTTTATCTTATCTTCCCTTCTAAAAAGGAAGAAGTCCATTGTCTAGGGTTTTTCAAGAATTTCTTTAGCAGATTGACATGGTTAGTAATCTAAATAAAGCCCTAATATGAGTAAACAAGAACCCTAAGAGAGAGAGAGAGAGAGAATGGTGAGATTTTGTGTTGCAATCAAGTCATGAATCAGAGAAGAAGAAGAAAAGTGAGAATCAAGAAAGGAATTACAGTTTTTAAAGACAAGTTGAATCAAGAACTCACCAGCAGCGGCAGAGCAGGCAACCAAGAAAAACAGGAGGAGGGGGAATAAGAAGAGATATTGAGAAGTTGTAGTAGCAGCCATTATAACAAGAAGAAGTTAGCTTCACTTAGAAGAAGAAGAAGGAGAAGCAGTTATAAATGTGAGGGAATTTTAATATAAGTTGGACCATGGGGGACACTCTATTAAAAGAAATGATACACAGAATCAGTGTGTGTGAGAGAGAGAGAGAGAGAGAGAAAGAGGAAAAAGTTGCTGAAGATATAAAGTTGGGACGGGGAGAGAGAAGAAAGGAGGAAAAAGCAAAAGAGAGAATATATATATATATATAATGGATAAAAGAAGAAGAGTTGATTACTTTGTGCCTAAGAATGAATGAAGTGGGGTGGGGTGGATAATTTGAAAAACAGTAGAAAGAAGAAGCAAATGTTGGCTTGGCATTGTTTTTGTCAAGTTTATCTCTTGTCTCAAAAACCGAAAAAACAGGGTGATGTGGGGTTCACATGCATATGCATCATCCATCAAAGGCAATTAATTAGGCAAAAAAGGGGCGAGTCTATGCCAAAAACATGTGGACTCTCTCAATCTGGTTTTTGACTCAAAGTGAAATAGCATATGAAATGATGAAGATAAGAAGAAGAAATAGCAAAAGCAATCTTGTGTCATGTTGCTGCAGTAACCCTAACCCACATGTGATGCTGATGATGATGATGATGGATGCATGCTGTTGATTATCACTGACTCATCATTCCAAAGGCCCCCAAATTAAGAAAGATAAAAGACAAATTTTCTGTCTAATAGTAAAGTGATGGGATTAATCAATCGTAAATAAATACGTATACTTTATGTTAAGTATAGACGACGGATTTACATTAAAGGCACCGCCTGAAGTAAGAGGGATCATTATTAATGACAATAATAATAATGTGTTTGTTTAAGTGAGAAGAGAAGCACACAGAATGAGATGTAATTAATTAAGGAGAATTGGCAGTGAAATCAGAAAACATTCTCTATACTAGTTTAGTAATATTACTACAACATACTAGTATGCTGCTGCTGCTACTCATGATACTTAAAAAGTAGTAGTAAAGAGCAGTAAAGGCAAAGGGGGGAAACACCATATATATATATATATATATATGCACTGAAACAAATTACAATCCACCAGATCCACTCAACATACTACCAACCACTTTCTTAGGTAATGCAAAATCCATCCCACTTCCAACCAACCACTACCAGTTTGGGATATTATAATTCACAACCACATCATTAATATTTTATAATTACCACTTCAATCCTTATGTATGATATTATAAAAAAATTAAAATAAAAAAATCACAGATTAAAATCTTACCTCCAATAATAAGAATTCTTTTGAACAAAATAAGGTCTCATAAGTGGAATTGTATAATCATTAAACATGCAAATACAATATTTATTGTGTAGGATAGGATAGTAGTCTCTTGGTAAACGAGTAATTAGAATGGCCATAAAACAAGGAGGAAAGTGTGATTAGGTTATGAAAAATTTTTTGTCAAAACTAACTTTCTACAAACACGTTCAAAATAATTTTCACCTAACTTTGTAAATAAAAATTTACAAGACTATGTGAGGATCAATTTTCAGAAAAATTATTTACTATAAAAAGTAAAAATTTGATTAAAGAGTCGGTTGGATTTGGATTATTATTATATATTTCCACGGTTGAATTCTGTGCTCTCTTTTTTTTTAGAAAAATCAGTTAATATAAATTGGAATTGGAAATAGTATCATAAACAATTACTTCCATTGTTAGTACAAAAATCCCACTGAGTAGAGACAGGAGGTCGCAGATTCTGCCGACGACGACGAACTTGTTCTGTGCCTTTTATTTCTCTTTTCCTTTTCTTTTTTTAAATATATATATATATATATATATATCCTTCCAAGGCACTGCACACTTTTTAAAGGCCATGTCATAAACAAACAAACTAGTAGCAAAAATAAAAAAATAAAATCAACACAGAAGTGACCCCCTGGTGTTCACAAAAAAAGATAGTACCTTGTGCACAACATGTTGTACTAAGAAATTATTTTTCAATGAAATAAATTTTCATAAGATGTCCTTTCAAGAAATATCATAATAAATTTTTGAAAAATAACAAATATATACTTTTATAATGCATATTCAAAGTCATTGAATGACAGTTCTCAAATTAAATCACTTAATGAACGATAGTTCAATAATTAAAAGTTAAAATTTTTTAACTTTTAAAAAAAATACTTTTACCCTCTTAAGTACTGTGAATTCATACTATCATGTCATAAATAATAAGATCTTATTTCTTTTCCGGTAAGTTTTTAAGAATATTTCAAAATAACAACATTTCAAGTCTTTTTCCAAGGTGTATAAATCTAAAGAAAGAATTCAAAACTTTACAACCATTCTGTGTGCCAAAAAAGTTGAAAAGTGAAGAGAGATATTCAAAATTAGTAGACTGGATTTTTCACTATCAACTTCAGCCTATAACAGCATTTGATAAAGTATGCAGCATTGCATGAGATATATATGATGCTTTTGCCTACTTTTTCTTCACCTTTTGTCCAAAGTTTTTGCTATAATCTGAATTTTTAGGGGAAAAAAAATGGGTCCACCCATGTGCTGCTCAATCCCCTCCCCTCTACTCTTCTCCTTTCCTCCTCCAAATCTGACTCCATTTCATGTCAGCCTATACCATAAAATGGTCACAAAATTATACTCAATATTAACAATTAAGAATCTTAAAAAAAAAAAAGAAAAAGGAAGAAAAGAATCTAAATAAAAGGGAATGAGTCTTCTGGGATTGAGAAAAAGAAGGGATATAAAGCAGGAAGCACTACTACATATGACAGTCTCAGCTTTCTTGGACTTTCTGATCTGATTTGTCACCTTTACAAAGCTGGAAAGGATTTCATTTTTTACTCTCCTGTCTCAAGCAGCTCCCACCCATTCCTCCTGGATTTCATCTTTCCACATACATTTGATAACAAGAGGGAGGGTTTAGAGCATTAAATGAACAGAGAATGAATTTCCACATTCAAAACAACCAGATAAACCAAAAATGCACGGCATAATTAGAATGAGTAGTCTCTAAATCCGTCCACAAAATCTGTACACTATTTCAAGGAGGAACCGAGTTGGTTTCTGCTTATACCTTGGCAAAGCTCAAAGCTGCACGAGTGGTTAAGAAGTAGGTTCATGGTTCACAAATAAATCACTAAAAAAAGGATCTGAAACTGCTTCTTTGGCTGAACCATAACTATTTAAATTCTTCTTTAGACTCCGTAAGCTTCTATCGTCGTTGGTGGTTTTTTCCTGCCATAATTTAGGCAAAGAGATTAGCAATTTTATCAATTTCTTCCCCTCAGGCTGGCTTATTCAATCTGTGTTGTGCTTGGATGGGATTGGCAGTGGGGAGGGTAGTGTGTGTGTGTGTGTGAGTTTTTCCATGTCTGTACTGCTATCTTATTGGAAAATTGAGAAGAGTTATCCAGTTAAGCAGCTTCCGGTCAAGATACTTACATAAGACTTCTTCGAGAGCATAATATCGACCAAGTACTGCAGCCATAATACATTTGTCTTGGGAAAACTGTAGAATAATGGTAATGCAGGATCAGAATTCAGATCTCAAAATTTCTAGAAGAAATTTCCTTATTTTAAACTAACATTGTCCGACATCCTTCAAATTTATTCATGTAATGTTTACCAAAAAAATGATAGTATCATGTAACAGTAACATCATAGTTCGAAATATTGCAATAGATATTACTTGGAATGCCCCTAGCGACAGCAAAGGTTGCAAATGTTACATGACTTGTAAGGAGAATTCCAAACAACAAATTGAAATTAATCACACGGAACAAGTTATATGCAGAGATAACATCCAAAGTAATCGTCTACTATTTCTTTTTTTTTTTTTTAATAAGTGCTAACTGAACTCTAATTTTACTAATTTTAATATTACTTTGTCTAACTGAACTCTTCCACAATTTCAAAGAAATAAGCCTTTATTTCTCGGAGTATCTTAGCAAAGTGTTTGGTGTAGGTAGTATCTAAACATTCTTTTCTGGATACAAAACCAATTTAGTTAAAGCAGAAAGGAAGAAAAGGTCCTCAGGTTTTTTAAAATAATCAAGGCATGTCTTTCTGAGTATCAAGATGGTAAGCTTATACATGTATGGCCGGTGCAACAATAAGATCATCAACTGCACTTATATATAATCCTGTAATGCTAGACAGAAGAGTAAAACTTTTATACCTTCCTTCCCAGTATTCATCAGTAACTGCTTTCATCTTCCTGTATGTATCAAACTGCAATAACATGATGTTGTCAATGAAACAAAAACAACTTAACAAAGATAAAAAAGAAAAATGCAACTTCTACAACTTACTTGCTTATCGCCTCTTGGACCCTCGAAGAGTTCAGGGTCTTGTGAAAGGTCAAGAAACAGAATATCATCTCCTGCGGAGAAAAAGATAAAGTTCACTTCAAAAACTAAGTTGAAGAATCAATATAGCAGAATGTTGTATATGCCCGTCCCAACCTGTTTTTAGTCTTGAAAGGGTAAAGTCAATAATTGAAATTGATATTCCATATGTTCTCATATGCAGTTTTTTCCCTTCAAGTGTGAAACAAAGTATCTCAGTGCCCTTCCGACTTACGAGAATATTTCCCCTAAAACAAATAAAGAACTGTCATAAACTGTCAGTTCATGGGAATAATCCAACTAGCAAATGCTATTAGCAAGGGAGCTATACCAGTGTAGATCACGGTGTTCAAACTCATATGCTGCTTCAGCAACAGCCAATCCAAGGGTAACCTATGATGTACAATCAAGGAGCAGCCATATGATGAGTGGGGAAACATATAAAATTGATCAGTAAAAGGGATTAAGGGGGAAAAAGAGAAGGAAAAAGAGGATTACCCACCTGAACCAGTAAACTCCGAACTTCATCAAAGTTAGAAAGTACGAAGCTCTCAAGATCTCTACCTCCATATTCTTGAACAAACACGACGTAGCACTGGAAAAATTTGATCAGTCATCTTAACCAGAAACCAAATAGCTGCTAAGAATCTTACTTTGATCAGTTATAAAATAGTAAAGGATGTTCACCACATCAGTATAAGGCTTTAAGAAGATTACTATTCATTGCGTGTAAAAAGTTAAGAGTTTTGAAACATTGACATTATCAGCAACCTGATTGTTAGGAAATTCCTCTGGGTGATCATTTTCTGAACAATGGTCTCTGTCCCAATCTTCCCAAGCTTTTATTAATGCAGCATCATAGGAACCTTGGCATACCCGCAAACTAAGCAACCAAGCCAAAGAATTCAAGTGAATTCATGAATTCCAATAATTATTTCTTTAGCAGTTCAAGCCCATGGTAGCTTGCATGTAAAAAGGAGAAAAAAGGTAGGAGCATTTCTACATTAGAAACTACCAGAGAACCTTAATTTTCACATTTTTCTGTGTATATCTCAGGAGAGGAAATAGTAAAATTAAGACACGATTTCAACTCGTAAAAGCAGAGATCAAGGAGCGAAAATTTATGGAAGCTATTGCTTTTAGTTAGTATCGATCATTTCTTTGTTCGACAAAATCCCTCCCCTTGCATATGCTTGCTTTTACAGAAATTACCTCCTATCATGTTTTCTTTATCATATACGTTCACAAGTGAGTTCGGAAATTTCAGTTCTTCGGGAATGCAGAAAAAGATAGAAAATAAAAGTGAAAGAATACAAATCATTCTTGAACGTACTCAATTGTTTGTATGAAGGAATTGCAGGCATTAGAGACATGATCTTGGCAACCTCTTAGCTGATTAAGAGTGTTGGAAAGCATTACCTCCTCAAGTAGTTCATCTGATCTCTGAAGCACCTCAAAACAGGTGGACCAAAAAAAGGCAAAAGAAAAGCATTTCAGAGAAAAGTATTTTTATAAGGAAAAATAGAAGAAATTATGCTTAAACTTGAATGAAATGTCTTATGAATGATAATCTCCAAAATTATTCCAGAACCAGATCCTCATGGGTGTGTTGGACTCTCAAAAGTTTTCTGATGAATACTTTCCAAAAAAAGAAAACGAGTAACCTAGGTTCCTCATCAAACAACTAATTTGAGGCCACAGAAACTCAATATTAGCTAGAGCTAGGAGTAGAAAAGGATTTTAAGGGAAAATCATCAACCAAGTGGCAAACATAAATGTCCATCCACTTGTATCCCAGGCCCAAATTATTTCAAAAATCAATAAATAGTAGAATATCGAACTAAGTTAATTACCTTCTGCACTTCCCCATTCACTAAGGAATCTCCATCAAATGGGACAATCTTGCATACAGTCGCACCTACCTTGAAAGCCTCTCCATAAGTACCTTCACCAACCTTAGTTATAGTCTCTGGATTACTGTGTTCAAAAGAAGTTAGGCTATCAACTTCTTTGCATATTTCATTCTATGAACGGTAAGATTAATGAAAGAGGAAGCATAATCTCTCGTTACAACATAAACAAGGAAAAAGACTATAATTTCCCGTTGATCACTTAAAGCATATTTGGATTCTAATGGATATGAAGTTTATCTGGTAGGCTAATACAATTATTGGCTTCAAAAAATCCAATGCAAGCTCCGTCCCAGTGTGAGCCTATCTGTGAAGGTCCTCTAGGGCTTTATCAGTGTACATGTGTCCCATGATGTGAATCCATTTGATTAGCATAATAGAGAAAGGCTAGCTTTTAATATCTAGTTATGCCTTTTCAAAGACTGGATAACAGTGTAAGTTAACTGAGAAATACATTGATTTAACCACCACAATTTTATCTTGAAAAAGATAAACATATAGTCAAGCAGCAGAGTAGACTCTTAAAATAGATAAACCAAAAGAAAATTGAGCAGACAAGCAACCACATGACTGCCAAATCATTCAAGGTATGCTCTGTTGCAGTTTACTGAACAAAAAATTTGCAGTAATGATTGAAGAATTCAACTAATAGAAAAGATTCTAGTTAGATACAGTATGCAAAAGGAATCTAACAAATGAACCTATATGCTCAACTTATTCTACGATATAATTAGAACAAATAGGAATTCTGACCAATAAGTTACAAGCACATCCAGAAGTGTTGAGGGAGCTGACTGTCCGCAAGCAGTCAATAGAGCTGAAAAAGGATCCCAGCTCTGACTATCCAATGAAGCCAGTGAGAGTTTTCTAAGCTCAGCTTCAATGTCCTCAGAACTTGCATCACCTATAATTTGAATCTCTTCATTTCTTGGATCATCGTGAGATATACTCTTCCTGGAGCTATCTTCTCCTACAGAATCAAAACGGATTCTGTTCTGTATAGAACATAAACCTGAACGTATAAGAGGTGCTGCTTCTTCTGAGTTTTTCAAACCTAAAGCACCCTTGAACATAGCTGGGGTTTCTAATATTCTTCTCATAGAAGGGGGAGATCCAGAACAGTGTTTTCGCCTTTGGGAAATGAGCCATTTCTGTAACACAGATGACAAATGGGGAAGGTCAATCTTTTCAGTATGGACACCCATTATCCATGTACCAGATTTCTTAGGTGAGGGGCTCTCCTCTAACAACTCAAACGAATCAACCTCCTTAAAGTATGCAATCTCTTTATCATAGTTTGGAGGCTGTGTATTTTTCCCCTGTAAACAAGATATATTTAAAAATTGAAGAAGGGAGCCTATCAGAGATTGTTTCTTAAAACAGTGCTAGACTTCACAAATTAAATTGGTTGATTCCAGAATATCATCATTTTGGCCAGATAAGCTCCTGAATTTCAGTTCACAATCAACAAAAAGATGACTAATTTTCCGTTATGTTGTTTGATACAAGCAGAATCTAGTAAGGATTAATAAGATATAAAACTACGGATGGCATCCAAAACTCAACAAAGCAGCAAATTGAGTAAAGGGTATGTACTCTGGGAAGTGGTGGTTTCCTATTCCTTCTATTTTTCATTTCTTGAGGTTGAGGATCCCCACAAGCTGCAATAGAAATGCTAGTCCTCCCCCTACAAATTAAAATTGCAAAAAAATTAGAAACAAAAGAAGAAAAGAAGATCAGAGAAAGAAATGACTTGGTGTTTCATGGCATTTTTTCTTTTGCAGGGATGGAAGCTAATCTTATGATCAAACCGTGCTAGAAGTAGCAACAGGCAGAAACAGGCACTGAAAGTTTCATGATTACCTCTCCAACTGTAACTGAGTGCGAGTTTGTTAACAACCAAATAGCATATTAAAAAACAATTCACAATTTCACTGTCCAGTATTATTTCCAACTAGTTTATCTTTTCGAAATTCCATCAGATCAAATGCAACCATTTACAGTGAAAAATATGAAAGTGAACATCAATTAACACAGTGGATTGGGGAGAGAATAATGAACTGCAAACAACTAACTATGAAAACCTAGAATAATAACAAAAACAAGAATTAACAGTTCATAAAGAGCCATATTACCATCATGAAGCTAAAAATGTAACAATCATCCTCACGATAAAAAACTAAAAGCAGAAATTAGGGCAAAAACCTCATTGAAAGTGAACGATTCCGACTTGCTCGTCTTAGAGGAGCTAATCTCGAAACATTTTCCTGTATAGAACTTGAATCCGGTCGCCTGCTGAGATGTAATTTCAGAAATTATATAGCAAAAACAGATTGAAAATTAAGTTTCATCAAAGAAAAACAACGAGAAGAAGCAAGAGCACAACCTGTCCGAAAATTCTTCTTTTTCCGACGAGAAATCACCTGAAAATATACGCAAAGTAAGCAAAAGGAGAAAAAATTTGAAGCCACTGATCAATGGAGTTTTTGAGTTTCTGCTTTCTTCACCTGTTTTCGAAGCCATCACGAACAAGGTGAACGCTGAGTCTCTCTCTCTGGTGCCAACAATGAGTGAGTGAGTGAGTGAGTGAGTGATTTGAAAGGCGGGGAGTTGAGCGGGAAGATCGATACGGCGTCGTGAGTAGAGTGTGAGAGAGAGGAGAGGGAGAGCGGGCCTTAGTTTTGGGCTGGACAAGCTGGTCTTGATCTGATAATGTAAACATATTACTAAAAGGTCCATCAATTACGATTGTATTGGACGGGTTCCAAATCAACCCAACCCAAAATTTTTCCTTTGAATTTTTCATTTAACTTCTTAAAAATCAAATTTTCTGTGAATAACTTTAATTAAGTGAAAGTTAGTTAAGATTATTTTTATTTAGAAAAAAAGGTTAAGGTTATTCTTTTTTTTTTTGAAAAGATTATTCTAAAATTTAAATACTTAATTTTGGACAAGAGGTGTGCGGTCCAATATTATGACTCCTCACTTAGATACCTACACCTGATATGCCAAATGAGAGGTGTTGAATTCGAGTCACATAATGAACATTTTAATGCTGCATGAGAGTCTTGTATCCTTCAATCCTACCTAAATTAGTTGATGATTCAAATTAAAAAAATACTTAATTTGGTATAAATTCTGTACATGGTTGTAGAAAACCTAACTAAGGTAAGGCAGAAACAATATTATTTGTAAATTTAAATTGGTTACTTTGGTATATTTCAATTTTCTCTGAATTGAATTATTTTGCTTCGAAGAGTAAAGTAAAAAATTGAATTTTCTACAAATAATAAAAATTTGGGATAATTGCAAAATATCCCCTTAAGTGGGAAGGTAAGCATTTTCCCCCAAAGTTAAAAAATAAGCAGTTTATCTCCAAAATATGTAAAATATCCAAAATACTCTTTTATATAAGTCATGCCTTAATGTAAAAGAACCCCTAAAGTTTAATATAAATGTATTTTAGTCCATCAAAAATTTATAATTATAGTTTATTAAAAAATACTTTCATACAATTTCTAATAATACCTTTGTACTGTATATTTTTTAAAGATTGATTATTTGACTTAAAAATTTTGATTATTTAATAAAAATTAGTATAGTTATTTTAAATTTAATTTAATGAAAAAATAATATAGTTAGAAGTAAAGTACTAAAATAATAGTTAAAAATCTATTTTTTCTTTACAGTACATAGTATTAATTTAAATCTACCTTGTTTTTTTCCCTTATAGTCAAGGTTTTTTTTTAGTTAAATAATCAATTTTAAAAGAATATATACTAAAAAGATATTGTTACAAATTTTATATAAGTATTTTGTAATAATATTGTTTTAGTCTGTACTATTTAAAATAAGTATTTAACAAAAGTATTTTATTTTATAAAAATAAATAATCCGTTAGAATTTGTAACTAATTTAGTTTAATAAATTAATGATTTTTACTGTAAAGAAAAACATTAAATTTTCATATATTATTTTCGTACTTTATTTTTTATTGAATTAAATTTAAAGTCATGTTACTAAGTTTCTTGAAAGAATCAAAATTTTTAAGTTAAATAATCAACCTTTAAATAATATAGACTAAAAGATATTATCACAAATTTTATGGAAATATTTTGTAATAAATTATAACTATAAATTTAACTAAAATAATTTTATATCAAACTTGAGAATGTTATTTTACAACAAAATCATGACTCACATCAAAGCATATTATAGATATTTCACATATTTTGGGTTGATAATTTCTATTTTTCAAGTATATTTAATTCTCCATTTAATTTTGTATCGTGCAACTAACCCTAAAATAAACATTTTTTTATCCAAATTCAACCAGTGAACGCCCATGGGGCCGGCCTTAGTGTACAGTAGCCAATGCAAGAAAATATGGCCTAGTTCTTTTTTAATGGAAAAAATATGGCGTAGTTAATTATGTATAATAAAGGCCACATGCAAATAAGTAATTTATGGCGCATTGGTGTGTGTTTGGGTTGGGTTGGGGGTCTATATGGTGCAAGATCAGATCAGTAGAGTAGAGGAGGAGGAAAAAGCAAAACGCATTCTTCTTGGTCTGGTGGGCTTATCTTTGTGGGTCAGATTACTTTGAAAGAAATATGGGTCTTCTATGAGCAAATTCATGTATCTCTCATACATGGAGACCTATTTCGATTGGAGCAGCAACACTTGAACAGATTGGTTGGAATTCGAGCGCTGCTTTGACTCTAGAGAATAATCGGGAATTTAGTGTGAAGAATTGTTATATAGTTGTCCATGATCCATCTCAATCTAGTACGTCTGATAAAGGATGGGAGGAGGTTTGAAAAATCAAAGGGACGATGCGTTTTGATCATGAACTTATTGTTTACAAGGAGAGCTATATTGACCACAGCTCAAGTCCTGCATAGAAGAGGAATTCTAACATCTGCTAACTGTCCGATCTGAACTAATATACATGCTCTCAGGGAATGTGGATGGGCCAGACAAGTGTGGAAGAAGTTAA
The DNA here is from genome assembly GCA_028651295.1 of Catharanthus roseus. NCBI lineage: Eukaryota > Viridiplantae > Streptophyta > Magnoliopsida > Gentianales > Apocynaceae > Catharanthus > Catharanthus roseus. The sequence goes on along the minus strand of JAPQWS010000048.1, from coordinate 3,315,120 downwards.
AGGGGCTTCTGGCATGTTGATGATACAAGAAAATGGACTGACTTGAGTCAAAATTACTTGAATGCCTCTGTTAAGACTAGGGCTAGGGGTGTAAACAGGTCCAAACTCTCTAGGTACTTTCAGACATAGATCCAGACCATTATAGTGAAACATATACACAGATCCACATCCTTTGGGTATGAAATTTATATACCCAGACCCGAGCCTCTAGAGTCTAGGATAGAGTCTGGATATACTCGTACCCGTATGATATTTTTTCACATTTTTCCTGTTAAACAAAAATATATATAAAATAATGTATAACCCTAAAATAAAAATTATAATATGATTAACATAATTCCCTCAATATCTCTTTTAACAAATACAATCATTATATATCTTTAATTCAAATAATTTAAAATTCAAATACACACAAAATCCTCACATTATATTAATCTAATAAAAACAAAAATCCTAATTCAATACAATATATTAATCAGAGCTTTTGGAGACCGCTTGCTCCTATTTGTCTCCTACATAAATGTATAAATTATGTACTAATAAAAAAATATAATACGGGGTATGGGTACGGGTCCGCAGGTATAAAATTTTAAACTTACCCGCTATAAATGAGTATAGACCCGTGCAGGTACGGGTAAGACCCGTCCCGTTTACAGCCCTAGTTGAGACCTCAATACCGTGGAAGATAGTTTTTTTTCACTACTGTTCACATGCTCTGGTTGTGGAGAAATAAGCAAGTCTATGAGTTCGATACCCCTCCCCCTCCTTGTGAGGACATGGCGTTTTCTATTTTGTATAGAGCTAAGGAAAACTTTTTGGCTAACTACAACTTGAATCTAAATGTACACATAGAAGATAGGAATATCAATCAATATAATATAGTGACAATGTAAACCCCTGCTCTATATTTTGTATACTGGTTGATATATTAATATTTATCGATCCCTGTACATAAAAAAAAAAAAACTAGATCTTTTTGGGCCTTTCCATGATGAAACAGTGGACAAGAGAAAGATTCTTCAAGTATATAATACACTCTCTAACATGTTTAATATCGTATTAAATTTACTAAATAAAAGATAATTTTTAAGAAAAAAATATTATAAAAATAAAATATTACATGAAATATTAAAGAAAATGTTACAAACAATCTTGAGCAAAGAAAACAATAGAGTGTGACACGCTCTCCACCTTGCTGAAGGCCCAACTGCTGAGGAAGCTGACCTTTTGTCTCGAACCGTTAGGAAGTTTAAACGTAAAAGTAATGGTGATCTCATTTGGGGAGGGGAACACAGATTCTACTGGCCCGCCACCAGTTGTTCTTTTGACCGTGCTGTCTATAGCACCTATGCCATCCAAAACCTTTAAGGAAACAGTTTCGGGGGTAAACTTTTGGGCCCCATTTACATAGGAGATGATAAAGTTGATAGTTTAGATTTAATAGTCATCAATGAATTGGTTGTGAAACCCTCTGACCAAGGAGCTCTCCCAGTCAAGCCAATCACTTTGAAAGATTATCAACGTTTGTAGAAACCCTGGAGGAAGGCCTTAATAATTAAAATTCTTGGCAAAAACATTGTCTATAAACTCCTTCTGTAGATAATTTAGGAACTCTGAAAACTTGATTGGGACTGCGAAGTCATTTTACCTTGTTCAAGTCTGATCAAAGAAGGACTATGATCATATTCTAAGTTACGGACCTTGGATGGTCCTTGGCAACTATCTCATTATCGTCAAATGGCGCCCAACTTCCGCCTATCACAAGATAAGATTACCTCTACACTCATTTGAGTGCGTTTTTCGAAGATCTCGATCGAATTCTTTTAGGAAAACTTTATGCTTCTTATGGGAAACCTCGTGGGTCAAGCTATTCGGGTTGATCGACAACCCTTTCTCTCCCTCTTATCTTGGTTATGGGACACATCCAAGCTATGGAATACAAGGGCCCTCACCTTGTTTTTGTTTCCGATGCGGTGAATATGACCATAGGGAAATGAGATGTCGATCACTTGGGGAGGCTGTTGCGCCCCTACCGCCACTTTTTTTTCGAAGCCTTTGCTGGTGTCCATCCTTTCTGCCTCCTTTTCCAAGAAGGATGAGAATTCTGGCGTTAGAATATGCTACCACTAGCAACAACACAACTAGATTAGCAAGGTAGAAACCGGCCACCAAATCCAGGCCACAAGAGACGAGAAAGACGTCAGACAACACACCCCTAGTCAAGGCAAAACGAGATTTATATGATCACAAGAGTCCTTGGGAATTAGAGAAAGGAAGGAAGTTACCTAATCTGGTTCTCATTTTAATGTTCTGGAGACGTTAGAGAAGGAAATAGAGGAGGTGATGGAGACCCTTAAAGAAAAACTACAAGCCATTTCGATCCCTTTGCAGATGTAGCAAATGGACTTGGCCCATGAAAAAAGTGAAACAAGCTATTCAAAAAAGGGCCTAAAGCTTACTTCCAAGAATGTGACAACTGCTATGTCTAAGCACAAGGGACCCAAACTGATGGTTGAGCTGGCAGATTCTAAGGAGAATGGGATGGATCCTAACCAATTTTCTACTGGGCCGACAGCTGTTAGAACCCAAAGTAAGGTATGGATCATTTAGCCGTGGCAGGCCTACGACCCACAATCCCATACAACCTCCTGAAGCTGCACACTTGGGAACTCATTCAACTCTTGTTGGTGTTGCTATAAAACAGGCAGAAAATCTGCTCTCACTTTCTGGTACACCTCTCTCTCTCTTAGGAATGGCGATCCTATAGAAGATGATGGTCATTAAACTTTTAGTTTCCCTATGAATTGCATCTGTTGGAACTGTATGGGTGCTGCATCATCTGATTTTATGTCTGCTCTTATCAATTTCACTCTAGTTCATCAATATATTTTTATGGTTTTTGTGGAAACAAAAACATATAGGTAAGCTTTTTCCTTTTTTGAATACTCACCTCAATAGAACTACAACGGCAAAGACGTCAAGATTCTCTGGAGGTATTTGATTGATATGGGATGATTCTCAAGTTGACATTAAAGTGTATTTATAAGCAAGTTATTACTATGGCCATTAGGACTGGTAATACTATGAATTGGGTTTTTTATGCTCTTTATGCATCTCCTCAAGCAGAGAAACACAAGTATCTTTAGTGGTATTTAGAATAATTTCTTGTGAATTTAAATGTGCTTGGTTATTTATGGGGGATTAGAACCAGATTCTCTTTTCCTCTAACAAGTTTAGAGGTTAGACTATAAATGGAAGACTTGCATCAAGATTTTGGGACGTTTTGGAGGCATGTAATCTTCTTGATTTATTAGGTTTTTCTGAATCTAAATTTACATGGGTGAATAAGAGAAGTGATGGAAATTTGATCATGGAATGATTAGACCGCACCTTTTGTAATGCACAGTGGCTCCATCTTTTTCCTCATCTAAGGTTGTGAGGGAGCATCTTCTACTGTGGGGTTTTGTGCCTTGTTATCATAATTGGACAGCTCATGGTGAAAACTTTTAGTCACATGATAAGGAACGTATACGAAATGTGCGGCTTCACTCTAGTCTCATATTGGGTAAGAAAGTTCACGGTCATTACCGACTGAAATAACTCATATCATGAGATGATATTTGATGCAGCTGTTCCAAACATTTTACCTCAGGAATAAATCAATCTCGAAGAACCATTCAATCCTGAGGCAAAAAAGTTTTTTGACATGTTAAAAGCTATGGAGACACTGTTGGTTGATGGGAATGACGGAGATTCAGTGTTATCTACGTCTGCTGAGTTGTTGTACGTTAATAAAATACAAGAAATACAAATTGGAATTAGAAAATATCAATTCGAATATAACAGAGAAGGAAATTCAAGAGAATATAAGCTAGGGATTCACAAAGTGGTTTAGAAATGAAGTAAGTTATCTTTATGAAATTATTCAAATTTAAATTGTAACTTTATGAACAGGTTTAATTAACAAAAGTATTTTGATGTATATAGATACACGATCATACCAAACAATGTAGTGAACTCCTAAAGAATCTATCTTGGGGTCAAAAAATAAAAAAACATACACTGATTACATTGTCAATGGATTTCGGTTTCCCACAAGAGATAGGGGTGAGAAGGTAGAAACTTGTAATGACAGTGTTTGTGTGAAACTAAATTATTATGGCATTTTAAGAGAAATAATTGAGGTTGAGCTGATTGGAACACCAATCCAAAGGGTCGTCTTGTTTCATTGTAATTGGTTTGATTCTTAGGATCGAGGAATAAGGATCGGAGAATTACAAAATAAGGTTTCATCCTCAATATAAAATTGTTGAGTTGCTCAAAGATCGGAGATATGGAGGATACGATCCTTTTATATTAGCTTATCAAGTAGAGCAAGTTTCATTTCTTCCATACCCGGGCTCTAAAAGAACGAGGACAGATTGACTTAATGTAATGAAATCTCGACCACGAGTAATAGATGTTCCGGTCCAAGATATGCATTCCAAGAGAACGTGGACGTTGGCGAGGGTTCGACAATGGATGCAATGATTGAAGACGTTGGAACGCTAGTCCGTGATTTTATTTCGTTGGAAGAGTTAGACATCAACGTCGAAATATATTTCGAAGAATTACAAAATGATGAAACTGAGATCGAATGGGCTTCCGATAAAGATTCAAACGAAGATGCCGACAATGATCCCGATGATGATTCCATTGATAAAAACGATGAGGATTCTAAGACATAGAACATCGTATGCTTTACTTTGATTATTTGATATGATTGCACTAATATATGTTTCTTACACTTATTTGTTTATAATACTTTTAACTAATTCATTCACGTTCCTTCTATCGCAGGTACGATGCCTCAAGGATGGAAGAGACAGTTAGATGCTAACCCGTGGACAGGCACACAGTTGACGGGTACACAGTTGATGGGGACACAGTCAACGTGGGCACCCACTCCACTGATGATGCAGGCCCCATCGATACCTGCTAGCACGACAGCTCCTCTTCATCTACCATCCACTAGTTAGCGACTCCACCAACGATGTAGGCCCACCTACTAACTTAGAGTAGTCTACCTCACAGCCCTTCAATCCTCTGGCTCCATATGTGGGTCCTTCGGCTTGGAGGCCTCCACTCGGAGATTCTAGAGAGTTATTATATTTGCATAATAACCAGTAAGTATTTATATACATACAAAAATATTTATATTCTAATATAAATACTAATGAAATCTTTGTGTAATAGACTACAGCGCTCTTCAAGAGCCACCATCCGCATCTTAGCTGTCTTCCAAGATCAGTTCAACAGACCTTACCACACTTGGTCTGAGATCTCGCAGGCTGTCGAGATATGTGGTGGGGAGAGTTTCAGGTAAATAAAATTAAACGAATCATATAAAATCTAAATTTTTTAAAAGGAATCATTAATTTTTTGTAGAGTTAGTTTAGGAAATATATTTAGGAAATTTATTTGTTTTGATCATGAAAATATGCCTTATAATTTATACTTTTGCCTTATTATCATTAAAATATGCCTTATGATTTCTAATTTGCCTTATGATCATTAAAATATGTCTTATGATTTCTAATTTCTCTTATTATTATGAAAATATACCTTATGATCATTAAAATATGCCTTATTATTTTATAATTTGCCTTATGATCATTAAAATATACCGCATGATTTCTAATTTGCATTGTGATCATTAAAATATGCTCTATGATGTCTAATTTTCCTTATGATCGTTAAAGTATGCCTTATGATTTCTAACGTTATATTCTACTCTAATCTTTTAAATTTTCAGACGATGTGAATTGGATCCGGCCAAATCCATGAACAAGATAAAGATGGCATGGGAGTCAAAGGCAAAAGACTGATTAAGGAATTTGTTGGGCAACGCTCGGAGAAGGGACAAGAGGCCACCATGGATTGATGAGAGCTATGGGCAGAGATGTGGAATTATTGGAATACCCCTGCGTATAAAACCCAGTCCGTACGAAATAAGAGGAACTAGACTCAGGGACAAGGAAGACGAAGAGCCCAGAACCATACGTGTGATTCCATCTCATACACAGAGATGATTGTGAAATGGGTAAGAAGTTGATTTAATATTAAATTCCTCTTATTAATTAAACTAACTTAGAAAAATATTAAAAATCCTTTTGTTTTATTTTGCAGTAAAGGATTTGACTAAGAGGTTCCTCCAGAGCAAGTACTTGTAGGAGCTTCACAAAAATTAGAAGGGGGAGTACATAGATTTCTACTCGGCAGAATTTTGGGTAAGTTTAATATCAATTATAACTTAAGTTTATATAATATTTGATAATTCATAACCTTTAAGTTTATATAATATTTTGTAACAAAAATTCGAAATCAACTAACATTTTATATTGTAGGAGAAATTTCACGAGGTTTGGAGGAAGGCTGAGGCTTCGGGTACTGCTATGTCCGATGATCTCCAGCTGATGGACATTTTAGCTGGTAGGACAAGCTGCAGCCATTTGTATGAAGTTGGTTCAGAGGCAGCTCATCTTATAGTCGAGAGCAGCCAAACCACAGTTGCATTGGCATCGTATTGCTTAGATCACGAGTAGAGTTATTCATATTTCAAGTTTTTCAAATACTCAAATTTATGCTCGATCACCCTCTTCCCGCGAAGAAATCCTCCACATCTTCACTATAGAGATGTCCATATATCGATTATTTGCGACTACAATCAAATATGAGGAGTCAGATTTTGGTTGTACATTAGCAATGATTATACATGGTTGGCCACTCCCATCAAATAATTAGTACATTTGTTTCATATGCAAAATCAGTTAAAGCACTAAATACCTCTTAATCACTCTTGTTTCAGGTCTTGAAATGAAATGAAATGATTAAAGAGAGAAAAGATTGATTGATAGATGGCCAAATTGTGATAAAGCAAATTAAGTTACAAAATTCAGCTCCATTCTCACTCAAATTAGGACTAATAACCACAGAAAGATAACAAATCTAATTGAGACTTCAATAATTAATTATTATATATGTCAAATCATTATAATGCAATGCAAAAATAATTAGGGGTCTATTTCAATCAATTAGTTTATTTAATATAGTTTCGGAATTAGTATAATTTTAATTTAACCCGCATTAATCATTCTTAATCTAGACATTCAGATTGTATAGCTTTGAAAAAAACATATTAATATCAATTTTTTTAGATAATATTTACTAATAGCACAATTAATGGTGTTTGGTTACTGCTTAAGTGTCGTTTTTGAGATGTTGATTGTTGAAATTGTATGGTGGCTGATGATTGAAGGGACTTCCCAACGGTATCTTCATTCACTCTGGATTCACTAATGATACTAAATGGTGATGTTACTAGAATTTCATGCTCCAATCTTCATTCATGCAATTATATGAAGTGGAAAACTTTATAAAATAGAATGTCCTTTTAATTTATTTACTTTGGATTTTTTATGTGAACTTTTTGATCTTACAATCAAAGGTTGAGAAATATTAAGTCTTCTTAGTAAGATTGCTCTTTCCTTTATATAGAATTGTAATTGTTCTTAATTATTTTAATTTATAGATATATCTTCCACCAAAGTGAGCCGCATCATTTTGGTTGGAAATATTTTTAGGATAATTTTTTAAAATTATTTGTTTCAGAGTTTTTGAGTTGTGATTGGTCTGGTATAATAACTAATCAAGAATAATACTTCAAAGATGATTTATATTTAAAATAAGTGAGAACAACTTATTTTAAACAAGCCATCAAGAATAGTACTTAAAAGATGATTTATATTTAAAATAAGTAAGAACCAGTTATTTCAAACAATTGTGAATAGAACTAACATTATGTCGAAGTGAAAAGGCCCAGTGTGGGGTTATGGGGGCCATGGCTCCTCTTATTTTTCGATAAATTTCTTTTTATGCAAAATCAATTATACTCTTTTTATATCAAAGTAATTAGTATATTTTGTTATTTTATCTTGTAAATCAATTAAAATTATATTATTAAGTAATAATTCAATATTGTTTTATAAGTTTAATGATATATAATCTTTTATAATTGAATATTGGTTCTCTATAGATACTTATATCTACCTTTACTCATTCTTTGTATGACATTTTTTATAATATAGGAGTAGATATTATAATATTAGAGAGTGTCTCATAATATATCTATTGGTAGTTTTCTTTTAATATATTGTAATTGAATTTTACTATAAGTTTAAATTGTATTGCTTTTTAATTTGAGAAAGACAGATTAGTTAAAAATAATCATAAACTATTTTAATTTTTTATTTATAATTATGAATTTTTATTTTATCTTTTTTAATTATAAACTATTTTTGCTCTTCTAAAAATAGCCATAAACTAATTTTTACCTATCAAATACAGTCGTGATATGGCTATCTCATAGTTTTATTTGATAGGTAAAAAATAGTTCATGATTATTTTTATAGTTATAAATAAATGTTCATAGTTATAAATAGAAGATATAAAATAGTTCATGGTTAAAAATAAAATAAAAGTTTATAAATAGAAATAGAAAAGTTAAAACATTTCACGATTATTTTTAGTTAATTTCTCAAAAGAAATTAATGTATTTTTTAAAAAATATTTTGAAAAATTGTTAAGAATCCCACATTAGCTAATTAAAGAAAATAATTATTCATTATAAAGACTTGGATAGTTCTTCCCTCTTGAGGTAACTTTTGGAATGAGTTAGACCAAAATTTAAATTTTTAAATAAAAATACATCATTTATGTGGGAAAGTGTGAGTTTGAAAATAGAAAAGGGCAAGAATTTTTAATTAAAAACTATGAGTCAAATATATAGTCGACTTTATACTCAAGATCCGATAAAGATTGTAAGCCTTGAAGAGAGCTATTTTTCAACGCTTCAATAGTTACACTACAACTCATTTTTTCACGTCCAGTAACTTTGCCAAGAAAACTTTTTGTTCTTCACACAAAAAGGAAAAGCAACCATCCATCTTTTCAATATATATCATTTCTTTCGTTCAAAAAAAATATATACATATCATTTCTTATTTCCAATAGTTCACATCATATATGTTCCAAATAATAATAATAATAATAATAATAATAATAATAATAATAATAATAATAATAATAGTTCACTTCATATGTGGACTCTGGTAGCCTAGCAACATTTTTGGCCTAAAACTTATTCAAGTTTAGTTGTAATTAATTAGTTAGGAGTTGTAAAAATGTAACTTCTTGTAAAAAGTATTCGTAGAATGAAACAAATATTATTTTTGTATATTGAAAATTTTATTTTTGCTTAAGATTACTTATTTTAAAGAAAATTAATCCGTGCATATAGCGTATATCATTTTTATCTTACTTGGCAAACCTAATTAAAACCATTGCTGAGAAAATTTGATCGGATTGGATGGATGGTTCGATCGATTGAATCGAGAACCGAATTCTAGACCAATCTAATTTTCTAAAAATTTGTAAGAAATCAACTAGTCACCGGTTGAGCCAGCCAGTTAGATCAATCGAAACTGTCATTCGAAGCGGTTGAACTGGTTTTTGAATTTTTTTAATAAATTTTTTTAAAATTTATATTTTTTATGTATTTTTTGGGTTAATGAGCTTATAATGTCCTTTAATTATATTTAGTGTTAATTGATTTATAATGTGTATATGAATGAATTATTAATATATATTTATAATTTTTTATACATTTATAATGGTGTCTGATTCGATCACTAGTTTGACCGGTTAAACCAATAAATAAGTAGTTTAATAGATTTGATCTCCGGTCCACATTTTTTTAAAACCAAACCTGTAAGGGACTAGATGGTTACAATTCAAAGTTTCTCCTATTTATTTGATGGGTCAATAGAACTTGTGGGTAACGAGAACAATTTCTTTTAAAAAACCATGCGAATTCTGTTAGAATTTTTGGATTTAGGCCTAACTCACCCCAAAAGATACCTGAAGAGTGGAGGACTATCCAAATCTTTATAAGAAATAATTATTTTTTTTAATTAATCAATATGAGGTTTTCAACAAATTCATTAATTAAAATTAATTAAGTAGTCAAAGGTGTACTAATAACACAGAAGATCTAAATTGTGGAATATGTATAAACTATAGTATAGTATGGTGTCTTCTCTTCCTTTTTATGGTCTCACTCCTGTGCCTGATAGACAAGGTGCTTTTTCTTCTGTTTTAGATGAGAACAAAATTAAGGAACAAAATCATGTTTAAAAAAAAAAAAAAAATCTGATTACAAAGAGATTGATACCAAATGTGATTCTCTTGATTATGACACTGATCATTGTTTTCATATCTTGTAGGTCCTGAAATAAGAGCCAACAAGATCCCATGATTATTAATTAGTATCTGGAAAGTTACTAAAAAAAAAAAAGATTAGCGTTTGGAAAAAAATATATTTTGTTATTTATCACAAAAAAGAAAAAAAGTGTCTAGAAAGATCAGTATCTAATATATATTAGTATTGTGTCGTCTACGTCAAATTACCATGTACCATACAATGTATTTTTCTAACTTGTACTTCAAGGCACATATTTATTATTAATATACATGATTTGTGTAACAATGTTAATACAGATAAAGCTTATTATAATAATTTAAATAATAAATTTTATAAAATCTAACATCTTAATAAAAATTGTTAAATTTTAAAAAATTACATCTTAAAATAAAAAGTTAATCCGTACTATGGTATGTATAAACTAAAAAAACTCCAATATATATTAATTTTACTTTGAAATAAACTTTAAAAATAAAGAATAAACATGATGATAAACACTTCCATATTGTATAAAACCTTATTATACATTAAGGAATTGTATTCGAATTGGTTCTACAACTATAATATAAAACAAGATGCATTTTTAACTTTTTAACTAAAATAATTAGTAAGGTAAGACACAGTTTAGCGATAGAAACTTTTTTTTTTGTCAAATTAAAGGTTGTAGGTTCGAACCACATTTTCTTTCTCCTAATTGTATAAAACACCTTTTACCTAAATGAGTGCTATTTCTTCTTTTACAATCAAATTATTATTATAATTATTTTCACTTTAAAAATGAATTGGGAGAAGAGAGATGGCTTGTTTTGGAGTAGTTCTTAATTAATATTTGGAACAAAGGTAGTAGGAGCAAAACCCACGGGCCACAGGTGAAGTAATATATCTATCTAACAACGTGAGGTGCACATTATTTTCATGATTTCTTCTTCTTCTTCTTCTTCTTCTTCTTCTTCTTCTTATTATTATTATTATTATAATTATTATTATTATTATTATTATTATTATTATTATTATTATTTATAAAGCAATCAATCAAAAAAATAAACGAACTTATTACACGAGGATTTATTACGATGGTTTCCGCAGAAAGAGGGGCTTTTTGTGACAACACTATGTTGAATAGCTAGCTGCACAAGAAATGTTCATGTAGAAACATCTATGGAGGGCTCATTCAATAAATATATATATATATATATATATATAGGTATAAGATTTTATTTATTTTTAATAATTTTGAGATGTTTAAACATTGATATGTCTCAAAATAGTAGCATACACAAGTATGTTTAAATTTCTTTCTAGTATAAAAATGAGTCTTCTAAGATCATTAATGAATTTATATAATAACAATAATCAAAATCTCAAAATAAAAAATAAAAAGCATTGGTGTGCAAATTATTATTTTGGAGTGCGTGCATTTTGTGATATCACTTGGTAGTAATGGGTTTTTTTCTTAAAAAAAGTCTTTTTTTGCTTGGTAGTAATGAGTTTTTTTTTTTAAAAAAGACTTTTTTTTTAACAGGCTATTAAAGTGGCCTTAAAATTTTTTTTTATCCGTAATTTGGTGCGTTATCCTTAAACATATCCTAAGTAGCAAATATTCTTTCATTTATTTATTTTTATTTAAAAAAAGTCTTATAACAGGATTTGAACCCTTAAAAACCTCATGAGAAATAAGATATAAGACTTACTAATAGACCACCATTAGATCTTATTCAAGATGTGCATGAGATTTTATTTAATAATAACTTTACGTATTCCAATATTTAATAACTTCAATCATTTGAATTTTTAATTAGAGCAAAAAGAAGACTGCTCCTCTGTTTAATTTTTAAATTAGTGCCATAATTTTTTAGTTAACAAGAGAGAAAGTATTAAAAAATTACAAAAACGTAAATTAAAACGAAAATAGGAGGTTTTGGTGGGAACGGTCGGTGGAAACGTAGGTCTCGAAAAAAATACCTGAAATGCCTACAAGAATCGGCTCAATCGGACGTCCGAGCGCAAAGTTATGCCCCGTCAAAGTTTTCGACTATATGAAACAATTTTTTTGCCCAGAAACGCATTCGGATCACTTTTTCGATGATGCCGTTGCGTTCCTCTTTATAAGAACCATCAAAACAAGTGGTCATACGCGTGAAACGGACATCCGATCACAGAGTTATTCATGTTTAAAGTTTTTCAAATACATACAAAAATTATTTCTTCCTAATCAACATAAACAAGATAACGCACAATGATTGTACGTTATCATCCACCTCAGCACAGAACTCCACCACCTCTTCGCCACGTGTGTGCCACGTCGTTAAAAATACAATTTAACGCGGATTAAGTCGGTGATTAGCTATAACGCACAATCATTGTGCGTTATCTAACGCACAATAATTGTGTGTTATGGCATTTTCAGGATTTAAAAAAAAATTAGGCCTATTTAGTACTTATTTTTTAAAATATGTTAAATAAAGAAAAAAAAAAACCGTAGTAACGGGGACGAGGGACGATTTTGGGACATCAGGTTAAAAAAAAAAAAAAAAAATCTCAACTGATCTTTCTATATTGAAAATGAACAAGAAAATTTTTGGCGAAAATAATATTATACACAAATTCTTTAACAGATAAAAGTTTTGCAAAAATATTTAATTATCTTTTATTTTTCTCAGAAAATATTTAATTATCATGCATCCTCCTGATTTCTAAGAATTATAGATACGTGGCAAAATACCTAGTATGGTGGAAAACCAACCACATCATAGCTTTGAAGAAACATTTGACTCCTTTTTAAATTCAAGGAAAACAAATTAACAAGTATAGTGTTCGATAGAAAGGACGCACAAAGTATAATTCTTAGGAATTTTCTTTTCTGAAATGGAACTCTTCAAATACGAATTGAATATGAAGGACGGACCACAACATTATAAACAGAAAGGAGCTCATACAAATTTTCATTAAAGGAAGTTGGTAGTTATTTTCCATCTGATTTCTGTGTGTTATAGAAGTCGTAAAATATTTAGAACATAAATTTAATTTTAATTTTTTTTTATGTTCAATAAATTAGAATCCTATGTCTTAAATTGGAATGCTATCATCATTAAACAAGATTGAATCCAATGAGGGAGATTGAATTTTAGAACCAACGTCATTCACCAAGAGGGCTTTTTTTCTTTTTTTTTTTTTTTTTTTAATTAAAAGGCCTCACATTCCGTTGTTTTAACTGGTCATATATTGTAATATAAAACTTTCTTCTTTTTTTAAACACATCCATACATTTCCAATTAATTTTAGTTTTGACTTTTTTTTTAATCTAAAAGCACTGCAATCTCCTTCTAAAATTCATCTTTACTCCATCCACTATCTATTATAATCGATCCCTCGTCTATCTACATTGTAATCACCATTTAATGTATTACCTTTTTTTATATAGAGCATATAGCACGAAATTTAATCTTTATCGTCACCGAAAACTTGTATGTCCTTTTGTAAGCTTTGAATTGACCGGAAATCTATCCATATAAAAAAATAACTTGAAATGAGCATTATTCAATAAGATCGGCGATTTGCCCAACTGATATATTTGTTTATTACTGGCTTGTGAATCAATGAAACACGAAAATGCATGCAAAGGATAAGAGGTATGTTTGATGATAAAAGATTTTTCACTTAATAAGAAACAAGTTTTAAATTCGAATCATTCTAAAATAAGTCATTACTACTTATCAAATTTATATTACTATCTAAAAATATTATGGGTTTTTTTCTTTTTGAATGAATTAATGACCCTTTAAGTTATTAAAAAGGCAAGAAAAGACACGATCAGGGTTTAACAAAAACGGATACGAGGGAGGGACCCCAAAACAAAACCTATAGAAAAATAGGTGGGCGCGCACAGGTGACGGCCACAGGTCCCCTGCGAACTCAAGACCAATACCAATGAAACAACTCTCTTCGATTATATTCCTTTCGCCATTTTTAAAAAGTATATAAAATTTTGCCAACAATTTTGCTCTCTTCTTCGTATGGCAAAGATATAAAGCTCAAAAACGCTGGATGGAAAGATATAATTAATGATGTTGGTCGAGGGGTTGATTATATATATTGTTATGATAATTGACTTGTTTGTCCTTAGTTCACTGTTAGTCTTTTTTAAGATAATTGAATTATTATATATGAAAATCTTGAGCTAATGACTTTGAGATTATTAAAAAAGCAGAAAAGTATTAACTGTACTATGAGGATTAGAGGCGACAAAAAAGATTTGCTTTATGAACGTGCACTACAATACATTGTCCAGGTGGCACTTTGCAAGAGGATAAGGAATAGGTATTGTACCTCAAGAATTAATTACTTATATTTTATCCTTGTGGTCCAATTTTCTTGTTGCCATCTTTTTCCACTTTTGAACACAACACATTGTTGCTAACAGATTGTTAATTGCATGCATACTTAGAAGCAGTGTTGTATTTTCTGGTGTGAGGCTTGCTAGACTCAAGAGGGGGTCTATAAAAAAGATGAAAACAAAGGAAAGTGTGTCAAATTGGACAGAATATTATTATCCTCAAGAACAGTAATAGTTGCAGTAAGAGTGCACCAACATAGAAGTTTTGAGCAAGAAGCATATACTCTTTACTAGAGAGATGAATATGTAATATGTATTCAGTTTAGCCATCTTATCTTTCATCTTATTCTAATTTCATAAAGTTCCTTTGTAAAAACTGAACCAGTAAAAAACTTGTTATTTGGTTTCCTTTTGGATAAGCAAATTATTAGTTCCTAGTCTACTAGAAAACTAGTAATTTTGTAAGGGTTTATCTTATCCTGCTCGAGATAACTTTGTTTTAGTGGAATCTTCAAGATTGAGATCTTGGAGAAAGTGGATGCATGCATATAGTCGAACCTCTATAAAATCTCTTGTGTCTTTTACATTCACGCTTTCTTGTTTTATTTCGGTTGAAATCTCTACAATTAAGCTAATGATTGATATGAGAACTGGTTTGCTGTTAGTTTAATTTTATACTTTTCTAATTCATAAAAGTTCTACCGTCAAAACAATGGTTGATATATGAACCTAATCTGTCTTAAGTTATTCAGTCAAATTAACCTATCAGAAGTTTTTACATAAAAGTTTTATTTTCGTTTTATTCTGATTAGTCCAATTCACCCCCTCTTGACTCTGTTTAGAACTTTCATTTGGTATCAAAGTAGTCTCTTTCGAGGATAAAGAGTTTAAAAATTCGAAAGAGGATCCATGGTTAGCTCAACTAATGTAACTGAAGGACAATCCATTCACGACCACCATTGTTTAATGGAATTAAGTACTCTTATCAAACGACTAGAATGAAAAACTTTATTCAGTCTACTGATGTAGTGTTGGAAGGTTATAAAGAATGGACCATATGTGCCCAAGAAAATAGTTGAAAACATTAAGGTCAAAAAAGATGAAGATGACTTTGATGATAATGATTGGAAAAGGTGTTCCATCAATGCCAAAGCACTGAATCTCCTTCATTGTGCACTCGATGTGAATGAATACAACAAGGTGTTAGTTTGTAAATCGGCTAGAGAAGTATGGAATAAGCTAGAAATTACCTATGAAGGAACTAGTTAAGTAAACGAAACTAGAATAAATATCCTTTATAGAGAATATGAGATATTTCAAATGAATTCGAAAGAAATCATAACAAAAATGAATAACATATTTACAGATATTGTAAATCGATGAAAGCTCTTGGAAAAGACATTACTGAGGAAGAAATGGTAAAGAAGTTTTCTAAGTCTTTATCTGAGAAGTGAGATTACTATTTTGAGTGACACAAAGGATTTAACAAAATTCTCTTATGATGATTTGATTGGATCACTGTTGTCACATGAACTGATGATGGATAAAGGAAAGAGCACAGCCACAGGATAAAAAAAAAGAATATGAAAAGTTGAAGAGAGTAGAAAAATGGATGTGGAAGAAGAAATGAATATGATAGATAGAAAGATGAAAAGATTTTTTTTAAAACTTTCAGAAAGTACAAGAAAGATACACAAGTAAAAGAGGAAAGAAAGAACTGAAATAGTGTGTTATGAATGTAGGGAACCAAGACACATTATGACTCAATGTCCGAAACTAAAGAAAAAGAAGAAGGATAGAGCAATGATGGTTGGTACCTGAAGTGACTCTGACATTAGTTTAAGTGATAATGATGATAAGAAGAATGAAGGTAAAGAAGTTGATGAAGAAGCAAAAAAGGCACTAGTATACTTAATGGCCACAGAAGAAATAAAACAAGGATCAAAACATCAATGAGGAAATCACGGAGGTAATTATTCTTGATAACTCTAACTATAAAGAACTTCATGATGCCTTTGAGGATTTATTACTTGAATATAAAACTCTTGCTGAAAAATATGAGAAATAATAGAATGATTTTGAACTGAAAAATGTTGAAAAACATGTTTTTCAAAACATTGATGACAAGTCCGAACTGAGCATTTTGAAAACCACCTTGAAATCGAGCGAGGAAAGAAATTTGACTTTGATAAAGGAAAATGTGAAACTGAAAGATGAGGTTGGAAACATCACAAAGATTTGTCAAATTTACAAAAGGAAAAGAAAATTTGAATAAACTTCTTGGAAAATAAAAGCTACCCATAGACAAAACTAGTTTAGGTTTTGGTGAAACTTCATGCAAAAAGGTTCAAGAAGGAAAAGTGAGTACTAATAAAACTTGAGTCATATCACATTGAGTGCATTGAAAAAGCCTTGAAGAACATTCTTCAAATTGAAAATAACACTGAAATGAAATAGACAAATTTCTTAAATCATGGTTCTCGAAACATACAAAAATTTCCAAGAGTGGTGAAACCTTATTTTGATTAGATGACGATCAACAAAAACGTTCAAAAAAAAATTTCACAAGAAATGGTTTTCAAAACTTAGATTTCAAAGATTTGAACATGTTCATTTTTTTAAAAGAAATTTAATTTACAGATGTTTTATTTGCAATAAACCTGGATATTTTGCAAGAAACTGCAATCTAAATTTTCAAAACTCAAGGAGAAGATATTTCAATAAAAATTGGAAACCTCACCATTAAGGACAACTTATTTTGGGTACCTAAAAGGAACTAAACTTGTTTTACAGGTGTGTCCCAAGAGCAAAGGTGCAGAAAAATGGTGGTATATAGATAGTGGTTGCTCTAGACATATGACAGGTGACAGAAATCTGTTCACCAAGCTGGAAGAAAAAGATTATGGTGATGTAAGTTTTGGAGACAATAGTAAAAGGAAAATCATTGGAAAATGAACAATTGGAACAAATCCAAGAATTTAGAATGTGTCACTTGTAAAAGTTCTTGTTTTAATCTAATAAGTGTACATCAGTTGGGTAAGAAGGGAATGGATGAAAACTTTAGAAAAAAAGAGTGCAATATCTTAAATAATGAGGAAGTCGTGCTAAGAGGAAAGAGAGTTGAGAATGTATACATCATAGAGACTGATGGATTGGGTGGAGCTAATTCTTTATGTTTAGCTTCTGTATCAAATGAAAGTTGGTTGTGGCATAGAAGGTTAGGACATGCAAGTATGAGTATTCTAGATAAGTTGAATAGGAAGAAATTGGTAAATGGCATGCTTGAACTTAGATTTGAAAAAGATGGAGTTTGTGATGCATATCAAGTTGGAAAACAAACAAGAACTTCATTCAAAGCCAAAGGTGTTATTTAAACATCAAGACCACTGGATTTGATTCATTTTGATCTATTTGGGCCAGTATGTTAACATAGTTTGGGAGGTAAACTTTTGTGATTGTAGATGACTACTCACGATTCACATGGACATTTTTCTTGGCTCATAAGGATGAGGCATTTGAGAAATTCTTAATTTTCTGCAAAAAGGCACAAAATGCAAAGGGATACTCTATTAAGGCAGTTCGAAGTGTTCATGGAAAAGAATTTAAGAGTATACAATTTCAATTGTACTATGATAAAAATGGAATTAAGCATAATTTTTCAGCTCCACGAACTCCACAACAAAATGGAGTGGTGGAATAGAAAAACAGAACTCTACAAGAGATAGCCATAACTATGTTGGCAGAAATAAATCTTCCATAATATTTATGGGTTGAACCCATTAGTACAACTTGTTACATTTTGAATATGGCATTAGTTAGATCTATTTTGAAAAAGACTCCTTATGAACTTTAGAAGGGAAGGAAACATAACATTGGACATCTGAGAGTATTTGGATATAACTGCTTTATTCTAAATGACAAAGAACAATTGGAAAAATTTGATGGAAAATCAGATGAGGCAATCTTTTTTGGTCTTTAACAAAAGAAATCAAGTGGTTGACGAGTTCATACATATAGTTTTAGTGAGAATATGTAAAGGAAATCTGATGATAAAGATTAGGAAGAAGAATAAACACCCCTCTTTAGGAAAGTACCAGTGATCTTTGTTCAGATAAAGCTAATCCAGAGCTAACAGAGAGTGAAGCCCGTCAAAGTGATACACATGCTGAAAATAATCGGCCTAAGGAATGGAGATATCATAGAAATCATTCGAAAGATGATATGTTAACTGATCCTTCAGAAAAAATGGTGACAAGAAGTAGTTTTCGAAAAATGGTTGGCAATGTAATATTTGTTTCTCAGATAGAGCCAAAAGTGTTTGGGGATGCTCAATGATGAAAATTAGATGATGGCTATGAGGAAGAGCTTATTCAATTTGAGAGAAACAATGTCTGGAAATTAGTACCAAGACCAACAAAATAATTTGTGATGGTAACAAAGAGGATTTTCATAAATAAGCTGGATAAGCAAGGAAATATTGTGAGAAACAAGGCAAGACTTATGGCTCAAGGTACAATCAGGAAGGAGAAATTGATTTTGATGAAACCTTCGCTCCCATTGCTCAATTGTAATCCAATTGTATGCTTTGTCCCTTTCCATGCTACAAAGGTTTTGATTTGTTTCAAATGCATATGAAAAGTGCTTTTTTGAATCGGCTGTTAAGGGAAGAAATTTATATTGAATAATCTCTAGGTTTTGAAAATTTTTAAAAGCCTAATCATATTTTCAAGCTAGTAAAAGCCTTGTATGGTCTTAAACAAGCTCCTAGGGCATGGTATGAAAGACCTAGCAAGTTCTTGTTAGAAAACGATTTTTTCAGAGGAGTAGACAAAACTTTTTTCACAAAAACTTTTTCACATGACATTCTCATTGTGCAAGTTTATGTAGATGATATTATTTTTGGATCCACTGACATTAGCTTGTGCAAAAGTTTTTCTAAATTGATGCAAGGGGAGTTTGAAATGAGAATGATGGGCGAGCTAAATTTCTTTCTGGGATTACAAATTAAACAAAGGAAGGAACATCTATAAGTCAAACTGAGTACATAAAAGAGCTATTAAAGAGATATAGAATGACTAAAACTAAGCCTTGTAAAACTCCAATCAGTAATTCAGAGAATCTAGACAAAGACGAAAAATGTGAAGCTACGAATCAGAAAGAATATAGAGGTATGATTGGATCTCTTCTATATCTTACTGCTAGTAGACCAGGTATACAATTTAGTGTATGTTTGTGTGCACGATTTCAAACTAATCCTAAGAAATCACATCTCATTGCAGTGAAAAGAATATTTAGATATATTTCAGGGACAATGGAGCTATTTCTATGATATCCAAGAAATGGCACATTTGAGCTAAAATGATACAGTGATGCTGATTTTGCTAGATGATAAGCAAACAGGAAAAGCACTTCTGAAACATGTCAATTCTTAGGAGAAGTTTTGGTTTCTTGGCAGAGTAAGAAACAAGCCTCAGTTAGCCTGTCTACAGCAGAAGTATAATACATATCTGCTGGAAGTTGTTTAGCTCAACTAGTCTAGATAAAGCAGAAACTGTCAAATTTTAGGTTGAGCTACAATAGAACTCCAATCTATTGTGATAACACAAGTGAAATAAATTTGACAAAAGATTCAGTTCAGAATTCAAGAACCAAGTACATTGAGATTCGATATCAGAGAGCATGTGGAGGAAGGTACAATTGAGCTAATTTTTATTCCCTCTAATAAACAGCTTGATATTTTTACAAAATCCCATTGTGATGAATCTTTTTCAAAAATTCGTTTTGAATTAAGATTAACTAGATTTTAGTTTTCTTTTCATTTAATTTTTTAAAAAAAATCTCCCTTAGCAGTTGCCATGTTACTTCTTTGTTAAGTTCATATAGTTTAGTTTATCATCTGTGGTTCTTGTATAGACTATCTGCCTTCCCTAGCTTTTATCTGACAATTTTTTTTTTAACTTCTCTGTCTATTGATTGACTTATACATGTCATGTGAGTTAATTATATTTGTCCTTTTGTGGCTAATGTGATATATTAATAGCTATGGGTAAAGTATTGTTTGGGCTGTTGCTGTAGACTGAAATTGCAAATTTGAAATCTCTCAAATCTTTTGCTTATTTAACAAGTCTTAGTGATTGTTGCTTTTTCCTTTTTATGCTTTGAATAGAGTCAACAAAGATTTTTCAAAAAGCTGAAACTCTTATTTGAAAGTAGGTCCATGTTTTCATATCTCAAGAGAAAGTAAATGTACTCATAGTTGTCCTCAACCCTCTTAAAATTTTTATACATCAAGTATCATCCTATAAGAGAGGACAACCTTTACTGTGCTTCAAACATACATTGCTTCTTGTATCCATTCGTTAATCTCTCTTCTTATTCTTCTTTGATTTTGCCTTCTTCCTTCTCTCATTATTTTGAAAGAAATCCATATGGCACCAAAGAACAAATCTGCACAATAAAAGAAACCACCTTCGAAGAAAAGAAAGATTAATGAGAATAAGGAGGAACTTTCTGATCTTTAGAGGGCAATTGTTCCAATAGAAAAAGGAAGATTAGGAAATGTTAGATCTTTGAACCTAATTCATGTGCACATGTATTTTTATAGTATTTGGACATGTAGACGTATATGTATTTCTTAATTTAATTATGTATTTATTATTATATATATTTTGAGACCCAATTAAGGTAATCTATATTTATAAAGGTGGGTTTGTCATCTTAATAAAAGTGTAGGGTCTCATTATAAATGTGTAGAAACCTAGGGGTTGTATTGCAAAACTATGATGGGTTGTTTAACAAATACATCTATATGTTAGGGTTATAGTATCTGATTGCATGTATGCTTTAGATCATTAGCCACCTCTAAAAAGTCCCCATCTCTTTAAGGAAAACGGTTGTGTACGTAACAATCAGAAGATTCGAAAACCCGATTTTCAAATCACTCAATTGCCATGGATCAAGGTACATGTTTCGATTCTTTATTCTAAATAATCTAGTGAGTAAGGTTAATTCTTGAATTTTATTTGTTTGATTCTATCATTGGAATCAGAGCCTCTCTATATCCAAGATTGTTTAGATTCTTGATTTTTGTTGATTTTCGGAAATCAGTTTTAAGAAGAATTTTTTTTTTCTTTTCCGATCCAATTTCTTTTCATATTGATTTGGCTTCTTAATATTAATGGATGGAGATTGGGTTTCGTTGCCGCTTTGTTTATGTTCTTCGGTTATTTTTTTTAAAAAAATGCGACTTCATTCTTTATGTTCTTCGTGTATCAAGTCTCACAGTATGCTATTTTGTATTATATTATTATTATTTTATATGAATGTTTTGAAGCAATGGTCCTGTTCTGCATTATTGTTGCTATTGTTGTGGAGTTGAGACAATTTTGTCTTTTTGTTTTTTTTTGGAATATCGTTTTGATGACCTCTATTTAAAAAAAAAAATTGCTTTTGACCTTTGATTCAATTGGATTCAAGAACGATTTAAGTTTGTTTTTAATGTCATCATTTATATGTCGATATATATAGTTATTTACATATTATATGTTAATCCTGAATTTTAATACATACATAATGTGAAATATTATGTAATTAAAGTTTCTTTTTATATTCATAACAACTTAAGTTGCTCTAACGAGCATGTCTAGTAGCTTTATATTGAATGGTGGAAGTGGCATCCTACCAAAGTAGGCTCTTCCATGAAAATATTTCGATAATGAACTACTTAGATGTTGTGTTTTATATTTCTTATGCAAGTAGCAATCGGCCCAAAGGAAGATTGTTATTGTCAGACTAAGAATTACAAATACATGTGATGATGAACATGTAATAGTTATTAAGTATCCATAGTAAGTGTTAAGTCGGCCCAAAGGAAGGCTTGATATTTAACTGGATTTTACTATTAGTGCTCGCTTACTACATCAAGAAAATCACTTGCAAACTAACTCTTTGTCCAAAGATTAGACTTAATGTTGCACCGATATTCTTGTGATCAGATTTGTTATGAGTATAGCCCATGAATTGTTAAAGTTTATATATATATATATATATGAGTAAGCTTTATTTATTTTTGTTATATTATAATTTCTGTTACAGTTACCGGTATCTCTGTTGCTCAATTATCTGCTAATTTGAGTAATATTCTGCCATTAAATGGAACCAACTTTAAAGCTTGGAAAGATAAGGTTGCAATTCATTTGGGTTGTCTGGATCTGGACTTCGCCATTAGGAAGCCATGACCAGCTGAACTGACGGATACTAGTATTTTTGAACAATGTAGGGAAATGGCTCAATGGGAACGGTCAAATAGGTTAAGTCTCATGATCATGAAGAGTACAATTCCAGCGACTTTTCTTGCTAACATGATAGATGAGAATAATGCAGTTAAGTTTCTCGAACAGTTGGAACAACGCTTTATAAAAGGCAAAAAAGCAGAGATTATTACGCAATTGCGTAAACTCACTGCCATGAGGTACAATGGTTTGGGAAACATTAGGGAATACATTCTCGAGATGTCTCATATTATATCAAAACTTAAGACTCTGAAGTTGGATCTACCTGATAATCTACTGGTGTACCTTGTTTTGATGTCTCTTCCTCCTCAATTTAGCCAGTTTGAGGTGAGTTACAACTGTCAAAAGGACGAATGAACAGTCAATGATCTCATCTCACATTTAGTGCAGGAGGAAGAAAGAATGAGGCAACATAAGGTCGAAAGTGTTAATCTCACTTTCTCAAGAGGTAACAAGAAAAGAAAGGGCAAAACGACTGCAGATACATCAGTCGAAAGACATAAAGTATTTTTTCTACAAAGATCCCTCTCATATTAAGAAGGAATGCCCCAAGTATCACGCATGGCGCGTGAAGAAAAGTATGCCTCTAACTTTTGTCTATTTAGAGGTTAACTTAGTTTCGGTGCCAAGATATACTTGGTGGTTAGATTCAGCTACCACTACTCACATAAGTATAGCTATGCAGGATTGTCAGAGTTACTGCCAACCAAGGGATGATGAAGGATTCATCTATAATGGAGATGGCAGTACGGTAGAAGTTCAAGCTACAAGCATTTTTAAATTATCATTAAAGACTGGTTTATTTTTAGAATTAAAAGAGACATTTGTTATACCGTCATTTAGACGGAATTTAGTTTCTATTCCAGTTTTGGACAGAGAAGGTTTTTTCTGTTCATTTGGTAATAGAAAATGTTGTCTCTGTTTTGATTCTAAATTGTTGGGAACTTGTTTTTAATATTCTCATATAATTTATATGAGCTTGACACTACTTCTTCTAATGAATCCTTGCATGTAAGTACACGCGGTACCAAACAAAAATTAACTAATGAGAACTCCTATACATTGTGGCATAAAAGATTAGGTCATATTTCCAAAAGAAGAATTGACAGACTTGTATCTGAAAGAATTCTTGACGCGCTTGACACTTCGGATAATGTGTCAAGTGTATTAAAGGTAAAATTAACAGACAAGAAAAGGGGTAGGTGCCGAGAGAACTAAAGACGTTTTAGAACTAGTATATACGTATATATATGAACCATTCTCTGTGGCTTCCTGGAATGGTCAACATTACTTATAACGTTCATAGACGATTACTCTCGTTATGGTTACATATATTTGATACATGAGAAATCAGAGGCCTTGTATACGTTCAAAACATTTAAAGTTGAAGTTGAAAATCTACTAGGCAAAAGGATTAAATGCATCAGATCTGACAATGGAGGTGAATATTATGGCAGAAATAATGGTTCAGGTGCACAACATCCAAGGCCATTCACCAAATTCTTAGAAGAGTGTTGGATCGTCCCTCAGTATACTATGCTGGGGTCACCTAGCATGAAT
This sequence comes from Catharanthus roseus, assembly GCA_028651295.1. Classification (NCBI taxonomy): domain Eukaryota; kingdom Viridiplantae; phylum Streptophyta; class Magnoliopsida; order Gentianales; family Apocynaceae; genus Catharanthus; species Catharanthus roseus. The sequence continues at coordinate 3,290,636 of JAPQWS010000048.1, read as the reverse complement.
TGAGTTGATGAGAGATGAAATAGAACCCTTAAGGACATGGTAAGAAGTATGATTTGTAATACTAATTTACCAGAATCGCTCTGGGGGGATGCACTTAAGACAACAGTTTATATACTTAATAGAGTTCCAACTAAAGCAACAACAAAAACCCCATATAAATTGTAGATAGGTAAGAAACCTGTCTTAAGATATTTAAGGGTTTGGAGATGTCCAGCTGAGGCAAGGCCTTATAGGCCTAATGAGAAGAAATCGGATGAAAGAACATTTAGTTGCTATTTTGTTGGATACTCTGAACAATCACGAGGTTAAAGCTTTATAATTCCTAAAACAGAATATTTTTTTAGACGGGAAATACCCGGTTCTTTGAGGATATTGAGGTTGGGAGGGAAGATAAGGCAAGAAACTTTGTTTTTTTATGAGAACTCAGTTCTCGTTCCTAGTGTTGTTCTTGAACATGTGCAGGTCCTCGTACCTGATCTCGTTCAAGAACAAAAATTGTGTACAAGACAATGTTGTGCTTCCTCATAATATAGATCAACAGGCTCTGCCTGAAATTGATCATTCGGTCGCTCCTCGACCTATTGTTCCTGTGGAGAAACCTCAATAACCTCAAGAACCAATGCCCTTAAGAATATCCATTCGAGAAAGAAGAAGCGTAATTTCATATGACTATGTTGTGTATTTTAATGAGCATATGGAAAACATTGACTTGGCAGAAGATGATTCAATCACCTTTTGTCAAGCCATTGAAAGCTCGAATGCTCGTAAATAGATAGATGCCATGGGTGATGAAATTCAATCCATGAAAGACAATGACGTGTGGGATCTCCTTCCTCTGCCATAATATGTGAAACCAATTGGTTGTAAATGGGTTTTTAAAACCAAAAAGGAGTCACAAGGTAATTTGGAGAGATATAAAGCGCGTCTAGTCGCTAAAGGATTCACTCAAGAGGAAGACATTGACTACAAAGAGACCTTCTCTCCTGTTTCTTCGAAAGACTCTTTTAGAATAATTATGGTACTAGTGGCACATTTTGATCTTGAGTTACATCAGATGGATGTCAAAACAGCTTTTCTCAATAGGAACATTGATAAGACAATTTATATGGTACAATCTGAAGGTTTAGAATCCAAAAATTCTGAACAATTGGTTTGTAAATTTAAGAAAATCCATCTATGAGTTCAAACAAGCCTCTCGTCAGTGGTACTACAAATTTCACAATGTGATATTATCTTTTGGTTTTGATGTAAATGTTGTGGATGATTGTGTGTATCACAGTTCTGTAAAAATAAGTACATTTTTGTAGTACTTTATGTAGATGGCATCTTGCTTGCTAGTAATGATGTAGGTTTAATGCATGAAAATAAGAAATTTCTCTCGAAGCAATTTGAGATGAAAGATCTTGGTGAGGCATCTTTTGTATCAGGAATCCAAATTCATCGAGATCGTTCTCGGAGAATTCTTGGATTATCACAAAAGGGATACATCGAGAAGGTATTACAGCATTTGGAATGCAAGATTGTAAATCGCTTGATACTCCTGTGGCCAAAGGAGATAAGTTTAATCTCAAACAGTATCTTAATAATGACTTTGAATTCAAGCAAATGGAAGGTATTCCTTATGCTTCAGTATTTGGAGGCCTTATGTATGCACGAGTCTGCACTAGTCCAAATCTTGCATTCATAGTTGGTATGCTGGGCAGATATTTGAGTAATCCGGGTCTTGCACATTGGATAGCAGCCAAGCGGGTCGTGAGGTATTTGCAGAAAACAAAACATTATATGCTCACTTATAGAAAGTCCGATAAACTTGAGATCGTTGGGTATTCAAATTCCAACTTAGGTGGATGTCAAGATAGCATGAGATCTACATCAGGATATATTTTCCTGCCATCTGAAGGGGTTGTTTTATGGAAACGTGTCAAACAGACATTCATTGCTTCTTCAACTATGGAGGAAGAATTTGTAGCATGTTTTGAGGCATCAAATCAAGTTATTTGGCTGCATAATTTCATTATAGGACTGCGTGTGGTTGACAATATTGAGAGACCACTTAAATTATTTTGAGATAACAAAGCTACAGTCTACTATTCAGAGCTCAACAAAATCTAAGTATATAGACCTCAAGTTTCTAGTTGCAAAAGAGCGAGTTCATAATGGTATAATTAGTATTGAACTTATTGGGTCAGGCTCTATGCTTGTGGATCCGCTAACTAAAGCATTGACACCAAAGGTCTTTACAGAAAATACTACCCATATAGGTTGTATTTTTAGATGGTGTCTAAGTTTAGTGGGAGTCTGTATATATATTTATACTCATACTTTATTTATTTATTGTTATTAATATGATAATAATTTTCTACCATTTGCTCATTGAGACTATGTTGTTGAGTTATTCATTTCCTATTTATATGTTACAGTGATCTCAATTTTGTTGGACCAGTTGGAAATAGGCATGCATATATTACATTCACATGTAATTTCCATGCTACACATCCACACTCAACTCAGGTCGTTTAGAATTAATATATGTGACCAATGATGGGTTTAACTGTTTTTTTAATTCAGTAAAAGTCCCTTTGATTCGTGTATTAATGAAATTAATGGACAGAGTTGGTTTAAGATAACTAATTAAAGTGTGCTAGCTAATACAGTAACAATCACATAATTGTTTGGACAAGTGCATCCATGAATATTAGTCCAAGAGGGAGATTGTTAGATCTTTGGACTTAATTCATGTGCACATGTATTTACATAGCATTTGGAAATGTAGACGTACATGTATTGCTTAATTTAATTATGTGTTTGTTATTATATATATTTTGAGACCCAATTAAGGTAATCTATATTTATATATGTGGATCTATCATCTTAATAAAAGTGTGGGGTCTCTTTATAAATGTGTAAAAACCTAAGAGTTTTACTGCAAAAATATGATGGGTTGTTTAGAAAATATATCTATATATTAGGATTATGGTCCCGGATTGCACGTATGCTTTAGATCATTAGCCACCTCTAAAAGTCCCCATCTCTTTGGGGAAAACGGTTAGAAGATTCAAAAACCCGATCTTCAAATCACTCAATTTCCATGGATCAAGGTACATGTTTCGATTATTTATTCTAAATAATCTATTGAGTAAGGTTAATTCTTGGATTTTATTTGTTTAATTCCATCTACCATCATAAAGTCTAGAACTTTAGACTGGAACTATTTTTTAGCATAAAATCTGCCTTATCGAGGTTGGTTCAAGAAGCTCAAGGGTGGCTAGGTTTTCTAAAAATCAAACAGGCAGAATATAGCGACTTGGTCAGGAATTTTATTCAACATTGGAGGAAGTTGATGAGGAAACAATCTCTGTAGATCTAAAAGGTTAGAAATATCAAATAAATTTGGACTCTAGGTGAAGCTAATAGAATACCAAACCTAGGTACTAAGGTGACAAAAAAGAGGAGATGCTGCAAATATCAAAGGATAAAATGAAACTGCCTTCAAAAGAGAGGTACTGGGAAATGCAAAAATAAAGGAATCAGATGAGGTGAAATCTTCCCAAATGAAGTTGCATAGCAGGGTACTACATTAACTTATAACCTGCTATATTTCTCCAAAAAATGGTAGTATCAGTATGTTAGTGCAAATGAACTATGCATCATATGGCATATTCAAAAGCAAAGCGATTTGAACCTATGTTATCTCATGTTGGAAAACATGAAGGCTATCAAAAAGAAAGGAGAAACTAAGGCTTTGCTATATGGGATGATTATACTTGAGCTTTTTAGGTTTTTAAGGGTTGATTTGAGTAAGGAGTTTACATAAATATGAGTGAAAGAGGAGTTATTAATGAAACTTTTGTCCCTAGAACTTTGATGGAAAAAGAAGTAAAGAAAGAAAAAATGAAAAAGGAAGTGAGAGAAAGTTCAAAGAAAGGAAAAGAAAGAGAGGTAGAAAGTGAGGAAGAAAAGGAAGATAGTAAGAAAGGTGAGAGTTCCAGTGCGGGAGACAGTGAGAGGATCTATGTTATTCTTGAATAGAGTATGGAGGTTAAAAGCATGTTAGGGAAATAAGAATCAGGGGAATAAAAAGAAGAAGAAGAAAATGTGATAGAAAGTGAAATAAGATTTGGAAAAGAAAAGAAAAATGAAGAAGAGATGGAAAAGAAAGAAAGATTTAATGGAAAGAAACGAGTAGAAGAAAGTGTATCAAAAAGAAAGAAAAGAACAGTCAAAAGGAATTTAAACATTGAAGCTGAGAGTGATAAACAAAAATCTCCAGTTGAAATAAGAGATAAAGAGATCAGAGAGGAGGAAGAGGAAACTAAGAAAGAGAAAGAGAAGGTGAACACAGAAAAGGAGAAGGTGAACACAGAAAAGGAGAAGCTGAGCACAGAAGAGAAGATTGAGAAAAATAACAAAGAAGAGAAATTATCAAAAGTCTGGAAATGTATAAAGAGATACAAGAGAGGATTGATGATCTGGAGTAAGTTGTATATGACTTTGGTGAGACCTTGAAAGAACTGATTGGAGAATCTTCAGAAGATAAGTCAACTGAGAAAGCTCCAAAAATGGATATGAATGTCCCCTCTAAATCCATTCCTTATGAAACTGTGCATTATGGTATTTCATCTTCTGTATTTTATCGTTATATGGATTTACTTTCAATAGTTTTTTCTTCTATCAACAATCATCCTCCTACTTAGCTAGTCTTTGAGCACACTTTCAGGAATGCGATCTGCTGCTACTATGTATACTTCTACCCAAGTGCATGATGTCAAGTCGAAATCTTATGGTGCCAACAGCAGTAAAACTGTGCTCAATTAGCTTGACAATAATTAACTTCTTTTCTCCTAGTTATTATTATGCCAGTGTGGGGATACTTTTTGAACAATTATATTTTGCTTATCATGGTGAGGTGGGTCTGTGTACCCTTGAACTCTTAGTATTTTTTTTTTTTTCATAACCCTCCTTGATGTGTTACAAAAAAGGGGAGTATATGAGGAGTTTTTTTTGCCTGTGAGTCTGCTTATAATTTCTTATGTTCTTGCTCTGTCTATGTGATATGCCCTCTGTTTTGCTTTTATAGGTTGTTGTTCATTGTTGTTGACAGTGAACTGAACTATTATGCTTTTACTTTGTTATGACTGGATTCTGCTTAGTGGAAGAATTTGTCTTGTTTATTCTTCATTTACTCTGGGGGAGAACCGTTTGCTTTCTACTTTTCTTTAAAAACAAACTAATTTTGTCACTCATCAAAAAGGGGGAGATTGTTGGCTCAAGAGTTTGTTTGTATATATTGTTTTGATGATTGACTTGTTTGTTCTTAGTTCACTCGTAGTCTTTCTCAAGATAATTGAGCTATTATTATATCTGGAAGTCTGGAGCTAATGACTTTAAGATTATTAGAAAAGCAGAAAAGTACTAACTGTATTATGAGCACTAGTGGGGACCAAAAAGATTTGCTTTATGAACATGCAATGCAGTACATTGTCTAGGTGGCACTTAGCAAGAGGATAAGGAATGAGTATTGTACTTCAAGAATTAATTACTTATACTTTATCCTTGTGGTCCAATTTTCTTGTCACCATCTTTTTCCTTTTTTGCACACAACACATTGTTGCTAACAAATTGTTGATTGTATGCATATTTAGAATTAGTGTTGTATTTTGGGGAGTGAGTTGTTTCGTATGAAGCAAGAAAGAAGTATGAAGCAAGAAAGAAAGAGAGGCTGCTAACTCAAAAGGGGGTCTATAAAAGAGATGAAAACAAAGGAAAGTGTGTGCACATTGAACAGAATCTTATTATCCTCAAGAACAGTAATAGTTGAAGTAAGAGTGCATCAATGTAGAAGCAAGAAGCATATACTCTTTACTAGAGAGATGAATATATATGATATGTATTCCGTTTAGTCATCTTATCTTTTATCTTATTCTGGTTTCATCAAGTTCCTTTGTAAAAACTTGAAAGTGGTTTTACAAGAGCTAGTAAAAACTTATTGTTTGGTTTCTTTTGGGATAAGCAAACTATTAGTTGCTAGTCTAGTAGAAAACTAGTAATTTTGTGAGGGTTTATCTCACGCTAATCGAGATAACTTTGTTTTAGTGGAATCTTCAAGATTGAGATCTCAGAGAAAGTAAATATGGAGGAAGTGAATGTAGGCATATAGGCAAACCTCTATAAAATCTCTTGTGTCTTTTACATTCACGCTTTCCTTCTTGTTTTATTTCTATTGTAATCTCTACAGAGCTGATATGAGAACCGGTTTTTGTTAGTTTAACTTTATTCTTTCCTACTTCATAAAAGTTCTACTATCAAAACAATGCTAATATAAGAACTTAATATGTCTTAAATAATTCAGTCAAGATAGCCTATCAGAAGTGCTTACAGAACAGTTTTATTGTGTTATATTCTGATTAGTAGAATTGATCACCCGCCTCTGGGACTCTGTTTGGGACTTACAAATAGGTCCTTAATTTCCTAGACGAGATGGAGCAGGGGTAGAACTATGAAGGAGCTGGAGGGTTTGTGCTTTCAAAAAAAAATTTATGTTTTATATGTGATATAAAATGATGATCATTTTGTGTAAAAATAATATATTTTTATATTATATCTTTTAAATAAATAAAATAAGTTATTTATGTAAAAAAATTATTAATTTATAATTAAATGATATATCAGTTTTTTGTATTTAAATTTGGACAACCCGTGGTTTAAAAGTCTAGTTTGTCCCTAAAATGGAGGATATCGATAGTCAATTTGCGTATCCATAGTCTGATACATTTTGTGTCAGAAGCTAACTAATACGGTGATTTTGAAATTTATAATTAATTGAAGAGTAATATTTTTTAACAAGTGTAGTTCATTAACTTATACAAAATCATAACAAAACTTTCCAATATAATTATTTACAAATTCTACCTCTATCCCAATATAAGGTATGAAGACTTTTTGTACCATCCTTTGAGGTTAAAAATTTTTAGTTATTATTTAAAGTATATTTAATGTATCTAATTGTATGAATGGCAATATATATATATGTGTTTATAAGTTTCAGATCTTAAAATATATGTAAAAAATCTATTTGGAAGAATTTACATATTATTTGTTTAACATTTAAAAGTATTTATATTTTACAAGAGTTAGAGAAGATGAAGTAAAATTGCCTCCAAGGTCAAAACAATAGTCTTTTTTATAATTATATACGTATTGTTCACTTTATGTATTAAAAGATTTAAATCCTTTTAACTCTATCAACTCATAATCTTTATTCAATTTATGTTAAAATAGCATTATGTATATGTATATAACTTTTTTATATATAAAATATTTAGATATATGAGTTTAGTAGTTGAAGTATTTATGCAGTACATTAAACACTAATGCAATTTTGCAAGGCCTGCTAGTTATTTCTTCTTCTTTTTTTTTTTTTTTTTTTATCAACTATATATATCTAACTATTGCTCAACTTTTTATCAATTAATAGAACCTAGTTTCTCAACATTTATGTGTACGTAATGGGAAGAACGTCTTTGTATATTTGGACAAGCATTTAATTAATAAGATCATCATACGAGGAAGTAGCAATTAATTCCTAGGTTAATAATACCTTTTCTTTTCTTTTTTTCTTTCAAAATCATATTTCTGTCATTATTAATGTATTAAGAAAAGAAAATTCTTGAACTATAAGAAATATATAAAATAATCAAAGTCCAAAATGGAAAGAAAAAAAAAAATGACATCTGCAGGTAACTACCGTAACTAAGGCTACACGTGGATTCTTGAGAAACAAACACTATAAAAATCGGCCCTACATGATTAAAATAATTTTTTGCTTTACTCTTTTTTTTACTTCAATTTGAAGGCATTAGTTTTGACATTTGTGCACTAATTGTCTCTTTATATGAAAGAGACAAATAACATATCAGTTTTACTTAATCTGTTATATGTTTCTCAACAAACTAATTCTACTTTTTATTCTTTTTAGCTTTTTGCAAGACACAAACAAAGAACAAGGTTTTGTTCCCCAAAAAAAAAAAAAATTATAAAGCCTCTACAAAAGAAGTTAATTACATTTCCTCTCTTCATGCGTGTTTAAATTACAAGTTTATCTTTCCATTTTATATAAATTATTAATATATTCTTATCGTTTATATATTCATAACTAATTAATGTCTCCTGCTAATTCCAATATAAAACACAATAATTTTATTTTTTAAAATATAATCTTATGTGCATAATTCTTATTTATTATACTATATATTAAAACTATAATATCCTTATTAAAATATTTGTATGGGTTTAATTTCAATAACGAAATTGTTGTCTAAGGTACTAATTAGACCTGCAAAATGACATATTAGAAATATTTTACTACATAATTATTATTTTACAATAAAATGTTTTTAGGTTTATAGATGTTTTTCCTCCTTAAACTTATTTGTATTTTAAATTTGGTCTATAAAGTTTAATTCGTTACTTTTAGGTACCCAAACAATTTATGTTTGGTGAATTAGGTATATCCGTCCAATTTTACCATTAACCAATTCTTTTGTCCGTTAAGTACAAAGCATTTTCGCCAAAAAAAAAAAAATGTCATCTACCTCTCACTTAAATTATTTTGAGGCTAAAGAGAAATTAAAAAATTTAGGATCAATTTTTAAAAAAAAAAAAAAATCATCCAACTCCTATTTCTTCTTCCTCCTCTTCCTCCCACTATAAACTACCACCACTACCGCCGCCGCCCTTCCCCTCTTTCTTCTTTCTCCTCTTCCTTCTTCCACCACTACCATACCATCCTTCCCCTCTTCCTCCTTCCTCCACCACCATAAACCCCCATCACCACCCCTCCTCTTTCTTCTTCCCCTCCTCCTAAACTATCCACCCGCCGCCGCCGGACTCTATCGTTTCCCACCATTATAAATAAGTTTAATTAGTCAATGTGAGATTCTCAACACACCCCCTCACGCCCAACAACTTGTTCTTATACCATGTTAAAATTTGGGCTTGAGTTTAACTCACCCCAAAAGGTATCTTAAGAGGGGAGAACTGTCCAAATCTTTATATGGAGTAATTATTTTCTTTAGTTAACTCATGTGGGATTCTCAACAATATGAGACCATTTTTGGTAGAGAAGGATTTACTTTGTGGAAAAAGGAAGAGGAGGTGATGGTGGTGGTTTACGGTGGTGGAAGAAGGGAAGAGGAGGAAGAATAAAGAAAGGAAGGGTGGTGGAGGAAGAAGGAAGAGGGAAGGGTGGTGTGGTCGTGGTGGAAGAAGGAAGAGCGGAAGAGTGGCAGTAGTAGTTTACAATGGGAGGAAGAGGAGGAAGAAGTTAGAAGAAGGAAGAGCAGGAAGAACAATGAGGAGTTTGATGATTTATTTTTTTATTTTTTTTAAATTTGATCCTAAATTTTTTTTTTCTTTTTAGTCCCAAAATAATCTACATGAGAGGGTGGCATGATTTTTTTGGATGAAAATACCCTCCACTTAAAAGAATTAGTTAACGGTAAAATTGGAAGAATGTACTTAATTCACCAAACATAAATTGTGTGATTATCTAAAAGTAATGAATTAAAGTTTATGAACTAAGTTTAAAGGGAGAAAAACACATATAAGTCATGTTTTTAATGAAATTAGTATTAAGAATTAATTAGTTGTAATAATATATTTATAATTTATATAAAATATACGAATGAAATTGTAACTTGAAAAAACATCAAAGGAAACTGTAACTACCCAAAAAATGAGAAGGGGAATATATAGTTGAGTTCTAAATATTTAATAATATATATAATTATTGAGTTATTATTAAAAGACAAAACTATTGTATCTAGTATCACTGGTAATTTCGTTATAAAGATTTATACAAATTAAACCATACCATGATACATTGATTCATTAGGGAGAATTTATGTTAGTCCTTGATGAAAAGGAGAAAAACAAAAAAGAAAAGAATTAAAGTAGAGAATATAATTAAAAATGTCCTTCACTTTTTTACGTTTGTCAATTTAGGACCTATTCTTTTTTTTCCTCTAATTATGTCATTTAACTTTTTTTGATTGGCTAAAACTGTCACTCAACTTTTTTTGAATAGCCAAAAATATCCAAATACGTTGGTTTCTGGTATTTTAGATGGAGATTATTTTGTGAATTACACATGATTTGTTCATAAAAGGGCAAATAGACGTTAAAGTGCTCTTATTTGCTTAATCAATAGTCATGTCATGCTTTGAAGCATACATCTTCTACGTACTAATTTTTCCTTATATCTTGCTTGTATCATTCTTTTGTCACTCTATAATGGTACTATTATATTTTATACTAATAAACAAATCATGAGCATTTACGAGATAATTTATGCACAAAGACACCAAAAACCTCCGTATTGAGTATTTTTTGCCATTCAAATAAAGTTGAGTGGTATAAGTGATGACAAAAATAGGCCTTAGATTAACACACCATAAAAAGGTAAGGAGCATTTTTGCCTATATTCTTTTTATAAATGTAATATTTTTAGTGACAAATTTTTTAAAGAAAAATATAAATTTTAATCTTTAATAAACATAAACTTATATTAAGAAACTCTATAAAAAAGATTTTACATATAATTCATAATGGTTTATTATGATCCTATTCTTCATTACTTAAAATTAGTAGTTTAACTTATTTTAGTTTAGAAGTTATTGTGAAAATTGTTTTTGATTGCTTATTATATATGTTTTTAGCTTAAAAATTTTTAAAAATATTTTTAAAAAGCTATTGTATGAACGCTTTTTTGAACTGCTTTTACTTATTGTTACTATTAAAAATAAAATTATTATATTAATTTATTTAAAACCACTATTTTATAAATACTTATTTTTAATAATTCTAAAAAAAGTATAAGTAATAGAGAAAAGAGCCTTATATCTAACACATATTCACTTTCTATGTATGAATATATTGTTGTACAATCTACTGCGCTAGGGGGCCGATAAGGATAACTCGGAAATATATAAGGATAACTCAAAAATATTTCATTATAAACATTTCACTTTCTCTCTCTACAAACTTTCTCTCTAACTTCTCTCTAAGAAAACTTCAACTTTGAACATTAAAACGAAACTAGAAGAAAATATGGATCTTTTTGAAGAATCTTTGCAGGAAAATGTTGGTTTTGAGGTAAGAAATCGATTTTTTTTTTTTTCAAAATTCCGGACACACTTTCGCTGAGATTGGGCGAAAATGTCAGCGAAAGTGTGCCCGAAATTTTGAATTTTTTTTTTCTGTTTTTTGTTTTTTAATTATTTTTTTTGTAATATTAACTTTTCATTTTACATTAACAAGGTGATGAAAATCCAAATACGTTTGAAGAATTTCTAGAACTGGAAGAATATATCGATCTTGGACATTTATTTACAACTGACTGAATATTTAGTTCAAAAGATAAGTTGCTGGAGTGGGCAAAACAAATTGCAATGATTGCGAAGACATATTTAATCATAACTCGGTATCAGAGAGCCAGAACATTGGACCGTCGACTGTATGTCACATTGGCTTGCGAGCACGGAGGTTCAATTAAAAAATATAAAAAACCAATAGTCGACAATGAGAAAGAAGAAATACCGAAAAAAGGCATGGACCTTATGGAACGAAAAAATGTGGGTATCCATTTAAGCTAAAGGGAGAGCAAATGACAACAACAAGTGAAAATTGGAAATTATTCGTACACAACAGGAGGCACAACCATAAAATAGTTGTTTACAGTCACGGTCATGCTCAAGCTGCAAGACTTACAGAGGAGCAGTTGCAACAGACCGAGCAGTTCAGCAAGAGTCATGTTCCACCTTGCAATATATTACGATTTTTCCGAGAACAAGACGTTGGTTGTGAAGTTAGGTAAGTTATAAGGGAATTATTAAATTATTTTTAATACTTTATTTAAATATTTTAGATTTTTTTTATCCCATTAATAAATATAACATTTTGATGTATATAGTGCTCAGAAAATTTACAATGTTGTTGCCAAGATTAAGAGGAACCGGATGCAAGGAAGAAATACGGTAGAGGAAGTTCTCCGCTTAAGTGCAGAAAGGGGCTACACTGTTTTCCATAGAAATCGTAAGGAAAACAACGTACTTAGTAATATTGTCTTTGCACACTCGACATTGATTGCAATGATTAGAACGTGGTCATATGTACTGATAATGGATACGACGTATAAAACGAACAAAGTAAGTACTATAGTGGATTAATTGTATTATTAGATATGTTTATTAATTTATTCGCACAAACATTTACATTTTATAATATTTTTTTTAGTAAATAGTTAATAATATTTTTAAGACTAAAAAAATATTAGTGAATGTTAATAATTAATTTTCTAGTTTATTTTTTAAGGTACAACATACCACTATTAGAATGCGTAGGGATGACTCCAACAGGAAAGAACTTCATAGTGGTAACAACTTTTATGTACAATGAACAAGCAACGACATACAGATGGGTCCTTCAACAAATCAAGCACTTATATTTTACATCTGCTATGTCAAATGGTCAGGGTTCAATTATCAATGAAGGAGAGCCTCTAGTCATTCTTACCGATGGGGAAAGTGGACTAATGGTGATTGATGATATGTTTAGTAATTCATATCATATGTTATGTAGAAGACACATCGATCAGAATGTGTTGGCCAAGTTGACAGAGATAGTGAAAGATGAAGAGGTGGCACAACGGTTCGTGAATGGTTCGTGAAAAAAATTAATTAATGAAATAGATGAGGTGGAATATCAAAGAAAGTTGGAAGTATTGAAAACTATGTGGCAAAGCAGGCCTGACTTTCCACATTACCTATTCAGCATATGGTTGAATCCAAAGACGGACCTACTAGGGGGCTCGGGTGGGCTCGAGTCCCCTCGGCAATTAAATTTTTTAAAAAAAAATTTAGGTTTTTTACATTTAAGCCCCCCAGTTTTTTTTTTCAATTTAGTCCCCCCAAAATGTAGGGACTGATTTATAAAAAAAAAAAAGTTTGTAAACCCTCGGCAGCTGCGGGCTGCCAGTAGAAACAAAAAAAAAAGAACTAGAGCTTTCTCTCTCCCCGACCGGCTCCCGCTCCCGCTCCTCCTCCTCCTCCGCGAAAACAGAAACGTAAACCCTCTTCCTCGGTCAGTGGTCAGACTCCGAGCTCGGCGGTGGTGGCGCAACAAGCAGACAGCGGCGCAGCGTGGGTGGTGTCGTGTGCATGTCGACGGTGGCTGAGAGCCTCAGCCCGCTGAGACAGGACAGCAGCGCTGCAGCAGCAAGCCAGCAATCGGCGGCAAGAAGGAAGGAGACGGACACGGCGGCGTGGTGGCGGCAGCAATGCAGCCAGTGCTGTACTGAAGCAGTGAAGCTACTCTGTTCAGAAACATTTTGAAGAAAAAAAAAAGGTAAGTTTTCAAAAACATTTTTATTTCTAGGATTTTTTATTTTGAGTGCTAAAATTTTTTGTTTTGGTAAATAGATTTTTGAGTGCTAAAATTTTTATGTTGTTAGTGAAAAATTTCTATGATTTTTTTGGTAAAAATATGATTATTATATAATTTATGTTCTAATTAATTATTATGTTATAAATGAAATGTGTTGAATTGTGAATTTAAAATATTTGAATATTATATAGGATTTTACTATGGAGAAATATTTTGAAAAATGAAAGAAGGGTCCTAAACCGGTTGAAGAAAAATTAGCTAATAAAGGAAATGTTAATAATAAAGATCGTGGGAAAAAGCCTCGGGTAGGGGTAGAGTTTTCGGATTTTGAAATTATTGGTGATCCAGGATTGCGTAAACCAATTGATAGTTATCCTTATGAAATTAGAGATGAATTAAGGAGACGGTATGTGGCTAAAGGCCCAACTCAACCATGTGATCATAAATTTTCGCAAACTGATTTTGGTGAAATTAGAAGATCGTTTCAGAAGATATAGTTTAAAGATTTTACTTGGTTAGAGTACAGTGTACATAAAGATGCAACATTTTGTTTCTGTTGTTATTTGTTTGCTAAAGGTCAAAATCACAAATATGGTGATGATATGTTTACAGAAGTTGGTTTTAAAAATTGGAAACGTGCTAAAGAAAAATTTAGAAACCATGAAGATGCTCCAAATAGTCCTCACTCTGGTGCTATAATTCAGTTGTTGGGTTTCAAAAATCAAAGACATAATGTGGAATACATTTTAGCGAAACAAAGTAGTCAAACTGAGATTGACTACCGTGCACGACTAACTGCTGTTGTAAAAGTTATTCGATTTTTAATAAGTCTGGGTTTAGCTTTTTGTGGAAATGATGAGTCGATAAATTCAATCCGATGAGGTAATTTTCTTGAATTAACAAAATGGTATTGTGAGGAATCGGAAGAAGTAAATAAGGTCATGAACTTGAATGCTCCGGGAAATAATCAGTTGACTTCTCCTAAAATTCAAAAAGAAATTGTTAATGCTTGTGCAACAGAAGTGAGACAAGCTATTATCAATGAGATTGGTGACAAGTTTTTTTCTCTTTTGGTTGATGAGGCTCGAGATAGCTCTGTCTATAGTTTTGAGATTTGTTAATGATAATGGAGAAGTGGTCGAGCGTTTTCTTGGAGTAGTACACGTGAGTGACACTTCTGCACGGACGTTGAAAAGTAGTATTGATGATTTCTTTGCAATAAATGGATTATCAATTTCACAGCTCAGAGGTCAAGGTTATGATGGGGCGTCTAATATGCGTGGCGAGCTTAATGGATTGAAACAAAAAATTTTAGATGAAAATAAGTACGCATATTATAGTCATTGCTTTGCTCACCAACTTCAATTAGTGCTTGTGGCTACTTCAAAGAAAAATGCTCACGTGTGTAGTTTTTTTTTAGTACCTTGCTAAGATTGTAAACATTGTTGGAGCTTCATGTAAAAAGAAAGGATGCTCTTACGCAAAAGCGGTATGATGATCTTGTAAAATGTCTAGAAAGTGGAGAAATTGCAACAGGAAAGGGCAAAAATCAGGAAACAAGTTTAGCTCGGCCAGGTGACACTCGTTGGGGTTCTCACTTCAAAACAATAACTCAGATTTTGCATATGTGGGATGCAGTGACACATGTGCTTGAAACTATATATATGAAGACGCTGATGAGGTCAATAGTCGAGGCATTGCCCGAGGTTTGATTGATAAAATGTGGCTGTTTGAATTTGTATTCATTGCTCAATTAATGGTAAATGTATTGGCAAAAACAAATACATTGTCAATGTGCTTGCAACAAAGGACTCAAAACATAGTCACTGCTGTCCGGATGATTCAGACAATAAAGGAATATTTGAAGAAGTACAGAAATGATGATGATTATTGGGAGGAGTTAATGGGTGTTGTTACTGCATTTTGTATCAAAAATGATATTTTCGTGCCGAACATGCAAGATCCTTTACCAGGCCAAGCTAGATTATACAGGAGTGTGGATGGGCAGCCAAAGACTTACTACTATTTTTTTCGTCGAGATATCTTTTTTGAGGTAATTAATTTCATTGTTTTTTTTAACTTATTACCTAATACTCAATTATTTGTAATATTATAAATTATTAACTGTTCTTTTCTCTATTTAATGTTAGGTACTTGATTTTATAGTCAAAGAAATGGATGATCGTTTTACGGAGTCAACTTCAGAGCTACTTATTTGCATATCATGCCTTGATCCCAGAGATTCCTTTGTGAATTTTGATCGGGATCAGTTACTCCGTCTATCTGAGTTTTATTCAGATGATTTTTCTATCTCTGATAAGTTTAAGCTTAAAGCATAACTTGATACATATATCTCTTACATGAGATCAAATAATGGGGCAGCTTTCTCTGGCCTTATTGGAGATCTCGCAAAGAAGATGGTTGAGACGAATACTCACAAGTTTTTTACTTTAGTTTATCGACTAATTGAGTTGGCTTTAGTCTTGCCTGTTGCTTCAGCGACTGTTGAAAGATCGTTTTCTGCTATGAGAACGATTAAGAATGATTTACGCAATAGGATGGGAGATGAGTTTCTCAATGACAGTTTGGTTTGTTATGTGGAGCAAGAGATTTTTAAGAGTATTGAAAATGAAGACATCTTGCAACGGTTTCAAAATATGCAAACTCGAAGAATAAAATTGCCATCTTAATCATTTCGTTTACATGTAAAATTCTATTTTAAATCATTTTTCAGTAGTGATTTCTTTTTCATTCTTTGCATTTGGATGAATGTTATTTGTTTTGATATTAATCTTCTAATGTTCTAAATCAATTGCAGATCATATTGAATTTCGTCTTCTGATCGTGCTCATCTCATCTGTTATCTCAAGATTCTGATCAAGATTCTCAGCTTTGATAGAGGTATTTATCCCGTGAGTGATGGGTAATCATTCCTCGTGAGTGATGGGTGATCACTCCTCATTATTAATGGGCGATTACATATTCTTTTGCTATATTATATGTAAATTTAGAATTTGTAATGTTTATCCCGTGAGTGATGGGTGATCACTCCTCATTGGTAATGGGCGATTACCTATTCTTTTGCTATATTATATGTAAATTTAGAATTTGTAATGTTTATCCCGTGAGTGATGGGTGATCACTCCTCATTGGTAATGGGCGATTACCTATTCTTTTGCTATATTATATGTAAATTTACCTATTCTTTTGCTATATTATATGTAAATTTAGAATTTGTAATGTTTATCCCGTGAGTGATGGGTGATCACTCCTCATTGGTAATGGGCGATTACCTATTCTTTTGCTATATTATATGTAAATTTATAATTGTAATGCTTATCCCGTGAGTGATGGGTGATCTCTCCTCATTGGTAATGGGCGATTACCTATTCTTTTGCTATATTATATGTAAATTTGGAATTGTTTGAGTGTCTTTTGTACATGGAATGCATCATTTTATAGATGAAATTCTGGCAAAATTTTTTTTCTCCAGCCCCCCCTAATCATATTGTTCTAGTTCCGTCCCTAGTTGAATCCATTTGCCCATAAATTTTGCAGGGTTTGGACCTCTCAAGTGTTGCATTTTGGGGTAGAGACAACGAACCGGGCAGAGAGCGAACATTCTGTGTTGAAGCTGTAGCTATTAATGTGTCACGGTAATTTGGACACCGTGTTTCTAAACATCGACTCTCTCATATAAGGTCAAATTGCAGATATTAAATATACTTTGAAAATTTCTAAACTTAAAGAGAAGTATGGCGCTAAGAGTAATCCCATCGTGAAGAATTTAAGTAATAAAATTAGTCATTTGGGTTTGAAGAAGATAATGGATGAGTTAAAGAAAGCACGTCAGATGGTTGAAGAACCGGGAAGTAATTGTCTGCATTATTTAAGGAAGTCGCACGGTCTACCATGTGCATGTGAACTTGTTAATCGGTGCCAATATTTAATTCCAATCCAAGAGGAAGATGTTGATATTTTTTGGAGAAAACTAGAAATTGTTCTAATATTCCTGAAGAACATGATAGAGATATGGAATCCGAAATGCGTGATCTCACTTCATTGTTACAGGAAATTAGTACTAGTCCAATTTCTAATGTCCGAGAAGTTAGGCGACTCATCAAAGGTGTTATATATCCGGTGTTGCCTGATGATCCTTGTCAGCCGTTGTCAACCCCCCCAAGAAACCGCAGTCACGAAGGGACGACGAAAGACGAATTCTACCAAAAGGGATAAGTCTCACTGGGAATACATCTCCATCGCACATAGGAAGATAGGAAAGTCCAGTGGTTCAGGTTCTAGGTCTAGTAGCGGTTCAGGTTCAGGTTCTAATCTTAGTCCTCGTGGAAGAGGTAGGCCGCCTCGTAGCGGTAGGGGTAGGGGCAGAGGACGTAGCAGTGGCAGGTCCAGTTTATCATCCGTTGTAAGTCCAGATTCACCATCAGTGACATTCTCTTTCAACAATGCATTTTCTGGGTTTATGTATCAATTTATACAAAACTGGAATAATGTAGTTGGAGATGGTAATTGTGGATTTAGGGTTGTATCTTTTGTTCGGGGACGAAAATAATTGGGTTGAAATTCGTAGAAGGATGAGCTATGATTTAAGGCATCGTATGAACGTATATGAGCAATTGCTCGGCTCAGTTGAACGTGTGACAGAGTTGATAATGAAGACAAATTGGGAAGAGGGTTCTACGCCACCTGAATATTGGATGGATACACCTGATCACCTTTATGTCATTGCTAACATATTCAATATATGGCGTTGTATTTCTTGCACGGTCAGAGTCAACCACTGTCTTACCTCTTGTTTCTAATATGGATGGTACTGCTGGAACGATATTCATCGGACTCATAGAGAATTGTAGCATTTTATACAAGTATTTATTATTGATAACTTATTATTATTATTATTATTACTATTAATTGAATTATTGCAGATTGATATTTTATTAAGTGTATATATATTAATATTAGTTTTTTTCTTTCAGTTACAGTTGGTAGACATTACAGGTGCAATGGGACTATCATCGAGATATATGAGTTTTGGATGGGCAGTCCCATATCGTAATCGGATGGCAGATTGGGTTACGAGATGCCGTAAAATGTATCCGCCGCAGAGACATTTTATGTAATAATATTGCAATTTGTAATTTATAATGTATTATTTTTTAAAGTGTTAATAATATTTTGTATAATTTGTCGTTTGAAATTTTTTTATTTACATTTTTTGTGTAATTATATTAATATGCAATAATAAACCAGAACATGAGGTAACAAATATAATGAACATCACAAAAACTCAGTAATACATAACGAACAGGAATAAAAAAAAAAAGAAATACACAATATCCGAATACATTACGATTTACTAAAGAGTTATGTAATGCTTCCTTAGTAAATCTCGAACCGTACGTCTAAACTCATCACCATCAATATCCTGTCTATGACACTCACGTGCAATCAAATCTAAGAGAGCCTTTGGTGGCATGGCGGGAGCTACCGGGAAATTATAGCCACTGGGAATATTTTCGGGATTCTGAATCCTCGGTTGAGTGCGGGGGAGGTACCAATCCATGTAATCATCAGCGCAGAAACTCGCTAGAATGGTCGGAACACTAGTCCATGACTCTGTCAGTAAGTGCGAAGGTGCCTCGAGCCACAGTGTCTCGACAAAAGTGTTCCTCAAGACGTACAATCCTATTGTTTGGCGGGCGGCGTGCCTCCTAAGGCTGGATAGGGTGGACGGGAATACACTGCCTAAAACCGAACTGTCTCAAAACTCGGTCAGACATGTACGGCTCCATGCAGTCAAAATATGCAATGAACCCGTGCCATGTGGAAACCCAACAATCACGAATATCCTGAGTCTTGTACGGTATCCGCCGAACCTCATTAGCTGTCATCATATTCAGTCTCAAGCGAATATCTAGCAGTTTATTCTCATTCTTATAACCGATCGTCGGAAACATCTGGATGTAGGGCTTGCATCCTGTCCTGTCCTTGATAGGACCATGATCAGCATCTCCTCTACGGCTGCTAGGTCAAACCATCTATTAGTTATTCAAACTCGTAAATACTTGTTTATCATATATTTCAATATTTACTTTAACATCTATTATTATTTTATTATTTAAAATTATCAGTATCTATTATTTCATTTCTACTATTTCTTTCGTTCAATTATTATTCATCACTAATATTCTTTAGTAATAGTTATTAATTTATAAATTATTCAATCTTAGAATTATATCCTAAAACTAAGGCCAAGAATAATAATGATTTCAAATTAAAATACAAATAGTTTAACAATTACATAATACATTTTCTTATTAAACACATAATCATAAGCAAACAATTTTAAACTAGTTACATTTACTCTAAATAGACAAAATTAAATAACATTCTCAGAGATATTTATTATTACTTTATTGTTCACTTTATCGATTTTTATCCTATTTCATTTCCGTTATTTTATTCATTTCATAATGTTCACAAATTCATAATCATATTAACAATTAAAAATTATCACATAAAATACAACTAGTCACACTCATTCTACATATACAAAATTAATTAAATAATCAAATAATCATTTATGAACAAAAAATTAAAACATTTAAATATTTTCAAAAATTAAATATTTAAAAAAATTAAAAAAAAAATTTTGGACACTTTCGCAAGTTGCTGGCGAAAGTGCCTGAGTACTTCCGTTCACTGACGGCGAAAGTACTTCGGCACTTTTGCCGGTAATGGATGAAAGTCTATGTTTCGACTAGAATTTTTTTTTTAATTTAATTTTTTTAAACAGATATTTCAACGATCTAAAACGGTAAAATTATAAATAAAAGAGAATATATTGAAAAACTAACTTTTTTTTCAATTTGGACGGTCGGATCTTCCAAGATCTGAGATTGAAGTTTGTAATCCTAGAGAATGTTTAGGTGAAGAGAGAGAAAGTGTTTAGGTGAAAATTAAATTTTTTAATTTTTTCAAGTTATCCTTATAGTTTCCCGAGTTGACTTTATCGACCCCGTGTGAAGGGTTGATGGTACTTCTGTGACCATATTCTCCATTGTCTTTATTTTTTTTTTTTAAATTGTTAAGAGAAAAGAACTTTTAAAAATATTAATTTAAAAATATTTTATCATTTTTTATTTTAATTGTATTAATAAATAAAAATTGTTTAAAAAAAATGTTTTTTTAAAAAAAATTTATTTTTAATTAAATTAAATCTAATAAATAATTAAGAATAACTATAAATAGTTTATAACTTAAAATAAACTAAAATTTATTTATTTTCAATAATAGAGCTAATATTCACGACGAGATGAATTGATGTGATTTGACTTTAATTAATAGATTACTTGAGGCAAAAGTTCGCTTTTTTAGCTTGCACGAAAATTATTTATAATAAAAAAAACTTGTTGAATATTTTAAGAAAATTAATTTTTAATATTTGTTGAGGTTAAAAAATTTTTTATGAAAAAATAGTATTATTTCTGAGTAATTATTTTGTTTTTATTTAGAAGTTAGTATAATTTTTATGATTAGTTGAATATTTTCAAATAAAATTAATTTTTAATATTTTTTAAGTTTAAAAATAATTTTTATTAAAATTTATAAAAGAAAAGCCCGCGGGCTGACTGCGAACGGATATGGATTTATACAATTTTGGCCCATAAAAAATGAACCTGAACTGGATCATTTAGGTGCGGGCTTGATGTAGGCCGGTTTGGTTCGCCCTGTTAGATAGTGCTTCTGTATGCACCTGGTCCTTCTCTTAATCCCCATATGCCCGGCCAGGATCTTGTATTGTTTAGAACTAAATTCCATGCGCCATTAAATGAGGTTAGGGTACAGGGGTGCAGTTGGGGGCTACTTCTTTCGAGCATATTGTTTCAAGAGTCTTGATCGACTCATCTTATAGCACGACTGATTGATTATGAGAACTTCTTCCTCTTCTTCTTCTTCTTCTTCTTCTTCTTCTTCTTCTTCATCATGATCAACTCTCGGCTTCGTTTTCGTTTTCTTTATACTTCCACGCATGCAAGCCAATGTAACATACGATCGAATTTTTTAAGAATTTTTTATAAAAAAACGCTCTGACATGAGTTTCTCCCAGGAGAATTTTGGCCACCTAGGCGAAATTGAGAATTTCACCCATTTGGGAGAAACTCATGTTGGTTGCAAAAAATTAAATTTTTGATGTTTTTTACTCTCAAAATCGATATTTTTTTAAGAAATCTTCAAAATCAATCATATCTATCTTAAATTTGTGTTGAATGTGAAAGATTTGAGTTTGAAGTTAGAGAGGAAATCGAGGTAGAAAAAAAAAAGAATTTTTTCGCCCTGAACTTTTAAATTCTCAAGTTGATTTTATTAATTCAAAATATATTAGAAATATAAGTTTTAGTAAAGAAAGAATTGTAAAATCAAATGAATTGGGTCAATGATTGATTTGATCGGTTCAATATTCAACTAAGTTTTGGCTTAGATCAATCATATTTTAATTTTTTAAAGAAATTAAATTTATTTATATTCTAATTCTTAATTAAATTAATTCGATATGAAATTAACAGTACAGCACTATTTAAAGGTCTCAGCTCCTATAATTGAAAACAAGTCACAAGTATGGGGGAGCACTTTCTTGGTAGACCAAATTATATTTTTGGTCGAAATTGAAATAGTCCCTTTTGGTGTTATGGGAAAAGGAAAAGAAATGAAAGGAAATGGAAATGGACAAGAAGTATCCATATGGGAACAAGATGACCCAGTTCACCGTCCACAGCAGAAAAACCATATGTATATGGGGCTTCAGCCATAAACCACAATGTTAATTAGCTTCCAACATGGGGCGACCATTTTTTTTTTTTTCTATGCGAGTCAAATTGAGGTCGGGCGTTATAAGAAAATAACTCAATAATAACAATATTTTTTAGTAAATCAAGTCTTGAATTTAAATCACATTCTCTTTTCTAATATATATAAAAATTAAGCTTAAATCTATTTTTTCTTTAAGATTTATTTTTAAGCAATACCAAAGGGATATAAAGGATGACATGTCAATAATTTGATATATTTTCTATATAGATAAATTGGTTATATATTTATTATATATAGTTTTAAATTAGTTTTATTTTTTTACCATCATAAATTTTATTTTATTTTTTTATAAATATAAATTATTTTTAACATTGTATATATAACAATTTAATGATTTTATGAGTAGTAAAAAATAACTAAATCATTTAAGTTAGATTATAAAAATGTGTAAAATATACCGAATGTTACGTAAAATAGTTTGCTATACCAAAAATAATTTACGATTAAAAATTGATAAAATAATTTTTTTATAAATAGATAAAATAAAAATTCAGAATTATAAACTAAAAGAAAAAAATAGTTTAACGAATATATAGCTAAATTATCTTTTTTTTTTTTTGGTCAAACAGCTCATTTCTTTTGGTTTTATAAATGTGCAAAGAGGTTTAATATTGTAAACAGTTCATTTTACAAGTAATTAAAAATAAATGCCTTTAAACAAAGTAATTAAAAATAAATGACTTTTATAGTGAAAAACACAACAATTTGAAGCTCTTTAACCTTAAACACCAAAAAAAAAAAATGTCAAAGGTACTAGGATTTTTCCATAATCTTGCATCAGTAAAAAAAAATGTGATTTCCTATGTCTTTTGCTAATATTCATAACAAAATGGCCCACTAATTAGCTTTTTAGAGTCCCTTAAAAATAAATTTAGGCTTTTTGGAGTGAGGAAAAGTTAATTGAGAGTAGTATTTTTATATGAATACACTACAAGTAATTCTTGTTAATTTTAATATGTGGGAATGTTACTAAATCGTCACCTAAAATGAACAGCTAGGAGTATGTGTATTTTATTTTTTTCATTTTTTGTTTTTTAATCCAATTTCTAAATTCTTTTCCAACTTTCTGAAGAAAAAACTTTTCCATTGTTTTGTTGAGGTAGAAGTTTAAGAATTATTTTTCCACAGTCATAATTATTTTAGTATTCTTTTCATTTTGCTTCTTAGATAGGATTTGTTTATTAGTTAAGAGAATTGACTTGATGCTAAAAGATTGTCAAGCTTATTTTATTTATAACGTAAAATAAAATATAAATTCTAAATGTGAAGAAATAAATTTAGAATAAAAAATTATTATTAAAAAAATATATTAAAAAATATATTATTAGACTATTCGGAGTCATTGAATAGTTTTTCCTTTTTCACTTGTTGGGCTAATTCTGGTTTTTCCTTCTTGAAAGTAAGGCGGAAACAGGGGAATAGTCCAGAAATTTGAAGTAGTTCATCATATTGCTCCAATGATTTAAAAGCCCCTAACAGAGGCTTTTATAAGATTTTGTGAAAATTCTGGCTGTCATTGTTTGTGACAAAAGCAGCTAAACACCTTTTCTATTCCTTACTTCATCACATTTCCCATTCTTAAATCTCACTTATATTATAACTGCTCCTCACAATCATCCTTTTATTCAATTCTTGAACTGACTGACCCACTTAAAAGATCATTACTTTAGATTACTGTAAAAAATCAAGAAATACAAACAATTTGGGGGGGTAGAAATTAGTAAAACCAAGCATAAAGAAACAATTTTTTTTTAATGTTTTTGTCCAATTTGATTATACAATAATAGTAGTAGAAAGTTTCTGATAATCAGTCATCTTCGCAAGAAATTAAGTGCCAGCCAATTCCATTCAGGGGTTACTTTGCACCTTTCCATTCTTCCCTTTTACTGTTTCTAAGCCATTTTCTCATCACCTACCACTGATAACTCCATCCTTCCTTCTTTATCCTATTCATATTCTATAACTGTTACCACCACAATTATCACCATTTATCATTGAAATTAACTTCTCCTATTCTATGTACCTCTACTCCCTCTGCAAATACAGCCCTTTTGTTGTTGTCACCTGGTTGAGGGAGTTTCTGGACGAGGTGGGTTGGCAGTGGAGTTGGAAAAGAACCCCATCTTAGCTCAGATTTGGACTAATATATGTTAATACTGTGAAGAACCCAGAAAGGATTCTGCATTTCTCTACTTCTTTAATTGATGTTCTAAGGGTCGTTTCGATTTCGCTGCCTCGGGAATGAGCCTACTCTGATACTGATTGGACTTGTTTGGTCAGAGATCTGTCCTTGTAGTGCGGTTTGTTACTCTCAAAAGGGTCTTATGTTAATGGGTTTTCTGAGATCTATGCACTGAATGTTCCTCGGAAGTACCATTTCATAAAGGTATGTGAAGGAGAAATTTAGTCAAGAAACAAGAGTTAATCCCATTTTTTACCTATTGTTTTCTTGCAAAAATCACCATCTGACTTCTGTTCAGGTTTGTTAACTAAATATTTTGTGGAAAGAATTGGTCTTTGTCCATGGATCATCTTTGTGTTGTGTTCTCGATCTGTGCATAATGGGAGAAGAAAATTGTTTGAAACTTCTTGAGTAATGTATTCCATGGTGTTTTCTATCTGCATTTGTCTTCGTTTTTACCTGCACTGGTGTTAGTAGCATAAAGGAAAGTTAGTTCTGTTCGTTTTGTATATTGCTTTGGTGGCACCCATGATGAGTGGCAGAGGAAAAGAATGCAACTTTGGTTTTCCATCTTGTAGTTTAAATGATGCCATTACTAGGTATTTTAGAGTTGTAAAATTTTGTTTCTTGTTCTAATTTGTAGGTCTCTCTATCGTAGAAGATGGCTTCTGATCTAAATACCCAGCTATCCAGAAGCACTTCAGTTTTTGGTCTGAAAGTCTGGGAACTGATTGGGATAATTGTTGGAGTTCTGATTGTAGTGATCCTTTTTGCATTGACATTTTATCTCAC
Organism: Catharanthus roseus; assembly: GCA_028651295.1. NCBI lineage: Eukaryota > Viridiplantae > Streptophyta > Magnoliopsida > Gentianales > Apocynaceae > Catharanthus > Catharanthus roseus. Next base: position 3,265,333 of record JAPQWS010000048.1, on the reverse strand, counting down.
TTCTAGAAAGAAATCAAAGAGAGCTAAAGAAAATATACCCATTAGTCAAATACCGGCTGTCTCAAAAGAAATTAAAGAAGTACGAGTGGAACAAGTATCAACTAATGAATTCGCTCCACGTGATGGGATTCTGCTTACAATTCATGATAAGAATAGTGAGAAAGAATCAGACAAGGTTTTGGTCCATCTAGGAATGGGGAAGATGAGAAATGGGGATAACAGCAGTCAGTCTGGTTCTTTTCATCATGCTGACAAAGACGGTTGTGGATCACAGTCAGGGGAAGAAGGGAGCTCAGGCACATTTGGCGCATACAAATCGTCACATCCAATAACAGCTCCTTCTCCTCTTGTTGGCCTTCCTGAATTTTCTCACCTAGGCTGGGGCCATTGGTTTACGCTCAGAGATCTTGAACAGGCAACTAATCGGTTTTCAAAGGAGAATGTTCTTGGTGAGGGTGGATATGGAGTTGTTTACAGCGGGAAGTTAATTAATGGTACTCCTGTGGCCGTTAAGAAACTCCTCAACAACTTGTGAGTAATGACTTGACCATACTGATTCCTGTATCACAGTATATGTTCCCTCTACTAGTTTGCATTTATTTTTAACATCTGTTTGCTATTTTGTTATTTGTTTTCCGTTTTAACCAGAGGTCAAGCAGAGAAAGAATTTAGGGTGGAAGTGGAAGCTATTGGGCATGTTCGGCACAAAAATTTGGTTCGCCTTCTGGGATATTGTATTGAAGGAACTCATAGGTATCTGCCAGACAAGAAGTTCTTTGAGGATTGCTCTTACTTTTCAAGAAAAGCTCATCATCCATATTCATGCCCTCTTCCTTGACACAATAAGACTTTTGATTTCTGTGCATTCATGAGTTTTGTAAATGGAAACGTCCTCCTTGCTTGTGGACTAAAAATCATTATTCCTTGTCTCCATAGTTTTTCAACTCACTTTATTGGCAGTATGTATTGAATTTGTCATGTTGGTTTAAACTCCCCCTCATTGGATTAGAGTGTTCTTGTTGCAATACAGTCTCTTCTAGCTTTGACATTTAAACTTTTCTAGCAGCGGCAATGGAAAATTTGTCTAGCTAACTTTTATTTCTGAGGAACTCTTATCAATTGCTTTTGATATTTGTCAACTGCAACTAGGAAACCTTAATAAGTTCACTAGCTGTGCAACTGGGGCCAAAAATTTAACTAATTGGGATTGAATATTTCAGGATGTTGGTGTATGAGTATGTCAATAATGGCAATTTAGAACAATGGCTGCATGGAGCTATGCGACACCATGGATACCTGACATGGGAGGCTAGGATGAAGGTTCTTCTTGGCACAGCTAAAGCGTAAGTTGATTCGCCTATTATCTATTTTCTTCTTCCAATGTAATGAGCCTGGTTAAAAGTGAATGCATCTTTGCAGCCTTGCCTACTTACACGAGGCAATTGAGCCAAAAGTTGTTCACCGAGATATAAAGTCAAGCAATATACTGATTGACGATGAGTTCAATGCTAAGGTCTCTGACTTTGGTCTAGCTAAGCTTCTCGGTGCCGGAAAAAGTCACATCACTACTCGGGTCATGGGTACTTTTGGGTTAGTAACTTCTTAGTATTCTTTCTAAAGCATGCAAGCCTTTATGAGTTATCTTACCAATGGAAATTAGTCCACTTTATTTAAGATATTTTTCCATCATATTTCACATTCAGTTTATCTCCTCTTCAGATATGTGGCTCCTGAATATGCAAATACGGGTCTGTTGAATGAGAAGAGTGATGTATATAGTTTTGGTGTTGTTCTTTTGGAAGCAATCACTGGGAGAGATCCAGTGGACTATGGAAGGCCTGCTCAAGAGGTATTCACTGGAACCTTTAATCGAAACTGGTTTTGTACTATTTCTGAAATTGGAATTAACTGCTTTCCAATGACATCATTTTGGAGTTCATTTAGGTTGTTTTGGTGAATGTGTAACTCCTCTCTGAATACTGTTCTGATTCTTGCTTTAGCAATTTAGAAGAACCTTGCTTTTGGTTCAGTTTATTAACCTAGCCAAGGAAGTGTTTGCTGTGTCAAAATACCAGTTGACTTTTGAATAAGCGATTAGCCACAATCAGTGAAGCTCCGACCACTACTTTCTTCAAGATGAATTTAAGAATTTTATTATACTGTGAAAAAAGATGTTTTGCTATGTTGTAATGTGCAGCAATGGATTTGTATGACTGCATTAATATTATATGGTTGAGATACCGAAATGATGTCAAAATATGGGAAGATAAGCTCCGTTAATATCTTACTAAAGTCTGGAAGTTTAAATAGATATCAGTTGTCAAGTTGTTCTGAATTGACTTACAATTCTAAACTTAGAATAATTGCCTTAATAACTGTTGTATGTCCTATCTCTGTATATGGCTGGAATACTCAAATCATGTCAAATTGCACAAAGATAGGCTCTGTTAAGTCTGGAATTTTAAATAGATATCAGTTGTCAAGTTGTTCTGAATCGAAACAAGTCTAAACTTAGAATAACAGCCTTAGTAACTGTCGTATGCTCTATCTCTTTTCTCTTGGCTGCACTACTCCATTACAAGGGATTTAGCTTTTTGGAAAGACTTTGAGTGTGTAGGGCTTCAACATTGCTAGTGTTATAATGGGACGCTTCCATGGAAAAACCAGTCATTATGATATGGATACCCTTTTTTTTCTTTTAACCAAGGCATACATCTGCTGAGGAGCACTAGTTTTGCTAACACTAAAACTGCCTGATCAGGAAGCAGCGGTGCCTTTATTTTATATTTTCTAACAAATCATGTCAGATTTGGCTATTAGTTAGTTTTCACTTTGATTGTTAACAACTTTTCTTAACATTTTGAAACTATAGAACAAGAAAATGAGAGTAATTAAGAACCAAGGAACAACCTATACTTATAAAAATACATGCTACGTATATTTGATTTCATCAGAGAAATACTTTGATGTTAAAACGTGATTAGAGTAAAAAATAAATCAAGAAAACAAATAGTCTTAACAATGTTATATTCATTTAGAGGAATATAATCTGGATAGTTTTCTAACCGAAAAATCTGACCAGTTATTTACAACTTTCTGTCCAAATGTTCTAGTTTTAGAATTTCCCTTGTCCCCATTGGTGAATTGTCTGGGTCCGTTATCCTGCTAATGCCAATGTGATGTAGATTTTATAGGGATATGGATAGGATTCTTTTGTTCTTAATTTCTGTTGGCACCATCTATTGTATTTATATCAGTTAGTAATTTTCTTCCATATTTGGAACTATTTTCTTGTTTTTATATATTTTTTATGCTTCTTGATTATAACACTTTGTGGCCTGCCCGGTAGCAGGTTAACCTTGTTGATTGGTTGAAAATGATGGTCGGAAGCAGACGCTCTGAGGAAGTAGTGGATCCAAATATTGAATCAAGACCATCTACAAGAGCCCTCAAACGAGCCCTTTTGACTGCTTTGAGGTGTGTTGATCCAGATTCTGATAAGAGACCAAGGATGAGTCAAGTTGTTCGTATGCTTGAATCAGAAGAATATCCAATACCTAGAGAGGTCAGTATTATATATATATATATATTTTTTTTTTTTCCTGATGCATCAACAGTTTACTGTCTATTGAATTCTCTTCCATTTTGCTGGCTCTGACAATAACGAAAAACTGAGAGCCGTTGAGAACAGTTTGAAACCTATTTTCTTCCGTTGCCTGCAAAATGTTGCATCCTGATGAAAAACGATTCCGTCTTCTTAAGCTTTATCTGATAATGTTGCCTTTTTTTTTTTTTTTTTGTCTCTGTTTGTCTCACGAATATCACCGCCAAAGACACTGTAGAGTTCGCCTAACTCTTACAAATTATTGTACAAGCTAAGGGTTTCTTTGGTTGTATGCTGACGACAATAACACTTGATCACCTGCGTTTCCTTCTCCCTACTCATTGAGTCTCAGGATTGTATGTATCCTTTTTCGGATAAAAAGATTTATTTGGATCCACACACTAATTTCTTCTTCTTCTTCTTCCCTAACAAGTAATCACGTGCTTATATCTCTAACAAATTCTCTGTTCAGAATTCATGGTCAGTGTCTTAGGCCTTTTTTATTGAGCCACCATCGAATTCTGTGCCTGTACTCTGTATATCCTCTATCCAAATATATGTATTGATTCTCTTTTTTAATATCAATCTTATAGGATCGAAGGCACAGAAGAGCACAAGCAAGTAGCATGGAGATTGAATCTCAGAGGGAGAGCTATGACACCGATAAAAGTGACAATCCAGAGCCAAGGTCCGAGAGCAAAAGGAACCATAGAACATGATCAAAAGATGGTGTACCTTGATGAAGATACTCGGAAATTTATGCACATAAACCATATGAGTAATTCTTATAGAGAGCTTTCTGGGAAACCTAATAATTCACAACTTCACGTAATGAGTTTGGGGGTTTTAGTGTATGAGAGAGAGTTTGTGTTTTTAGGGTTTGAGAGAAGACGTGGTAGGAATGTAGCGCTTTTTTTTCCTTTTGAGTTCTATTTTCTCTTTGTTCAGCATTACCCTTTTCATCTTTTGTTTTTCTCTTTTTAATTATCTTTTGGGTTATTATATGAATATTCTATTTTTCTTGTATGAAGGAAGGTTAGATGGAGGGAGGGAATTGTTTTTTTTTTTTTTCTGTATTAAAGTGTTGTTGGTGTGATGAAACACTGAACTATTGGGGCAATTATGTACAGATACAAAAGGCTTTTTTACCTTATTCAACATTATTTTTCACTTCATAGCTTGTTACGTTCTTCTGTTCTTTCAAGAAAAGAAAATGAAAGGCCTCTGGAAAAACAGAAATTGGACAACAATCCAAACCAATGGGAAAATAACTTGTTTAGTCCCAAAAGTTAAGTTTAAAAAGTTAAGACTCCATATGATATTATTTTTGAAGTTTATTTTTTGTTATTATGATTTCTAAACAATTTACGGTAAGAATTTTTTTTTACTTCAAGCAAGGAATTAATTTTCGTAAACAATTACACGAAGTAATTTGAAGAATAAAAAATATGCATTATAAGTTATTCCTTTCAGACGAAACACGCTTTAGTCTTGATTTGAGGAAGGAGGGAATAACTTATAATATTTATTTCACCCTTCATTATTATCGCACGTAAATAGTTCGTGTAGTTTTTTTTTAATCACATTAAATCCTTGACGGAAATAAGATGTTATTAAATTGCCATAACCATTTAGAGGTCATAACGGCATTCCTATCAAAAGCTAAACTTTAAGTAGTGTACTAAAGAAGAAGTCATTTTCCCTCCAAATTAAAAAAAAATGAAATGCCATAGTTACAATTGCATTTCTTCGTAGTAATGTTTGGTTTAAAAGATGTGCAAAGAAGATCCAATGTATATTTGTTTCATATGACAAAGCATTCGTAGCTCTGTCTAAAAAACACAAGAACATTAGCTACATATGACTCACTATATAACCATCATCTAAGGATCTAAGGTTGTGTTTGGTGCCCTGAGATAGTGCTATGGAATTTTAAATTGGAACTTCCAATTCCATGTGCCTACAAAAGAAGATAAAACCCAAAAAAAAACTATACACATTATAGAGAGCTCTTTGCAAAAATCACCTTAATTTTTACATATTTGATTTCTTTTATACTCAAAATTCAATTCATACTTGATCTTAATAGTATCTTCATCTCATGCTTCTGCTGCCAAATTTACTCAATTTCAAACCTCACAATGATATGAGGTCATCATAATGAGATCATTAACATCAACCAAGCAATGGCCATTGAATCAATTTCAACATACACACAACCTGGTAGCAGAACATCTTATATACACACTGCCAGAAGTGCAGATCCCCCCGGAATTTGAACAAATAAAGAATCTGTACCTATTTAGAATTTCGTTCTCTATCAGTTAAAAGGGATCTTCTTGGTTATGGTGGCTGTTCTCCCTGCTTGCCTATGGATTCATCTTTCTTCCGATTTTGCTTCTCGTACTCCTGTCGCAGTTCTTCCAAACGCCTTGATACCTGAAAGACAATGACCATAAAATGGAATTTCTTTTAAGAAACTTGAGAGCATGTAAATACCAGCTAAACTTTGGGCTAAATTTCTTTTCGACATTGAACATCTCAAAGCTTTTAAAAAGAATCAGAGGATATTGTGCATTGATAGAAAAGCTCACAAAGTGGATGACCAAATATTCAGGTAGTCTTCTTATAAGAAAGATAACAATCCTTAAGATATAATTTTGCTAAAGAGAGTAACATTAGAAGAAATATTCCGTATTTCTAATCCTTATTTCATAACAAGGCTTGTCCACAAAGTGACCTATTCTTCCTTGGAGGGCTGCAGGTAAAACTGGAACTATCTCGGGATGTGATTAAAGTTGCATCAGAGGAGAAATATTTACCCGAAAATAAAAAGGGCATCTGTTAATTTTTTCCAATATGAAGGGGAAAAAAGGAAAATAAACTCTCATGGTAAATGATTCCAGATTTCCAAGATCAGCCATTAATAAGATCCTAGGAATGTCACATGGCAGGTAATGTCTCCCAAATAATTAGGTCGTACCACCACCTCGGTGAACAAAAGCAGAACAATATTTCAAATAGAGATGGATTATTGACTGAAGCAACTATTCCATGACAATCATGTTGTGAGACCATGTACGGCCTATTCACAGACTAAGAAGGTTACAGACAAAATGGTATACCTTGTCACCATGCAGTTTAACTATCAAAAGATAATGAATCTTCCGCCCACCAGTAGGGTTAACTATTCCCTATTTCTCTTCTTCCCAATGTTCTGTCTCTTTTTCTTGGGTTGGAGGGGGGTGGGTTGGGGGGGGGGCAGGGAGAAGTATATGAGAGAGAGAGAGAGAGAGAGAGAGAGACCTTTGTTGAGTAGGCCATTGGTAACAGGGAATCTGGATTCAAGGCATCATCCGGAAAATTACGTAAAGCATGTATAAGCTTCTCAAAAGGCAACTTTACCTGTTGAAGCAAAATATTGTACAACTAATCAAAACTCATGCAGTGGTTCAGAAATGTGTAAATTACACAAAGCATAAAAAATACAAGTTCTTGAGTTTGAGTACAGTAGAATCATACAAGGTTGTCCTGGCAACATTTCAAGAGAGCCAAACCAACTTTGAAGACAATCTTAACACCCTGCTCAGGAAATGTCCAATGAGCTCTCAATAACCAGCAATATAATCAAATATATAAAAGAACAGAGTACTAACCTCATAAAGAAAGACATCCCAAACACGGATAGCCAAATGGAATGGAAATGAATAAGCGAAAACAGTAATGAACCACTGGCTGGCGTACATGCTTGGATTTATCATTTCTTGAGCAAAATGCTCTCCCAACTTCGGTAACTGCTCCTTCACCAGATTTTCAAATTGAAATAAATACTGCTGTACAAGAGGCAATCCTGCCTGTTCAATATGCATATAATTATCAGATTCTTATCAATATAAGATATTCTAAACATGAGAAGACAAAGGAATTGTTTGGCATGGCTAGCTAAGCTGCTACACCAGGGGAAAGACTAATTGGTCAGCTGAATGAGATAAATGAAATGAATGTCATTTCCCTGTTTCTTTGCCTTGTTTCATGTGCTAAGAATAAGAAGAATTCAGACATCTGCATTTCTTGTCAGGGTATTCATCAGTTTATCAAAAATGCTAACCACAGAAAATTTTCAAAAACAGTTTGTCAGAGTGAATCAAAACCTCAGAATTTTTCCTAGCAAAAGAACTTCATAGAGCTTATGTTAGTCACCACCTTCTATTCCAGCTTCTTTTTGCAATATATAGCAATTTCTATTTCATCTTCAGGTGAACCACTAGACAAACAATATTGTTCTCAACCATTCATATGCCTTTTTTAACAGAATTCTCTGAACGAGGAGCAAAAGGAATATGAAAGTAGAACAAAGTTGATAAATTCCTAGAAAGATTTAAGCAGTTCGACTAAATTTGTTGCACCATAAGGCAACCTTCATGCTTTGGAAAGAGTGAATAACTAGATTTAAAGTAGACTATAGATGGGGCACTTCGTGAGATGCATCGCCTTCCCTCTTTAACTTCAAAAAGACACAACTTCTTTACGAAGGTCCAAAATCTTAGACCACCTCAGCTCTGATAAAACAATCAATCTGGGGTTTTGATATTCTTACCAAGTATAAGCCTTCCATTGGAGCATGGACAGCCCCTTTTAGCAAGGCCACCAATAACCAAAATGCATCCTCTTCACTCATATAAAGAAGCAATAAACCTGCCACAAAACCCATGCCCTGCAATCGAAATTGATCTCAGCATATCCTTCCGTCCACTAAATTATATGTTGATGACTTTTGGGTAAGTTAGGTATAACCTGCACATATCCAACATCTCTATCAAATACAGAGTATGCCTTCAAAACATTGTAAAGGGATCTCTGACCCGGTCCATGCCGCTGCTGGAAGAAAACGTGCGACGGAAACGTGCGAGAGATGTCTCTTATAATATCCAACTCAGAAGCTGATGTCTCATATATGACTAGTTGCTGCAGCAGAAAATATTTTTCATCCATTAAAATCAATAGCAGCATAAAACAGGACATATCAGGTGTCCACACCAGGGAAAGAAAATTCATTTTAGGACCTACAAGAGAAAGAAGAAGAAAGAAAAGAAACACAGAGTATACATCAAAAGATCTCTCTTCCCCACCCACCCTCTTTTTAACTTAATGACATCTCTTCTTGCTTGCAAAGGAGTTTCTTTTGAAATGTCAAAAAAAGTGACTTTTTGAGCAAATCTTTATGGTGTAACTCTAATGAAAAATCTGTAGAACCACAAAGGAACCATGAATTTAGACTGACATTTACTAATGACTTGCAAAAAGGTTATAAGGTAGCTAAAATCTAAATTCAATTAACTCCTGCATGGCAGTAAGTTACTGAAAGAAAGATCAGATATAGTACATGGCTCACGCCTGAAAGTTTGCAAACAACTTTCTTTCAGCTCCATCATTCTGGATCAAGAGGAATGTCAAACTATTAAATACCATACTGGGAAGTAAATGATTAAACAAAGAAAAAGAAGGATTGTCACACCGAAAGTAATTAATTACCTCATAAACTCCTGGATTCATCAGCAAGAGGTCCCGACTTCCAGAGATTAGCTGCCAAACAAGCCCCCGCAGGCAATCAGGTATTCCTTTCCTTATTCGTCTCTTAACAACATGAGGTTTCCTCCTAACATAATGCTTCCAATCACTACCACCCACCCCAATCATCCTCCTCCATTTCCTAATCCTTCTTTCCTCCCTGAAAATTATTTGCTCATTGAATTGCATAAAAAGGAATAAGATTAAAGCATAAAAAAACTAAATAACAGAAAAACAAACTTTTTATAGAAGCAGGGAGGAAGGGAAGCATAAATATGAGAAGTGTAGTAATCTTCCAAAGCAAACGGAAGCTCTTATGGCTTTGAGAAAGTCACAGAACAAATACCTTTCAAACTCAAAGGCTGATTTACTCCTTGTTAAACCTGCTTCAGGGGAGTTTTGGTCTGGCTTTACAAAACCAAATTTATCAACTTTGACGGGTGGGGCTATTTCCACTTCATGATCTTCTGCTCTCTTCTTTTCCATCCGATTACCTCAAATTCACTCCAGCAACCATTAAGTCTAAAAATTTAGACTACTTTCCAACAGCATTTCCCTAAATTTTGCCATGTTGAACGCCCAACAGGACACCAGAACCAAACACCAACGGACCTCAACAGACTGCCTTCACCATAGAACTAGCAACATTCAGCAGATGAATACTCAATTGGAGATCAAGACAATGTAGTTAACACTATCGTTCCTTCTTCCTTTAAATGTATTAACCAACATAAAAGATAACTAAAAAAACTAAATAATAAAAAGAAGAAAGATTTGCTCCAATTCAATCATATAAATGCCTACATTATGACAGATAAAGTAACTGTACCACGATGCAACTGCATATAAAAGCACCAAATGGAACATAAAAATACATTAGTTACATGTAAAATCAAGCACCCAGAAAACGACCATCAAGGGATACAGATTCTATATAGATTATAATAGATTTGGAAAATTAATGAACTCGGATCACATTAGGAAAAACAATAACAAATAAAACCCACAAATGATTTGAATTGGGATGAATAGGGTTCATGTTATCACGCGATTAAATACAAAAGAGTAACACGAAAATATCAGCTGGAAATTATATGAAAAAATCCTCCAAAATTAGGGAGAAAAAACAGAAAAAAGACAGAGATGAGAATAGAAACCTCGAGAGATTGTTGAAGAATGAAGATTCTGCAGCGAAATTTCACCGGCAAATTACAGTTGTTATCTTTTATATCTTTAAATGATCTTTGGGGAAGATTTGTAAATGGAAATTTGCTCCTTTTAGTTTTTCCTGAGTTTCTGCTGGGAGGTGAATTTCTCTATGTCGTCCCTTTGGGAGGTTTTGACGGTTTGTTGACGCTGCACGTGTTCCCGGGCCATGTTTTATTTATTTATTTATTGATTAATTATTTTTAAAAAACAGATTAATTAATGAATTTGTAACAAATTCGTTTTCCTAAATATTTTTTGAAACACATAATTCACTACTCACATGAGTCACATCTCAATTTACGTTTCTCATTTGGCTTTCAAATTTTATTTAAAACATAAAAGAGAAAAGAAAAGAAAATACCGGAATTTTAATGGTAATAATAGTCATAAACAAAATAAAGTTTGCTCGCCTGGGATTTTATGATTTTTCCTTCTAAAAAATTTATATTTAATGATTTTCTAATCAATTTTTTAGAGAAAACACGACAGAAATGATGATTTAAATTTTATATATAAATAAATACAATGTGTATATATATATATATGTGTGTGCGCGTGTGTGAGAATGTTAGAAGATAATAATGTCAATATGATTACATGCAAAAATACAGTTTAGAATCATCTGTAAATGTATCACTTTTTGTACTATTTCCGTTTATAACATATTTTTTTCTCAGAGTTTATTTTTTATTTAATAAATTTTATTAATAAATATATTAAATTTAGTAAGTGGTATACAAAGTGGTACAAATGATTTGAGCCGCAAAAGTACTACTAATACCTTCGTTACATATTTATTATAAGGTAATAGTCATATTTGGGGTTTTATTATAAGGAAATTTTCCTTTAGAAATTTTTTCATAAATACCCCTATTCAACTAGACAAAAAATTACATGTCTAAATATAAAATTTATGTGCGAACAAACTTCATTTTCAACTAAACACTCTCGGTCTCCTCTCTAAGTTCTTTCTACACCCGAAGACTTCAAACGATAATATGCTCAAATCCAACCGTTAAAAATTGTAAAAAAGATTAGTATATCTTTATTTACTCGTTTTTTTAAAAATATTTTTAGCTGTTTAAAAATAAAAAAAAATGCACGGAGATGAAAAATAATGCTTGCACGAGCTAAGGGTCACTGGTGCCAAGCCGTAGCGCGGACCCAAAGTACCTCACGCCAAGACCTGGAGTTGGGTGCCAGATAGTCGCGCCAATGCCTGGCGCAGAGGGATTTTTTTAAATATTTTTTGAAATGAATTTTTTATTAATTATTAATGTTATATAATTTGTTTATTAATTATTCTTTATACCATTGTGTTAATTTTTAGTTAATTTCATATTATAATGCGTATATGTTGGTGTTGATTAAATTGTTAATGTCCTAATTGTTATTATATATTATGTTACTTATTAATTTTGTTAATATTTATGATTACTCTACAATGTTTATGAATTATTTAATTGTTAATGTTTTATTTATTATGAATGATTTATTGTGAATTATTTAATTACTTATTAATTTTTAGATGATTACAATGATTATTAATTATTTAATTTTTATTAGTTTAGGGATTACTTTTAAAAATTAAATATGAAATAATAATAAAATAATGAAAGTTAATTTAATAATATTTAAGGGGAAATAATAATTTTAGTTATTTAGACCTACACTATTAATTGAATGTAATTTAATTAGACAAAGTTAATAATATATTATGATAAGGTGATAGTTCTTAATAAGAAAAATATTATAAGAACTAAAATATATTACAATTTAATATAATTAATAATTAATTATTTAACTTATTACAATTGAATAATTTCATTTTTTAACATATAATTAATAATAAAAATTACAATAATAATTTAAATAATAATATAATAATAAATAATAATTATTTAGCGTTGTTTTAAAATTCATTTAGATGGATCGTGAGAAGCAGAGACGATGATTTAAGGTCTATAGCAGACATAAGTTGTCATACTCATGGTCGTACTATTGCAGCTTCATCTTGAGGATTGAGAGGTAGGCATAGCCTATCTTACATACCTATTATTCTTACCCTGTTGGTTCGGGGTATTCGATCCAGCCTCTTTCTATTCTGAGTAGAGTTCGTACACCTCACGGCCCTTATACACCACTACCATATTATTCATCTACACAGCCTCCTTCCCACCACAAACCCTCATCTTCCTATTATCCGTATGAGTTAGATACATATACTCATCCTAGTTTTACCACTCCCCGTACGACAGTCAGGTATTACTGGTAATGGTGGTTCAGATCCGCAGTTGGATTTGTCATTTGTAGATGAGTTGTTGTTAGGATTTCTAGTTGTTTCCTATAAACCTGGTTCGGAGAACATGGTAGGGATGAGAGTGGCGAGGAGACAGTTCAAGTAGGGGGGAGATGTCATGGATGTTCAGGGAGACGAGTTAGAGGATGAGTAGGAGCATGCAGAGGGCGAGAGAGAGAGAGAGAGAGAGAGGAGGACGCGGATAGGGGGATGGCGGGGCGATTGTTGAGGTTCTTCCATCGTCATCGGTGAGTAGGCCTGGCAGGGGGAAAGTAGTCGGGTTTATACGAGATACAATGAGATTTTTATGATGAGACTAGCCATGGAGTCCCGACCTTCATCAGGGCAACGTGCTGAGATTGACATTGCTGAGGCTTCGAGTGCTGGAAAGAAGAAGCAAAGAAGGCTGATGACGATTCTTGGATACAAAGAGGACCCGCTCTTGGAGGTCCACAGGATCCAAAGATCATGCTCTCATACGACAGACATGTTGTCGTTGCCATTTGGCACGGAGAGATGCATTTTATAATTTTTTTTTCTAGTATTTCACTTTATTTTATGGTGTTTTACTTAATTAAATGTATTATATTTCATTTTACAATGTACTTTTGTATATTTTTTATTATTATAATATGCAGGAGCGCCCTATGTTGAGGTTACGTGGTCATCATTCCACAATTATCTCATGGACACCGAGTGATACTGATGTGAGACAACGGGTAGCTATATCAAGACTTGTCCATCTGCAGTCTTGCATGTTCCAGCATGGGCCCAGTGTACTTTTGACCATGTTTGTTGAGAGGTGGCAGCCGGATACTAACTCATTGATAAAGTCTATTTTTTGATACAAATAAATGCTTTAAGTTTTTATTATTAATCATGAAGTAGTATTTATTTATTTGTTATAGTCATTTACTTTATTCTTTTTTTTATTTGCAGTCCATAACTTTAGGTGCCCTTATACTAGAATGTCAAAACCTATTGGAATGAGGATTGAAAAAAGGGATTCTAAACACAAAATAGGAAAGAGAGAACCCCACAGCCGAAAAAAAAGGAAAAAAAGGGAAAGTTACCACAGCAACAAAAAGGAGTAAAGGAAAAGGACCTGCCAAAAAAAAAAAAGGAAAGAAGGAGAGGGCTGAAGAAATAAGGAAAAAAGGATAAAAGGCAGTAGAAGGAGCTGCTTTGGAGCGACGCAGCAGCTGCGAAACTAGCTGGGCAAGCAGCTGAGAAGCAGCACAAGAAATCAGCAGCGGCAGCTGAAGGACAAAAAAAAAAACTGAAGCTGCATAAAACGGTTGAAACAAAACCAGTAGCCGAAGCAGCTGAAGCAGCAGCCAAAACAAGAACAGAAGCACGCATCAGCTGGAGAAGAAAAGGGAGCCGCTGGCTGAGCTGAAAATTGGAAGAACAACAACAGAAAAATTTCAGCAGCAGCGACTTCAAGTGGAAGAAGGCCACGTTCTTCTCTAAGAAATTAGTTTCTTTCTTTCCCTTTAATCATAAACAAAATTTTTTTTTAGAATCTTGATGAAACCTAGCTATGTAACTTTTGTTTATTTTATTTTTGGAGATTTATTATATTATTTATGTGATTATATATCTTGGAATGTTTCTTGGTTTGATGCAATTAGTTCTTTGTGATTGTTTTTGTAGAACAATTGTTTGGCTTAATTGATATTTTTATCCATGCTTGATTCTTGTAGTCTTGAGTATGAGAGATATGTAAATTTTGCAAGTATATTGTGGGTTTTAGAATTGAATAGTTCATGCTAATTTTAGATAATTTATGTCATAGAATTGAATAAGTTATGCTAATGGCTAGATGGATTATGCCATGCATTTAAGTACAATATATTTCTTTAGTGAATCGAAGCTTGTAGCCTAGATTACCATATAAAAGTTTAATCTTTTCTCCTAAAATTAAATCATTGTTATATAAGTTAGTGGTGGATTTAAGGTTCTAAATCATCTTCTTTGGTTAATCTCCTGTTAGTTTTAATTTATTTATTTTATTCATTAGTTTTAATTAATTTAAGAATAATTTTAGATAATAAAATTTCAATCTTCTTTTTATAAAATTAATTTAGTAAGATAATAATTTAAGTAAAGCCTTTATCTGTAGTTCGATATCTTGATACTTTCACATTATATTGATCTTGTACAGTTGCAAGTTTTGAGTTTAAAATTTTGTTATAAAAATCCCGACCACTCATTTCATATGTCTTTTGGTGAGATGACATCACTTTACATGACGTAGAGCTCATACTCAGCATACCTGTGCTGTTACCGTTGAGATGATACCATAGGTGCAGCTCATCATGTTAGTGAACAGGGACCTCAACATCAGTTTCACTGGTAGAGGTGATTCTCAGTGTAAGATTCCATAGACATCTACTTCAGCTGCTGGTGATGATCCTTGAATATTAGAGCATCTTGTTACGTGCTATCCGTAATCGGGAATTCTATATTCACTGACAAGAATGGTTTGAACGTAGTTCCTTACCATCTATGGCCTCTAGTGAAGAACTTTCGAAGGTGCTATAAGATGGCTTGGGGTGCTAAGGTTTTGGCGTGGCTTTATAGGAATCTGTATCAGGCGTCACACACTGATGCGATAGACTTAGGGGCCTGCTACTCACTTTTGGAGGTATGCATCTTGATTTATTTAATATACTAAGCTTTGGCATTTTATAATTTATATATATTATATTTATATTTGTATGACCTTTATTTTTTTGGCATGGATATTCCTCTATTTTTTCATGTTGCATCACCAGTGAGACCTGGTGCAGTTACGCGCAGTCTGTATATCCAGCAATTTGAGCTGTTGGAGATGACACATGGCAGTTTTGTGTTACATTATCGGCTGCGGTTGGATACCACGAGAGCATTTGAGGTTCGTTGGACACCGTACACGGCTCAAGAGATAGAGGGAGTACGATTGCCACATACCATGGAGCATTAGTCTTTTTCGATACTGTGGAGCCGCACTTGCCTAAGAGGTGTATATGACAGTTTGGTTAGTTGCAAGGCATTCCCACTCCTTTTATTATCGCACCAAGCGAACATCTTCGACCAGCTAGCACAAAGGTTAGGTATATCGTGGAGCACACATTTGTAACGGCCTATTGAAGCGACACAATAAACCACTGTATAGATCCAGAGTGTATGAGACGGCTTGTGATTGCTCCTTATGCTACTATGGCTCGCTACATGGAATGCTATCTACTTTGGACCTACCCGCTCATTCAGAATCCCAATAGACTTCCTCCCGGTAGAGTTTTTGCGTCACATCCTACACATTCCAGCTGCTATGGTCCTTGATGCATTAATTCATATATTGGTGATGATGATCCTGAGGATGTGGGTATTAGTCATGCGAGATTCATCGAGATCTCTCGGATTCATCATATGTACCAAGAGTTTCATTTGTAGATTTCTTATTTATTGTTGTCCTTTATTATGCATTTCTTATTACATGTGTATTTTCATTCAGATTAGTTGCATTAGATTTCTTATTTATTGTTGTCCTTTATTATGCATTTCTTATTACTTGCGTATTTTCATTCAGATTAGTTGCATACTTTTTTGTATTATTATCTTTTAGTATGTATTTGTTATTACATACTAATTTTTGTTTGGATTAGTTATATACTTTTTTTTTCTATTATCACAAAAAATTAAATAATGCAACGAGTAATAATAATTATAGCATTAATAATGCCACATGTAGGAGAACGTGTAATATCATATGTTCTCTTAACTATATTAATAATTAATATCTCAATTAATTACATTTATATCAGGAGGACCATATGTTGGAGGGGGACATTCACTAACATACAATTCTTGCGGCTCTGCTCAACGATTTCTCAAAGGGAGCACTAGCTAATTACATTACTTTGACACTATCACAGCCACTGTACGTATATACGTAGCAAGGGAAAGTTATTTTTCATGTGTAGCTGCAACAAAAAATAATAATAATAATAATAATAAAGATGTTAGTTGTTCGGGCCAATTCAATATATGAATTAAAGAAAAAATCACAAAAAAAGTAAATTTTAATGAAAAAATTACTGCAATAAAGTGTTCACGATCTGTCAAATGTCCGATAACAATCGTGTCTTACACGTGCTCTAATGGTGAATAAAAGAGCAAAATCATGCTGCTATCCTAGCTCGCAATTAGGACGATGCATAAATTGAAAGTTTTTGCTGCGATGATGAGATGATCAGGTACATCCATCCAGCATTGCCTCGATGTGAAATCATCCCAATGTAATCTCATTGAACCTCTGACTGCCACCAAAGAAATTCAAGTATAACTCCCGTTTATCGTGCATCTCATTCCACATATGTCTACGCACTTCCAGCTATCGTTTAACCCACAGTTTTCATCTCCTTCTACGTTTTTCCAGTTTACAATCATACAAATTTGTGGAAAGCACCTGGGTAAGGGAACTCACGGGAAATCGACACCTCCTCGACTGATACAGATGATAGCCCCGAGCTCCGTTCCCTACCGCGGCCTCTACCTTGATCCCCAAGACAAACGTGGCGGCCTCCCTTTTTCACATAAACTTGTACAAGATCCCGATTCTAAACCGGATTCACTTGATTTCTTCATTGTTGTACGGTCAATCTGTATGTGCTCCTAGTGTGATTTATTCCTCTTAGTAGAGTTTGTTTTATGTCGCCCTTTAGTAATGATCGTGAGTGGAGCATACGAAACCGGACCTTCTGGATTTAACGGGATAACATGATGTAAGATATTTTGGGTAGCTCGACTCATCTCCATAACTTGTAATAAATATAAACCACATAACGTATTAAAGCATACATATACCATGACATTATATATTTCTATAAATTAAAAGTATACTTATACAATATTTAAATTAATATTTAAAGCTTTTTGAATATACGAACCTCTGATGGTGGCCTTATAGAGAACTTGTGAAGAATACCTATAAAATCATGCAGTTGTTTCTGAACAGAACTCTCTTGAGTGGATTGTTGTCCTTCTTTTCCCGACACCCCATTTATTTCGAGCAACCTCCAAAAAATGTGAATATCATCTAACTTTAGGGAAATGTACATGATGTCCACTTTTGATTGTAGTTTGGATTCTACTCCTTCCCAAGGATCACCTCCTTTTCTTGAAGAACCTCTATTGAGGATTTTAAACTCAATACTCCAATAAGAAACCTATGAAGATCTAAGCCTCATAAACCTAATATTGAGAGACTAACGTTCTTTTCGAAATTGATAATTAGAACCTTGAGGAAGCAAAGGTCTAAAAACCCCAATTACACAATTAGAAGACCCAAGATCAATTGATTCAAAGAAAGGAAACTCTATGAATCAACTAATGAACGGAATTTGAATGATTAATTAATTCCATAGATTCTACAATCTAGGGCAACAATTGTTCAGAATAAAGGACATTAACCCTTAGCAAGCTAGTCTAAGAAGGTAAAGAAAGCTAGAAGTAATTGGAGAATCTCTCTCAAATTTCATCAAATTCATCGATGTTTTTAATACAATGAGTTATAATGGGATATTATAGATTAAAGTCTAATCATGGCTAACCTATAGCTTAGTGACTTAAAATACCCATTAAACCCTTGATTAACAACTGAAAAGACAAGCCAAATAACAAGAACCCCTCAATTGAATTGTATTAACTATTCCACAACCGAACCTTATCGGCGATAGTAGGGTGAGACCTACCGTCGGTGGTAGGGTGAAAACTCTTCAGCCCTTCTTGTCCAGAAACCCACCAGCGACAGTAGAGGCAGGGCTACCGTCGTTGGTAGGGTGCCCTTCTCCAACACTTAGCCAATTTTCTCCCTCAAGTTGCTTCCTTGAATAATCCTTCCTTATTGAACAAATGGTAAACAACTTGGAAGTTTCTCCTTGATCTCCAAACTCTTCAAACTTGTTCTTCAAAGCTTCCTCTATTTAAGATACTATGCTATTATCCTCATTTCCATTCGAAGCCTTGAGTTTCTTCATTCGAGCTCTAGTAATTGGTCCAAGCTTCAACTCCATGGATGCTTGACTCTTCCGATCGACATCAGTACATCTGGTATCATTTGAGTAACTTGCACAAACAAGAGAGTATGTGTGAAGTTCTAACTCAGTGTTTGCACAGATTCTCTGGATCAACGAGGACCTTCGGGGTTCTCTTGGTCTTATCTTTAATAATTTCCAATGCCAAATGGCTTACATTATAATATAGCTGAGCTATTACTAGATTACTCTTGTCGTTGTCGTTGTCTTTCAATCAGGAATATTCAAGGCTGGTCTTAATCTCAGCAATATATCCCTCAATAAAAGAATCAATCTTGAAAAAAATCATGTCTAAATCGTCATTGCTTGTTTCGATCCATGCCTCCAATAGTGCATGTTCGCTCTCGGCCCTGCTCATGGTCTCCGATCCGAAATGTAAAAGCCTACTCGTCCAAACTCTCCAAACTTATGGGTGCATGTATTTAACCATTCATCAAACAAGTATCCTAAGAACCACTGTATTCTATGCCACTTGGTCTTCAATTTTTCCGATCTCTCATTATAGTCCTGCTCATTGAAGGAGTTAGTTAATTTGTGACATGTAGTATTTACAAACAATTCTGCTCCATCATTTCCAATCTTCAGAATTAACTCTCCAACAATATTTTGATCAATATGTCTTCTGCAAGTATGTGGTAAGAATTATTGAAGACTGAGGAGATAATTGGCATCAAACCTGAATCCTTGTCAGTTACAATCACGATAGGCTCGGGAGATTCGAAATATAAGTTCTTAAGCTGTTGAAACACCTATTCTGCATGAAGGCAGTAGCTATGGTGAAAGTCTTTCCCTTAGGAGTCATCCCAACAGCCTCAAGCAAAAACATATTATACTTAAGTAATACAATAAAATATAATATAAATATAATAATAAGAAAATAAATCATTTTATAAATTAAATATGCATTTACTTTTAAAATACAATATCTAAGTAAAACAATATATAAAAAAAGATCAACTGAACATACTAATATAAAACCAACAACTAGCATAATAACATACGTACGATTTTATGAATATGCTATGAAAGAAGGGAAACTCACTTGTTCATTTTATACGTCGTGTCCATTATCAACAAAGGGCCATGTCCTCATCATAAGAATGGATACCACGTACACAACAACGATATCGCTTAGGACATTGTTTTCTTCACAGTTTCTCGAGTAACACCTATATCCTCGCTTATTACATTGATGAAGTGCTTCTTCTAGCATGTTGCGTCCCTCCATCCTCTTCTTCTTCATCTTTACATGGACATTATATATAGTTTGTCCACTGCAAAAATAATATAAAGTGAGTTAATAAATTGCAAAAATAATGTAAGATCATATGAATCTTAAAACAGTCTCACATACCTCACAACACAATATGATTTTTTTTTCTAGCAAACTCGCCATAATATGTCGAGGAGTGACTTGACACCTACTAAATTCCTCAGTGAGCTTTAGTTGGTTATCCGTCAACCTTACCACCTGAGCGTGTGCGTGATGATAAACACCTATCTTATGGTTGTGCCTCCTATCTTTTACATATAATTTCCACTTATCTCCAATGGTTGATTTCTTGCCCTTCAATTGAAAGAGGCAATTACACTTCTTCGTTCCGTATGGGCCCCTACACTTTACCGGGACTTCTTGATTTTCATCATCGTCATCCAACCTTACTTTCTTTTTCCTTCCCTCCCCACGTTCGCAACCAAGAGTCACATATGGTCAACGATTAAATCTTCTTTTGACGTGTACCGAGTAATAATAAGATATATTCTTTGCTCTTTTTCTTGCCCAATTAACCAAACCTGTTTTCGAAAATCAAATAATACATCTGTTTCAAACAAATAACTATGTTCCACATACTCTTCTTCCATTTCTATAAATTCCTCAAACGTTTCAGGATCTACATATTCCTGTTATACAATAATATTACGACTTTATTAAAAAATCTAAGACAAAACATAATTATAACTTTATTAATCTAAGTTTTTAACTTAATCAAATAATTAATTATTATTCATATTTTTTTAATTATTCAATTATTAAGTTACAGTTCTTATTATTTATTATCACTTTTTTAAGTTGTTATTTTAACTGCATATTTGAGTATTTTATTACTTAAGCATAACTTAAATACTTACAACTTTTAAAACTATTAATTAATATAAGAAACTTGTATTTTTTCAAAATATTAATTAATTTTATTATTATTATTTAATCTCTAAGAAACTTAAACATATTAAAAATTAATATAAACAAACAATTATATAATTAAAATTAAACATTTTATTAACTAAAAATAGATTAAACGCTAACATATACGTGTATTAACAAAAACGTATGTTTTAACATAAACTAACTCAAATTATAATATTAAACTAAAAATTAACATAATCGTACACTAAAATATATATTAAAAACGAATAATATTGATAATTAAAAAAATTAAAAAAAATGGTCAACCCACTCGAACCATGTCCTGGCGCGAGTAAGGCAGAATATATATTTTTTTTCATTTTTTACCCCTTCTTTTTTTTTTTTTTTTGGTGATTTTTACCTCAAAATTGATCGTATCGTATAGATAATCTTAAAAAATATCCATATTTCACTTCAAATAATCATCACAAGTTTAGAGGGAAGGGGAGAAATTATATGTATAGAGAGAGAAAGTGTTTTGGGGGAAAGAATTGATTTGAAAATTTTTGCTCGTAAATTTTATATTTGGGCACGTAATTTATTATGCCCCCTTTTCTTTTGGAGAAAAAATAGAATTATATTTTATTTAGATCAGAAAGAATGACATTAGCTATTCATGAAGGATGTGCCCGAACCATTGTAGGGGAACTTCAGAATTTAAAGCAACTATAGCTAAAAGATGGGCAGGTATATCACCACTACTTCAAAATTCAATGCAATCACTAATTAATAATTCTCAAGACCTAAGCTATTCACATCTGTTAGAGCCTTGAAATATGTAGTGAAGAGAGAGGAGAAAAAAGATAAAGCTTTAAAATATGGAGAGAGGAGAGAAAGATAAAATTTTGAAATATAAAGTTTATTAAAATTAATACAAATGCATTAGAGTAGTTTACTCTGAAAAACACATCAATTTTATATTTTCTAAATCTGTGTGAAATAACAAATTGCCTAATAATATGAAACAGAAGTAGCAATAAAAATTTATTTTTTAATATAATTTATTAATTAAGTTCAAGACTGAAATAATAAAAATAGAGAAACTGGCAAACTTAGTCTCAGAATTACTCAGTTTGTCTTAACTTAGTCCTAAAACTATCTTTTCTACAATTTTAGTTGTAAAAATATTTTTCTTTAAATTATTAGTCCCTACAACTTTTTTTAGGATGAAAGTTGACAAATTTACGTCCGTGTTACTCATATGAATCACTAAGCAACAGTAAAATTATACATATATTACTTTTTCTTCCTAAGGCCTTGTTTAGTTCTAGGAAATTTAGTATGGAAAAAAAAACTCTCTTCCTTGGAAAATGTTTTCCCCTTATTGGTAATGAAGGAAAATATTAAGAAAAATATGATAAGGAATTTGGTGAGGAAAACTTAATTTAAAAAGTCGAAATCCTTTTTGTACAATGTATAAATAGTTATTGCATATTTGCTCTCTTCTATATTTTCCTTTAAAAAAAATTCCATTTCATTTTCTAAATGTCCCTTTTATTTAGGGGTGTTCATTATTTGGAGAAAATTGAAAAATCGAGTTGAATCGAAATATGTATTTTTATTACACACTATCATATGAATTTTTAGTTTTTAAAGATTTAATTTTTATTTAAAAAAGTAGAGTTTAAAAAATGTATATATAACTTTCAATTTCCATTCCAAATTCCCATGAACCAATCAAGGAAAATCATTTCTTTAGCATTTTCCTTGATTAAAATAACCTAAGATTTTTTATTTTCTAAGAATTTCGTTTTCTTTTTCTCCAATTTCCTTTTCCGCACTAAAATTCTTGAACCAAACATGCCCTAAATGTATCTACTTTAACGAAAATTAAAGAGAAATGTGAATGTATTTTTAGTTATTTCAAAGGAAAAACTCATATATTAATAATCTTACTATGGAATGGTAACTTATATGAGTAGCACTTATGTGAATTTGTAATCTTGTCCCAAAATAGATATCACACTACAAGAAATCAGCAGGATAGGGAGGGAAATTTGGAAACGAAAATATTCGTACCAAAGTCTTTCGTGGAATTTGAGACCGAAAATGTATGAATAAACAAGCAGTTTCCATAGTTATTCCAAAGCCCGTTCCGAAATATTTCAATAATTAAAATTATTAATGTTCTAAAATTTGACACGAATTTTAACACCATTAGGGTATGGTCTAAATTATATTGTCTCAAAATCCGTCCAAAATAGCACAAAAATTTTATATTGTGAAGGACCGTCCCAAAAGTCGTTCCTAAATATTGGGACAGATTTTGGAACAAGAAAATTATAATATAATTTTGAGTTAATCACACTAAAGTGTCTTAACGTCATGTTGTTTTATAGTTTGATACTCTCACGTTATCTTTTTTCCACTTAAATATCTTCTGTTAAGAAAAAGAGCAAAAAGGGTAAAAATTTGTCTGTTACTAACAGTCGAAATATCCTGGCAAAAAAACCCCTTTGCTTCAATATAACAAGTAACTGCAGTTCTTTACAACCATAGTAGATTTTTTAAAACTTTTTTATTTGAACCTACCAACCCTGCCAATTCTGTTGAATTATATCCAACTTTAAAATTGAAAGCTAATTACCATGAAATCTTGTATCTCACTTTTTTCTCAATCAATTCATAATCCAAATCATTCTCTCCAAAAAATAAATAAATAAATGAATAAAATACCCCCCAAAAAATCCTCAAAGCTCTGCAAAAGTTGAGCACATCTCCTTCAAGAAACCTAAGTAATTCAAACATGTTCCTAAGAAATAGACAAGACAATTCTATTCTTGAAACATTCACAAAATGTTTGGAACAAAATAAATTAAGTTATGCAACCTTTTGCAACAAATAGACATAATAGTTGTAACTCCCAAAACGTTTACAAAAAAAATAATTATATGTTGCTACGTCAATTCATCTTCCAAAAGATAATTAGTGCTGTCTTTTCCCCAAGTAAATGAGAATGATAGTTGCATATCTTTAAACCTTCACAAGAACAAAGTAATCAACAACAGTCTTCAACACCCAAAAGACAAGAACTGCCATATTTCTGTAATATATAGACAAAAATTAAAGCTTTCAATATCAACAAAAACGAGTATATTATTAAGCAACTTTCAAATAGTCTAATAAAAAGACAAGATAATTGCAAATCTAAATTCATTCACAGTGGCATAAATACCATAACATTCATAATAAGAAGGTAATAACAAACAAGTTCAGTTACCAAAAGAAGTAGCTAACGATTGAATTTGTCATTTGGTGTTACTTGAACCAGGCTGACTTGAAAATACGACATCACCAGATCTGGTTGAGCTTCTTTGAATCTGTATTTTAAGCAAGAAATGATTATATAATGCATAAGTCATTTTCATTGGTCTATGACTAAAACAGGAGAAAATGTTAATATTGCAACAAATATACCTGAATTGTGCTAGAAAGTTGCTGCGAGGAACTGATGCAGTAATTGTTTGAGGCCTAGTCCACTATAATAATAGATTAAAGAATGTCAAATTACTTTGAGTGTCGGCACATGTATAAATGTTAACTTAAGAAAATCAAATACAACAAATAATTATACTATTTGAGTTCGGGAAGGATCATTTGAGCTTGAAACTTGGCTCCATGAAACCTGCACAAGAATCACAGTTTCTCAAGTTAAGAAACTATAACTTAAAAGCTATAATAGTCAAAAAGAAAATTAAAGAGTAGATTCATATGCCTAAATTGGTTCAATAATGCCATTCCAATTCTCAAACCCACATAATGGACCACTGTGATCCTTTTTTCTCCCCACCATATCCTCTTCCTCTTCCGTTTCTGACACCAGTAAAATTTCCCCTTTCCTTGCAATTTCTTCCACTACTAGAATTTCCCATTTTCTCCTCGTCCGTCACTTGTATTCCTCCCTCTCCCTTTCTTGTTTCCTTATTAAGAATATTTTCAACTTCCTGAGGTACATTTGTTGTAGTAACAACTGCAGGAGTAGTTGTCCGAACAAATTCATCCTTCATAAGGGAAAAGAAAATCAGAAATACACATTTGAAGTTTACTTAACAACTTTAATTAATATGTAAACTTTATTTTACCTGATCTCTTGTTCTCTTTCTTTTATTGGGTCTAACATAAAGTGCACAATAATTTTTACAACTTCTTGTATTATGACCTACATGGCCATAATGTGAACAATGTCCTTGACTTCCCTTTAAAGAAACCCTTGATTGATTAGGTTGTTACTCGCCAAGACTCTTTTTCTTTTGTTTCTTTGGTCTATCGGGAAGTCTTTTGATTGGAGGAGGCACCACTTTTTCATTTGTTGTTTTCAGCCAATGCATTTGCTCAGGGATAGGCATGATTATGTGTTGGTATGCTCTCTTGTAAGTTTCTACACTGTTGCATGGATGACAAAATAATGCTGTCCTTGACCATCATGTACAATAGTTGTGCATGCATGCACACAAGGAACCCCTGTCATATCCCACTCTCTACATGTACATGACATCCCTCTCAAATCAACCAAATAGGTTTTTTTCAAATTCAGTCACTTCCCAAGCTCCATTTCCAGCTTCGACAGCTTCAAAATCTACAATTTCTGCTTGTCACTCTCAACCTTATCAAGTATTCTTGGACATATTGCAGATTTTACCTTCAAAATCCATTGTTTTTTCTCTTGCAGTCTATTCATTAACTGTCTTCTAAATGACACTAACATAGATAAAATTGTCTGCCCACAAGGCTCTTTAATCCACTGGTTGAAGGATTTACTCAAATTATTATTCAATAGATCGTACTTTGATCTAAATGAGAATGTATGTCATGTCCATAAACTTGCTGGCATTGCCCTTAACCATTCTATAACATCAGGAGAATTTCTCTGTAAGACAACCATAGAATCCTCAAACTTTGACGGCAAATATGCCCTAGCAGCAGCCCACATGAGATCTCTCAATTTCCAGTCTTTATATCTCAACATGAAATTCGCATACATATGTCTGACACAAAATTTGTGTTCTACACCAGGAAATAAGCAATCAAATGTTTCCACGAGACCCAACCAAAGAAACAAAGTTCAATTAACCACAATGTTAGACAATAATATTTGATTAAAATAAATATTAGAATGGGAAGCGATGAAAATTTTAAAACAACACCACTCTGTGCTTCCCTTTTGACGATTAGAAATAAAAATCCAATTCATTGCATCAGGTTTTCCAATGTGGTCACTCAACGTCTCCAAGAACCAATGCCAACTGTCTTTACATTCAGATTCTACAACGGCTATAGCAATTGGATACATTTGATTATGGCATCTCTTCCAACTGCTGCCATTAAATGCCCTCCAAATGCACTCTTCAAGTGGCATGCATCAAGACCAATCACTGGTCTACAAGCAGAAACAAACCCTCCTTAAACCGCTGCAAACATCACAAATAGTCTTTTGAATACTAGTGACCTTGGGACCTCATCTTTAGTCAAAATCCTAGACCTATCAACAACTAAATTTACCACTGTTCCTGGATTCTTTGCCTTTAAGTTCTCACAATAGTCAAATAATCTCCAATGCTGTTGTTGGTGTTCACCTTGAATGCTTTCTATTGCTTTGTCCCGAGCTCTATACACTTGTGCAGTAGAGATACTGACTTTAAACTTCCTCTTAACAGCAGATTTGAAACCCATCACATCTATTTTTTTGCCATGTCCGATCTCCCGTACATAATTTCTCGAGATCAACCTAGAATTTGCACTTTTATTCTTAAAACTCCATGTACAAACATAAGGTGTTCCTTTAAGTGTCTTAATCTGAAAAGCAGTGGTTTCATTATAAGGACCTACGTGGATCCTCCATCTACACTTTTTCTTGCAACATGCTGTTATCCTAGCCCTATTATTCTTCACACACTTTAATTCAAACCCATTGTTAATTGAGAATTGTCTAAGTGCCCTCCTAAAGACAAACCTATCACTGAATATCAGCCCACTTCTAATTTTAGATTATCCATGTCTTTATCCTCTGCAAACTCTGGAAACTTATCTAGCGAATGTTCAATATCTAAATCATAGGCAGCCTCTAAACACTCATCATCACTCATACATTCCAATTCCACAATCTTGCCACTATGCTTTAAACCCATATATTCAACATATTCATCATTTGTCATGTTTGAGTACTCTTCCATATCAAGCTGTGAAACGCCTACTAATTCAGTATTGACAACATTTTCCTCCCCTAAAGTATTATGATCATCAGTTAAGTCATCACCATCCAAGAAAAAATCAAAATCAGAGTCATGTTCACTATCACTTTCATCACTCCATACCATACAAGTGCTATCTGATCCATCACTTGCATCATCTAAACCTTTCTCATGAGAGTCATAAAAGCTTTCCTCAATATTTGACCCTAAACACTCTACAATTGTATTATTAGGTGCAAAGTTGCTTTGTACATTGGCAGCATAATCCAAATTATCCAAATCACCAATATAAATTAAGATTGTGCCTTGCTCTCTGTGGATATCAAACATTTGCATTACTGCTTCATCATTGTTTACCACTCTCGAACCGTTTTCTAAGTCAAAAACAGGATCAAGTAATTTATTTTCATATTAGTAGGCAAACTTATCCTTCTTAGCTCATGAACTATTTCAAAGTATGACATGAGATCAGGATCAATATCAAGAAATTGTGCACATTCACCCCCAACATATTTAAGATTAGAATCTCTCATAAAATATCCTCCATACCTGACATCCAACATAAATGTTCTAGAATCCATCATATCTGCAAAGTGAATACAAATAGACAAGAAAATCAATATATATATATATATATCATCAATCTCAAGTCAAAGTTTTGTTCTTTGTTTGATTGGAAGAAATCAACTTCATGAGTTTTATTAATTAATCATGGTCCTGTAAAACATCAAGAAGTGTTATGAGAATATAGAGAATATTTTCTATATAATTCAACCAAGCAGATGGCAGTCCATAAAAAAATAAAAATAAAAAAACCAAGCGGATGGCTTGATCCTAACAACTAAGAAAAGAGAGCTACACTAGGAAATCAAATTATACAGGGCAAAAGCTAATCAATTTAGAGCTTGAAACATATATATTTTAGCACATGCACATACTCAAGGTCACCAAATCAGCAAATCTTCATTAAATCTCCAACCAGTCAACAATAATTAAAAAAAAAATTTCGTCCGAAGTCGAACGAGTCATCTTTCTCACTGATCATACTTCAAAATTGAAATTTGTATCAACTAAAATTAGAAAAATAGAAAACTAACCAAATCTCCAGTTAAAGTTTGTTCGTTGTTTTATCAAAAGAAATCAGCTTCGCAGGTTTTATCAACTAATCACCCTCTGAATCTGAATTTGCACAAGTAATCTTCGAAGATATA
Organism: Catharanthus roseus; assembly: GCA_028651295.1. Lineage (NCBI taxonomy): Eukaryota > Viridiplantae > Streptophyta > Magnoliopsida > Gentianales > Apocynaceae > Catharanthus > Catharanthus roseus. Next base: position 3,236,989 of record JAPQWS010000048.1, on the reverse strand, counting down.
GAGCATCATATTGAATTCCAAGCCTAGAATATATAAAGCACCTTTTTCTCCCTCGAAAAAGCCTTCGTTTCTCCATCAATTTTGAACATAAAAGGGTTTTTTTTTTTTTTTTTTTCCTGAAGGGAAATTTTCTGAAAGCTTAAAAAAGATTGAGAGAGGGAGACGGGACATACAGAAGAAGTTCTCAAGTGACTTGGCACGAGAACTTCCCTCCCTTTGGTGGGTATTTTTGGAAACTTAAGGGGTTGATAAAGACAATTTGGAAATCTATAAGGATAATTCGAAAATTTTTAAAAAATTCATTTTCCTTTCTCTCACTTTCTCTCTCTACATACTTTCTCTCTAACCTCTCTCTAAAAAAACTCACAACTTTGAACATTACCAAATGAAATTAGGAGAAAATATAGATCATTTTGAAGAATCTCTGCAAGAAAATGTTGGTTTTGAGATAAGAAATCGAAATTTTTTTCCTCTTTTTTGTTTTTTTAGGGTTTTCTTTTTGTAATATTAACTTTTCATTTTACATTAACAAGGTGATGAAGATCCAAATACCTTTGAAAATTTTCTAGATCTGGAAGAATATATCGATCTTGGACATTTATTTACAACTGACCGAATATTTAGTTCGAAAGATGAGTTGGTGGAGTGGACAAAATAAATTGCAATGAATGCAAAGACATATTTAATTATAACTCGGTATCAGAGAGCCAGAACATTTGACCATCGACCATATGTTACATTGGCTTGCGAACGCGGAGGTTCAGTAAAAAAATATAAAAAACCAATAGTCGACGATGAGGAAGAAGAAATACAAAAAAAAAAAAAAAAAGCGTGGACCGTATGAGACGAAAAAATGTGGTTGTCCATTTAAGCTAAAGGGAGAACAAATGGCAACAAGTGAAAATTGACAATTGTTCGTACACAACGGGAGGCACAACCATAAAATAGCTGTTTACAGTCACGATCATGTTCAGTCTGCAAGACTTACAGAGGAGTAGTTGCAACAGACCGAGCAGTTCAGGAAGAGTCATGTTCCACCTTGCAATATATTACGATTTTTCTTAGAACAAGACGTTGGTTGTGCAGTTAGGTAAGTTATAAGGGAATTATTAGATTATTTTTAATACTTTATTTAAATATTTTAGATTTGTTTTTATTCCATTAATAAATATAAAATTTTGATGTATGTAGTTCCCAGAAAATTTACAATGTTGTTGCCAAGATTAGGAGGAACCGGATGCAGGGAAGAAATACGGTAAAGGAAGTTCTCCGCTTAAGTGCAGAAAGGGGCTACACCGTTTTCTATATAAATGGTGAGGACAGCAACGTACTTTTTGACATTGTCGTTGCACACTCGACATCGATTGCAATGATTAGAACGTAGCCATATGTTCTGATAATGGATATGACGTATAAAACGAACAAGTAAGTATTATAGTGGATTAATGTATTATTCGATATCTTTATTAATTTATTCGCACAAACATTTAAATTAAAGTTTTTTTTAGTAAACAATTAATAATATTTTTAAGTCCGTGAAAAAATATTAGTGAATGTGTTAATATTTAAATTTCCCGCTTATTTTTTAAAGTACAACATGTCACTATTAGAATGCGTAGGGATGACTCCAACAGGAAATAACTTCACAATGACAACAACTTTTATGTGCGATGAACAGGCAAAGATATATAGATGGGTTCTTCAACAAATCAAGCATTTATATTTTACATCTGCTATGTCAAATGGTCATGGTTCGGCTATCAATGAAGGAGAGCCTCTAGTTGTTCTTACCGATAGGGAAAGTGGACTAATACTGGTGATTGATGATGTGTTTAGTAATTCATATCATATGTTATGTAGAAGACACATTAATCAGCATTGACAAAGTTGACTGAGATGGTGAAGATGAAGAGGTGGCTCAACGGTTCGTGAATGGCTCTTGGAGGAAATTAATTAATGAACTAGATGAGGTGGAATATCAAAGAAAGTTGGAAGTGTTGAAGACTATGTGGCGAAGCAGCACGACTTTCTACATTACCTGTTCAGCATATGGTTGAATCTATTTGCCCATAAATTTGCAAGGTTTGGACCTCTCAAGTGTTGCATTTTGGGGTAGAGACAACAAACCGTGTTGAGAGTGAACATTCGGTGTTGAAGTTGTGGCTATCAACGTGTCACGGTGATTTTGACACCGTATTTTTGAATATCGACTCTCTCATCCAAGCTCAAATCGCAGAAATTAAATACTCTTTGGAAATTTCAAGACTTAAAGAGAAGTATGGCGCCAAGAGTAATCCCATCGTGAAGAATTTATGTAATAAAATTAGTCATTTGGGATTGAAGAAGATAATGGATGAGTTAAAGAAGGCACGTTAGATGGTAGAAGAACCGGGCAGTAATTCTCTGCATTATTTAAGGAAGTTGTACGGTCTACCATGTGCATGTGAACTTGTTAATCAGTGCCAACATTTAATGCCAATCCAAGAGGAAGATGTTGATATCTTTTGGAGAAAACTAAAAATTGGTTATGATATTCCTGAAGAACACCATAGATATATGGAATCCGAAATGCGTGATCTCACATCACTGTTACAGGAAATTAGTACTGGTCCAATTTCTAATGTCCGGGAAGTTAGACGACTCATCAAAGGTGTTATACATCCGTGTTGCCTGATGATCCTCGTCAGCCGTTGTCAACCCCCCAGAGACTGCAGTCACGAAGGGACGACAAAAGATGAATTCTACCAAAAGGGATAAGTCTCACTGGGAATACGTCTCCATCGCACATAGGAAGATAGGGAAGTCTAGCGGTTCAAGTTCTGGGTCTGGTAGCGGTTCAGGTTCAGGTTCTAATCCTAGTCCTCGTGGAAGAGGCAGGCTGCCTCGTAGCGGTAGGAGTAGGGCGGAGGATGTAGCAGTGGTAGGTCTAGTTTATCAATCGTTGTAAGTCCGGATTCACCGCCAGTGCCATTCCCTTTCAAGAATGCATTTCCAAGGTTTATGTATCAATTTATACAAAACTGGAAGAATGTGATTGGAGATGGTAATTGTGATTTTAGGGTTGTATCAAATTTCTTATTCGGGGACGAAAATCATTAGGTTGAAATTCGTGGAAGAATGAGCTATGATTTATGGCACCGTATGTATGTATATGAGCAATTGTTCGGCTCAGTTGAACGTGTGACAGAGTTGATAATGCAGACAAATTGGGAAGAGGGTTCGGCGCCACCCGAGTATTGGATGAATACACCTGATCACCTTTATGTCATTGCTAACACATTTCTTGCACGGTTGGAGTCAACCACTGTCTTGCCTCTTGTTTCTAATATGAATGGGCCTTCGGGAACGATATTCATCGGTCTCATAGAGGAATTGCAGCATTTTATACATATATTTATTATTGATAATTTTTTATTATTATTAATATTAATTGATTTATTGCAGACTGATATTTTATTAAGTGTATGTATTCATATTATTTTTTTTCCAGTTACAGTTGGTAGATGGATGCCCTTTGCCCCCATTACATGTGCAATGGGAATATCATTGAGATATGCGAGTTAGTGACTGGGCGGCCCCATATCGTAATCGGATGGCAGATTGAGTTACGAGATACAGTGAAATGTATCCGCCGTAGAGACATTTTATGTAATAATGTTGCAATTTGTAATTTATAATGCATTATTTTTTAAAAGTGTTAATTCATACAATTTGTAATTTATAATATTTCGTTCAATTTGTCATTCGGAGTTTTTTTTTTTTTTTATTTTCATTATCCCTGAAATTATATTAATATGCAATAATGACCCAAGACATGCATGCATGAGGGAATAAATATAATGAATATCACAAAAACACAGTAATACACAATGAACAGAAATTAAAAAAAAAAAAGTAATACACAAGAACAAAAATAAATATTCGAACACAGAAGATTTGCGAAAGAGTTATGTAATGCTGCCTTAGTAAATCTCGAACCCTGCATCAAAACTCATCACCGTCAATATCCTGTCTGTGAGACTCACGGGCAATCAAATCTAAGAGAGCCTTAGGTGGCATGGCCGGAGCTATCGGGACATTATAGCCCCTGGGAATATTCCCGAGATTCTGAATCCTCGGGTAAGTGCGGGGGAGGTACCAGTCCATGTAATCATTGGTACAGGAACTCGCTGGGATGGCTGGGACACTGGTCCATGTCTCTGTGAGAAAGTGCGAAGGTGCCTCGAGCCACAGTGCCTCGACGAAAGTGTTCCTCAAGACGTACATCGTGTTGTTCGGCGGTCGGCGTGCCTCCTGAGGCTGGATAGGGTGGGCGGGAATACACTGTCTAAAACCGAACTGTCTCAGAACCTGGTTAGGCATGTACGGCTCCACGCAGTCAAAATATGCAATTAACCCGTGCCATGTTGAAACCTAACAATCACGAACATCCTGAGTTCTGTACGGTATCCACTGAATCTCATCAGCTGTCATCATATCCAGCCTCAAGCAAATATCCAGCAGTTTACTCTCATTCTTGTAACCGATCGTCGGAAATATCTGCATGTAGGGCTTGCATCCTTCGGGAGAATGTCTAAACGGGGGTGCGAACCTGGGAAAATACAAATATATCCACGCCTAAAATACAAAATATAAATTCAATAAAAATACAAAAAAATAAATATAAATGAAATATAAAATAAATAAACCCTAAACCGTTAAAATATAAAAAATAACATAATTAACATTAATTTTAAAACACATACCTCTAAGAGTGACTAGCACCCTGCAAGCTCCTTCGCATCAGCCTTGGAAGCCTGACCCAAATTCCGGTACAGATATGCAAGACAGGCAGTCCCCCATGCGAACCTCCCAACAGAACTCACATCCCGCAAAAGTGGCCACAGTCTCGCAGGTATAATGTTGCCACTCTTATCTGAAGAGTGAGCTACCCAAAATGTACTGTAGGAAGCATGCAGCTCTGACCTGATGTGACTGTGAAGTCTGTCTGCTAGTAGTAATGGTGTGAAGCTCCAATGCATTAAACCCTAAACCCCCGGTGAGACCTAAACACAGATCCTACTGAACAACTTGTATCAACTGATCCCTGAATAATCTGTGATCCACCACCGCACCATAAGTAGGCACCCCAAGAATAAGATCCACATCGTGCAGTGTAACGGTCATCTCACCCAGGGCATATAGAAGCTGTTCGTGTCCAGCTGCCACATCTCACCAAATGCCGACAACAATGCAGAATTGGCGTGCTGAAACATGCACAATCGTAGGTGCGTTAGACCAGACCCGGAGGCCAAGGGCCCAGCCTGCGAATCGGTAAGCTCCGAACCAGTGAGAGCCATATAACGAGATCGACACTTCAATAAACCACGATCCTGAAGATAAAACAGATAAATTTATACAGTTACGTAACAATATATTTATTCCATTATTATTTTTTATATTTGTCATAATAAATAATATTTGACAGATTAAAGAATAATAAGAATAATAATAATAACATGTCACTTTAACATAAAGATAAATACCTGTCCATGCTATATCCGACCCGCCACATGTCCACCGTATGATGGGATGAGCTCTGGGTCAACAGGACCTCCCTCTGCTGCCTCTGTTTGCTCCCAATCGCAAGGCTTCACTTTTTTCCTCTTTTGCGTCGGTGCCGGAACATCATGAGCCACTTCGGGTCTTTTGTTACGAGACCCTGCAAACTTACTCATCACCGACATAAAGATGCCGGTTAAACCCTTCCCTTTTCCATGACGAGGATGCCCGTCCGATCCACTAACTGGCGTTACAGGTGCAACATGTACGGTCTGCTCCTCATCTCCATCATAATCACCGTCATCCTGATCATCATCACCACCGTCACCATCATCACCACCATCACCATCATCATCACCTCTCTCATTCGCCTCTCCCTGAATATGTAGGGATCGGACTCTTTCTTGCTCCTCCCCAACAACCCTATCACCCTAAAAAACCCTATCTGCAGGCCCCGGTACATAAGGATCAGAAGATGAAACACCATACTCAGCATGAGAATACCCGTGTGTGCTGCATGAAGAATCCTGACGGGTGGCTCCAAGCATCTGATAAAAAAACTCTACCCCTATCTGCCTCGGTTGACCCCCATCATACAATATAGGCTCCTGGATGGCAGATCTATACGGTATGCAATGTTGCACAACGGTAGGAGCATCTAAGTATGGATCATATGCTGTGTCAAAGGGTGTGAGGGTGGATGTGCAGATCCATATGGGTCATAGGGCACAGGTGTGTGTGACAGATGGGGTAAGAGGGGAGGTCGAGATCTAAAAGGTACGGTAGGTGGTTGGGTAGAAGACCCGGCTTCACCTGTCCCATGATGGAAACCAGGTGTAAGAGGGGTAAGAGTAACAGGGAGGTCAAAAGTACTATGTCGCCCCTCACACCTCTAGACGAAGCTGTCACACGGCGACCAGTCCTGTCTGTGACAGGACCATGATCAGCATCTCCTCTACGACCGCTAGGTCGAACCATCTATTAATTATTCAAACTCATTAATACTTGTTTATCATATATTTCAATATTTACTTTAACAAATATTATTATTTTATCTTAAGAATTATCGGTATCTATTATTTTATTTCTACTATTTCTTTCGTTCAATTATTATTCATCACTAATATTCTTCTTTAGTAATACTTATTGATTTATAAATTATTCAATCTTAGAATTATATCCTAAAACTAAGGCTAAGAATAAAAATGATTTCAAATTAAAATACAAATAGTTAGCAACTACATAACACATTTTCTTATTAAACACATAATCATAATCAAATAATTTTAAGCTAGTTACATTTACTCTAAATAGACAAAATTAAATAACATTCTCAGAGATATTTATTATTACTTTATTGTTCACTTTATCGATTTTTATCCTATTTTATTTCCATTATTTTATTCTTTTCATAATGTTCACAAATCCATAATCATATTAACAATTAAAAATTATCACATAAAATATGTTAAACAACTAGTCACACATATTCTACATATACAAAATTAATTAAATAATCAAATATACTATGAACAAAAAATTACAACATTTAAACATTTAAAAAAAATTTTAAATTAAAAAATGGCACTTTCGCACGTCGCCGGCGAAAGTGCCGGAGTCCTTCCGTTCACCGTCGGCGAAGAACTTCGGCACTTTCGCTAGTAATGGACGAAACTGTTTAAAAAAATTTTTAAAAAAATTAAAAAAATTTTTTTTTGCACTTTCGCACGTCGCTGGCGAAAGTGCCGGAGTACTTCCAGTCACCGGCGATGAAAGTACTCGGCATTTTCGCCGGTAACGGACGAAAGTGCCCATTTTCGGGCAGAAAATTTTTTTTCAAAAAATTTGATTTTTTCCTTTTTTAACAAATATTTCAACGATCTAAAACGGTAAAATTGTAAATAATAGAGAATAAATTGAAGAACTAAACTTTTTTTTCAATTTCGATGGTCGGATCTTCCAAAATCTAGAGAGAGTTTAGGTGAAGAGAGAGAGAGAGAGAGAGAGAGAGAGAGAGAGAGAGAGAGAGAGAGAGAGAGAGAGAGAGAGAGAGAGAGAGAGAGAGAGTGTTTAGGTGAAAATAAATTTTTTAAAAATTTTCGAGTTATCCTTATAGATTCTCGAGTTGTCTTTATTGGCCCCCAACTTAAATATTTAGAGGGATTTTAGTATTTGTGAATTATGACGATGACATTAAAGTCATTTTCCTTCCTAAACTAACATAGTTAGTAATGTCTGTCAACTTGAGGTATTAAAGTGCAAGAAAGATAGTGTGAGAGTACCAAATTGTAAAACATACCATACGTTAAGGTACTTTAGTGTGATTAACCCTATAATTTATCCCATAAAAAATTTAGGACTGCTAAAGCACCAAATAATTATTGTGTTACTAACTTTTGGTCCCAAAAGCCATCCCAATATTTGGGACGACAATTTTAGACGGAAATATGTATCTATTAAATTTTAAAATTTTAAAATTTTGGCACGAATTTTGGAACAAATAAAATAAAAATCTAATTTAAATGTTGCAACTGCTTTTGGCACCGAATAATTATTATACTATAAAAGTTGGTCCCAAAATATGTCCAACTAGGATTGTGTTTGAGACTATAAAATTATATTTAAAAGCTTGGCATGGATCTAGGGATGAACGGAAGGAAAATATAATTTGCATCCTTAAAATTTTTGTACCAACTCTTGCACTATTTATTTTTGTTATTTTCAATATTGGATGGACTTTGGGACGGATTTTTGTACATGACACTGGTAGCTTTATATTTATTATAATTGTTGGATCCGTACGGATTGTTAAATTTGGGACAGCTTTGGGGTTGGAAGAAAGTTTATTTGTTGGATTGTTAAATTGTTGGATCAAGTTGTTTAAAGTTTATTTTATGCATAGTAGTGCATGCATATTTTTTATTATGAATTTTTTAATTGGTTGGAAGAAAATAAATATAAGCATAATAGTTTTGTATTTCACATAATATAACAAAAATAAGAATGTTAGATGATTTTTAACTATATATGTAATCATTAATCATTGATTTGTTATTACAACTGAAAATGTCGCTACGAGAACAACAAAAATGGATATATTGTAAGAATCTATTGTCGTAAAGGAATTACTGATGAGTTTGTGCATGGTGTTGATGAATTTATTAAGTTTGCAAAATCGCAAGATTCAATATATAAAATTAGGGAGAACATTAGGTGTTCTTGTGTGAAGTGTAAAAGAAAAAAATTCCTTTCAGAAGATGAGGTTACGATTCACCTATTTTGGAAAGGGTTTAAAGAAAATTATTTCAATTAGACTTGTCTTGGAGAAGCAAAATTATTGCGCAATAAAGAAGAACGTAATGAGGGTCAACCGTTACTAGAGCAAATTGATAATTAGGGTAGTTATGAGTAGATGAATTAGGATCAAAGGATGGTATATGATTTGTTTACTTCTACTGATTGGGTGATGCTCCGCAATATGAGTCATTTAATTTTGAAAATGAAGCAGGTCCAAGTCAGCAATCCCAAAATGAGCAAATTCTTCATGGTATTCCGGATGAATGTTTCCTCTAACATGTTACTATCAGCCTTCACTTTTTAACAACCTAGAAGCATATGATAACTGCGGATGATTGTCACAACTAGTGAATAGAAGTTCATCAGCGGCTCTCATCAAGAAACAACTCTTTTTTTGTAGTGCCATTACACCTATGGAGGTTGCCAGAAATGTTATATGATGTACTGGAAAGATGATATATTTAAATCATGTTGCAAGTTTTGTGGCTTTTCGAGGTACAAAGAGACAAGAGGCCAACAAGATAATCTGAAGCGTAAGAAAGTTGCAGGGTCTATACTACGATACTTGTCGTTGACTCCAAAATTACAGCGATTATATGTGTCGAAAACGACATCTCAGCACATGACAGGGCATGCTAATCATGAAACTAAAAATGGAGTAGCGTGTCATCCTTCCAACGTTGAGGCATGGAAAGATTTTGATAGAACTTATCGTAATTTTTCCTTAGAGCCTTGTAACATTCGTTTAGGTTTATGTGTTGATGGTCTTTCTCCCTTTGGGCAATACGGTAAGGCTTTTTCATGTTGGCTGGTCATTGTCACTTCTTATAATCTTCCTCCTGGTATGTTCATGAAGACACCGTATATGTTCTTAAGCTTAATTTTTCCTAATCCTGATAATCCAAAAAAGAAGATAGATGTATATATTCAGCCACTAATTGAAGAGTTGAAAATTCTGTAGGAGGTTGGTGTACCAACACATGATGTCTTAAGAGCTAAGCATTTTAACATGAAGGCTGTACTTATGTAGATAATAAATGACTTTCCTACGTACGAAATGTTATCTGGTTGGAGCATGGCTGGTTTGTTAGGATGTCCCATCTGTATGGAGCATTCTGGGGCTAAATGGCTAAATCATGGTGGAAAGGTAAGTTATTTTGATTGCCGCAAAAAAATTTTACCACCAACATCTACTTCAACATCCGTATGAAAGGATAAGAAGTCTTTCATGAAAGGGAGAGTCGAAAAGAATGGTCCACCATCCCAGTTGACAAGGCAAGAAAATTTTGATCGTATTCCTGAACTTTTAACTGTCATGGAGCTCCCAAATAGTGATCCTCCAGGTTATAGAACTACTCATAAATGGACCAAAAAAAGTATATTTTGGGAGTTGCCATATTGGAAAGATAACTTAATTCGACATAATTTGGATGTTATGCATATTGAGAAGAATATGTTTGACAATGTTTTAGGAATGGTCATGGATGTGAAAGGAAAGAGTAAGGATAATTTAAATGTAAGGAAAGATATTAATGAGATTTGTGATCGACAATAAATTGTTGTGCCTTCTAATAGTATCAGACCTAAACTAAAGGCAGTTTACACCTTAACAAAGGAACAAAACAAGAAACTTTTAGAATGGATACAATCTTTAAAGTTTCCTTATGGATATGCGTTTGATCTTAGTAGATGCATCGACATGAAAGAGTTGAGGATGAGGGGAATGAAAAGTCATGATTGCCATGTATTTATACAGAAACTTATTCTAATTGCTTTTAAGGAGATGTTGCCATCATTGTATGGGGTTCATTGACGGAGATGAGTCTTTTTTTTTTCAAAACATACGTTCAGCTGTACTAAATGTTCAAAAGGTTCAAGATCTAGAGAACAATGTGTATTGTTGTTGTGCAAATTTGGAAAAGATATTCCCTTAATCGTTCTTTGATGCTATGGACGTGTCATCATTCACTTACCATAAGAAGCTTTAGTAGGAGGTCCCATCCAACATAGATGGATGTATCCACTTGATTGTTATTCATATATTATTTGTAAAACATTGCTAAATCATTTTCTTTATACATTTAGATGGATGTATCCACTTGATTGTTATTCATATATTATTTGTAAAACATTGCTAAATCATTTTCTTTATACATTTTGAATTAATGTAACATTTTGAACGTTTTATTTTGTATAGGTTCATCGATCACTTGAAGAAGAAAGTGAAGAATATGGCACTTATTGAGGTTTCAATCTATTAAGTGTACATTGCAGAAGAATTTGCTATCTTTTGCAGAGCATTACTTTGAGCTTAATGCCACATGCAAAAGTAGGAGACCTGCAAGAAATGACGAGGTACTGGGAATAACTATCAAATATCTTTATTTAACTACCTCGATAGATTCTATGGCCGTCCAAAGGTTAGGTGGCTAAAGGATCGAGAGTTACACGCAGCTCACACTTGTATTTTACGAAACTGTCCAGAAGTTCAACCGTTCTTATAGCAAGTTTAGGGTTCCTATTAAAGAAGTAAAATTTATAGTTTTGTCTGGAGCTCTTGATAAAATTAATTTGGCCAGAAACATATGAATTCACTTGTTAGAAGGGCATAAACTCTTTTACGAAATCCATATAAAAAAAATAAATAAAGTCGCTTTTAAGATGAGAACGAAAATTTATGTGAGAGAAAACTTAACAATTTCCACTCAAAAAGGAAAAAAAAAAAAATAGATATGGTTGTTGTCAGTTGCCTGCTCATTTTCTCCTTTCACCCTGCCGACCACCTCCTCTTTTCCCTACACTCCTAACCCTACTCCCTCGACCCCTCTCTACCAAAGCACTCCTCTTTCTCCCACACCCTAACCCTCCCCCTTCCTACCTAAAAAAACACCCATCTTTCTAGCCACACCCCCAACCCTTCCCCTCCCCCACACCCCTATTAATGAAACTTTGTAGTAGGAAAACTTTTATCTCGTTGTTGTTTTATTAATGTCGTATCAAACAAAATATATACAGTTTGTCATAACTAATCATTAGAAAATATATACATGTGAGAACTATAAACTAGGAAAAAGATATACAAAGAGTAACTGATATATCTAAGATATACATAATAAACATCAAGTCCCTAAATTATCGTGATACTCCCCCTCAAGTTAGAGCATGTAAATCATAAATGCCAACTTGCAGCGAAGAGAGAGAAAACCAGAATGAAACGTATCATGAACAAAATGACAATCTATCTCGATTGCTTCGTACATTTATGAAAGACAGAATTCACAGAAATATGAATTGCATCCTGAGTATCGGTGTGAAGCGGAGCATAATGAGGAATCCGAACATGAAAATCCTGAAGAGGATGATGAAGCTACTTCAACTCACAAAGAGTAACTGCCATAGAACGATATTCAGCCTTGGCAGAAGATCGGAATACTGTATATTGCTTCTTCTTCCTCCCAGAAATGGGAGAACAACCCAGAGAGACGAAATAGCCGGTGATGGAACGGCGTGTAATAGGACAGCTAGCCTAATCAGAATCACAATAAGCAGTCAACTGAAGAGAAAAATCAGCAGGAGTAGAATACGTAGACCAAGATTTCTTTTGAGAAATCGAATAGTACGAAGAGCAGCATCCTAATGCTTCTTTTTAGGAGCCTACAGAAACTGGGAGAAGACATAAATGGTGCACATAAGATTGGGACGAGTGATTGTCAAGTAGATCAACTTACCTACAAGACGGCAATATTGTTTCGGATTAGAATGAAGAGCGCAAGATGCTGTAGCAAGTTTATGATTTGGTTCCAAAAGAATAGAGATGGGTTTAGAACCAAGAAGACCAACCTTAGAGATAATCTTCAAGGCATACTTATGCTAACAAAGATAAAATCCAGTTGGGTCTGGGAAATTTCGATGCCCAAAAAATATTTGAGAAAACCTAAGTCCTTCAGGTGAAAACGAGAACTTAAGTAAGCTTTAAATTTTGCAATTGAGCAAGGATTATTACCGTAAATCAACAGATCATCCATACACACGAGAATACACAAAAAACATCATTTTTGGTATATGTAAAAAGCGAATAATCCGTAAGATTGAGAAAAATGCACTGATGAAGCGAAATGAAGAGTTTAGAAAAGTAGCATTGGGGGCCCTGACGAAGAACATATAAGGATTTATTCAGTCGACAGACTTGATGAGAAGCAGAAGGCCGAAACCTAGATGGAAAGCATATACACTTCCTCGTGAAGATCACCATGTAAAAACGTACTGTAAACATCCATTTGATGAACCTCTCAGTTCCGAGTAGCAGTAACAGACAAACAAACCGGAACCATTACCATTTTGGCAATGGGAGTAAAAGTTTCTGTAAAATTGACACCAGCGGTTTGAGTATTTCCGAGAACAACCATTCTTGCTTTGTAGCATTCAATAGAGCCATCAACTTTGTGTTTAATACGATAGACCCATTTGCTACCAAGGGCATGATTCCCAAGAAGAAGAGAAGTTAAGGTCCAAGTACCATTTTTCTCAGAAGCGGCAATTTCTTGTTGCTTGGCAAGACACCACTCAGGAACAATAACAGCAGTAGAGTAAGTAGTGGATTTTGTACCTGCATTAATGGCTGCTAAAAAATGATGATAAGGTGTAGAGAATTTAGAGCAAGAGATAAATTGTGGGAGATGATACAAAGAAGTACCTAGAGCAGCCGAAGAAGAAGGATGAACAGAGGGAAGGGATATACTTTGGAAGACCAAACGGAGTTGCAAATATAATACTTGAATTTACCAGGCTACTATTTCAGTCAAGTATTGCGACAAAGTTCCGGAACAGGGGAAAGTAGAGCTGGGAAGAGAAATTGGAGAAGAATCACCGGATGATAGGCTACTGGAATTAGACAAGGAGGACACCGAATCGGGTTGAAGAGACAAAGGCCCATCATGAAGGGACGAGTCCACTGGCTGAGTGGTGTGAACCAAAGGATCTGTTGGGGCCCCTAGGGTTGCAGATGCAGATGAAGTCCTTTAGGTTACCGGTGAGCCGCTGGGCTGAGATAGCGGCCCACGGGGAGAATGGAACAAAGTCGGCCTAGAAGACAAGGAAGGCCCATTGGGAGAACAACCTTCTGGATTGGTGATTAGGCTTCCCCTAGCGATTGCCTGTGTGGAATTTGAGGGAGTAATTTCCCCAAAATTTAAAACCAAGTGGTTATCAGATTGTGAAGATGAAATCCCAGTAGAAAAAAGAAATTCATTTTCTAGGAAAATAACATCCCGAGAGAAAAGAAAATCATGGGGTATCCAAATAAAAAAGTTTCCAACCCTTTTTACCATATGGATAACCCAAAAACACATACTTATGACTTCTAGGACGAAATTTATCTTTATGAACCCATATGTTATGAACATAAGCCAAACATCTAAAATTGAGAATGTGAGAATAAGATGGAATCTTGTTAAACAAAACTTCAAAAGGCTTTTTGCCATTTAATACAGAAGGAGTACGATTAATGAGATAGCCAGCAGTCAACACGCATTCTCCCAAAAACAAATAGGTAATTTAGCTTGGAAAAGTAAGGCATGTACCAAATTAAGGATGTAACGATGCTTCTGTTCAACACACTCGCTTTGTTGAGGAGTGTGGATTATAGTGGTTTGACATAAAATCCCGATTTCCAAAAAAGAAGAATTTAAGCATGTAAATTATGTACTATTATTTGTGTGCATAACTTTTTTCTATTTTATTAAATTGAGTACAAACCATAGCAAAAAACTTCATTTAAAGTAGTTGTGACATTTTTCTTTTTAGCCAAGAGAAAAATCTAAACACACCGAGAATAATCATCCAACACAGTCAGAAAATATGAAATACCACAAATAGATGGAACCTTATAAGGACCCTAGAGATCACAATACACCAAATCGAAAGGTTCAACATAATGACTTGAACTTAAAGGAAAAGAATCCTTGGTTTGCTCAGCACGAAAAACATATTACAATTATTCTTAAAATGAGAAGGATGTCCAAAAAAGTTTTTAACCATATAATCTAAAGGGTGGTCCAAACAAACATGCCACAAATTATTGTTATCTGGATAAAAGGCTTTACATGCATAGAGAGAGGCTGTAGGAAATTGCCGGTAAAAGTATATTCCATCCTTCTCTTCACCCATTCCAATCGGCATCCCCGAGATACGGTCCTATATGACACACAACTTATCAGTAATCATCACAGAGCACTTGTCTTTTTTAGTAATTGAGAAACATAAGATTACAGTGAAGTGTCAGAATATAAAGCACATGATTTATTTTAAGATTAGGATTCAAATAAACATATCCATTCTGTAATACAGTAGCCGATGTACTATTAGGAAGCCCAACATTATAATGAATAGTAGACTTTAAAGCATTCAAAGAATCTCTTCTCCCACTCATGTTATGGGAACAACCAGTATCTAAAATCCAAGAACAACTCATCTTACCAAAGACGGTATGAAAAGTAGATGAAGAGGATTTCTGAGAATTTAACAAATTCACCAAATTGCTCCACTGGTCTTGGGTCAAACTCGGGAGTCCTGCCGGCGTTGTAGAAGAAGATGATGATTGCAATGATGGGTTTGCAACTAACGCCACGACGGAATCATCTCCAACAACGGCCCCAGGTGGCCTAAGATTTTAATGGTGCACTCTCTAACAATCTACTGCCGTGATCGGAATTGCTGAATAATCATCTCTGCCGCTGCCTCGGTTTGAACATCCTCTGCCATGAGTTGAACTGCCTCCATGAGCGACACTCCTTTCTAGCCACCATTCTGGGTAACCGATAATTTGAAATCAAGAGGAGGCATTATGGCCTTGTTTACGGCAATTGGTGCACTGCGCTAGTGTTTTGCCAAAATTCATTTTGACGGCGGCGAAGGCCACAGCTTCTCCACGATTTTCAACAAGTTTACTAACTTGCTTGTGTTGTTCTTCAGTGGAGATCATAGAGTGTACCTTTTTAATGGAAGGGAGTGGATCCATTTGGAGAATACTTGAGCAGATGGTACTAAAAGCTGCGTTATGCAGTCCAAACAAAAATTTGTGAACTTTTTGATTTCTTCTTTTTGTTTAAGTAATTCTATTTTCATTCCACATGTACAAGTAGACAATTGCTCGTAGCTCGAGAGTTCATCCCATAATAATTTCAATTTTGAATAATAAGCTTAGACTGTTAGTTCAGCCTATTTACAATTACACAAAGCAGCCATAATCTCATTCTGTCGAGGACCATTATTTTTAGGAAAAGTTCCTTAATTCGGCCCAGAGTTCGTCACATTATTCTGAATATGTTATGGTGGATTTTATGGATGGCTCGATCACGTTTAATATCCACGAACCATGGTATTAACAGTCCACCATTCTTCCTCTTTATCAGTATCATCTTCTGGTTTGGGAATTAAGTCGTCCACAAATCCTAATTTCTTCTTGGCGCGTGGCACCAATCTTATAGCTTTCACCCATTCTAAATAATTATTCTCTTTGAGTTGATATGTGGTAAGAATCAACCCCAGATTATTTGAAGAAGCCAAATAATACACATTTGTCTTTGTTTTCTTATTTTCTATATTATCTTTGCTACTCATCTTGCTAAGGATGATGACTCTGATATTGTTGTTTTATTAATGCCGTATCAAACAAAATATATACAGTTTGAGTCCTAACTAATCATCAAAAAAGTATACACATGTGAGAACTGTAAACTAGGAAAAAGATATACAAATAGTAACTGATATGTCTAAGATATACAGAATAAACATAAAATCCCTAAATTATCATAATAACTAACTCTTCCCCCTCCCCCTCTTAAAAAAAACACCTCTTTCGCCCACACTCCAAACTCCACCCCTCCCACAAACACCCCCTCTTACACAAAAAAAAGGATTAAAAAAGTAGAAAAGTTTAAGAAAATCCATCTTCTCTCACACCCTCCTCCACACATGCTTTTAGGTGAAAAAATGACCACCTGTACTACTTTCTTTGGAGAAGAAACTATAAACCTTAAACAAATGGCAAAACTAAAAGAGGCCTTTTTGTCAAATAAAATAATTTGCACCGTTGCTCTTTCGTTTTGTTTTTATTTTTTTTGGTAATTATTGGAAGAGATCCTCTAGAAAAGATATTAGTAATTGTTCACACAAGTATATGTTAATAAGAGAAAATCTCTTTGTCACTACAAGAAAAAAGGTAAATTGCAATCGAATGTTTTGGTTGCTCAGTTCGCGTCTGAATAACGATCAACATGCATGACTAAAAAATTTGCAATCAACTTAGCAATTGAAAGTTGATTTAGTCGTTTTTTTAAAAAGATTTGCGACCGATCATTGACCAAATCATTCATATGCAAAGTTTTTCAAAAATAGCAATCGAACCCATCGTTGTTGGGTCACCTAGAAGCAAATTTTAGGGCTAGTTTGGAAGTGAGGAAGTGAGAAGAAAAGAAATGATTTGGGACGGAGAGAAACTAAAATTTATATTTGCGAGTTTTTTAAGTGTGGAAAAGAAAGGATTTGGACTGATTTGAGATCCCTCTTAGCTAAGAAATTATTTCTTTCCACGTGGGAAGGAACAGACGAATACTAGACTGAGTTAAATTAAAAAAATACCCATTTTGCCAATAAGAAGCTGAACAACAAATTTATTATTCTAAACTTGTCCAACAATATAAAAGCCTCTTCTGCTTAACAGAACACCATCTCCTGCGTCTTGCTATGGAAACTCTCGCGCCAATTCCTTTCCTTTCTCTTCTTCTCTTGAAAATTTTCTGAAAGCACCGAATCTTTCACCTCTTTTGTAGTTGATTTGAAGCTACCCTCTCAATATCAAGTTTTTTGTGCTAAAAAGAAGCAATTCATCCTGATTTCTAAGGTGAAGAATAATTTTTCAATGGAGGTAATTTCTGAAATTTAATAAACTAAGTTATCAGTAATATCGTTATTTGCTTTAGGATGAATTATTTAGTCATTTATACATTAAAGATGAAAATTTTATGCTAAGGTTAAAAAATGGATTTTTCTTGCAGATGTGTTTTTACAAAATTTTTCTGCTATGGCAAAAAAAGATGATTTTTTTCCAGATACTTGCGTTTTTCAGCTGACCCACCACTTATTTCAGTTGCTTTGAGCTGGGATTTTGAGTTTTCTTACAAAATATGCTGTGAAAAAAAACAAAGATGATGTTTTTAGTAGATACTTGATGTTTATACAAAAATTTTCTACAGTGGCAAAAAAAGATGATTTTTTTTTTTTTTTTTCTGTAGATACTTTGTTTTTCAGTTGGCCCAACACTAACCAACAATTATTTTGATTACTTTTAGCTGGGACTTTGAGTTGGCTTACTAAATTTGTAGTGAAAAAAAAAAGATGATTTTTTTCCCAGCAAATACTTGTGTCCTTCAGTTGAGCCAACATTGACTATCGGTACTTTGAAATGGGACTTTTGAGTTTGTTTACTAAATTTGTTGTGAATGGTCTATCTTTTTAGTGCTTTTTTCACTTTTTCTTTTTAAGGAAAGCGATTTATTTATTAAGTTGTTTGGTCACCTTTGTTGTTGGATGAGCTTTCTGTTTAATGAGACTGTTGATTTGCAATTCTTGACTTATTTTGCTATGTTGAACCTTTATCAGATAGTTTGGACTTTTTATATGAATGTTTGTAGAATGCTCAATAAATAATGATTATATTCTATGAATCAGTATGATAAATACACGTGTGTAAAAATTTGTATACGATATTTGATACTATAATCAATTTAGAAAAAGTACTATGGCTGGTAGTGTATTGATTAATATGGTGTGAAACAATAATTTGTTGATGGATAAGGAGGAAAACAATGAGTTGGATGATTTTGATTTGTATGAAAGAAGTCGACAGTTAGTCGTGGTTGAAGTTGTTTGTCGTGTCATAGAATGTTTTACAACTTATGGTAATAGCTATCGAAATAACATTGACTGACCTCTTGGATATGGTGCTGAGGAACATAGAATAATAAGAGATGAAATATTAATGCAACTTAGAACAAATGAAAATGTAAGTAAGTTAATTCGTATGAAGCCAAATACTTTTCTCAATTTATATGAACTGCTACAAAGATATTGTGGATTACAACCTACACAACGAGTAACAATAGAGGAACAAGTCACTAAATTTCTGCATATTTTAGCATTACCAAGTAACAATAGTACTATCGCATTTTTTTACCGCTGGTCGAGTGAAACTGTTAGTCGCCACTTTAATAGAGTTTTATAAGCAGTAATAAAAATTGAAGATCGATTGCTTCATCAACCGAATTGATCACAATTCTTTCTAAAATACTTGAAGATAGCCAGTATTATCTATACTTTAAGGTGAATTTATATCTTGCTTAATAATGGGTTTTTCTTGGAATGTTATGTTTCATTTTGTTAATTAACAAGAAAGTTTTGATGGAACATATGTTCGGGTTAAGGTTTCTAGTCTTGATGCACCAAGATACCACGGTAGGAAGAATCACCCAACAAGGAATGTCCTAGCTGCATGCTCTTTTGATCTAAAATTCACTTATGTTTTACTTGGTTGGGAGGGTACTGCATCTGATTCACGTATAATAAAAATGCACTTAAAAGAGAGGACAAATTAATTATTCTTGAAGGTAACTTTATATGTATACATATATATATATATATGTTACATATAGTTATCATTGCTGTTAGGATATTAAAAGTGTAAGTTCTAACTAAATATTGTAATAATAGGAAAATATTACCTTGTTAATACTGGTTTCATGTTAAGAAGTAGTCTACTAGTGCCATATAGAGGTGTACGGTACAATGTCAAAGAGTATGGCACCCGAACTACATCAAATTATTGTGAGCTGTTTAACCACCGTCATTCACAGGCTTGTAATGTAATTGAAAAGGCTTTTGGTGTTCCAAAAAACGATTCCCAATCATAGGAGACAATCAACCAGATTATGATGTCAATACACAGTTAGAAATTGCTAGTGCTTGTATTTTGCATAAATTTTTCATGGAATTTGACCCAGATATTGAGTATATAAATGAGGTGGATCAAGAAATGGAGAATTTTGCTCCTTTTGGATGAAAACTCAGGTGATGAAATAGCTACAGAAGAAGACTCTTCACAAGGAAAAAGTTGAGAAACAACATAGCCATGAACATATGGAATGACTATTTGTTAAGAAGAAGAATATAGTTGTTTAGGTTTTGGATTATGGAACAACATAGTCCTCATTTTCTTTCACTTTGTAGAACTAAGTTGAATCTTCGTCTGGATTTCTTCCTTATTAATTAATGATCAGTTTACTCTTTTTTATGTATATTTTCCTATAATGCATTCTAATTTTTATGTCACAGTAAAAGTTACATAATTAATAATTAATTTATTATTATTATTATTATTATTATTATTATTATTATTATTATTATTTGCAGATTAACTAAAGATGAAGCAGGTGAGAGTGAAAAAAATTGATAAAGTGGACACAAGCCATGGATTATGCTTTTGTTAAAGCAATGATTAACCAACATTAGGAAGTTACTTGTGTTGAAGGTTCTTTTACACCTACAACTTACATTAACATGGTAAAAGAACTTAATGTTCTTCTTGGAATGAATTTAATAAAATAAAATTTAAAGAATCGATTGAAGACAATCAAAGAACACTTCAATGAGTGTTATGACATAATTGAAAGCAATAGATTAAGTGGGTTTGGTTGGAATCCGACAACAAAACTTTGGACTGCCGAGCTGGAAGTGTGGAAAAAGCTCATACGTGTATGTTATATTACGCATTTTCTGACTTATTTGTTGTTTATTGGTTTCGATGTAAAAATTTAAGTGTTGTGGTACTTCTAGATCGTTAGTATAAAAAGGGCTTTGAGTGCAACGAGTTTCTCTTATTTAAGTTATTTCTACTTCAGCTATCATTATCTTTTTCTAAGTTCGAATTCTACTTCTCACATTCTATGATAGGAAAACCCAAATGTTGGCAATTGGAGAACTAAACCGATTAACAACTTTCACAGCTTGGAAGAACTTTTTGTGAAAGACCGTGCTATTGGTGAAGGATCTATGACAACTAAAGAAAAACGTAAGAGATGGGCATATAAAAATGTTGGAAAAGAACCAGGAGGCATTGATGAACTTAATATGTTAACATTGGAGAGTTTCGCTAACACACAAAGGTCTCAAATAGTGAAGAAGTTTTAAAATCTGCCTTGAATTTAATGTTGGTGAGGCATTAAGAGAAGGGAATTCGATGATCCAACAATATAAGGCACGTGTATATACAGAGCAGTAGATCTTCAAGGAGTTGGTTGCTGTTGGGATTGAGAAGGAGTCTATTGAAGATTATTACTTGTTTCTAATTCAAAATCCTGATAAGTAAACGGGATTTTTTGGCTGTCCATCTGAAATACGCAAGAGCATTTTATTGAAGATGATGACTGCTAAGGGGCTGCTATTGTGAACAACTTCAAGTCCATCTTTTTTAAGAAGATTGAAGCTGTAAATTAATTGCTTAGAACGTCAAAATATAGGGCATGATGATCCTTAATTATTTTTACTAAAAGGATCATTAGTTTTTGGACTTGGTACTTTGCGAACATTCACGAGACAAGATTGCAGTTACGCAGCTGGGATTGCAGGTACTTTCATGAAAATCCATGGCCTAAGCTCTTCTATTATCATATATGGTTGCTTTTATTTGCCTCTCTGTAGTTTGTTCTTCACACGAGTTGTTGGGTTCTTGAGAATTTTGCTTTATTGGTTGTTGGTTCTTTTCCTTTCTAGATGGGCCTTTCTTTGAGAAGAAAATTTATGAATTGAGGTGTTCTCTCTTACTGTTTTCAAAGGAATTAGTTGATAGGGCTACTTCCCCTATTGTGTTGGAATCCAAGACAATGATCCTTAGGGTTGCAGTGTTTATATGGAACTGTGTTTTGAAAATTAGAAATTGTTGTCTAACTGATGAGATATTTTATTTCATGTCGTAGTGCCTATTGCAGATGTAGTTAGACTTTTATGCATCCAAACAGCTTATTCTTAGTTTGGT
The DNA here is from genome assembly GCA_028651295.1 of Catharanthus roseus. Taxonomy (NCBI): domain Eukaryota; kingdom Viridiplantae; phylum Streptophyta; class Magnoliopsida; order Gentianales; family Apocynaceae; genus Catharanthus; species Catharanthus roseus. Next base: position 3,215,067 of record JAPQWS010000048.1, on the reverse strand, counting down.
TTCTCCCTCAATATGCATTTATATGGAATATTCCTGTCAAGTATCTGTTTTTGTCTCTCTTCCTCTTATTATGATATTCTGAAGTTAAGTCTTGAGTTTCTATTACCATGCAGGTTATAATTAAAGTACACAGCTTGAAGTTGTAGATTAGTGGATAGAGATATCCTTTTTTGCATCAATAAGCCCTATCAATGAAATCAAAGCAGAAAAATAGTTATTTCTTAGCAGATTTCAGTTGTAACATTTTACTTTTGATTTTAAAAGCAGTCCCTCTGTGCTTTTGGTGTACTCATCTCTTGTGTCAGTTATCAAGAATTAGTTTACTACTTGTGAATTTTATGGCTAATACATTGCCAACACTAGTATTTTTCTCTTGTCCTATACTGCCATAACAGAAAGCAGATATTTCAACTTGATTAAAATGTGCTTAAGGAGCTTTTAGTTAAGAATTTGCCTCATGATTCTTATTCTTACAATTCGTTAGTTGATAGACTTTTCTATGAAGGGAAATTTGTTGTGAATAGCTTTATTAAGGAAATTTTAATGGCAGGTGGTCCTTTAGTCATGGATTCCAAATTCTATCCCAATTTTTTTTTTCTTTTTTGAGCTCAAAGATTGATGAGATGGGTGCAATAAAAGTAGCAGGCCGAAACAACCTTCCTTCTTATTTTAAGTCCTCAGAAGTAGTTTGGAGGAATCCTTCACATGAAGAGGTTAACATGAAGAGGTTATATTGGTAAAATTAACGTTTACATTAGTCTTTCTTTCTATTTTTTTTCCAAACTCCCAAATGGAAAATGATCACTTCCTTCCTCTTCTCTCTTAAACTCCTAAAGAACCTTGAATAAAATAATTCATCTTCTCTTCTCTTCTTTTCTTTCACAACTTATGAGTTCTCTTGCTTTCTCTTCTCCCCTAAAACTCCCAAACTAGCCCTTAGAGATACCAAATAAGGCCTCCCCTCTTCATTTCTCTAAGGGGTCGATATATATAATTCGCGAATCTATAAGGATAGCGTAAAAAAATCATTTTTCCCACTAAAATGAATCTCTCTTAATCGATGCTCTTTAATTCAAAACTCTAATCTTTCACATTTAACACAAATTCAAGATTGATATGGATAATTTTGAATATTTTTTGCAAGAAAATATCGATTTTAAGGTAAAAAATTCTCCAAAATTATTTTTTTTCAACTTTGTTGAGTTTCTCCCACATGGGAGAAATTCTTAGAGAGTTTCTCCCAGATTAAAGAATTTCTCCCATCTGGGCGAAAATCTTAGAGAATTTTGCCCAGATGGGAGAAACTCGTTTTTTCTTTTTAAAAAATCCATTGGACCGAGTTTTGCCCAGATGAGCGAAATGAGTTCTCCAATGAGTTTCATCATTCTGGCGAAACTCATTGGAGAATTTCGCCCATCTGGGCGAAACTCGATCCAGTGACGAAAAAAAAAAAATTGGTAATTTTCTTATCTCAAAATCGATATTTTCTTGCAAAAAATTTTCAAAATAATTCATATCTACCTTCAAAGTGTATTGAATGTGAAAGATTGAAGTTTTAGGGTTAGAGAGAAATTGTTTAGAGAGAGAAAAAGGGCGGGAAAAATGAATTTTTTTGCGCCTATCCTTATAGATTCCCGAGTTGTCTTTATTGACTCCATTTCTCTATTGTTCTAATTTATTCTCCCCTCCCCACCCGAGAATCCCCTGCTAACCCTAGCCAGTGTTGCCCTCTTCCCGACGACACATCCTTGCCATTTCTGTCTTCCCTTCTCTCTTGTCTCCCGCTTCTCTTCTTCCGCTTCTCTCTTGATGCAACTGCTAGACCGACAAGGGCAAACCAAATGAGAGACCTCTCTCCATATTTCTCTCTTCTTCTAATTCCTTCTCCTCTCCCACTCAAGACTCGCTTTGCTAACCCTAGCCACTGCTGTCCCCTTCCTGTCGAAACGTCCATGCCTTTTCTATCAAACTGGCTTCTTTTCCCCCTCTTATCTCTTGATGTGGTTGTCGGACTGACGAGGGCAACCAAATTCGCCACACCACAGTCAATGTCGCATTCTGATGAACTGCAATCATTGTGATAGGTAAACCCAACTTTGTGTTTTTTTCCTTTAGATGCTAGGTAAAATTGAATTCCCTATCACTAAGTTCCTATGATTTTCATTGTTGCACATCTTTTTTCTCTCTTGAAAATTCTTTAAAGTTTCATGTTTTTATCGATTTATGAGATTTTTAGGAGTTCTCCTTTTTCTATTAATCTATACTAGTGAGATTCTTGAAAAATTGTGTTTTTTTCCTTTGCATTACTCTACTGGTGACATTGGAAATTCCAATTTTACAAGCTTCTTAATGTGCTTCTAAAATGCTTAAATTTTACTTAGCTAGAGTGGATATAGGATAAGGGAAATGCTTCTTTTTCTTCCAATTGCTACTGGAGAAGGCTGTTAAATCTCTCCCATCCTTCAGTGCGGGAACTCTTTCATAGGATGAGCATCAGCTAGAGCAAAAAAAGTTATAATTCAATCTAACCCCATGATCCAGTTATTGGAAGATGAAAGAAAAAGTAATTAATTTCTTTTTTTAAAAAGGGTATGTTGATGAATTGTTAATTTGATCTTACACTTTCCTTTTCTTTCTTTGTAGCTGAAGATGTTTCCGATAAGAGCGTGTTGTGTTTTGTAAAGGCACTTGTGATGCTACTTAGCTCAATATATGTGTTGTTTGTTATATTTTTGTTTCAATTCATAAACCATAATAAAATGGTTCATCACCAACTAGGAAAGGTGATGTGAAGTCTTTGCATCAGTCCATTATTGTTCAAGATGGTAAATACATGAAGACATTATTTACATCTTTGCTTGGACGAAGAGTTTATCTCTCCTTTTTTTGATTAAAAAAATTGTTTAACAAGCTATGTTTTGTGGAATATTTTTCACATTGATTTGCTTTTATGATTCTTGACCTCTATAGTACTGCTGGTTTATGAATTACTTTGTCTGTCCAAATCTGTTTAGAGACACAATATGATTCTTTCATTTTTCTTTGAAACGCACATTATTTTAATATTTATGATTGGTATTTGGTAATTTTTTCCTTCCTCTCTTGGATCTTCAGAAATTGTTCATCAATTCTTGCTCAAAGAATACCCAATTGAAAATTGTAGGCTTTTTAGGCCTATTATTTCTTCACAATATTTTTTATTTTTCCAGCCCACATTATTATCCCTATGATGATCCAATGGGCCTCAAAAGAAGATAAGATGGTTTGAAGCAATCAAGAGATGCCAGGGCCGGGCAGAGGAGGGCCAGGACACCCTTTGTGACTCTGACCTATTTATATCTCTCATTCTCCTCACTTCAGGACACACAACACAAAAGCCATCTCTTCCTTTCATTTCTTCTTCTCTGCTCCACCAATTTGCGTCTCTGTCTCTTCCTTTTCCTTTCTTCATCGCGGCTTACCACGTCTGTTGCTCTTCTTTGTCTCTTGGCTTTCTGTGACACCGTCACTTCCATTGTGACCGGCGGCTTGTTGTGATCCTTGATTGGTCTCCGTTTCTGGTAAATATGGGGGGGAGGGAGTCGAAAGGTTAGAGAGAGAGAGAGAGAGAGATAACCGGTGTTTTCATGTTTGAGGCCCATAACTGAGGGACCCGTTTTTACACCGATCGTGCCATTACTTTTTTTATTGGTGCCGGTGCCTCGACGTGGCTTGTGATCTCTCGCTACTGCTCGGCACCGTCTCGATCTTGGTATTGTTTTCTCCACCGGCGGAACAGACTCCGTGGCGGTAGGTAAGATTTCGGGCTCTTTTATTTATTTCTTTTACCATTTTTGTTAATGGTTTTTGCAGATCTTCTCTGGCAAACAATCGGCATGGACCGATGGTAGAGGAGAAGAAGGAAGATATATTTGTAATAGTGTTAGGCTGTTTTATTTTATGTATTGTTTATTCTGATTATTGTAATAGTAATTAGAGGTTGTAAAAGTAAATAGATCTAACAAGTGGTATCAGAGCCCGAAAACAACTACAAATTTTTTGTGCTCTTCAATGGCGCCGGCGACCTCTCGAAAAATGGAGAAAACCTTCACGTGCGATGAAGAGTTGACCGGAGGGAACCTCTTAGTCATAGGCCTAAAAGTAAAGGGAGGTCCAAATCTCGAGAAAAGAACAAAGTGAAATGTTTTTATTGTGGCAAGGAGGGTCATATGGAAAATAAGTGTTTTAAAAGAATCAAAGATGAAAAACAATATAAACATGGTAAAGGGAGTGATAAAATGACAAAACAGATGTTTTTTATTCAGATGGTAATTCTATGTATTCAAAGGTTTTGTGTGTTTCTCTTTCCCCTTCTTGTTCTAAAGTTGATCATTGGATTCTAGATTCTGGATGTACATTTCACATGACACCCAACAAACACTGGTTTTCAAATTTTAAACCCTTAAATCATGGAAAGCTTTACATGGGAAAAAATCAAGTTTGTGATGTTAAAGGCATTGGAAATATTTTCATCAAAATGCATGACGGCGTGACTAGGAAACTCAATGAGGTGAGATACGTGCCCGACCTTCTTCGGAATCTTATCTCCCTTGGTTATTTGGATTCACTTGGTCTTTCTTACAAATCTAAAAATAGTATTTTAAGAGTTTGAAAAGGGAACCTAGTCATGCTTAAAGGTTTTAAAAAGGAAAGTTTATATATTCTCATTAAAAAAGCAGTTTGTGATTCAACTGCTTTGATTTCAAAAACTGTTCCCGAAAAAACTATGTTGTGGCATCATAGGATTGGCCACATAGTGAGAAGGGATTGTATTACTTGCAAAAACAAAATTTTTTATGTGGTGATAAAATTGATTCTTTGGATTTTTGTGACCATTGTGTTTTGAGAAAATAACACAAAATCAGTTTTCAACTAGCACACATAAGTCTTCTGCGATACTTGACTATGTGCATTTTAATCTGTGGGGACCTAAAAAGGTTCCAACTTATGGTAGTAATGTTTATTTCTTATCTATTGTTGATGATTTTTCGAGGCATGTTTGGATTTTTCTTTTAAAAACAAAAGATCAAACTTTTGAAAAGTTTTGTGAGTGGAAACGCCTTGCCGAAAATCAATCTAGAAATAAACTAAAAACAATTAGGACTGATAACGGTTTTGAGTTTTGTAACCGGAAGTTTGCTGATTTGTGTGCATCGATGGCATCTTACATCATAGGACGGTTAGGCATAACCCCCAGCAGAATGGAGTAGTTGAGAGGATAAACCGTACCATAATGGATAATGTTAGATGTCTTATGGTGTCGTCAGGTGTCCTAAAACCCTTTTGGGGAGAAGCTGTAAGTACGGCTGTCTACCTCGTTAATAGATCCCCTTCTACAACCATAAACTTTAGGACTCCTATAGAACTTTGGTGTGGTAAAATCCCTAACCTGTCTAACCTTGGAGTTTTTGGGTGTGCGGCTTTTGCACATTAGAAGGAGGGTAAACTAGACCCTAGGTCTAGAAAGGGAGTGTTCATAGGATATCCTAGTGGGGTGACGGGTTATAGAGTGTGGCTCAAGGGTGAACCAAGAGTAAGGGTAGTTATCAGTAGGGATGTCGTTTTCAACGAGTCAGATATGCTCTATCTTAAGGATAAACTTGACTCCGATAGTCCATCCAGTGTTCCCACAATAGGTAGTATTCCTGTGGAGGTAGAGGTCACCTCTAAACTCTCACAAGAGCCCACACAGGAGCCTGAAACTAGCGAGGAGTTAGATACACCATCTAGTAGTATACCCTATCCAACCAGTGTTCCTAAAACCCTTGTCCCTAAGTTAGAAGGCTCTGATGAGGAGGTAGAACACCCTGAGGCTGAAGCTCAAGCCATTAGAGATTACCAGTTATCTAGAGATAGAGTTAGAAGAGCGCATAAGGAACCGACTAGATATGGTTACTCGTATATATTATCATATGCATTTGCTGTTGCATCGTATGTGGAAGAAAAGGAACCTTTGTGTTTCTCTAATGTTTTGAAAAGTCCTAATCGCTCTTTATGGTTGCATCGTATGTAGAAGAAAAGGAACCTTTGTGTTTCTCTAATGTTTTGAAAAGTCCTAATCGCTCTTTATGGTTACGTGCTATGGATGAGGAAATGTCCTCTTTAAATAAAAATAAAACCTGGATTCTTGTTCCAAAACCCTAGAAAAAAAAAATTAGTTGATTGCAAATGGATTTTTAAAATTAAAGAGCCTGAGTTTGCTAATGAACCTCCAAGGTTTAAGCCAGGCTGGTTGCGAAAGGTTTTTCACAAGTTGAGGGCATTGATTTTAATGAAATATTTTCTCCTGTTGTTAAGTACAAAACAATTAGGATAATTCTTGCTCTTGTTGCCTTTTATGATCTTAATCTTGAACAACTTGATGTAAAAATCGCTTTCTTGCATGGTGATCTCGAAGAGACCATATATATGCATCAACCACCAGGTTTTGAGGTTAAAGGTAAAGAACACATGGCATGTCTTTTGAAAAAAAAAAATCCTTATACGGGCTTAAACAATCTCCTAGACAATGGTACAAGAGGTTTGGTTCTTTTATGTTAAAAGTTGATTTTTCTAAAAGCAATTATGATAGTTGTCTTTATTTATGTGGAAATAATATTGATAATGCTATTTATCTGTTGCTTTATGTAGATGATATGTTAATTGCTTGCAAACATAAAGTTAAAATTGATGATTTGAAATCTTTGCTGAAATCCGAATTTGACATGAAGAATTTAGGGTCTGTATCCAGGATTTTTGGGATGAGTATTACTACAGATAGGATTGATCGTTCTCTTTTCTAATCTCAGAAACCCTTTCTCCAGAAAATTATTTCTAAATTTCGATGCATTTATGTAAGCCCGTTATTACCCCACTTGCGAGCCATTTCAAACTTTCTAATAAAACCTATCCCAAAACCGAAAATGAGAAAAGAGACATCGCAAATATCCCCTATAGAATGGCCATAGGCTCTGTTATGTACTCAATGATATCCACTCAACCAGACATTGCTTTTTCTATAAGCCTTCTCAGCAGATTCATGTCTAACCCGGTGAGGGATCACTGGGCTACTCTTAAATGGTTGTTGCGTTACCTTAATAGAACTATAGATAGGGGCTTACACTATCACAATTGATCTGTTGTTTTTGAATTAATTGGTTATGTCGATTCCGATTTTGCAGGCGACAAGGATGGTAGAAAATCTACCTCATCCTATTTCTTTACCCTAGCGGGTAATTGTGTCTCATGGAAGTGTCAATTACAGCCGGTAGTTACTTTATCAACTACTGAGGCTAAGTATATTGCGGCTACGGAAGCTATCAAGGAAGCCATTTGGCTTCAAGGATATTGAATGAATTACATGTTTTACATTCAAAAGTTATTATTTATACTGACAGTCAGAGTTGTTTACATTTATGCAAAAATCTGGTTTATCACGAAAGGACAAAGCATATAGATGTCAAATATCATTTAATTAGGGAAAAAGTCTCTAGTGGTTTAGTTGACATAGATAAGATTAGTACTAATGATAATCCTGCAGACTTTGTTACTAAAATTGTGAGCTCTGAGAAGTTTATGTTTTGCTGGGACTTCCTTCACTTGGACACAGGTTCACTTTTATTGAGTAATTGGAGGTTGGAAAAATATGTTCGAGGTGGAGATTGTAGGCTTTTTGACCCTATTATTTCTTCACAATATTTTTCATTTTTCCATATTATCTATATGATGATCCAATGGGCCTCAAAAGGAGACAAGATGGTTTAAACTGGTCAAGAGATACCGGACACACAACACAACGGCCATCTCTTCCTTTTATTTCTTTTTCTCTACTCCACCGACTTGCGTCTCTGTCTCTTCTTCTTGTTTTCTTCATCACGGCTTATTGCGTCTGTTGCTCTTCTCCATCTCTTGGCTTTCTATGACGTTGTCACTTTCATTGTGACTGGCAGCTTGTTGCAATCCTCGATCGGTTGCCGTTTCTAGTAAATTCTGGATATCTATGTAAAAAGATATTTTTTGTTTCTCACTATAGGGAGTTTGCAAATGGATTTCTATGTCAAGAAACTACATTAATACAATAAGATTTGGGTGAAGGTAGCAGTAAATTTAAATACGCTCTAAATAAGATAACAACAGATTTATTATTAATCTGAAATAACAAGCACAACAATAAAGACAGAATATGTAATGCACCTCAATTTATTAAAACTTTAGAAACTCATTAAAAAGATAGAAGTTCATAAAGAATTTCGCTTTAATGAATTTCAAAAGACTTCAAAGTTTTTCTAGTTTATTGTAAACTACTTGAGCTCCCAGATGTGCCTACAAGAGAACCAGGAATTATCATAGGATATTGATGAAAATAGGGTTTTGCAATGATAAAGTGCCTAGATGAGCATGAAAGTTTGGAATCAGTAGTCAACTTCTGGGATATATTTCCTCTAGTTGGGAATCAGTGTTTGATCAACTTTTGATTTTACAGATGGCTTTATGATGAATCTTTGATCAACAAATCCACCCAACCAATACCCAAATGGGTGTGGGATCGATGCCAAAGTGGCAGATTACTGATCTTCGTTCCTTACCATAGGGGTGTCTTACTAGGTTACTGTCCTTTATTATAGATCACTTGCCTCGCATTTTTTACTTTAGCGCGAGTGCTTGAAATGTGGGTGGAGTAGGGCATATACAAATATTTCTAAACTTTGCTTGTTGACAACAAGACAATGTACTTCATGCTTTGAATGCAAAAGAAGGTAAGTAACAGTGATATACAAGTAGATAAGTTTCTCTGTGATTTGTCCTCAAGGCAAATTTGAATTGAAGAAGGTTTATGATAAATTTTATGGCCTTGAGAAAAGCGGAAAGGAAAATAGAATGGTAGAGAATTTGGAATATGTAAGGGACAAAAAGATCATCTTTGTTAGTCGAATTAGGTTAGTTTAGGTGTTTAAAAAGATACAATTAATGTATTTAGATTAGAGAGTATATTTATCGTATGTTTAATATTTGAGGTAATTTTTGTGTATATTGTATGGTATTTTAGGAATGTTGAATGGTAATTTATACGTATGTTTTTTTCTTAAAAAATTCTAGGTAGTTTATGAATTATAAAAGCTAATATAAAAAATAATGATAAGATTGAATCTGGTCTAAAAATAATAATAATATATTTGTGACCGAATTGCGACAGATTTTACGATCACAATTTTTTACGTCATTTTTTGTGACCAAATTGGGACTGAATATTCGATTTTAATTTTTTGCGCCATTTTTGGCATGATATTTCGCGACCGTTTGGTCAGAGTTTGGTTGTGGTGTGTCAAATTTTGAAGTTACGATCGGTTGCTACAATTCAATCGCAATCTTTTAATTGTGATCGAATTTTCGGTTGCAAACATCTCTTTGCAACCACCGTTTAGCGATTGACCAAATCGGTCGCAATTCGGTTGTAATTTCGTAAATTGTGACAGAAAATGCGATCGTAATTTACTGTTTTTCTTGTAGTGGTGCCTGAGAGGCCTTGTTCGAATGGCAAGAGGTGAGGCCTCCTAACTGAAAAGTTGGGAGTTCGACTCTTGCTAATTGCAAGAATTATACTTTTTAATAAGGTTATCGCATCCCTTAGTTGGGATTATTCTTAAATATTTTATTCTCATTATGATGTAATTTTCACCTCTTGTATTCTCATTATGTTTTATGCTTAAGTGTGGCACCTCTTGTATTTTAAAAAAAAAAAAAAAAAGATAAATTCTCTGTGTTAGTAAGAGAAGTATAAGATTTGTGACTAAGATTTTTCCTAATTTTTTTAGATGTCTAAGATTAAGATATGTAAGATTTTTTTTTGATAAAAAATAATCTTCTAAATATTAATAGCTTGATGATAAGTTAATGCATATATTCCTGGAAGCTACTATACTTACAATAATCTTGATTACCTATTAGACCTCATACGATAAAGTTTATATATTAATTTCTTTTGCCTATTTTTTAATTAGGAAAATTTGTTTTATTTTTATTCTTACATTCTTCTCATTATTTAATTTGTAAAATAAAAAAAAATTATTAGAAACACTTTTTTATTAAAAGGTTCCTAAGATATATTCAAAAATTAAATATGTGTAGACCATTGTGCAAATGAATTGCTTGATAATGGCATTGTCAATAGGACTGTAAATGAGGCGAGTCTTATTCTTATCAGCACGGGTCTATAAATGTTTATAACGGGTATAGGTTAAAATTTTATACTTGCGGATCTGTGCCCGTACCCGTATAGATTATATTGAATGGGTCTGGGTAGGGTATGATGATACCCAGACCCGTATACCCATTATAATAAAATAATAATATATATTTATATATATTATGTTATTTTTATATTTTTTATTAATACAATTTATACATTTATGTAGGAGACAAATAGGAGCAAGCAGTCTCCAAATGCTCTGATTAATATATTGTATCGAATTAGGACTTTTATTTTTATTAGATTAATGTACTGTGAGGATTTTGTGTGCACTTGAACTTTTAATCATTTGAATTAGAGATGTTAAATGATTGTATTTGTTGAAACAGATGTTGAGGAAATTATGTTAATCATATTATAATTTTTATTTCAGGGTTATACATTGTTATATATATATATATTTTTTTGTTTAACAGGAAAAAATATAAAAAAAATATCATACGGGTACGAGTATACCCAGACCTTACCCTAGACCTTGAAGGGTCGAGTCTGGGTCCATAAATTTTATAACCTGAGAATCTGAGTCTAGATCTGTGTTTCATTATAAAGGTTTAAGTCTGAATCTGAGGGTATCTTGAAGGTTTGAACTCATTTACATCCCTAATTTTCAAGCTAGAAGGAGTTCTAAAAGAATTTGTAGTGATGGAAAGTTGACCTTAAAACATAGGTTCTTCCTAATTTTTAACTAAATTGCTTAATTAACTAATTAAGTAACAATTTGATATTTCACATTGAATTACAAATGGGTTGCAAAGTGAAATAATGGATCACCAATAACAAAGCTAAAATTAGAATAAGGTTATCTTACTTAAATTTGACTAAAGAAAAAAAAAAAGAAAAGAAAAACTGAAGACATTAAGAAACTGAATTTTAATTTTGCATATTTTTTTGCCTCATTACAGTTGTCCATTTAATAAAGATGCACACTAACTAAAATATACCTTGGAGGATTTTGATTTTTTGATAATTAAATAATTAGTATAAAAATATGGGTGGACTTTGGATTCATAAACACAACCAAGAATGAATTATCAAGATTATAATCACATGAATTAACTGAAATTTTAAGAATTCCAAAAAAAATATATATATAGATAGATATAAACTACATTAAATTTTTAATAGAACTTAAAAAAATAACTAAAGCATACTATATTATAGTAATAGCAGATTTACAGCACAAAACTTCTTATTGGTTGATGTCGTTTTCCAAAAAAATATATAAATAAACAGGTAACAGTTTTTTTTTTTTTTTTTTCAGTGACAAAGGTGGATGACGTTTTTTCCAAAGGGAAAAAAAAAAAAATCATCTTTCCAAGAAAATCTACATTAATGCCATTCATATCGCTATTAATGCCATTCATATTGCTAACACCATTCTTTAGGTGATCAATTGAAAATCATTCTTCACAAGGACGATATAAAAAAATTCTTTCACTAGATACGTAAAGTACTTAAAGGAATTTACCTGCATCGATCATTTACTCTTTATTAATTTGTATTGTGAAAATAAAAAAGAACTATTCAATCTTCTGCTCCAAATTAAATTTGGTCAGTAAATAAATTAATTGAAATCATAGAAAGAGAAAAATCACGCAGAAATAAGAAATTATGGTATCTGGGTGTCAATGAGAAATTAAAAGCATTGTCATGAAGTAGCAAACCCTAAGAAACTAATGAATTCCTTTCTTTTCAGTTACGTTAATAAGCTTTTAAATTTTAAGAAAAATGTGTCCTTTAACCAACAAGTAAAAAATATTATAATCAATAAAAAAAATATGTTGTTACATAGTATCAATTTCAATCAGGGAGTGATAACTTTCATCACCAAATCTGCACGAAAAAAAAAAAAAAATTGAAAGGATGCACCATTAATTTTAAAAAGAGATGCTCTATTAGAAAAAAAAAAAAAAAAAAAAAAGTACATAGAGAAGATACCATAGGAAACAATATTTAGATCGGAGCATTGAAGAAGAACCTCTTGTTCCACTCCCAATAAATTCTTTAATTAAACCATCTTTGAGAACCCATTTGATTTACATGAATATGATTCCTTCTTAGATGTAAATTTGAAAATTTGATAATAGTTATCTATCCTTTTTTTTTTATAAAAATAATAATTATCTATCCTAATTCCTTATTATTTATTTGATACAACTAATCCCTCATTTCTATAAAACAAAAGAGATGCAGAAAAGAGTAGTAATGGAAATATAATAGCAGAAGAATATGCAGAAAATGACTGATATTTTATTGAATTAGAAAAACTACAACAATACTAAATGCATTTATATGCAAAAATTACTAACTAATCTCTCCTAAAAGCCTACCACTATCTAAAATAAATCATGTCCTGATATATCTGCTAAAGACTTCTCAAAACTGACTATTTCAACTGTAAATTACGAAACTAAATTATTTGACTAAGTAAGAAAACAAAATAGAAAATTAACTTGGTTTAAGATGCACTAAATCTTTTTGACACTTCCCCTTAGTGCATAGTTAAATTTAGCAACACCAAGTGAAGCTCTAAACTCTTCGAACTTAGGCTTCCCCAATGCTTTTGTAAAAATGTCTGTAACTTGGTTATATGTAGAGATTCCCAACAACTCGATTTCTTGATTCAACACCTTCTCTCGAATGTAGTGATGACAAACTTCTATATGCTTTGTTCGAGCATGAAAAATAGGATTGGAAGAAAGTTTGACAGCACTTTCATTATCACACTTAACATGTACAACATACTCAACTTCGCACATTATATCTTTTATCAAACTCTTCAACCACATGCCTTCTTGTGCAGCCATAGTTGCTGTCACGTATTCAGCTTCAGTGCTAGATAGAGCAACTACATTCTGCTTCTTGCTACACCAGGATATAGCAGTTGATCCAACATTAAAACAGTAGCCTGAAGTAGAATGTCTGTCATTTGCATCTCCTGCCCAATCAGCATCAATAAACCCCTTGAGCAAAAAATTCTCACAATTCCCATACATTAGACCATAATCAAGAGAGCCTTTTATATATCACAAAATCCTCTATGCTGCCTCCTCCTCTAGATGAATACTTCTTGGAGACTGCATGAATTGAGAGACCACACTGACAGAATAAGCAATTTCTGGTCTTGTGATAGTTAAATAAATTAAGCTACCAACAAGTTGCCAAAATTTCGTAACATCTTGCAGCAACTTTCCTTCTTCTTTCGTTAACTTGACATGTGGCTCCATTGGAGTTGATTTTTCCTTCGATTCCCCCATGCCAAATCGTTGCAAAAGCTTTGATGCGTAAGCCTTTTGGAGATGAAATACCAAGTATCTGATTTTTCAATTTCCAAATCAAGAAAATAGCCAACTTCTCCCAAAATTTTCATCTCAAAGCGAACAGATAAATCACTTTTCAGCTTTGAAATTTCAGCTTCATCATCTCCTGTAATAATCATATCGTCCACATACAACAACACCAATAAGTGCAAATTTGATTCTAATTTAACAAAACAAACTAGAATCTGCATTAGAAACTTTAAATCTACAGAAGATAAAGTATTGAGCCACTTTACCATACCAAGCACGTGGTTCTTGCTTAAGCTCGTATAATGCTTTCTTGAGCTTGCAAACATGGTGAAGATGCTGTTTAGAAACATATGCCTTAGGCTATTCCATAAACACTTCATGATCAAGATCTCCGTAAAGAAATGCATTCTTTACATCAAGTTGCCATAACTTCCACTTCTTGAAGGCTGCTAGAGAAAAAATTGTTCTTAGCGTTATCATTTTTTCTACTCGGCTGAATGTTCCATGATAATCTAACCCATAGCTTTATGAAAATCCACGTGCGACAAGCCGAGCTTTGCATTTATCAACAGTCCCATTTGGTTTTCTCTTCAAGAGATATACCCACTTGCAGGTGATGGGATTGCACTTCTCTGGTTTTTGGCACCAACTCCCAATTCTAATTATTGTTCAAAGAATCAATTTCTTCCATCATAGCTGCCAGCCATTTTAGTTTTTCTTTAGCTTCCTCATAGCTGGTTGGTTCTTCATCATCCATTGCTCCAATAAAGAAGCATGAAGTAGTGGAATAATTGTTGATTTCTACTTCATAATCTTTGAGGTGTTGTGGCTTTCTCTTTTCTCTTGCAGACCTCCTTCGAGTTTCTTGCTTATCTCCTTCAACATCTGAGCTATCAAACACAGGAAGTTCATCATCACCATCACACACAACTTCCATATTGTTCTCCGGCAGTAGCTGTGAGCTTCTCTCTACATTATCATACACAACTTCTTGAAAATAGGATGATACTTCATCAAAAACAACATCTCTAGAAGTGATAAATTTATTTGTTTCTGCATCCATCCATCTCCATCCTTTCCTACAAGGGTCATAGCCAACAAAGATGTACTTTTTCACTTTCGGGTCTAGCTTGGTTCTGTTAGATTTTGGAATATGGACATAGCAAATTGAACCAAACACTCTAAAGTAATTAACATTTGGCTTGACACTATATAGAGGTTCAAAAGGAGACTTCTCTTTACCTGGCCACGGAGGTAAGCGACTGATTACATGGCAAGCGAATTGCATAGCTTCAGCCCACAACTCTCGAGGGGGACTTTTATCATGCAATCATGAGAGACTCATAGAAATAAGATGAGCCAGCTTCCTTTTTGAAATGCCATTTTTTTTAGGCGTATTTGGACTGTTCATCTGCCGCATAATTCCATTATCATTGTAGTATATGAAGAAGTCATCAAACATATACTCTCCGCCGTCGTCACTTCGAAGGCATTTAGTCTTCTTCCCAAATTCTTTTTCTATTGCATCTCTGAATTCAACAAACTTTGTTAAGGCTTCACTCTTCTCTTTTATGAATTTCACCCAGGTGTACCTTGAAAAATCATCGACAAACACCATGATGTAGCGGCACCCACTGTAACTTGGTGTTTTTGTTGGTCTCATCAGATCTGAATGCACCAATTCAAGCATGGAAGATTTGCAATTTGACGAGTTGTGAAGGGAAGGCGATGCGACTTTCCAAATTGGCACCCTTGACAAACTACATCTTCATGAACATTTTGCAGCAACGGCATACCATCCACCAACTTCTTTGAGGAAATTTTCTGCAATAGTTGATAGCCCACGTGACCCAATCGGGCGTGCCAAATTGATACACTTTCAGTTTGGCTTGTCCTCTTCACATACGCTTCTCTTGTTGTCATGACAAATAAAGAACCTTTCTTCTCACCACAGGTAACAACATTAGCAGATATGTTTTTCATGTTATCAAGAACTTTAACATCGATAGGCCCAAATAAAACATATTTCCCAGAATCAGTGATTTGAGAAACAAAAGTTAAATTTCTCTTCAAACCTGGAACATGGAAAATATCATTTAACTTGACTGTGCTCCTGTCATCCGTTTCAATCTTCACAATCCCTTCTTTTGCTACTGGATAGGCAGAATTTTCTATTGTAAAGATAACTTGCTCTCCTTTGTGTTGACGCAGTTCCGAGAGTAGTTCATCATTTTCGGTTACATGATGAGAGCAGCCTGAATCAATGATCCACTCCTCCTTACATTTTTCATGGCTTAAGAGAGTTTGATCTGGTGGTGATTTTGTGCTGCTACTTTCACCAACTTCTACAGTGAAACATTGCTCCCATGTAAGTTGATCTTGTTTCTTGCTGGCAACATTTGCTTTTTAGAGCTTTACTCTACAATGCTTCTTCATATGCCCAGGTTTACCACACCTATAACACTTAAAAGAGTTGTCATTTTCTGAGTCATCATTTGTAGCTTTTCCTGTGTTTGGCTTCTTTTCATTATTTTTATTCCATGCTGATGTGTTTTTCTTGTACTGCTTGCCTTTTGAGAACAGAGCAGAATTTGTATTATGATTCTAAGCCTTTTGTTTTGCTAAGGCCTCTTGATAAGAAATTAAACTCTCTAACTCTTCTACCGAAGGTTGATTCGCCCACCCTTAAATGGAGGTGACGAAAGGAATGTACTCCTTCTCCAAACCTCGAATGAGATATTATCGTAACCTGCCTTCGCTGATTTTCTCATCTGCATCTAGTTCTGAAATTTCAGCACAAAGACTTTTAACTTGTAGGAAATATTCAGAAATAGACATACCTTCTTGTGTCGATGATGCCAACTCATTTTCCAATTATTGCATCCTTGTTGTATTCTTTTTCGAAAATAGTCTCTCCAGCGTCTCCCATACCTCTTTTGATGAACTGATGTCCTGGACATGATCAATGAACTCTTTGCTAATAGAAGTTCTTAGAGCAAAAAGAGCTTTTCCGCATTTAATCTTCCATTTCCTGCGTGGTTCAGAATTTTCCAGAGTGTCTGTAGGAATTTCACCATCATCTCCTACAACTAAATCCCACAGGTCTTGCACTTGAAGATATGCCTCCATACATATTCTCCAGTACTTGTAATTTGTCCCTACAAGCTTATTGACACCATATTGTGTGTTTGAACTGTCTGCATTTGCAATTTCCATCTCTTTTCACAACTTTCAATCTACTCCAACAAGACAACACTACTTGACAGACAAGAAGAGAGAAAATTTTATTTTGAAGCTTCAGCGAAGCTCTGATACCATAAAACAAAAGAGATGCAGAGAACAACAGTAATGGAAATAGAATAGCAGAAGAATATTCAGAAAATGACTAATATTTTATTGAATCTGAACTGGGGAAAACTACAACAATACTGAATGTATTTATATGCGAAAATTATTAACTAACCTCTCCTAAAAGCCTGCTAGTATCTAAAATAAATCATGTCCTAATATTTCTGCTAAAGACTTCTCAAAACTGACTATTTCAACCGTAAATTACGAAATTGAATTATTTGACTAAGACAACAAAATAGAAAATTAACTTGGTTTAAGATGCACTGAATCTTTTTGACATTCTAGTTTTCTGTTTTTCTTATCCCATTGCATTCTAAGTTTTAAAATTTAAACCATGATTGATTTTTAATTAACTTTTCCACTCCACCAATCATGATATTTAAAATTAGTTAAAAATAAAAAAGTTCAGCAAACTTGGCTTGGGGTCCTAGGAGTAAGAAAGAGCTCCATAATCAAAAAACACTCTCTTCAACCAATATATAATATATATATATATATATAGAGAGAGAGAGAGAGAGAGAGAGAGAGAGAGAGAGATTGTATGTACCCTTACCATGGTTATTCTGAAAGGGAACTGATATATCGGAGGCCAAAATTTTAAATCTAGGCAATCTTTTTTGTATTTCCTATATTACCCCTCAATAAGAATTCCTTCCATTCATTAAAAACAAAGTATTCTCTCCCTACTAAGGCTGTAAACGGAGCCGGTCTTACCCGTACCCGTGCGAGTCTATACCCATTTATAGCGGCTAAGGTTTAAATTTTATACCTGCGGACCAGTACCCGTACCCGTATTTATTCTGTTATATGGGTGTGGGCAGGGTATGGTAATACCTAGACCCGTATACTAGTATACTTGTATTAATAAAATAATAATATATATTCATATATTATATTATTTATATATATATATATTATATTATATTAATATATAATTTATAATAAATTTCTCTTTTGTTCTTATTCTTTAAAAGAGCCCTTTTGCATGTACATTAACATCAGTAATTTTAAGTAGTACACAAATAAGAGAAATTGTCCCAAAAAGAAAGAAAACAAGAGAATTGTGATCTATTCTTGTTGGAAATCATAATTCTGGGCATTGTACTACCCAGAAGAAACAAGGCTGTATTTTTGTGTTGGAAATTCATTTTGATATTTTTTCTGAATTATTTTGAATTTTTTTCTGGAATAATCATTTTGAAATTCTTTTATTCTTTTGAAAAGTACAAAAGTAATTAAATTGTATTTTTTTTAAAAAGCTCAGTATGTAAAAAAGTTAAAAGGTCATAAATTTTTCTTCATTTATGTATCCAATCTATACATATAAACGATTCTAGTATACTTATGAATTTCCAACATTTGCATCTAAATGCTACCACTCTATCACACATTTCATATTATATTATAAGATACTAACTATCTCTTGTCAGAAATATAAATTATTTTAGTCAAAATCGTTAGAAATATAAATCCGTTTAATCAAAATTGGATGGTCAAGATTATAAGGTTTTTTTTACACATTTCAATGTGTATTTATCGTATAGTTTCCAATTATATCATCTTTAACTTATTTATTATCTCCAATTCCTCTCTTTCTCTCTCCTTATTTATTGAGGGGTAAAATAGATATCTTCTGTAAAAGATTACATTGTTTTCTTAATCCTTAATTCGTTGCAAAGTCCAAATGTATTCTTGACCGAAGGTAATATTTATTTTTAAGAGTTTCAAAATATTAAAAACTTCTTTTATTTATAATTTATTGTATTTTAGGATTATACATTGTGTTTTAAAATTTTTGTTTAACAGAGAAAAATAGAAAAATATTATACGGGCACGAGTATATATATCCAGACCTTGGTCCGCACCCTGGAGGGTCATGTTTGGGTCCAAAAATTTTATACCTGGAGGGTATGGCTCTAGGTCTGGGTCCAAGTTTCACTATAAGAGTATGGGTTTGGGTCTGGGAGTACCCAGAAGGTCTGGACCCTTTTACATCCCTACTCCCTACCTCATTTTTTAGGTCTGCAGCTGTCGCCGGAGTAGTCCGCAACTGCGGTGTCGCATCACCCTACGATATTCTTTCCCAATCCCCTTTTTCACCTGTTTTGTAGCTAATGATGGAGGATTCCACGACGGCAGTGCCGCACCACCTTACCGTCTTAAGAGAATAAGACGGGTCTCCAAAAGTCTAGTGCTTTTTTCAGTAGCCTTCCTTACCTACTCATTATAATGATCTTAAATAAAACTCGTCGTAGGCTTGAAGCCAATCTTAAATCTGTCGTTTAAAAAAAATTCTTAAATTCGTCAAGATTTCATCTTTGGTGATTTTGACTTCTCTATTTGTGGGCCTAAAGTTTTCTGTGGAAAACTTTTGCAGCAAATTTTTTTTCTATCTCGTTTACTGTGTATTTACAAAAATATGAACGATAGAGCCTTCCTACAAACCAGGAAGCTATTACATAATCTCAACTAAAATCTTAACTATCTAGAATATCTCAAGAATATCTCAACTACAACAATTACATATCTTCAATCCTAACTACTCAACACTCCCCCTCAAGTCGGAGCATGAAGGTCACAAATGCTCAACTTGCCAAATAACTTGCGAAATTACGGGAGATGCAGAGCCTTTGTGAGAAGATCGGCAGGTTGTGGATCAGTCAGAATGTAAACAGGAGTAATGAAACGTGCTTGAAATGCATCCCGCATAAAGTGACAGTCAATCTCAATGTGCTTAGTGCACTCGTGGAAAAAAGCGTTAGCAGCAATAAATGGCAGCTTGACTATCACAGTGTAGTGGGATAGAATGTTGTATTGGAACTTGTAGATCAACAAGAAGTTGGGTGAGCCATTTCAATTCACACAGTGTCAACGCCATGGAACGGTACTCAGCTTCTGCGGAATAAAGAGAGACATATGTTGTTTCTTCATCTTCCAAGAAATAGGTGAGTGCCCAAGAGATATAAAATAGCTAGTCACAGAACATCGGGTAAGTAGACAGCTGGCCCAATCGCAATCACAATAAGAAATTAATTGAAGTGGAGCATTAGACTGAAGTAGAATACCCTGCACTGGTGCACCTTTAAGGATACGAAGGACACGAAGAGCGGCTTCCCAACATTCCTTGCGAGGATTCTGCATAAATTGAGCAAGGGCATGCATAGTGTATACAAGGTTAGACGAGTTATTGACAAATAAATCAATTTCCCCACAAGATAATAATATCGGTCTAGTTGATCATAGAATTCTCGAGATGATTTGGCTGAATTATGATTTGGGTCCAATGGAGTAGACACGGGTTTAGACCCTAGCATTCCTATTTCAGAGATAATCTCCAAGGCATATTTACGTTGATTAAGATAAAACCCCGCTTTACTCCGAGCAACTTCAGTGCCCAAAAAATATTTGAGATGATCTAAATCTTTCATATGAAAGCATGAACCCAGGTAGGACTTAAATTGAGCATGATGCATCATTACCGAAAATTAATAGGTCATCAACGTAAATTAAAATGCGTAAGGAAATAGTATTTTTCCTGAAAGTAAGGAGAGAATAATCAGAATATGATTGCACAAACCACACTAATGAAGGGAGGTTGCAAGTTTTGAAAACTAACACCGAGGCGCTTGTCGGAGTCCATACAAGGACTTGTTTAGGCGACAGACTTGATGTGGGTCTGAAGCACGGAACCCCGGAGTAATCTTCACATAGACTTCTTCAGTCATATCTCCATATAGGAAAGTATTATGAACATCTATCTAATGAACCTCCTAATTTCGTGCAGCGGCTATAGATAACAGTGTCTAGACAGTCACCATTTTTGCCACAGGAGCAAAAGTCTTGGTATAATCAACCCCCTCCTGCTGAGTATTCCCAAACACCACCAAGCGTGTTTTGTATTGTTCAACGAAACTATCAGATTTATATTTAATCCGGTATACCCATTTGCTACCAAGTGCTCATTTGCCGAGAGGTAGTCTAGTCCTTGTCCATGTGTTATTTTTCTCAAATGCATCTATTTCCTGCTTCATGGCATGACGCCATTCTGGTATGGAGGCCGCTTTGGAATATTTGGTAGATTTGATGCCTGCATTTATAGCTGCTACAAAACCCGACGTGAAGAAGAAAATTTGTCATAAGAAACATAATGAGTTAATGGATACAGAGAAGTACCTTTGGGTCCCAAAGAAGAAGATGAAGTAGTAGAGTGAGATATATCAGAAGTTGACCGAATAGTGTTACATATATAATCCTTTAATTTACCGGGAGCCCGATGCAGTCTGTTACTACGATGAAGATTTAATGGTGCGATATTATGTCCCTCAAGCTAATCACTACCTGAAAAATTACTGGAACCTGATTGAGTACTTCCCTCATGGGAGAAAGTACTTGACGACCCAGATTCTATGTGAGCCACGGCTTCAAGTGAAGGCGAGGACATCTGTCGATTTTCCTCAAGCTGGACAGATGAAATTCCAAGTTGCAAGTGAGCTACATCAAATGGTTGGACTTTACCTGATGACGTAGATTGGGCTTCCTCAAAGAGCTGCTGTTGGGCCGTGCCATGAAGCAAGGGGACAGGCTCCGCATGGACCACGGCAAGAAACAAAGATTGGGCTACTCTAGAATTTGAGGAAGAAAGCTGCGGTTGGGCCATCATCCTCGAACCAACATGTGTGGAAACGCCAGCTAGTTGATGGGTTGTTTCAGGAGCCTGTTGGGCTTCTCCAGAAAAGTCAGTAGATAAAATCCTTCTGTCACTGGGGCTGCTCCCCCTAGCTCCAATACGGGTTTTAAGTACTTTATCAAAATCATAACACAAATTGTTTTCAGTTGAGAATGCTTCTTGTGACTTAAAAAACTGAAATTCATTTTCAATAAATACTACATCTCGAGAAGTAACAAATTCGTTTGTCTGTAAATAAAAAAAAATCCATCCTTTTTTTCCATACGGATGCCCCAAGAATACACATCTCCGCTCTCGAGACCTAAACTTATCTTTGGGTAGCCCGTGATCATGCACATAAGCCAAGCAACCAAAACTTTTGAGATGAGAATATGATGGAACCTTATTAAACAACAGTTCATACGGTGTTTTTCCTTTCAGTACAAACAAAAGATTCAGCAGTTAGTACACTTTCTCCACAAAATTGCACAGGAAGATTTGCCTGAGAAAGCAAAGCACGAGCCACATTTAGAATATGACGATGCTTACGCTCTATGCGGCCATTTTGTTGGGGCGTATGTACCATAGAAGTTTGATGCAACATTCCATTCTCCAAAAAATACGATTTCAAACAAGAAAATTTGGTTCCAATATATGTACGTACTACCTTTACTCGTTGATGAAACTGTGTTTGAACCATAGTAAAAAAATATTTTAGTGTTTGTGCTACCTCCATTTTTTCTTTGATAAAAAAAATCCAAACACACCATGAAAAATCATCTACTATGGTCAAAAGATAGCTTGCCCCACAAGAGGAAAGAGTTTTATAAGGCCCCCAAATATCACAATGTATCAAGTCAAATGAAGTACTTGCATTATTTAAGGAAAAGAATCACGCATCTGCTTAGCATGCAAACAAATAAAACAATTATTCAAGGAATAACATTTAAAGTTTGGTCCCAAAAATTTCTCAATGACTGACTTAGAAGGGTGGCCCAATCTGTTATGCCACAAAATGCCCATATCAGAAATTTTAGTAGAACAAGCAAAATTCGGATTTCGATGCAGAGGTCTGAAATAGTATATCCCATCTCTCTTCACCCGCTCCAATCGGCGTCTCTGAGATACGGTCCTTTAACTTTAACACACTATCATTAATTATGACAATACAGTTATTTGCTTTGGAGAGCTGGGAGAGAGATAACAAATTACGTCGGAATTGAGGTATAAATAACACGTTATCAATTTTTAATTTGAAAGGCAGAACGTAGAACCCACTTCTCTCCCAGTGGTTTTAGACCCATTTGGAAGAGTAACAGTAAAAGGAGGAGATGGTTTAGTGTTTGATAAAAAAAAAAAAAACTTTTCTGCTTGTCATATGATGGGACTATCACAAGCTGGAGAGGTATCCTTCTCCCTGTTCAATATTCGAAGGAAAGAGTTCCATTGCTCTGGCAACAATCCCTGAATATCGATGGAGGAACCCACCTGAACCGAAGTCGCAACTCCTTGCAGCTCATTGATGCCTTTTAGATCAGCTTCGCCACGTTTGTCACTGCGTGCGGTTGAGCGCTCCCAAGTAGTATCGATCAAGGAAGACGATGCAGCGGCAGCCCATCTGTGTGTCGCCGGAGAAGATGACGCTACAGCTCCCATCCATCCAAGGTGCACTGGAGAAGTGCTGGGGATTCCGCGGCCAGGGTCGCCTTTATCGCGCCCTCTGCCTTTGAAAGTCCTTCCTCTTTCTCTACCACCACCGGTGTCGATTTTTGAGCTCTGGTCAATCTATCGTCCTTTCTGGCAAACCCACAAGCAGGTAGCAGTTTTTTGCTTGATGTCCTAATTTGAGACAATATGTACATTGCAGTGAGTTTTTCACTAATTTCGAAGTTGCGAATACCATAGCTTCACTTCCAATTTCTATATTTTTTATTAGTTTTCTGTGAGCTTCTTCTTTGATTATCATAGCATATGTTTTCTTTAATGTTCGGAATTGGCTCCATTTATAAAATACTTGACCTTACAGTTCCAAAAGTTGAATCATCTAGACCTATGAGAAACTGATGAACTTTGTCTTCAACTGACATACCAGATTGTTTGCAATTTACTAGTGCTGTCTTAAGTTCATGTTTCCTTTGTGCATTACCTGACATAAACCTCTCATTTAGATCAGCCCATAACTCATTACACCTCTCTGCGTAGGACCTTTTGGTTCTTAGGTTGGGTTCAATGGTATTCAAGATCCATGAAACCCACCATTGTGTTAATAGTCCACCATTCTTCTTCTTCCGTAGTGCCAGGTTTCGATTTTGGAATTAATCCTTCCACAAATCCAAGTTTCTTCTTTGCTCGCAATGCTAACCACATTGCCTTTACCCATTCGTCATAATTGTCTTCCCTGAGTTGTACTTGTATGAGAATTAAATGTGGACTGTCTGAAGATGCCAGAAGATATGCATCCTTTCGAACATGATCATTGATGAAATCATCATAGTCCAAACTTGTTCTATCAATCTTTCTTGACCACTCATCTTGAATGTGTTTTAATGGGTGTTATAGAATAATAACAATTAGTGTGAATTATGGAATAACAATTAATTCAAGCCAAGAAAATTGGCTCTGTTACCATGTTAAAATTTGGGCTTATGCCTAACTCACTCCAAGAGGTACCTCAAGAGGAGGAGGATTGCCCAAGTTTATTAAGAGTTAATTAATTCTTTAATTAGCTGATGTGGGATTCTCAACACACTCCTCACACCCATGCTGATCATTTGAGCCTAGAGTGTGACATTCTGCACGACACCATCTGTGAGTGGCCCAACATCATAGTTCTGATACTATGAAGTTTTCAGTAGGAAAACTTTTGCAGCAAAAATGTTTTTTTATCTCGTTTACTGTGTGTTTACAAAAATATGTACTGTAGAGCCTTCCTAAAAACTAGGAAGCTATTACATAATCTCAACTAAACTCTTAACTATCTAGAATATCTCAAGAATATCTCAACTACAACAATTACATATCTTCAATCCTAACTACTCAACAGGGCCTGTCGGCGGTTTGCTGATTATGCTTTCTCTTCTACTGATGATGAACTCTGTTTATGAAGTGTTGAAAAGGGGGTTTTGTGAATGTACATATTGCTTGTGTTTAAGATGAGATATGGTTTTGGTTGTGACTGGTGGCTCTTTTGTTTGGCAATTTTGCTGATTTCTTGTCTTCTTATTTTAAAATTTTTTTTTATCAGGCTAATTTCTTGTCTTTGGTTGGCAGCAGTGTTTGCAATATTCTTGGGTTTTTTTGACTGCTTTGTTTCACTTGTTATTGTACAAAGTAGAGATAGGGGGTGTGATTTGGCCTTCGATGTGGTTATCATTATGCTTGTTGTAACATTTGTTATCACATGAACCTTATTTGCCCTTATGGAGATGGTTACTGCTGCCAATTGGGATCAGTGATTTTCTTGGCTCAAGCAAGGATAGTTTTATTTGCTCCACAACTTAATTTGTACTAATATATATCATTTTGTAAATTTCAAGTAACTTGAAATAGTTTACAAACAAGAATTTGTGTGATAAGAGGATTATTCTTGATTTACTGAACAAAAATTGGCCGGATTCCACTATTAATTTACTGACTTGGACATTACCGGAACTCCAATTGATAAATATTCCATACTAGTTCATTCTTCTCTGCGCCACCCCCTTCTTCCAGATTCTCCGGTGGCTGACGCTTTTGTTTTGAGTTAATTAATTTCCTATGCTGGTGCTTTGGTCATTGATGAGCTATGATTTGGTTTCTACCGAGCAAATGCTTTAAATTTATGAGAAAGAAGCGAAACCGGCAAGCAAAGAGGGCAGTGCTTTTGACAAGAAGAAGGAAGAGCAGCGAGACTTATAAGAAGGGTCGAGGTACAACAAGAGGGGCTAAGGAAGTGGTGTTGGTCTTGGATTTAAAATTCAAGCATGGATATATTGAAACCATGGAACACTCTTTGAAGTACTACTTGTCATGTCGATTGTTGTCTGAAAAGCTTTGAGAAATCAGATAACAGAAATCCCTCTAAGAAAAACCCCTTGTTCTTCACCTTGTCTCGTTCCTTCTTCATCCTGTAATAATAATACTACTGTGGCCTCCTACTTTTCATTCAAGGGCTAAAGTAACTGAAAAAATGAGATGCATAGATAGATAAATTTAAAATATACATAATTTTAGTTTCTTGCACAAACATCAAAAGTTTTAAATAATTGTCAACATTAGTGATTAATTATACAAACTTTGTTGAACGTTTTCCATTACTTTCGTTTTTTAAGCAAAATAAAATATACTCATTTACATTTAAATAATTTTTTTAGATACTTTTTTAGAGAAAATAACCTATTTTATTCTCCATCATTTATGTTCTTAATTTATTTATATTTTTATCGTTTCAAAATTTGAAAACAACCGTTGGATTGAAAAAAAATTAAATTTTTTGCAAACTGAAATTTTGGCCGGAAAGTCTCCAGATCGCGAGTACCAGCGACGGAAACCTCGCCGGATCGCCTGGACCGGCGATCGAAACATCGTCTGGTCGCCCGGTCTAGCGACCGCGGGTGTCTGTGACCGCTAAACCGTGCGATCACTATGCGGTATCGGTCGCCTGGTCCAGCAACCCGGTTCGTTTGCGGTCGCCAGTTCAAGCAGCCGCCCGTTTTTTTAATTTTTTAATTTTTTAAATGTTTTTAAATTCTTTTCTTAATGTTTTATTTTTACTTTTTTTTGTTATGTTTTATTTTTAATGTTTTATTATTTTTATTATTTTTTAATTTTTATTTTTTAAATTTTTTAAATTTTAAATTTTTATTATTTTATTATTTTTTAATTTTTTAATTTTTTTAATTTGTAAATTTTTTATCATTTTTTATTATTTATTATTTTTTTAATTTTTTATTATTTTTTAATTATTTTTTATTTTTTAAATTTTAAATGGTTTATTTTTATAATTTTACTTTTTTTATTTTTTAATTTTTATTATTTTATTATTTTTAAATTTTTAATTATTTTATTATTTTTAATCTTTATTATTTTTTATTTTTTTATGTTTTATTATTTTGTAATTTTTTGTACTTTTTATTTTTTTATTATTTTTTTTTAGTTTTTATATATTCATTTTTTTTATTTTTTTTATTTCATTTGTCTATGCTTATGTTATTTTTTTAAAGTTATGATTTTGTTTGTCTATTTGTTTAATTTAGAGTTTATATTATGTTATTTAATTTGTTAATTTTTTAATTTTTTTATTACATTTGTTTATGCTTACGTTGTTATAATTAATGATGATGTTAATTTTTTTAAAGTATGATTATATTTATGTTTATTTGTTTAATTTTTAGTTTATGTTATGCTATTTAATTTGTTTAATATGTTTTTAGGATTTGTTTATGATTATGTTAAATTAATGATTATGTGATTTTTTAAAAATTATTATTACGTTTATGTTTATTTATTTAATTTATATGTTACATTATGTTCACCATAATTTCTTTATATTTATTAGGGTGCCTGTAGACTTGACTAATTGTATAATTTTGTTTATTTAGAGTTTATGGTGTAGGGTTTATATGAATAATACGGCTTTATAAACAAATGTCCTAAACAAATTGCATAAATAAGCGTTTATGCAATTTGGATTTAGGTTTGTTATATTGAAAGATTTTGTGTTTAGGTTAACACAATGTAATAAAAAGCGTGAAATGTTTAAATGGGGTAATAAATATAACTATAATGAATTTAGCTTAATATACGGTTTTAACTTAATCATATAAAGATGAAGAAAAATGCATTACTTGTATCGTATAAAAATATGATGAATTAGACAGATATTATGTAATGTCATTGAGGAAAATGTTTGCTAATTTGTTCAGATGGTTCGGCCCGGAGCACGTAGGAGTGATGATGATTTAGGTGCTGTGACAGACAGGACCAGTCGGGTTAAAGGTCGTGCAGTGACTGCGTCATCCCGTGGTGTGAGGGGACGCCACAGTACACTAGACATACCGTCCACTTCTGCACCTATTGCACCAGGTATGTATTATGACCCTGACCGGAGTCTTCCACCCAGGCCCCCCATACCGTTTAGGACCTATCCTCCTACCACATCATACGGATATTCTCAGCCACCACAGACATCATATGGTCCATATGCACATGCTCCTTCTCTACCTATTCGTATGCCTGGCTTGGATCCGACACAACATTTCTCTAGAACTCAGATTCCATTAAATGATGTTAGTGGTTCAAGGTTGCAGTTAGGTGCACAGTTCTTCGAGCATCTTGCTGGGTCCGTCCCAATGGACTCATCTTACAGTGATGCTGAATATGGAGCCACTGCTCGTGGCAATTCCTCATCTAATGTTGGGTTGGGTAGGGATTCTGGTACATCCCGACCTGAGGAGGCTGTCAGAGTTGGTTCCCTCCGCATTCATAGTAGTAAGGGCAATGAGGATGAGCGTGAAGTTGATGGTGGACATGATGATGATGATGTTGATAGTGACGATGACAGTGATGATCACGAACCTGTTCCTGTGGTTGAGGCCTCATCTTCCGGCCATAGACCTGCTCCGGGTAAGGGGAAAGGATTGATTGGCAGTTTCATGTCAGTGATGAGTAAGATTGCTGGGTCGTGACAAAAAAGACCCGAGAAGTCGTGTCCTCTTACCAACCCTACGTAGAGGAAGAAATCAAAGAATATCGGTTGGAAGCAGACAGGTCCAGCTAATGGCGGTACACAGGATCCAATCATTGTCCCTTCGTATAGCGGTCATGTCGCTGGTTGTATATGGCGTGGTAAGGTAATTTGAATATTTTGTATATTATTTATGATTATATATTTCAAATATTTTGTTTATTTTTTATTATGGTGTTTACATTATTTTTGCAGGATGGAGGCATTCTGAAGTCGAGGTCCCGCTACGTATCCCTGCCCGGTTGGACCCCTAGTGATCCTGCAGTGGTACAGTTGGCAAGGGAGACAGAACTATCACGTTTGAGGTCCTGCATGTTCCAGCGTCCGAACTCCTCCTTGCTATCTGCTTTTGTGGAGAGGTGACAGCCAGGCACCAATAGTTTTCACATGTCTTGGGGGGAGATGACTGTTACATTGCATAATGTTGAGTTGATTCCGGGCATTCCTTCTTATGGTAATGTCATCGACCATTATTATTCACGGAAGTAGATAATTGTAGTTATCCAGAGTGATCTTGATATCTCCAACTCCAGCATAGGCATAAATGCTCAGGACTTGGCGGGAGTTGCTGACTTACCTCGTAGTGAACTGTCTATGGAGCAGAGGGCCGCTTGTTACGTCTTGTATTTACTTGGTAGTTCGCTCTTCACTAACAAGAGTGGAAATAATGTCCCTGAGAAGTTGTGGCCGCTGGTGAAGAATGTTAGTTCTGTTGGTGGTTTTGCATGGGGTGCTGCTACACTAGCCTACTTGTACCGGAGTTTAGGGCAGGCTCTCGTGCATATGCGAAGGAGTTGTCTGGTTGCTAGTCGCTGCTTGAGGTAATATCATTATAATCTTCATCTTGTTTAATTATGTTTTACGTTTTAGGTTTTATTTTTGTGTAATGATAGGGTTGCTGATTTTTTCATTAATTTTTTTTTTTGTAAAGGCTTGGATATACCTGTATTTTCCTATGTTTGCACCTCCGGTGAGAGCGGGAGCGAGGTTGTGCAAACCTCACATCCAGAGGTTTGCGATGTTGGGTCACAAAACGGAGAACAAATTAATCGACTTACGCATTCATATAGATACGATGACTGCTGATGAGGTCAGGTGGACTCCGTACAGATCTGATGAGATTACTGATATATGGGTTTATACGTACCATGGGATGATTGCATACTTTGATTGTGTAGAGCCCTATATGCCCGATAGGGTTGTCAGACAGTTTGGGTAGGTTCAATGCATTCCAACTCATCCTATTCGTCTTCAGGAGCACTAAAGGCCAGCAAATAACAGGGTGTGCATGGTGAAGAATGTATTCATAGAGGCACATTGGCTGGAGGCACCATCTCATCTGCTTACGTCTATGACCAGTTTCCTTGCTATACCTCCATCTCGGTGCACAGATGATTACATATCTTGGTTTCTCCCCCGTACACATCCACGGATTCAGAATCTGGACATGCTCCCCCGTGACGTGCAACTGCCGACCATTGCTCCTATTACACCGCATGTTCTATTGGATATGGTAGCTCGTGAGTTAGATCGTGACGATATTGATGATGCTACGAAGGTTAGTAGGGCTTCCGACATGATCAAGAAGTATCATCAGACTCGACGTTAGTGCGTTGTTTTATGTACTTGACTGGTTGTTGTTTCTGATTTATTTTGTAGTGTATGACTTTTTTGTAGTGTTGTTGTTACTTGGTTGATGAGAAATTTTTTATGCATTCAGTTTTTTTACAATTGTAATAGAAAAAATATAAAGCAGCATAAACCGAAACACATTAAATATAAAGATATTGAACCATAAAACGAGTTTCTATTTATTAAAAATAAAAAATATACCAAAAAATTCAACGTGTATATATTTTAAAACTAAGTTAAAAAATTTCGTACATATAATTTTCTTAATAAAAAAATAAAGTCCTATTTACTTTCTATTTCGAGCAGCCCTCGCGTTCCAATCTGCAATCCTATGCTGATACGAATCTGCCCAATTGCTGACCCATTCGGAATGATGATGAATCAATTGAACGTGTAAAGGAGGTATCAGACACATATCATTCAATTGTAGCTATGTAAAACAAATATAAATATGTAAATGTCAGAAAAACTGTAAAACTAAACATCATATAATACAGAATAACGTAAAAAATCATAAAGATACACGTATTCGACACTTACCTGAATAAAGTGTCGTTCTTCTGTCAAGAGACCAATAATTAATGTACCTTCTGGACGATCCAAATACGAATACAAAGGTAACACAGTCGTAGAACTAAGCTGTGCAATTAGTATTACACACAGATTGAATGCACTTGCAATGATGTAAAGCGAATCAGGTGTTTTGAACCAATGTGCGTACGACGCAGGTCCATTCACTGGCTAATATATCCTATGAACGAGCTCATTAACACATTCCTCTGAACCCACTAAATTAACATACAAATTCGTCGAATGCTCTAATTCATAAAGCATTCATCTAGGAACCTCTGGCCATTGATGTTCATCACCGAACACAAAATTTGTCACAACCCGATAACCACAATTTCTTTCACCAATCACGTTCTTCGAATTGCTGATGAAAGGATAAATGAAAGCAAGGAAAGCGTTTGTGTAAGAGAATGTGGAACACGGGGATGCATGTCTCATAGCAGATAAACTACTTCGGCCACGGTCGCGCCCACTGCCCCTTTTCCTAGGAGCTCGTGGCAGTCTCCCTCTCCCACGGGATCTCGACCCAGATCCAGTGCCAGAACCAGAAACAAATCCGCTTGACTTCTGTATATTTCGATGAGCAATTGACACGTGCTCCCAATGTGACTTGTCTCTTTTTGTTGAGTTCGTCTTCTTCCGCCCTTTAGTGACTGCTACCTCGGAAGGTGATGTCAATGTCATACCCGGATCTTCAGGCAAAATGGGATTCAGTACTCCTTTCGCAAGACGACGCATTTCTCTAACTTTGTATATGGGTCCTATTAAAAATTGATTTATAGTAACTTAATTGATTATTAGTTTCAAGAAAATTATATTTTCCATTATGAAAAAGTTTAAAAATGAAAACTGAAAACATGTTCCCTTCCCTTCCAAAATAAAAAAAATCGATTCAGTTTTCAATTTTTACCTTCTTCATATTGAAAAATATAATTTTCTCAAAACGAATAATCAATTAAGTTACAATAAATCAATTTTTTACAGTTATTAACTTTAATTAGAGTTGAATTAAGGTCATTTAATATTTTAATACTTAATTTAAATATTTTAAAATCTAGGGGCCTTTTTTTTTCCCTGGGCGAGGAAATGGGGGGAGGGGGGGAGGAGGAGGGAAGGGGGCGGGGTATGTGAGAAAGAGGCGTTTTTTTTGGAAGAGTGGGAGGGGGAGGGGGGGGGCAAGGGTTAGGAGGAAAGAGGATTTCTTTTTTTTTTTTCTTTTTGGAGGGGGGCAGGGGGAGGGAACGAGGCGTGGGTATTGGGGAAAGGGGTGAGGAGAGTTGGGTTAAGAGGAATGTTCAATTTTAGGAAGAATACAACTTTTAGGAGTAGGAAAGAGAAGTATTATGAATTCTTATACGTTTTCCATTTAATATTCAACTTTTTAATTTTTATTATGATACTTCTTTTTTATTTAATATTAATTTTTCCTATTTTTATTTATATAAGTTCATTTGAACACCTTATACAGAAAAAATCTTATTAACTTTAATTAAATTAGAGTCGAATGAGGTTATTTAAAATTTTATTACTTAATTTTATTTTTATGAACTTTATTTAAATGTTACACTTTAACAAAGTTATGGTACAATTAACATTATTTTGAAATTTAAAGTTATTAATTTTTTTTTACTTCAATTATTGCAAGCCATAATCATTTTCGTTTGAAGATATTTAGATTTGAAAGTAATTCAATATTTTTCAAATTATAATTTTCTTTAAATTTTACTTTCTCCAAATATTGAAGTTCAAAACTTCTCTTAAGCGAACCGAATGCATACCAGGTAACAATGTTGATTGTAGAATGGGGAAGAAAAAGAAAATCACGAAGCTAGAGGGTAAAAATGAAAAAAATAAAGAAAAAGAGGAATTAAAAATATATAAAAATATTTTTGAGTATTGACACTGAATTGCATAATGTTGAGATTGGGTATTTTCTTCAAATCATTATAAGTTTGGGGATATTTTTGAAAAGTCATGATCAAATTACACATTGGCCCCTATTTTTGCCCTCAATTGTTAAAGTATTATGTTAGGGTACTCAATTGTCAAAACCTCTATAATTTAGGATAATGCAAAGAACTTATCCTATTAAAAAGATAATTATTTTTCAAATACTTTTAAAGTTATTTTTTAAATTTCTATCCCAAAATCTCACGAACGAATCAAGAGAAATAACTTTTTTAGTATTTTCTTTACCGAAAAACATGTGAATTTTCAATTTTTAGAGATTCTAGTTTTATTTATATTAGTTCTTATATTTTGTTAAACAAAATCCAATGATGCTATACTCTACACTATTTTGAATTGAAACCTCAATTTTAAGGTTTTTATTGATTCCCAAGTGATAATTGTAAACTTCACCATAGAATTAAGAAAATACAAAAGGAAAATATCAAGGCCATTTCATAGTAATATTGATACATATTAAAAAAAAAGTACCCTAATGATTCCACGCTTAGAAGAAAGTGATGGAGAAATTGAAGAAAACACGCTAAAAAAGGTTGAACGGCAACCAAATGGAGAGACACATGTTATATACAAATTTCATACTAAGCAAAAATATATGTTATAATCCTTACTTTTTGGAGATCATTACACCTGTAAATTTTCAAACAAAAACAAAAATCATTAATAATTGAATAACAAAAATATTTTTTTTTTTGGCAAAAATGAAAAATGTAAACAAAAAAAGAAACATAAATAACTTGAAGGTGAAAAAATTATAAAAGTCGTAGCAAAGATTTTTTTTTCTTTTTTGTAAAAGTATAATGAAGAATTTACTTAAATAGTTGAAGAGGGATTCTTGCCGTCTTCTAAGAGGTGCAGGGGCCAAGTTTGGAAGGGTAGAAATTTCTAGATCTATCTTATCTTTTGATATGGTAATCCTTTATATGCATATGGACCCTAGAATACATATATATATATGCATACAATAAGTAAAAGATAAATAAATAAAGCACCTGTAAAAATTCTCGTAACAAAAAAATTTAGTATCTATGTATCCTAGTGTTAGTTATGGGTGTGCGCTAAGAGACATACTTATTAATAATCATTGAGAAGGAAAAAACTCTTCAATTAACACCGAAGAATTTAGTCAAAAGAATATGTGCGCGTTTGAAAAATGAGAAGAATTAAAAAATTTAAAAACTCTAGAAAATAGGAATGAAGACTTCAAAGTTTTAGGAGAGGATAGAGAAAAAATTTGGTATTTAAATATAGTATAGTATAGATATATTAAAACAGAGCCATACTGAGTACTATATAATACTCAGATCCTTCATAACATTTCCTGTAGCATTTCCCGTAACATTTCACTTTTATAATATGTTTCCCCCTTAGGGTTTACCCTTTTCCCTTAGGGTTTATCTTTTATTTGGTAGATTTTATTAATAAAATATACCAAATTAGGAGTGTTACAGAGAGAGTGTTACAGGAAATGTTGCAGAGGATCCGAACCGATACTATAAGAGCACCACATGGCACCCTTTTATTTTTTTCTCCCCATGAAAAAATAAAAATAAAAGATAATTAATAGTGATAACTATTTTTATCCTCCTTCATTTAGGGTAGCCTATATTAAAATTAATATAACTTAATATTTTGCTAAGATTAACTTATTAAGAAAGGATAATAACAAATGTTAAATTTTAATTTTTTTTATAATTTAAAATTTAAAATAAATATCTAATCACTAATACTAATATTAATTTGATAATATATATATTTTTTAAAAATTACAGTATATATGTATATATTAAAATAAAATCATCCTAAGGTTCATAAAAGTGCCACGTGGACACCCTATCTTTTTTTCCATGCAAAAATAAAAATAAATGGTAATTATTAATGAAAACTATCTTCCTCCATTTAAAACCGACTATATTAAAATAATATTAATTAAATTAATGTTCTTATAAGAACAAATAATTAGAAAAATTAACTTTATAAACATGGATAATAATAAACTTTTGACTTTAATTATTTTATAATTTGAATTTGGAATAATTATCTAATCACTCAAAATTACAGATTTTAATTTAATTTGATAATAAACTTTTATTTGTTGAAGATTTGAGAATTTTGCAAGAAGAAAATTTATCTAATAAAATAAATATGAAAACTTTACTTTTTGAAAAATTTAATTTGCAACTGAAAAACTACAATATTTTTTAAATATGTTAAAAAATAAATCCGAAAAGTTTAATTTCCTAATTCAGAAAAAAAAAGAAAATTTGCGAAAATAAATTCAAAATTTTTAATTTCCAAAATTCAGAAAGAAAATGTTGAAATGGAGACACTACTTCTAATAATTGTACTGTGAAGGAGCAAGTTAATCTAATTAAATAAATTCGAAAACTTAATCCTCCTCTTTTTTTTTTTTCTATTCTAATATAAAAATAGATGATATAAAAAATAATTAATAACAATTTTTTTGTGACTTTATCATATATCTACATAACATAATTAATTTATCATTGGGAATATCTTTTATCAAACTTCAAATTTAATAATGAAGGGGCTTAATAAAAAGTATTTTAATTAGGATATCACTTACTCAAAATTTTTAAAACCACAAAAAAAATTTCCTATGTTTACGGAGCTTTTTTTCCATGTGCGATGTTTATCAACTTTATTCCTATAAATTTAGAAATAATTACCTAAATAAAAGAATAAATTTATTATCTGATAAGTAAAATTTGATGTTAATTTCTCAAGATTTTTTGGATTTTTTTAAAAAGCCAATGATCTATTTTACCTTTCTTTATTAGTAAAAGTATGATATTTATAAATTTAAAATAATGATTAATTCAAATAAGAACATAATTTCCTTAGAACATATTCATATCCTTTCTATATTTTTATATATAAATAATAAATAATTTTGTTACTCTCAGATTCAAAGGCTAATCTCAACTTCTCTATAAAGGTCCAAGGAATACCTAATTTCTCTATTGCTACTTCCACCAGTTCATCAAAAAAATAATACAACAGCAAAGCAGTACTCAGTTAAACTACATAATTATCCTCATCTTTGTCTGATGTGCACAGCAACCATCAATGTGTTTTTTCTTTTCCTATTTATTTTCTCTCTTATTTTAACGAGCATATTTTATTTCCATTATTTTTAACATCATTAATTTTGTTATTACATGTTCTTACTAATTTTTTGTGCATGTTTTATAGATGAATTATTAATTTTTGTATTAGTTCTGTCATTTTGTATATTTTCCCATTGCTTAATCTACCACCACTGTTTATTTTATATATTTCTTACCATTTTAGTCTTTTTGTTTATTCTTTCCAATTAATATTTTTCCTCAATGTCTCTTTTTATTGTTGATTTCTTATGTGATGACATTTTTTTGTGTATGTTTGACAGGAATATGGAGGTGTATTACAACAATCTTAATTAAGACTCTCCCCGTAGGAGACATAATGACTTGGTTATATTATATTAATAAAAACTCTCTATTGTTGTATTTTTATACTGACTTTTATTAACAGTCACATTTCATTGCAAATATTTACTATTATTAATTTTGTGAAGATGTTATAGATGTACAAATATTAATTTCTTTACTTTTTAGTTAATATATGTTGTGGATAATAATTTTTGTTATATGAGTTGAGATATAGAATGCATTGATTAATGTATCTATAAGTTCCATTCCATTATCTCCATGTTTGAAGATTGTAGGAAAGTCCTCTTTAAAAATACTACTAAAGGAGGAAAAGAAAGTTTCCATGGTTCTAATTTTTTTTTACTGTCTAACATTCAAAACTTTTGATATGCCAATCGAATAAGAATGCCAAACCTTTTGTTTTCTTTATATTTTCTTAGGCTATCTCTTGAATTAGATAAAAGTGTTTCTACTTCGTGAATTATAAATTAGTTGTGAAAACGAATGTGCAACCCAAAATAAAAAAATAAAGAAATGTACTTACATAGGGTTTAGTTTAGGGTTTTATAAATTTTTATTTATTTTCACTTTAAACCCACCTTTCTCATTATAAACATTTCATATCTTTATCTTTTACCAACTCTCAATCTAACTTTTAAAAATATATATATGAGCCAAAACATGAAGACTCTACTTGGCCTAAGCCATTTAGCAAATCAAATTTTAAAAATTTAAAAATTAGATTAAAATACTGTTCAAAATTAAATTTAACGACTATTCTGAAATATATTTTTTAAAGAGTTAAGTATAAAAATTATAAGGTTTTATTAAATAAGTTCTTGAACTTTATTTTTTGATAACTAGCCCCCAACCTTCTTTTAGCTTTACAAAATTGACATTGAAATAAGTCATGATTTCTAAAATATCATTTAACAGAGAAAAAGAGTTTTAGTTTAAAAACCCATCAAGTTTGTTAATTAAATATAATCATGATATTAATTGACAATTCAAATTTATATTCCTGAAGTTTTTCTCTTCATTAAAGGGTATTTTAGGAATTATAAGTTTATTTTCATCAATTTTTAAAAGTAAAATAAAGTTAGAGACCTTAACTTCCAGAGTTTTTTGAACTTAATACTTTTTTTTTAAGTTTGAAAATCATATTAAAGATGAAAGTTTGATAGATTCTTTCCCCTTTGATCGCATAAATATTAGTTCTAAGTAATCAACTATAGTTAGTTCGAAATTTTTCCCTAATTAAAGTATAATTTTATCTCTATTTATCACTCATATATTATATAACTGAAATTTTTGTTTCCTTATCTAGCAGAGAAGATGTTTCACTAATGTAAGAAGAATAATAACAAATTATAGATTTTAATTATTTTATAATTTGAGTTTAGAATAATTATCAAATTACATATTTTATCGTTAATTTTATTAATTTATTAAAGCTAGATCTTATCTCTATGGATGTAAATCTTGGTAAATTATATTCAACTCACATAAGACTTTTTCCAATGTTAACTAATCAGATTTTTAGTCTCTTTTTTTAAATTTGTTGAACAAACTAAAATATCCATTCTCAAATCATATTATATAGAAAACTATATCAATTAATATTTATCATAAGATAATTTATATTAGGGATTAGTTTTAACGAAAAAAAATATAAAAGAATTTAAAGATTTCAACATGAATATTTAGTAACTATCTCTAAAATCCTTAACTTTTTTTTTTTAAAGAAAAATCTATCTTGAAATCTTATAATTTTCTCATACATATATATATATATATATATATATATTTAAAATTCATCGGCTTCATTAGTTATGAAAGAGACATCGACGTAGAGTCCAAACCCTAGACTATAAGTGTGGAGAGTATATGCGTATATTAAAAGAAAAATCAAGAGAGCGTGAGTTTTGATTCAGAAAGAGGGATTAAGTGGAGGGTATTACTAAGGATAGTATGGTGATTAAAGAAAAATTTGCCTTGGATATATCAACTCCCTTAGACTTATTGTTTGATAAGAAATACTTTTGATCAACAAAGTTAATATTTCTAATATATACGTGTGTTAATTTAAATTATAAAATAAAAAAAACAACAGTTGGAATTTAAATAGTCAATAGTTAATAAATAAATAGATATTCATATTTAGAAGTGTTATTTGCATGAAAGCAGTAATAGATAGTTTAATCTTAAACATTTATTTTTCTATTTTATAAAATCAAACGAAGCTAAATAAACTTTAATATCAAGTTTCTCCACATCAAAATTATTTTGGTTGGGAGAAGATGGAAATATAAAAAAAATACTTTTAAATTTTAAAATAATTTTAATATTTCGTAGCTTAGTTAGATTTATTGACCTTAAATAAATTTATAGAGATAAATTTAAATTTATATCAAATAAGGAGCTTCAAGTAATTAATGCAAACAAATAGCTTTTATTTTATGATGTTAGTAATTTTTTAATAATTAAAAGGATTTTTCAAAAATAATATTATTTTTATTTTTGTAAAGCTAGCTTCTAGAAACAAAAAGATATTTTGATCATAAAAGAAACTTTTTAAAGTATTATTTATCAAAAGGTACTAAAGTGTTATAAATATAAAATTAAGATACTAAAACAAAAATGACATAAAATGTGAAGTTGCTTTTATATAATTAACCCTTAGCTAATAT
This sequence comes from Catharanthus roseus, assembly GCA_028651295.1. Taxonomy (NCBI): domain Eukaryota; kingdom Viridiplantae; phylum Streptophyta; class Magnoliopsida; order Gentianales; family Apocynaceae; genus Catharanthus; species Catharanthus roseus. Next base: position 3,176,478 of record JAPQWS010000048.1, on the reverse strand, counting down.
AGCTAGTATATAGCAATAATAGATAAAATTCCTTCAAAACGGTAACCAAATTAACTTTCAGCCTGCATATGGTACATGACAGTGCCTGCCACTGCCAAATGGTTAACAAGTTACAAAAGTACAAACATAATGGAAAACTTTCAAATTTCCCCATATTAAATACATAATCATTTCTTTCCTTCCTTCCTTCCATGCTTCTCTCTAGTAATCCAAACATAGAATACTTTATTTTATTACACACATAGAACCATATGAATCTAATAAACATATATAACCTTAAAACTACCTAAATTCATAAGTAAATTTATGACAAAAAGAAACCTTAACAATATTTTACAGCTTTTCTAACCCGAGTTCGCCTTCTAAGGCCATCCTCCTCCTCCTCCTCCTCCATCTTAATCTCGGGCTTACAATCTTTTAAAGAAACAAGGCTTTTAAAATGATCTAATGCCCTCATACAACCTCTGTAATTCCTCCCAAATATCCTAATGCTTCCTTCTTCAAGATTAAGGACATAAAATCTTACAAAATCCCAATGTATCAATAATTCTCCATTTGCATAAGCTATTCCTCGAACAGCAACCCAACTTTTCAATTCTACCTCCTTGATAGTATGAGTTTTTACCCAATTTTTTTCAACATCGTCACTCAAAATCCATATATGTATAGTACTGATTGAATGGGATATTTCGCCACGGCAAAAATGGATAAAAGACAAGGAACTATCCTTCTTTAAGAGATTCATCGCTTTGTGATGTGACGAAAAATCGTAGCCTCTAGCCCGGCAACATGCTAATTCTGGATGACCCATTGATGAAAATTTTTCCTTTATGATGTCGAGTATCAATATGAATTCTTCACAATTCGGAGAATTTTTATAACCAGCGATCCAATAAAGATTGTCATGAATGTGCAGGGAAGGGAACAGGGGTGCATATGAAGAAACAGAGGAACCACCAAATTTGATTTCTTTCCATTTGGGTTTTGGTCCTAAATTAAGCATCTTGAATTCAACATATTTCGTTTGAAAAAGTCCCCAAAGTATGCAATATTGTCTCAAGATTGGATGAAAAAACATCCCATATATATCACCTCCTCCTGGGTTTAAGATTCTGACAGCTTCATGATTTACAGGGTTGTAGATAACAAAATCTGTAAACCAATTTTGAGATCCCTTCAAGATAATCAACCCATTGTAAGATAAACATGTTTGATAGCTTTTCCATGATTCCGAAGATATACAATTTGGGCGAACAATGGTGATTTTTGGACTCGTTCTTGTTGTCCAATTCTCCATAAAAAACACTTCCAATTCACTGCAACCTGTGTTTTCTTGAAAAAGAATTGCCGGAACTTTTTGTTGATTTAAATGGGTTTCAATAAAATAAGGAGTTGATGTTAAAGATCTCCATTTTGAACAGACACTTTGAAATTTATAGACAATTTCCGGAGGTAGTTTGAGGAGAATTTCTATGATTAATTCATTAGGAAGAAGAGATATTGATGTTCTTGGGAGGTTTTTTTTGTGGGTTTTTCTTTTTCTAGGAGGGGCGTCCGCGTCCATGGCCGCCGAAAAGTTGAAAGAAACAAAAGAGATAACCGTATGAATCAGAAGGAGAGATCAGAAGATTAGAATTGGTTATTTGAATGAATCCAATCAAGTATGATCGTGGGCTTAAATTTAGGCTTATCTAAAGGTTGTTTCTCTTCACAGTTTTTGAATCCTATTCCATCACTAACACGAGATTTTTCTTTCCTTAATTTACAATGGTATCGGTAATTATCACATAATTACGAAATTTTCACAATAAATCTTCATTACCTATATTTGTTCATTTATATTTTAATAAAAAAGTACACGCTAACCAGTCATCACCGACCCGTTTGGTGGGTTGGAATTCTAGCAGCTTCTAATTGTGATTTTCTGCATTTTTTTATTACTTTTAACTTAAAATTGATGTTTTCTTATATAAAATTTTTAGAATCATTCATTTTTAGCTTCAAAAACTTCAAATTTTATATTAAATTGGAAAGATATTTCTTTTAGAAAGAAATAAAAAAATGTGTATCATAATAAAATATTTCTTTTTTTATGGAAATAAAATATTTCTTTTTTAGGATATTTTTAAATGCTATAATTTGAGCTTTGCCACCTTTTTATAGCTAAATAGTTAAATTTTCTATTGCCAAAGTAATTAACTTCCATAAAATACGTTTGTGTGTGAGAGGTTTCCTAGCAATTTGAATCCTTACTGCCATAAACTACCATAAAATACGTTTGAATCCTAATCCATCACTAATCCATTATCACTACAAAATTTCGTTTCCCTCCCAATCCTTTCTCTATGAACACTTTCTCTCTCACTGACAGACGCAATTCATGTCAGATAAAATTAAACATCGTTCGTCGAATTAAATATTTTTTAAAAAACTAAGAATGCGCATGAGGTCCGCAGACCACAAAACCAAAACTAGTACCAACGTGGAATTTTTTTTCTGTTGTTTCATAAATAACTTTGGAACATTCATACCATAAAGATAATTGCATAAAAATAATATTAAGGCATAATAATATTACTACATTAATGGTGCTAAGTCTCAAATCTCCAAAATAATGACTTCAGAACAGCAACCTCAAATTCGTTACTCGGCTCTAATAACGATCGCAATGCCATTTTTTCACGCTCCATATTTGACGACTTCAACTGAAATAAATCCAAGAAAACTTATTACATTAAATTATAATTTATTAAAATATAGATATTTTACATTAAGTTATAATTCATTAACATTAAATAGTTCTAGTTTTTACCATTATTGTCGTATTTGAATTTAAATTTTCAATTATATCCATAAATATAAAACGCAATCTTACTTGAAAAATAAAATCATATAAAAAAAAATGAAATTAATATTAAATACAAACTAAGACATTTTATGTTGTATATTATATACTCACGTGTCTGGTTGTTACGAATAGGACCGAGCTTTATCGATATGAAATTTTGTTATATCTAACTTATGTTGTTTTCGACTCGGCATCAGCGGCTTCGTGCCGCACTGGAGTGATCCAATATGTGGTTCCGCACGTTCCACCACTTCTCCGTTCATTTCCAATACTGATCGTGAAACACCATGAGCAGTAGGATGTTGAGGTCCGAAATTCGAAGTGAAATTTTTGATTTGCCTGTTCCTAGTCGTCATGGGAAAGAAAGGAAGAAATAAGAAAGAGATTATTCCCTGAGAGCTTGTCCAATACCACCAGTACCAGAAATGCATCTCCTTCGCCCGCGAGATACTTCTATGCCAGCCGGGAATAACGGCTCTGTTATGAAAGAAATCGGCAGACAGACTTACCCCTTTTCGCCGTAATAAAGACTAAAAAATGCAACAGGTTTTAGCATCCTTTCTTTGTTAATACCCTTCGTGTCCCATACGCATGGCTCATATCACTTTAGATATATGCCTTTATACGGGCACAAAGAAAAGCCATAAGGCAAAGAAATAGTAAGCAAAAAGTAAATAAAAATTCCTTTGAATTGAAGTTGTGGCTGTTCTGGTTCTACATGAGTTAGGAGTAGAGGAACCCCGCGGAGAAAGTAAGCAATCAAACCTAACTTCCTTAGCGAAGCCTTTTCTTTTGGTTGAAAGCTGGTAATCACCAATTCCCTTGTCAGATCCGAGGCCAAGTTCATTCAATCTGTAAAAAAAAGTTTATAGATGAAGGTATTGGGATGAAAGATAAGTGGGACTTTCAAGGCCGGCTTCGGCATGTGCTACTTGAGCTCCTAAGAGCATACGATTTCTTAATATAAATAGAATTGGTGAGAGAACGCAAAGTAGCCCTTTGAGTGCTCTACTATTGATAGGGCCTTGGTTCGTCTTCAGTTTGAAGTTCGATCAGATATCGGGGGGCACCCGTGCATAGCCAATCCGCTCAGGAAGTCCGTTTCATTTGGCGGTATCGTATATAAGAGTTTAGGAGCGCTCTTTTCATCCAACTCGAAATATCGTAAGAGAAGCAAAAGAATGTTACGCCCAAACAATCCCATGTCTTTCTTGGTTATACCAGCAATTTCTGAGAAGTCTTTCTTCAGTTTGTTACCCACCAGGAGCCACGGAACTTCAATAACCGTCCCCAACTGACGAACATACTGCCAAAGTGCTTCGGGGAACACCAGCTTGGGGGAGGCATAAATCGCCGATAACACCTACAATACTGCCCCTCTTAACCACGACAGTAATAACTTGATCATTCAAAGAGACGACCTCCAGGTCCACCCTATGCTCGTCACATAAAAGCCAGATGCCTCCGGCAAATCCATTAGCCTCGACAACCGCAATTCTATTGAGTCTTGAATTACGCAGTACTCTCCGTGCATGAGCACTCGGGACACGCGTTTCAACAAGAATCAGAATTTCAGGTCGGTGATTCTTGACTAACTCTAACAAGTTTCGAAACAAATCAATAGAACCCGCCCCACGGCAATTCGACATAAGGATCCTCATGAGGAAACAAATTAGGCTTGATGAAGGACGGGGTTATCGGAGTCCATAGGAGATGTTCCTCCAACTTCCTGGACCTCATCTAGTTGGTCTCTTTTTTAACCTTTATAGAGTCACCAGCTAATCATAAAGCCCCAGATGCGTATTGTATTAAATTCTAACTGCTGCGCTGACGCCTTTTGATTAGACAACTCCTAGTGCCAAGCTCACTAACTAGGATTCGTGAAAACAGAAAGAAGAGCTAGCGAATCTAATGTAGCCCATGTTGAGGCGAAAAGAAAAGGAAGATTCCTTATATAAGTGAATTTCTTCATCAAGAGATTCATCTCGGTCTTAGACTGCTACGGTTAGCTCTTGCCCCGAACCAGGACTGGCTATCTCGAAATAAATGTATTCACGCATCTCGAAAGAGTTTAAAGAAGTAGTTAATTACTATCATCAAAACAGTACCTGTCAAAACGGCATCCGTTGATGAGTGGTTATACAAGGGCGGTCATTCCACTCTTAAATAAGCACTACTGTTAGCGAAGCTAGCTTTAGGATAATGAGTCGATAGACTTGTTTTGGGATAGAGTGTTCCGTCAATAAGCTAGTTTTCACAGCTTGGATTCCATCAATAGGAACGGATGGGCAAGTCGGTTCGCGGGCGAGTCAGCAAGAGCAACTAGATCAGTTAGTGGAAAGGGGGGCTAACATGGATGGATCTCTTTCCCTTTTTTCAGTTAGAGTCCTAATCCGACAGTCCAAGTCGTTTTTTTACGGGCCTTAGACAAAAGCAAGCTCAATTGGAGCTTTTCTCAAGATATCTTCCAAACTGTTGGGGTCCTTGCTCCGGATCTTGTTCTCCCGGTGTGAAACCAGTTGGTTTCGTAGTTTTAGAATTCTGCTGATCCCAAGTACTCCATCTCCATCATTGCATATGGCAATATAGAAAGTAAAGAAGAAAAGGCATGACCAGAAGAATTGTGTGAAATAAGTGAATTTATCCAGTTGAGGCATTGGTTTTTTGAGATATTCTGATTCCGCTCCCCCAAAAAAAAGAGAGAGACTCTTCGAGAACTAAAGATAAGAACACTTTTGTTGGTTGTTTCCAACGTAAAGCATGGGAAAAAGTTCACTGACTTACTTACGAAATTGCAAATTGAAAAAGAAATTAGAAGGTAGAGTTGATGAGATAGCGTTAGGCTTTACGAGGGCTAATTGGAGCACTTCTCCTTTTAGGAAGTTCTCTCTCTTTCCTTTCAAGCCTTTCTTCCTTTACTGTTGATTCCGAATCGGTATTGGCAATGTATTCTTTGATCCATTCCCTTGCGCTTGAACTAAGGATTGATCCCACTAGCTTCAAAAGAAAGATTGGAATTGAGATTGTATTTCGGGACAAAAGTTACTACTAGCGGCTGAAGCCCCAGCTTTTAGTAAGGTTATACCCGCTTTTGGAGGTGCGGTAGAGAAGCTACTCTTAGCTACAGGCTGGCAAGGGACATCGGTTCAAACCAACCTTCATAGCACCTTAGATTCCTTTACGTTGATTATTTAAACCGTGTTATTAATTAATATAATTATTATAACAAAATGTAATGTTCTTTACACATAAACAAAAATCAAACTTACGATTGAACTCACAAGTGACCTTTTGCTCGAGAGATCAACCAAATTTCTTATTGAATCAAAGATTGTAATCTTTTGTTTGATCATGTCAATCACAAACATGAACTAATGAATGTTCCTCCAATTGAGAGGGGCCCATATATGAATAAAATTTAAAAAAGTAACAAAATCAATGCCTCGTAAATGTGTGATAAAATAAATAACGTATAACCAAAAATTACCTTTGCACTGTATCTTATATCGCTGCCAATGGACATAATTCTCAAACAATTACTTAGCTGATTTATTATCACCAAGAACAGCAAGCTACAAATTCATAATAAATTTATTAAATTGAAAAAGATTTAATTACGACTATTTAATTTCACAATTACTCTACAACTAATATCATGCTACTTTAAACTAGTTAGCAAAAATTTAGTAGAAGGTCCAAAAACTCAAAGCAACCCTCTGATAAGATAAGCTAATATTGAAAATAAAAAATATATGAAATTGAACATTGATTATATTTCACCTGAAAATACGTAGGGAGAAATCATATATTTTGAGCTTTCAAATTATTTCCATAATCCCGAAAGATAATACCTTTCACTGCAGCAAAACGGTCAATCACTTTAGAATTAATCCAACATTTCGACATTTAAGGTTTCCCGGCAAAACATAATTAACATTACATTATATACTCGCAGTGTAATATAATTTTCATAATAGTCACATGAAATTTTCTTACTAAGTAGATAACTCTAAACTCCAAATTTGCTTCAATATTGATCACCTATCAGTTTCTGAATTGTAATAAAAAATTTTCAGTAGCACACTTTTATCATCCATGCTGACCATGGCAATATTCTCATCTCCATACATTTCCGATAATATTGTCATAAAAAAATTTTAAATTAATATTCAATTTTTTTCATAAATTAATTTTCCTTACGAATAAAAATAAAATGTGAAATCACTTACTGCAATAGATATTTTTCCTGTACTCATCGGAGTATGGCATCTAATGCTATCGGTCAAAGTCCGTATCTCATCCATGAAATCCTCATACTCACGTTCCTCTTGCTTTATTTTGCTTGTCTAGTCTTAAAGAAAACATCTTTCATTCTTTTCACTTTCACCGGAGTTTCAATTTTAGCTACATCTCCTCTCTTTTTATCATCTTTAACTTTTCAACATTGATCCTAATATTACCTTTCACTTTCCCGTGATATATATATATATATATATATAGCCACTTAGCTCCTCTAATTTGTTCATTACTTCAATTCCGTTAAATTCCACTTTTGTCATAATCTCGTCAACCTCCTTCCGGACCAACTACATCTCATCAGTCAATGAAACCATCCTAGTATCAAGGAGATCTAATTTCAAATCAAAATTTTCAGCCCCTTTTCTCCTGCTGCAAAAAGGAACAACATTAACACGTTGCGGTTGGAAATGACGAAAATTATAAACACTCAATTTAACTCTATCTTCGGTCCAATCGCATATTCGCAGAATAAGATGTTTTTCTTACAGCATCACATCCTCAGACACGTTGAATCTCTCCAAATAAATAGTCTGTCATGCTAAAAAACAAATAACAATTTATATATGCAATTTTTAATTATTAATAAAAATTTAATGAATTTGATTTATTTATTTACTCACCGCTTAAATAAGGATGCATCCGTTTATACTACCATCCTCCGTGGTTTTTCTTCTCTTTATAAATACTATATTATCAATCACAAATTTACACAAATTAATGTCATTCCATCTTTCTAAATTGCCAAGAATCGTGACCCAACTCCTCTTTATGGAATCTCTACTAGTTGGATTTAAAAACTTATCAATTATAAATAATACAAACTTCATCTTAAATTCATAGTTCGTTTAATCTAATCTTAACATGCTGTTCTTTAAATGATGAAGAAGGATAATCTTATCAATAATATAAATATTAAGTCGAGATTCTAATTCTTCATCAAAAGTAAAATGCTTTGTAACATACTTCTCAACGTCAATATTGACCTTTTTAAAACTAAAGATTTGTTCCACGCTCATCTCACTAACCGGTACTATAATATTATTAATATTTAAACATTTACTTTGATGGTCAAACATAAATTCATATGGCATGTCAAGGCATGTATATTCCTCAGTGAACTAAATCCCGTTTCTTCAACAGTACACAAATGGCATTTCTTCAATGATCCAAGTATCTCTTTAACAACATTGGTTGAATACTTGCACTTGTAAGTTTGTTGAAAACATCAAATGAAACACAAACTTGTTTAGATTCATCCAAAAGAAATAATATCATTCAAAGAATATATGTCCAAGAAATTAAGAAGTTGACATTACTATTTTATGGACTTCTTCATTCATGGCATATAACATACAAAAATGCATGTCTTTTCAATAACTATTAGCAAGGAAATTTAAAATGTAAAGCATACCATTTCTCACTCTCGTTCATAAGAACAGTGACATTTATAGAATATGGACTCACAAATGATTGTGAATAAGAATTGGTTTCGCTCATTTCTTCATGTGATCTCTGATTTCACCTTCGATACTATGTCCACTACCTATTTCTGAACAACAATATGGTCGCATAACCCAATTGCACAAACATTAATACATTTGTCTTAAATTCTACCTTTTCGATAAAGGAATTATCATTTAATTCTAGTTTCAAAATTTTTTTTAAACTGTTGATGAAAGATTTCATATGTTATACTTATGAATTATCCATCCACAATATTCATTCAGGGGCCATAAAATCTCAATCTTTGAAAATCATAACAAATAACTGCCATACCCCAATTTCGGATACTAAAATAAAATGAGTAATAATTAGGATTGGTTGAAATTCTTTAGACACAAGTAGTAATGAATAGGGTTGGTTTCATTCTTTTTTCTTTTTGACAAAAAAGGGTTCTTTGTACAGTCAAAATTCGACCTCCCCTACAAATTTTAGGACAATGAAAAATTCTTCAATATAAAAAATTATAAATTGGTAATTTTAGTAACTGTATCATATTAAATGTGCATTGATGAGGAAAAGTGTTGAAAACGACATCCTTCAAAGAATAAACTTACATCTTTCCTCCATAATTTATTTTGTCCTCTACAATACTGTAAGACCCCATTTCAAGCCTTTCTTTATTCAAGCCTTAAGAAGTCTTCAAGTAAAAAAAATGCAACAACAGGAGCAATAAATGCCGTTCAATGGAAGCATATATATATATATATATATATATATAAAAGGTAAAAGAACTTTTTTATTTATTTATAAATATTGTCAATTGACATTAGTTTGAGCAAAAGATAATTTCTGGCAGAAAAATTTTCCTCTGCCACAAACGTTCAGTCAGAAAAATTCGAAAACAAAATAAATTCACTGAATACCGATTGCACAGGTTGCAAGTTTGGTCAATTACTTTTGTTGGTTTACAATCATAAAATCTACGATTGAAAATTTTATGTAACTACATCTCATGTCCATAAATTCTTTCCATGTATTCCATGTTGGTGGAAAAATTTAACTTTATCTATAATGGCAGCCTCGTATTTTTTTCTAATCGCCCAAATAATAATATTCTTCCCAATAGTTTTTGTTTTTACTTTCAAAATACAGTAGCTTGTGTTACCATTCGTTTCCACGGAGAAAAACCTTCAATTACCATAATTAATTGGGTCAATAAAATCAACTTGAAAATTTAAAAGTTAAGCACGAAAAAATTTAAAAAATTTCACTTTTCACCATTAATTTTCCTCTCTAAACCAATTCTCTCTACGTGCTCTCTAATTTCATATTATCCAATCTCAAATTTATCAAAATCCGACTGTTTAAAATAAAAAAAAAGATTAGTACATCGATTTATACTCATTTATTTACAATTTTATCAGTTTAAAATTAAAAAAATGCAACGAATTGAAAAAAAATTACCTGTTATTCAACAGTTTCAGTTTTTATTTTTTAAATTTCTGTTAGTTATGTTTAAATTAATATGTATTGTTTATGTTATTCAGTTTTTGTTAGTTAAATAGTCTTCTTGTTATTTAGGGAAAAAAAAAATGAAAAGTAACATAAAAGAATCCTTCACGGTGTACTCTTTCTTTATTTCTTTATTCACCAATCAAGCTATGCTGTACAATCTTGCTTCTTCTCGTATCTAAATACCTCTTTGATTGTGATATATGATTTTCACTAGGAAGATAAGGAGGCTACTCTTATATTTTTCTTTTCCAAACTTCAACTAAATATTTCTCTATAAAGTCTTGTTGAGCAAGTGAATTTTTTATAACATTAAAGACTTGTTATATAATTATAGTCATATTAATTATATTAATTCATAATTAAATTAAACAAATAATATTAACTATATAGGTTAAACATCTAACACAAGATTGCATGTATTATAAGCAAAAAACTAAATAACATAAACAAATAAACGTAAAGTTAATCATTAATAAACAAAAAACTAAATAACATAAAAAATATTCATAAATTTAAACATAACTAATAGAAATAAAAAATTAAAAAAAACAGAAACTGTTGAATTTCGTCCAGGCTGGCGAAATTCTTGGTTGGGGAAATTCAACCAAATTTCGGCCAATTTTTTTTTTCAATTTGGTGCTTTTTTTTTTTTAAAATTTTAAACTGATAAAATTGTAAATAAATGAATATAGATTGATATACTAATCTTCATTCTTTAATTTTTAACGGTCGAATTTGCATAGATCTGAGATTGAATAAGGTGAAGTTAGAGTTAAGATAGAGAGAATTGGTTTAGAAAGAGAAAGTTTGTGGTGAAAAATGAAAATTTTAGAATTTTTTTGCGCTAAACTTTTAAATTTTTGAGTTGGTTTTACTAACCCCCTAATTCATACATCAAAGAGCTAGATATGCAAGTGGTACAAGCCTACACGGGGAAAACAGAAGGTAGGAGTCTGTAAGTTAGTATTAAGGCAATTCTTGCAGTGTGACTGATTTTGTTGTGTGAGGAGTAGTGTGATGTACTGTGTGAAAAGCAATAAATTGAACAAACACACAAGACACAACAATTGATAACACAGTTCGGCCAAGCCTACGTTTGCAGGGCCACGCCCAGAAAGAAATCCACTAATAACTGTCAACACAATACAAGAATACACCTAACTCTTTTACACATCTAGTGCTTTCCTGGTGGAATCAGTGCAAACTCCCTTTGTACATTGCACAGTTGAATCCCTTTAACTCTTCAAGGCTCCCCCTTAAAACAAACTACTTGATCTTGAATCCCATCAAGTCTTCAACACTATTTAACTGCAACACCCCTTCTATCCCTAGAAGTTGTAGTCTTCAAAATAAGAACTACATTGAATTATGAAGGATGAACAACAAGCATCAATAGAGAATCACAGTGATTGAATTGTGACTGCACAAACTCAACTACCATCAACAGCCATCTTCTCTCTTGCAGAATGTCTTCGAAGAATTGCAGAACAGTTAGCCTAAACCTTCAATTACAATCCTCTATTTATAGATGTTGAGGCTGAAGATAGATCTTGAAATATCAATCCTTTTCTGATTAGGATTTTGACCAAGGACTTTGTTTCCAAAAAGACTTCTAGTTTTAGTACTAACAAAGTCCTATTTCCCTTAGGTTTTGATCTTTCCTTATTCTTCAACTCTTTCTTAAGGTAATATCCTAATTGGACTCCAATTATACAGCACAGGATCTTTAATGAATAGTCAAACAAAATCTTTGGGATCTTCCAGATATCCTGAAACAATGCCAATACTTACTACCAGTGAAACCTGGAGCTTGAGCTGTCACACGACTATTCTGTGTGGCTACACTCAAGTTGGGTGACAAGTTCCTACAAACTCTTCCTTTGGCATTGTTTTAGATCAAACACCAATGAGCTACGCAGACCTTCATGCTTCACAAAGAAACCATAGCATGAGTATTAAACCCAAGCATGGAAAGAAAAAAATTACCTAAGTAAAAATCTAAAAAAAGTATTCAAGTCCAAGAGAGTGGCACACAGGCCAAAACAGATAGCTCACAGGCTACCATACAAGGAAAACCAAAATAATAATCTAATTCAAGGCAAATTCAATCAAAGGCCACAACCGACCAACCATGGTAATTCATAGGATTTAAAAAAAAAACTGCAAGGTATGGTAGTATGATACTCCCTTTTTTTATTTGAAATAATGCTCAGAGGAGTTTATCTTTGAGAATTTGGAGGTCTTGCTGCATTTTGAGAACAGAGGCCATTACATTTGAGAGTTATTGATTGAGGAGGTCCAGACTTGTGGTTACTTCTGATGATTTCACACTCGGAGCAGGAGGTGAGGGTGAGGCCATCCTGGTACTGGTTTGTTTCTTTTTAGATGATTCATGACTTGTAGACCTCCCTGGGCCAGTGTGTCTTGGTGCTGATAGAGTGGGAGAAGGTGGCACCACACCAGGAGCTGTGATCTTTGGCATCACCAGAGGGTCAATTTTCCTTATTCAGGAGTCAGTAGGCAGAGAAATGTCCCTACATCTAAGTATATATTTAGAAATCAAACAAGGAGAAGGGAGAGCAATCTTACTAGCCTTCTTCTGGTCTATCTGCATGAGGATATTCTTGAAAATAACAGTGCATAAATTAATCCTCTTTCTACTGGCAAAAGCATATAGTAAGTGAGCCATTTCCTTTAGGACAACAGTGACATTTGTAGTGGACAACCAGCTTCCACAATCTAAATAGGGCTTTGTATGGTATTTTCATCAGATTTGAGTTGAGTCTATTGGTCTCTGGCCAGACAACCCCTAAGTCTCCAGTTAGAATCTGGATCACCTCATCAAAATCAACTTTCCCTTTCAATATTACAGAAGTGTGGGCAGCCTAGATAGTGTGCAATATTGGCAGGCGAGAAGTCAATGATGTGCCCCCTCACATAAACTGACCATAAGCTGGGCTCTCAGTGTTGCCAAAATCTTCTAACTGGTTATTATAGAACTCGTTAACTAAGTTCTCATTGTATCTTTCTGTAAACAGTGACAACTCCACACAGCTATTCCCAACAACAATTTTAACACTTTATACTGTTCCAGTACTCCTTGACTAACTTTTTTCTCAACCATGATTGGTTTCCCAATCAGTTGAATCATCTTTAATTCAGCAATCTTAGTGTAGAAATGTTTATTTAGAGTATTCTTGGCCATGAGAGGAGCAGGGGAAGGAGTAGCATCTCATGCCTTTTTAGCACTAGTTTGTGAAGATGAAACTCCCTTGTGAGTTGTTCTGATCCTCTTTCTTCCTGGCTTAATCCAGTGCCAGGGGTTACTCCCGTTACCTCTAGGTCTGACCTAGACCTTCCTTTCTCTTCAACTTTTGCTCCCCTTCAGAGTCTTTCTCAATCCCTTCATCCATATGTTCAATAGATCGATTTATAGAACTCTCAACAGTAAAATGTGGCATTACAGCAATAGGAGTAAATTCATGAATAAGATGATGAACATGATGTGTTTTAGTGTGCGTAAACTCAATTCCCAAATTTTCAATAACAGGCAAAGATAAGGTATTTTCCAGAAAATATCAAGGTACATATACATGTACCATCAGACGAAAATCATAAATAGAATATGTAGCAACAGAGGATTTAGGACAAACGAGTTTTGAGTGCCTGAAAGTCTTAGCCTACACATGAATAAAAAATCATCAAGAGTACATAGGTATTGTCCAAGGGACAGAGAAATTACCCTGCAATGGACAAAGAAGTTACCGGCATGTTTACTGGAATGTCTTGAGTTGCTAACGATGTTGCTATACTTGAGGAATCGGAGAAGTATATCTCGGCATTGCTGTACGATCGTCGTGTCCAAGGCCAGTGCTTTCCTGATTCTAATAAGTTGTTCACCGGCCATAGATTAAAGATCGGCACAGATTAGCGACGTTGGAGGCTATGCAAAGGTAGTGATATTGCACCGGAGAAGAAGAACTAAGAGAATAAAACCTTTAGGAATGCAAAGTAATCTCTGAGAATTGAGGCAAAATGGGTCTGATTTGAATGTCTTGTGAAATAGGAATCATCTGATGATTTAGTTTATGAGAGAGAAAATCCCGTCTTTTTCATGTCAGACTTAATGATGGACTTTTCTTACAAGGTGTTGTATGTGTGAGCAGAGAGGTGTGCTTGTAGTTGATGTTCCCATTCACCACTTTTTCATGTCTTCAATTTTTAGATTTTTTTATAAAGCATGAGACATCAATTGTATTCAGATGCATCGAATTCATAAGGCCGAATTTGACTTCCTGAATGATCTTTTTTTTTTAAATCAAAACCATAGCACGGTTCTAGCATATTCTCCTCTTTTTTTTCTAGGCCAATCATGATGCTTTTTATGGATTCAAAGTCTTCTTTTAGCCAAGATATGCTAGTCATCCGCGACAAAGCCAACGATCGAATGAAGACGACAATAATTTGGGTAGTTTCAAAGCAGTTCCGGGAAAATATGTGGGCCCATTTTCAAAGACAATCACAACTGCCATGAAGGGTTTATGAGCGAGTATCAACTTCAGAAATACTTCTTCTCCAAAGACAAAAATGACACGTCCCATGAAAGATTTGCCAACAAACATCAACTTCAGAAGTCCGTGATCTCTAATGGCAAGGACCACCCTCGCTTTAATTCTCTCACCTTCTGGATTATATCACACACGCCTTCTTCACTCGATTGCAAAAGAATCAATTGAGGAGTTCAAGGGAGTTCAACACTTGAGTTTCCGAGCAAGTTCCACAATAGAGCATTCAAGGAGGGCACACGATGTCTTTAGTTATTGCGACGATTTGACAACAACAAAGATCTATTGTGTCGTGTATGCATCATATTTTTATTCACGACGGCAACTTCATCATCATGATGGCATTTGTGAAGCTTGGAGTTCTTTACGACCGTACTTTTGACGACTCTTACGTGATATTCACGACGACAACTTCCACTTTATACTGTAGAAAGAATCTTGGAAACATTGAGAAGAGATTAGATCAAAGGGAGTGTGAGTATGCAAACCGTGGATACTATGGGAATCTTGGGTATCAAGAATATCCTGAGGATTCTTACTACCAACATGGACTAGGGTGATGGAATTGAAGTGAAGGTATGAGAAGAGACTTTAAAGAAGGTTAAGATAGCTTCTTACATGGATGACGAATATGGAAATTGGCATCCGTATGAACATGGATGACGGATATTATGAGAAGGAGTCCTATGAACTCCAAGAGAGGATGAATTCCTTTCTTTGTAGATTGAAGTTTATCAACAATGTTGCCCATGTGGGAAGAAGTGAGTCACCCCTTTCTTTCACGGCAAAGTGAAACAAGGAAATCTTGGGTTCAAAAGAAAGTTAGATTTGAAAATCAGCCAAAAGATGTTGGAGATATGTCTAATGAAGAAAAAGAGAAGAAAGCATTCATGGAAAAACCTTGTGATTTTTGTGCAGGAAGAGTGAAAATGGAGAGAATATGACACATTGATATTTTCACTAGTTTTTAGACTTAATTTGATATTTATTTTAATTAAATTCTAGTGAAAATTGAGATTAATTAGAATAAATAACCTCCTTTATACTTTACTGATTTGTAAGACTAAATTGAAGATGAAGTAAATTTGTAGGACTAAAGTGCAAATACTAGAAGAAAATTAAAAGGAAAAGAAAAAGTGAAAAGGACAAAGTCCCGTGGGAATGCCTTTGAAAAGGGGATCAATAGAAGCAACTCGGAAATATATAAGGATAATGCGAAAAAATTCAAAAAAATTCATTTTCACCCTCAAACTTTCTCTCTCTAAACTAAATTCTCTCAACTCTCTCTACAAGTGTACATTTCAAACTCAAATCTAGGAAGATCTGACCGTTGAAAATTAAAAAAAGGTTAGTAATTCGATCTATACTTATTTATTTACAATTCTATCGGTTTAGATCTTGAAAATATGCATCGAAACGAAAAAATGCCATTTTTTTAAGCTGTTTTTTCTGCCGAAATACGGAAGTTTTCGTCCGGACCGGCGAAATAATTAGAGATTTTTGCCCGGTCCCGCAAAGATATTCCTGCATGTTGCTGGTGGCGGCGATATTCATTTTTATTTTCACCAGGTTGGACGAATTTGCATATACTTTTCGCCAGCCTGGGCGAAAGTGTATAATTAATTTTTTAAAAATTTTTTTTATATATTTTCTACCTTTGTGTTTATAAATATTTAAAATTATCATTATGTTTAATTTGTCAATGTTATGTTATTTAAGGAGTTTTACTTGAATTTAATTTCATATTTATTTCAAATGTTATTTAATTTTGTCTACGTAGAATACATGTAACTAGTTATTTTAAATGGTTTATCTTATAATTGTTTGTTTAATATGATTATGAATTATGTTTATTTGAACAATTTGAATCTTAATGTGCATTCGTTATTTTGTTACCATAAGCATAAGTGTTATAATTATTCATGTTATAGTTTGAATCAATTTATATGGTTAGAGTTAATTAAATTTATTTATTACGTCAATGTTATAAAATTATAAGGAGGTGGTAAATTAATGATTTCCCTTCGTTATGACTTAGTGTTTAGTGTTGTGAATCCCATGAAGGGAAAATAATAATAACTTGAGAATCTATTAATTTATGATGATTAAGGAATGATTTTCAGGAAACAATAATTTAAACATTGGTATTTAATTAATATTGTAAATAATAATTTAAAATAATTATTTGAATTAAATTCAATTAATAAAACAAATAGAATAATGATAATAATTTAACTAATAAGATCCAACCCCTTATAATGAGAAATTTTAATAAGAAATAATAATATATAAATTAATAACTATTGATTCCATTATTATTAGTAAAAAAAATAATATAATGCACAATAAATTAAATAGGCAAATATATGCTAATTATTGATGAATGTGTTGAATAAATAATAGATGGTTCAGCCAGGGGCACATAGAGGAGATGATGATCTTGGTCCTGTGACAGCCAGGACAGGTCGAGTTGAAGGCCGTACAGTTACAGTTTTACCTCGAGGTTTGAGGGGGTCGACATAGTATTTTCGATATCCTATCTACTCCTACCCCATTTGCTACTGGGATATATTATGATACAAGTGCACCATAGTCTTCTACCCAACCACCACATATACCCATTAGGTCTCGTCCTCCTCTGCCATCACACTACCCACACACTCTGGTACCATATGATATATATGGATCTTCATATCTACCATCTCAACTCCCACCCAACTTATATGATCCCTATGTACATGCTCCTTCTATTCGTCCTCATATACATTATAGATCTAAAGTTCAAGAACCTTTGAATGAGTTTAGTGGTCCTCGGAGGAAGTTAGGTGCTAATTTTTTCGACCAATTGGTGGGCGGAGTCCCTCCGATTCATCGTACAACACACATGATTAAAAATTCACTGATTATGGCGTTTCCTTTTCTGAGCCTTTTTTAAGGAGGGATTTTGGGGTTATTGTGTTGGAGGGTGACAGGGGTTTAGACTTGGAGCCTACCATGGTTAAATCCCTCCAAATTGGCGGAGAGGATGATCAGAGGGTTCATGACGACAATGATGATGATGATGATGACAGTGATGATGCTGGGGATAAGGAAGAGCCTGTACCTATGGCACCAGTAGCCCCTGTGGCATTATGCGGAGGTAGGCCTCATCCTGTAAATGGCAAAAGGCTGATTGGCAGTTTCATGTCGGTTATGAATAAGATTTCAGGGTCTCGCGACAAAAGACTCGATAAGGCACGTGATATTCTGGCACCTACCCGTAGGAAGAAAGCGAAGAGTTCGAATTGGGAGCTGACAGGACTAGCTGAGGAAGGTCCTGTCGATCTTGTGCTAATCCCATCGTACAAATGACATGTGGCAGGTTGTATATAGCGTGGAAAGGTATTTTTTTTGTTATAAGTTGTCGGTCCTGATAGTTTTTAGTTTATTTCGAGAATGATTTTTGGCAAAACGTTTCCATTCACAAAATTTTTCAAACGTTTGATCTTTGGTTTTTAAAAGAAAAACCCATACATGCCTCAAAAAATCATCAACAATAGAAAGGAAATAAACGTTACCACCGTAAGTTGGAACCTTTTCAGGCCCCCACAGATACAATGCACATAATCAAGGGTGCAGATGGCTTACGTGTGCTGGTAGAAAAATTGATTTTGTGTTGTTTTCCCAAAACACAGTGATCACAAAAATCCAAAGAATCAATTTTATCACCACACAAAAGTTTTTCTTTTTGCAAATGATAAAAGTCCCTTTTCACTAATGTGGCCAATCCTCCGATGCCACAACATAGTTTTCTCTGGGACAGTTTTGAAACCAAGGCAGTGGAGTTGCAAACAGTTTTACCAAGAAGGATATATAAAGTTTCCTTTTTAAAACCTTTTAGCATGACTAGGTTTCCCTTGCAAACACGCAAAATACCATTTTTGGATTTAAAAGAGAGACCCAAAGAGTCTAAATAACTGAGGGAAATAAGATTCCGACATAAGTCAGGAACATATCTCACCTCAGTGAGTTTTTAGTCACGCCATCATGCATTTTTATAAAAATACTGCCAATGCCTCTTATCACAAACTTGATTATTTCCCATAAAAACTTTTCCTTGGTTTAAAGTTTTGAAATCTGAAAACCAGTTTTTGTTTGGTGACATGTGAAATGAACAACCAGAATCAAGCACCCAATGATCAACAACATCAGTACATGAAGGAGAAAGAGAAACACACAGAACTTCAGAAAACATAGAGTTACTATTTGAATCAAAATCGTGGGTTTTATCGACTGTATTCCCTCATTTACCATGTTTACGTTGTTTCTCGTCTTTGATTCGTTTAAAATACTTGCTTTTCATATGCCCTTCTTTCCCACTGTAAAAACATTTTACCTTGCTTTTCTCTCGTGATTTGGAACGGCTTTTAAAACGACGACTAGGAGTTTTTCTTCGATCAATCCTTCCTCTTACAAAAAGATTTTCACCATGAGACTTGTTTTCTTTTTGTAAATCCAAATCTTTTGATTTTAAAGCATTTTTGACATCATAAAGGGAAAGATAATCTCTACCATATTTAATGGCAGATTTGATATCATTAAAAGAATCAGGTAAGGCATTTAGTAAAATGACTGCAATATTTTCATCAGAGATTTTCTCTCCGACGTTTTGTAACTCCAAAATGATTTTATTTAAATCATTGATATTTTCAAAAAGTGATTTCGTTCCACTTATTTTGAAACCAAAAAGCTGTTCTTTTAAATAGATTTTGTTTGAAAGAGATTTTCCTAAATACAACTTTTCTAGTTTTGTCCAGATTTCAAAAGCGTTGTCTTTTTCATCAATTTCCCATAAAACGTTATCAATCAAATGCAAGGTGAGACAACTATGAGCATCACCTAGTTTTTCTTTAAGGATTTCGCCCTTCCAAGACTCTGGATACTCTTCAGGGCTGCAAATAGCAGGAGCAATTTTGTTTTGTACCAAAACTGCTTTCATTTTCCTCCGCCACATTACAAAATCAGATTTGCCATCAAACTTGTGAGTTTCAATTTTTGGAACTGACATGTTTTAAGGGCAAATAAATGTAACTTGGTGGTTTCAGAAAGATGAAAGATTTGAAAATTTTTGTCTAAAAATTGTCCAGATTTTTCCTTTAAAACATAGGAAAGATCTCCCAAAGAAAAACGGCGTTTGTTAGTTTTAATTTTGTTTGATTAGGTTTGGTTTTTATTACAAAATAGTGTGGCACAAACGGCACAGAAAAACCAAATCAAAGCAGTAACAAACAGAATAACAGCAGGAACAGGAACGAACAAAAAATCGGTAGAAAAAGACAGAAGAATGAAAACCTTTTGAAAACAGCAATGAAAAACCTCCAAGTCACAGATACTTGGAATCTCTTGGATCTAAGCCAGGCTTGGGTTTTGGTTTTGAAAACAGAGAATAAAACAAAGCAACACAAAACTGGAAATAATAAAAGAACAGAAGCAGAATAATAGTAAAGTAGTAATAAGCAGTAACAGTAATCAACACGGCGGCAAACCGTCACAACAGCAATTAACAGAAAAACAGAACCGACCGCGAGCCGAGACAGAGATAATATCAGAAATGGCTACAAGCCGAAAACAATAAACTAGATAAAGCCGACGACAAGCTGATAAATAGTAAGCAGAAAAACGGCGGCAAGCCGAAAGAAAAACAGAAAAGAAAAAACTGTAAACAGAGGGAAGGAGAAGAACTTCATGGTCGGATTCTGAGATACTTCTCAGATCCGAAGATTGCTGCGTACGCCAGAACCAGAGAGCTGAAAACCGTGGCTCTTATACCAATTGTTGGAGAAAACCTCCTAATTACTATTACAAATACTATTACTATTACAAATTTAGTAATGAAAAATACAGCGGAAAAAGAAAATAACAGAAATATTTGATCTTTCTGAAGAACAGAACCACTCAAGGAACAATCTGCGAAATAACACCAAATCAGTAACAAATAACCCAATATAACAAAGAATGGTTTTTGGTCACCACTGTTGGACAGCCATCCAACAGAAAATCAAAGAGATGACCGAGGAGCACAAAACTGAAGGGTTATCCAACCAGGGACAGTCGCCGAGCAGCAGTGTGGCCGTTTCGAGGCGATGGTGGTAAAGAAGGGTGATGATCGGGTTTATAACCCTCAGAAAAGAGCCTTAACCGGGAAGAATCACCGGCAACCGAATGACCTCTATTTCTCTCTCTCTCTCTCTCTCTCTCTCTCTCTCTCTCTCTCTTTCTTTTCTTTCCTCACGGCTATCTCTCAAAACTCACCAACAGATAAATAATGGTGACTGAAGACAAGGCTGTTGAACAGCATAAACAGAGAGAACAACAATGGCAGAACCAACAGGAAGAAGGAGTAGAAAAGCTGGAGTCTTGGAGACTCCAAAGGACACAAGGAGAATGAAACGGCAGAGAGAGCAGATCTAATGAGACTGTGTGTAACACTGAGGAGACGCCATCAATAAGAAGGGCCAGCTGAGCGGTCGTGCACGGGTCACCAGCAAGCGACCCGGGTGGCCAGCTCAGGCCGCGGGTATCTCGTGAAGGACTTAGTCAGGAGGCGGCCCAGAAGCCAACCAGTAGAAGACTCGGTCAAGAGGCAGCCCAAGTAACAGCCAGCCGAAAGATAGCCCAAAGGGGCGGCCCAAGGAGAGCACAATAAGCCTATCAGTCTCGGTTGAGGCCCAATGCGTCATTGGGTTCCAATGGGGGAGAATTGGGCTGGAAAAGGAAAAAAGTTGGTGAGAAAAAGGGCTTAAAGCCTACATAGGCGATTTCTCCAGTTAGATAATAATCCTTATAGGACGATCTTTACTCAATACTTTATTACTTACCTGCTATTTGTGCACTTACAAATTTCCCGTCAGAATACAAGAGTGCTAGAAGTGACACTAGACAAGAATGATACAGGAAAAATAAAGACATGAGAGAAGAGAAAGTGGAAAAAAACAGAGAATTACTGAAGATAATTGTTTTCTTGATTCTATTTCTTCCTTGTTTGAGAAAGTTGAGAGAAATGAGAGTGAGATCTCAATAAAAGAAAATGAGAGTTTGTTTGAAGAGCATGAGAGTCTAAAAGAGAAAAAAGGGAGTGAATATGCCAAGGATGGATCGTACAATAATTCAAATTTTCTTGAGCTACCATTGTACCCACCCTTAAGTGAGGAGATATGTGTAATGTCTACAAAATTAACCATTTCTTTTCTCTTATTTCTTCTTAGGTGCCGAATTTTCAAGTTAAGAGGAAGAGAATTGGAGGAAAGCTTCATCAAAACCATAAAGAAACATCAATAAGCTTTTCTTCTAACACCTTATATTAGAGCATTGAATTTCTTTTAAGGAATTGAAATTATTCTTGAATGCACATGTGTCTCATGAGATTTCTTTTAGAGACTCATCTGAGGACTCTCTTCTTCATCATCATTCCTTCTTGATAGCTTACATTTATAAGTTCTTTCAATCTCACATTTTGCTTGAAACTCCTTTGATGCTTGGAGATGCCACTCGTGATCATTCTTGTCATAATTCTCTATAAGATTCAAGAGTGAAAGATTACTGCTCCTTCGTTGCTAATGTGGATTCTTTTGTGCTAGGAGTTGAAATCCAAGAGTAGCGCATGCTAGGAATTGAAAGAAATGGAAAGAGCTTAGGGAAAGAGCTTCTCAATCTACAAGAATAAACAACAATGCGCTTTTCTCTTAACCTTTCTCCTTTATATTATATTATCCTTTTAAAGGAACTTAAGTTGTTGCTAGAATCTCATTCTTCTTATGTGAGCATATATGGAAATGCATGTGTAATCTTTCTTGATAGGAATCTATGCTTACTTGTTCCTAGCATGACTAAGTTGTTATCTTCTTGTATTCATGTTGAGAAACAACTTGTGGGAATAAAGACTAAATATGAGTTATCTTGATATGACATTAAGTTGTTATATGACCTCTTCTTTGATGCTACAATGATAATGCTTTATTCGCTTGTGCTCTTCTGTGGGACAAGATTATATCCTCCTAAGATCTCTTGTTGATAGTGGGTATGACAAAAGAGTTAGTTGGTTACATTGTTCTTGTTTTGTTGATCTTCATACTAGGTATATGGGAAAGTTTGTTGAAGAATGTGGTTACATGTCGTCTTTTCTTTATAATTGTGTGAAGCAGCAAGAAAATCTTACTCTTCTATACCATATTTTACTCTATTTGAATTCCTTGCAAAGGACATGATTTTTTGACGGATAATAAGTTTTTGAAAACATTATTGATTTCAAACATTAGCGGTTTTCAATTCTATCAATTTCATTTCAAAGAATTCATGTGGATGTTAATTTGTAAACACAAAAAGAAAGGTAGTTTTATGGAGAATAAAGTTCATCCTTTTAGTTTTGTGAAGGCAGCCTTTGAAAATGGCATTTTTGAACTAATTTTGAATAAACTTGTTGAGAAACATCTTGATTATTCTATTTCTTTCAATGAACTTCTTTGGAAAGACATTTTGCTAAAATGTCTTGTTAGTTCAAAACAAGAATCATGTGATTGAACTTTGCATCGTACTTTTAGTGGTAACTTGTTTTATCACTTACTTTCAAAGAGTTCTTGGAGAAAGAGGTTTTTGAGGTGGGATGTGTGAAATTTTGTGATCTTGAAAACTTTGCGACTAAATTTCCTCGTTTTTAAGTGTGAAGTGGTAAAATCTTTGAAGCATGTGTTTTAATTGTCCTTGTCTTTCTTTGGAATTCTTTTGGAAATTGTTTTTTAATTGTCCTTGTCTTTCTGAAGAAGAGTTTGTCCAAATTTCAAAAACAATTCCTCGACACCAAGAGTTTTATTTTTTATTTTTATCAAACTTCATTTTAAAAAATATTGTTTCAAAGCATCATTTCCTTGTGATTCTTTCCTTGTGCTAAAAGGAAGTTACATAGATCTTTGTTTTCCTCCTTTTTTCGTTAATCAATCTTTTGCTTGGATTTTTGTAAACTATCAAAATGTTTTAATTTTGTGAAATTTTAAATATTTTATTCTCTAATTTTACTCTAAGAGATTCCATGAAAATGTGAGCTTTGAATTTCATTATTCACCCAAAGATTCTTGGGGATTTACCGTTGAAGATATACTGAAAGGAGATGATCATTATAATTTTATTTCTAATCTTTTGAAGGAGAATCGTTTCCATCACTTGAAAGTTACCTCGGATAATTTTTCCAACATCTTGTCTTGAACTACTTTGTGCATACTTGCGAACATGTCCATTTTCAATACTATTTTCCATTCAAAGATGTAGATCTTTGGAAAGCGGTTTGAAACATTAACAAGAAGTTTACTCTTTGAAAAAGTAGTTTTAAATTACTTTTCTGAAACTCTTGAGAGTATTCTTTGTGCTTGACATGTTATTCCTTGCTTAACCTATATTGCATAACTTTCAAATCTTTGAAAAGTTGAGTTTCTACTTTGATCTTCCATTCAAAGGAGTTTTAAGCATTGAAGCGTTTAATGAGTTGCCTCTACATGAATTATTTACTCTTCTATGAGCTCATTTTGAAAGAAGTCGTGTAAGGCTTGATGGTTTGGGATTAATTCACCTTTGGAATGTCATGTCTTAATTTTCTTTTTTCGTACATCCTTTCCTTATCATAGACGTTTCAAAGGGGTTGTAGAGACCTTGCTTTCCTTGTTTTTCACATGACCGTTGGACTTACTTGTCTAGCTCTTGATTGCTTTAGCAATAATATTCATAGCATTGTTCATTTAGAAGATTTCATTTCTACTATTTCCTGCTTTTTGTACTTTAATGAAGGTGCGAATTCGAGGTCGAATTATTTTAAAGAGAGGAGGTATGATATGACCCAGATACACATAAATTCTTGAAGATTCAAGTACAAGAGATGGAGTACGAAGAATTATAATGATTTTTGGGAGCAATTTGGAATTTCTGGATCCGTTTTGTGAAAAGCTCTATTTCGGTGGTCTTAAAGTCTTGAAATGAACGAGTGTCTTCACGAAGATGGTATAAGACATCTTGAAGTTTCCAAAATAGTATGGCTTATTTTTATATGATCCCATTTGAATATCCTATGACCAATGTTAAGTCAGACGTTCTACCTTCAATTTCCAAGAAGATACATTTCAGTATAATAGCCCAAATATGAAGTATAGGAACCAATTGCGGTGATTCAGAATGAGTTGGAAAGTAAGAAGAATCTCTAAAACTTCTGTAAGGGACAAAAGACCTAGTTCAGAATATGTAGGCCTCAAATTGCACCATCAATCAGGAAGTCTTGTCCAGAATTTTTGTCGGGTCATTTTGACCCACTTGTAACCCGTTTTAGTTTATTTTAATTTCCAAAATTTTTAATCATGTACTAAACTTGTCATTAATTGGGTTTGACCCCTTAAGACCTATTTTAGTTGATAGGATTTCATTAGAGAGTTAGTTCCTTATAAATACTATCATTGTCTTGTTATTTGACAACATTGAATGAAATATAAATATATGAGATAATTTTGTATCCACCAAGGCTTGGTTCCTAGGTTATTCTTTAGATTCTTCTTCTTTCCTTGAACTAGAGTAGTTCATTAGTTGATTAAGCAAGAGATTCTTGAATGGATTTTCAAGAGCTTTTTGTCTCATCTCTTTAAAATTCCTAATCTTCTAGAGGTGTTAGTTTTTTAGCTAATGTTGATAGTTGTTGGGTCTTCTAGGTAGGGAATAAGAGGGGGTTTGTTAACTTTTGTTGATTTCATCCTAAGGGAAAGATTGAAAGCTTTCTGTTGTAGAGATTGGTGCTTATCATCAAGGTCGCCAAAGGGCTCTCAAATTCTCAAGTAAAGTGAGAAGATCATTGGGAAAGAAATGAGCTCAATCATCATCAAGATGAGTTTATATCATCTAACAAATTGGAACACCTTGACCCACTACCTATAGAGAGGTAGGAACCATGGTATGATCCTACAAGTTCAAGATGAAGATTGAATAACAAGAAAAGCTAAAAGCAAAGAAAGGTAGAAAATAGAAAATGAAAACGAAAAGGATATAATTCAAAAATAACCTTGAGCTCTAGTACCAAAATTGATATAAATCCAATGATGTGAAAATATTCCCATGTCTAGATTCTTGAATTTGGATATTTGGTAAAGCCAACGGTGGATGGATGACACTTTGATGGAATTAAGACCCAATACAAATACGTGGTAGAAAACCTCAAGTATAACATGACATTTCAAATAACTATGGAATAAGAACCTTAGATATATGATGTAAGACCCTTACATGACATTTAGTAGATAAAAAATAGAAGCTAAAGATGCCACAATACCAAGAGAAGCAAATCTTGATCGATAAGTCTAAAGGAGTCAGAAGGCTTTATGAAATCAAAATTAGTTCACCAAAGAACTAAAAAGTAAAGGATAAACCTTAACCAAATTATGATATTCAAATCTTAAAAACAATGTTGGAATGAGCCACCAATTTATAGGCAAAAGTGGTTGAAAGGGTAGAAAAGGAAAAAAGTAAAACTAGTCTTCCAAGCTACTTTTGTATAAATATAGGGAGTTATATGAAAACTCTCTTTAACCAAGAAAGAATCATGTGAAATAAAAAGAAATACTGAAAGCTATTTAAACTCTCGAAAAAATTTAAGGAATACTCAAAAGAGGTTTGGCTATCATGTTAAACCCGTAGGCTAGATTTCAGTGGACAGGAATGCACAACTTTCATAAATTGAGCATATCTTGCAGCAGAAAACTCCCAATGATAAGCCGTTTGTTTTGTATTAGACTAGAACTGTAAAGAGTATAAAGGTCATAGCATCAAGCTTTGTATATTGGTACAGTAATCTTAAAATTTTACCCAAAAACAGTTTCTGCTGAACCTTTGAATTGCTAGCTTTGGAAATTGTAATTTGTACTTGGAACTTGTGACCATTAATCCCTACTTACTTTGGACGAATTTTATGCATTAAATTGGCTTAAATGATGGTTAAGATACACTGATTAAGTGCATGTAACCCTTGGTCAATCAGTACTAAAGAATTAACAAGCCTAGGCTTGTAGTCTTGCACTTTGATGTCTTTCTTTATCTTGAGCTCTATGGAGGAAATGACTAAGAGCTTCCTGAAACTTTTTATCCTAGAACAAGAGATTAGGACACTCATATTATTAATTGAATTTTCAGGTACTCTGTTGATCTTGAAACAATTATGCATCTCTTCAACTTGTGAGTTTGTCTTTGCTTCTTGGATTGTTAGACTAAGTGTGAGATGGTCTCCATCAATTAGGATATTTGGTAGGAATTATAGAGGTTGTAGGAGGGGAATTAGATCACATTAAAAGCCTTGTTTTTTTAAGAGATTGTAAGGCCAAAATCAAGATAAAGGAGGACCCTAAAAGATGAACTCAGATTCAGAGCAGTCAAATATGTTTAAGGTATGTCATACTTTTACTTATGAATTTACGTTCTTTTAATAAAGGGATGTTGGGGATTTTATAGCCACTGGAGTAAGAGCTGGGCTTTCTTGGGGCAAAGAAAGGCTATAGTGCCCTCCAAACTTTTTTATTGCTTTAATGTGAAATAAAATTATACTCATTTAGTGTAACATTAAATCTTGGCCGAAGAAGCTCATTTTATAGAGACTTGAGCTTGCGTTTATTGCAAATGAGCTTGTGGAGAAGTATGGTATCTCGGCTTTTGTTGTGAAACGTGATTGTTATAGCATGATGAGATATGTGGAATCTGAAGAAATGGATCTTTCGCTGATCGCTTTCGGGACCCCATACATTGGGTGTGTTTAATAAATTAAACTCTTAATATAAATGCATCTTTCTTCTAAAAAAATCGTTAATTCTAAACACTCCTTTTTTTTGGGATCCTGTCAATTGAGAGTATCTTGTCTACTGCATTTGACAATCAAATGTTAAAATTAGTCTTCTGTGAAATATGTAGCATGATAATTTGAAACTTTTATTTCATTCTTTAACTAAATAAAAAAAACAACTATACCTCGACTTAAAAAAAATATTAAACTAACTAAAGAACTCAACTATCTTGATTAATAAAAACTCAACTACATAAAAAATCATTTTTATACGTATTTCTCACTCCAACATCTTTATCCCCACCTCATATCCATCAATCCACCATTATCCACCATCCACTAGCACCTCATACTACCACCAAGTCTACCACCCAAAGATACATCATTAAAAGTCTAAGAAAAAACGGCTAATCTATTAGCCACTCTATCTGTTTTTTATACACAACCGAAAGACCATGACAAGGAAGTAGGGATACAAAAATTATGATAAGCCTCAACATACACAAGTAAGATAAATCCTTTTCACCTTTTAGCACTTTTGATAAGTCCATTTTATTTATGTTTTTATAGTGTTTATCTTTAAATTTTCGAAGTGTTTTATGGATAAAAAGGACAATTTACCCATAGTTTCTTCTCTTATATTTGTAGATTCATCCCAAAATTAGAAGCAAGAGTGAAGTGAAACGGGAGCCTAAGGAGTAAAAGTGGATGAAAACAAAGAATAAATACTAAAATACAGCAAACAAATAAATCCCATCGTTGCTGTAGCTGGATCCGGTTGGAGCTAATTTTCAAGAAAATCCCGGGAAAGAAGATAGAAGAACTCGCGGTCCTCACCTAGCCGGATCCGGCCGTTTGCATGAATTGGGTTGTAATTATTTTTTTTGTCACTGTTTTAATTAGACTTTCTCTTGTATTTTAAAACATATTCGACTTAGGTCTTAGAGAGGGAATTTACGGGCAACTTTTAAGAGAAAAATACTATTAGAACTCCTCTTTAATCCATTTAAATTTTAGATTAGATTGTCAATTCAAGTTCTTGGAGGTTGATTGAAGCGATTAATTGGAGCAACTTCCGAAGGCAGTCAGCGATTCGAGAGAAGATTTCGGGTGGCTTTCCCGAGTCATGAAGTTCTTTAATTCCACTCCTAAGCTTTCTAAACTCTTTTATTGTGCATGATCTTATTATGGATTTTATGATT
Source organism: Catharanthus roseus (assembly GCA_028651295.1). Lineage (NCBI taxonomy): Eukaryota > Viridiplantae > Streptophyta > Magnoliopsida > Gentianales > Apocynaceae > Catharanthus > Catharanthus roseus. The sequence goes on along the minus strand of JAPQWS010000048.1, from coordinate 3,147,780 downwards.
GTTAAGATTTTTAGTGGCCAGGTTTTATTTTGTTTGACTGGGATTGAAACCTAGATGATTTTGGCAGAATTTTTATGGTTGAATTGTTGGATTTTTTTTTATTATTATTCAATTGCATCCTTTGTGTTTCCAATTATATCAGTAATTGGTTTATTTCCATATATTTGGAGTTGAGAAAGAAAGAATAATCTAAGGAAATAATTGGGCATTAGAAATTGATAATTGATTAGAGATAATAATTATGATTTCTAGGTCCATTATAGTAATCTAATTTACTCCGGTGCTTTAATCATTCATAATTGAGTTAAGGAGGGAAGAGATTCTTCTATAATCAATAGGGAAATAGTGAGTTTTTGCCTAAAAATAGAGTTAATTCTAATAAAGTAAGATCCAATCAACATTTCAACCGTTTTTCCAAGGAATTAGATGATTCTAGGATTGTCCCACCATTTGAGCACTTGTTTCTAAGACTTGTTTTAAATAGATTTTCTATCCTTTTATTCATAGTTTACTTAGTTTCACAACTTTATACTTTTACTAAACTCTTCCAGAACCAATTTATTGATTAACCAATAGAAGAGTGCTAACCAGTACTGCTTGGCCGTTCAAAGAGATCAACATTCGGGTGCTTTTCTATTTTTACTAGAACGAGAGATACACTTGCCTATAGTGATAGTTTCTAGTTTAGATGGGAAAGATGGGAAATTGATCTCCAAAACAAAGCCTTGTAAACCAATATCATATATCAATTGTAGACCATGGAGAAGTGCCTCGAGTTTTGCATGTTCAACACCCAAAACACTCGTCAGTAGCTTCCCAACTGTAGCACCACCTCCAATCCTAGTTTCGTAGAATAGCCACTGCACCACTACTTTCCTTGCTGTACACACAACCGATGTTCAGCTTGCACAACGAGAAATATGGCTTCTGCCACCTTGCATTGCTCCTGTCAACACTTCTCCTGTCAAGAGCCACCGAAGGTCCACTCTGTACCTTATAAATAATAATAAAAGATAAAATATTTTTGGTTCGAAAGATAATTTTCGTTAGTATTAATGAGAATCTTAAAGGTTCCTAGAATATTTTCCTCAAGGGCTTCTAGGGCCAGTAATTGGCTTACAAAAAAGCAGAACCCCATAGATAATAAAATATAATTCATGTAAATACATATCACACGAGTTATGTATAAAATATAATTCAAGAATATGAAGGGGTCTTTCAAAATTTAAAATTAGAAGTTGTTTAAAAAGTAGGCCACGTATTTTGGACTAGTCTTGGAAAGGAGAATTTTAAACAAATTCTTCTCCTTTTAAAAGAAAACGAAAAACCTATAGAATTGGAAGGAAAACTACACACTTTGTTCCGTAACATTTAAAATGGGTATATCCCATTTTTTTCTAGTTTGGGCCCTAACCTCCCTTATTGTTATTTTTCTTTTCTAAAAAAAAACCCCCATTTTACCTAGCATGAATTTCCTCTTCTTTTCTTTTCTGAACTAGCCGCCGCCTCCATACCTTCTCTTCTTCTTCTTCTTCTTGGCACACTACCAACCCTTTCATTATATTTCTTTTTCTCTCCTTGTTTCTTGCTCGACTGCTTGCCACGCTGCCATCAGCACACTGCTCAAGAATGTATCAGTGGCAACAATCAAGAGAATACAACGCAACTAAGCAAGGATGTTTCGTGGTTGTGGCTCTTCCACATCAACAACTCTACCACAGGCAACGCCATGAGACAACCAATCATCTAGCTTAGGGACTTTTTGAAGTGTATACACTAGTAAGGGCACAATCGTAGAAGTTGGATTAGGACTAAGAAAATAGCAAGTGTTACCTAATAGAAGAGATCGTGGTAATGGTGAGTACATACATGGCGTGTTTATCTTTTTATAACGTGTCATAAGAATGGTAACTAATGCTTTGAATTTTGTTGAGATATGTTTATCCTTTTATCTATCAACTCATAAAAAAGTTATTCCCTCACAGAAAAAGGTAAAAGCTCATTGAAAAAGTGTTGGTATAGTGGTGCAATAGATGTGACCAATTTTACAAAAAGTAATTGATCTAGGATATGGGATATATAAAGACCTATTTTTGTTATCTCATTATCTTTTACCTTATATTCATAATTTGTTGCAGCCATGAAAAACTGAAGAAAGAGCACACTCAATAATCTTTCTGATGACTTAGTCATGGAGATTCTCATTAGATTGCTGGCATATATAGTCATAAAACTTCAAAGGGTTTGCCAAAGATAGAAATCTCTAATCTAAACAAAATATTTTGCCGGTATACATTTGAGGCTTTCTAATTCTTCGATCATCCTTATCGAGCATATCACAAATCGTTTATACGATTAAGCCCCCCCCAAAAAGAGAAGTGCAACTCACAAGCTTTTTCTTATCCCACACTTTATACCATTAGTTCATCTCACAATGGTTTGATTCCCGCGAATAATTACAACCCTTTTGAGCCAAATGTGATGGATTCCATAATCTTCAATACAATAACCCGAGAAGAGTAAGAATAATTTCTCGAATTCAGAGAGCTGATCTATGCGAGATATTCTCTAACCCATTTATTAATGAATATTGTACGCTATGGGTTATAAAGGGAGTGAATATAGTACAAGTTAAAATTCTCAATTTAGGGTCTAAATCATATTGTATAGATCTTAAACAATCTGCTACTTCTATCTATCGGGAATGGCTTAATGGTTCTGTTCCAGTTGTTATAGAAAATAAAACCCTTTATTGGATGGCTTCAAAGTATTGGCCTACTCCTACAGGTCCATGGGATGATATTGAGCAAAAAACTTCTTGTGAAGAACTGATATTGGCTTTTGATATTGAAAAAGAGGAGTTTGATGTTATGCCTCATCCAGTCCTAGAGGTAATTGCATTTAAGCATTTAAATATGAACATTTTCAAGAAAGATGGTGGTTTACGCTTCGCAGAAACTTGTAGTAAAACTCAATTAATCACCATTAATATCTAGATGTTAAAAGATTATGCATCTAGATATTGGATAAAGAGCCATAACATTATTGTTTATGGATGTTTGGTAAGTAGAGAGCTTCAACTGATGGCCTTTAGCAATGGTGAACTATTTATGTATTATGTGTCACATAGAGGGGCTAAAAGAATTTATACATGCAATCTTGAGATGGACAACTTCAAGAAGCTTGGAAGAACATATGAAAAGTATTTGAATAGTTTATTGACTCACAATCCAAGCTTTGTCTCTTTGAGAAATTGTAAGCCTGAAATTTGCTTGGAGGAGGCCTCAGACACAAATGATAGAACATGATGATCATAAGAGCAAACCTTATCATTAAATGATCCTTGTAAGTTTTGAACTTCTCTCACATTGTGTTTCGACCATATGTTCTTCCCTTGAGGGGGAAGGGGAGCCTTGTATCACTTTTATGTCTACTTTATGATCATCCATATATTTGAAAACCTTTGCAATTAGTCCCTATATATAGATTTGTGAAAATTGTGCATTAATTGTTTGTTATTGACTCTAATTGTATTTCTTTGAATCTTCACAACTATTTCTCTTAAAGCCATATTTTATGGATGCCTTTTGTTGCCTTTTATCATTAAGTATATGTCACATTGTTTCTTTTTTTTTTTTTAATGTTTTTTTCTACTCTAAGTTTTTGTGCTTTGGCTCAAATGCAACCACATATTTGAACAGTGAATCTCATGAGAGGAAGGTCTGGAAATATCGAGAGGATTTTGAAGATTTAAAGCTTGATAGTGGAATTGTACTGGTGCTCATGAATTTTTAAGTTTCATCTTGATCAAACGAATGTTTTGTGAAAATTTTGTCGTGGAACATGTTTAGTAGTATTTTGTGTTATTAACATGATATCCTTGTCTCTTAACACAACAGAAATATTAGTGGAAAGCATCCAATTTGTACAAGAAATTTTATAAAGATCAAAATATTTCAATGTTAAACATGCAGATGACAAATTCACTTCTCATGGCCATGTTGTCTTAGTTCCTCCTGTCAACTCAGTAGTGACCATGTCCAAATCATTGTCATCTTTAAGACTAGTTCCAATAACATCAGGATATGTTGGGATTTCCAGAAATGTAGACAACTATTCAACATCAAAGTAAACAACTTCACCTCTCACAAGAACAACACCATAGAAACTTGACTCCACATCAACAATACTATCATCTATATTTACATAAAACTCATGCACAAGAGACTTATTATACTTTTTAGCAAATTTGGCGAAGTTTAACAACTTAGAATAGACTAACAATTCAAACAACCCCTGATCAGCCTGACTTTGATCCAAGAAGGAATTTTCAACAATAAATCCTCTAGTTTTCAACAAATCAAACTTCTTGACACAAGAGGAGTCATAAAACCTTCTACTTTAAGCATATTCAGCGTCCAACATCATCTTTCAACAGTCTAGGCTTTTGGGAGCTTCCTATTTATTCTTTAATCCTAGTTGATTCTCTACTCTTCCTTTTTCATTTTCCTTCAATAGTTTTTAACACAACAAGTTCATCCTCAGACTTATGACCTTCACTACTCATCATTCCTTAATGTTCAATATGTGTTTCAGATAAGCTAACAACCGGTTTAGAAGAAGTGTCAGAAAACCTCTGTGTCCATGCTCTCGCCCAACCACATCGCATTGTTCTGCTCGAGCCTCCATACTCCTTTGAGACCTCGGAAAATGGGCAAATTCCTTTTCTTAGGAACACATACAAGATTAAACTACCCGACAACAACATTACTCAATTTCAACAATGCATTACCATGAGTTTTAAGAAAGTCTAAAGCTTTAGCCAACATAAATAGATCACTCCTAAGTTTTGAAAAATCCAAAGGTAAACCAACAAAATTGGGGTTACATTCAAAGTAAGGGGTTAAATGAGCCAAGCCGCTCGGTCAAAGCTCAGCTGGAGCTCGCTGTTGGCCGAGCTCGAGCTGACTCGCTAAGAAAATGAGCCAAATTTGAGCCTCATTAATTAACATTGGCTGGATGATTCGTCGAGCCATCGAGCCAGAATATATATTTTTACTTTATTTTAATTATTATATATAATATATATTTTGAAAAAAAATGAATTCGAGCTTGAGCTCGACTTGACTCTATTAGTCGAGCTCGAGCTAAAATTAATAAACTCGATTGAGCTTGAGTCGAGCTCGAGTTGATTGAAAAAGTGTTAGAGTCCAGCTCGTGTGAGCTCAAGCTTGATTCACGTTGTTTACACCCCTAATTCAAAGGTCCACAAGTCTCAACAGCAGTACAAGTTAAATTAACACTCATCACAGGGGTATAGCAACGCAAATCAGTGTTACCAAATTGAGTGTCATCAGCAGCAGATTCTAGTACCTTTGGAGTTGTTGGAAGTTCCTCTCTTGAAGCTTGAGCAGTAGACGGTAGTGTCATCTCTTTCGGAACATTAACAGCCAATGTTACATCTGTTAGAGCTGTATCTACAAAAATATTTCAACTAGCCAGTGGTGAGGCTTCTCATCGGTTTCACCATTGTAAGAGCGCAAATGTTAAAGCTTTTAGTTGGAGAAGATGAAAAGTTTCAGACGGTGGTAGCCAAAGAGTTGAAGGAGAGGCAATAAGAAAATCTAATATTGAGAAGTCCAATATTTAATAGAAATAAAGTCCAGCCAAATCAAGGAGTTAGAATCCCACTTTAATAAGTTGTCTTGAAAAGATCACCTTTAATGATGATAACTCCTCTTTAAACTCGAATATCTCAATAGAAATATCATATCAAATAAGAAATCCACTTGAGATAGAATTCTTCAAATCTTGATCAGAAATCAATAAATATTTTGTATTTTTTATATATAATGAATAAAAAAAATGCCAGAGATCCAAAAAATTGAAAACCAAAAGAAATCCAACATATGTACAGTGTTGTGTGAAGACAGTGAGATTGACTTCACAAGGTGCAAAGGCCGACGGCCTTTTTCAATTCATCAAATCTCATAGCATCCAAAGATTTTGTAAATATGTCAGTCAATTGCATATGAGTCTATTCAACCAAGTCACGGATAAAAAAATGTGAATGTCAATGTGTTTCATGCGTGAGTATTATAGAAGATTCTTTGAGATGTCGATTGCACTTTGATTATCACAAAACATCAATAGCTCCTTATGTGTTAAACCGTAATCGTCTAACATTTGCTTCATCCATAAGAGTGGACTACAACGATGTCCTGCAGATATATACTCTGCCTTAGTTGTTGATAGAGAGGTACAATTTTGTTTCTCACTAAACCAAGAAACCGTATATCCACCAATAAATAAACAACCTCCAGATGTACTCTTTTTTGTCAACACAATTGCCTGCCTAGTTAGCATCACAATATTGAACTAGATATGTGTTAGGATTGTTGTTAAAGAAAGTTCCCAACTTATCTATGTGTCCAACATATTTCAAGATCCTCTTCATAACCTTCAAGTGTGATTCCTTTGGAGTAGCTAGAAACCTAGCACAGACATCAACACTAGAGGAAATGTAAGGTTGGCTAGCAGTTAAATATAACAACCCTCCAGTCATACTTTTGTAAGTGTGTTGATCAACATTTTCTCCACTGTTATCTTTAGTAAGTTTAGTGCTAACACTGATTAGTGTTGAAATTTGTCTTTATCCACCTAAACCAAACTTTTTCATAAGATTATAAGCATATTTTGATTAGGAGATAGAAATACCATCAATAATTGTTTAATTTGAAAAGCAAGAAAATAAGATAACTTAACCATACTCATGTCAAATTCATCTTTCATGAGGGTGATGAATTCTTCTGTTAGCTTCTGCGATGTTGGACCAAAGCTTATGTCATCCACATAAATTTGTGTTAACATGACATGATCACAAAATTTTCAAATAAAGTCTTGTCAACTCCTCCTCTGGTGTAACCTTGTGTTAACAAGTATTCTGTCAAAGGTTCATAGCAAGCATGAGGTGTTTGCTTTAATCCATATAACACTTTTTTTTAACTTATGGACATGATCATTGAAATTTGGATTTACAAATCATTTTGGTTGCGGAACATGCACCTCCTCGTTAAGATATTCATTCAATAACGCACTCTTGACATCCATTTGTTGAAGTTTTACACCTTTAGTACAAGCAAGCTAACAACGATAAAATCGACTCAAGTAGCAACAGGGGCGAAAGTCTCATAGAAGTCCACTCCTTCATCTGAGGTATAATCTTGTGCTACTAATCTTTCTTTATTTTTTGGTATTTCCAAACTCTTTAGTCTTGCTGTGAAAGATCTACTTTGTTCTAATGACATTAATATCTTTTGGTCTTTGCACCAATTCCCATACTTTTATTTTGTTCAAATTGTTGGAGCTCATGTTGCATAGCACTTACTTAAGAACTCATCTTTTAGAGCCTCATTGACATTTTTTGGCTCAATTGTTGACGTATAGCGCACATACATCCCCATGTCATGATAATTAGCCCTTGTCTTATCACGTGTTCTTCGTGCTTCATTGACATCACCTAAGATCAAATATGTTGGGTTATTCTTCTTCACACGACATGATGGTTCACATGGTTCATTGTGTCATCTTTGTCATTGACTTCAATAGTGGTTGAGTCAAGTGTTTCATTCTCTTTCTCCCATGCTTTATTGATATCTGTCAAGGCATTATCCTTGCCTTGTTGCTTTGTGTTTCAACATCATTCGAATTCACCTATCTGACAGAATCAATATCATCATCAACAACAACAATAACATTATCAGATTTAATGATTACCTTTGTTCTTATGTTCAATACTCAGTAAGCTTAGTTGTTGGTTGAGTATCCTAAGAATACTCCTTCATCACTTTTTCATTGAAACTTCCCCAAATAATCTCTGGCATTCAAAATATAACTTCTACTTGAAAAAATATGACAATGACTTAGGTTTGGCTTCTTGCCCTTCAAAATCTCATATCATGTCTTTGTTGTGTGAGGTTTCACATACGTCCTGTTGATAATATATACTACTGTGTTAACAGCCTCTCCCCACCAATATTTTAGCAAATCTTTTGCATTTAACAACACATGTGCCATCTCCTGAATAGTCCTATGTTTACGTTCCACAACTCCAGTTTACTGTGGAGTTTTAGGTGTTGAGAACTCATGTTGAATTCCAAATGCTTCAACAGAACGTGTTGAACAAAACATTGTCAGACTCTCTTCCATGATCGCTCCTGATCTTAACTAGAGGTGCATCTTTTTCCCTCTTCAATCTGAGATACAATCTTGTAAAACAACCAAAAACTTCATACTTTTCACACAAGAAATCTAGCCATGTGAAACGAGAATAATCAACAACAAAAATAAGCATATATTTCTTACTAACACACTTTCAACTTGTGTTTGTCCCAATTAATCTAAGTGCATTAACTCAAAAGAACTTGATGTTAGAACCTGACTAGTACCTTTGTGTGATTACCGAATCTATTTTCCTTGTTGACATGCACTACATACTGAGTGATTGCCACTTTTAATCTTAGCAAGCCATGCACTACTTATGTTGAGCTTAAGATTTGCAAGAATTTATGTGCCCAAGCTTCTGGTGCCATGTTGTAATGTCAGTATTTCTACTAACATGACATTGATTTGTTTTTGTCAACTCAATCACCTTGTAACAATTATTATCGAATCTTAAACCCCCAAAGATTTGTTTCATTACCAATTAGTTATACTGCAAAGTGCTTTAGTGAAAGTGACAATCGATTCTTCATCTTATAGTTGACTTATACTAATCAAATTGACTCTTAAGTCATCAACATGCAACATATTGGTAATTTTAGGCATGCCATCAACATTAAAGGTTCCTTTACTGACAACATTACTTTTAACACTGTACCTCCATTTCGATTTTTTAGTTAGTGAGGAAGTCCTTGTTTCCTGTCATGTGGCATGACCATCTATTATCAAGATACTAATCACTTGATGTACTTGTTTTCAAACATAAGTGAGCAACAAGAGCCTTGATTATTGTATAATCTTGGTCTAGCTTCTTCCACAAAGTATACAAATGATTATACTTCTTTCGAAGCTTGTCATAATCATCTTTTCTAATCAGGTTCAACATCTTCGCTGTTAGTTAAAATAACTGAATTGACACAAATAGAAATTTTTGTTACCTAACTTGAACTATAAGTGAAAGGCAACATTGTTGGCTTGTGAGTCTTCACTGTGACTCTCATATCAAGAGTCATAGTCCTTGTCATCACCAATCACAGTGTTGTATGGAGATGTTAGGGTTAGTAAAAGGAGAAGAAAACAAAAAGAATAAGGCAATGGTGTGCTAGTATCCTGAGAGCACTGGTGGTGCGTATAGGTCGAACAGGGTGTTGATGGTTTAGGCAAGGGAATTGAATATTTTTTTCTTCTTTTGTTCTAAGATAGATAAGGTGTTTTTTAATATATATATATATATATATTAGCTCAAGGGCTAATGTGACCTAATATTAATGGTTAATGAAATTCAATGAATTGCTGATGAATCTAACTTCTGTCAAGAAGAAAAATATGTTCTTCAGCTAAGCTAATCATAACTGTCAACTCCAATACTTTAGTGAATGTTTAAATCTTTGAGTCTTGTCAGGGTTGTCAAGTACTCTAGAAAGCTTGTAATGAACTTGCTTATGGGAGTTCAAGTTCATAGTTGTCTAGGTCTATTGAAATAACAGAATATCTTTATGAGTCTATTGAAAAGTTAGAATAGTTGCTAGTCTATTGAAAATTAGCTTGTAATGGTTCCCCTCTTCCCGGAAGAAGGTTCTTTTAGTAGATGTCCAAAATTATTGGTTCTTTCGGAAAAATGGATGCAAGCATGTTTGCCGAACAACTATAAATCTTGTGTTCCTTTACTTTTTGCATTTATATCTTCTGTCTTTAATTTGAGTAAATCTATTAAGCTTTGAAATTTCATCAAAGATTAGTTTTGTGATTATTTTCCAAGCTAAACTTTTTGTAAAGCTAACTGTTCTCGAACTATTCAACAAAACTTTTTCATCCATTTTCTTATTTAGTTTTTCCATTTCTCTGCCTTCTTGGAAACCTTTTGGTACCTACAATTGGTATAAGAATTTAATCTCTCACGAAAAAATCGTACAGTTTGAGAGCATTCTTGGCTAATGCTGTTGAAACTAATGAAGAGTGGTCTATATCTCGTCTCCCTCGGTTTAATGGCAATAACTATTCTTACTGAATTATCAGAATGAAAACCTTTGTTATATTTACTAATTTTGAAGTATGGAAAGTTATTAGAGATGGTCTGTATGTGTTTAAGAAAATAGTTGAAGGTGTTGTTACCCCCAAACGTGAGTGTGAGTTTAATGCAGCTGATTGGAAATGTCTTAATTGATTTGTGACACCTTTTTGGAGGGTGTCACAAATCAATTAAGACATTTCCAAACTCTCCCTCTTTTAATTACCTATCGAAATAGTTTTTAAATTTCCCTTAAAGCTTTAAGCTCTAAGGCTTCTACCTCTTACCCTAAGATTAAAGAAAATAGGGGTTTTGGTTTGAAGCAATAGCGATCAAATTAATTTATGTGAATCTCGAGATTTTTAATTAAATTAAAAAGTTTTGATTGGTGAATGAGATTTTATATAAATAAAATAATTGACAGTTTTATATGCATGTAATTATTAAAAAGAGCATTCATCTAAAATAAAAAATTTAGATTTCTTAATGCACGGGAGATAACAAGTGCTCCTGCTGATGAGAAAGAGAATGACGGCGAAGTATGCCTTATGGTTCTTTTTTTTTTTTTTTCCTCTTTTCTATGTATTCCATGTTGGAAGAAATTTAACTTTATCCATAATGGTTGACCCATATATTTTTTTCGAATGCACAAATAATAATATTCTTCCCAGTAGTTTTTGTTTTTATTTTAAAAATAGAATAGTTTGCGTTCCCATCGGTTCCAAGTACCTTCATTTGCCGTAATTCATATCTCAAAGAGCTGGATATGCAAGGGGTACAAGAAAGGAACATGGGAAAAAAAAAAAAAAAAGGTAGGAGTTAAGGTGGTGACAGTATTCTTACTTCTTGATATGAGATAATGTTTTTTTTTGGATAAATGATGTAATTCTATTATTACGAGAATAATTACCTATGATTTTTTCGGGTGAGAGATTTACATTAAATATGAAAAATAAATGATTTTTTTCCTTTTATTTGTTTGTTTGTTTTTTTTCCCAGGAGAGAGTGGGAGCAGGGGGACAAAAGAAAGGAGTAGGGGAGCTGAGAGTGTTCTTACCTAATATGAGTTTTTTTTTTTTGGGATAATTGCATATAATTTTTTTTGGAAGTTTTATTCTATTTTTTTATGATGGACTTTAATTTTTTTTGGAGGGGGATTAACTTTCATTGAATACGAAAAATAACTAATTTTTTTCCTTTGGTTTTTTATTTTTTATTTTTATTCTTTTGTTTCTTGTTTTTTAAGGAAAGGGGGAGGGGGAGGAACAAGGCAGGAACAAGATGGGAAAAGAAAGGAGTAAGAGGAGCGAGAGCATTCTTACTTCTCAATATGAGTTTTTTTTTAATCTTTATTCTTGGGGGGGGGGTGGGGGGGGGGTGTTGTGGTGGGGGGGGGGTGAAGGGTGATAGGACGGGGGTAAATTTAGTAATTTTTTCAATTATGGAGATAATTACCTATGAAGATGATATTCCCTTTGTATTTTAGCTCAATGTAGTAATAATGATAATTATGCATGATTTTTTCATATATATATATATATATATATATACCTATTTAAGGTTAAATGTAGTAATAATGAGTATAATTATGCATAATGCTTTATTTTTTTGGCTATATATTTATGACAAAATTGAGAGGGTTAATGAGAGGGTACCATCTTGAAGTTAGGGGTAAGAGCACTTTATTCTCTAAATTTAATTAAAAAGTATGCATTTTTCCTCTTCAAATTAATAGTCAATGGTTAACTTAAGTAAAATACTCGAAATACCTTTCAGGTAAGTTATGATTTCCTATAAAATAACTCTATAAAGTTCAATGAAAAATCGTTTTAGTCTTTATTATCATTATGGTAGTAATTTATTACAAAATACTTCCATAAAGTTTATAGTAATATATTTTTAGTCTATATTTTTTAAATATTGACTATTTAACTTTAGAAAAATTTGATTATTTAAGAAAAAAGCATTGTAATTTTAAATTTAATTTAATGAAAAAATAAAATATTTTGTTATAAATAGAATAGAAGATTTTGTCAACTTTAAATGTGTATCTTGAATCTCTTAATAAAAACTTTAACTTTTTGGATTTTTAGTACTTTCTTGTAACAAGGGTTAAATAATAGCTTTAAAGAAAGTGTTAAAATAATATACGAAAATCTAATTTTTCCTTTAAGAAAATGGTAGTAATTTTTAGCATTTATTACCATAGATTATTGACAAATCATAACCTTACTAAATTGATTTGGATACCTAATAAAAAGTAACTTATATGAAGGTATTTTGGAATGTCACCTAAATTTGGTTTTTTTCTGGGCCGGGCCTATTTTTAAAAAGCCCATACTAAAGTGGACCAAAATTTTTTTCCCCGATTCAGGCCATAACGCACAATAGTTGTGCGTTATCTCTAATGATAACGCACAAACATTGTGCGTTATCAGTTAATTAAGCTGGTCAGCCAACGTGGCTGATAACGCACAATCAATGTGCGTTATGACTTGGCATAACACATACTTGTTGTGCGTTATCAGCCACGTAATTATTTTTTTTATTTTTAAAATTTTTTTTTTCAAATTTTTTTAAATGTTTTTTTAAAAATTTATTTTTTTGTTTAAATTGTGTTATTTAATCTATTTTCTTTTCTTGAGTGAACATTTATTTTGTTTTTAATAAAAATTTCTTTTGGGAAAACTTATAATTGTATAAGTTTTTTCTTAGTAATTTGTTTAATGAATTGTTTTTTAAATGAAAATTTGTTTTGGAAAAACTTATAATCATATAATTTTTTAAAAAGACTGTATTTATTATATTTAACTTATTTTTTGCTATTTATATCATTTGCTTGGAAAATATATTTAGATTTTGACCATTTCATTGCAAGTTATTTGAAGAAGTAATACTAAAGAAACCGTAAAAATTTAGAGCAATGATGTAGTAATTAGAAGAAATTGAAAGAAAATTTTAACTATTATAAACATGTTTTATTACAACTATTTCAAGAAAATGTCAAACTTATACATTGCTCGGTCCGGGGTTATTACAATTTTTCCTATTATGTCCTGGCACGCGACATTTACCACATCTTGGGGGAGAATTCGGATTTCTATAATCCATTTCGCCCTGAAATCGCTTGCCTTGTTTCCTACTCCGTTCATTTTTCATGTTTGGAGGATAAAATGTCAAATTAAATGGGACATCCCTCTAAAAGTTCTCACTCAAGACCGGATGAAAATTCGCTTAGTAAGTTTTTATGTATTTGTCGCGAATATATCTTCGGTACATAAGCATCTGTTCTTGACCAATTTTCTCTACACACTGCAAGAACATGAGAACAAGGCAATGTATATGTTTGCCATTTTCCGCAACTACAAAATTTATTATTTAGCCGTAATGTATAGACGTTATTGCCCGTACCAGAAACTCGGATTGGAGATTTGACCATGTATATTCCCTCTCGGGGATTGTAAGTTGTAACTTTTTGTTATCTTGATTTCAGTTCAATCCGCAAGAACTTGTCAAAAATTCGAGTTGGAAACGGATGCACACAATTTTCTGCCTCTTCACGGTGTTGGTGAAAGTACTTAACTAGTTTGATGAATATAGTTCAACCAGGGCTTTTGAAGGTAGAACCCTAGCTTTCTTCAACACACTGTTAAGTGCCTTGGAAATGTTGGTTGTCATGATACCTTGTCTATGACCGCCATCATGCAACAGTGTCCATTTCTCTGCGTCCAATTTCATCAAGTAAATGTATGCATCCACATTTCTTTCTTGAATCTCTTTCATTACACGGTCAAATTTCCATTCTTTCATTTCTGTTCCGGCCTGCCACATCAAGCTTTTTAGGGTCTTACTTTTAAAGTTCTTGTTGAAATTTGCTCGAATGTGGCGTAAGCAAAACCGGTAAACTGCAAATGGTGTTTGCCACAAAGGTTGACTTTAAATAGCTGAGAAAATACCTTTGTGGCGATCAGAAATGAGGCACACGTGGCGATCTTTGACAACGTATTCTCGCAAGTTTTTAAGGAACCAATTCCAACTCTTGGAAGATTCTTTATCAACAATTGCAAAAGCAAGTGGGAACAAGTGATTATTTGCATCCCACGTATTTGCAATTAACAACACGCCCTTGTATGGTCCTCTTAAGTGTGTTCCATCCACAGAAATCACCTGCTGGCAATAAGGAAATCCGTCTATACATGGTGAGAAACAACAAAAAACAAATTTGAAAACATAATTAGGGAGACTGCTTGTTCTGTGATGCAAAAATTCGTAGACAGTCCCCGAGTTTATATCCTGTACAGCTTGTAAGTATTTGGGTAGAATATTGAAGGTTGTATCCCAGCTACCAAAAACCCTCTCGATGGCAAATTTTTGAGCATACCATGCCCGCGTATAAGTACAGCCAGTTTGATACAATACCTGCACCTCTTGAATGATCTTCGAAATAGATATCTCAGGATCGTTGGCAACTAGGTGTGATATAGACATTGATATAAATTTTGAAGACATGTTTCTATGTTTGTTTTGTTCTATCTGTGCAAGGCATGTGTGTTCTTTAACGAATCTAGTTATTTTCCACCGATTGTGCGTGGCTTTCTCTTTTATACGGATGTATCATGCACAGTAATTATCGTCATTGTGATGGTAACATCTTGCAGTCCATTTATCTATCTTACTTTTCATCACCCGGTACTCACGTCCCACACTGACAGAGTACTTACGAACCGCACTTACTACCTGCACTTTGTCAACAAATCTCATGCCTAACTGTATGTCAGTCATGGAATTGTTCCAGTCGAGTAATCGGACGGTACCAGATTCTATAGTGTCATCTACAGAAGAACCTAAGCCAATATCTAGGAATGCTCCAGATTGTGTATAGTCATACCTAGCATTGCTGAACCATTGTCTGCTCTCCCATTGTTGTACTGTGTTTTCGGTGACCGGGTTCACAGGGTTTACAGGATTGATTGGATTTTGGAACTCTCCTTCCGGTTCATTGTCATCATCTGATTCAGATTGACTAGAAACGGTATCATCTCCGTCTGATCTGTCAACCTCATTGTCATCATTGTTTACGATACTGTACAACATAGACGGTTCATCAGAAACCATCTGTGTTACGTCCGTAATATGTTCGGGCAAAGATGTTGTGTTTATGTCATGAGTAATTGGAATATTTTGTTGTTCGATAGGCTCGAATTCAACAAGAATACGAATTCCTTCCTTCGATATGTCGGCCTGAATAGTCCATAAATACCGCATTTCTTCGTCGTTGTTCATGCTATATAAATTAAACTAGAACATATGATGAGCCTCGTATTTTGTAGGCACCCTCATCGTCATTCGAATACTCCAGAGATCGGGATCCATATCTCGGTATTTCAATATTTTTTTTACTAGGTCCGAATGTGAAATTATTCGGTTCGTTGGCAATGTCCAACTTTTCCGAATTGTTCCAGTAAAATAGGGACCGTATGCATCCCTTGCAATTTCAGAATCCCAAAATAGCTGTACTCTAACAGGGTTGATTGATTCCATTTCAGAAAGCCCTAAAATGTCAGTGTTTAGGGTGAATTTGAAGATGGTAGGAACTTCGGGAATTGAATTTAACAGTGAGTGGTTTGCTGGATTGTTCTGAATATATAAAGAATGTAAGTGTTTAATGTATTTATTAGACTTCCTGGATTGCTGCAATAAGGGGTAAATTTAGGGTTGCTGCTTGAATTATTGTATATGTATTATTGTACATGCATTATTTTTTAGTAGTTCACGGGTTTACATACATTATTGTCCTTCGAGAAAATTGAAAGAGGGAATTATTCTCCTTACTTTTGAGAAAGCTGTGAAGGAGGACGGTGAAATAGTGAAAAATTAGTGCAATTATTGTTCTGTGCTTGACTGAAGAACAAGGATAACACAGATTGGTTGTGAATTATCTCCTGGATGTGCGTTATCCTTCTTCATCCGTCACGTCGTGCATGTGTATGCATGCAGCGTCTTCCTTTCTTTTTGTTTTCTTGTGCAGCCTTTTCCTTTCTTTTTCTTTCTGTTTTCTTTTATTATTATTTTTATTTATTTCTTATTTTAATTGGCATGCACATGCAGAACTTTCTGCTTTTTTTTGTTTCTTTTTTTTTTATGCTTTTTCATTTTTTATTTTTTTTTTGTTTTCTTGTGCAGCTTTTTCCTTTCTTTTTCTTTCTGTTTTCTTTTATTATTATTTTTATTTATTTCTTATTTTAATTTGCATGCACATGCAGAACTTTCTATTTTTTTTGTTGGTTTCTTTTTTTTTATTTTTTTAAATTTGCATGCACATGCAGCTTTTTTTTTTCCTTTCTTATTTTTTTTGGTTTAGAGTTTATTATTATTACTTTTCGTTTATTAAATAAATTTGAAATTTTTTTTACTTTTTTTTTTCTTGAGTGTTTAAAGCATACTAATTCATTTGTGGTTTTCGCAAATCAAAGTAAAGAATCTATTTTCATACTGAAATAATAAAAAAAATGTACAATGAACACTGTAAAGTTTATTTTAGATTACATATAATTGAAATAGGAAATATAGAAAATTATATCTACACAGCTAAGGCTAGTCGGATGGCGTGAATCGGACGGTTTTCTTCCCAACACGATGCCCGCGGCCGAGAGCATCCTGCCCCTCCTCTTCGTCAGACGAAGATGCTTGCGATATAGGCTGATGTGGCGTTGATGCAACGGCTGTGCCCGGAGGAGGTGGTGCGCTAAACCTCCTAAACCCGTATACTGAAGGATTCTTAGATTGGAATGCTGTAAATCCTGAACTGGGTGCCGGAGGCATCTGCGACGTCCCGGATCCACTAGGGAGAGATTCGAGATCTGGCGTCAACCCCAAACTATAGGACGGCATATCTAGGTGGGGGCTGTCGAATGGGTCAATATAATGTTGACCGCCACCAAATTCCTCACCCTTCTCAACCACTGCTGGGTGGGGGTCGACATGTATCTGCCTTGTGCAGCAGGAGGTACAGGAGGGCGTCCAGCACCTGCTCCCCGGCCAGGATGTCTCCAAGCACCCCCTTTTAACTCCACGAGCCCCTTGGTTTGGAACGTGCTCTCGGGGGCGGCGACGCGAGGGCTGAATAGTGAATGTCGCCTGTATATCATGCTATGAAAGGGTGCATCCCAAAGTGCCACCGATGGAGACCATGCACAGCCGGATGATCGTCTGCACTTTTTTCATAACCGCGGCAATCTGTGAAGGAGATGAAGGTGGCTCCCGAATCGCCACCGAAGCCACATCATTCACCTCCTGCAACATGGAAGTCTAAAAAAGAAAATAACTAAATAATTTAGAATTTAACAAATGAAATAAGTACTTACCATAATTTAGAAATTAACAAATGAAAATAAATAAATAAATTAGAATTCAACATAAATAACTGAAACGCATAAGAACTTACAATCATCCGTCTGTCCACGCCGATAGGCTGATAACCATGCGCACGGGTATCACGGTTAGCTGGATTGTCGATGTAAACCCGTGTGATACCCCTGTACCATCTTATGTACTCATCACTGGGGTACGACAATGCCTCAAGATATTCTACAGCAGGACTATCCCTAGCACGAATTCGCCACTGGTTCCAGACATTCACATGGATAGCATGTTGTGTAACCTAGGATGTGTTGTCATTCCCTCTTAACTGGATCCGATGAAGGTCCAGACGAGTATCGACCGCATCTTGAACCATCTGAGCCCATGCAAACTGTCGCATCACACGTCCGGGATGGTGGTACTCCACTATCTCATAACATATGAGGGGCACCTCTGCCCGCCACAAGTCAGATGGAACCAGAGGGCAGTCATAATACGAGAGCCGCATAAACTGTCATGTCAAAACTCAAAGTCAATAAAAATGCAACAAGGAAAAGAAAAACAATTAATTACAAATAATACAAGCTATTGTAAAGCATACCTGGTCAGATGGCATAAAGTCCAACTGGTCTCTGTATGTAACCAGAGTGTGCATAGGCAGCTGGCTACAGTCAAATGCTGTGCACCATATTGTGCCAAGAGGAGCAAGAGGGTCGGCCATAATCTCCATCATCAGCTGAGGCCGCAGTATAGGTATACACGACCACACCCATATCTGAACTAACACCAAAGCCCCTCCAATCTGTCGTGCACCCCCCAAAGCTGCAGTGCACAGCTGCCTATATAGAAACCCAAGAAAGCAACTACCCCAGCTAAATGTCCTAATAGCATCAAAATCCTCTAACAAGCTGAGGTAGCGCACGTGAACCAAATTCCCGGAGAAGTCGGGAAGCATATGTCTACCAATAAGTAAGAAAATAAATCCACGAGTGTGCAGTATTAGATCGTTGTCGGTCTCTGAACCAGTGAACGCTCTCAGAATCCATGCTTCCATTGGTTCCTTCTTCACTTTGTAACCGGAAAAGTGGCTGAGAGACAACCGCACACCAAGAAGTCTCTCGATAACGTCAATCCAGTATTGTATAGGGTGTAAACTCCAACTAGGCCCGGTAACAACCGTGCCGTCTATCCTTAAACCCCACAGCGCCTGTACATCTTGGAGTGTAATCGAGACTTCACCACACGTTAGATGAAATGTGTGTCTGGTCTCCACCGCTCGACTAATGCGGTGATAAGCGCATGGTCCAATTCAATATAACAACACCTAAAGACTCCCCCCAAACTGGTCCCATCAATAACCTCAACCAATCTATGGGGAGCCGCACTATAGCATTGGAACAGGTTGCGGCCAAAACACCTACACTGAAGGTCAGTATAACACGTCTCCCGATCCCCACTCCAGATCAAACCCAATCTGTGCTCGTGCTGTCTGGATAAGACGTCAGTGACAATGGGCCCTGGATGCACATGTGCTGGCACTTCTTCCATCTACATTAATTATATTTTCCAAATATTGTGAACATCTATGTGTTAAAATTAAAAAGTTTTAAACATATTCTAATTCCTAGAATATTAACATTTAATTGTTATTACGTTTAACGGTTGTAAAGTTTATAGTTTTACGTTCTCATATTTCCAAATATCAGGTATATTGTAAACACAATTAATCAATGATTTAGGGAGTTTTAAATAAATACGATTTTAAAGTTTTTAAGGTTTACTGTTACGTAATAAATTTCACTTTTGCTGTTAGGTCGACATGTTCACCTGTAAAATACCGGTTCCCATATTTTTAAATGAAATCCTAAAACCTAATATCAATTTTTACATGAAAAAAAAAATTATATTCATAACATTAAAAAAAGCGTACACTTTTATTAATAACTACAATTTTAAACATAAATCCGAACCACACTTTCACCAAACATAATGTAAAATTTTGGATTTTAATAATAGATTTTTAAGTTTTGTATTATTTAAATTTTACAAATTTTAGGTTGCAAAAAATAAAGTTTCAATAATTTCTACTGTTTAAAAAAATAAAAATTAGAAATACCGAATTACATCAACCCATATTTTCTAACATTCAAATTAATTACCTAAATGATTAAAAAAAATTTCTATTAATCATAAAGTAAGAAATTAAACCTAATTATCCAAATAAATTCATGAAAAAATCCTAAACCCTAATATCACTTTTTGAATGAAAACAAAAATTCGTACACATTTACTAATAACTATAATTTTAAACATAAATACAAGCCACTATTTCACAAAAAAAAAAAAAATAAAAATAAAAAATAACATAATGTAAAATTTTGGATTTTAATAATAGATTTTTAAGTTTTGTATTATTTAAATTTTACAATTTTTAAGTTGCTAAAAAAATTTTTCCATAATTATCCGCTTGTAAATTCATGAAAAAAAATGATCCCTAATATCACTTTTCAAATACAAAAAACAATTACATACATAAAATTATCAAATTGGTACAAATTTATTAATAACTACAATTTTAAACATAATTCCAAAAATTAAAAAAAGGTAAAATTTTTTATTTTAATAATACATTCTTAAGTTTTTTATTATTTACATTTTACAATTTTTAATTTACAACAAAAAATTTGTTTTCATATTTTCTACATTTAAAAAAAAATGTTGAAAATATCGAATTACATATTCTCATAATTTCTTACAATAATTTATATATATTATGCAAAATAATAATCTTAATAATTTCTAATAATCATAAAGTAAGGTAATAAAGTCAACATAATTATCCACATAAATTAAAGAAAATAATACATCACCCTAATATCACTTTTTAAATTCAAAAATAATTATATACATAAAATTATCACATTTGCACAAATTCATTAATAACAAACATTTTAAATATAAAAATAAAACCCATTTCCACAAAAAATAAATAAATTCAAGTTAATAAATAAAATTCATAAAAAACATTAGCAAGCAACAAATACCGAAATAATCACACTTAACATGTAATAAACAAAAAAATTTCTAACTAAAAACTTACTGAAAATTTAAAATGCAGCTTTAGTAGTCTTCGCACTCCAAATCCTTAATAGCTTTCGTACCCCAAAGAAAATCTCCAAGATTTACTAATTTAACTGTAATTTTCAAAATAAAATGCACATTCATTAGATAAAAATAAATCAACACATAATAAAAAGAAAAAAAATTACAGTAAAATACCTAGCAGATGGCGGAGGCAAGAACAAAAATTTTTTTGAAGAAAGAAGGATGAAAAAAGGAAGAAGAATAAGATGAAGGTGGCTGAAAAAATTAATAAAAATTGAAGGAGAAAGGGGCTGTAAAAACAGTAAGGGGGAAGGAGATGAAATAGAGAAATAATAAGGAAGAAAGGAGGAAATGAGGAAAGAGAGTAAAAAATAGGGTTGGGAAGAGGCTGGGGAAAATAAAAAGGGGGAGGAAGGAGGAGGAGGGGGGAGCCGCACTGCGAAGGAAGGGCGGATAGGGTTTAAAATTTTATAACATGATAACGCACAGTGACTGTGTGTTATCAGCTTAATAACGTATAATGGTTGTGCGTTATTAAGCTTGATAACGCACAACCATTGTGCGTTATCTACAACTCGGCGCCAGTTGGGATCCACGTTAGATTTTTACGCGATTAACGCGGTTATTAAGGATAATCCACAATGGTTGTGCGTTATCATTAGAGATAACGCACAACAATTGTGCGTTATGGCCTGAATAGGAAAAAAAAAATTTGGCCCACTTCAGTCTGGGCTTTTTAAAAATGGGCCCGGCCCAGAAAAAAAACCCCTAAATTTATCATTGATTATTGGTTATGGGATAAAGTTTATATTTTTAAAGTTTAGTGGGTAAAGTACTGTTTCCTTTACTTCAGGGTTTTGCTATTAAATCGAACTTAATATATAGTTTTTTCTTTAATTTTTCTATACAATATCTTTTAGCATTTTAATGAAAATTCCATAGCTTATATTTAATCTTTTTTTCATAACTTTCTTGTTTTTTAAGTGTTAAATATAAATTGTTGAAAATATTTAGATAGTTCCTTATCTTTCATCCATTTTTGCCGTTGTAAAATGTCCACCACAACCAGTACCACACATATCTAGATTTTTAGTGATATTGAAAAAAATTGTGTAAAAAAATTGATCATTATGTTGCTGTTCAAGGAATAACTTACGCAAATGTAAAATATGGATACATTGGAATTTTGTAAAGTTTTATATAGGGGTGGCAAATGGAGGGGTATTAGACGGATATTGAATGGGCGCATGATTAATGATCAAATGTCCACTAACATTTAAAAGACTAGTAAGTATAAATGGATAATGGGCAAAAATGATTCTCCCAAACACTACTTGTATAGGGTACCAAGATGCGCACTCATATTAAACATTATAATTTATTAAGAAATTCTCTTATGTATGCCATCAAATATTTTTTAATTTTTTATAAGCAAATAGTTTTATTTAAGTTCGTCAACTATTTTGTAGAGTTTTCATTGACACATTGACGATATCATTGTGCACAATACGGTACCGTGCACAATACGGTACTAGCCTATATTGTTATACATAGTAACACAATTTTCTTAAAAAATAATTATTTATGATAGGTCGATTTCGGTATATGCAGTCCCGTAATTTTTTTTAAAAATTTACCATACAGGCTGATATCATTGTACATAACTGCATCTTAATTGTTTAAAAACAACTTGTAGTATCAGCCAGTATTGTTATATACGGTACCGTAATTCTACAAAAATATTTACGTTACCGATGATATTATTATTCACAATACCGTCATTTAAAAAAAAAAAAAGAATTTACAATACTGTTAAGTCTCTTCGTATACAGTGCCATAATTTTTTTAAAACAAATTACGATACAGATCGGTAACATTTTTCTCCATACCATAATGTTTCTTTTTTAAAAATCATTATTGACTAGTGTTGTTTTACACGGTAACGTAATCTTATAAAAAAAAAAACATTTTTGAGTACTGAGCGGTATCGCCGTATATAGTACCATGACTAAAAAATTACGATACCAGGCGGTATTGTTGTATAGGGTATCGTAATTCTTTTAAAAAAAATTATAGTACTGTAATTTAAAAAAAAAATTACAATACAGGCTTGTATCATTGTAATTTTTTTAAAAAACATTTATAGTACTGATGGCTACTATAATTCTAAAAAATTACGATAGCACCTATATTGTGGTACACATAAGATACTGTATTTTTCTTTTAGAAAAATTACAGCACCGCCCG
Source organism: Catharanthus roseus (assembly GCA_028651295.1). Classification (NCBI taxonomy): domain Eukaryota; kingdom Viridiplantae; phylum Streptophyta; class Magnoliopsida; order Gentianales; family Apocynaceae; genus Catharanthus; species Catharanthus roseus. The sequence continues at coordinate 3,124,841 of JAPQWS010000048.1, read as the reverse complement.
ATAATGCTATAGACGGGTATTGTAATTCGATTAAAAAAATTTATGGTATCGACCAATGTCGTTCTTTATGATACCGTAATTTTATAAAAAAAATTTATAGTACCGGATGGTATAGTTGTACACGGTAACGTAATCTTATGAAAAAGATTTACAATATCGGTCAGAATCCTTGTTTATAGTGCCGCAATTTCTTAAAAAAAAATTGTTAGATATTCTTGTCCATGGTATTGTAAATTTTTTTCTGTACAACCACTATAGTGATGTTATGCATAGGAAAGGAAATGATAAAATAAGGACAAGTTGGATGGGTTTTAGCTAACCCCTTATGTTACCCATTGGAATATTCGTTAGGTTCCCATATTAGATTATCCATACGTTATCATAGAGATGGGTTTTAGGGTATTCTTAAACCCGTCCATCGTATTAATGGTCTAAATTCAATTAAGTTCAACGTCAATAAGGTGGGTTTTTGCAATGCCCAAATTAGCAGTCGGAATTGTCTAGAACATCTTTTAGTACACTCTATAGTACACACTTTATATAGTAATTTTGTTAGTATAAATTCTATAGAATAAATGATAAAACCTAAACTCTAAAAGATAAACTTTAAAGAAAAGTTACTATTAAAGAAAGTATACTACATTTTACTAGAGGATGTACTAAAGATCTTGAGTGCCAAATTAGTTAGTCTTGTATAGGTTTTAACTAATGAGTTTCATGCCACCCCTAATTTTATGTCATCAATCTTGAAGAATAAAGCATTAGTGAATAAATCGAGTGACGTGAAAATATTCCATACTCTAGATTCTTCAATTTGGATATTTGGCAAAGCCAATGGTGGATGGATGATGCTTTGATGGAGTTAAGACCTAATCCAAACCGTGGTGGAAACTTTAACTATAACCCCACCCTTCAAATATATATTGAATAAGAAACTCAGATATATGATCAAACATCCTTAGACGACATTTAATAAACAAAGAACGACAAATAAAGACGCCACAACCAAGAGAAGAAAGTCTTGATTAGTAAGTCTAAAGGAGTCACAAGGCATAACCTTATGACATGCAAATTAGTTCACCTTCCAAGCTACTTTTGTCGAAATCCAAAATCCCACACTATTAAAAAGAGAATTGCAACTTGTAAGCTTTTTCTCAATCCCACACTCTATACCATTAATTCATCTTACAATGGTTTAGTTCTCGCGAATAATTACAACCCTTTTAAGCCAAACGTGATGGATTCCATCATCTTCAATCCAATAACTAGAGAAAATGTGAGAATAATTTCTCGAATTTATAGAGCTGACCTATGCAGGATATTCTTTAACCCTTTTATTAATGAATATTGTACGCTATGGGTTTTAAAGAGTGAATATGGTACAGGTTAAAATTCACAATTTAGGGTGTAAACCATACTGTGGAGATCTTAAAAAATCTACTTCTATCTATTGGAAAAGGTTTAATGGTCCTGTTTCGGTTATTATAGAGAATAAAACCCTTTATTGGATGGCGTCAAAGTACTTACCTACTCCTACAAGTCCTTGGGATGGTATTGAGCAAAAAAACTTCCTATGAAGAAGTGATATTGGTTTTTGATATTGAAACAAAGGAGTTTGATGCTTTGCCTCATCCAGATCCTAGAGGTGATTGCGAGTTTTTGCATTTAAATATGAACATTTTCAAGAAAGATGGTTGTTTATGTTTTGTAGAAACTAATAGTAAACGCAATCAATCACCATCAGTATCTGGATGTTCAAAGATTCTACGTCTAGATTTTGGGTAAAGAGCCACAATATTGTCATTGATGGATGTTTGGTAAGAAAAGAGCTTCAACCGATGGCCTTTAACAATGATGAACTATTGATGTATTATGTGTCACATATAGGGACTAAAAGAACTTATACTTGCAATCTTGAGATTGGTAACTTCAAGAGGCTTGGAAGAACATATGAAAAGTATTGGACTAGTTTCTTGACTCACGAGCTAAGCTTCGTCTCTTTGAGAAATTGCAAGCTTGAAATTTGCTTAGAGGAGACCTCGGACACAAATGATACAACATGATGATCATAAGAGCAAACTTTATCATTAAAAAATCCTTGTAAGTTTTGAACATTTCTCTCAATGTGTTCCGACTATATCATTTTTGTGTTTTTTCCTTGAGGGGTAAGCATAGCCTTGTACATCTTTTATGTCTATTTTACGATCGTTCATATATTTGAAAACATTTGCAGGTAGTCCCTATATATCGATTTGCAAAAATTGTCAATTAATTGTTTGCTATTCATTCTGATTGTTTTATTTATTTGTGTCTTCATAATTATTTCTTTGAAAGCTATAATTTTATGGATGCCTTTTGTTTCCTTTTATTGTTAAGTATACTTAAACTGAATCCATAAAATTTCATCGTCAAGCCCTACCGTCTGCGGTAGGGTTCTGTCTTGTGGGTGCTTATGAGCCAAGGACCTACCGCCGACGGTAGGTTAGCCTACCTCGTGAGGTAGGTCAGCTTCTTCGTTGCCGACGGCTCTGTTTTTGTCCGTTTTCGCTCCATTTTTGTCAATTTTCATTTCTTTTCTTCGTTTTCTCTTTCGGAGGACACTTAAGACAAGAATAAGTGATATTAAATCAAAATATGCACTTTTACATATTAAAACATCGAAAAATGATGAAATTAACATATAGAAAATATAGACATTTATGCACATATAAAATACCCCCACACTTATCTATTGCATGACCTTAAGCAACAAAAACTAAACTGACAAATGGAGGTATTAAAAGCTTTTATTTCTAGAAAGACACTACACGAAAACGATATTAAGCCAAATAAAACAACAGAAAATCACTAAAACGGTCAAAAGCCTTGGTGGCAGAAAAAAATAAAAAACAAACTCATCAAAAGTAAAACAAAAGCAAACAAAACTTAGAAAAACTAAGACAAAACCACTTTAATAGAGTATTTCACTGCCCAACTCAAAGATAAATAAAAAATAGACGAACGACAAAAACCACTAAGTCTACCATAAATTACTAAGACTCGTTACCGATCAAAGGGGTGTGTGTGTGTGTGTGTGTGCGATTTGCTCATGTCATTTTCCACAGAAGAAGAAAAATGTCAAGTGATTAGCATAATGAAATATTTTACAAGACGATGCACACAAATTCATATTTCTTCATCACTTATCCACTTTAAAGTCTATTCTAAGTCGTTTTCGGATTAGGTAGGACTTTCTGATTTGTAATGTTAGGCTAGAGACATAAGTAGTGTAACAAACGAAGGAAAAATGAGACAAACAAATGAGACAGAGCTAATGCAACCGAAAAAAAAAGATAACAAAAGTAAAGAACCACTTTCTACCCGTCTTTTTCACTCTTCTCATTCACCCTTGAACAAGTAACATCCCTCTTTTTAGTGCACGCCCCATCTAACACATACTTCTTTAGAATTTTAAGAATTACTATAGTATGAGAGAGAGAGAGAGAGAGAGAGAGAGAGAGAGCGAGAGAGAGATGCTTGATTTTTCAAGAAGTTGCTATAAAATAAAGACTCATCTTTTTTTCTTCGTTTTCTGCCATTCTTTTTAATTTTTTGGCTTTTCTCTTTTTCTCTTTTTTTCTTTTCAAGCATCAATTTTTTTCTTTCCTTCCTCTCTTTTTAACAGCTAAAAGCACCGAGTACATGAAATTATCCATAATACCCTTTTCTTCTAAACATGGTTTTTCTTTCTTTCTTTCTCCACTCCTTCACCCCCATACTTATCTGTTTCCCTTACTTGAAATGGCCAAAAGTCTATACTAACAATTAGCTCCACGAATTGACGTTTTATGTGTTTTGAGATTAAAGGAACAAGGAAAAGAAAGGATTAAAATTGTTGGCATGAAGGCACAAGAAGAGAACTACGGATTTATTTCATAAAGGATATGGCAAGAAAGGAGCAAACAGTACACAGAAGGCCTAAGACCATCATCTCTGAGACCATCCTAGACTAGAATTCTTTGCTTTTAAAGATAAAAATCATGAGTCAAAGACTCAAAAATTACTATCATATTGCTAATTGCCCGAGATTCCTAATCGTCTATCAACATTTGCAAGTGCATGAAAACTATTGATCAAGTAAGAAAATTAGTAAACATGGTTTTCAAAGATATTAAGTAATTTGTCTTTTTTAAAAAACCTAAGGAATCTTGCGGTTATGTATTATATTAAAAGTGGCAAAACAAAAATATTTTGGATGTTTATAAGAATAAGGAAAAGGATAGAGAAGTTTTTGGAATTTTCAAATTTCTGATTTTTTTTTTGAATTTTTCAAATAAAGGACTATAGGTAAAATAAAGAGAAAGAAGGAAAAAGTAATAAAAGATGAAACTACTCCCCACTCTCACACTTAAAATCATATTGTCGTCAATGTGGGGGTCGGACTAAAGGAAAAACAAACAAAAACAAAAACATACATGGGAAGCAATCCCGCCAGTATAAAGCGATAAAACATATTGGGAAGCCATCCCCACGCAAATTTTAAAACAAAGTAAGAGAAACAAATAGGCAAAATCCAAACAAAAGAAAATAGAAAGCATAAATTAAACAAAAGAATAAAAGAAACAAAACTGAAAGGAATGAAAGAAAAAGAAAGGTAAAGAGAAACTCCCTATTACGGACCAAAGTCCGTGCCGCTACCTCCGTTACTGTCCTGGTTGGGCATGAATCTATTGCATCAGCGGGCTAGCGTCACCTCATGGCGATCTATTAATGTCCTCTGATGGGCCAACTCATCCCGCATAGCGGCAAGTGGACTCTACTATTTCCGCCAGCTGAACCTCGTGAATCTACTGGCTGACACGGAGCTGCTCGAAGGCAGTGCTCACCTCCATCTGAAATGTATCCATCGGAACTGTGGTCTGGGCATCGGCCTCATCATCCTCATCATCTGAGGGGTCCTAAGACTCATCGGCCTTATTATCATCCTCAACTAACTGCGACGAAGACGCCCCCGGCCGGTTTGTATGTTTTTTTTTTATTTAACGAAAACTAGCAGGGTTGCAGTCCCACAGCCGATCTACTTTGAATGGGGTATCCACATTTGTTCTTTTTGTCCCAAGAATAACTGCAGTTATTGAAGGTTGTAAATTTGATAATGTACTTGGTTCCTGTTGATAATCTTGGTTCTCCTGTAAAATTGACATTACAAGCAGTAAAAATTCTAGATAAAATTATAGGATAATGATACACATACTTTTTGGTAGTGTCACACCCATTATTACGTATGGTGTGGATTATCAAGGAAGCGAGAGAAAAAGGGGATTTATTGTGGAGTTTGTCAAGCATATAAATATCAAGAATACAGGCATCACTAAGTCGGCCCCTCTTTTGAATAAAGGCATAATTATCTAAATTTTTTATATGTTAATTTCATCATTTTCTATATTTTTAATATGTTAAAGTATATACTTTAGCTAAATATCTCTTGTCCTTGTCTTAGGTACCCTCCAGAAGTGGAAACGATTAAAAGGAAACAAAAACGGACAGAAACGAAGTAAAAATGACGAAAATGGAAGCCGTCAGCAAAAATGCAACATCTACCACGCAAGGTAGGCTGACCTACCGTTACCGATAGGTGCCAAAGATTCAAGGGCATTGGCAAGACAGAGACCTACTGCAGAAGGTACGCCTCGCCCTACCGTGGGCGGTAGAGTGTGCTAGCAAGGATGTTAGAATCCAGTTTAAACTCGAGTTTCTTGATTTCTTCTACAATTTTTACCTGATTTTCTTGTACTCTTTATCTCTATAAAGGGGGTTTAGTTGCAGCTATTTTAAGAGCTTGAAATAGATTAGAACTTAGTTTTATATAGTTTTATAGTTATAGATTAGTTAGTTTAGATTAGGAGTAGATTAATTAGGATAGATTAATTTAAACTCTCTTTAAATTTCAACTTTTATATTTTCATTAGTTAATAGAATTTCAAGATTTCTGCAAGATTTAGTTCTTGGATTCAAGAATTGAAAACTTTGATTAAAGATTTCGATCTTCAACTTGGTGACTCGAGAGACGGGCTTAGAAGACGTTCGGGATTCAAGTGCAGCTTCGGTTTTAATACTAAGCTTTGTTTTACATTTATTGCTATTGAATTTTATGTTAATTTATAGTTTTACTAATATGAATAGTGAGTAGTTCTCATTATTTGGCTTGGGGTTGAACCCTAGTTCTTGATTATGAAGTTCTTGGTTTAAATTTGTGATTTTGATCTTTGTTTTGATTTAAGTTGTCTTCCAATTGCGTTTGTTTGTAATTTAATTGTCGCGAGCTTACATTATTCACAGTGTTGTTTGGAATTCAAAGAGGAAGAACAATCTAGGGCAAACAATTGGGGATTAGTTGGGGCAATTGACTAGAGATACAATTTTCCACTTTTAGGTATTTTAAATTGCCTAATTTTATTGCACTCATAATTTGTTAGGGAGAAAAGAGATTTTCCTCTAAGGGTTAGTGAGTAGGGTATCTTTCGTCCTAAAGATAGGAATTGCTCGATTTGAGTGATGACCCAACTTAGTATAATCAATATCACTTTCATTAAAGGTTTTCCAATTGAATTTGTAACAAGGATTAGGGGGATTCCACCAACCTAAACTCTTGTCTTTATTATTCTTTTAAAATCGTTTTTATTTGCTTTCTTTTAATTGGTTTACTTGTTCTATTTCTATTTAATCAATGACATCATCTTTCTTTTAGACTAAACATTAGAAACACGATTAGTACTTGAACCTTCGTCCATCCCTTAGAGATTCGACACTGGGGTTGAAACTCACCTCTACTTTGTTAGGTGCACTTGCCTTGGATCGTAGTAATTAGGACTTCACATCCCATTTTATTCACATTAGCAAGTCATTATGGCACTGGTGCTGAGGACGGCAAGTTTAAAGAATATCGTTTTGTTTTAGTTCTTTATTCATCGAGTTTGTTTTTGTTACTTTGCTTTGTCCCATTCTAGTGTTGTGCTTGGGCGTTTGTGGTATGGACATTGTGTATTCGGCTTCTCGCTTCTAAAACTTGTATCGATTGCTTATCCAATTGTTTGTTTCAGGTTTTGGAGAGTAAGGAACGGATGCCAATTATGCTATGGAGTACCGTTGGGAAATAAAGTTAGAACAAAAATTGTAGAACATGGCCTTTCCATCTCAATATAAACATTATCAGACGACCACGTTCCAAGAAAACTGGCAAGGGTACGATATGTATTCTAGTGAGTATAGTTCGTAATGGAAGAGGCAGTCGAATATTCATTGGAAGACGATAGTCAATATTCAACATACAATTATACTCCACCGATACACACATCAACCCTACTAACTAATCTAGAACATCTCATCTCAAGGTATGTCAATTTGGCAAACATCGGGGTGAAAAATATGGAAGCAGTCCATAGAAGCCAAGTGGTTTCCCTCCACAACATGGAAAATCACATCGAACTCTTAGCAAAGATGATCGTTGAAAGACCGTTTAGTAATATACCTAGTAATACGATCCCTTTGGAGGATGTTGTAGAACAAGTGATAACGTTTCCCATGTTTATAGTTGACGATGATAAAACTGCTCAAGAACCAGAGGAGTCCACTTCTAAAGGATTTCAAGAACCTCTACCGAACACAAGTGAATTGGAAGAAAGTAAGAAAGATGAGTGCTCAACAGAGAATAAAATCGAGTTTGAGGAAGGTGAACCAAAAAAGAAAAACGAGAAGTTTGTGGAAAGTCAAGAGGATCATAAGGAAGGGCAACAAGAAATGGAGATAGAAGATATTTAAAAGAATGAGGGAGTAAACCCCCTTATGAAACTGACTTTTTTTTTTTTTGATGATTCTTTATGTATGAAGGACTCATGCAAGCGACTCGAGGAGAACAAGGAGGAGAAGAAACCTCTCATGGAGTTCAAAGGAAATCTTGTGAATGCTAAAAGAGAACAATCCTTATGCTATGAAAAGAGCGAATGAGTTTTTCTTCGACCTTAACCCTCATTAATCTTCTACTTTCCTTTAAAAAGTTGAAATTGTTTGAATTTTATAACATCTTTCATGAACTCGATTTTAAAATTCAGATTTCTCGTCTTACATGGGGTTTCAAATTCTTTCACTTTCATTACAAAGAGTTTCTTTTTCTTTTCCTTCTTTTATTTTCTGTCTTCTTATTCCCTTTCTTTCCTGTTTATGCTTTCTTGTTTTATTTCATTTTTTATTTTCTGCTCTTTATTTGTTTTTGTCTTTGTTTTTCTTTTTTCTATTTTATTTTGTGTGGAGATGGCTCCCCGTTATGATATATCGCTTATTATCTGCGGGATTGTTTCCCATGTATGTGTTTGTTTGTTTTTCTTTTAGTCTAACCCCCACATTGAGGATAATGTGATTTTAAGTGTAGGAGGGGTATTTTTGTCCTTTCAAGTTTTTTTGCTAGTCTCTTTTATTTCTTTTCTTTATTTAAGTTTTTTTATTGGTCTCTTTTTCATTTTCATTTTTTTAAAAGTTTTTTTTGTCCCTAGCCTAACATTACAAGCTAAAAAGTCCTACCTAATCCTGGAATCACCTAAAATAAACTCTAATGTGGCTAAGTGATAGAAAAACTATGAGTTGTGTATATTGTCTTTGAAAGTATTTCTTGATGCTAATCACTAAACATTCCTCTTTTTCTGTGAAAAAAGGCATGAGAAAAATCACACACACACACCCTTTGATCGGTAATGATTTTTAGTACCTTATGGTGGCCTTAGTGAATTCGTAGTTGTCTATTTTTTATTTATCTTTGGATTTGGTAAACGAAACACTCTATTGAAGTGGTTTAATCTATTAATATTTTTCTAAGTTTTGTTCTAAGTTTTTGTATTTGTTTTTGTTTTTATTGAGTTTGTTTTGGTTATTTTGAGCTACCAACGCCTGTAATCGTTTTTAAGGTTTTAACATTTTATATTCAGGCTTATGTCGTTTTCGTGTTTTATCTTTCTATATAATTTTTAAATCCTTCATTTTGTCTGTTTAGTTTGTGTTGCTTGAGGGAAAGCAATGGGTAAGTATGGAGGTATTTGATAAGTGCATAATTCTCTACATTTTTATATGTTAATTTCATTGTTTTCGATGTTTTTAATATGTAAAAGTATATATATTTTAGCTAAATATCTCGTATTCTGGTCTTAGGTACCTTGCGGAAGTGGAAACGATGAAAAGAAAACGAAAACAGAGTGAAGATGACGAAAACGAAAGCCGTCGGAAAAAATGTAGCACCTTCCACATGAGGTAGGCTGACCTCCACGTCGGTAGGTGCCGAGAATTCAAGGGCATTGGCAAGACAGAGACACGCCAATTCAAACTCGATTTTCTTGATTTCTTCTCCAATTTTGACTTGGTTTTCTTGTATTCTTCACCTCTATATAAGGGGGTTTAATTGCACCAATTGTAAGAAGCTTAGAATAGATTAGAACTTAGTTTTAGATAGTTTTAGATAGATTAGTTTTAGATTAGTTAATTTATATTTGTAGTAGATTAATTAGGTTAGATTAGTTTAAACACTCTTTAAATTTTAGCTTTTATATATTCATTAGTTGATAGAATTTCGAGATTTCTGCAAGATTTAGTACTTAGATTCAAGAATTGAAGACTTTGATTAAAGATTTCGATCTTTAACTTGGCGACTCGAAAGATGGGAAGACGTTCGGGATTCAATTGCGGCTTCCATTTTTAATCCTACGCTTTCTTTCCCTTTTCTTGTTATTGAATTTTATGTTAATTTACAGTTATATTAATATGAACAGTGAGTAGTTTTTATTGTTTGGTTTGGGGTTGAACCCTAGTTCTTGATTATGAAGTTCTTGGTTTAAATTCATGATTTCGATGTTTGTTCTGATTAAAGTTGTTTACCAATTGCGTTTTTTTGTAACTTAATTGGTGATATTAGATTATTCACAAGGTTGTTTGGAATTTAAAAAGGAAGAACAATCTAGGGCAACTAATTGGGAGTTAATTGGGGCAATTGACTAGATATATGATTTTGCACTTTTAGGTTTTTTAAATCACCTAATTTTATTGCACTCATAATTTGTTCGGGAGAAAAGAGATTTTCCTCTAAGGGTTAGTGAGTAGGGTGGCTTTTGTCTTAGAGATAGAGATTGCCCGATTTGAGTGATTACCCAATTAAATTAATTCACCATCGTTTTAATTAGTGTTTTTCCAATTGAATTAGTAACAGGGATTAGGAGGGTTCCACCAACCAAAACTCTTGTCTTTATAATTCTTTTAACATCATTTTTATTAGCTTTCTTTTAATTGATTTACTTGTTTTATTTCTTTTTAATCAACGACATCATCTTTCTTTTAGACCAAATATTAGAAACACGATTAGTATTTGAACATTTGTCCGTGCCTGAGGTATTCAACACTCAAGTTGAAACTCACCTCTAGTTTGTTAGGTTTACTTGCCTTGCATTATAGTAATTAAGATTTCACATCTTGTTTTATTCACATTAGTAAGTCATTATGCATCGGAATTCCATCGGTGTTTACCGACGGTATTACATTCTACCAGTAGGTACCATGGGTAAACAACAAAATTTTTGTAGTGTATTGTCAAGGGAAAATCTGTTGTTTTGATGTCATGATTACAACTTTTGTCATCAATAAAAGCTAGTATTATTTTTCCCACAAAAGGAAGAATACTAATTCATATATCAATAGAATAATCATTGACAAGATATGCGGTGTATTTTTCTCCATTTCTTGTGAGTGTGATTGCTCCATCTTGGAAGGTATAATAAGTTTCTTTCTTTTTCTTCTTCGGTGAAAGATAACGCTTTAAACTTTTCTGGCCATTAGTATACATTTCATTTTAGCATTCAAATATAATGATGGGGTCCCATTGAGGAAATTGTTTGTCCTAAACCTTTTAGCCATTCAACAAATAGTCAAATTCAGTCAAGCTAAAAACTACATCATTCACTCAACATCATAAAAGTAACATAAATAAAACCCCTTGCCTGTTTTACAGGCACTAACTTATTACAAATGTTTTTAAAACCCTAAAATTAGATTTTAGGTCGAAAGGTATTCAAATAAAAATCTTGTCGTTGATTATATATATTAGTAAGTGATAAAAGACAACTAAACCTTACTAATTAAAAATTCCATCACTTTGTTATCGAGTTTAAAGACTTTTCTCTTCAATTAAATTAATTTGGACAAGGTGAGTATAATTAGAGGTACTGTAACATCCAGACTAAGCATCTCAAAGTTAACATAAGTCGTGGCGAGTCCAAACAAAAGTTTTTGGGTTGTTTTAAAAAGAATAAAAAGTTTTTCGATATTTTGGTTATTTCTGGAAAATCTAAGAAAGAATTTTTCTTTGAAAATTGTTTTTTTTTTTTTTTACGTATTTTAAGATTATTAGTGTTTAATGTTTTAATTTGGAGATTGATATTTTAAGTTTAATATGAGTTTTAAGTCATTTTTAATGTTTGGGGCCAATGTATAAAGTCCAGAAATTTAGAAGACTTTAGTACAATTGAGGGAACTAGTTGTGCCAAGTGGAGTAGTGAGTTGTAGACACATGGCAATTAAGTGCCATGCGTCTTGACCACCTGTGGCAAAGCCATACACACATGGCTATATAAGGAAGGGGAGCCATTTTCTTATCCCTCTCTCATTTTCTCTTCTCCTCTTCTCTCTCTCTCTCTCTCTCTCTCTCTCTCTCTCTCTCTCTCACAGGTAAGTTTTTTGTTTTTTATTTTTATTTTATTTTATTATTAGGGGGGAGTTTTTATTTTATTTTTTATTATTAGGATTATATTTTCTAAAATAAATAACAGTAAAGTTTAATAGTTATTTATTTTGGGAACCCATGATTTTTTTTTTAGGAGTTGTTATGAAATTATTTTGGAGTTGTTTTTAGAGTTCCTTAGGGTTTAGAATAGGTTTAGGTGAACCCTAGGGACATCATGGGATCATGTTTATATTTTTACGGTGATATTTGATTCAGTTTGGAATTCTATTATTTGCAGGTTTGACTCGTTTCGTGGCTCAAGGTGAGTTCACCAACCTTTTTCTTTTACATGAAATTTAATTATTTTCTTGAAAGCATATTTCTCCATTGTTAGAACTTGACAAAATTTACAAAATATGTACTGGTGGTATATTATGGGTTATGCTAAAAGTGGTCTACATTTATTATTTGCTTTTAAGAAATAATCTTGCTATAACTTATGAGAAGATGTTAAATATAATCTTATAATATTTTGTGATCATTTTATTATTATCTTAAATTATCCTTATAGTATTTAAAATGTTCTTAAGAATATACCTACATGATTTAAATTATTTGTATATCATCACGATTTTAATTCTTACGTTTCCTAAAAAATATTTTCACTATAACCTGGTATATATATTATCATTAAAATTATTTGGAGGAATTATCTTAAAAGCATTTATTATTTCTTTTTAAAATAATATCTAAAATATTTTTAAATATTCTTATAAGACTTTGAGATGTGTTTAAATCATAAACATATTTTACATTACTTTGAAATTATTCTTAAAATTATTTTATATTATTTTGAGTTTACTCTAGCATGAGTTAAAAGATTTCTAAGAAATATTTTACCATGACTAAAAGTATTCATATATTATGATTTTAAGAATTTTTACTATTTCTTTTTTAAGGAATAGTCCTCCATGATTTTATTCATATATTACTGTAATTTTTAGAAGTATTTAATAATTCCTTGTGAAAAATATTTATCATGATTTTTTTTGGAAAACAAATTAGCATAACTTATGTTATAACCGGTAAAATGTTCTGTTTAAGAGTTACATTCAAAGGTCATATTCGCTTACTTTCATAGTGTTCATGATTTTGAAAATATCTAGAAATCACAAATATTTTTATGAGATTTTTAAAAAGACATGATTTGAAGTGCATGCTTGTTACATTTGTCATGTCTATAGGTTTTGCGGTTTTGCCCTGCGGGTAGGGATTTCTGATACATGAAAAAGATTTGTGTGGCCGAGAGATGGCCTATGATTTTACAAAAATGAAGTAAAACCCTACTCCGGCCGAAGGGGCTTTGTACATATATTTTTTATCAATATGTCAAGAGGATTGCACGTTGCGCGGCTAGTCCCCTGTACAAGGGCCTCTTCCGAACGACATGCTTGGTAGGTGTACTCTTGATTTGGATCCAGTTGACAGGGGGTGTGGTACTGTGGAAGGGTTAGGCCCAAGAAAGTATTACGTTTGACTCCGTATCATGCTCTGCGTAGGACTACTTTGTAGCAGGTTGAGTCACGAGGGGCTCATCGGCTAGAGTAGTACAGGGCGACTTGGTAGGTACTCCAAGGCTTGTTACTTATTTTGTGTGTAAATGGTGTGTGCGGTGGTTTATGAAATCGAACATTCAATCCATGTGCTTTGGGTTTCTTGTTGGTATTGACTAGGGAATATCGGAACTTGTGTCCGATAGCCCTGTTTAAGGTTCCGGACTCTGCTTGTTGAGTCTATTATGGTGCATGCATGGTTTTGAAAGCTCAGGTGTCGCGGCAATGCTGATGTCTCTTGATTCACTCGGACTTTCCGGCTGTGCCTAAACCCTACAAAATGTTTATAACTTGCATAAAAGCGATTTTATGAAAGCATTCTTTTCTTTGGCATGACAAACTATTTTATAGAGATCATTTTACCCATATAGAATATTTCACGAAAATACATGTGCACGTGAACTCACTGAGTGCCTTTCGTTCATGTCTTTCAAATGTTTTTCCTCTTTTTCAGATGACTCGGTGACCAGATCTGGCTAGTTGAGACATTTTGGGCCCACTGGATTCTTTAATCTTGAGGCCTTCCACCTCTAGCCATGAGATATTGATCTATGAAGATTTTCGGCCCTCACGTCTTTAAACATATGTATAAGTTTTGAGAAGACTTTTATTATAAAGTTATGTTTATGTTTTACTTTCTTCTTCCACTGTTTAGTTTAGAGGAACGCGTTGTAGTTCCTCCCGCTTGTATTCTATCTTTATGTTTTTGTAAGTCCAGTGTCGAGAGGCACGCAGGTCCCTTACCCAGCCGCAGTTGACCTAGCAGAGGGGGGTACGGGGTATCACAGGTGGTATCAGAGCTCTAGGTTCGACACTAGGTTCTTTAGATCCTAGTTGAGCTTTAAGACCTTACCACTTAGACTCTATGGCTTGGAGATTTGGCAATGTTCTATTTAGAGTTTTGACATTAAATTTTTATTTCGTTGGTAGAAGATGTCACGACCTGGTCATAGATGGATTTACCAAGACGTTTTATGATGTTTGGATAATATATACTAAATAAGCTGGATGTTTTCTGTGTGTAGTTTGACTTTGTAGTTCTGTTTGTATTAGATCTTTCCTGTATTCATAATGTCTTCTGAGTGTGTTTTCTATATGATTATATTTTGTTTTCAGTTTTGATATCTCTTTTGATTATGGGATGTTATGTGTAAGCTATATCTGTAAACTCAAGGTTAGCACTCCTAAGTTTTTATTAGGTTTGAACTTATCCTTGGCTTAGGAAGATGTCAGGACCATACTCCCCAAGTCACGGGAACGAAGCTATATCAGAAAATTCACATCACGGACTGACAGATACCGCGAGAGAAGTAAGTCACCATTCGGAACCCACCAGTCATTGAATAATTGGAAATTTCATGACAAAAATGATTGAGTTGTTGGAAGCTACTTTGGTGAATAGAACAGGGGAACAATTGCAGAACACCGGTAATGACGAGGCCTTGGAACGATTCTTACAATTTTAGCCCCCAGAATTGTATGGCGAAGTTGAACAGGAAGCCAAGGCAGAATTATCTCCAGAACAGTTGAATGATATTTATGATACTCTGTGGTATACTGACTCCAAGAAGGTAACCTTTGCCGCTTTTCGGCTTAGGGGAGTAGCAAAAAGCTAGTGGCTGAGGATTTTTGAAACCCGAGTATTAAGAAACCAACTGTGGACATGGGATGATTTTCAGGAAGAACTTAAGCAAGAATACATACACCGTTAGATAAGAGAATATCATGAGGACGAGTTCTAGTAGCTGAAACAATATATTGCAAATTTTAATCGTTTAGATAAGTATTGTCTGCGCCTTATAGAAACATAAGAGCATAAGACACGGTAGTTTGTGAAAAGGTTACGAGTGGAGTTGCAATGCACACTAGCCCCTCTATCACCAATGAGTTTTGCTGCTACAGTTGAAGCTGCCACAAGAATCAAAAAAGCTGATCAAATGGCAAAACAACGAGCAGTGGCGACAGGTGCTCCATCACAACCCACAAACGACCTGGACAAGGACGTTGGAGGCCCGGATATCTAAAGAATCCACGAAACATTAACCGAACGAAAAATGAGAACTCGCAGAACCCTATGACAAGAAACCCTCGTCCGACTTGTACTTACTGTAGACATGGGGGACACACGGCGGAAGCATGCTATCAAAAAGTAGGAACATGCTTTCACTGTGGAAAGGCTGGACACTTTGTGAGACAATGCCCTGGAGGTAAGCCAATAATGTCAGGAACGCCCAGAGGTATGGGACGACCACCGAATGCCATGGGAATTGCAGTAGCCCGAGACAACAAACCGCAAGTTAAATCTAAGGTCTACACCATAGATGGGCAACCTTTGGACTGAAGCAAAAGCAGTTGAAGGTACTATCTGTATCTTCTCTCACCTTGCTAAAGTATTAATTGTTCTAGGAGTTACGCATTCGTTTGTGAGCATGCATTTCATAAAACATATCCCTAAAATCTCTGTTAGCATGCCCTACCAATTGGTTGTTTGCACACCTATGGGAGTGAGTCGGGTCACTGAGGAAAAGTACCCTATTGTGAGATTTACATAGGGAGCGCAGTATTACCTGGAGATTTTATCACCTTATTATTTAAGGGATATGATGCAATATTAGGCATGGATTGGCTATCTAAGCATTACGCCCAGGTACACCGTGGTTAAGTCGACTCGACCAGATATGCCTACCCTAGAATTTCAAGGAGATAAAATCGAGAAGGAAAACCATTTGATCTCTGTTATTAAAGCAAGAAAATTGATCAAGA
The DNA here is from genome assembly GCA_028651295.1 of Catharanthus roseus. Lineage (NCBI taxonomy): Eukaryota > Viridiplantae > Streptophyta > Magnoliopsida > Gentianales > Apocynaceae > Catharanthus > Catharanthus roseus. The sequence continues at coordinate 3,108,737 of JAPQWS010000048.1, read as the reverse complement.
AGGGATGCCAAGGGTATTTGGCATACTTGCTCGACAAAACCGGAGAAGAAATACAAATGGAAACTATACAAGTGGTGAAGGAACTCTTGGATGTTTCTCCTGCAGAATTAACAATTCTACCACCTGAACGGGAAGTAAAATTTTGCATATAACTAGTACCCAGTGCCGCACCAATATCCCAAACGCCATATCGAATGGCTTAGGAGGAGCTGAAGGAGTTAAAAGATCAACTACAAGAACTGTTACGGCAAGGCTACATTCGTCCGAGCACATCACCATGGGGTGCACAAGTATTATTTGTCAAAAAGAAAGTTGGAACCCTTAGAATGTGCATCGACTACCAAGGGTTGAATAGTGTCACTATAAAAAATAAATACCCTCTTTCCCTTATCGATGAATTGTTTGATCAACTTCGAGGAGCAAGTAGCTATTCCAAGTTGGATTTAAGACAAAGGTATTACCAAGTACGGATAAAAGAAAAAGATATCCCAATTACTGCTTTTAACACTCGGTATGGGCACTGTGAGTTTGTAGTGATACCTTTTTTTTTTACCAATGCACCAGCAACATTCATGGATTTGATGCAACGAAATTTTTCGCCCATACTTAGACCAATTCGTGGTGATTTTCAACGATGATATCTTGGGTTACTCACCAGATACTGTGACACATGAGCAACACCTTTAAAGTGTGCTACAAACCCTACGAGAACAGAAGTTGTACGCCAAGTTCAGTAAATGTGAATTTTGGATGGAGAAGGTGAATTTTTTGGACATTTGGTCACACGTGAAGACATAACCGTTGATCCAGCCCAAGTGGAAGCTTAACTCGTTGGACACCACCTAAAACCCTACCGAAGTACGTAGCTTTTTGCGGCTAGCCGGATATTATTGGCGATTTATCAAAGATTTCGCTAAGATTACTGGACCCTTAACACAGTTAACCTGAAAGGCTGTTGAGTTCAAATGGTCAAAGAAGTGTGAGAAAATTTTTTAGGAGTTGAAGCATCGATTGACATCGGCACCAGTGCGAACTTTGGCTGATCTGCAGAAAGAGTTTACCTTATATAACGATGCATCTGGAGAAGGATTAGGAGCAATATTGATGCAAGGCAGGAAGGTGGTTGCATATATCTCCCAGAAGTTGAAGGACCATGAGAAAAACTATCCAACGCATGACATGGAGCTAGCAGCACTAGTATTTGCACTCAAGAAGTGGCGACATTACCTCTATGGTGCTAAATACGAGATCTTTACCGATCACAAGAGTTTAAAGTATTTGTTCTCCCAAAAGGAACATGAGGCAATGAAGATAGATGGAACTGCTTGAAGACTACCAATGCCCAATTAACTATCACCCAGGGAAAGCAAACGTGGTAGTTGATGCTTTGAGTAGAAGTGCCAAGTTAGCAAACCTCACCTTAACTTCCCGTTATGATATATCGCTTATTATCTGTGGATTGCTTTCCATGTATGTGTTTGTTTTTGTTTTTCTTTTAGTCTAACCCCCACATTAAAGACAATGTTATTTTAAGTGTGGGAGGGGTATTTTCATCCTTTCAAGTTTTTTTCTGTTAGTCTCTTTTATTTTTTTTCTTTATTTGAATTTTTCTCTATTAGTCTCTTTTTCATTTTCGTTTTTTTAAAAGATTTTTCTGTTAGTCTCTTTTTTGTTTTTAAAAGTTTTTTCTGTTACTCTCTTATTCGAAACATTCAAAACAAATTAGAAAATTAAATTTTCAAAAATATTGTTATTTTATTTTCTTTACTTATTTTACAAATCCAAATATATTTTATTTTCATCACTTTTGATAGATTTTACAACTGAAAATTCTTTAGGTTTTTCGAAAAAGGCAAATTACTTAATTACTTTGAAACCATACTTACTAAAATTCTTACATGATCAATGGCTTTTATGCACTTGTGAATATTGTTTGGGTAATACAAGTTTAAGAATCTTGGGTAGTTAGCATTATGATAATAATTTTTGAACTTGTCTGCAGTTTTATGATTTGTCTATCTTTAAAGGCAAGAATTCAAGTCTAGGATGGTCCCAAAGATGATGGTCTTAGACCTTCTTTCAACCATTTGTGCCTTTCTTATCATATATCTTTTATGAAATCAATCCCTAGTTCCCTTTTTTTGCCTTCATGCCAAGGGTTATACTTCCTTCTTTTCTCTGTTCTTTTAGCCTCACTATATGAAACCTCACTTCGTGGCACTAATAGTTAGTATAGACTTTTGGCCGTTTTAAGTGAACCTCAACTCGTGAGCTATTGGTTAGTATAGATTTTTTGCCGTTTTGAGTGAAACAAAGAAAGAAAGAAAGAAAAGCCCAGGTTTATAAAGAAAGGGGGTAATTTTGGGAATTTTCGTGTGTTCGGTGTTTTGGCTATTAAAAAGAGAGAAAGAAAGAAAGAAAATTGTTGATGCTTGAAAAGAAAAAAAATTGAAAAAAGAGAAAAAGCCAGAAAAATGAAAAGAAATGGCAAAAAAATGAAGAAGAAAATATGAGCCTTTATTTTATAGAAAAATCTTGAGATTCAAGCATATCTCTCTTATTTTTTGTTATTCTTGAAAAATCTTGAGAGAAATATGTTGTTAGATGGGGTGCTTATCAAAGAAGATGAAGAAAAGTATACAAAGATGAGTGAGGAAAGTAAAAATGACAGCTAAAAAGTGTTCCTTTTATTTCATTATCTTATCCTTTCGGTTGCATTAGCTCTATCTCACTTGTTTTTGTCTCCTTTTTCCTTCGTTTGTAACCTACTCATGTTCCTAGCCTAACATTACAAGCTAAAAAGTCCTACCTAATCCTGGAATGACGTAAAATAAACTTTAATGTGGCTAAGTGATAGAAAAAGTATGAGTCGTGTGTTGTCTTTGAAAATATTTCTTGATGCTAATCACTTAACATTCCTCTTTTTCTGTGAAAAATGGCATGAGAAAAATCACACACACACCCTTTCATCGTTAATGATTTTTAGTAACTTATGGTGGCCTTAGTGAATTTTTAGTTGTCTATTTTTTATTCATCTTTGGAGTTGGTAAGTGAAACACTATATTGAAATGGTTTTATCTATTAATAATTTTCCAAGTTTTTTTTTTCTAAATTTTCTAAGTTTTTGTGTTTGTTTTTGTTAAGTTTGTTTTGGTTATTTTCAGCTACCAATGCCTGTAATTGTTTTTAAGGTTTTAACTGTTTGTCTTCAGGCTTATGTCGTTTTCGTGTTTTATCTTACTATAAAGTTTTTAAATCCTTCATTTTGTCGGTTTAGTTTGTGTTGCTTGAGAGAAATCAATTGATAAGTGTGGAGGTATTCGATAAGTGCATAATTCTCTACATTTTTTATATATTAATTTCATCGTTTTCGATGTTTTTAATATGTAGAAGTATATATTTTAGCTAAATATCTTGTATTCTTGTCTTAGGTACCCTGCGGAAGTGGAAACGATGAAAAGAAAATGAAAACAGAGTGAAAAATGACGAAAACGGAAGCCGTCGAAAAAAATGTAGCACCTACCATGCGAGGTAGTCTGACCTACCACGTCGGTAGGCGTCGAGGATTCAAGCGTATTGGCAAGATAGAGACCCACCAATTCAAACTCGATTTTCTTGATTTCTTCTCCAATTTTGACTTGGTTTTCTTGTATTCTTCACCTCTATATAAGGGGGTTTAATTGCAGCTATTGTAAGAAGCTTATAATAGATTAGAACTTATTTTTAGATAGTTTTTTTAGATAGATTAGTTTTGGATTAGTTAATTTATATTGGGAGTAGATTAATTAGGTTAGATAGTTTAAACACTCCTTAAATTCCAGCTTTTAATTTTCATTAGTCAATAGAATTTCAAGATTTCTGCAAGATTTAATTCTTGGATTCAAGAATTAAAGACTTTGATTAAAGATTTCTATCCTCAACTTGGCGACTCGAAAGATGGGCTTAGAAAACGTTCTGGATTCAATTGCGGCTTCGATTTTTTATCCTAAGCTTTCTTTTCCTTTTCTTATTATTAAATTTTATGTTAATTTACAGTTATATTAATATGAATAGTGAGTAGTTTTTATTATTTGGTTTGGGGTTGAACCCTAGTTCTTGATTATGAAGTTCTTGGTTTAAATTCGTAATTTCGATGTTTGTTTTGATTTAAATTGTCTTCCAATGGCGTTTGCTTGTGACTTAAGTGTAGTGAGGTTAGATTATTCGCAAGGTTGTTTAGAATTTAAAAAGGGAGAATAATTTAGGACAACTAATTGGGGGTTGATTGGGGCAATTAACTAGACATACGATTTTGTACTTTTAGATTTTTTAAATTACCTAATTTTGTTGCATTCATAATTTGTTCGGGAGAAAAGAGATTTTTCTCTAAAGGTTAGTGAGTAGGGTGGCTTTTATCCTAGAGATAGGGATTGCCCAATTTGAGTGATGACCCAACTTAATTAATTCACCATCGTTTTAATTAAATTTTTTCCGATTGAATTAGTGACAAGGATTAGGAAAATTCCACCAATCTAAACTCTCATCTTTATAATTCTTTTAAAATCATTTTCATTTGATTTGTTTTAATTGATTTACTTGTTTTATTTCTCTTTAATCAACAACATCATCTTTCTTTTAGACCAAACATTAGAAATACGATTAGTACTTGAACCTTCGTCTGTCCCTGAGAGATTCAACACTCAGGTTGAAATTCACCTCTACTTTGTCAGGTCCACTTGCCTTGCATTATAGTAATTAGGATTTCACATCCCGTTTTATTCATATTAGTAAGTCATTATGCATCAGAATTTCATCGGTGTTTACCGACGGTACTACATTCTGCTGGTAGGTACCATCAGTAAACAACAAAATTTCTGTAGTGTATGGTCTCATGAAAATCTATTGTTGTGATTTCATGCTTACAACTTCTCTCCTCATTAAAAGCTCGTATTATTTTTCCCACGAAAGGAAGAATACTAATTCATATATCAACAGAATAATCATTGATGAGATATGCGGTATATTTTTCTCCACTTGTTGTGAGTGTGATTGCTCCATCTTGGAAGCTATAATAAGTTTCTTTCTTTTTCTTCCTCCGCAAAAGATAACGCTTTAAACTTTTCTAGCCATTAGTATGAATTTCATTTTAGCATGCAAATATAATGGTCGGGTACCATTGAGGGAAATTTTTTCTCCTACACCTTTTAGCCATTCAACAAATAGTCAAATTCAGTCAAGCTATATACTACATCATTCGCTCAACATCATAAAAGTAACATATATAGAACCCCTTACCAGTTATACTAGGCACTAACTTAATACAAATGGTTTTTAAAACCATAAAGTTAGATTTTAGCTTGAAAGGTATTCAAATAAAAATCTTGTGATTGATTATATATATTAGTAACTGTAAAAGACAATTAAACCTTACTAATTAATTATTTCATCATTTTGTTATCGAGGTTAATGACTTTTCTCTTCAATTCAATTAATTTGGACAAGGTGAGTATAATTAGAGGTACTGCAACATCCAGACTAAGAACCTCAAAGTTAACATCTGTTGCGGCGAGTTTAAACAAAAGGTTTGCAATTTTTTAAAAGGAATAGAAACTTTTGGGGTCATTTGGTAATTTTTAGAAAATTTAAGAAAGAATTTTTCTTTGAAAACTTCTTTTTGGACATATTTTAGGATTATTAGTGTTTAATGTTTTAAGTTCGAGATTGAGATTTTAAGTTGAATATAAGTTTTAAATCATTTTCAAGTTTTTGGGCCAACGTAGAAAGTCCAGAAATTTGGAGGACTTTAGTACAATTGTGGAACTAGTGGTGAGTGGGGTGGTGATTTGTGCACGCATGGTGAGTAAGTGCCATGTGTCTTGACTACATGGGCAAAGCCATGTACACATGGCTATATAAGGAGGTGAAGAGGAGGCATTTTCTCATCACTCTCTCATTTTCTCTTCTCCTCTCTTCTCTCTCTTTTCTCTCATTTTCTCCTCTCCTCTCGGTTCTCTCTCCAGCCGAGTCTCTCTCTCTCTCTCTCTCTCTCTCTCTCTCTCTCTCTCTCTCTCTCCACTTTTTCCTTTTCTTTTCTTTCTTCTTTTTCTCTTTCTTTCTCGGTTCTCTCTCTCTCTCTCTCTCTCTCTCTCTCTCTCTCTCTCTCACTAAGGTAATTTTTTGTTTTTTATTTTATTTTATTTTATAATTAGGGGGAGTTTTTATTTTATTTTTTTATTATTAGGAGTATATTTTCTAAAATAAATAACAATAAAGTTAATAGTTATGGATTTATTTTGGGAACCCATGATTTTTAAGGAGTTGTTATGAAATTATTTTGGAGTTGTTTTTATAGTTCCTTTGGGCTTAGAATAGGTTTAGGTGAACCCTATGGTCATCATTGGGTTATGTTTATAATTTTACGGTGATATTTGATTAAGTTTGGAATGCTATTGTTTGTAGGCTTGACTCGTTTCGCAGCTCAAGGTGAGGTCACCAACCTTTTTCTTTTACATGAAATTTAATTATTTTCTTGAAAGCATATTTCTCCATTGTTAGAACTTGACAAAATTTACGAAATATCTACCAATGGGATATTTTGGGTTATCCTAAAAGTGGTCTACATTTATTATTTCCTTTTAAGAAATAATCTTGCTATAACTAATGAGAAGATGTTAAATATACTCTTATAATATTTTGTGATTATTTTATTATTATCTTAAAATTTTCCTTATAGTATTCAAAATGTTCTTAAGAATATACCTACATGATTTAAATTATTTGTATATCATCATAATTTTAATTCTTACTTTTCCTAAAAAATATTTTCACTATAATTTGGTATATGTATTATCATTAAAATTATTTGGAGGAATTATCTTAAAAGCATTTATTATTTCTTTTTAAAGTAATATTTAAAATATTTTTAAATATTCTTATAAGACTTTGAGATATGTTTAAATTATAAACATATTTTTACATTACTTTTTGAGATTATTCTTGAAAGTATTTTTATATTATTTTGTGTTTACTCTAGCATGAGTTAAAAGATTTTTAAGAAATATTTTACAATGACTATGATATTTTTATATTATGATATCGAGAATTTTTACTATTTCTTTTTAAGGAATAGTCCTCCATGATTTTATTCATATATATATATATATATATATACTATAATTCTTGGAAGTATTTAATAATTCATTTTGAAAAATATTTATCATGATTTTTAGAAAACAAATTAGCATAACTTATGTTATAACCGGTAAAATGTTCTGTTTAAAAGTTACATTCAAAGGTCATATATGCATACTTTCATGGTGTACATGATTTCGGAAATATTTGGAAAACACAAATGTTTTTATGAGATTTGTATAAAGACATGATTTGAATTGCATGCCTGTTACATTTTTCATGTCTATGGGTTTTGCGGTTTTGCCCGGTGGATAGGGATTTTTGATACATGAAAAAGATTTGTGTGGCCGAGAGATGGCCTATGATTTTACAAAAATCAAGTAAAACCCTAGTTCAGCCGAAGGGGCTTTGTATATATATTTTTTATCAACATGTTGAGAGGATTGCACTGTGCACAACTAGTCCCCTATACGAGGCCCTCTTCCGAACAAGATGCTTGGTAGGTGTACTCTTTGGATCCAGTTGACAGGGGGCGTGGTACTATGGGAGGGTTAGGCCCAAGAAAATATTACATTTGACTCCATATCATGCTCTATGGTGGGACTACTTTGTAGCATGTTGAGTCACGAGGGGCTCATCGGCTGGGGTAGTACAGAGCAGCCTGGTAGGTACCTTAGGGGATTAGTATCGTGAATATTTTTTTCAGTCTTTACCTTAACCCTTGCATTTTTCTTTGCCTTGAAGTGATAAGGTTTAGTCTAGGTTGGTCCCGGAAATGATGATCACAGGCCTTCATTGTACCGTTTGTGGCTTTCTTGCCTATCCCTTATAAATCAAACCCTAGTTCCCTTTTTGTGCCTTCATGCTAAAGGTTTTAGTCCTTTCCATTCCTTGCCTCAATTCATTGAGCTAATGATTGATAACCTTTTAACCGTTTTGAGTGAGGAAAATAGATAAGTGTAGGGGTTGCTGATTAAAGGGTATTCTGGGAAATCTCTGTAAGCAAGGTATTTGCAGCAATTAAAAGAGAGAAAGCTAAGTTTATTTTTAAAAAAAGGCAGAGAAAACAAAGAAAAAATGAGTACTTGAATATTTCTTCAGCTTATCTCTAAAAAATTTTGAGCTTTTCTCTCTCATGTGCTTGAAAATATGTGATTTATGAAAAACAGAGAATTGTTTTGTGGATTGTATTTGAACGAAGAAAGACGTTCAAGAGTAAATGGGAATGAAGGAAAAGCGGCTAGAAAGTTGTTCATAATTTTTATATCTTTCCTCTCGGTTGCATTAGCTCTATTTGAATTGCTTTTGGTTTTCCTTTCTTTTTGTTTAACACCCTTTATGTCCTGAGCCTAATATTACAAGCTAAAAAGTCTTACCTAATCCGAGAACGACTTAGAATAGAACTTAGAGTGGAAAGGTTGTGCATTTTTCCATTAAAGTATTTCACTATATTAATAACCTAATATTCCCTGTTTTTCTTTGAAAGGCGACACGAGCAATTCACACACACACACACATTCACACACACACACACACACACACACACACACCGTTGATTAGTAAGGTTATTAGTAAGATAGCGGTGGAATTATTAATTCTTGTGACTCGTCCTTTGAATATTCCTTTTGTGGTTGAGTAGTTATGTCTCATGTTGAAGTGACTCTTTATTTGTTTTTTTTTTTTGTTTAGCTTTTTATCCTTTCATTTGTAGAGTATTGTGCTTATTTGGGTCGTTATGTTATTCTTCTGTGTGTCGTCTTCAATGAATAAAACTTTGTGCACTTCTCTAATTACATTTTTCAGTTTTTGCCTAGTTATGTGTAGCATGAAGGCAAGCAATAGATAAGTGTGGGGGTATTTGATATGTGCCATATAGTATTACTTCTATATATATATATATATATATTATTTTTGTCGTTTTTACAATGTTTTTAATGTATAAGATGTGTAATGTACACTATTTACCTCTATTCTCATCTTCAGTGCTTTCCCATAAAGAAGACAAAAATAAAAGTGAAAACAGGCAAAAACAGAGCAAAAACGGAGAAGACGGAAGCCTTCGGCATCAAAACCAACAGGCTACCACTGATGGTAGGCCAACCTATCACATGTGGCAGCTATTGAAACAAAAGAAGAAGAAAAATAGAAGTCTACCATGAATAATAGGCTAGACCTACCGCACGCGGTAGGTGGCAAACATTCTAGAAGATTTTGGAAAGAACCCTACCACAGATGGTAGGGCTCAACCTACTACGATAGGTCCTGACTATAACTCAGGTAAAGCATTTTTTTGCTATTTTTGTGTAATTTTTCCATCTTTCGGGAGATTATTCAGTTTAGATTTAGAGAGGAAGTATTGGAGGAGAAACTAAGCAGTAAAGCCCCTTCTAATTCTTCTTCAATTAGATAGTTTTACATCAATTAACATTAACTTGAAGCTTTGGGGAAAGGTTGAAGAGGTTTTAGTGAGTGATTTCAGATTCATCAAGCAATTCGAGAGACGAGCTCGAGTGGCTTTTGGAACCATGGATTCGAATCTTCTTCATCCTAAGCTTTCTTTTCTCTTGTTACTTATGAATACTATTATTAATTCAATTTATGTTAGGATGTTTAGTGGCCAGATTTTTACTGCTTGAATGAGGGTTGAACAATAACTTTTCAACAATGTGATTTTTTTATTGGATATTATACAATTGATGCTTGTTTTACTTTGGGTTGTTGTTCAATTATGTTCTTATGATAATTGATTTGCACGAAATCAATTATTTCGCAGGATTGGTTGGAATTGAAAAAGGAAAACCAATCTAGGGCAACTAATTGGACAATAAAAGTTTGCAATTGAATAGAGATATTCGTTGCCTTTTTACGTCATTAGATTACCTAATCTAATTGCATTCATAATCGATTAGAGAGAGAAGAGATTCTTGATAAGTGCATTTAGTCCATATTTTCTATATGTTAATTTCATCGTTTTTGGTGTTTTTAATATAAAACAGTATATATTTTAGCTAAATACCTCTTATTCTTGTCTAGGTACCCTTCGGAAGTAGAAACGATGAAAAAGAAATAAAAATCGGAAGTCATCGACAAAGCAGCACCTACCGCGGATGGCAAGGCAACCAACCATCGACGGTAGGTGCCGAGGATGGCCAGGCCACTGTAACCCAAGACCTACCGCAGACTGTAGGCCTCACCCTACCGTCGGTGGTAGGTAGGCTGGCAAGGGGCGATTCCAATCCTTTTCAAACTCAATTTTCTTGATTCCTACTCCAACTTTATCTTGAATTTTTTTGTATTTTTACCTCTATATATAGGGCTTTTATGCAACCATTGTAAAATACAATTTACATACAATTAGATACAATTTAGAATAGTTTAGAATAGATTAGATTTAAGTTAGATTAGTTTAGATTAGGAGTAGATTAATTAGGTTAGTTTAGTTAAACACGCTTTAAAATTCCAGCTTTAAAATTTTCTTTACTTATAAAATTTCAAGTTGTATGCAAGATTTAGTTTCTTGGATTCAAGAATTGAAGACTTTGATTAAAGATTTTAATCTTCAACTTGGTGACTTGAAAGACGACCTTAGAAGACGTTTAGGATTCAACTTCGGCTTCAAGACTAAAATCCTAAGCTTTCCTTTACTTTTTTTGTTACTGAATTCTTTAATTAATTTTTAGTTTTATTAATATGAATAGTGAGTAGTTTTTCTTGTTTAAAGAGTTGGGGTTGAACCCTAATTCTTGATTATGAAGTTCTTGGTTTGATTTCTTGATTTCGATTTTTTTTTTAATTTAAGTTGTCTTCCAATTGTGTTTCTTGTTAATTTAATTGTTGCGAGATTATATTATTCACAAGATTATTTGGAATTGAAAAGTGAAGAAAAATCTAGGGCAACCAATTGGGGATTAATTGGAGCAATTGACTAGAGATACGATATTACACTTTTATGTATTTTTAATCACCTAAGTTTATGGCACTCATAATTTATTAGGGAGAAAAGATATTTTCCTCTAGGGGTTAGTGAGTAGGGTGGTGGCTTTTGTCCTAGAGATAGGGATTGCCCGATTTCTTAGTGATGAACCAACTTAATTAATTCAAACATCGTTTTCATTAAGGTCTTTTCCAATTGAGCTAGTAACAAGGATTAGGGGGATTCTGCCAAACTAAATTCTTTTTTATTAATCTTTTAAGAATTATTTTTATTGCTTTCTATTATTTGCTTTTATTGTTTTTTAAGTTCCTCTCAATGACAACCTTTTTATTCGGCTAAACATTAGAAACATGATTAGTACTTGAACCTTTATCTGCCCCTGAGATATTCGACATTCGAGTTGAACTCACCTCTGCTTTGTTAGGTCTACTTGTCTAGCATTGTCATGATTAGAATTCCCCATTTTTATTACTTTGATTCTATACAGTTAATTCTCCTCTAAAAATTAGTGACTAGAGTGGCCTTCACCAAGAGATAGAGATCACCTGATTTTCGTGTGATAACCTAACCTTGGTTTTTCAAACATTATTTTATGATTTTTCCAACTAAAATAGTTAGCAAAAGTTAGGGGAATTCCATTATTCAAACTCTTTTTCTCAAATTTATAACTTTTTAAACTATTGCTTTCATTTAATTGTTTTCTTATTAGTTCTTAAAGTATTTTCTCAAAGATCAATTTTGTTAAACTAGACATTAGCTAAAACGGTTAGTAATTGAGCTTATCTGTTCCCTGAGTTCGTTAATACACCTTACCGTCGCGTAATTTTAGTTATACCCCATTTAAGACATCAAGTGTCCACGCAGGCCTATGTTTCTCTTTTTTATTCTGTTGAGAGTTCAAGTTGCTCCACCTACACATGGTAGAGCTTCCTCAAGAAATAGAAGGTTCTCATGAGGCTGATCTTGAGCCGCCCTCCAAGCATGAATACCTTCGTGAAATAGAATATTTTTGGTGTAGAAAGTCACAAATTTCTGATTTTCCGCTGCAAGAATATCCTGAGATACAAAGTCATAGTCAAGTAGGTTCAGGGACAAACCAACTGCTCCAAGAGCACTCATCGATAACCAATTACTGATACAATAACATAAAGAAATGTAAACAACGTTTTGGAAAGGGATGAGTTTTTAGTTCCTTCCATATGAGAAATGCCAATCCTTGTCTTCTTTTTTCCTGTGAGTGCTCGTTCTGCTTGTATCGACCCTAAGAAAACCCTACTTGTAACATCCCGAATAAGCACCTCAAGGTTAACATAAGTCTCGGTAAGCTCAAACAAAAGTTTTGGGGTTAATTTATAAAGAATAGAAAGTTTGGGGTCATTTGGTAATTTTTAGAAAATTTAAGAAAGAATTTTTCATTGGAAAACTTTTTAGTCGTATTTTAGAATTATTAATCTTTAACGCTTTAAGTTAGGGATTGGGATTTTAAGTTTAATATGAATTTTAAATCATTTTTAAGGTTTGAGCCCAACGTAAAAAGTCTAGAAATTTGGAGGACTTTAGAGCAATTATAAGAGTTAGTGGTGCCAAGTGGGATGTTAAATTGTGCCATGTGTCTTGACCAAACCACCATGCATACTTGGCTATATATATGAGGTGCTAGGATAACCAATTATTCACCTCTCTCTCTCTCTCTCTCTCTCTCTCGGTAAATCATTTTTTTTCTTTTCTTTTATTTTTTGTTTTGTTCTTTTTATAGCTTTATTTTATTTTATCATAAATAATATTAAGATTTAATAATTATAGATTTATTTTAAGAACCCATGATTTTTTAGGATTATTATGAAATTATTTTGGAGATTTTTTTTCCCTTTGGGTTTAAAGTAAATTAAGGTACACTATAGGATCATCATGGGGTTATAGTTATATTTTTATAAAGCTATTTGATTAAGTTTGTAATGATATTTTTTGTAGGATTAATTTATTCCGCGGCTCAAGGTGAATTCACCAACATTTTTCTCTTAAAAGAAATCTAATTATTTTTCTTTTCTTGAAAATTATATCTCTTTACCTTTGGTTCTTGACAAGATGCACAAAATATATTTATTGGTGGTATATTACGGGTTATGCTAAAAATGTGATAAGTTTTTAAAATATTTATATTTTAAATATTCTCTTATGGCACTATAATATGTTTTAGGTTAGTGACATATTTTTAATGATGCTTTTACTTGAAATATTTTTAAAACCCTTTTATTTTGGGTTTAAAGTTTTAAAATTATTTTGGAAAGTTATTTTTAAAAATATTTATTATTTCTTTTTTGAAATAATATTTTAAACTCTCTTAAAGGTTTTGAGTTTTAAAATTATGTTGAGAAATTATTTTCAAAATATTTATTATTTCTTTCGGAAATAATATTTTTCTTTTTTTTTTTTTTTTTGATATTTCAAATTTTCTTAAAGGATTTGAGTTTTAAGATTATTTTAAATTATTCTCAAAATATTTATTATTTCTCTTTTGAAATAATATTTTTAACTACTTTTAAATTATTCTCAAAATATTTATTATTTCTCTTTTGAAATAATATTTTTAACTACTTTTAAAATTTCTCTTAAAGGTTTTGAATTCAAAAGTTATTTTTGGGAAATTATGTTCAAAATATTTTATTATTTATTATCGGAAATAATATTTATATATATAGATTAAATTCGCTTAAAGTTTTGAATTTTAAAATCAATCTGTAAGATTATTTTCAAATATTTACTTCCTTTTGAAAATAATATTTTTAAACATTTTAAAATTCTCTTGGAAGTCTTGAGTATTAAAATTACTTTGAGGAAATTATTTTCTTTAAAGTGTTTATTATTTCTTTTTGGAAAGAATATCTCAAATCTTCTTATTCGAAGGGGTTTTTGAGATTTAAAACTATATCTAAAATATTTATTATTTCTTTTTGAGAATCATACTTTTAAAAATTTTCTAAATATTCGTATCAAGGCTTTGTTTTAAAAGTATTTTTAATACTTTTATTTTAAATGTGAGCTAAAAGATGTTTACTATGTCTTTTTAATGAATATTTCTCTACGGTTTTATTCTTACTTTACTTTAAATTATGGAGGTATTTAATAAGTTTTCTTTGAGAGATATTTATCATGATTTTGGTAAGCATAATGGCATAACCTATTTTATACTCGGTAATATGTGTTAAAGCTTACATTTCAAAGTTACATATACATTTTTCATGGCTACGAGTTTTCCCCGACAGATAGGGATTTTTTGATACTTGAAAAGTTTTGTATGGCCGAGAGATGGCCTATAATTTTGTAAAAATAAATTAAAATCCTAATCCGGCAAAAAGGGGCTTGGTATACATTTTTTATCAACATGTCGAGAGGACTTGCATTGTGCACGGCTAGTCCCCTGTACGAGGCCTCTTCCGAACGACATGCTTGGTAGTGTTACTCTTGATCTGGATCCAGTTGACAGAGGGCGTAGTACCATTGGAGGGTTAGGTCCAAGGCGGTATTCCGTTTTACTCCGTATCATGCTCTGCGGTAGTAGATATTTCCTAGCAGGTTGGGTCAGGAGGGGTTTACCAGCTAGGGTAGCATAGGACGGCTTGGTAGGTATGCCAGGGCTTGTTACCTGTTTATGTATATGTTGTGTGAGGTTGAAAAATCGAACGTTCGTACATTGTCCTGCGGAGTTCAGGTTGGTATTGACTACGGGATGCCGGAACTTGTTCCGATGACCCCGTTTAAGGTTCCGAACTCTATCTGTTGAGCCTATCATGGTACATGCATGTTTTTCTTAAAAGTTCTGGTGTCGTGGCAACACCGATGTGCCTTGATTCGCTCAAAATTTCTGGCTGCTCCCGAATCCCTCAGAAAGGTTTATGATTTGCGTAAAAAGATTTGTTTTGAAAGCACTTATTTTCTGGGATGACAATCCATTTTATAAATAAATAGAAATATATATTTTGCCCGTACGAAAAATTCTCGAACAGCACATGCGCACGCGAACTCACTGGGCGTCAATCGCTTACGTTTTCCAAATATTTTTCTTCCCTCTTTCAGATGATTTGGTAACTAAATCTGACTGGTAGAGCCATGATGAGCCATTGGAGTCGGCATCATTGAAGTCTTCCATCTGTAGACAAAAGATTTTGATTATGTATACTACGGCCTTAGCTACCTTAGACCTATGTATAAGTTTAAGAAGCTTTTGTTATAAAGTTATATTCAAACCTTTCATTCTTCTCACATTATCTAACATAGAAATACTCATTACAGCTCCTCCCGGTTGTATCTTATTCTTGTATTTTTTTTGTAAGTTCAACACCGAGAGGCACGCAGGTACCTTACTCCACTGCAGTTGACCTAGCGGAGGAGTACGGGGTATCACAGGTGGTATCAGAGCTCTAGGTTCGATACTAAGTTCTCTAAATCCTAGATGAGTTTTAAGAGTTGATTGCTTTGCTTCTATGTTTTTAAGATTTGGTAGTTTTACTCGTCCTGTCTGGTTAGACCGTTAGATACTACGGGTAGGTGGACAGCTAAGACAACACTGATGAGAGGAACCCTTGAGGCTCAATAGTAGGTTATGACTCGACGATGTTGGGTAGGATCGGCGAATAGGTCAGTTAGAGACCCTGAAAGCGACCGAGGCTCGCCGAAGAGGATTTAGTAGCTGTTTTCTCCGACAAGGTTAAACTCTTGACAGAACGTTTTATGATCTTGACGTTTGGGTAGTAGGTACTAAGTAAACTTGATGCCTTTGTATTTGGTAGAAACTTTTTAGCTTGACTTGTGTTAGATTTTTGCTATCAGCTTGTGTCTTTTGAATGGATAGGCTTAATGAAGTATGATTTCTTTATGATTATAGTTTGTTTTACGTTTTGGTATTTCTTGTAAGTATGGGAAGTTACGTGTAAGCTATAACTTCAAACTCAAGGTTAGCACTCCTAATTTTTCATTAGATTCGAACTTATCCTTGGTTTAGGAAGATGTCAGGACCACACTCCCCAAATCACGAAAACCAAGTTATGCCAGAAAACTCATCTCACGGACCAACAGATACTGCAAGTCAGAAATAATAGGAAATTTCATGACAAAATGGTTGAATTGCTGAAGCTACTTTGGCAAATAGAAGAGGAGAAGTACCCCAATTGTGAGATTTACATAGGAAGCGTGATATTACCTGGGGATTTGATCACCTTATCCTTTGAAGGATATGATGTGATATTATGAATGGATTGGTTGTCTAAGAATTACACCCAGGTAGATTGCTGAAAGAAAATGGTTTACACCCAGGTAGATTGCTGAAAGAAAATGGTTTAGTTTACCTGACCAGATGTGCCTGCCCTAGAATTTCAAGGAGATAAAACCAAGAAGGAAAACCATTTGATCTCCGGTATTAAAGCAAGAAAATCGATCAAAAAAAGGATGCCACGGGTATTTGGCATACTTGCTCAACAAAACATAAGAAGAAGAACAAATGGAGACTATCCCGGTGGTGAAGGAATTCTTGGATATTTTTCCTGCCGAATTAACAACTTTACTACCTGAATGGGAGGTAAACTTCAGCATAGAAGTAGTATCTAGTGCTCCACCAATATCCCGAACATCGTACCGAATGGCTTAGGAGGAGTTGAGGGACCTAAAAGAACAACTATAAGATTTATTACAACAAGGCTACATTCGACCGAGCACATCACCATGGGGTGCACCAGTATTGTATGTCAAAAGGAAAGATGGAAACCTTAGAATGTGCATCGACTACCAAGGGTTGAACAGTGCCACTATAAAGAATAACTACTCTCTTCCCTTGATCGATGAATTGTTTGACCAACTTCGCGAAGCAGGTTGTTACTCGAAGTTGGATTTAAGACAAGGGTATTATCAAGTGCGGATAAAAAAAAAAAGACATCCCAATAACCGCTTTTAACACTCGGTACAAACATATGAGTTTGTAGTGATGCCTTTTGGTTTGATCAATGCACTAGTGACATTTATGGATTTGATGCAAAGAATTTTTCACCGATACTTGGACCAGTTTGTGGTTATTTTCATCGATGATAACTAGGTTTACTCACCAGACGCTATGACGCATAAGCAACACCTTCGAAGTGTGCTGCAAACCCTATGAGAACACAAACTGTATGCCAAGTTCAGTAAATGTGAGTTTTGGATGGAGGAGGTGAACTTTCTGGGACATGTGATCAACGTGAAGGCATAACCGTAGATCTAGCCATGATGAAAGCTGTGACTCGCTGAGCACCACTAAGAACCCTTATAGAATTAACTCGAAATGCTGTTGAGTTCAAATGGTCAGAGAAGTGTGATAAAAGTTTTCCGGAGTTGAAGCATCGATTGACGTCGGCACCAGTGCTAACTTTGTTCGATCCGCAAAAAGAGTTTACCTTATATACCGATGCATCTGGAGAAGGATTAGGAGCGGTACTAATGCAAGACAGGAAAGTGGTAGCCGATATCTCTCAAAAATTGAAGAATCACGAGAAAAACTACCTAACGCGTGACTTGGAGCTAGCGACCATGGTATTTGCACTCAAGAAGTGGCGACATTACCTCTATGGGGCCAAGTACGAGATCTTTATTGACTACAAGAGTTTGAAGTATCTATTCTACCAAGAAGATCTAAACATGAGGCAACGAAGATGAATGGAACTACTTGAAGAGTATCGATGCCCAATCAACTACCACCCCAGGAAAGAAAACGTGGTAGCTGATGCTTTGAGTAGAAATGTCAACTTAGCAAGTCTCACTTTAACTTCAACCTTGCCACAAGAGATTAAGGAAACCCAAAGGAGTAATAAGGAACTTCAAAGGTTTAAAACTCAAGTTGAGGCAAAGAAATTAGACGACTTTCAAGTCTTGGGTACTGATGAGAGCTTGTTTTTTTGAAATCGGTTATGTTTACCGAATGAGGTAGAGATTAAACGAAGGATATTGGAGGACGCACATAAAAGCAAGTATTCCCTACCCCCAGGTGAAAACAAGATGTATCAGGATCTCAAGAGGAAATTTTGGTGGAAAGGAATGAAAAGAGATGTGGCAGAATATGTGGCTGCCTGTCTTACCTGTCAAAGGGTGAAAGTAGAACACAAGAAGTCTGCAGGACTCCTACAGCAATTACCTATTCTGGAATAGAAATGAGATTGTGTTACGATGGACTTTGTCACTAGGTTGCCACAGACAAAAAGTTACAAGGACGCTATTTGGATATAGTTGATCGTTTGATGAAAGTGGCACACTTTATTGCTATCAACATAACGTACTCCTTGGAAAAGCTAGCCCAGCTTTATGTGGAGAAGATTGTAAGATTGTAGACATTGTGTCAGACCGAGATCCGAGATTTACTTCAAGATTTTGGCCTAAGTTTCAGGCTGCATTGGGAACTAATTTAAGCTATAGCACTGCCGTACACCCCCAGACTGATGGACAATCAGAAAGAATAATCCAAACTTTGGAAGATATGTTGCGAGCGTGTGCTTTAGAGTTTGGAAACAAATGGATCGATAACCTAGTCTGGGCGGAGTTCGCTTACAACAACAGCTACCATTCCTCAATTGTAATGGCACCGTTGGCAGCTCTATATGGGAAGAAATATAGAAGGTCTTTATATTGACACCGGAATTTGCTCCCTTTGGAAGTAGAATAGTTGGATGCCAGAGTTGGAAGAGGCACAGAAACATGTAAAAATAATTCAAGAATGCCTCCAAGCTGTTAAAAGCCGACAAAAGAGCTATGCCTACAATCGACGACGAGACTTGGAATTTGAAGTGGGGATCGAGTTTTTCTAAAACTCACACCACACCGAGGAAACTCTAGACACCCAAGAAAAGGAAAATTAAGCCTGTGATACATTGGACCCGTTGAGATAAGCAACAGGATTGGTAAGGTAGCTTATTGACTGATGTTACCAGAATAATTAACGGGCATTCATGACATTTTCCACGTTTCCCAATTAAAGAAATACCAACCATCGCCCGAGCATGTTCTGAATGACGATCCATTGGAATTGCTAACCAACCTGTCACGCGAGAAAAAGCCTAGCGGGATTGTGGAACGAAGCGTAAAGGGGTTACAAGGAAAGAAAATTCCAATAAACAAAGTATTATGGAGACACCACGGCATCAAGGAAACCACATGGGAAACCAAAGAGTTCTACGTAGAAAACATCCGGAGATTCTAGGTATGTGAACCTTAGAATTTCGAGGACGAAAATTTTCTAACGAGGGTAGAATGTAACATCTTGAATAAGCACCTCAAAGTTAACAAAAGTCTCGGTAAGCTCAAACAAAAGTTTTCGGGTTAATTTATAAAGAATAGAAAGTTTGAGGTCATTTGGTAATTTTTAGAAAATTTAAGAAAGAATTTTTCATTGGAAAACTTTTTGGTCTTAGAATTATTAGTGTTTAATGCTTTAAGTTAGAGATTGAGATTTTAAGTTTAATATGAATTTTAAATTATTTTTAAGGTTTGAGGCCAACGTAGAAAGTCTAGAAATTTGGAAGATTTTAGAGCAATTATAAGAGTTAGTGGTGCCAAGTGGGATGTTAAATTGTGGACACATGGCAAGTGAGTACCATGTGTCTTGACCACACAAGGCACCACCATGCATACTTGGCTATATATATGAGGTACTAGGATAACCAATTCTTCACTCTCTCTCTCTCTCTCTCTCTCTCTCTCTCTCTCTCTTGGCAGCCACCATCTTCTCTTTTCCACTTTCTCTCTTTTCTTTTCTTTTTTCCCCTCTCTTTCTCTCGGTTCTCTCTCTTTCTCTCAAGGTAAATCTTTTTTTTTTCTTTCCTTTTATTTTTTGTTTTATTCTTTTTATAGTTTTATTTATTTTATCACAAATAATATTAAGATATAATAATTATAGATTTATTTTAAGAATCCATGATTTTCTAGGAATTATTATGAAATTATTTTGGAGATCTTTTTTCCCTTTGGGTTTAAAATAAATTAAGGTACACCCAAGGGTCATCATGGGGTTATAGTTATATTTTTATAGAGCTATTTGATTAAGTTTGGAATGATATTTTTTGTAGGTTTAACTCATTCTGCAGCTCAAAGTGAGTTCACTAACATTTTTCTTTTAAAAGAAATTTAATTATTTTTCTTTTCTTGAAAATTATATTTCTTTACCTTTGGTTATTTACAAGATCACAAAACATATTTACCGATATTATATTACGGGTTATGCTAAAAACGTGATAAGTTTTTAAAATATTTATATTTTAAATATTCTCTTATGGCACTATAATATGTTTTAAGTTAGTGACACATTTTTAATGATGCTTTTACTTGAAATATTTTTACAACTCTTTTATTTTGGGTTTCAAGTTTTAAAATTATTTTGGAAATTTACTTTTAAAAATATTTATTATTTCCTTTTGGAAATAATATTTTAAACCCTCTTAAAGGTTTTGAGTTTTAAAATTATTTTGTGAAATTATTTTCAAAATATTTATTATTTCTTTTGGAAATAATATTTTTCTTTTTTTTTTATATTTCAAATTTTCTTAAAGGATTTGAGTTTTAAGATTATTTTAAATTATTCTCAAAATATTTATTATTTCTCTTTTGAAATAATATTTGTAACTACTTTTAAATTATTCTCAAAATATTTATTATTTCTCTTTTGAAATAATATTTTTAACTACTTTTAAAATTTCTCTTAAAGGTTTTGAATTCAAAAGTTATTTTTGGGAAATTATGTTCAAAATATTTTATTATTTATTATCGGAAATAATATTTATATATATAGATTAAATTCGCTTAACGTTTTGAATTTTAAAATCAATCTGTGAGATTATTTTCAAAATATTTACTTCCTTTTGAAAATAATATTTTTAAACATTTTAAAATTCTCTTGGGAGTCTTGAGTATAAAAATTACTTTGAGGAAATTATTTTCTTTAAAGTGTTTATTATTTCTTTTTGGAAAGAATATCTTAAATCTTCTTATTCGAAGGGGTTTTTGAGATTTAAAACTATATCTAAAATATTTATTATTTCTTTTTGAGAATCATACTTTTACAAATCTTCTAAATATTCTTATCGAGGCTTTGTTTTAAAAGTATTTTTAATACTTTTATTTTAAATGTGAGCTCAAAGATGTTTACTATGTCTTTTTAATGAATATTTATCTACGGTTTTATTCTTACTTTACTTTAAATTATGGAGGTATTTAATAAGTTTGCTTTGAGAGATATTTATCATGATTTTGGTAAGCATAATGGCATAACCTATTTTATACTCGGTAATATGTGTTAAAGCTTACATTTCAAAGTTACATATACATTTGTCATAGCTATGAGTTTTGCCCGGCGGATAGGGATTTTTCGATATCTGAAAAGTTTTGTGTGGCCGAGAGATGGCCCATAATTTTGTAAAAATAAATTAAAATCTTAATTCGGCAAAAAGGGGCTTGGTATACATTTTTGATCAACATGTCGAGAGGACCTGCACTGTGCATGGCTAGTCCCCTGTACGAGGCCTCTTCCGAACGACATGTTTGGTAGTGTTACTCTTGATCTGGATCCAGTTGACAGAGGGCGTAGTACCGTTGGAGGGTTAGGCCTAAGGCGGTATTCCGTTCTACTCCGTATCATGCTTTGTGGTAGTGGATATTTCCTAGCAGGTTGGGTCAGGAAGGGTTCACCAGCTAGGGTAGCACAGGACGGCCTGGTAGGTATGCCAGGGCTTGTTACCTGTTTATGTATATGTTGTGTGAGGTTGAAAAATCAAACGTTTATACATTGTCCTTCGGAGTTCAGGCTGGTATTGACTACGGAATGCCGGAACTTGTTCCGATGACCCCATTTAAGGTTTCGGACTCTATCTGTTGAGCCTATCATGGTACCTGCATGTTTTTCTTAAAAGTTCCAGTGTCGTGGCAGCACCGATGTGTCTTGATTCGCTCAGACTTTCCGGCTGCTCCCGAATCCCTCAGAAAATTTTATGTTTTGCGTAAAAAGATTTGTTTTGAAAGCACTTATTTTCTGGGATGACAATCCATTTTATAAAAAAATAGAAATATATATTTTGCCCGTACGAAAAATTCTCAAACAACACATGCGCACGTGAACTCACTGGATGTCCATCGCTTATGTTTTCCAAATGTTTTTCTTCCCTCTTTCAGATGACTTGGTAACTAAATCTGGCTAATGGAGCCATGGTGAGTCATTGGAGTCGACATCATTGAAGTCTTCCATCTCTAGTCAAAAGATTTTGATTATGTAGACTACGGTCTTAGTTGCCTTAAACCTATGTATATGTTTAAGAAGCTTTTGTTATAAAGTTATATTCAAACCTTTCATTCTTCTCACATTATGTAACACAGAAATACTCATTACAGCTCCTCTCGGTTGTATCTTAGTCTTGTATTTTTTTGTATGTTCAGTGCCGAGAGGCACGCAGGTACCTTACTCCGCCGCAGTTGACCTAGCGGAGGAGTACGGGGTATCACCCTACTAACCTAGGTATCGGTGATGGTTCAATATCCTGCACTAATTTCAAGATCACATGTGTAATTTCTTTTCTTGTTTTTTCTTGTGTTTCAAATATGCACTGCAGCTCCCACCTAATAATAAACGTATTGCAGCCCCTCGTTGCAAGGATTCCGGGGGTATGGAATCTGAAACAATGGAAC
This sequence comes from Catharanthus roseus, assembly GCA_028651295.1. Classification (NCBI taxonomy): domain Eukaryota; kingdom Viridiplantae; phylum Streptophyta; class Magnoliopsida; order Gentianales; family Apocynaceae; genus Catharanthus; species Catharanthus roseus. The sequence goes on along the minus strand of JAPQWS010000048.1, from coordinate 3,086,011 downwards.
TGTAGTAGTCTGTGTGCCATGAGTTACTCCTTTTGTTACTCCGTGGAAGGATCTGATAAATGGCATGTGTGCGAAGAAGGTGGCTCCATACCCATAATAATAGTGCTTTTTGCGGTTGAATTTAGAGTTATCGCTTGTGCAAGAGACCGTCGAGAAAGATGACATCAGAGGAAATCCTTTGTCTCTATTTCACCCATAACACGGCTCCCACTTCTTAGCCCGTGCTGCGCTATTCAATAAAATTACCTAACAAGAGGCTTGGAAGAAATGTTTTCTTTTGATTTCCAAAATTTAGTTGCACCATTTTTAAACTCCCATGATCTTGCATCATCATTGCGTCCACAGTGTCTTATTAGTTCTTCTCTAAAAGCTTGCTTGAACCTAACATGATGTCCTTCCAATAAATTTAATGAATATCTTGATATTTAGACTACCTATGATTCTCGTGAACTCATTACTTATTTTGATCTTGAAGGTATTGATTCGAGGAGGAATCAAGCTAATGAAAGGGGGTATGAGAGGAATCAAGATGGCAAAGGAATATTTCCAAGTTCTTGATGAAGAAAAATAGAAGAAATCAGGCTTGGAGAGCTTAGAGGGTATCTAAAAGGTTGCATGAGCTTGGAAAGAAGGTGGACAAAGAAATAAAAGGTTTAAGGATTCCATTTGATGGCAAAAGAGAGCTAAATGTCATAATTATACAAGTGAAAAAGCAATCGAAAGAGTTGGAGAGCTCAAATGGTGCAAAAGAAGGCTAGAAAATTGAAAAAGAAAAAAACAGCTCCAAATCCATGAAACCGGTGCCGAATTTGTCGTGTATTCAGCAAAGGAGCAGAACCGAGAGTTTCTGCGGCTTCAATCTGCCCCAGTATTGAGGTTCTGCGGTTGCTATCAAATTTTTCCAGAATTTATATTTTACTCCCTAAACTTTTCTGGCTCACTATTTGTGATCCCAAATTCGACTTTAAGTGTTTTTAAGGATATTTATTGATTTTTTAAGAGTCCTGAGACTCATAGATTAGTACTACTAATTAAGTTAGGGATTGACATGTATAAATATCATACTTTAGGGCCAAAAACCTCAACCTTCATCTTTTAACAAAATAGAAGAAATCTTCTTAATGATAGTTGAGAGAAAACATCTCCAATCTTCTCTTCCAAGACTTATAAAAGGTTTGATTACCTTTGTGGCGTCTTTCATCTAGAATTCTTGCCCTAAGCATTCTAGTGGGCTTTTCCATTTTATCTCGAATAGGGGTTTTAGATACTTTGATTATTTAGGGTTCATATTTGGATGTTTAGGTTGATCCTTTGAAGAATTTTGATGGGGTTCTAGTTTTCTAGCTACGCTAGATTTTTATTAGCTTGTTTGAAGTTCCTTTACTTGCAATCCTCTCTGAGTTTTCTAAGGCTTTAGTTCTCTAGGAATTTTTAAGAATTGTATAGAATTTTAATTCTTATTCATCTTTTGAGAGATCTTGGAGGAGTGAATAGCTGAAATTATTCACTTGAAATTTCATCTCAAATTTGATTCTTATCATATCTTCTGGTGCATCTTTTTTCGGTTTCTTTCTTTCTGTAGCCCAATTTCAAGATATGGGTACTAAATAGGCCCATAATTTTTTTTTCTTAAATCTGGAAGTGGCCATAACGCACAGTCATTGTGTGTTATCACCTGAGATAACACACAATGGTTGTGCATTATCACTAATCACCGGCTTAAGCCGCATTAAATAACATTTTTAACAACGTGGCAGTGATGTGGCGATAACGCACAACCATTGTGCGTTATTACTCATGATAACTAGGGCTGTAACCGAGTCCAAACCCTCAAGGTACCACCAGATCCAGACCCGTACCCTTATAGTTTAACTTGGACCCAGACCCGACCCTCCAGGGTCCAGGGTAGGGTATGGGTATACCCGTACCCGTATGATATTTTTCTATTTTTTTCCCTGTTAAACAAAAATATATAAAACACTGTACAATCCTAAAATAAAAATTTTAACATGATTAACATAATCTCCTCAACATTTGTTTCAACAAATACAATCATTTAACATATATATAAATGAATAGGGATATAGACCCCTTTAACTATATTAATTTCAGTCTGTAATCCAAATTCCTGGACAACCTTTGAGCAAAGAGTATATGTAATAATACAGTGTCGCCTAATAGATAAGTCAAATAGTAGCATATAAGATAGAGAACGACAAAGAAAAATAAAGAAAAAGATTGTCCTTTTTGTCATGATCCATATTTTCAGCAGTTCTATGAAATAGATAATAAGGCAAAATATTACTATAATAAATTGCTTTTACACGGGATGAAAGAATATTTTTATATTTAGTAAAAATAAATTATTTGTGAAATGGCATTTGAAATAAAGTTGAAAATAAATAAATAAATAATTTGAAAGAGATTAGTTGGGCCAAATCCATCAAATAAATAAACTCTATTTAGGACTGAAAAGGAGAAAAAAAAAGAGAAAAGGACTGAAAAGGAGAAAAAAGAGAAAAGGACTGAAAAGGAGATAAAAAGAGAAAAGGACTGAAAAGAAAAAAAAGAAAAGGACTGAAAAGGAGAAGAAAAAAAAGAAAGGGCTGAAAAGAAAAAAAAAGAAAAAAGGCTGAAAAGAAAAAGAAGAGAAAAGGAGGAAAAAAAAGGTTGGTAGCAGCAAGATTCAAACTTGCACTAACAAGCCAAACAAATGTTTAAGTTCACCTTGTTAGCCACTTAGCCAGACCTCTCTATGCTCATTCAATATCCTCCATCTAATATAATATATTATGTATATTATTATTTTATTAATACGGGTCTACGAGTATACGGGTCTGGGTATTACCATACCCTGCCCAGACCTATATAGCAGTATAAATACGACACGGGTACGTGTACGGGTCCGCGAGTATAAAATTTAAACCTTACCAACTAAAAACGAGTACAGACCCGCGCGGGTACGGGTAAGACCCGCCCCGTTTACAGCCCTAATGATAACACACGTCCATTGTGCGTTATTGTAAGTGATAACGCACAATGACTATGCGTTATCACATTATAAACCCTAGCCCGCCGCCGCCCCTTTTTCTTTCTCTTTCTTCTTCCTCCTTATTTCTTCTTTCTTCTTTCTTCTTTCTCTCTTTCTCTCTTTCTTCCGCCTCTTATTTCTTCTTTCATTCTTTCTTCTTTCTTATTTCTCCCTGAAATTTTCCGCCGCTGCCGCTTGGTAAATTCTTTTCCTCTTCCTTTTATTTTCTTCCTTCTTCTCATACTTTGTCTTCTCATCTTCTAATACTTATGTATTTTATTTCGAAATTTACAGTTTAAAATTTTGTTAATATTTGAAGTTCAAGTTTGAATCGGCGAGACTTTCCTTGGGATACGAAGGTTATTAAAGATTTGGAGTGGAAAATGGTAGACTAGAGCTGCATTTTTAATTTTCGGTAAGTTTTTAGTTATTTAAATTATTTGGTATATTATTTATTAATTTTAATTATTGTGTGTTTGGGTTTGTAAATTGTTGTTTGTGAATCATTTTTATGAATTTTATTTGTTAATTTGAATTAATTCATTTTTGTGAAAGTGGGGTTTGAGTTTATGATTAAGATTGTTGTTATTAATAAATTTGTGCAAATTTGAGAATTTTATGTATATAATTTTTTTTATTGCAAAAATGATCTTAGGGTGATGAATTATTTTGATAAATTTATTTGGATAATTAGGGTTTATTCTTTTACTTTACTTTATGATTATTTGAATTTTTTTTATTTATTTAGATAATTATTTTGCATCTTTCTTATAAATTTTTGAGTGGAAAAGATGGGAACCTGTAATTTGAGTTTTTTTTCTCTTCTGTTATTGTCTTTTGTAATTAGTAGAACCGAAACTTGGAAATTTAGGGTTTAGTAATTAATACTTTTATTTAAACTCTAAAACCCTAATAGTGAATTTACCAAATAGTAAAATACTTATAAAATATACTATAAATAACCCTAAAAAACTTAAAGATTCTAAACTTTAAATAATAGAAAACTTAAAAATCTATTATTAAAATCTAAAATTTTACATCAAACATTAAATTGTAAAACTATAAACTTTTTAACAGTAAACCTTAAAAAGCTAAAATCATAATATTCAAATCCTATAGGATATATTATAAAAACCTTAAAAACCCTAAAATTGATTTTTGAAACATTAAAAAATAAAACTAGAAACTCTTAACAGTTAACCCAAGAACCTTAAAGTCTGAATATTTTAAACATTAAACCGTAAAACTCTAAACTTCAAAACAGTATACCCAAAAATGATATTTAAACATTAAACCGTAAAACTCTAAAATTTGTAATAGTAAACCCAAAAAACTCTAAAATCTTAACAGTTTAAACATTAAAAAATAAAACTGTAAACTTTGTAACAGTAAAACCTAATAACTGTAAAAACGATATTTTAAACATTAAACCGTAAGACTCTAAAATTTGTAATAGTAAACCCAACAAACTCTAAAATCTTAACAATTTAAACATTAAAAAATAAAACTGTAAACTTTGTAATAGTAAAACCTAATAAGCGTAAAAATGATATTTTAAACATTAAACCGTAAAACTCTAAACTTTGTAACCGTAAATCCTAAAAACTCTAAAATCTTAACAATTTAAACAAGTGAAACTGTAAACTTTTTAATCGTAAACCCTAATAACATTTAAATCTTAATATTCTTGATAATTAACTGTAAATTATAAAAACATTACAAACCCTAAAAAACACTAAATATGATATGTTAAAAATCATACAAACCCTAGAACCCTAAAATGATTGTACCATAAAGAACACACCTTAAAGAGTTTGTAATTAGACTTTATTTAAAAATTTTTAGTTTTAATATATAGATATTGACCGTAACTCAAACTATAAATAATGTAGATGGAAGAAGTCCCAGCCCACGTGCATCCGTATCCCATAGTCCCTGATGTTTTATCAAGACAATACGAGCACCGGTTTGGTTTGATCTGGAGTGGGGACCACGAGGCGTGTTTCACTGATCTTCCGTGTAGGAGTTTTGGGCACAATCTATTCCAGTGTTACAGTACGGCTCCCGGAGGTTGGTGGAGCTTATTGACAGAACTGGGTTGGGCGGAGTGTTCAAATGTGGTTACATAGTTCTTCAAGGCGGTGAGGGGGGAAATGGCGCTCTTAATTTTTATGCGCGCATTTTTTTTCGGGTACCGGCCTTACTCGATTTCCTTTTTGATAGGAAATCGCGGCCAGCTCCACCCCCGCTTCGCCCAAGAAGGGCATTCTCTCATGTATCCCCACGCTACTTCTTTTTGGGAATACACGTGAGGGCAGTGAGGAATGAATAGAGGCTTGCTGAACGGAAGCTGATTCTCCATATTTCTATGTATTCTTCTTTCTTCTTATAAATTATTACCTAGGAGCTCCAGTAGCTACAGTAGCTGCAACCTTCGCAGAAGCAAAAGGGGCTCCTAACCTTATATTAAAATTTTGAGCTGGACCATGCACTTATTACTGCATTAGTTGAGTGGTGGAGACCGGAGACTCACACATTTCACTTGATTTGTAGTGAAGTCTCAATAACCCTACAGGATGTACAGGCACTATGGGGTTTAGGGATAGAGGGTTTGGCCATTACCGGCCTTAGTTGGAGTGTAAACCCTAAACACTATTGGATTGAGCTTATTAAGAGACTTCTTGGTGTGCGGTTGTCTCTTAGCCACTTTTCCGGTTACAAGGTGAAGAAGGAACCCTTGGAAGCATGGATCCTGAGAGCATTTACTGGTTCAGAGACCGATGATGATCTTATCCTCCGCGCTCGTGGATTTATTTTTTTACTCCTTGGTGGACATATGCTTCCCGACTTCTCTGAGAATTTGGTTCATGTGCGCCACCTCAGTTTATTAGAGGATATTGATGCTATTAGGACATATAGCTGGGGTAGCTGCATACTTGGATTTTTGTATAGCCAGTGGTGCACGGCAACTTTGGGGGGTGCACGACAAATAGGGAGAGCCTTAGTCTTAGTACAGATTTGGGCGTAGTCGCGTATACCTGCATCACGGCCTCAGCTGATTACGGATGTTCAAGCCGACCTTCTTGCTCCTCTTGGTGCTATATGGTGCACATCCTTTTACTGAAGCCAACTGCCTACGCACACTCTCATTACATATAGGGACCAGTTAGATTTCATGCCATTTGATCAGGTTCATTTTAAAATATTTTGTATTATTTGTAAGAAAAGAAATTTTTTTTAAGCACTTAGATTTTTATTTATTTTGAATTTTGGCTTGAAAGTTTGTATGGCTCCTGTATCTTGACCGTGCTCTGGTTCCATCTAACCTGTGGCAGGTAGAGGTCCCACTCATATGTTATGAGATAGTGGAGTAATACTATCTCGGGCGTATGATGCGCCAATTCGTATGAGCTCAGCATATACTAGATGCATGTGATACGCGTCTTGACCTGCATCGTATCCAGCTTAGGGGAATGACCACACTTACTAGGAGACACAGCATACTAGCGATGTAGAGGCCTAGGTTCTGTGGCGACATCGCGTTAGGGATGGCCCTGTCTAGCTGTTGAGGTGTTATCATACCTCAGTGATGAGTACATCAGATAGTATCAGGGTATCACACGAGTTTACATCGACAATCCAGCTAATCGTGATGCTCGTTCGGTTGGATATCAGCCTGCTGGGGTGGACAGACGGATGATGGTACATTCTACAAATAAATTTTTCTTTGTTTTTAAATATTCTTATGCATTTCAATTATTTATGTTGACTTCTAACAGTTTAATTTTTTCATTTATTTTTTTGTTTAGACTTTCATGTTGCAGGAGGTGGATTATATGGCTTCAGTGGTGATACACGAACCACATTAATCTCCGTCACAAATGGCCGCTTTATGCGAAGAAAGTGCAAACGATTATTTGGAGGTGCATGGTATCTATTGGTGGTACTTTGGGATGCACTCCATCACAGCACGATATCCAATAGACATCTCCAGTACAACCATCGCGTCGTCGTCCCCGGGAACACGTACCATACCGGGGTGCTTATGAAGTTAAGAGGGTCGCTTGCAGACAATCTAGTCATGGAGCAGGAGGTGGACGCCCTCCTGTCCCACCTTTTCTAGGCAGGCATGAACATGTCGACCCCGGGCATGTAGAGGTGGAGAGGGGTGAGGGATCTGGAGGTAGATAACATACTATTGACCCATTTGAGAACTAGGACTTAGGTATTCCATCTTTTAGTTTGGGTTTGACGCCACCTTCCCAGTCACTTCCTAGTGGATCCGGGACATTGCAGATGCCTCCTCCTCCGAGTTTAGGGTTTGCCCCATTTCAATCACCACATCTACCATCTTTTGGGTTTTTGGGGTTTCATGCACCCCTTCCTCCGGGCACAGCCGGTTCATCTACATCGCATCAGCATATATCGAAGGCATTTTCATCTGATGAAGAGGAGCGAACGGATGACACGGATGTTGTACAACATCTTGAATTCGGACATCGTGTTGGTAAGAAGACAACGAGGTTCACGCCATCAGACTGGTCGTAGTTGTAATTAGTATTTTGTAGATTTCATGTTCAATTATATGTAATTATATTTCAATATAAATTATTCAGTTTACATGTATATTATTGATTTATTTGTTTTATGTTTATTAATTAGTGATTCTTTTGTTTTGGGTAAAAACCGAAAAAAATCACATTTTACATTTTAACAATAACATTTTTAATTTGGCTCAAGTAGCTTCCTTAGCTGCAGTAGCTACAGTAGCTGCAAGCTTCGCAAAAGCAAAAGGGACTCCTAACCTCATTTTAAATTCCATCTAAAGCTGAGGGTGGTGGACCAAAGCAGAGCTTGGCCCTTGTCCGCGCTATTCCTCCGATTCAGATGTTGTTGAATGCGCCCGGGGGGGGGGGGGGGGGGGTAGAAGTCCTATTATGAAAAAGGAAAAAATAAAAACCGGGAAAAAAAAAATTTTACATTTTAACAATAACATTTTTAATTTGGTGTGAAAAAGGAATAAATAAAAACTGGGAAAAATAATATTTTACATTTTAACAATAACATTTTTAATTTTTAATTTGGTGTTAAAAAGGAAAAAATAAAAACCTGGAAAATGTGATGTTATTATACATTTAAACAATGAAGGAAAAAAAATTTTACTTGAAGATAACGCACAACTGTTGTGCGTCATCTTCAAGGATAACGCACAACAGTCATGCGTTATCATTCAAGATAACGCATAACTATTGTGCTTTATCCTAGAAGATGACGCATAACAGTTGTGCGTTATCTTCAATAATTCATCTCAAAAATTCAGCTGCACCAATCTGTACCAATGTGTTGTCATCTCATCCCATTACTTTTGTACCCTAAAAGTAACCAAAAAGGACAATAATTCAACTGCAAAAGGCCATAATTCACGCAAGGACAATAATTCATTACTTGAAAATAATTCACTCTCGGCCGTAATTCACTATTGGCCCTAAACCCTTAAAACTTTATAAATACATACACGCTCTCAAAACACTTACAGCATATCCAACTTCCCACCCTAGATCCATTTATTCTTTTTCAATTCACAAAGTTGTTCACTTCTTCATATTTCATCCTCCCTAAACATTTATAGTTAAATCATTTTAAAACGGAAGCAATCAATCCTGTTAGAGTGATGCTATTTTAGGATTCTGAAATTGCCGGGGATGCATATGTTCCCTATTTTACTGGAGTTATGTGGAAAAGTTGGACATTGCCAATGACCCGAATGATTTCACATGACGAACTAGTAAGGAAAATATTAAAATACCTAGATATGGATCCCAATCTCTGGAATGTTCGAATAATAATGAGGATACCTTCATACTACGAAGTACGTCGTATGTTTTACTTTAATTTATATAGCATGAACAACGATGAAGACATGCGTTATCTATGGACTATTACACCACACTTCGCGAAGGAAGGGATTCATATTCTTATTGAATTCGAGCATATCCAGCAACAAAATATTCTAATTACACATGACAGAAATACAACAATTTTGCCGGAACATATTACAGCAATAACACAGATGGTTTCTGATGAACCGTCTATGTTGTATAGTACCGTCAATAACGACGACGATGGGGTTGACGGATCGGACGGAGATGATGCCGTTTCTAGTCAATCTGAATTGGATAATGACAATGACCTAGAAGAAGGAGAGTTCCAAACTCCCCTGAACTTTGTAAATACAGTAAACCCGGTAAGTGAGAACATAGTGCCACAATGGGAGAGCAGCCAATGGTTCAGCAGCGCTAGGTATGACTACACACATTTTGGAGCATTCCTAGATATGGGCTTGGGTTCTCCTATAGATGATATTGTAGAATCTGGTATCGTATGATTACTCGATTGGAACAACTGCATGACTAACATATAGTTAGGCATGAGATTCGTTGACAAAGTGCAGGCAATAAGTGCGGTTTGTAAGTGTGGGACGTGAATACCGGGTTTTGAAAAGTAAAATTGATACATGGACCGCAAGATGTTACCATCACAGTGACAAAAATTACTGTTCATGGTACATCTGTATAAAAAAGAAAGCAACACACAGTCGATGGAAAATTACCAGATTCGTAAAAGAACACACATTCCTTGTTCAAATTGAACAAAACAAGCACAGAAACTTGTCCTCAAAATTTATATCAATGTCTATATCACACCTAGTTGCCAACAATCCTGAGATATCTATGCCGAATATCATTCAAGAAGTGCAGGTATTGTTTCAAACGGGCTGTACTTACAAGCGGGCATGGTATGCTGGTAAATTTTCCATCGAGAGGGTTTTTGGTAGCTGGGAGACAACCTTCAATATTTTACCTAAATACTTATAAGCTGTACAGGATTTAAACCTGGGGACTGTATACAAATTTTTGCATCACAGAACAAGCAGTCCCCTTAGTTATGTTTTCAAATTTGTTTTTTGGTATTTCTCGCCACGTATAGATGGATTTTCATATTGTCGGCCGGTGATTTCTGTGGATGGAACACACTTAAGGGGACCGTACAAGGGCGTGTTGTTAATTGCAAGTATGTGGGATGCAAATAGTCACTTGTTCCCACATGCTTTTGCAATTATTGATAAGGAATCCTCCGAGAGTTGGAATTGGTTCCTTAAAAACCTGCGAGAATACATTGTCAAAGATTGCCACGTATGCCTCATTTCTGATCACCACAAAGGTATTTTCTCTGCTATTCAAAGTCAACCTTTATGGCAACCACTATTTGCAGTTCACCGGTTTTGTTTATGCTACATTCGAGCAAATTTCAACAAGACTTTTAAGAATACAAACCTGAAAAGCTTGATGTGGCAGGCTGGAACAAAATCAAAACAACGAAAATTTAACCGTGTAATGAAAGAGATTCAAGAAAGAAATGTTGATGCTTTGGACCCAGAGAAATGGACATTGTTGCATGACGGCGGTCACAGACACGGTATCATGATAATCAACATTTCTGAAGCACTTAACAGTGTATTGAAGAAAGTTAGGGTTCTACCTTTAAAAGCCATGGTTGAACTAATATTCAACAAACAAGTGAAGTACTTTAACCAACACCGTGAAAAAGCTGAAAATTGTGTGCATTTCCAACCCGAATTTTTAACAAGTTCTTGCGGATTGAAAGGAAATCAAGAGAACACAAAGTTACAACTTACAATCCGCGGGAAAGAATGTAACATAGTTAAATCTCCAATCCGGGTTTTTGGTATGGGCAACAACGTCTATACTTTGCGGATAAATAATAAATCATGTAGTTGTGGAAAATGGCAAACATATACATTGCCTTGTTCTCATATTCTTGCACTGTGTAGAGAAAATGGGTCAAGAACAGATACTTATGTGCCGGAGATATATTCGCAACAAACGTAGAGAAGAATTTACCAAACGAATTTTTATCCGATCTTGAGTGAGAACTTTTGGAGGGATGTTCCTTTTAATTTAACATTTTATCCTCCAAACATGAAAAAGGAATTGGGTAGGAAACAGGGCAAGCAATTTCAAGGGGAAATGGATTATAGAAATCCGGATTCTCCCCCAAGATGTGGTAGATGTTGCATGCCAGGACATAAAGAAAAAATTGTAATAACCCCGGACCGAGCAATATATAAGTTTATTAATTAATACATCATTACTTTAAATTTTTATAAATATCTTTAGTATTACTTCTTCAAATAACTTAAGATGAAATGGTTAAAGTTAAATATATTTTTTCAAGAAAATGATATAAATATTATCATTATAAATACACTTAAAATAAGTTAAATGAAATAAATACAATCTTCTTAAAAAAATTATAAAATTATAAGTTTCCACAAAAATGTCAAGAAATTTTCATTAAAAAAAAAAAAAAGAAATTTTCATTAAAAAAAATTCATTAAAAAAATTTCATTAAAAAAAAATTAATTACGTGGAATTGCATGGCTGATAGCGCACAATGAGCGTGCGTTATTGCTTGATTATAACGCACACTCATTTTGCGTTATCAGCCACATCGGTTGATTAGGGGATAAACGCTTAATTAGGTGATAACGCACAATGATTGTGCGTTATCATAATTGATAACACAAAATTATTGTGCGTTATGGCCAGTTCCAGATTTAAAAAAAAAAAGAAAAGCTAAGCCTATTTGGTACTCATTTCTTGAAATTGAGCTAAAAAAAAAACCGTTTTTTTCTTCTCAAGCTGAAAGCAGTGGGTGCCAATTTCTTGAAAGCCTCGGGCAATTAATTGATTTTGAGATTAATATTTAAATGTATATTCTTTTGAGTCTTTCAGCAATTACTTGATCCACCTCAAAAAACAGAAAGGCAATTTTGCTTCGTTTTATGATTATTATGAATATAAATGGAAAAGAGTGCTAATCTTTTGGCCAAAGCTTGCCAGCGGCGCAAATGCCATCGTTTGACTGCCAAGAAAATTAAGGTATGTAATTTTAATTTTTCATCCCAAGATATTTTGTATATGATTTTTATGGTTTATTTTATATTTTTATGCACTATGTTCTTTTAACCATTTATTCTTTTAAAACAAACTGATTCTTCTTGGCTACCCTTCATGCAATTTGCATTCTATTAAATTTTTTTCCATTATATAAATAGATTTTTTTTATTTATGAGTTTCTTGACAATAAATTTGTAGGAAGAATGTGATTTTCAATAAATGATTTCGAATTTGTAACATATAATAGGTTTCTTACAATTGGACAAAAGCATCAATATCACAATTGCTAGAAATTGTAATCACGAAAAGAAGGTAAATTTTTTCTTCATATAAAAAACGCAGCAGTGATTTTTCCCTTTTTCATGTTCCTACCCGTTTTCTCAATTTCTTTGAACCAAGTAGCCTACTCATCGGAGAGTTTTGTTGTTCATTTTTTAATGATAACGCATCATGGATGTGTGTTATTAGTGATAAAAAAATTTAATCCGGACAATAATCTTGTTTAGAGGGTGTGGCGGAATATTGTTTAGAGGGCGTGGTAGAATAATGCACAATGAGTATGCGTTATCGTTAACGCATTCACAATGTGAGTTATTTGCCACATCATTTTAGCCAAAAAAAAAAACTTGTTAATTAGAGATTTGAACACAGGACCTCACAAAATATAACAAAGAATACTTACCAAAAAGCCAACATAAAGCTTCATATTAATAAATGCATGAGATTTTATGTAATAATAACCTATTTACGTATTTTAATATTTACTAACTTCAATCATTTAAATTCTTAATTAGAGGAAAAAAAACTACTCCTCTATTTAATTTTAAAATTGGCGTTGTAATTCCTTAGTTAATAAGGGAGAAAATATTAGAAAATTGTAAAAACGTAAATTAAAATGAAAATAGAACATTTTTGTGGAAACGGTGCATGGGAATCTATTGGCCATTTCTGTCGCGTAGATCTCAATAAAATACCCAAAACGCCCACAAGAATCGCCTCAATCGGATGTCGGAGCGTAAAGTTATGTCCCGTCAAAATTTTTGACTTTACGGGAAGAATTTTTTGCGCTGAAACGCGTCCAGATCACTTTTTCGGTGATGCTATTGCGTTTATCTTTACGAGAACTATCAAAACGAATGGTCATACGCGTGAAACGGACCTCCAATCACAGAGTTATTTGTGTTTAAAATTTTTCAAATACCTACAGAAATTCTTTCTTTCTAATCAACATAAAAAAAAAAAAAAAAAAAAAAAAACTGATATGGTTAATAACGCACAAAAGTTATATATTATCCGCCACATTGGCGGATTAAGGTAGAAAACTGGAATTAAGTGATAACTCAGCGATTGTGCATTATCCTAATGAATAACGCACAATTATTGTGCGTTATGATCAGATTACGAATAAAAAAATTTTTTTGACTATTTTAGTGACCTTTTTAGAAAAAAAAGTTAAGCTAAGATAAAAACCACAAATTTTTCCTGGTATGTAGCAAATTCAATTATTTTCTACAGTTGGTAGAATTTAAATGATGCATGTTATTTTGAATTAGCACTATGGTTTTCATCAAAATTATATACAACTAAATTGTTCAGTTTTTATAGCTAATATGTCCTTCACTATGATTACACTATTTTCCTAATGAAGTATATGATTTCATATTTATCCTCCTTACATAGTTTTGACTAATTCTTTCCTTTGAAGAAGAAGGGATGAGAAGGAGGATACATTTCTTTTAAGAAAAAAAATATTTTCTATATTTGGTATGAGGAGCAAAGTAAATATTTATTTTTTTTATTGTACTTGAAGTAATATGTATATTTTTTAAGAGATAGTTCGAAAGCGAATTCTTTAAGAGTTGGCTAAAGAAGTTGGAGGGAGCCAGGGTGAGTTTGAGATACATTATAGTGTATATTAATTTGGCGGTGATTAGGATTTATATACTAGCTGGGTTTCGTGCTACAAGAAAAAAATTGTAATTATATTTATTTTCTTCTTGAGCTTTCTTTTTTTTTTTCTGTGTATGTTTCCTTTCCTTCGAGACAAAAATAAATAAATAAATAATATCTCTAGGTGTTAGCTAGAGGAGTGGGAGATGGCGCGGAAGGGAGGGGGCGATTCTGAGATTCAAGGGAAATAGGGATGAATGGTACTAATTCTGTTTTCACAAATGAACAATATCATTACACATGTATCATTACTTTTTATAGTTAATTAGAATACCTATCTTCTTCACTCTCCTCTCCTAAATCTTCCAACTCCCATACTCAATTTCTAAAATTTTTTATTTTATATTAATTACGAATTTATTTATTTATTATTATTTTTTGATAACTTACAAATTTATTTATTAGGTAAACATTATCTTACACTCAAATAACTATCTTTAAACTTCTTATTTTGTAGCCAGTACTCCACGTCTTCTACCACCCATAACTAATCCTAAAAATTGTCCCTCAACTCTTATATCCTACATTAGACGTTTTAATTTTAGTTTGATCAGAAGATTCAAACAGAGATATCATCATCAAAACTTTCTCCATGGCTTCAATCTATGTCATTCCTCCTCCCCTCAAAAAGCTTCTTCCATTTTAATTATTCTTCTCCTTTTTTAGCTAACATGTTTCTCATTCGTTTTATTTGGATTTTGGACTAGATTCTTCGTGATAATTGCAAAATTCTTTTCCATGGATAATTATTAAAAGACATTTAATCTTTTTGAATGTAGAGTAATTTTTCTTTTTTTTTTTTTTTTTTTAAGAATGTTTCTCTCAAATTGAGAATGGATGAACATGAATGAGGCTACTTTTTAAGTTTTTTTCCTTTTCAAAGTTCGGTCACTAGAGACTAGAGCAGTGGTGCTTCATGCTTCATAAATTGAAGTTCACTATATTGATCGAGCTACGCACCGTAAAAATTCTGATAATTGAACCAGAGTAGCATTTCTTTAGTTTTTAAAATGTTCATATTTCTTGAATTAAAAAGTCCAATATTTTTTAAATGCTCATAGTTCTTACGATCTACCTGACAAGGAAGTAGGAGGGCATACTTTCGATTGGGTTACAATAGTACATGTGCACTTTGCCACGATCAATCACCCTCATTTTCAAGTTTTCCCATTTATGATTTTTGTTTATCATGATTTTACCATTTAATGCGGTTAATTTTTTTTTTTTTTACTGAGTGTGGTTCTATGATTTAATTGAATTGGTTGCAGGCCTATTACCTGGCTGGGCCATTTCCAATTGTATTATCCAGTCAGGGCCTAATTTTTTAATAGAGATCTACTCTAAATCAATTTTACTATTACAAAAATAATTATCCATATATTCTTTTGGTATTTTAGTTTTATTTTTTCATGATATTTTAGTCTTATTTGTTTGGAGAGGTCGAGGGAAGGGGAAAGAGTATAGAGTACGATAAGGAGATGGTTCTTCTTAACATGCATGTAGCAATTTTATTATTATAATAGGGAAGGAGATGGGGAAGGGTTGAGATTTAGTAAGGGTGCCCTTACTTTTTAATATGAACAAATTCTTTTTTTGTTCCCTAGAGATTTGTATGATGTTTTAGTTCCTTTTATTATAATTTTATTTATTTATTTATTTTGTAATACATAATTAATTTTTTTTTATGGTAAAAAAACTTTATGGGTTTAGATTTTTAGGATTGATTATGTTTTCTAATCAATTGATGTTAGAGACTAACCCAAATCAAATAGATGCAAACTTAAAGCTATTATGTGAGAAAAATGCAGGAGCTTGTATCTAGAAAAATCTCAAAAGATCATAATTATATTTAATACTTTAGATGTTCTTACAATTGTAATAGTCCTAAACTATTTCATCTTAAAATTTAAATAATTAACATACTCTCTCTCTCTCTCTGAGCATTTTACAATAGTGATTCATTTTTGGTTTTTTTTCATGTTAAACTAATTTAGTATCTTTTTAATCCGAACATTATGTCTCCCAGACATTGGACAGAATTTTAGATTTGAGTTTGGTGTCTTCTCTTTTGTCCCTTTTATAGGACATCATATAATTTTCTCTTATTTTCTTTTAGTTAGTATTATAGTTTCATAATAGAAGTACTGACAATTTTGTATATAAAGCTGTTCTCTTTTTATTGGGAGTAGTAGGAATAAATTGGACCAAATTTTTTCTGTTTCATCTTTTAAGGGGGAAATGGAGAAAAGAAAGGCACCGGGGAAAAACTAAGCCTGTGGGTTTTCTTCTTCTTCTTCTTCTTCTTTTTTTTTTTTTTTGTTTTTTTTTTGTGTCGGAGGAGAGAAGAGAGGGATTAATGTGTTGAAATGGAGGTAAGCAAGGATGAGAGTGTGCTCTCTTATTAATTTTTTGTTTCAATTCTTAAATTTTTTAATGTTATAATTTTTTAAGCTATTTCCCCGTGTAACGCTAGATGGGTATTTATGCTAATTTTTACATATTTAAAAGGCTTACAAAACAAAAGAATGTTATATATAATTGATACTATTACTTTCCTTACATGTGCAAATATTTTTATATTTCTATAAATTTGGATAATTATCTTTAAGTAATGAATTTAGTTTTAAAAATTTATGTTATATTTTCAAAGGTGTTTAATTGTTTTTATATTTTTATTAACTTCTATTATTTTAAATATTTATTTCAATTTACTTACTGAATATTGGCTCATCGTGCATAGCACAGTTGTTCTGTATATATATATTTTCTATAAAAGACCGTTGTATCATATAATTGTGCTTTTTTCTAACGAAAAAAAACATGTAATGTAAAATTTATCAGGCTACGCTTTGAAAGAAAATAAGAAACCAACATAAAGTAAAAGTAGAAGAGAATTTGGTGAAAAATCTACAAATTTTCTTCTTAAAGAAAATGGTTGTACAAGCGTATATATATAATAGGGAAGAAGGAAGAAGAAGACTATAACTAACTCTAACTAATTTTTCCAATAAATACACTAAGAACGCATTAGCAAACGAGCTAATGCTGACTGGATTAATAAATCCCAAATCATTTTCTGCCATGTGGCACCTAACCCCTTAACTGCTTCTCAAGTTCGAATCTCTCTTGCTTCTTTTCCTTTATTCTTTTCCCATTTATTTTTTCCAACTACTCCTTCTGTTTCTATTCCTCCTCTTTGTTGAACAATTTTCTGATCATGCTTCCAACTTCCACATTGTTCATCATTCTCTTCTTTCAACTTTCAATCACAAGGTGGCACTCTATAAGTGTTGATCATCCCAAGCTGTTGAATTAAACATTTGAATCTTGCCACTCCAAGAGCTTTAGTGAAAAGCTCAGCTAACTAATCTTTTTTATGTTACACCAAGTGATTTCTAAACTCCTGCAAAATACCTCTCTCTAACAACATGACAATCCAATTCAATATATTTAGTTCTATCATAGAACACAAGATTTTCAACAATATGTAGAGCACTCCTATTATCACAATACAAGGTGACAACTTGTTTTTGTGTAAAAGACAAATCTTTAAAAAAGTAAAGAATCCATTACAATTCACAAGTTTCTGTAGACATTGCTTTGTATTCAACCTTAGTAGATGATTTAGATATTGTAGTATGTTTCTTAGACCTCCAAGAAATCAAGGATTAACCAATGAAAACACAAAAACCAGTAATAGATCTTCTTTCTGAGCAACGTGCCCAGTCTGAAACAGAAAAGACTGCAAGTTGTAAAGGATTAGAAGAAGCTCAAAATAACCCTTGTCCTGGTGTACTTTAAGATATCTTAAGGCTCTATGTACTGCCTTTAAATGGAATACAGTAGAAGAGTCTAGAAATTGAGATAATTGTTGAACTACAAAGCAAATATCAGGTCTTGTAATAGCCAAGTATATCAATTTACCAACAATAATTCTATAAACCTGATTATCATCCAGAAGTTCTGAATTTCCATGTGGTAGTTTGACATTGGTTACTATTGGAGTAGCAACAAGTGATCTAGAGCATATTCCATCTGTGTTAAAACTAATTCTTGATCAATTTTACTAATTTCCATTCCCAGAAAGTATCTGGCCTCTCCTAAATCTTTAATCTTAAACTAGACATTCGAAACTTGTTTAAATTTTGTTATTACATCCAAGTTGTTGCTAAACACCAAAATATCATCCACATAAACTAGCAACATAACCAAGACTCCTTTATGATTTCTAACAAAAATATTGTAATCATTCCAACTTTGATGAAAATGCATATGCAACAAAGTATTAGTAAGCTTGGCATTCTATTGTCTTGAAGCTTGTTTCAGACTATATAAAGATCTATTCAATTTGCATACATAACCATGAGGAACTTGAAAACAAGGAAGAGGTTCCATATATACTTCTTCAATTAAGTCACCATAAAAAAATACACTGTTTATATCCAATTGATGAATGAACCACTCCCTTGATGCAGCAAGGGCAAGCAACCACTTAATGGTGGTCATTTTAACTACTTGACTGAACGTCTCCATGTAATCAATACCCAACTGTTGAGTATACTTTCTTGCCACTAATCTTGCTTTATACCTCTCAACAGTGCCATCTCCAATCATCAGACCTAGCTATTTCATAAAAATGCCTAGGTTCTGCTATAAGTCCCACATTCAAAACAAAGGATTTTGCTATGGTGACAAATGATCATAATTCATAACAGAATTAATGGAATGTGGTGACGTAAAAGTACTGGAAATACAGTTAGAACAAGAATAAAGCTCACATTCATAATTTTGCAAATATAAAGGCAAATACGTAACTCTAGTAGATCTCCTTAGTGGGGGAGCCATAGGAAGAGGAGGATTAGCAGGTTTAGAAAAAGAGGTAGAATTAATAGGAAATCTGAAGGATTAGGAGATAAAGGAGAAAAATGAACAGAACTGAAAAACTCAGAACCTGAATCGGGAGTAATGTCTAGCATATTTTGAGAAGAAGAGTCCAAAGGCAAAGGAGAAGATTTATAAGAAGTAGATTGTGAAATATGCTCATAAGGAAAAATATGTTCCACAAAAAGTATATCCCTTGAAATAAAAAATATTTTGAGTGACAATATCAAGTAGACTATACCCTCTTGTGATAGAGGAATGACCTAAAAGGATACACTGTTTTCCTCTAGGATCAAACTTAGATCTTCCTTGTTCTATAGTACAAGCATATGATAGACAGCAAAAAACTTTTACAAAATTGTAAGAAGGAGCTTTGTGATATAACAATTTATAAGTTGTTTTGTTATGAAGAATATTGAAGGAGTAAGATGGATGAAGAGAGTAGCATGTTTAACAAATAACCCCAATAAGAAAGTGGAACAGAAGATTGAAATTTAAGAGCTCTTCCAGCATTCAAAATGTGCTGATGTTTTCTTTCCACAGCACCATTTTGTTGTGGGGTATACACGCAAGATTTTGTATAGCCCATTGTCTGTTATGATTGTTTTAATTGTGACATCAAATTGAGTTTCAATATAAGCACAGAAATATTGTAATTACTGTCTAGTTGCACCTGTATTATTTAGGAGGAAAAGCCAACTATATTTACTATAGTAAACTATTTTAAGAAAATATCTATCATCATCTATAGTCACAGATATACTTGGACCCCGGATATCAACATATATTAATTGAAAACATATTGGCACAGGAACATGAATAGGAAAACTGGATTTATGTTGTTTTGCCAAAGGATAAGCAGTACAATGAATAGAATCAGGAATAGAGATAGCTGAATCTGCTTGTTTAAGTTTCTGTAAACAAGAATTAGAAGCATGTCCTAACCTATAATGCAAAAGAAACTTGGATACTTCTACAGGGTCAAATTGAATAGGAACAACATCATTGATAACAGAGGTATTATTTACAATAGAAGAAACATTAGGAATAGAATAAGATGAAACACGTGGAAGATGAACACAATCTAAGACATAAAGATCTGTATGCCATTTAGCAGATAATCCTCTTCATGGTAGTTGGATCCTGAAGGATACAAGTAAAATGATCACTAATCATAATACAAGAGTTTTGAAAAGTAACTTTAGTCAAAGACACAATTTTGAAAGTAAAGTCTGGCACACAAAGTCTGTGTGACACCTTGAGTAAGGTTTGAGTAGGTAACTGAATAAACGTATTGACAACAAGATAATAAGATGTGTAAAAAATAGTGGAATAAATGATATGATCAGTAGCACTAGAATCCAAGATCCATTAAGTTGAAAAAGGATGTATAGAGTTATCTCTGAAGCAGTCTAAAGAGTAGGAGGATATGTAAGATTAACCTGCTTAATCAAAGGCTGCATAGTGACTCATGATCCATCTCCTTGTCCCCTTGTGGATATTTGATTCCCAATCTGAGTATTTCGGCAGGTAAATTAGGCTTTCATATTGATCACTTGATAGATTGGAAATCACACTAGAAGAAGACTTTGAATGGGCAACTGGTGAAGATAAACCTCCACTCTGAATCATGTTGTTCATCTCTGCTGGTGCATTAGCAATAGTAAAAACACTTCCTGCAAAACTTTTATTAGTAATATTATCTACCTTTAAACTTGTGATTGGGAGGATATCCATGTTTTTTTATGGCATCTATAACTGTGTGACCTGAATTCTTACAAAAGGTACAGTGAAAAGCCTTTTTCTTGTTTCCAAACTTCTTATTACCACTTCCATTATGCTGAAAGTTCATGACATTTATAGCATTGGCTTGGGACATGTTGGACATCTGCACTTGTCCAAGTTGTTGCAATTGCATGGTATTTTTTCCACCTGATCTCTGTGCCATCATAGCTTGTGACATACTAGTTCCACATCCTTGCTGTCTTTCATGAGTAATAGCCATATTGAAAGCAGTCTTAATGTCTACTAAAGGAGTGAACTAATATTCTGGATCTCACTCATTCAAAACCATCATTTAATCCTTTAACAAACTTCATTTACTTGTTCTGCTTCAGCACTTTCCCTCACTATTTGCATAACTCTCCACACAATTGGTAGTTCAGGAGTACAAATACGCACAAGAATTGATCTCAACATGATAATCTCATCCTATAAAATATTTTCAAACGAGTACAGTATTCATCAACTGTCATGTTGCCTTTTTTTTTTTTTTTTTTTAGCATAAAAGGTCTCTAACAAATAAGAGAGCCTATATATATCACCTCTATCATATCGTTGCTTCAAATCTGCCCAAATTTCTTTACTAGAATTCACCCATAATACACTAGGTCTAATCGTTGTAGGTTCCATAGATATAACTAGCCAGGTTATCACCACGTCATTAGCTTGCTTCCAATAACCATGCAGTTTATCTCCTTAACTAGGCATAGTAATTCCAGAAACATCTTTTATGAAACACAATTTATTTTTGGAACATAAAGATCTTCGTACCTTTATGCTCCAAGAATGATAATTGCCTCTAGTTAACAAGCCGTCACACAACATCTGATTTGTGTTCTCGTTTAGATGAATGTAAAAAGGATGATGAATACTCCATTCTACTTCAATAACCCTTCAGAAACTAGATGAAATTGCAATTAATTCTTCAAGGAACCGATGAAATCTAGAAATAAACTAGGTACAACTGATTTCTAACACAACAATCAAAAGTGCTCAGAATCTGAAAATGAAACTATCAAAATTTAGCTGAGAAAAAGCTCAACGCTCGATCAAACAAGCAACTTACTCTGATACCATGTCAAATTTCTCAAGCTATGGTTTGAAACAAAATAAGGAACCAACACAGAGAGCAAAAGTACAAGAGAATTTGGTGAAAAATTTGCAAATTTTCTTATTTAAGAAAATGGCTATACAAATGTGGAAAATGGCAACCTCTCAATATGGCTATTACTCATGAAAAAAGAAATGGGTGGAAATCATAGAAAAGAAATGTTTCAATTTTGGTGCAACCACTCATTTTTCGGTAAGTAAAAATATCCAAACACACCTCGAGTAATCATCCACAATCGTTAAACACTAATGTGCTCCATAGGAGGAAGGAATTTTATAAGGACCTCAAAGTCACAGTGTATCAAATCAAAAGGTGTTATTGCATTATTCAGGCTAACCGGAAAGGGATCACGAGTTTGCTTAGCACGTAAATAAATTAAACATTTATCCACACAATCAGTTTTAAGTGGGTGACCTAAAAATTTCTTAAGAATAGATTTGGATGGATGTCCCAATCGTTTATGCCATAATTCACCAATACCGGAACTGCGAACGGTATAAGCAAAACTTGAATTTACGATCGGCATTCCCGTGGTACAATCCCTTAACATTAACACACAATTATTAATTAGAACATCATTAATCTTAAGTGCAGAATCAAGACACACTGAACTCATTTCTACTCCAGTAGTGGTAGACCCATTCGGGAGTGTAACAGTAAATGGAAGGGAAGGTTGAATATTTGACAAGAAAGGCTTTCTGCCTATCATATGATGAGAGCATCCACTATCCAAAATCTAATTACATTTTATCTTGCCAAAGAGTGTGTCAACGTCTAAAGAGGAAGATTTCTGAGTGTCCAACAAGTCCAAAAACCTCTCTCACTGCTCCCGCGCGAGACCAGGGATCCCAATTATACCTGTCGCCACTGCCGCTGTGCCCTGACGCAGCCCTGTCTCTATCACTGCGTGCTTCGGGGTTGAGCCGTGATGCACAGAACCGCCTATTGAAGCTGAAGCCACTGCTGCCCAGCCACGACTTGCTAGGGATAACCACCTGAGAGCCGACGCAGACGACTTGGAGGGTGAGAGAGAAGCTGTATTGGCCAGATCTGGCCAACTATCCGTTGTTGCTTCATTGTCTCAGGAAGCTCGATCGGTCCTGGTGAGTTGCATTGGAGAAGAAACTGAAGCCGCCGCTGCCCAATGCGTGGGAGGGCAATGGCCGAGCCGACCTCCCCAACCTCTGCCCCACGTAAGACCACTTCTGCAGCGACCTCATCGACCTCTGGTGATGTCACCGTCAAAACTCCGATCGGACCACCGGTGCTCCAGTGGCCGGTTCAGGAACCCAACTAACAAGTAACAATTCTTGGCTTCATGATCCGGTTTGAAACAATGTGTGCACTGTACTATTTTTTGGGTTGCAAACACCACCGCTTCTCTTCCTATATTTGAATTTTTGACTAGTTTTCTATGGGATTCCTCTTTCACAATCATGGCATAAGTTTTCTTAATATTAAGAATCGGGTCCATCTGTAAAATATTTGAACGTACTGTGCCATAAACTGAGTCATCTAAACCTATAAGAAATTGATGGACTTTGTCTTCCTCTCGTTATTTAATAATTCATTTATCATGCTACAAGTACAATTGGGTAGTTGTTGATAGTTACTTAGTTCATCCCAAATTTTCTTCAATTTTGCAAAATAAATAGAGACAGACTTATCTGACTGCTTACAATTAACCAAAGCAGCCTTTAGTTCATGCTTTCGGGATGCGTTTCCCGCCATGAAACGCTCCTTCAGATCAGACCAGAGCTCGTCACACCGTTCCACGTAAGACATGGTATTTTGCAGATTAGGTTCACTTGTATTTAATATCTACGAACCTACCATAGTGTTGATTGTCCCTCAATCTTCTTCTTCTGTAGTTCCAGACTCTGGTTTTAGAATTTGTCCTTCTACAAACCCGAGCTTTTTCATAGCTCGTAACGCCAATCGCATGGCTTTAACCCATTCATCATAGTTATCCTCCTGTAGTTGAACCTGTGTGATTATTAAAAGCGGACAGTCGGATGATGCAAGATAAAATGCATCCTTCCGAAGATGTTCCTTGCAAAAAAAAAAAAACAAACGTATATTTTCTTCTCTTTTTTTTTTTGGAAAATCCTTTCTTGGCTCTGATACCATAAAGTTTTCAAGAATTTTTTGTTTTGTCTATTACCCCAAAAAGATATGATAATTTACAGATAGAAAAAACTAACCAAGAAATTACTGCCTACAATATCTCACAGTTACAACACCCTTATCAAAATCCTAACCACCTAATCTCCGAACAATATATACATATATATATATATAAAAGGGAAGAAAGAAGAAGAAGATTATAACTAACCTCTAACTAATCTTCCAATAAATACATTAAGAACACATTAGGCAAATGAACCACTTCTGATTGGATTAATGAATCCCAAATCATTTTCTACCCTATGGCACCTGGTTTGAATCTCTCTTGCTTCTTTTCTTTTCTTCTTTTTCCATTTATTTCTTCCAACTCCTTCTTCTGTTTCTATTCCTCCCCTTTGCTAAACAATTTTCTGATCATGCTTCCAATTTCCACCTTGTTCCTAATTCTCTTCTTTCAACTTTAACATGTAATCATACTTATATTCTTTTTTGTCTTTTTTTTTTCTGTAACGTTTCTTTCTTTTTACACCAAAAAAGAAATTCGTTTAGAAGTTGGTTAAAGAAGCGGGAGGGGGTGGGAGAGTGTGAGCCTGAGATTTAAGAAGAGTGGTATTGACGGGGTGATGGTTATAAAGAATGTACTAATTGTGTTTTGTGATAGAGAAAGAAAACATGTAATTGTATTTTTTTCTTTTTTGTGCTTCCTTTTTTATAATGTAATGTTCCATTTTCTTTAAACAAGAAAAAGGAGAATCTTTTGGTGTTGGCTAGAGAAGTGGCAGGTACCCGGAATGGGGTTAGTCTAAGATTCAGGGAGAGTGGGTATTGATGTGGTGATGGTTAGGATGAATATTCATACCACTTAATTCTAATTCAATGTTTTAGAAAATAACACATAGTTACTTCATTTCTTTTCTTTTCTTTTTTTTTTTCTTTTGGATACAACACATAGTTACTATTGAGAATCATTTAAAAATAGCTACCATAAATCACTATAAGTAATTAATACACATTGTATGAGGATAATTTATTTTAAAATTTTTACTGCACATGGTAAAATTATTTAATTAATGAATATCAAAATTATGTACTCTATTTGGTAGTTTTTTTAAAAATAAAACTTCTCAATATCTTTCTTGATTAAAATATTATGTCCTTTCCAGAAAAAAAAAATATATATTATGTCCCCCTACATTGCATGGGTCTTTAGGCTAGTGTGTGTGTATATATATATAGTAGCGAAACAATCCGTGCCATATATGGTGAGCAAAATTTAGTAAGTAAATTGAAATAAATATTTAAAATATAATAAAAGTTAATAAAAAAGGTATAAAAAATTAAATACCTATGAAAATATAAAATAAATTTTTAAAACTAAATTCATTATGTAAAGATAATTATCTATGTTTGTAGGAATATAAAAATGTTTGCTCATGTAAGAAAAGTAATAGTACCAATTACATATAACATTCGTTTGTTTTATAAATTTTTTAAATAAGTAAAGATTAGCATAAAGACGCGTGAAACCGTAAACGGAGAGGTAAATTAAAAATTATAACATTAAAAGAATTGAAAATAAAATTTTACTAAGAGATCGCACTCTCATCTTTGCTTACCTCCCTTTCAATACGTTAATTTCTCTCTTCTCCCCCACCTACACTAAAAAAAAAAGACCTTTGGCTTAACTTTTCCCTTTTACCTTGCTTTTCTCCATCTCCCCCTAAAAAAATGATATAGAAAACACTTAGGCTCAATTTGCTCAGATTTATTCCAACTACCCCTAAAGAAAAGAGAACTACTTTATATACAAAAATGTCACTATTTCTATAATGAAATCACAATGCTAACTAAAAGAAAGTAAGAGAAAATTACATGATATTCTATAAAAAGGACAAAAGAGAAGACCCCAAACTCAAATCTAAAATTTTGTCCAATGTCTGAGAGACATAATGTTTGGATTAGAAAGATAGATAATAAAGTAGTTGAACATAAAAAAAATGAATCACTAAAAAATCTTCCAAATATTTTTAACTATTCAACACCAAAAATATAAATAAAAAATTAAAATGCTAAGAGAGAGAGAGAGTATGTTAATTATTTAAATTTAAAAGTAAAATAATTGAGGAGTATTACTATTGTAACAACATCTAAAGTACAAAATTAGTAATGGTCTTCTCGAGATTCTTCTAGATACAAGCTCATGCCCTTTATATAGTAACTTGGAGTTTGCATCTATTTCATTTGGGTTAGTCTCTAATAGAAATTCATTAGAAAACATAATCTATCATAAAAATCCAACCCATAAAGTTTTTTTACTTTCAAAGAAAATTTAATTATCTATTACAAAAAAAAAATTATCATAAAAAAACATAAAACATCATACAAATCTCTAGGGAAAAAAAGAAAAAGAATTTGTTCATATTAAAAAGTAAAGGCACCCTTACTAAATCTCAAACCCCCCCCTCCCTATTTGTTCTAATAATAAAAATGCTACATGAAAAAAACAAAAAATTGCTAAATGCATGTTAGTAAGAATCAGCAGTGTCAAACGGGCCAAACCGGACCTGACCGGACCGGATCGGCCCGCGTCTAAACGGTCCGGTCCGGTCTGGGCCTATTTTTGACGGGTCTAGATTAAGGAAGCCCATATCCGCCCGTAACCAGCCCGCGGGTAAACGGGTCAGCCCGCGGGCTTTGCTCTTTTTTTTTTTTGGCTAATTTTCTGATGTTTTTAAAATCTTGCCTATTAACTATAATAATAATATACATTAATCCTGAACCTAATCAATCAAAATAGAGAAAAACCAACATAAAAAAATTAATAAGTAATAATAATCATCCAACAAAATAAATTAATAATTATTTAACAAAAAGTCAATACGAAAAATTATACACCAACTTCTTCTTCTTCATCATTTCATCTTGAGGACTCATCTTCAACTTGATTACATCCTCTCCTCATCATCTTTACCTATAAAATGCAAAACATAGATTATATAGTAAATAAAAAAATTAATAAATAATATTCATAAATTAAATGAAGAAAAAGTTGTACTTACTCGCTAAATATCATTTCATTGATATCAAAGCAAACTTTTACATGACGTGAAATGCTAGATGTTCCATATTTTCCTCCTGCAATATACACCTTCCCACAACGAACACATTCAACCCTAGGTTCTCCATCTTCACCAACAATATCAAGCCTTCTGGTATGAATCCATACATTTGACTTATAGGATTTTTTTCGCTTTCTTTAAAGATTGTGCAAAGCATTTGATTGATCACATTTATCACTAATATCATCAACAACATTTTTTATCCATCTTCCGCAATGGATAAAATGTTTATAATTCATGATTTGAAGCACTTACTAACTAATCGATGAATGATGATAAAGATTATAAACAGGGAAGCACTTAAAGATTATAATGATAAAGATTCCAAAAACTGATAGTGCTCACAGAGTTGAACATTATAGGCCTAATGAATTGTTCAGCAATTGATTCATCATCACCAACATTTTTATCCATTTTCTGCAGTATTTCAATGCACAAACACATTCACATAGCGAACACTACACAAACACAATCACATAAACATTACAAAGATTGAGGCATTGTGAGGCAAGAAATAATGGAGAAAGCAGAGGACATGGTTTATGCAGGTTTAAGATTCTGTGTATTCTTAAAAGAGCGTGATGTATGAAAAGAGGTGGATAAGAAGGTTATCAGGTTTCTTAAGATGGTAAATGAGGCACAAGTAGATAAATTCTGAGGAAGAAGATTTCAATTGAAAACCTTCATGAAACAGCCCGTTTTGACAGTGATATTTGCCATAGAAGTTAGAACCCGCAATAATCCGAAAGACACATCCCGGGGTAGAACACAAACAACACAACACACAAACTGGCTACAAGCCAACAATTTACAAGGAACCGACAAGGTTCTTAACTAAAACAACCAAGAAACAATAAAATTGCCCACACAAGCAAGGGACACAGCCCAAGTGCAACAAAGAAAAGCAATGTACCTTGTAATGTAACCAGAAAGAAGCTTCAGGTATAGGTACTGTAGCACCGCAAGTTTGAAAATCCAAAATTCTGCCCAAACTAACTTGTACAAATGGAAGGAAAGGACTTGTACGTCCAGCAGCGCCTTGCCAAGGAGAGCAAAACACCGTTGTTGTAGCCCTTAATTCTCAGCCTAAGCTACTGAAATTAGAAAGGGGAGAATCACGCTGTCCATACAGCCGCGACCCTCAAGATCACAATCCAGCACCCGGCCTTGGAAATTCCCTCAAAAGCTCTTAATCTTTTTTTTATTTACTTCCTATATGAATTCCTTCTGTACAATTTAGGAAATCTTTTAGTTATACTAAAAAAATTTCAGCCTTTGTATAAGGAAATTCAAAAATTAGGTTAATGATATTAACAGCTTTGTTGTCCACTTCTTTCCAATTTCTTCAACCCAGTCAATTATGGAGTCTAGCCTCTATGTGTTCTATTCTATGTCCTTTCAAATTTATGGTATACTTGTTTCCAGGATTTTGCCAGGTAAAAGAAAATACTTTTCTTGGAAAACATTTTCCTCTTATTGGTTATAAAAGAAAATAGGAAGGAAAATAGTAATAAGGAAATTGATGGGGAAAAGTTGAATAGAAACTGTGGAAAGTTTTTTCCTCACCAAACTGTGAGGAAAAGGAAAATGATGAAGAAAAAGGAGGAAGCACAGAGCTACGGCAAGGGCTGAAGAATTTACTTCATTTTCAACCTTAAAATCAAATTCAATTAGTTATTTGTACCATGCATCCATCATCAATTTAAATCCCCGATTTAAACTCATCTTCAATTCCTTATCGAAATTATGAGATCAAGAAATAGATCTCAGAGTAGATATTTTATTATTCTTTCCTTTATCTTATATCTCAGAAAAAATTATCCAAGAACTTCTTGTTATTATTCTGTCTCTACGCCTTGTATTCATCGTTAATGCTTGTTCTAATTTCTAACTCCCAGATCTTGTTTCTTTTTTTCTTTTTTTTTTTTTTTTTTAAAAATTCTCATTGTGTTTGAAGAATAATTTTTTTCTAGAAATTGTGTTTGAAGCTCAAAACAGAGGAGAGATGAGGCCAACTTTAGGGTAAAGCCTTTTCCATTTCTATACCAAATTCTTATAAATCAAACAAGGGAAACCCTTTTCCTTAATATTTTCTTACCCCAGCTTTTTTATGCTTATAATTAATGTTGTTTTTAGAATACAAACACATTGTGTAGTCATTGCTTCTGTTATTAGCTTTAGTGAATTGAAAGGGTTTATCATCCTATTTGCGAGTTAACTCATTCTCCTAAATGCCATCTTATTTCTAATATAAGATCCTTCCTTACTAAAACAAAGGTATCACAATTTTATACATAGAATATTTCACCTGACCAACCACAAATCCACAGTACCATAACAGGGACAAAGAAAACATCATTCACTGCAACATTTCCAAAGCCTAATTCCACCTGCAAAGTAAAAGATAGCAGTATTAAATTATATTATATATTAATTTATTAACGTATAATATAATTTATTTATATTGACGTGTGCCGCAGAGACACGCTAGAGAAACACTAACAATAAACCATCTATTTCCTTACTTTTTCTTTTGTAAATTTTTTGAAATGTGGTGTTGAACTATCTTACTGCAATTTGAGTTATATTGGACATATTATATTATTTTATTTTATTATTTTATTATTAGTCACGTAGGAATAGGTACCGATGATAATGATCGAGTTAGTTGGAAAGATCCAATTCTATTTAACTTCTTTTTAAACTTGTGTTTGCAAGAGAACTTTAGTAGTGGGAGTTTGAAAAAAGAAGCATGGAACAGGATTAGGGTGACGATACAAAAGGAGAAACATATTGACTTGACACAGAGGCAACTAAAGAATCAATAGGATTACTTAAAAAGAAAGTATAATGTTTGGATAAAGACCGTTGGCAAAACTGGCAATAGCCATTGGAATTTAGTGTCTAATACTATAAACTAAACCAATGAGCAGTGGGATGATTACATAAATGTATACTTTTATTATACTTTATTCATTTGAGATTAATGTTATAGATGATACATAAGTTAATACAATTTTTATTTCTACAGGTAAATCTTGATGCAAAACATTTCAATTTAAACTCTTGATACTCAACTGATGCAAGTTCTCAAAACATTGAAAGAACCAAGTGGACCAACTATTGAAGAATGTAATACTTCTTTAAAAAATATGTAAACATTGGATGTCTTGGACTTAGGGCTGTAAACGGGACGGGTCTTACCAGTACTTGCACGTTTATAGCAGGTATGGTTAAAATTTTATACTCGCAGCCCCTAAGTTCGTATCAAATTAGCATGTGATTACTAAAAAATAGTTAGGATTTAATTTTTACTTATATTACTTTTACATTTTCCCAAAAAAAAATAAAAAAAGAAAAGCTCACCTGAAACATTTTTCATATCATGGTATTGAATGTTAGTTAACTAAGAAGTGTAAAAGAATATAAACTTCTCAAATTGATTAAGAAATCTATGTATAGAAAAAGTTACATTTTAGAACTTGCGAAGTTCAAGTTTCTATAATGATTGATCAAAGAATAGTCTAGAAACTTTAAAATGGTAACATAATTGATTTAAAAATTAAAAAAATAATAAAAGGAATCATATAGTCATTTACCTTTGACTAAAAAAAAATCAAATAATGTAATGGTAACTTGAACGAGATTAAGAATATATTACTAAAAACGGGAGAACAAAATTAATACCTTAAAAAAATAAGAAATATATGAATGAGCATAAATGAGAAATTTCTTAGTCAAATATAAAAGAACAAAAAAGAAAATGGGAAAAAAAATTAAACTTCTTGCTAGACCATGAATGTTCCACAAGGGGATGAAATCCTCATTTCTCTCACTCTATTTTCCTTGATTTTTCGTACAAGACTCAACTTTTATAACAAGGATAAAAATATTTACATTAAGACAACATAACAAAATAAATAAAAAAAATCAGTTCAGTGATATCAAGAACACAAAAAACAAAACTTTTTAAGTTAGAAGAAAAAAATTGCATCAAATTCGGAAAAAAAAAATAAAGAAGTAAAAAAGATGAACATTAGAAAAATCAAATACAGTGAAAAAAATCAATTGCACATAATTGATGTATACTGAACGTTTTTATGAGCGATTAGAGAAAGATTGAGAGAATCCGGGCTGATCAAGAAGGATATGAAGAGAGGACTGATCAATTCGGTTGCCTTTATGTTATATGTATAGATTATATATAAGTCCAAATCCAAATTAGAAACTTATTTGCAATATGCCAAAGAAATTATTTTGAAGTGTAATATTGTAATTACCATCAATTAATCTAAACAGGAGTTCAAAATATTACTTACCTTCATATTTATTGTGTCAAAATTTAAAACAATTATTTACCTTTTCTTACTTACTTTTCTCTGCTTGTCATATAAATTAGATGCAAAATTTCAGGTGGACTTCATCGTTATCGTGAACATTAATTAAGGTGTGAGTTTTAGTTTAATTGAAACTTATAGAGAAGATAAATATTGGTATTAGATAGGCAAGTAACTATATGGAGCTTTTCATAATTGTGTGAAAAAACATGTTACGAGTTTATCAGTTGTTTCTCTAATCCAATTTTTTGACTAATTTAAAAAATCTAAAATTCTAAAAAATTGGAAGAAGCCTTCTGAAGTTTTAAAAGAGGAGAGAGTAAAAGAGATATTCTAATATAGTGTGTGTATATATATATATATATATATATATATCACTTTATTTGAATACCATTCATGGGTAAAAAGCTTCGGCATCCCTGAACTCTCCTAAATTTTGATTTTCGATCTTGAACTTCAAAATTGTAAATTTTGTACCTTTAACTTAAAAAACGAACGGTAAATTTTAGACCTTAAAATTGAAAAACGTATAAAAAATGTTATTTTTTTCTCATTCAATCGTTAACTCATGAATGGTCAAACAAGTAAAAGGGCATATTTAAAACTTCACCTATATAATTTCTTTTTTAGTCCTTTATAATTTAATGAACTTCAATTAGCTCCCTACTTTTTAATTATTAATTCTTAGGGTTCCAATGGCAATTTAAGTAAAAAATTTGAAAAGCCCCTACTTTATTTCTATCATTTTCATCATCGCTCCTCCGCCCTCCGTCAGCGAACCTCCACCTTCTGCCGCCGAAACAACAACTTCTTCTTCCGCTCTCTCTCTCTCTCTCTCTCTCTCTCAGGAAATTAAGTTTGGGCACCATCTCTGCGTACTGGAACTCCATGACCAACAATTTCTTCCCACAGTTATCAAATATATTTCAACAACCACCATTAGCCACCGCCAACGTCGTCAAAGTTCTCACAAATGGTCCAACCCAGAATATCCACTGATCGTTCCACTCAAATTCAAAAGAAAACATTGAAACATTATCTTAGATTGATTAAGCAAATTAATTAACTATCAATCTTAGTTTCATCGTTCCACTGCCCGTTTTGAAATTTTAGTTCAAATAAGTATTAATCTTAAGCAACATAATAGTTCATTGACTCTAGCTCTTATTGCTATTTCTCTAAGTAGCTAAAAGTGAAACAATCAAAGTAAGGAAACATAGAGGAGGAAGTGATGAAGATATTTCCATGGAGGAAATGAGCGATGGTGGATTTGGGGTTTAGTTATGTAAAAGGGAAATTCACATTTACATCTTATTGGTCAGAAAGTAAGAAATGAGGAGGAGAGTGAAGGAGTGGATGGTGACTAGTGAGTAGAAGCAGAAGAGAATGAGCAGGAGCTGCCGCCGCGGCCGTAGCGTGTGTGGTAGGTGGGGGGTGGGGCTGGGGAGGATGAAGGAGATGATAGAAATAAATTAGGAGTTTTTAAAATTTTATTTTATTTAAATTCTAATTAGATCCTTAATATTTTAATAATTAAACTATAAGGATTTGATTAAATTTTATTAGATTCTAAAGGATTAAAATTAGAAATTATGTAAATGAAATTTCAAATAAACCTTTTGACTTGTCCGACTGTTAATGAGATAACAGCGAAATGAGACGAAAGAATTATCTTTATACATTTTTCAAGTTCAAGATCTAAATTTTATCGTTTTAAGTCCAGTGTCAAAAATTAAAATTTGGAATAGTTCAGGAGGTACAGGAACTTTTTACCCTACCATAAATTTCTCTTAAGATTTTATCTATCCATCCTCAAATTCTATATTTTTATGTTTTAATGTTTTTATTATCTACCAACCTCAAACTCTCTGTGTTCTCCATGTCATCACTCCACCATCCCATCTTATTTTCTAGAAATTTAAGATTTTTTATAATTAGTAAAAAATTTTAATTTATCAAAAGAGAAGGGGGCCGATAAACCAAACTCGGGAATATGAATGTATAGTGCGAAAAAAATCATTATTTTTCGTATTCTTTCTCTCTCTACACAATTTCTCTCTAACTTCTCTCTACTCCTTCTCCACTCTAAAACTAAAATCTTTAACATTAAACTCGTATTGGAGGTAGATATAGATCATTACGAAGAATTTGTAGAAGAAAATATCAATTTAGATGTAAAAGAAGTTGAAATAAAATTTTTTTTTCAAAACTGGGCTCGGATCGCCCAGACGGGCGACCCGAACATGAGCGGATCGCCCAAATGGGCGACCAGCACATGTCCGGGTCGCCGGCCCGGGCGATCCGAGCTTTTTTAAAGGAAGAAAGAAAGAATTTTTGTAGGTATTTGGAAAACTTTAAACATGAATAACTTTGCGATCGAAGGTCTGTTTCTTGCGTATGGCCACTCGTTTTGATGGTTCTCAGAAAGAGGAACGCAACGACATCGTCGAAAAAGTGATTCGGACGCGTTTCGGGGTGAAAAATTTGCGTGCAAAAGGAATTCCAATATTTACCAGCTTCAAATCATTTGAATTTTTAATTAGAGAAAAAAGAAGACTGCTCCTCTGTTTAATTTTCAAATTGGTAGCGTAATTTTTTAGTTAACAAGAGAGAAAGTATTAGAAAATTATGAAAACGTAAATTAAAAGGAAAATAGGAGGTTTTTGTGAAAACTGTAGGTGGGAAACTGTTTACACTGTTTCCAACGCGTAGCTCTCGAAAAAATAACCGAAATGCCCACAAGAATCGCCTCAATCGAACGTCCGAGCGCAAAGTTACGCCCCGTCAAAGTTTTCGACTATATGAAACAAATTTTTTACTTTGAAACGCCTCCGGATCACTCTTTTGACGATGCCGTTGCGTTCCTTTTTATGAGAACCATCAAAACGAGTGGTCATATGCAAGAAACGGAGCTCCGATCATAGAGTTATTCATGTTTAAAATTTTCAAATACCTACAAAAATTCTTTCTTTCTTCCTTTAAAAAAAAAAAAAAAAAAGCTCGGGCCGGTCGCCCGGGCCGGCGACCCGAACATGTGCTGGTCGCCCATCTGTGCGATCCAGTCATGTTCGGGTCGTCCATCCGGGCGATCCGAGCCCAATTTTGAAAAAAAAAATTTTTTCAACTTTTTTTACATCTAAATTGATATTTTCTTATACAAATTCTTTGTAATGATCTATATCTACCTCCAATACAAGTTCAATATTAAAGAATTTAGTTCAATATTAAAGATTTTAGCTTTAGAGTGGAGAAGGAGTAGAGAGAAGTTAGAGAGAAATTGTGCAGAGAGAAATAGTAAGAAAAATATTGATTTTTTTCGCGTTATATATTCATATTCCTGAGTTATGTTTATCGGCCCCAAAGAGAATTAATAGATAAAAATTTAACCACTTTTAAACTTCATTTGAATACATGGAATCTTCTCTCTCCGCTACTTAAGCCTTCATCTATCTATCCTCAAATTCTAAGATTTTCTTTTTTTTTTTTTTTTTTTTTAAATTTAAACTATCAAAAAACCTCTCATTCAGATAAACCAAACCCTTTTCACTTTCAAATTTTAAATTCCCCCTCTATTATTCTCCACGTTCTCTATCTTCTATCCCATCAGTCATCACCACTATTCCGTTTGGTTCTTCCATCACTCTCGAACCATGTCTCCCTCTCTTATTCTATAATTCACAATGCCCAACATTTATGGTTTACGATCCAATTGCTTATTCTTACAACAGAAAAGTGAAGTATTTTATTGCCCTGATACGGAAAAGAATAAAAATTTTAATTCTTCTATACAATTTCGTGTACATTGAGACTCCTGTTCATTCAAACTGGTGGAATTTCCACATTCAGGTACAGGTTCATGTGACACAATTTCTTGATCAAGAACCTCCTCCATAGCCAATTTCCTATACATTGTTGGGGTTTGCTTTTGAGACACCTGTTTCATCAGACTTGGTGGGATTTCCACATTTAAGTGCACGTTCACATAACATATTTTTTTATTTTCTTAGAGAATTTCCATGTCTTATTTATGCTCCTATGTTTTTTGTCCACGGTATCTTTTTATTATAATTGTCATCGTTTGTCGAAACATTTTTGCTTCTGGCTTTGGGACATTATTTTTATTTTTTGAATTCCATTAGATTTTAGGTTCTAAGAACTACCTAAATTAGGAATAAATATGGAATTGGAAGAATTTGACATGAAACTTAAAATTCGAGTAGGGAAAAAAATAATTAAAAAACCCACTAAACTTAGGATTGACCTTTATGTTAGTGGTTTGTGGTTTGCATCTTTCTTTGTATTAAGAATTGGATTTGGTTCATTGTCATTTAGTGAATTGACTTAGTAGTGCTTTAATTTTCAAAAAATTTCAAGAGAATTTTTTTTTACAAATTTCAAGAGAATTTGAATTCCCAAAAAAGAAGAGATGGACAAAAATGAAAATGAAAATATCAATTAAGAGCAAAAGATAAAACTTATATCATTTTTGATGGATTTTTAATTTTTTTAGTTTCGAAGAAGACATGTGCTGTTGATTGCAGGGTCCATGGAAGAGAAACAAAATAGAGTACTTTTTGACAAGAAAAAGTAAATTTCCTAACAAGAGAAGAAGGAGAAGACTCCTGTTCAAATGTTTGATCCCTAGAAAAAAAATTTTAATCTGGGAGTTTATTAATTGTTTGGTTTTCTGGTTATATTTTGAAAGTTTATGTTTTATGCTTTTTATTCTTGAAGATGGATATATAAGCATATTTACTAGTTGCCAATTGAAAGTATTTAGTGGATTAATAACTGAATTTTCTCAACTCTTATATGCTCACATATTCAAGAACTGAATTTGCACAATATTTACTTTCTGTTGTGGTTGTTTGAATTAGAAGAAGGCTGGTGCAATTCGATAAAAGAATATGTCCTAATAATTAGTGTGAGTCTTGATTATGCGAACCATCTGATCGTCAGTTGAATATGTTCTTCCAAACATTGTCTCAAAACAGAATTTTTGGATTTTGTACTTAATTGCATAATATAAGGGTCATTACTTTTGGTTTGCTCGGAGTATTATATTGTGTGCTGAAACTTTCACCTTGATTTTTTTTAATGTTTTATATGCGGTATAAAATTATGTTTCTTTTGTATAAGAATTAGTAATTTTTTCATAAAATTAGTTATTTTATTGTAAATTGATTGGTAGAAAAAGTTTTAGATCCATAAATTAACTAAAAACTTTAATCCTTAATTTGATTTTCTTTTTCAGAAAAACGAAATTTTAAACAAATAGGTGATTTTCATGTGATAAGGAAAAGTAGTTTTAACCATTCTATTAGCATCCTTCAAACCAATCTAAATTCATAAGAATTTAATACATTGCAATTAGGGGTATAAATGGGTCCAGACCCTCTGGGTACTCTCAGATCCAGACCCTAAATATAGACCCAGATCCAAACCCAGATCCTTTGGATATAAAATTTATGGATCCAAAGTCGACCCTGTAGGGTTTATGATAGAGTCTGGGTATATCTGTACCCGTATGACATTTTTGGTTTAAGGTGGAAAATATATTGGGGTGCTGCTCATCTAAACTGCAAAATTCATTTGCATAGAAGGGGATTGGAAATTTTTTAATAACATCCATGCAAGAACTTTAGGTACCATTTTTGTATTCCTATAAATTATCTATTCCTCAACTATCAAGACACATTTTTTTTCCTTCTGCCTAAACTATGTGCCAGAAATATCATAACAATAAGGCCACAGACATGAAAATGGAATTAGCTACTTGAAATATGATGTTTAAATATTATGGTTTAATTTTATATATATAAATAATATAATATATATAAATATATTATTACTTTATTACTATGGATATACGGGTATATGAGTATGGGTATTATTATACCCTACCCAAACCCATTTAATTAAATCTATATGGGTACGGGTCCGCAGGTATAAAATTTTAACCTTACATGCTATAAACGGGTATAGACCAGCGCGGATACAGGTATAGACCCGTGCAGGTACGGGTATGACCCACCCCGTTTACAACCCTAATTGCAACTTTTAAATTATAAAATTATTTTATAATCTTTGATTTGTTAATTAATATTTTTACATAATAAAACAGTAACTTCGTTTTAATTAATCCCTCAAAAAAAGCTTCCTTTTAATTAAGATATATTTATTGGTTTTTTTATAAAACAAATTGAGATATATTTTTTGTATAATATATTTTTACTTAAATGATATTTTAATTCAATAATATTTAAATATTATTATTTTATTTTAATTAATTTATTTTAATTATTAGTCGAATGCTAACCACCCATATTTGTTATTACTCTCTGTATCTATATAAACATAATATTTCCATTAAAAATATATTATATATAAAGATATATCTATTTAGAGAAAATTTTGTATCTTAATCAATAGGAAAGTTATTGTTTAATTATGTAAAATACTTAACTAACAAATAAAATATTTATAAAATAATTTTAAAAATTGAAAATTACAAATTTATTTGATTAACCCTACGCATTTAAATTTGAAGGTTAGTAAAGATTAAAACTACTTTTCCTTATCACATGAAAATCACCATTATGTCTAGATTTATCATTAAAATTGTGAATCTAAAATTTTATGTACTAATAAAAGTTCTAATAAAACAACTAAAACTCAAAATTCTAAAGGAAAATACACTTGATTAGGTGTAACCCCGTCTGATTCTCCAGAGTCTTGAAGATAGAGACTTATGACTATGGAGATACTGTAATTAACATGTATTTGAAAAACTGATCTACCATCACTACAATAGCCGAGAATTTGAATAAGATTTAAAAAAAAATTAAAAACCTTACCTCGAATTGCAGCCAAGATTACTTTAAGAACTTTGGATTGTATATCTATCGTTGAATGTTGGCAAAATTTAGATATGAAGTAATTGGTAAATGCAATAAGAGTGATTATTCTCATTTTCTAATCTAAAATCAATAGCTCCATTTTCTTTACTAATTTGTGTTGAGAAGAATTACACTGGTGATCAGCTCTGTACATAAACAAACCTCTACAAAATTATTACAAAGCAGCGGAAGAACAGAATATGAATATTCTAATCTATTACAAATAACAGGATGATAGATCCGGACAACAACTCTTAAAATTGGCCTTTCAAAATCGAATGAGGTGTCCGAAAAATGGACTACCGATTCTTCTTCAATCCAAAGCACCTGCAAAACAGATAAAGAAGCCAGATGAAGTCCGATTTTTGCCACAACAGATAGAATCGGACGACCGTTACACAAAACGGAACGTCTATTTTCAAAATCGGGCAATCAACACAAAAAATCGGACGACTAGTTTCTGTATAAAAGAGGAGAACAGAGATATTCAGATGCTAAAAAAGGACGAGGAACCAGTTTTGCTCTATAAGTCTGAATCTCAATCAAGCCCTCAAAACAATGGATAAGCCTCACACAATAACAATCTAATCTCTCATTCTCGGTTCTCTCCTTTACAAGCCACCCAAGCATGCAGTCAACCAAGATTGGCAACTAACGGCGGCAACAACAGAAGAATTCACAGAGAACAGGCAGTAACAGAGAAATAAGAGAAAAGAACGTAAGCTTTATACTGAGTTATATTAGTCACATCATCTATCGGCAATAGGAAGGATGAGAGTATTTATAGAGTTCCTAAGGTAGACTCATTAAAAACAGAATAGTCATCTGGAAGGATCCTTCAAAAACAGAATTGCCAAATACCTGGAAGACTCTTTCAAAAGATCATCAATCAATTCATGTAGGGAAGACACAAGAAGATTCCGGTGTTTACCTTCCCAGCCCGTCTGATATCTTGGATTAAAAATAAACTCATCCTATTTGGGTTATGAGGCTCATCCAACTCATTATAGGGTATAAAACATTGGTTGCAAAGAAAAGGAAAAAATATGTGAACAAAGGCCCATATGGCCTACAAGCTCCACCTTGAACACATTTTTTTTAACTTTCCAGCTAAAGCAATCAACATGCATCAATATGTAGAAGGTCCCTACAGTGAACAAACTTGTCAGTTGTCACCATTTTAGTACAAAAATCAGCAGGATTATCTTCAGTAATAATTTTGTCAATATTAACAATACCATTTGAAACCGTTTCATGAATAAAATGATACTTAACATCTATATGGTTAGTCCTTTAATGATAACCAGGATTTTTACACAAATGAAGACAACTCTGACTATTAATAAATATAACACCTTTAGAATGTAAAAGATGCAGTTCAGATAAAAGTCCCTGAAGCCAAATGGCTTCTTAATTGCCTCCGTGACAGCAATATATTCAGCCTTCATAGTTGAAAGAGTGACTAAAGGCTGCAACTGTGATTTCCAAGAAACAACAATTACTAGCAAGGGTAAAGAAGTAAGAAGTGGCAGACTTTTTACCTTCTCTATCACCTACAAAATCAGAGTCAACATAACCAACCAAATCGAATTGTTGAGACCAGTTATGACAATACAAGCCTCTATCAAGAGCCCGAATAATGTACCTCAATAGCCACTTAAGGGCGGCCCAATGATCCCTACCTGGGTTAGACATAAAGCGGCTCAAAAAACTTATGGAATAAGCAATATCAAGACGGGTGGAAATCATAGAATACATGAAAGATCCTATAGCCACTCTATAAGGGATGTTGGTCATATCTTTCTTCTCATTTTCAGTTTTGGGACAAGTTTAGAAGAAAGCTGAAAATGACTTGCAAGAGGGGTACAAACAGGTTTACAAAAATGCATAGAAAATTTTGAAACAATTTTCTTCAAGAAGGACTTTTGGGATATAAACAAAGAACGGTAAGCTCTAACTCTATCAATGCTCATGCCTAAAATTCTAAAGGCAGATTCAAGATCATTCATCTTAAACTCTGATTTCAACAAAGATTTCAAGTGCATAATCTTATCTCTATGATTGCAGGCAATAAGCATATCATCAACATAAAGAAGCAAATAGATGGCATTATCAACAGTCACCAGAAAAGTATGAGCAACTATTATAATTACTTTTCACAAAATCAGTTTTAAGCATAAAAGAGTCAAACCTTTTATACCACTGTCTAGGTGATTGCTTATG
This sequence comes from Catharanthus roseus, assembly GCA_028651295.1. Classification (NCBI taxonomy): domain Eukaryota; kingdom Viridiplantae; phylum Streptophyta; class Magnoliopsida; order Gentianales; family Apocynaceae; genus Catharanthus; species Catharanthus roseus. The sequence goes on along the minus strand of JAPQWS010000048.1, from coordinate 3,045,570 downwards.
CCCATACAAGGACTTCTTCAACAAACAAGGCATATGCTCTTTACCATTCACCTCAAAACTAGGTGGTTGTCGAATATAAATGGTTTCACCAAGTTCACCATGCAAAAAGGCAGTTTTAATAACAATTGTTCAAGCTCAAGATCAAAGAAGGCAACAAGAGCAAGCATAATTCTAATAGTTTTATACTTGACAACAAGAGAAAAGATCTCATTAAAATCAATATCTTCAACTTGAGAAAAACCTTATGCAACTAATCTAGCCTTAAACCTTGGAGGTTCATTAATAGATTTAGGTTCTTTAACTTTGAAAATTTATTTACAATCAATCAACTTTTGTTTAGGTGGTTTAGGCACAAGCACCCAAGTTTTGTTCTTATGCAAAGAAGACATTTCTTCATTAATAGCATGCATCCACAAATAGCGATTAGGACTCTTTAAAACATCAGAAAAACAAACAAGTTCTTCCTCTTCAACAAAAGATGCAGCAGTAAAAGCATACAAAAGGATGTATGAAAAACCATACCTGGAAGGTTCCCTTGACACGCTTCTAACCCTATCCCTTGATAGTTGGTAATCTCTAAGGGCTTGTGCTTGTACTTCTGGATGATCCTCATCATCATCAGAATTACCTAGATCAGGCTCATCGGGTTCAAGAACACTACTTGAGTTGCTAGACTCCTCATTGCTTTCAGGTTCTAGTTCGGGTTCTAGTGTGTGCTCTTGAGAAGGTTCGGAGGTGACTTCCACCTCCACGGGAATGTTCTCAACTATGGGTATATCGGTAGAACTCTTGGTCTGGTTTCAGTTCTAAAATAGGGCATGTCTAGTTCGTTAAATTCTACGTCTCTACTCACAACTACCCTCATACCCAGTTCACCTTTAAGCCACACTCTGTAACCCTTTACCCCACTAGGATAGCCTATAAACACTCCCTTCTTAGACCTAGGGTCTAACTTCCCTTCTCTCTAGTATGCAAAAGCAGCACACCCAAACACTCCAAGGTTGGAAATGTTTAGTGGTCGGCCGATCCACAATTCTATGGGAGTTTTTAAGTTTATGGCAGTAGAAGAAGACCTATTTATAAGGTAAACTGCTGTACTAACAGCCTCTCCCCAAAAAGGTTTAGGAACCCTAGATAATATCAAAAGACACCTAACTTTATCCATAATGGTTCGATTTATCCTCTCAGCTATCCTGTTTTGTTGTGGGTTTGTGCCTAACGGTTCTATGATGAACAATATCATGCACAACACACAAATCATGAAATTTCTTGTTACAAAATTCCAAACTGTTATCTGTTCTTAAAACCTTTAGTTTATTTTCGGTTTGATTTTCTGCAAAACGTTTCCATTTATTAAACTTTTGAAAAGTTTGATCTTTGGTTTTCAAAATAAACACCCAAACATGCCAAAAAAATCATCAACAATAGAAAGGAAATAAACATTGCCACCATAAGTGGGTACCTTTTCAGGACCCTAAAGATCATAGTGCACATAATTAAGAACAGCAGTGGATTTGTGTGTGCCTATGGAAAAATTGAGTGTGTTGTTTGCCAAGAATACCATGATTACAAAAATCTAAAGAAGTGATTTTACCAACGTTTAAAAGATTTTGTTTGCGTAAAAACTATAAACCTTTTTTTACTAATATGGCCAGTCCATCAATGCCACAACATGGTTTTTTCAGGAACAGTTTTTAGAAAATAATACAGATGATTCATAAACAGTTTTTCCAAGTAAGATATACGAACCATCTTTCTTAAAACCTTGGAGCATGACCAGAGATCCTTTACAAACTCGTAAAATCCCATTTTCAGATTTATAAGAGTAGCCATTTATATCAAAAACACCAAGAGAGATTAAATTCCGGCTAAGATCAGACACATACCTCACATCAGTCAGTTTTCTAGTCATATCATCATGCATCTTTATAAAAACATTTCAAATTTCCTTGACATCACAAACCTAATAATTTTCCATAAAAACTTTTCCATGATCAAGGAGTTTAAAATCAGAAAACCAATACTTGTTGGGTGTCTTATGAAAAGTGTAACCAAAATTAAGAATCCACTTATCAGAGATAGACGGGGAAGGGAAAACACGTAAAACTTCAGAAAACATAGAATTAGCATCTAGTTCAAAATCGTGTATTTTGTCGGTTTTATTCTTCCCATTACCTTGTTTACGTAATTTTTCATCTTTGATTCGTTTAAAACAATTTCTTTTATATAACCATCTTTGCCACAATAAAAATATTTCACTCTATTCTTATCTCAAGATTTAGACCTCACTTTACTTTTAGAGTGGTGACTAGAAGGTTCTCCCCAGTCAACCCTCCCTCCACAAAAAGATTCTCTCCGTTTGTTTTATTTACTTTTTGCAAATCTAAATCTTTTTATTTCAAAGCGCTTTTTACATCAGAAAGAGTCAAATTATCTCTGCCATACTTGATAACATATTTCACATCATTGAATGACTTAGGCAAAGCATCTAATAAAATAAGAACAATGGTTTCTTCAGAAATGTTTTCTCCAACATTTTGGATTTCTAAAATAATTTTGTTTACATCATCCACATTTTTAGAAAGGGATTTGACCCGCAGATTTTGAAGCCAAAGAGTTGTTCCTTTAAATAGATTTTGTTTGATAAAGACTTTCCCAAATAGAGTTTTTCAAGTTTTGTCCAAATTTCATAAGCATTATCTGCTTCATTTATTTCTCTTAAAACATTATCTTTCAAATGCAAGGTGAGACAGCTATGTGCATCACCAAGTTTTTCAGCTAGTATTTCTCCTGTCCAAGAGTCCGGATACTTGTCAGGAGTGCAAATAGCGGTTGCGCTTTTATTTTTGACTAAAACATCTTTCATTTTTCTATGACAAATTACAAAATAAGATTTGTCATCGAACTTGTCTATTTCAAGTTTTGGAACATACATGTTAAACAGTGGCAAATGAGAATAATATGCGAAAAAGTAACAGTTTTAATAAAAAAGTTTTGTCATAAAAAACAACCCGAAAAAATAATACAGCTAGAAAAACAGGCAAAATGCAGATAATAAATATATAATAGATCAATCAAATAGCAAAGGCTGAGCAATAGCCACAAAACAGATGATCAACAGAGAATTATCACAGGCTGAGCAACAGCCCACAAACAGACAATAAAACAATCTCAATGATCACGGACAATAAAATGAAAAATTTTGACAATCAAACAAGAAAAACACCAAGGCTCAAATACTTGGAGTCCCTATAGGGCTCAAGCCAGGCTTGGGTTTTGGTTTTTAAAGGAAAAAAATAGAAATCACAAAAATTTGGTTCGTAGTAAGAGATATAAACAGCAGAATATGTATATATCCAGACAATAAACTTTAAATGAAAGGAAAGCAAAAAGCAGTAATAGTGACCTGTGCCAGATTCACGGAACTGAACAGTTCTCGTGAGTCTGGAAAGCAATCTGGGAGGTTTCGGATGACGTCTTCATCACTAGGGGAATGTAACAGACACCAAACACCAGAAAGATCAGATCTCCTTCTGGCTCTGATACCATTGTTGAGAAGAGTTACACTGGTGATTAGCCCTATTACATAAACAAACCTCTACAAAACTATTACAATACAGCGGAAGAACATAATATTAATAATCTAATCTATTACCAATAACCAGATGATGGAACCGGATAACAACTCTTAAAATTGGCCTTTCAAAATCAGATAAGGTGTCTGGAAAATGGACTACCGATTCTTCTTCAATCCAAAGCACCTGCATAACAAATAAAGAAATCGGATGAAGTTGGAAAAAATTGGACGTCCGATTTTAGCCACAACAGATAGAATTGGACGACCGATACACAAAACTGGACGTCCATTTTCAAAACCGGATGACCAACACAAAAAAAACTATACGGCCAGTTTCTATATAAAAGAGGAGAAAAGAGATATTCGGATGCCGAAAACAGACGAGGAAGAGCAAAACCGAACGAGGATGTATAAGTTTGAATCTCGATAAGTCTGAATCCCGATCGAACCTTCAGAACAATGGATGAGCCTCACACAATAACAATCTAATCTCTCACTCTCGGTTCTCTCCTTCACGAGCCACTCAAGCACACAGTCAACCAAGAATGGCGACTAACGGCAGCAACAACAGAAGAATTCACAGAGAACAGGTAGTAACAGAGGAATAAGAAACTGCAAAGAAGAAGAAGAGAGAAAAGAATGTAAGCTTCACACATAGTTATATTAGTCACCTCATCTATCAGTAATAGGAAGGATGAGAATATTTATAGAGTTCCTAAGGAAGACTCATTCAAAACAGAACAATCATCTGGAAGGATCGTTCAAAACAGAACAACCAAATACCTGGAAGACTCTTTCAAAAGATCATCAGTCAAGTTACCTAGGGAAGACTCAAGAAGATTGGGCTGTTTATCAGCCCGACCCACCCAAAATCTTGGATTAAAAAAAAACTCATCCTATTTAGGTTGTGAGGCTCACTCCAACTCATCATAGGGTATAGAACATGGGCTGCAAAGAAAAGGAAAAAAAAATGTGTGAACAAAGGCCCATCTGGCCTACAATTTACTATCAAAATAACCTTTTCTTGGAAATTCTAATAAATTTGGGACTTTTTGTTCTTGCACTCTGGATGTTAATGATTAATACACAACTCCTCTTCCTTCCTGTACTTCTTTTAGCAAGAACATGTCATTAAAGTATTAGACTTTAATTTTACTTTGTAAACTTTGTCTCATGTATGCCCTTCTTCACTTTCTCATCTTTTCAAAATTTATATAGCATATTATGCATCAATACCTGTTAACCATTTTCATGCACTTTTGAACTATTAAGTTTTAAATGTTTAATTATGTTGGAAAAGTTTATCTTTAATAAGCACATTCATAACTATAGAATATTCGTGGATATTTTAAAAATAAATATCACATCTTTCCATCATTGCAAAAGGAAGCTCAAAGCATTTGTGAAATGGATTTGGCAATGATGAGAACTGAGCAAAAATACCTTGAGCAGAAAATTGCTCGCTTGCAAAGAAGAAGATCCATCATCTCAAAGCATGTTGCGAATGAACAAAATATTCTTGATATGGAAAATTTGATGCGTGAAATGAAATCAAACGTATTTCGAATATAATATCAAATCATACGAGATAATTAATATTCGAAAAGATTGATTATAGATTATTCATTTTACTTACTATAATATGTAGAACTAATCCAACTAATCAATAAGATTTATTATAGATTATTAATTTTTGTGTATTGATTTCTAATATCAATGTAGGCCAAAATCAAATGGATATTCAAGAATCGATTAATCAAGTGAATAGTGAGATTTTTATTTCTTATGCTTTTCTAAATTAAATTATTATAAAAAATTTTCCCGTCCAATACATGTATGGTTCATATTTTATTCACACAATCATTTACAGTCACTTATTATAATATGTTTAATTAATGTATATTCATACCTAATGTCAATGCAGCTCGAAAGCAAATGGATATTCAGGAATCGATCAAATGGATATCCCTTTCAATTCTCTAGAGAGTGGTTGAGTAATAGTGAGATATTTATTTATTAAATATTGATAAATTAAATTATTATAAAATTTCCCCATTTAATAAAAGTACAGTATTGTATTTATTCATATAATTATTTAGAAAATTTTCATTTCACTTATTAAAATATATAAAATTTTTGTATATTTATCTCTAATATTAATGTGGGCCAAAATTCAATGGATATTCATGAATCGGTTCATCAAGTTAATGGTGAGATTTTTATTTCTTATGTTTTGCTAAATTAATTTATTATAAAAATTTTCTATTCAATAAAAAGTACGGTATTGTATTTTATTTGTTTACTCATTTACAGTCACTTATTATAGTACTTATAATTAATGTATATACATAACTAATATTAATGCAGATTGAAATCAAATGGATATCAGGAACCGATCCATCAAGTTAATGGTGAGATTTTTATTTCTATTGTATTAATAAACTGAATTATTATAAGTTTTCCCACTAAATAAAATGACGATATCATATTTTATTCAAATAATTATTTAGAAATATTTCATTTCACTTACTATAATATGTAGAATTTTTGTATATTGACCTCTAACCTCAATATAGGTCAAAATCAAATGGATATTCATAAACCAGTTCATCAAGTTAATGGTGATATTTTTATTTCTGCTAAACTAAATCATTATACATTTTCCCCATGCAATACAAGTATGCTATCATATATTTCATTCACATAATCTTTTACAAATATCTTTTTTCATCAACATATTACAGTTCTATATGATTGGATGATGATGAAATGACAACCCTTTCATCAGCCATCAATCAAATTGTTATTTCCTAATACAATCAATTTACTATTTCTTATTTATTTATTCTCAAAATATGTGTGCTATGTGTTGTGTTATTTGTTATTAAATTATTGTTTATTTATTTATTTTAACACATTTAACATAATCTGTTATTCCAATAAGTTAATTGTACTACTTTCAAACAAATCCACAACAAATCATATTATATTGTCAAATATATTAATAGATTTTGCAAAAAATATCAATACTAATTGCAGGTGTAACTAATTCACTTATTAACTCGGATTCTGAAGTTGACGTTGTATCACCTACACCTAAAGATAATCCAAATGGTAATTACAAATTACTCTTCATACTTTCTATTAAATACTACTTGTATTTTAATTTTAAATTATTTTTGTAATTTTGGTCCAAATTATACAGACGTTGTGGATCATTTTATTCTGCCTTCCCAAAAAATGGTATCGGAAATATCTCACATCATCCCTCAAAGTGGTCAGTTATATTTTCAGTTCCTATAGCAGATTACATTTATATGTTCTATCATTATTCAAATAATATATATTTACACAAATCTTACCCATTCACGTTTTTTTGGTTGTTTTCTTTCCATTTTTTAGTAGTAATAATCCTCATTTATTTTTGTAGTATTATTTTTTTTTATATTACACTAAAGTCTATAGTGTATATTTATTATCTTTTTTACCTTTTATTTGTATAGTAACAAAAACCTTCGTAAGTCAAACTTTAGGTATCGGTGTTATATTTAATTTTTTACCTTACATTGTATAACATATCTAGGATTTAGCTTAAGATTTTTTCATTAAGTTAATAGTTTCTCGCAAAATAAGACTAACACATAATCACCTTAAATAGGTGGAAATTCTAATCCACATTCAATACAAAGACATTTGGAATTAGAAATTCTATATGTTCTAAATGTGGTGTTCTTATGTGAATAAAAGAACGAATTCATGGAAGTTCAAAAACAAATCCCAAATATTGATTGTGTTGTAGAGATGGAAATATTCAGTTGCCTTTATTACCGCCAATTTCCGATTATTTTGATAGCCAATTGAGGAACCACAATTTCAAACAAAATATTCGATTCTACAATGCTTCATTTGCTATGACTTCTATGGGTGGAAAGATTGATTATCGTCCAATGAAGAGAGGAGGACTATATTCATTTTGAATTAGTTGAGAAATCTATTGTAGAATAGGTTAACTATTACCTCTTGACGGGGGGAGAGGCAACTACATTCAATTATATCTCTGTGACACTAAACATGAGTTACAAAATTGGTGAATATTTTAGATGTAGTTGGTGGTTGTTCCTCAAAAATGAATATGCCAACTTTTGGAGCACTAAAAACTATGTTGGATAATATAAATCCAAATGTTAAATTGTTTTGAACTGCTAGAGACATTGCAGAATAGTAAGGATGTTGATTTGAAGTTGAAGATTCTACATTCCAGAAATAGAAAACAATACATATGGCCAACTTCAAACGAAATAGCAGCACTCATAGTTGGTATAACTTACGGCCAAGAATGCCATACGGACATTGTTTTATTTACAAGAGATGGTAATTTACAAAGAATCAAGGAGACACATCCACCTTATATGCCATAACAATATCGACTATTATTCCCTTATGGTATAGATGGATAGTATGATGGTATACATTTTGCAACAACGATTGATAGATCAAGAGATTTCATTTCTATGAGAGAATTCTATGCATTCAGAATACAATTTTGAGAATCATATGGAAAATTACTTCTTCAAGGAGGACAATTGTTTCAACAATTTGTGGTTGATGCTTATGCAGCTATTGAGCACAACACGTTGAATTACGTGAGAACTCACCAATCTAATCTTGATTAGATTTGTATCAAGGATCAGAGGATGCAATAGTTACTGGAGATACAGATGCATCAGCAGTTGGTAGAAAATACTAATTGGTACTGATTCCTACTATTCTTTTATTAATTCACAATAATTCTAATACAATATAAAGTACTTAATTTTTAATTTTAATAAATTATCATGCAAATATTTCAATAATTGAATTTCAAAACCGAGGTCTTCCCCATACTCATATAACTCTAACGTTTGTAACCAATGACATACCTCAAACTGTAGAGCAATGCCTGATAAGACATTGACCCAATTGCATGTGAAACTGTTGTGCGATATATGTTGCATGGCCAATGTGATGCGGCATATCCAAATACACCGTGTATGGTGAATGGAAAATGTTCCAGGCATTCTCCAAAAAGATTTTGTGATGTGACAACAATAGATGGACATGGTTTTGTTGCTTATAGACGCTGGAATGATCCTTCTAAAACGATTACCATTAACGGGTTAATGTCTAATAGTTGTTGGGTTGTTCCATTCTATTGAAATTAAGTGGTAAGTCAAGATGCAGATATCAATGTCGCAATAGTAGCCTCTGCAGACTTTCCAAAATATTTATATAAGTATATAAATAAAGGTGGTGAGAGAGCAGATATTTTGGTTGAGGATAGTGTTAATATCTTAGGTGATAATGGGCTTTATCAATATGGAAGTGCTCATGAGATAAAAAAGTTGCTTAGATTGTCGGTATGTGTTCCCATTGAAGCATGTTGGAGGATTTTTGAATTTGATATTAAAACACAATATCCAGTAGTGTTGAAATTGGAATATCGTCTTCCTAATCATCTATTTGTTGTGTTCAATGATGACGATAACCTTTATAGTAGAGTTGACGGAGATAATATTCATGAAAGAATGCTGACAATGGTTTGAGACAAAGAAAAATGATGCTTCAGCAAAAACTTTAACATATACTGAGTTTCTGATATCAAGGGTATGGAATTGAAGAATTAAAAAGTAGACTTTAAGGCAAGCTCAAAGGTGTATTGGACGATTAGCTTATGCTCCCCCTAATTATGGAGAAATATATTATTTGAGAATACTTTTATATAAAGTTCGAGGTGCTAAAAGTTTTGATGATATCAAAACTATCAATGAGATAGTTCATCCAATATTTAAGTCAGTATATGCAGTACTTGGTCTCTTGGATGATGATAATGAATGGCATGAAGTATTGATAGAAGCATCTACGTGGGCAACTTTAAAGAAGCTTAGAAGTATGTTTTGTAAAATACTAATTTTTTCTGAAGTAACAAATCCGCTACATTGTGAGACTCATTTGAAGAATTTGACTGATGATCTTCTGTATCGAATTTGGCAAGATATGATTCAAGAATACAAATCCCTGATAATGAATTACAAAATTTAGGATTGTTGGGATTGAGCTATATTGAATATAAATAGTCGATCTTCAAAAGATTTTCCACCAATGCCGATGTTATCTGTAATGCTGCTAATTTTTTTGAAAATCGACTAATAAGATAAGAGCTTGATTATGATTGTACATCAGAGAAGAGATTGACATTGTTATGAATTCTTATGAAAGGAAAGATGGGGGTCGATTTTTCTTATATAGGAATAGAGGTGCAGAAAAAAACTTATTTGTGGAGAATGTTAATTGCATTAAGAAGATTTGAATGAAAAATAGTACTTTCAATTGCCTCACTAGGAATTGCAGCAGTATTGTTACTTGAAGATAGAACAACGCATTCACATCAAATTTTCGTTAGTGCTAGAGGAATTATCAAGTTGCTCAATTACTAGCAATTCCGAACTAGCACAACTCATCCAGGAAGCATCTTTAAGGATATGGGATGAAGCACCAATGCTGCATGGTCATGGATTTGAAGCAGTTGATCAAACACTTAATGACATCTTAAAGTTCACTAAACATTGTTTGCAAAATCATGCTTTTAGTGGAAAGTTATGTGTGCTTGGAGGTAATTTCAGACAAACATTGCCAATTGTTCCAAAAGGAAGAAGATAAGCAACTATTGTTGCAACAATCACAGAATCTGAAATATGGAATCAATCTCATGTACTCTACTTGAAGAAGAATATGTGTATATTGGCACAAGACTTCTCTACTTATGCACGAGGAGAATTAAATCAATTCGCAGACTGATTTCAGAAATTGGTGATGGAAAAGTTCCCATAGTTTCATTTTCTAAAAATGAAGAGCCAAATTAGATCAAGATACCAGAACATTTTCTCATTGTAATACTAATGATGCATTGAATCAATTGGTGGATGCAACATATTCAAATTTGATCACTTCATACAAAGATAACTCTTACCTTAGAGAACGTGCAATTCTAACTCCAAAAAACGATAATGTTGATATCTTGAATTTAAAAATATTGGCCATGCTTCTAGGAGTTGCACGTAATTATATGATTACTGATACTTTATGTTCAGCTGAAGATGAAAACAATATGCATGGGATGAATCTTCTAAAGTATTTATATTCATTGAATTTTCTAGGTTTATCAAGTCATTGTTTAAAGTTCAAAGAAGGAGCACCTATAATCCTTTTATGAAATTTAAATCAAGCTAAGGGTTTATGCAATGGAACTCAATTACTCATATTGAAGATGGAAGATAAAGTACTGGAGCCTAAAATAAAAAAAATGGCTCTAATATTGGGGATATTGTTCTTATTCCTTGCATCTCCTTGATGCCACAATTGATACACACTCTTTTTCCGATCAAGAGAAGGCAGTGTCCTATCAAGTTAGCAATCACTAATAATAAAAGTCAAGGTCAAACATTAAAGAACGTGGGAGTTTATCTTCCAAATCCTACATTTTCCCATGGTCAACTTTATGTTTTACTTTCCCGTGTAATTTCTCCTTTAGGATTAAAAAGTTTTTAATTGTTAAAAAGGATGGACAATTATGGGACTATACGAAAAACATTATTTACGAAGAAGTTCTCAATTTGTAATATTGTAAATAAAATTATTTGCTTATTCTTCTCAATGAGTCTACTTAATTCTTTATATTTATTTTATTTTTACGTGGTTTACAATTTGCAGATGATATATATGCACCATTAATGTTTGTAAATCAATATGGGCCCAAAGAGGTAATAATAAATTTATGTTGTGCTATACACATCTTGAAGTTACAGGTTAATTTTAAACTAATATATCATCACTTTAGCGATCTTCTATGTAAGGTATTATACGTGATTATGAAGTTATTGGTGTATTCAAACCACACTTACTTGAAGGTCATGTTTATTGCATTTTTGGCATAAGTGTGGTTCATATAGTTGAGAAACATAGAATCATACATCATCAATATCAATTGTTGTTTACTTGGAAGACAAGATTAGAAAAGGTTTATAGATGATTGTGTTAATATGCCCCACTACAAATTTAATTTGGTAAAATTTAAAGATATAGCATATTACGTGGACCGTGGTTCAACTTTGATAGGTAATTCTTTTCTTCTTTTAGGTTGTTTTACTTTTCCACATTGTTCATTTAGTAAATTGTAATATGCTGTGATATTAATACTTATTTTACATATATAGTTGGCTTAGTTACTTTGTTAGTAGTAATTATCCAATCACAAACGGGATGCTGAAACGTGAAATTCTACCCCTTGATAGAAAGTAAGCAAAATAGAATATTCTAGTTTTATACGTACATACTTTCACAATCCATCTTATATTTAACTGATTTATTGTAATCTATATATTGTAAAAATAATATGATAGTTGTTCGATTAACCCTGTGGGAAAAGTTTGCTATTGATTATGGAGAGAAGTTATTTGATGCAATATATGAAAAACACAATTCAATTAGCATGTGGAATCTTAGTGAATACTTTTCAAGGTTACATGCATAATTGTTCAATGATTTTTTAAATAAAAATTCCAATTAAATTAGCGTACAATGACTATTATATTTATACAGGACCATCATTTTGCACAAACCAATCAAGCAAGTTATATATAAATTCAAATTTGAATTTCGCAAATGTTATCAAGACTAGATAAGATGTACACATGTATGTGTCGTCAAAATTGTATTTTTAATTTTGGTTATTGTGAATACTATTGTTTATTTAGGTTCAATGGAAATAATTGTTACAAAAACTCTTGTTCAATAGATGAGGAGTTCTCATTTCTCAACCTCGCAATTGTTTTAATATCGAATGCAAAACGGATTCCGATGGCTAATTTTCAAGGGACATTACATGAAAGGTTTTTTTGGCGCATTAAAATTAAACTTATTTTTTAATATTAATTATTTACTTACCTTTTTTCTTAGGTAAAATATTTTTGTACAATTGCTTATTTGAATAGCATTGATGACGAAAATTTGTGATCTGAGTCCTGCATCAACCGCGGAAATAAAACAAAGTTTGTTTGTGGGAAAATAGTTTGCACTACTTGCAATTATATCGTGCAAACAACAATGGCACTTAGAATTGTTATTTAAGTGAAGGTTCTTTAAAAGTTATTTCTAATTTTAATTTAGTTGTTCTAAAATTGACAGGTATGGACTTTACGCACAGTTAAAAGATTTTAGTGGTTATATGCACATCATACTTAGACAGACATGCAAAGTTCATCCTTCATTGTTCTTCATTGTCTGGCAAATTATTTAATAAATTTAACGTTGGAGGTAATAATAGAATCAATATTGTTTTTTAATATCACATTGTTATAATCTTAAATCTTAACACAACTTTATAACATTTTGATCTTTTAATTTTGTAATTTACAGTAGAATGGATATAAGTTAGTAAGAGATCATGTAAATGCTTGCATTTGCTCAGCATTTACATTCATAATATGTGCACCAGTAATCAAGAAAGATACAACACTTCCACCAGTGGCATCCTTTGTTCTAAAAGTGAATTGGTGTGAAGAATGTTTACATCTTCGAAGACTTACAAAACAAATTAGCTTTATATGTAATTGATACTATTACTTACATTAGTATGTAAATATTTTCGTATTCTTATAAATTTAGACAGTTGTACTTACCTACGGTATTATTTTACAAAAATTGTTATATTTGTTTTTTTATTAACTTTTATTAGTTATAAATATCATTTTTTATTCATTATTGATTATTGACCCGTGCATAGTACGGATTATTCTGTTAGTTTATATATATATATATATATATAGCACACACACTAGTCTAAAGACCTAAGCAATGGAGGATACCAACATAGAATCTCATTTTGACTTTATTCATACAGTATTCATTTAAGAATCTTATATTAAGATTTTATTTGATAAACATATATATATACATATATATATATATATACGTTTTTCTTTGAAGGAACGTTTACTCAATAACCAATATTTCAAGTAGAAGTTTCTTCTAAGAGAAACTATTAATTTTAATCATAAAAACATGTATAACCCTTTGTCCGTCATTCCTACAAACTTGATACAAAATAATAAATGTTATTGTTGTTTTTAAAGGAATAAGGTTTATTGTATTTAGTGTTAATTTTTTTAAGTCATAGTATTAAATTTCCTAAAAAGTTACTTTTTTTATTTTAAGAGAGTTCTTAAAATGTAAAATAACACTACTTCCGGTCAGAAATATAAGTCTTTTTAGCAAAAATTGGATCGTCAAACTTATAAGTCCTTTTACATATTTCAATTCGTATTTATTTTTTATTTTTCAATTTTTCCCTCTTTAATTTATTTATTATCTTCTCTTCTTCTCTTTCTCTGTTTATTTATTGACAGTAATATTGATATTCTACATAAAAATTTGCATTATTTTTAATTCTCAATTCGTGTGCACAATTTAAAAGGACTTATATTCTTGATCGTAGGTAGTAGTAGTATTATATGAGGGTTTTACAAATAAGATAATATGATTCTTAATTATATGAAATGCCTACTTTTTTTCCATCAACTATTTTGAAAAGAGTTTTTATTGCAGAAGTCCATAATACAAAAATACAATTAAGATAATTAAAGAACATTTTTAATGCATTGTGAGTGAAAATAAACAATTACACTGTAATATTAAAATAGTTTCTAATGAACAATGGTAAAAAAAACTTTCAACCATCATTTTATTTTAAAATTTTGAGGGTTGATTTTTTCCACCTTTCTCTCTAAGCATTGATATCTGAGAAAGTCCATTTTTGTACAAATAAACACCTTAAGTTTTATTTGATAGTCATATAAGAATATTATTTCTTCACTTGTTATAATTATTATATCTTAATTATTTAATTTGTTCTTTTGCAAAATATACTAAAAATTAAAACATGAAGCAAGCCCACACAAAAAGAAGAAAAAGAAAGCCACAAGGAAGAAGTGAAAGACGACCCACGTTAAAGAGAAAGTTAAAGAGAAAAAAAAGAAGAAAGGGACCAAGTTTTTGGACGGCTACAAAGGGCAGCCACAAGAAAAATAAAGGCGGCCCATGGGAGAAAGTGTTTCGGGCGGCCACAGAAATTGGAAAGAGGGACCAGACGCGAAATAAAAAAAGGGTAGCAGCAATAGGAGAAAAAGGGAAAGAAAGCCACAATAGCCACTGAAGGCGCAAGAAACAGAAAAAAAGAGAGAATAAAGAGGGGAGAGAAAGGAGCTGCTGGAGAAGGCAGCTGCGGAAGAAAAACGAAGCAAGCAGCTGCTGACAACATTCAAGGAAAAGAAGAAAACAGCAGCAGAAACCGGTACAAGCAGCTGAATAAGTAGCTGCTGCATGCAAGACAAAAATCAGAAGCAGAGGCAGTCGCAACAGCTTCAGAAATTCGGACAAGTTAAAAAGAGAAATTCGGACGAAGCAGCTGTAAGAACCAGCAGTAGCGAATCAAAGCAGCAGTAACTTTCAAGTGAAGAAAAAACCATGATCTTCTTCAAGAAATTGGTTCTTTCTTTCCCTTTAATCATGAGCTAATTTTCTTCTTAGAATCTTGATAAAACCATAGCCATGTGACTTTGGATTATTTTATTTTGAGAGATTTATTATGATATTTATGTGATTCCATATCTTTGAAAATTTCTTGGTTTGATGCAATTAATTCTTGTAATTGTTCTTGTGGAACAATTGTTTGGTTTAATTGATATTTTTATCCATGCTTAATTCTTGTAGTATTGACTGTGAGAGATATGTAATTTTTTGCAAGTATATTGTGGGTTTTAGAATTGAATAGGTCATGCTAATTTTAGATGATTTATATCATAGGAATTAATAAGTCATGCTAATTGTTAGATGGATTATGTGATGCATTTAAACATAATATATTTCTTTAGTGAATCTAAGCTTGTAGCCTAGATCACCACATAAAGGTCTAATATTTTCTCATAAATAGAATTAAGTCATTGTTATATAGGTTAGTGGTGGATTCAAGATTTTAAATCATCTCTTTAGTCAAACCCTTGTTACTTTTAGTTTAGTTATGTTATTTATTCGTTTTAATTAATTTAGGAATAATTCTTAGATAATATAATTTGATTCTTCTTTTATACAATTAATTTCACCCTTCTCAAAGTGGAAACTCTATATTTGAAGAAAAAGTTTTATCTGCTTTGAAAGGTTTAGAATCTATGACACAAATTTTAGACTCACACACTCAATCTATTGCTAACCTAGCTAATGCAATAAGCAGAAGAGATGAGGGTAAACTTCTTAGTCATCCAATAGAAAACCCTATAGCTAATTATCATGAGCAAGCTAAAGCTGTAAGTACTCTTAGAAATGGGAAGTTGGTAGATAATAAAGTAGGGGAACTTATTAAAGATAGTGAGTTAAATGATAATGAAACTGAGGGAATTGATAATGGGGCTAAAATTGAAAGAAATATAGAAAAGGAACTATCTTCTTCCTCTAATTCTAACACTCCAGAATCATCTCCTAAGGCTTCATATAAACCAAAGGTTCCTTATCCGCAAGCTTTATTGCCACCCTCACATCTTAGAAAGGATAATAAAAAGGAAGATATTTTAGAAACTCTCAAACAAGTTAAAATTAACCTTCCACTTTTAGAGGTTATTAAGCAAGTTACATCCTATGCAAAATTTCTTAAAGATATGAGTACTTTTAAAAGAAAATCTAAAAGCAATGTTTCTAAGAAAATCTTCCTAAATGAAAGGGTGAGCTCCGTTTTGCAATATAACACTCCACCTAAATATAAAGATCCTGGTGTCCCTACTATCTCATGTCTTATTGGTAATCATAAAAGAGATAGGGCGCTCCTAGATTTAGGTTCTAGTGTTAATTTGCTTCCATACTATGTTTATGGAGAGTTAGGATTGGGGGAATTGCAACCAGCTGATATGACTTTGTAATTAGCTGATAGGTCTATCAAGGTACCTAGGGGGAGGATAGATGATGTTCTAGTTCAAATTGATAAAGGTGCCTTCCCTGTAGACTTTGTAGTCCTAGATATGGAAACTGGTAGATCTTCTTAGAATCATATCCCCATTATTCTAGGTCGTCATTTCTTGGCTACTGCTGATGCCACTATTGATTGTAGAATTGGGGTTATGGATATTTCTGTAACGAATATGAGGGTTAGATTACATATTTTCAATTCTTCACAACCTTCTATGAAAGATGATTCTGATTGTTATTTCGTAGATGTAATTGATGAATTAATTGAAGAAACTCTACCTCTAATGTGTTCAAAAGAATATACTCCTATTGATAAAGAAAACCTAATTTGCACTGAGGATGTTAATTGTAATCTTGCTTGCATTACTCCATTTTTAAAATTCTTCTTAGATTGTGAATCATGAGCTTAATATGAGAGGAATAGATCCTGGCTAAAAGGAAAAGATTTAAGGAGTCTAGCTGAAGATTTTAAATTTATCGCTTTTGGGAGGAACCCAAATTTTATTTTGTTTTTTTATTTATTTTTATTTTTATTCACTTGATTGGTAGAAAAGTATGAAGTGTTTGTTTTGTAAGGTAATTAGACAAAATATCATTATCATGGAGATTATAGAGATGGTTTACTGCTCCTCTGAACATGCACTAATATTGTCTTTTCTACCAGGTTGTGTTCTTTTCTTTGTCTCTTCGATACTCCTTGCATTCTTCTATCATATTGTGGACAATATGGGTCTAGGTTTGGGAGAAAAGATGCTTTTATTCTGGTGTCAGTTATTATTTCTTTTTTCGTTTTTCTCATTTTTTTGGTTCAATTTTTTGCTAATTTTTTATTTCATTACCCTTTTTTAAATTATTTAAAAAAAACAAAAAAAAATATGATTTCACTTAAAGAATGATTCTTTTTGAGTTCCTTTAAAACTGTCTTGAATAAGTTGAGAAAACTACTTGTTTTCTTGTTTTTAATTAGGGTGATGGTCTTATGTTCTATATCTGTTACAACTTTTGCATGACTTACACTTGAGTACATTGGTTATTGTTAGTATTCAATAAATCCTTTACATTATTCTTGAGCTACATAAGTTGATGAGTCTCTTCCATACATTCTACAACTTACTTGAGTACCTCTTGAGGCGAAATAGAAAGGGTTTCCTTATTTGACTCAGGGACAGTGGTCATAGGCCTTCTTTGAATCGTTTGTGCCTTTCAAGCTTACCAAATTGCATAATTTTTACCTTAGTTCCCTTTTGAGCCTTAAATGTTATTTTTTTTCTTAAACTACTTAAATATTAACCCTTTATCTTGTAGAGAGCTTAATACAAACTTCTAACTTGTGCTTCCATGATGGGTTATTATTTTGTGGGTATTATGGAAAGAGAATAAGTTATGTGAAAAAGGAGAGAGGAAAATATATAGATATATATATATATATGACTTGTTGTACTGGAAAAAAATAATAAATGTATTGAGCTGAAAAAAAAAAAGAAAAAGAAACAAAAGTTGATACATGATTGTTACAAGTCATAAGGTACGAAGAAAAAATTTAAGAGGCCCGAATTTGTGAATGTAAGAAAAAGAAAGGATGGCCTTAATGATGAAATTTTGAGAAAAAGAAAACGGTAGTTGGTGAATATATTACTAAAAAAAGGAGCAAAAAAAAAAGTTAGAAAGTTTGTCAAAATTTTAAAGTATCCATATTCTTTGAAAGCTCTCTTTTCTTTGGTTTTGAATTCCTTACCTTCATTTGATAACCAACACCCTAACCTTACATTACAAGATTTAAAGTCCTACCTGATCTGAGTTGACTCGAGAATCCTTGATTAGTGGAGAGAAGGTACGAAGAGTGAGCCTATAGAATAAACTCTTGTTGAGATTTTTTCCCTATATGTAATTTGGAAATTTTGTTTAGTATTTATTTCATACTCTCTGATGACCACAATCACACTTTACACAAGTCTTGCATTAGTTATGGGAGATAATTGGATGCTTGTTTGTTAACTTGAGTTTGAAAATAAGAGGAAGATTGCTTGTCTTAATAAGTTTAAGATATTGAGAATGGTACTTAATTTAGATTGTTCTCTATCTTTTCTAAAGTTTGTTTTTTTATTTGACTTTGTGAGTACGTCATCTGCAAACCCTCACGAGACCAAACTCATCCACTGGGGGTAACTTAGGGGTTTAAAGGGCTTGTTGACATGCTAAGTGCAATCGTGAGTCCTACAAAAGTAGCTAGTTAGTTTTTTTTTTTTTTTGTTCTTTTATTTTGCTTAAGGATTAGCAAAACTTAGGTGTAGGTGAGTTGATAAAGTCAATTTTGGTACAAATAAACACCTTAAGTTTTATTTGATAGTCGTATAAGAATATTATTTCTTCACTTGTTATAAGTATTATATCTTAATTATTTAATTTGTTCTTTTGCAAAATACCAGAAATCGAAACATGAAGCAAGCCCACGCAAAAAGAAGAGAAAGAAAGCCACAAGGAAGAAGTGAAAGACGACCCATATTGAAGGGGAAAAAAAAAAAGGGACCAAGTTTTTCTGCTGCTACAAAGGGCTGCCACAAGGAAAAGAAAGGCGGCCCATGGAAGAAATTTTTTTGGGCGGCCACAGAAATTGGAAAAAGGGACCAGCCGCAAAATAAAAAAGGGCAGCTGCAATAGGAGAAAAAGGGAAAGAAAGCCGCAGTAGCAGCTAAAGGCGCAAGAAACAGAAAAAAAGAGAGAATAAAGAGGGGAGAGAAAGGAGCTGCTGGAGAAGGCAGCTGTGGAAGAAAAACACAGCAAGCAGCTGCTGGCAACATTCAAGGAAAAGAAGAAAACAACAGCAGAAACCGGTACAAGTAGTTGAATATGTAGTTGCTGTATGCAAGACAAAAGTTTGAAGCAGAGGTAGTCGTAACAGCTTCAGAAATTCTGACGCTTTGAAAAGAGAAATTCAGACGAAGCAACTGTAAAAATCAGCAGTAGCGAATCAAAGCACAACAACTTTCAAGTGAAGAAAAAACCATGATCTTCTTCAAAAAATTGGTTCTTTCTTTCCCTTTAATCATGAACTAATTTTCTTCTTAGAATCTTGATGAAACCCTAGCCACGTGACTTTGGTTTATTTTATTTTGGGATATTTGTTATGATATTTATGTGATTCCATATCTTTGGAAATTTCTTGGTTTGATGCAATTAATTCTTGTAATTGTTCTTGTAGAACAATTGTTTGGTTTAATTGATATTTCTATCCATGCCTGATTCTTGTAGTCTTGAATATGAGAGATATGTAATTTAAGCAAGTATATTGTGGGTTTTAGAATTGAATAGTTCATGCTAATTTTAGAAGATTTATGTCATAGGAATGAATAAGTCATGCTAATGGTTAGATGGATAACGTCATGCATTTAAACATAATATATTTCTTTAGTGAATCTAAGCTTGTAGCCTAGATTACCACATAAAGGTGTAATATTTCCTCCTAAATAGAAGTAAGTGATTGTTATATAGGTTAGTGGTGGATTCAAGATTCTAAATCATCTTTTTGGTTAAACTCTTGTTACTTTTAGTTTAGTTATGTTATTTATTCGTTTTAATTAATTTAGGAATAATTCTTAGATTTAAAATTTGATTCTTCTTTTATACAATTAATTTAGGAAGATAATAATTTAGGTAGTTAAGCCTTTCTCTGTGGTTCGATATCCTGATACTTCCGTATTACATTGATCTTGTGCACTTGAAAGTATTGGGTTTAAAACTTAGTTATTAAAATCCCGATCAATATCTACAAGGAAAACTTTTTTACATTTTGAAGGAACGCAAAAAGAAGCCTTTCAAATTACAAGTACAAAATTATTCCTTGGAAGTCGCATCTTTTATACAAATCCATATATAAAGAAAAATTAAAAAATCTATGTTCACATTTTAAAAGTGTAACGTCCTACCCATTAAGAATCTAGCATCACTTTAAAATTACGGACGTTATGAAAGTAGAATTTGGAATCGGATGTAGTGGAGTATAGTGTTTTGACAATAACAGGTAATTTGTCAATATTTAGGAATGAGAGTAAAGCTTTATTATATTGAGCTTTTATTAGTGGGGTTTATAAGTATTTTTTTAAGTGGGTTTTTTTAGAATACCTAGTATGTGCATTTTAGAAATTTAAGTACTTGACATTTCCATATAAAATTTAAAAAAAAAAAACCTTAATGCTTAAGGAATTTGTACCACCTCCTGTAGCCACCCGTCACCACCACCATTTCGTTCCTTCCTTTTTCTTTTTCCCTAAATACCTTAATCCCTTATATATATATATATATATATATATCATGCCATTTGTTTTTTGATTTGTTTGGCAAATTGTTAGGCAACAAATTGAGGTTAGTAGCACCCATAGTTGAGGTTAGTATTGTGCTTTGCATGTTTTCTTTTCTTCTTCTTAGTTAGGTTATAGTTATATATATATTTAGTTCAAGTTTGTGTTTTTTTTAGGATTTAAATGTTTTAAATGGGTTTTAGTATATAGTTAATTATGATTTCCGAAGAGAGTATATTTTTTTAGGGTATAAGATTTTCGATCCTTTTAAAATATTACTATAGGTATATATACATTTTAACTTCATTTCATAAGATCTTGATATTATTTAGGAAATAGGATTATTTATTTGGTAATTAAACAGTAAGTATTTTTATTAATATATTTGTAGGATCTTAGCACCAGATCTACATCTAAGTGAGTTCACAAACTCCATTTTATTACGTTAGTACAAATATTACGGGCCATATAAATATGTTTTCTAAATCTGCTATAAAATATTTACTGCTTTAGGACCGATATAACTTAGTATGTTTTAGGAGATGTTCTCCACAATGTCTAGATATCTCTTAGAAAATGCATAGGAGCGGTGCTCGATATAGGTGTTGTCTTTTCGAAACAGATTATTATTGTTGTGAAATAGAATTTGGTTGTACACGGGTTTTCTAGAAATGTTTATATGTTGGAAAAAGCTCTAGCCTTGAAAAGTTACATGTTTTGACATGCATAAATATAGATCTGACATTAGCATAATTGTGAAATTTGCATAAGCATGTGATGACTGGCGAATGGGATTTTTGCTGATCTAAAATATTTTTGACCTGATTATGTTTCGACGGCCTAGCAAGTGGCCTTTCGGTTTATAAATACATATAAAACCCCATTCCGACCAGGGTTACAATTCTGGTTATGATCATGTGTTCGAAAGCATCAGAGGATTGCACTGTACGTGGTTAGTCCCCTGTACTAGGGCCTCTTCTGATAACGTGGATGGTTTCAGGCTCGGGAGAGTGAATCCACTTGAAGAGGGGCGTAGTACCGAGGAGGGTTTGACCCTATTCATGCTCTGCGATGGGAGGTCTCCTTGTGGAGAATCAGGAGGGACTTGAAAAAAAGGTTAGTCTCATAGCAGACCTGGTAGGCGTCCTAGGAATCTGTAGCCTGGTTTGATAAAGTGATTGGCAGAGTGTGGTGGTTATGGAAATCGAGCGCTCGTAAGATGTTTGGCTAGTACTGACTACGAGATGCCAGAACTTGGTTCCGATGACCTCATTTTAGGATGCAAATCTTGTTTGTGGAGCCAGACTGTTGCATTGCATTTTTTTTTTTTAATTCGGGTGTAGAAGCGGCGCTGATGTATCTTGATTCTCTCAGACTTCCCAGTTGCACTCGAAACCCTCATGTAGGTTCAAGCGATAGTGTTGTTAATGTAACAAAAGGAAAAAGAAGTGTTTTCTTATAACATTTCATGTTCTGTTTTTGTGAAACTGCATCAACATTGTTTTAAAGAGATCACTAAAGCGTACACACACACACGTGGACTCACTGGGCATTCATGCTCATGTTTTTCTGTATCATGTTTTTGTCACATTTGTCTCAAGATAGTCAGAGGCACCGTAAGCCGTTGAAGTTTTAGGCATAGAGTTTTTGGACCGAATCCTCCCCGGAAGGACCTGCGTTTATGTTTTATTTTTCTTAGACTCGAGAGGTTTGTAAAGTTCTTTTTACATTGTCGTGTGGTTTTGCTGATGTAAGATATTTTTTATTTTTGTATTAGAACGATCATAATAAGTTTCTTAGATCTCGTGTTTTGATTGCATTATTAGTATTCAGTTTACTTAGTTTTTCCGTTGCGTACTGTGTGTATATACTTATAAATGTTATCCCAGGATTATACTTTTCTCCGGAACTTATAGTTTAGTGCCGAGAGGTACACAGATATCCTACTCAGCCGCGTTGACCTAGTTGCAGGGTTGGGGGTATCACAGGTGGTACTAGAGCCTCTAGGGTCGATACTAGGTTCATACTATTGGATTTTAGACAAGCTATAAGAGTCAACTATTTAAACTTTGATGCCAATCATAAGATTTATTGGTTAGTACTGACCCTATGATTTTTATTTGTAGGGATTAGATGGCACACCACTCTCATAGATGGATATATCAGGAAGGCACCCTCATGGCGGGCCCAGCAAGATTGCATATCATCGTATTCTCTTAGGGAGTTGCTTCTAGAGAGGAAACCGATTCCGATGATTGACCTTTCAGATAATGAATCAGTAGAGGGGCCAGTGACACCGGGGATAGGGCTTGGAGCATCGATAGAAAAGGATCCTAGTAAGCCCAGTCAGACTCAAAGATGGCACCCGAGCCGGAGGGAGTAGCACCGATAGACGCTGAGGGTACAGGCACTTTCGCAACAAGTGGTTACCCATTATCAGTATCGCTTATTTGTAGTTATTGCCTGTGGCGTGAGCAGTGGGTTGAGCCCATTAGTCGGTAGATTGCGGAGTTGAGAAAGGATATTTCTCGGATGGACACCTTATTTTACATAGCTCACTAGGCACGTCGATAGGAGACGGCAAGGGCCGCTAGGTTGGAGATAGAGTTAGTTCAGATACGAGAGGCGCACGCGGCTCGAGAGAGAGAGAGAGAGAGAGAGAGAGAGAGAGAGAGAGAGAGAGAGTGTAGAGATTCTGGAGTTAATCGATGAGCAGGATTTGCTTAGGCGATTTCTCGCAGATAGAGTTGATTTTTTGTACAAATAAACCCCTTAAGTTTTATTATTAGCTTGTAAAAATATTTTATTCATTAATCATAATCATTACATTTAATTTATTTTATTTTTTTATTATATTTTTGAAAAGGGAATAAAAAGCTCTAAAGCCCATAACACTCACCCCATTAAATTTATATGAAGGTTGGCGGTGGGCTAAGAGGTGAGGAATTGGGAGGAGCCCACAAGAAATAGAAAGAGCAAGCCTATGGCACAAGAAGAATAAAAGAAAAAAAAAAAAAAAGAGAAGCCCATGTAAGGAAGAAAGCTGCAACCGAAAAGGGCAGCTTCTAAAAGGAGGAGAAAAAGAAAAAAAAAAGGGAAAGCTGCTACAAAAATGGAAAGGAGCAGCTTAGAAAAGAAGGAGAGGAAGGCAAAGGAAAAGAGGGAGGGAGCTGAAACCAGAGAGGAAAAAACAGAAAAATACACAAAGAGAGAGAGCCAACAGGGAGAGACGAAGAAAAAAATACAAGCAGCGTAGCTGCGGCTTAGAATGAAAAAAGAAAAGCAGAACAAAGAAGAGAGCTTCAGGAAGACAGCAGAAAACCAGCCAGCTGCAAGAAGCAGAAATTTCCAGCAACTGTGAAGAAATTCTGAAGCAGAAAATTCCAGCAACAGCAGAAATTTTCCAGCAACAATTTTCTGTTGAAAAAAGGCCATGATTTCTTCCAATAAATCGGTTCCTTCTTTCCCTTTAGCCATGAACTAAATTTATTTTTAGAATCTTGACGAAACCCTAGCCATGTGATTTTGTTTTATTTTATTTTGGGAAGATTTATTATATACTTATGTGATTGCATATCTTTGGAAATTGTTTGGTGTAATGCAATTAATTCTTGGTGATTGTTCTTGTAGAAGAATTATTTGGGTTAATTGATATTTTTATCCATACTTAATTCTTGTAGTCTTGAGTATGAGAGATATGTAATTTTTGCAAGTATATTGTGGATTTTAGAACTGAATAGTCCATGCTAATTTTAGATGATTCATAGAATTGAATAGGTCATGCTAATGGTTAGATGGGTTATGTCATGCATTTAAGCACAATATATTTCTTTAGTGAATTGAAGCTTGTAGCCTAGATCACCACATAAATGTTTAATCTTTTCTCCTAAATAAAATAAATCATTTTCATATAGGTTAGTGGTGGATTCAAGGTTCTAAATCATGTCTCTTTGGTTAAAACTCTTGTTATTTTTAATTTGTTTATTTTATTCATTAGTTTTAATTAATTTAGGAATAATTTTAGATAATAGAATTTCATTCTTATTTTTATAAAATTAATTTAGGTAGATAATAATTTAAGTAGTTGAGCCTTTTTCTGTGGTTCGATACCCTAATACTTCCGCATTACATTGATCTTGTGCACTTGCAAGTAGTGGGTTAAAACTTTGGTATAAAAAATCCCGATCATGTTTTTGGCGCCGTTGCTGGGGGAGGGTTAATTTAATTGCTTGTGTTATTGTCTTCTAAATTTGTTTGTATTTTTATTTGTTTCAATTTTTTTATTATTTTTGAAAAAAAAAAGAACAAAAAAAAATTTGTTTTGTTATCTTAGTTGTCTTTAATTTTTTTTATTATTATTTTTATCTTCTTTATTTTGTTATAATTCCCTTTTATTTAGATATTTATTCTTCATTATTATTTGTATTAATTTTTTTTTCTTTCTTGAATTTGTTTATTAATGCATGGTCGTTGTTCGCTCTCTGTTGATTTAAAAGAATTTGATCCTGAGATAGAGCGTATACTTAAGGTTCTTAGAGCACAAAGAGAAATCACTAACACTTGTGCGGTTAAACTAGCTGAAAATCCACGAGCATTACCGGAGTATTTTACTCCCAATACTTATAACTCACCAATAGGTAATAGATTACCTAAAATTGAGGCTAATCACTTTGAAATCAAAGCTTCAAATATTCAAATGTTACCATCTTTTTATGGCCTTGATTCTGAAAATCCTTATAAGCATATTGATGAGTTTTTAGAAATTTTCGCTACTTTTAAATTGCCTAATGTTACTAATGATGCTATTAGATTGCGTCTTTTTCCTTTTTCTTTGAAAGATAAGGCTAAACATTGGTTACATACACGTGAGAGAATAGGTACTTGGGCTGAGATGTCTAGGAAATTTCTAAAAAAATATTTTCCTATGGGTAAACTTACAGAGTAAATGAGAGAAATAACTACTTTTTCCCAACAAAATAATGAACAATTTCACGAGAGTTGGGAGAGATTTAAAGAACTTCTTCGTAGTTGCCCACACCATGAAGTCCCTAAATGGCAGCAAATACAAAGTTTTTATTAGGATTAGATGAGAGAAATCGCCAAATGGTTGATTCCTCTTGTGGTGGTACCTTTCGACATAAACCTGCGATGAGGCGTGGGATTTATTTGAAAATTTGAGTGATAATTCACAACAACACGCCACATCCTCACGTATAGGCACAGTTAAACAAATATGAAATCAAGTAGGAATGGATGAAGTTTCTCAAAATGTTGATCTTTCTTTAAAAGTTGATGCCTTATCTAAAAAGTTTGATCAATTATTAGCTTTAAATATATTACCTACTAATTCCCTTAATGTGCAAGGTGCTTGTGCAATTTGCTCTAGTTCTTCTCATGTTATTTATGACTGTCCTAGGGCTTCACTATTTCCATAATTTGTGCCAGAAAAAGTCAATTCAGGCCAAGGATTTCACAGACAGAACGACCCATATTCTAACACATACAATCCAGGATGGAGAAATCATCCTAATTTCTCTTGGAGGCAACAAGGAGGGGAAGGTCAATTAGGCCAGCAACAATATCAGCAGAATAAACAACCTGGTATGACTGCTCCTCCTGGTTTTCAATCTCAAAGGTATGTACCTCCTCATCCTCCTCAAAGTGGAAATTCTATTTTTGAAGAAAAAGTCTTATCTGCTTTGAAAGGTTTGGAAGTTAAGACACAAATTCTAGACTCTCACACTAAATCTATTGCTAAGCTTGAAACTCAAATAGGGCAACTAGATAATGCGATAAGTAGAAGAGATGAGGGTAGGCTTCCTAGTCATCCAATAGAGAACCCTAGAGCTAATTATCATGAGCAAACTAAAGCTGTAATTACTCTTAGGAATGGAAAGGAGGTAGATAATAAAGTAGGGGAGCCAATTAAAGATAATGAATTAAATGAAAATGAAACTGAGGAGATTGATATAGAGACTAAAATTGAAAAGAAGGTAGAAAAGGAACTAGCTTTCTCTTCTAAATCTAAAACTCTAGAACCATCTCCCATGACTTCGTACAAGTCTAAGGTTCCCTTTCCCCAAGCTTTATTACCACCTCCACATCTTAGAAAGGAAAATAAAATGGAAGACATATTAGAAACTTTCAAAGAAGTTAAAATCAACCTTCCACTTTTAGATGCCATTAAGCAAGTCCCAGCCTATGCAAAGTTTCTTAAAGACATGTGCACTTTCAAAAGAAAAACAAAAAGTAATGTTTCTAAGAAAATCTTCTTAACTGAACAGGTAAGCTCTACTTTGCAACATAACACTCCACCTAAATACAAAGACCCTGGTGTCCCTACCATCTCTTGTCTTATTAGTGATCATAAAATAGATAGGGCACTCTTAGATTTAGGTTCTAGTGTTAACTTGATTCCTTACACCGTCTATGAAGAATTAGGATTAGGGTAAGTGCAACCAACTGATATGACTTTACAGTTAGTTGATAGATCAATCAAGGTACCTAGGGGGAGGATAGATGATGTTCTTGTTCAAATTGATAAGGGTGTTTTCCCTGTAGACTTTGTAGTCTTAGATATGGAACCTGGTAGATCTTCTAATAATCATATCCCTGTTATTCTAGGCCGTCCTTTCTTAGCTACTGCAAATGCTACTATTAATGGCAGAACTAGGGTAATGGATGTGTCTGTGATGAATATGAGGATTAGATTGAATATTTTTAAAGCTTCTTCACAACCAATTATGGAAGATGATTATGATTGTTATTTGGTAGATATAATTGATGAATTAATTGAAGAAACTCTACCTATAATGTGTTCTAAAGAATCTGCTTCTGTTGAGAATGAGAATATTATGTGCATGGATAATGTAAATTCTATTTTTCCTTATATTGCACCACTAGAAAATTCTTCGTGGGTTGGGAATCATGCACATTTGTCTGTGCTTGCAAAATCCTCTGTTGTACTTCTCTTGTGTGTCCACCCCAACTTGAATCGAAAAACCCTTCCTTCTAAACTTAAATATGTTTTCTTAGGTGAAAATGAAACTTTGTTTGTGATAGTTTCATCTGAGTTAAAATCTGACCAAGAAAGGGATTTAATTAAAGTTCTTTCTAATCATAAAGGGGCTATAGGGTGGTCCATAGCTGATTTAAAGGGAATAGACCCATCTGTATGTATGCATAGAATACATCTAACAGACAATGTGCAACAATCTAGGGAATTACAAAGAAGGCTAAACCCTAACATGAAAGAAATCGTAAAAAAAGAGGTAGTGAAGCTCTTAGATTCTGGTATTTGTTATCCTATCTCTGATAGTCCATGGGTTAGTCCTATACAAGTTGTACCAAAAAAGGCAGGAGTGTCTGTAGTTGAGAATAAGGAAGTAGAGTTAGTTCCTACTAGAGAGGTTACTGGGTGGAGAATGTGTGTGGATTATAGAAAACTAAACGCTGCAACTAGAAAAGACCATTTCCCTCTACCTTTTATTGATCAAATTCTTGAAAAATTAGCTGGTCAAAGTTTTTATTGCTTCCTAGATGGTTATTCAGTATACTACCAAATTCCAGTATACCTCGAGGACCAAGAGAAAACTACTTTTACATGCCCTTTTGGTACTTTTACTTTTCGTAGAATGCCTTTTGGATTATGTAATGGGCCTGCTACTTTTCAAAGATGTATGCTTGCTATCTTTTCTAATATGGTTGATAAGTTTCTTGAGGTTTTCATGGATGATTTTTCTGTTTTTGGACCTACTTTTGAAGATTGCCTTAATAACTTGTCTACTGTTTTGGAAAGATGTGAAGAAGCTAACTTAGTTTTAAGTTGGGAAAAGAGTTATTTCATGGTTACAAATGGAATAGTTTTGGGACATAAAGTGTCTAAAGAAGGAATTGAAGTAGATAAAGCTAAAATTGATTTAATTGCTAATCTTCCAACACCTAAATCTGTCAAAAAAATTAGATCATTTTTGGGGCATGCAGGATTTTATAGAAGATTTATAAAAGACTTTAGCATGATTGCTAGATCTTTAACTAATCTCTTGAGCAAAGATGTTGCATTCAATTTTGATGAATCTTGCATGAAAGCTCTTGAAAAACTTCGTTCTCTTCTTATATCTGCACCTATAGTTCAGGCTCCTAATTTTTCTTTACCCTTTGAAATCATGTGTGATGCTTCTGATTTTGCTGTGGGAGCTATTTTGGGGCACAAGATTGAAAAAAAAAAAAACCTCATGTCATTCACTACGCTAATAGAACTCTTATAGATACTCAAAGAAATTATACAACAACTGAAAAAGAGTTATTGGCTGTAGTTTTCCACTTGAGAAATTTCGTTCTTATCTCTTACATTCCAAAGTGATTATTTATTCTGATCATTCTGCTGTAAAATACTTATTGTCTAAAAAAGAAACTAAACCAAGATTGACTAGATGGATATTACTTTTGCAAGAATTTGATATTGAAATCAGAGATAAGAAAGGTTCAGAAAATTTAGTAGCTGATCATTTATCTAGATTGTGGGATAATAATCAGAATGAAACAGTTGCTTTGAAAGATACTTTTCCTGATGAGCAATTATTTTCTTTATCACATTCTCCTATTCCTTGCTTTGTACCTATTATTTACTATCTCTCTGCAGGTGAAATTCCAACACATTAGAATAAACAAGATAGGGATAAATTCTTTTCAATGGTTAAGTATTATTATTGGGATAATCCCTACCTGTTTAAACATTGTCCTGATCAAGTAATCCATAGATGCATCCCTGAATGTGAATTTCATAGTATTTTAACTTTTTGTCATTCATATGCATGTGGTGGACATTTTGGAGGTCGTAAAACTACTACTAAAGTTCTTCAAAGTGGTTTTTATTGGCCTAGTTTATTTAAAGATGCTCATAATTTTTACTTGGCATGTGAAAAGTGTCAACGTACTGGTTCTATTTCCAAACATAATATGATGCCTTTATAATCTATTTTAATTGTTGAGATCTTTGATGTTTGAGGAATTGATTTTATGGGTCCTTTTCCATCTTCTTTTGGTTATCATTACATTTTGGTAGCAGTGGATTATGTGTCTAAATGGGTGGAAGCGATTGCTACAAGAACAAATGATCATAAGGTAGTTATTAAATTTGTTAGAGATCATATTTTCTGTAGATTTGATACCCCTAGAGCTATTATTAGCGATGGAGGAAGTCATTTTTGTAACCGTTCTTTCAAAGTTCTTCTTAGGAAGCATTCTATAACTCATAAAGTGGCTACCCCTTATCACCCGCAAACAAGTGGTCAAGTAGAAGTGTCTAATAGAGAGATTAAATCCATTCTTGATAAAACTGTTAGACCTGATAAGAAGGATTGGTCTCAAAGACTGAATGATGCAGTTTGGGCTTATCGCACAGCTTACAAGACTTCTATAGGAATGTCCCCTTTTAGACTCCTTTATGGGAAAGCATGTCACTTGCCAGTAGAATTAGAACGTAGAGCTTATTGGGCTATTAAAGCTCTTAATTTTGATTTGAAGCAAGCTGGTTCTAATAGAAATTGTAATTAAATCAACTTGATGAATTACGAAAGAGGTATATGAGAATGCTAAAATTTACAAAGCTAAAACTAAAGCTTTTCATGATAAGATGATTTCTCAAAAATCATTTGAACCTAACCAAAAAGTTTGGCTTTTTAATTCTAAATTACGTCTTTTTCCTGGTAAGTTGAGATCTTGTTGGGATGGACCTTTTATTGTCAAACAAGTTTTTTCCTCAGGTGCTATTCATATTGCAGATCTTGAAAACAACCGAACCTTGATTGTTAATGGACAACGTTTGAAGCCTGCTAATACTAATGACATGGAAGAAGGTAAAATTGAATATACTATGTTAGTAGATCCTATATATAACGAATAGTTGGTGACAGAGTCTGGCTGAAGACTTTAAATTTAGCGCTTTTGGGAGGCAACCCAAATTTCACTTTGTTTATTTATTTGTTTGTTTATTTGTTTATTATATTATTTGTTTTTATTTCACTTGATTGGTAGAAAGGTATGAAGTGTTTATTTTATAGGGTAACCAGACAAGTTATCATTACCATGGAGGCTACAAAGATGGTCTACTACTCTTCTGAACATGCACTAACATTACTTCTTCTACCAGGTTGTGTTGCTCTTTTCTTTGTCTCTTCTCTACTCTTGGTATTCTTTTATCATATTGTGGACAATGTATGGTATAGGTGTAGGGGAGAAGATATTTTTGTTCTAGTGTTAGTTATTTTTTGTTGCTGTATCTTTTTTTTGGTTATTTTTTTTGCTGACTTTTTTATTTACTTTTCTATCTTATTTTGAAAACAAAATCCAAAAAAAATATGATTTCACTTGAAGAACGATTCTTTTTGAGCTCCTTTAAAAATGTCTTGAATAAATTGAGAAAAGTACTTGTTTTCTTTGTTTTTAATTAGGGTGATGGACTTATATTCTATATCTGTTATAACTTTTGTATGACTTATACTTGAGCACATGGGTTATTGTTGGTGTTTAATAGATCCTTGACATTATTTTTGAGTTGCATAAAGTTGATGATTCTTCCCTATATTCTAGAACTTACTTGAGTACCTCTTGAGGCGAAATAGAAATGTTTTCTTTATTTGACTCAGAGACGATGGTCATAGGCCTTCTTTTAATCGTTTGTGCCTTTCAAGCCTACCAAATTTCATGATTTTTACCTTCGTACCCTTTTGAGCCTTAAATGTTATTTCTTTCTTTAAACTACTTAAATATTAACCCTTAATTTTGTAGAGAGCTTAATGCAAACTTCTAACTTGTCCTTCAATGGTGGGTTATTGTTTTTGGTGTTATGGAAAGAGGATATATGATTTTGACAAAAGGGAGAAAAAAATTATTAAATGACTTGTTATGTTGAAAAAATAAATGTATTGAGTTAAAAAAAAAAAAAGGAAAAGTTGATACACGCTTATTACAAGTCATAAGGTGCAAAGAAAAAAAATTCAGAAGGCCCGAATTTGTGAATGTAAGAAAAAAACAAGAAGGGAATGGCCTTAATGATGAAATTTTGAGAAAAAGAATATGGTAGTTGGTGAATGTATTAATTGAAAAAAAAAAAGAGGAGTTAAAACAAAGTTAGAAAGTTTGCCAAAATTTTAAAGTATTCATATTCATTGTAAGCTCTCTTTTCTTTGAATTTGAATTCCTTACCTTCGTTTGATAACCAACTCCCTAGCCTTACATTACAAGCTTTAAAGTCCTACGTGATCTGAGTTGAGTTCGAGAATCCTTGATTAGTGGAGAGAAGGTACAAAGAGTGAGCCTATGGAATGAATTCTTGTTGAGATTTTTTTTCTATGTGTAGTTTGGAAATCTTGTTTAGTATTTATTTTATACTCTCTTACGACCACGATCACACCTTACACAAGTCTTGCATTAGGTACGAGAGATAATTAAATGTGACTACGTCGTCTGGAAACCCTTACGAGACCATACTCATCCACTAGGGATAGCTTAGGGATTTAAAGGGCTTGTTGCACATGCTAAGTGCAATGGTGAGTCCTACGAAAGTAGCTAGTTAGTTTTTCTTTTTGTTCTTTTATTTTTGCTTGAGGACTAGCAAAACTTAGGTGTGGGGAAGTTGATAGAGTTGATTTTTGGTACAAATAAACACCTTAAGTTTTAATTATTAGCATGTAAAAATACTTTATTTATTAATCATAATTATTACATTTAATTTATTTTATTTTTTTATTATTTTTGTGAGAAGGGAATAAAAAGCTCTAAAGCCCATAACACTCACCCCATTAAATTTATATGAAGGTTGGCGGTGGGCTTGGAGGTGAAGAATTAGGAGGAGCCCACAAGAAATAGAAAGAGCAAGCCCATGGCACAAGAAGAATAAAAGAAAAAAAAAAAAGAGAAGCCCATGTAAGGAAGAAAGCTACAACCGAAAAGGGCAGCTTCTAAAAGGAGGAGAAAGAAAAAAAGGGAAAGCTGCTACAAAAATGGAAAGGAGCAGCTTAGAAAAGAAGGAGAGGAAGGCAAAGGAAAAGAGGGAGGGAGCTTAAACCAGAGAGGAAAAAACAGAAAAATATACAAAGAGTGAGAGAGCCAACAGGGAGAGATGAAGAAAAAAATACAGGCAGCGGAGCTGCGGTTTAGAATAAAAAAGGAAATGCGAGAAGAGAGAGCTTCGGGGAAGGCGAGAAAACCAGCCCAGTCGCAAGAAGCAGAAATTTCCAACAGCTGTGAAGAAATTCTGAAGCAGGAAATTCCAACAACAGCAGAAATTTTCCAGCAACAATTTTCTGTTGAAAAAAGGCCATGATTTCTTCGAATAAATTGGTTTCTTCTTTCCCTTTAGCCATTAACTAAATTTATTTTTAAAATCTTGATGAAACCCTAGCCATGTGATTTTGTTTTATTTTATTTTGGGAAGATTTATTATGATACTTAAGTGATTGCATATATTTGGAAATTGTTTGGTGTAACGCAATTAATTCTTGGTGATTGTGCTTGTAGAAGAATTATTTGGGTTAATTGATATTTTTATCCATGCTTAATTCTTGTAGTCTTGAGTATGAGAGACATGTAATTTTTGCAAGTATATTGTGGGTTTTAGAATTGAATATTCCATGCTAATTTTAGATGATTTACATCATAGAATTGAATATGTCATGCTAATGGTTAGATAGGTTATGTCATGCATTTAAGCACAATATATTTCTTTAGTAAATCGAAGCTTGTAGCCTAGATCACCACATAAATGTTTAATCTTTTCTCCTAAATAAAATTAATCATTGTGATATAGGTTAGTGGTGGATTCAAGATTCTAATCATGTCTCTTTGGTTAATACTCTTGTTATTTTTAATTTGTTTATTTTATTCATTAGTTTTAATTAATTTAGGAATAATTTTAGATAATAGAATTTCATTCTTACTTTTATAAAATTAATTTAGGTAGATAATAATTTAAGTAGTTGAGCCCTTCTCTATGGTTCGATACCCTAATACTTATGTATTACATTGATCTTGTGCATTTGCAAGTATTGGGTTAAAACTTTGGTATAAAAAATCTCGATCACTTGCCTAGTTCCTTAGCATTGTCAGAGACTCTGTAGATAGAGCCCGTGCCGAGTTGGAGTCCCGGCGAGGATGTTCTGGTAGCCAACGCCATCAGGCTGAGTAGACTTTAGATAGGGTATAGGGACAATTGTATATTTAGTTACTTGGATAGGTGTAAGTGGCGTTTTGGTTGATAATAACCTTAGGATTGCGGATACGAGGTCCCCGCGTTTTAGGTATGTATAGTAACCTGGTCACATATTTTTGGGTGATAGGACCAGGATGAGCTGTATGTATTTTGACACCACTTGTACTAAAAATCCTCATCTTGAGTTATATATATATGTATGTTTATATGTACATATTGATGTTGGTGCCTGTGATGAGTTTATATGTACTTGTTATGGACTACCTGCAAACTTAGAGGATTATTAGTGTTGGAACTTTCTTATTGTTTAGAAACATGTCGGGTGTACGATCTTCTAATCATGAGGACGAGGCTGCCTGAAAGTTCTCAAAACAGACAGTCTGAATCCATAAGAGAGGTCACACCTCGTCCTGAACAAGCCACATACAAGGTAATGGAAAATTTCATGATCAAGATGACGGAATTCTTAGAAGCTTCAATGACCACAAAGAGGACCGAACGAGTACCGTCCACTGGAGCAGATGAAGCACTAGAACGATTTCTGAAGTTTCAACCCCCAGAGTTCTATGGAGAAGTTGAACGAGAAATCAAAGCCGAACTATTACTCGAGCAGCTGAATGACATTTATGATACCCTTAAGTATACAGATTACATGAGAGTAACGTTCGAAAATTTTAGACTCTGCGAAATGGCAAAGGATTGGTGGCTTAGAGCATCCGAAGTGGGAACTTAAGGACCAACTATGGACCATGAACGATTTTCAAAAAGAATTCAAAAAGGAGTACATACTTCGTTGGGTTCATAAGCAACGAGAGGATGAGTTTCAGCAACTGAGATAAGGTAACCTGATAGTTGCCCAGTATACGACAAAATTCGATAGGTTGGCTAAGTATTGTTTAAGATTGATAGACACTGAGGAAATAAGATGCGATAATTTGTAAAAGGATTAGGGGTTGAGTTGCAATGGGCATTGGCTCCCTTGCCACTGATGGGATTCGCGGCA
This sequence comes from Catharanthus roseus, assembly GCA_028651295.1. NCBI lineage: Eukaryota > Viridiplantae > Streptophyta > Magnoliopsida > Gentianales > Apocynaceae > Catharanthus > Catharanthus roseus. The sequence continues at coordinate 3,010,441 of JAPQWS010000048.1, read as the reverse complement.
GCAATTGAAGCTGCTAGACGGACGGAGATGGCTGATCAAGCAGTTATACAAAGGAAAGCAGCTATTGGCTCAGCTGCAACCCCATATAAATGTCCTAGACAAGGGCTATAGAAACTTGGAGGTCCCAAGAGACCCCGTGGCGAGCAAAGAACCAGAAGTGGAGACCGACAAACACTAACACCTGGAGGGTCCCTAGAGTATGTACATGCTGTGGACGAAGTGGACTTGTGGCAAAAATGTGTTATCGAAAGTTAAGGTTATGTTTCCCGTGTGGAAAACTAGGACATATTAAGGAACAGTGCCCTGAGATGCAACGAGTACCTCTGGAGATGTCCGAAAGAGCTGGTCGACCCCCGGTTATGAGAGGAGCAACAAGAGAAAGGAATAATAAGCCACAAGTGAAGGCAAAAGTTTATGCATTAGATGGACTGCCCGTAGAGACCGAAGCAGAGATAGTTGAAGGTATGATTCAAATTTTTTCTCAACCAGAAAGAGTACTCATTAACCTTGGAGCTACGCATTTCTTTGTGAGCTTGCATTTCATAAAACATGTTACTATACCTTCTGTTGACATGCATTATTAGTTAATAGTTAGCACTCTTATGGGCGTGAGTAAGATAACCGAGGTAAAGTACCCAGATTGTGACATCTTTGTCGAGAGTGTGGTTTTATCAAGGTGATTTAATTGCCTTACTATTTAAGGGTTATGACATAATACTTGGGATGGACTGGTTGTTTAAATATTACGCACAAGTAGATTGTCGACGGAAGATGGTTAAGTTTAGCCGACCAAGTATGCCAATCCTTATGTTCCAAGAGAAGCGAATGAAACGGGAAAATCTCTTTTTGTCTGGCATGAAAGCCAGAAAGTTGCTATGAAAAGGATGTCAAGGGTACCTAGCATATCTATTCAATAAGCCTAAAGAAGAGGTAAAATTAGAAACAGTTCCTGTAATGAGGGAGTTTATAGACGTTTTTTTCTTGGGGAGTTAATAACGCTGCCCCCAGATTGTGAAGTGAAGTTCAGTATAGAATTGGTACCTAGTGCTAAACCAATATCTCAAACTTCATATCGATATCAGATGGCACAGGAAGAGTTGAGAGAGTTGAAAAAGCAACTACAAGGACTGTTGCAGCAAGGATACATCCGTCCAAGTACATCTCCTTGGGGTGCGCTAGTGTTGTTTGTAAAAAAAGAAGGATGGAATCCTCAGGATATGTGTAGACTATAGATGACTGAATAGTGTGACAATTAAGAACAAGTACCCACTCCCACTTATTGATGAGCTGTAAGATAACTTCAAGTAGGATGCTATTCTAAATTAGATTTAAGACAAGGTACTATCAGGTACGAATAAAAGAAAGAGATATTCCAATGACATTTTTCAACACAGGATATAGGCATTATAAGTTTGTCTTATGCCATTTGGATTGACAAATGCACCCGGGACATTCATGGAATTAATGCATAGGATTTTCTATCCTTACTTGGATAAGTTTGTGGTGATTTCCATCGATGATATTCTTGTGTATTAATCTAACCTCGAAGTACATGAACAACATCTTTGAAGAGTGTTGTAAACCCTATAGAAGCATAAGTTGTACATCAAGTTTACTGAAGGTAAGTCTTGGATAGTGACATGTAACTTCCTTAGGGTAGCTGATTACTCAGGAAGGACTATCAGTAGAACCAACAAAGATGAAGCAGTGACCGATTGGACGCAACCCAAATTACCAATAGAGGTACATATCTTCTTAGATATGAAAGAGTATTATCAGAGATTTATAACATGCCTTTTTGAATTGTTAGACCTTTAGCACAACTTACAAGGAAAGGCATCAATCAAGTTTAAGTGGGTGGAGAAGTGAGAGAAAAATTTCCAAGAAATAAAGCTTCGACTAATTATGGCACGAGTTGCGCTATTACCTAATTCAAGTGAGGAGTTTTTCCTATAAAAGGGAAGGACTAGAGGTAGTATTAATGAAAGATAGATAGGTTGTTGCTTATATTTCAATCAAATTGAAGGATTACAAGCGGAATTAGCCAACACATGATTCGGAGCTAGTAACTATAGTGCGACTAGAGAATGGTGACTTCACTTATATGGAGAAAATCTGAGATTATTGATCATTAAAGTTTATAATACTCACATTCCTAGAAGATTTAAATATAAGACAATGTTGATAGATGGGGCTACTGGAAGAATAACAATACCAAATTAACTAACATCCAGGAAAGGTGAATATAGTGACAGATGCATTGAGTAGAAAAACGAAGATATCAAGTCTTAGTTTAACACCCACCCTACAACAGGATATTAAAAGCGCCCAAAAGAATAATAAGGAGTTCCAGGAGTTTAAAAGCCTTGTAAAAGCTAAGAAATTTGAGGATTTTCGAAATTAGAAGATGATGGGAGTTTGTACTTTCAGAATCGATTGTGTGTACCTGATGAAACTGAACTTAAGCGTAAGATACTAGAGGAAATCCACAGAAGTAAGTGTTCAATAGATCCTGGAGAGAATAAGATGTACAAAGACTTAAAGCAAAAGTTTTGGTGGAGTGGAACAAAGAGAGAGATTGCGGAGCTTGTAGCAGCTTGTCTTACATGTCAAAGGGTTAAGGCAGAACATCAAAAGTCAGCAGGACTACTACAACCGCTACCGATTCTTGAATGGAAATGGGATCATGTGACAATGGACTTTGTCACAGGGTTGCCCCAGACCAAGGGATATAAGGATGCTATCTTGGTAATCGTTGATCGTTTAACGAAAGTAGTGCATTTTATTACCATTAATAAGACATATCCTTTGGACAAGTTAGCACAGATCTATGTAGACGAGATTGTACGACTTCATGGAGTGCCCGTTGATATTGTATCAGATAGAGACCCAAGGCTTACCTCAAGGTTCTTGCCTAAGTTCCAGGAAGCTATGAGAACCAACCTAAGTTATAGTACCATAGCACACCCCTAGACGGATGAACAGTCTGAAAGAATAATTTAAACCCTAGAGGATATGTTGAGAGCTTGCGCTTTAGACTTTGGGAATAAGTGGGTTGACAATCTTGCTTGCGCTAAGTTTGCTTATAATAATAGCTACCACTCCACAATAGGAATGAAACCATTTGAAGCATTATCCGGGAGGAGATGCAGAACACCCCTATACTGGGATGAAGTCAGAGTTCGATCCTATTGGAGATAAAGAAACTTGATGCCAGAGTTAGAAGAGATGCAGAACAGGTTAGGATAATTCAAGGTTGGCTTTGGACAGCTAAACGTCGACAAAAGAGTTATGCCGATAATTGAAGAAGGGATCCAGAGTTGAGTGTAAGAGATCGAGTTTTCTTAAAACTTAAGCCTCCTCGCAGAAAGCTTAGATATCCAAGAGGAGGAAAGTTAAGCCCCCAATATATCAGACTATTTAAGGTCATTTATAGGGTTGGTAAAGTGGCATATCAGCTAGCCTTGCCGAGTGAACTAATGGGTACACATGACGTGTTTCATGTATCACAATTGAAGAAGTACCGTCCTGTACCTGATCATGTTCTCAATGATGACCAATTGGAATTACAAGTCGATTTTTCATACGAAGAAAAACTAACTAGGATCATAGAACGAAGCGTAAAAGAGTTATGCGGGAGACAGATTTCAATGTGTAAAATTGTATGGAGGCATCATGGAATTGAAGAAGCAACCTAGGAGACTGAGGAGTACCTGAAGGTGAAGTATCCAGAACTTATAGGTATATGACTATTAAATTTCGAGTACGAAATTTCTTTTGGTTGCGTGGGGGGGGATAGAATGTAATGCCTACCCATTAAGCACCAAGCATGACTTTAAAGTTATAGACATTATGAAAGTAGAATTTGAAATCGGATGTAGTGGAGTATAGTATTTTAACATTACAGGGTAATTTGTCGATACTTAGGAATGAGAGTAAAGCTTCATTATATTGAGCTTTTATTAGGGTGGTTTATAAGTATTTTTTTTAAGTGGGTTTTTCTAAGAATACCTAGTATGTGTATTTTAGAAATTTAAGTACTTGACATTTCTATATAAGGTTAAAAAAAAAACCTTAATGCTTAAGGAATTCGTGCCACCCCCTATAGCCACCCGTCACAATCACCATTTCGTTCCTTTCTTTTTCTTTTTCCCTAACCGCCTTAATCCCTTATATATATATATATATATATATAGCATGCCATTTTTTTTAAATTGTTTGGCAAATTGTTAGCCAACAAATTGAGGTTAGTAGCAGCCATAGTTGAGGTTAGTAGTATGTTTTGCATGTTTTCTTTTCTTCTTCTTAATTAGGTTATAGTTTTATATATATATATTTTTTTAGTTCAAGTTTGTGTTTTGTTTTAGGATTTAAATGTTTCAAATGGGTTTTAGTATATAATTAGATATGGTTTCCAAAGAGAGTATATTCTTTTAGGGTATAAGATTTTCGATCTTTTTAAAATATTACTATAGGTATATATATATATATACATCTTAAGTTCATTTCATAAGATCTTGATATTATTTAGGGAATAGGATTATTTATTTGGTACATTAAGTATTTTTATTATTATATTTGTAGGATCTTAGTACTAGATCTGCATTAAGGTGAGTCCACAAACCCCGTATTATTACATTATTACAAATATTACAGGCCATATAAATATGCTTTCTTAATCTGTTACAAAATATTTACTACTTTTTGAACGATATAACTTAGCATGTTTTAGGAAATGTTCTTCACAATGTGTACATGTTCCTTAGAAAATGCATAGGAGCGGTGCTCCATATATGTGTTGTCTTTTCAAAAAAGATTATTATTTTTGTGAAATAGAATTTGGTTGTGTACAGGTATTCTAGAAATATTATATGTTGGAAAATGCTCTAGCCTTGAAAAGTTACATGTTTTTACATGCATGAATATAGATCTAGCATTGGCATAGCTGTGAAATTTGCATAAGCATGTGATGACTGGCGGTTAGGGATTTTTGCTGATCTAAAATATTTGTGACATGATTCTGCTCCGATGACTGAGCAAGTGACCTTTCGGTTTATAAATACATATGAAAACCCTATTCCAACTAAGGTTACACTTCTGGTTATGATCATGGGTTCGGAAGCGTCAGAAGATTGCACTGTACGTGGTGAGTCCCCCCATACTAAGGCCTCTTCCGATGACATGGACTGTTTCAGACTCAGGAGAGTGGATCCAATTGAAGAGGGGCGTAGTACTGTGGAGGGTTTGGCCCAATTGGTTTACGTGACACTGTATCATGCTCTGAGATGGGTCGGTTGCCTTGTGGATAATCAAGAGGGACTTGAAACCAAGGTTGGTCTTAGGGCAGACCTGGTAGATGCCCCAAGAATCTGTAGCCTGGTTTGATCAGTGATTGGGAGAGTGCGGTGGTTATGGAAATCGAGCGCTCGTAAGGTGTTTGGCTGGTATTGACTACGAGATGCCGGAACTTGGTTTCGATGATCTCGTTTTGGGATTCGGACTTTGTCTATGGTGCCCAACTGTTGCATTGTATTTTTTTTTTAGTTCGGGTGTAGAAGCTGCGCTGATATGTCTTGATTCCTTCAGATTTCTCAACTGCACACGAAACCCTCATGTAGGTTCAACCGTCAGTGTTGTTAAAGTAACAAAAGGAAAAAGAAGTGTTTTCTTATAATATTTCATGTACTGTTTTCGTGAAACTGCATCCACATTGTTTTAAAGAAATCACTAAAGCACACACACGTGGAGTAATTGAGCGTTCGCACTCACGTTTTTCCGTATCTTGTTTTTGTCTCAGTTAACTCAGGACGGTCAGAGGCACCATAAGCTGCTGAAGCTTTAGGCGTGGAGTTTTTGGACCGAATCCCCCGGAAGGACCTGCGTTTATGTTTTCTTTTCCTTAGACTCGAGCCATTTGTAAAGTTTTTCTTTTTACTTTGTCGTGTGGATTTGTTGATGTAAGATATTTTCAATTTTTGAATTAGAACAATTATAAGAAATTTCTTAAATCTCATGTTTTGATCGTATTATTAGTATTCAGTTTACTTAGTTTTTCTGCTGCGTATTGTGTATATACTTATAAGTGTTATCCCAGGATTCTAGTTTTGCTCTGGAACGTATAGTTTAGTGCCGAGAGGCACACATATACCCTACTCAGCCGCAGTTGACCTAGTGGCAGGGTTGGGGGTATCACAAAAGGGAAATGAATACAAACTCTTTAAATACTATACCAATAAAAACTATTATTACAAATATAAATCACAACAATAAAACTTTTGAAATTACAAATAAAAAAACCGTTGTGGGATGTCACATCTTTTATACAAATCTATTGCAAAGAACCTAAAGGAAAAAATCTATATATATAATTAAGCATTACTCATGAAAAAGATTGGAAAGCATTTTATAGTAACAATTAAAAGAAAAAAGAATGCTTTACCTGTAGCCATATAAATTTGGATCGATCGGTATCTTTTGCTTTAAAAGAATAAAACACTAAAGGAAAATAGAAAGTGCTTAAAAAATATAAATAACCCTTAAAATTCAAAATTACGAAATCAAAATATTATATCTATAGAGCATAAAAAAGCTATAAATCAAGGTATGAATAATAAAAGAGCTTGAGAGAAACATACCACATGAGTTTATCACATGAAATAATCAAGGCGACTGAAACAACAACTATAATTTAAAACAAATTTAGGCAGACAAAAATGAACATAAGAAACGGAATACAAAAACAATACCCTATGGTTTTATCCCCTAAAAGAATCAAAATGACATAAATATCTAATATATATGCTCTTTTTGAACTACTCTTTGCCATTGCTTGTTGTGAAAGATTAGGAACTTTCTTTTTTACGGAACATATAAGACCATCTAGACTCTAGCTCTTGCGTCTTCTCAATCCAGCTGAATCATTTGATAAAGAACGAAGAGATGTTGTTAGTGCGATTGCTTTATGTCATGTCTAGGTGTAGAGTTCCTCAAGAAGCGACATGGGAATGCTTTCTCACTAATGGTTCAAAAGTTCTTGATTCCTCTTGATCCTGCCCTTAGACTCCTTACCTTGTTTGACTGGACTCGTTGGCTCCTTACTAGAATTAAGGAATCCTGGGTTCTAGATAGAGCACCATATGCCACGCTTTCAATATAAAAAGGGGCTCAGCTAACCTATCTTATATTAATGTATGAGTTTGTTCATTGGAAACAACATCCCGACGAAAAAAACCCATGGTATGTTTTTCTCAGGTTCAAGGCTACATGGGAAAGATTTCGACCTACCCAGGCAAGTTTTCCTCCAGTGTTAGCTTTGTTTCGACTTAAAGTAGAGCAGTAGATAAGGAAGAAAGGCGATCAGATGAACCCTTGATATGTACCACTTGAAACCTAGCTCTATCTCGGCCCAGCAATCATTCAATCCATCGGTGAAGGATTTGAATGAATTATCAACATAGGACAAGGATAGAGGCTAAGTCTATCCATTAATTGTGTCCTTTGGTCCCGCGGCCAACTCAGATGGAAAGGCGTAGCCTAATATGAGAAGTGCTACGATTTGGATAGACTTCATTCAATACCCTTGGAATCATTAAGAAAAGAAGTGCTAGTTTGAGATCAGTGAATAAACACAATATCTCTTGGCAACATCCCCGTGGGCTGAGTTTTTTGTTCCTTCCACATGAGAAATATCAATCCTTGCCTTCTTGTCTAGTGTGAATGCTCGTTTTGTGCGCATTGACCACAGGGAAACCTTGCTAACCTAAAGGAATATATATACATATACAAGCCAAAAAAATCCATGCTTTGTATGGGAATAGCATTTTGTAATAAAAAATGATCTTTATAACTATAAAATTTCATACAAATACGTACTATGTGTATAATAGTCTATTTTCTTAAAAAAATATTATTCAATTTAAAAAGATATATAATATTTAAACCTACTTCTTTCACCCAACCATCCCCCTCCCTCCCAAAAAACCCCCCTTTTTCCCTCACCCCTCTATGGAAAAAATTAATAAGGAGCAACTAAAATATTGTGTATGAAATACAATAAATTAAATAACAGTACTTTAGTCACAAAAAATCACTAAAACGAGGAAAATATATACAAAGATAAAATATTTCTCTTTAATGCCTAGCATTTTTCATTTTTCTCCTCTTTTTCAATGAGAGTCGGGCTGAAAGAACTCTTTTTAATCTTACTTTTGTTAATTGATTGTCCAATTAACTTAGACATTTTCAATACTTATAAAAAATGTAACAATTATCAATTATTAGCTTATCATGTAAAAATTCAATACTGAAATTTACACGTTCTTTACTTTTATACTTCCTATAGAATTACTATAAACTACTTAAATGGTCCTAAAAGTATCATTTAGAGCATAGTTACTTTAAAAAAGGAAAGAAAGGATATAATTTTGGACCCCAAAATTTCTTGACTACTAGAAAAAAACATAGATAGAATAACTTCTCAGATCAGTTATAGAAATCTGGAAGAACGAACAAATAATTTATCTCAATATCAAAGCTACATCTGCATTAACAAAATGAAAAATAAAAAAAGCCACTAGAAATAAACATATGTTTCCTTTCTAATATATTATGAAATATATGCATATGCTTCATATCAATTGTGAAGTAATTATTATGATGCACTTTGGGATGTTAGTTTTTCTTCATATTGTTACTCCTCTTAAAAAATTAGAAATTAAACGTGACGTAAAAAATTTGAAAAATACGTATAAACTTTGCTTCTACATATGTTTTATTGCTCATCAAGCTTTTTAAAAATAGAAAATAAATTGAAGAAGCATTCCTTTGATAAAAAATAATCATATCTAAAGAAAAAGCCAGTTCTTGTTTCTGCATGCTTTAAATAATTTGGCATAACTGCAGTTGAATAGATAAAAGAATACAGAAGGAAATAACATATATCAGCAAAGTCCATATCTAAAACTCATTGATGTAGTATAAAAAAAAATGCAAATGGAAAGAGAGAAGAATAATTTATAAGAGTTGAGTTTTTAAGGTATAGAGATCATGAGTATAAGGACAAAAATAGGGAGGAGAACGTGTGAAGATAATTAGTTATTTTAAAATTGATTAGTTTTTTGTGAACTTTATTAATCATAATTTTGGGATTCTCTTGCAATTGAATTGAATAAGATAGATGTAAGAAGTTACTCTAACAAAAAGAGTATTAGAAGGTTCTTCAAAATTTTAAAAATACAAAAGTATCTAAAATCAAAAGCTGAAAACATAAATGATAAAACAATTAAAGGAATGAAAAAAATTACCATGGTGAAAAGAACAACTAAGGAACACTTCAACTTCTCAATGTTCTTGATATTTGGGGATGACATCAAGAATTTTGTGTGAAGTTAGTATAAAAGACTATGAATTTGATAGAGGGTTAGTTTTACTATATCAGAATGAGATAAGTTAGGAAATAGTATTTTTTTTAATGTAAAATTCAAATAAAAAAATCAAAGATTTTGAAAGGAATTAAAAATTTTAAAAAAAAGAACGTGAATAGTTTTAGCAAAATAACTCGCGCTATGCACGGGTCAATAATCAATAATTAATAAAAAATATATCTATAGCCATTAAAAGTTAATAAAAAAACAAAAACAAATATAACAATTTTTTGAAAATAATACCATAAGTAAATATAATTATCTAAATTTATAGGAAACAAAAATATTTACATACAAATGTAAGTAATAATATCAATCACAATAACACTCCTTTATTTTGCAATTCTTTGAAGATGTAAACACTCTTCACACCAATTCACTTTTAGAACTAAGGATGCCATTGGTATAAGTGTTGTATCTTTCTTAAGTACTGGTGCACCTATTATGAATGTAAATGCTGAACAAATGCAAGCATTTACTGATATCTTACTAAATTATATTCATTGTCCTATAAATTATAAAATGAAAAGCTCAAAATATTATAAAATTGCGTTAAAATTTAAGATTTTAACAAGGTGGTGTTAGAAAATAATATTGATTCTATTAGTACCTCTAATGTTAAATTTCTTAAATAAGTTCCCAGACAACGAAGAATAAACTCTATATGTCCGTCCTTAAGTATGATGTGCATATAACCACTAAAATCTTTCAAATGTGTGTGGACTCTATATCTATCAATTTTAGAACGACCAAATTAAAATTAGAAATAATTTCTAAAGAACATTCAATAAATAACAATTCTAAGTACCCTGGTATTGTTTGCACCATATCATTGCAAGTAGTGCAAACCATTTTCCTATAAACTTTGTTTCATTTCCACAGTTGATGCAGGACTCAAACCATAAATTTTCTTCATCAATGCTATTCAAATAAGCAACTACACAAAAATATTTCACTTAAAAAATGGTAAGCAGATAAATATTATTAAAAAATAAGTTTGATTTTAATACGCCAAAAACCCTTACATTCAATGTCCCTTGAAAATTAGCTATCGGAATCCATTTTATGTTCGATATTAATAACAATTGTGAGGTTGAGAAATGAAAACTCATCCATCGAGCAAGAATTTGTGCACAATTATCTCCGTTGAACCTGGATAAACAATAATATTCATAATAACAACAATTAAAATACAATTTTGACTACACATACATGTGTACGCCTTACCTAGTCTTGATAACATTTGCAAAATACAAATCGGATTTATATATAACTTGCTTGATTGGTTTGTGGAAAGTGATGGTCCTGCATAAACATAATAGTTATTGTATGCTAATTTAATTGGAACTTTTATTTAATAAATTATTGAACAATTATGCACAGGGACGGAACCAGAACAATATGATTGGGGGGGCTGGAGGAAAAAAAATTTTGCCAGAATTTCGTCTATAAAATGATACATTCCATGTAAAAAAAAACACTCAAACAATTCCAAATTTACATATAATATAGCAAAAGAATAGGTAATCGCCCATTACCAATGAGGAGTGATCACCCATCACTCACGGGATAAACATTACAAATTCTAATACTACATATAATAAAACAAAAGAATAGGTAATCGCCCATTACCAATGAGGAGTGATCACCCATCACTCACGAGGAATGATTACCCATCACTCACGGGATAAATACCTCTATCAAAGCTGAGAATCTTGATCAGAATCTTGAGATAACAGATGAGATAAACACGATCAGAAGACGAAATCCAATATGACCTGCAATTGATTTAGAACATTAGAAGATTAATATAAAAACAAATAACATTCATCCCAATGCAAAGAATGAAAAAGAAATGACTACTGAAAAATGATTTAAAATAGAGTTTTACATGTGAATGAAATGATTAAGATGGCAATTTTATTCTTCGAGTTTGCATATTTTGAAACCGCTGCAAGATGTCTTCATTTTCAATACTCTTAAAAAATCTCTTGCTCCACATAGCAAACCAAACTGTCGTTGAGAAACTCATCTCCCATCCTATTGCGTAAATCATTCTTAATCGTTCTCATAGCAGAAAACGATCTTTCAACGGTCGCTGAAGCAACAGGCAAGACTAAAGCCAACTCAATTAGTCGATAAACTAAAGTAAAAAACTTGTGAATATTCGTCTCAACCATCTTCTTTGCGAGTTCTCCAATGTCAGTAAGGCCAGAGAAAGCTGCCCCATCACTTGATCTCATGTAAGAGATATATGTATCAAGTTGTGCTTTAAGCTCAAACTTATCAGAGATAGAAAAATCATCTGAATAGAACTCAGATAGACGGAGTAACTGACCCCGATCAAAATGCACAAAGGAATCTCTGGGATCAAGGCATGATATGCAAATAAGTAGCTCTGAAGTTGACTCCGTAAAACGATCATCCATTTCTTTGACTATAAAATCAAGTACCTAACATTAAATAGAGAAAAGAACAGTTAATAATTTATAATATTACAAATAATTGAGTATTAGGTAATAAGTTAAAAAAACAATGAAATTAATTACCTCAAAAAAGATGTCTCGACGAAAAAAATGGTAGTAAGTCTTTGGCTGCCCATCCACACTCGTATAATCTAGCTCGGCCTGGTAAAGGATCTTGCATGTTCGGCACGAAAATATCATGTTTGACACAAAATGCAGTAACAACACCCAATAACTCCTCCCAACAATCATCATCATTTCTGTACTTCTTCAAATCTTCCTTTATTGTCTTAATCATCCGGACAGCAGTGACTATGTTTTGAGTCCTTTGTTGCAAGCACATTGACAATGTATTTGTTTTTGCCAATACATTTACCATTAATTGAGCAATGAATACAAATTCAAACTGCCACATTTTATCAATCAAACCTCGAGCAATGCCTCGACTATTGACCTCATCAGCGTCTTTATATATAGTTTCAAGCACATGTGTCACTTTGCATCCCACATATGCAAAATCCGAGTTATTGTTTTGAAGTGAGAGCCCCCAACGAGTGTCACCCTGGCCGAGCTAAACTTGTTTCCCCGATTTTTGCCCTTTCCTGTAGCAATTTCTCCACTTTCTAGACTTTTTACAAGATCATCATACTGCTTTTGCAGAAGAGCATCCTTTCTTTTACATGAAGCTCCAACAATGTTTACAATCTTAGCAAGGTACTCAAAAAAACTACACACGTGAGCATTTTTCTTTGAAGTAGCCACAAGCACTAATTGAAGTTGGTGAGCAAAGCAATGAATATAATATGCGTACTTATTTTCATCTAAAATTTTTTGTTTCAATCCATTAAGCTCGCCACGCATATTAGACGCCCCATCATAACCTTGACCTCTGAGCTGTGAAATTGATAATCCATTTATTGCAAAGAAATCATCAATACTATTTTTCAAAGTCCAGTGCGAAGTGTCACTCAGCGTGTACCACTCCAAGAAAACGCTCGACCACTTCTCCATTATCATTAACAAATCTCAAAACTATAGACAATTGCTCCTTCACGAGCTATCTCGAGCCTCATCAACCAAAAAGAGAAAAAAACTTGTCACCAATCTCATTGATAATAGCTTGCCTCACTTCATTGCACAAGCATTAACAATTTCTTTTTGAATTTTAGGAGAAGTCAACTGATTATTTCCGGGAGCATTCAAATTCATGACCTTATTTACTTTTTCCGATTCCTCACAATACCATTTTGTTAATTCAAGAAAATTACCTCGTCGGATTGAATTTATGGACTCATCATTTCCACGGAAAGCTAAACCCACGACTTAATAAAAATCGAATAACTTTTACAACAGCAGTCAGTCGTGCACGGTAGTCAATCTCAGTTTGACTACTTTGTTTCGATAAAACGTATTCCACATTTTGTCTTTGATTTTTGAAACCCAACAACTGAATTACAGCACCAGAGTGAGGACTATTTGGAGCACCTTCATGGTTTCTAAATTTTTCTTTCGCACGTTTCCAATTTTTAAAACCAACTTCTGTAAATATATCATCACCATGTTTGTGATTTTGACCTTTACC